>OV725080.1:102657188-104002089 GCA_928085145.1 Nezara viridula | reverse complement strand
ATAAATAAATTAAAAACGTATGGACTAAGCGTCTCACCCTACAGAACGCCTTCAGTTATTTTAATTTCTGTATTCGTGCCTTGATTGATCAATCCAAGAAGTCTTACGATTCCATTGACCGCCAAAAGTTATATAATATTCTAATCGAGCAGGAGATTCCAAAAACATTAGTGGATCTAGTTGGGATATGTAAATAGAAAATATTCAATACAGTTAGGATCTGTTATTATATATTCGAGAAATTTGAGGGCCATTCGGACTTAAAACAAGGTGATTTCCTTTCATTTGCCCTGCTTAATTTCGCATTAGAACATGCCATTAGAGAGGTGATATATAAATAAAAAGGTTTGAATCTGGGTGGAAAAATAGGGTTGAACACCGTCCGGTGAACGAAAGAATATAGACCTTGATCGGTGTTATCGGCATCGAACATTCGGATTCGCTAAGCCTTATTATTATGATAATATTTTTTTAGAGATTACAACTGATAAAATTCTGATAATTCTTATTTAATACTATGATAATAATTTAAGGGAAGCCTTAAGAGTTTTTAGATTATATATATATATATATGTGTGTGTGTGTGTGTGTGTGTGTGTGTATGAGTGTGTATATTTAAAATTGAATAACAAATAGTTTAAAGTCGGTAAGAAAGTCACATGAGTGGACACGCCAGATTTTTATTTAAAGAATTTGTCATTGGATGATTGATTTGATCATCAATTACTAAATAGCTTAAGAGGGTGGAAGTTATTGAAATTACTCAGCCGGAGGAGAGAGGTTCACGCACAATTGATAGCGAAAAGTAGGGAGAAGGAAAATGGATGACGGTATAATAATAATTCTGGAAATAAGGAGCGAAAACCCATTTCTCAATCGAGAGAAAATGAAAGCGATAAAACAGCGAAAAGTTATGAATTTCATTTTTTAGACTTATGAAATATTCTCTTTCGATTATTAGTAATAGTCGAAGAGAGCTATAGAAAGCATATTTGATTAAACACTTATTAATTAAAACAACCAGTCCTGTCAGGGAGCATCTAGAAAAGGAATGCTTTGAAAATTCTTCTTAAAATTTAATTTATCTATTAGAAAAGATAAAGTCCCTACATTTCATAGGAAACAGTACTAATCCTGAGCTAGCCACTTAGATATGGCTTAAGGCGGAAGAACAATGAGGATCGACTTGATGGCCGGAAGAAAACCTCTTCGGTAAGGGAGCTGCCATTATGGTGAGTAGTGCCTTTGTTTCACGCAGGATCGGAAACAAAGAGAGCCATTAATAGTTCTGTCCCATTCTTTGGGTTTCATCTATCATACTGAATCCAGGCAACTATAAGAGATGGGCTAAGAGGAAAACGTCTTAAATATAAAGATTTAAAATTTTCGCTACTATACCTAGTTCTGCCATAAATACTGTTACAAAAGTAGAACTTTATTTACATCCTTGAGTATTATTTAGATCACCTATCAGGTCTATTTTCTTTACATGTCAGGATAATAATCCCAATTAGTTTGTATTTTTATTTCGCTCAGTTAATATAGAGTGGATTTATGAAGAAAACCGAATAGCAGTGATCGCCTTAAACAAAGTTGGAAAATATAGGTCAGAGATTTTCTACACTTTGAAACCTTTGGGTATCAGCCGTATGTTCGTGTATCGCACTATAAATAGATATAATGAGATCCTATCTGTATATGTCAGATCTCGACCGGGCCACCCCCTCACTGTGAGAACGACAAATGCAATGAGAGCAGTGGCTGCTCGAATCAGAAGAAATCCCATTTGAAAAAAACAAATTGTGTCTCGGAAATTGAGAATATCTGTCAGTTCAATGTCTCGCATAATAAGAAGTGACCTTAGGATGATTGCATTTCGAAGAATGACAGGAGAAAGGCTAACCAATTCCCTAAAAAAAAAAAAAAAAAAAATATAGTGGATAGATGCAAAGTGTTCCTTGGCCGATACACCAATGCTCTTCATTGAAAGAGTTTGTTTAGTGATGAGAAACACCCATTCTCAGTTATGGTTTGGTGGGGAGTTTGCTTTGATGGCACCACAAAGCTCCATTTTTTGTAAAAAAAGGAGTAAAAACAGCCGCAAAAAACTATCAGGACGATATTTTGGAACCTGTTGTCAAGCCTTTAAATGATACTCTGTTTGCTGGAAGTCATTGGGTTTTCCAGCAGGATTCAGCTTCAGCACACAAGGCCAGGTCAACTCAGCAGTGGCTGCAAAAGAACATTCCAGAGTTCATCTCTGCTTCGGATTGGCCCTCAAGAAGCCCTGATCTCAACACACTAGATTATCGGCTTTGGTATGAACTGGAGAGGATAGCATGCCACAGAGCACCCCCTAACTTGGAAAGCCTCAAACAATCTCTGGTCCCCGTGCAGTTGAGAGCTTTCCTCAAGAAGTGCTGCGTGCTGCTATTGATGACTGGCCACGGAGATTAAATGGCTGTGTCAAGGCAAAAGGGGGAAATTTTAATTTCTTTTTTGTTTTACTCTCTATAGATATACATTTCATTTTTTGATAAAGTTTTTGAAAAATTAAATTTTTCTGTTGAAATCTATTTATATTTCCTTGTATCAATATTTATGACAGGACAAGGTATAACAACATTTTCATCCGACTCTTCACACAAATTCTTCACACAGCACGAGTAATAATATCTGACTTAAAGTGAGGAATTGTTGCATTTGTTATTTATTTTTTACAGGAGTAGTGGTTCCCCATTAAGAGTGATATAACCACGATATCGGCATAAAAGTGTTTAAATGGTCACATTTTTTAAAGGGATCACGAATATAAATTCATAACCATAAATTTAAAATTCACACCCATGAAAAACGTAGGAAACTGCTACAAAGCAGGGACCATATTTATATAGAAAAAGTCGTAGAAAGTAATAGAGAGTGACAAAAATAAAAATAATAATTTCTGAAAACTATTTTTATTTTACGGAAGGGTATAAATAAAGGGTATAAAATCCACCGAATCAAGGCAATGACAAGGTTAAAAAAAACTATTTCATTGTACTTGTGTGAAAGAAGCAGTGAAATATAAAGATATTTCTTGGATGGGCAAAACATATGTTTATATCCTTAAATACATTTACTGTAATTTAATAACTCTAGATCCGATATTATATTTAAACGATTAGCTATACATTCTCGATGTATTACAAAAAAAAATTCCTTTGTGAAATCACATTATAAGTGTATACACATTATATACACTTACCATCAGTGTTACGACTTTTGATCTATCGATCCTGAATTTAAAAGCAAGAAACTATATTTTGGTATATTTTCCAAGGGTAAAAAAAAAAATGAATTTAAATACATGTTAAAATGATATGGATTTAATTCCTATAATTTTTACTGTGCAGTATGACTTAACTTACTCATAATTAAATACATGTAATTCAAAATTTCACTTTTTCTATAGAGTTCAGAGACTAGAGTTATGTGATTCAAATAGACTGGTACAGTTATAAGCTTTTTTTACCCTACAATCGATATAATAACTAGATTTTATGTTGTTTTGATGGTCTTAATGAGTTTTTGTACTGATGAATATGACTGAAATTCAAAAATATATTTTGCAAGGTTTAGATCCCTTAAATATACGGTTCAAAAACTTTTTGTCATAGCCCAATTTTGCCATACAAGAATTGCTTTTCGAAGTAGAGTGGTAAGTGATATTTGAGAGGTATTTGAGATACCAGATTTTCTGATCTGCATTTTGCAAAACATTTTTTTATGTTATCAATAAAATAATAGAAAAATATTTTTAAATAAAGTAATTTATTTCCAGCGCTATAAATTACTTTCACATGCACCAAGGCTGCCTGTGATCGAGAAACATATGTAATAAATTCTATAGGTTGCGCCATCGTGCACGGACAGGAATATATCGACTAGGTTAAAATATATGACATAGAAGAGCGACAACCAACACGGGGAGGTTGTGAGAGGAAAACGGAAGGGAGAGATGACATGTGCTCAATAACTGGAGATCAAAGGGTCGGAACTTGCGGCCTCATATAGTCAGCGGTGACCTCGCTGCAATATCCTCTCTGTCTATCGCCGCTGCCTTCTATATAACCCCCCTACAGAAATAATATTACCTATACGTTCATTTATTCTCTAATAATAATTACTAAATGTTAATATTAAAAAAAAAAAAACGCACATAGAATAAAACACTCCAAGATGGCGGTCAGTTTCAAGAACAAACATAACTGAATACATTGAATATATAGACAATCTTGTTAATATTCGAAAGCGCTGCTTAACTTAAACGTTTTGTTCAAGTTAGGTTTGGTAGGTAACATCCTCGTTTTTCCAATATGTAAAATAATAAAATAAATATCAAGAAAAATATCTGCTGCTAAAAAAAGGTTGATATGCACTATAAATTACCTTCATTATACCAACCAATCAGCTACCTACCTTCTTATCCGTTCCAAAATTTTCGAAAGCTTATTGTATAAAAGGATGTTGACATACTAACAAACACATAAATAATAGTTGATCATTAATTTCGATTTACGATACATCAATCAACTGTACAGCAACTACGTAGAGTGATGGATTACATATCCACGGCACTAGGGCAGAAATTGTATGCAAATGGTGTATTGCTGGATGTTGCTCAAGAGTTCGACAGATTTCGGCCCCAGGGTCTTCTCATTTCGTTGACACCTTTTTTTCAAACTGGAACGTTTCGTAGACCATTACTAACGTAATAATAGCAACAATATGCATTATTTATTCAAGTTCCTTTAGAAAAAAATACAATTTATAACACAATTTTGGGTATTAGAACCTCAGAGCAAAACCTGGGTAAAAATTATTATTGTAAAATACAGTATTTAAAATATAAAGTATTTTGTGTTTTTGAAATACAGTCAAACAACTAAACATTGGTCGTTCAGCTTTTATTTGTTAATTTGAAAAAGCTCTTCTTCTCTTTTCTATGAAGAGTCCCTGGAGTCGTGCAAAATGTTTTTAAGGCTAATTAATTTTCTGGCTATAGATAATTGTATTGCATTTTTAATACGTATATTTAAAGGTGTTAAAAAGTTCCTAAGCTCGATTTTCACTAAGATAAATTCTCGTGCTAACGATTTTTCATACAATATTTCAAGGGGAACCTACTCAATTTAATGATTTATTTTGTGTATTTAAAATACAAAATAAAATAATTTTTTTTTGTAATTAAGTATTTTGGAATGAAAATAGAAATATTTCTTTTGTCTTTTAAAAAGAAAATTCAGTTCCGAAAAATCTGTTTTATATATTAATTCATAAAACGTAAAATACAAAAAATGTTTTGAAAAATGGATGGTTGGGGTGATCAAAATAAAATAGGAAAAATAAATAATTGATGGAAATGATACTATATCCAGATTATCTCCATCCTCTTTCAATTAAACTTTTACTTAATAGCTCATAGAATTTATCTATAATAAATCTCGTTCATCATGTACGTTCCTGTGCTTTAGTTCACAATTTTCGGTTAACCGTTGTAGATGAAGCCATCTGCCAGTTCCCTTTCCTCTCGCTACAATACTTCTGTCTGCCTACGCTTGTTGATAGAACAGGTTCATTTATTTTCTTGTGTTAGTTTTCTCCTTTTCTTTCTCTTTTCCGTCATTCTATTTTCCATATCTCCATCTCTATTTTGTATATATTGATATATTTGCTCATTCATCTTTTTTACATTATTTTATTCTCTTAAACGAAGTCAATATTTTTGATAGATTTCACAATATCTTAATTTTCTGTTTATATCTATTATTTTGTTATATAACTTCATATTTCTTTTCTCTGTTTTACCCTTTGTTCTAAGATTATCATTATTCATTTCTTATGTTACCTTATTTTGATTATGTTTATTTTATTGGTACGTGTTTTGTTACCGTTATTATTATTTATTTCTTAGTTCTCTGCTAGTGTTATTCTACCTATTTTATTTTACATTAATGTTCACTCTACCTACTTCATTTTACTTTAAGTTTATCTACTTAGATTTTCTAGTTTATATCTTTCACCTTTTTTTAATTTCAATTATTTATTATTAAATGTTTATAGTTTATTAGCCCTGATGAAGGCCTGAACTTCGGGCCGAAACGTCGGCAAATGTGAAAATAATTTATTTATTTTTACTATTTTATTTTGACTGATCACCCCAATCATCCTTCTCTTCAATTATTCACTACAGTCAACCATCAACCCACAATTGAAAAATTGTTTTATTTTGTAATTTAAAATATATTATTTAAAGCAACTACCCACTTTATTATGTATTATTTAAACTACCCAGGTCTTCACATAGCAATATAAAAAAATAAAAACAAAACAAAAAGAAATAATAAAAATTTAAGTTACAATTGGAAAAATTCTAAACCACACAGCTTTGTATCTCCAAAATGCAGACTAAGAAAAAAATACGTTAACGTTTCACCGATTCAGGCACCATCAGAACAGAAGGGAATAAACAGCTAATGGAACATCACTCCTTGACATCCAGGCGCATGCTAGGAGATATAAGGCTGTGGGCTTTGGAATTTTTCCAATTATAACCTAACATTTATGTTCTGTGCCTTGGTTAGTTTATTCCTGATTTATATTATTGTAAGTTAACTCATAACATTAATAGGTACTGTTAACTTCCTCACATTGCTTTTTGTTTTTTTATTTAATTTAAATTTATTACCACTTCATATCTATAAATTATTTATTAAACCAAACCATAGCAGAATTTATTTCGATGAAATTAGTTAGAACTTGTTCTAATTTGATTCTTGAATTACTGATGAGGGAGATGCCATGATTTGAAGACTGCAAATTATTTTCAAGACACTCCAATTCAGGTTAATATAAGCCAGTTGCCTGGGCCCGTGGGCATAGATAAATGAAGGCATGTTTAATTTCGGAGAGCAAAGAAGGCCCTAGCTCAAGATTTATTTAGATAGGGGCTGTTTAAGAGTAAATTGGAGCTATACAAAGACGAGACAAGTACACAGAGGTGAAGGCAGAGGGGGTGATTAGGGCGAAGCACTCCTTTGAGGAGATGGCGAAGGCGCAAGATGTATAAATAGCAAAGCTCTTATTAAAGCCAATAGGCAGATTGGTATTGCGCAAGGCTCCACTTTCAATACCTCTCTATTCAATGTGTCTAGTTTGCATATTTAAATTGGATAACTTCATTGCTAAATTCATCGAATCAGTGCATACTAACACGTGTATGACTGCAGCTTAAAAAAAAAAATATGCTTCCATGGGTTTGTGGAATTGTTAATAATTTTAAAAACTGTACAAGAACTTTTCGATCATATTATAAATACAATTTGAAAAGGATTACATCACATGAATGAGTAGAATTTACAAACAGACAGAGATTGATGCGAAATATGAGGATCTACAGTTCAAGAAGAAAGCTAAACTCTCTAGCAAAGATAAAATTGCAGTAATTACATTGGGCTTTCAATCGTTATTATTCTGCAAAAAAAGAAAGAAATTACTTAAAATGATGTAGTTAATTGGCCCTTAAAAGCTTGTTGAAAAAAATAAGGTAATAATGCTTTTAGGGATAATTTTTTTCTTGGCACGTGCTTAAATTTAGTAGATATATATGAGTTATAATTGGGAGCGGTGTAGATCCTATGCTCAAGGGCTCAGGTTTGAGTCCGGCTGTGATAGGCAATATTCATTCAGTTGCATCAGCACTGGATCGACCATAGAATCAGAAGACCCTGCTGGACCACGCCCATCTTATGGGTTATAGTGGTACAAGTTCTTTTTATATGCTTTATAATTCCATATTATGATTGTTTAAGTATTAAGCTCGGATCACTCACAGAAACAAATATTGAACAATGAAAACAATTTTTTTTTTTAGTTTCGGGAGTCTGTAACTTGAAAGACCACCCTCTCCCCCCGAGGATCTGCCGGTAACATTTCAGCTTATTTGGATAATGAAATTGCAGATATACGTTACAGGTTGAGGATCAGATTGTAAGAAAATATTTCTTGATCTCCCTTCTATGGATAGTTAGCAAAAAAAAAAAAAAAATACAAAAAGAGTGATTACAATATTTAAATTTTAAGAGATGATTTGGTTTCGCCATCACCATATGGCGACTTACTTTATGCAAGACATTTCCACATTTTCTACACTTCTCATCATTATTCTCCTCCATTAACCCACATTCGCTCTTAGTGATGACTCATTACTTTAGCTTTGAGATCAAAGGATAGTGTCCACCTTCCGATGCCCTGCCTCATTTTATGAAAGCCTTTGAACTCCATTATTCCAGCAACCATTTCATCCCAAGGATGCCTAAATCCTAATAAAATCCTGACCTCATCCTGTTTTTAAAAAGCACTCTCACTCGAAGCGATATTAAAAACTTGGCTTTTGACAGTTTTTCTTCTTTGCGACTCACCGTGCGTATAACTTCCATCGGAATATGGCTCACTCATTATATTTTACACCAAAAAAGCCTTCATAGGGGTATATTTTTAAAGTGATTATCTTACTTAATAATTTAATGTAATTACAAAGGTAGGTTATAGTTGGAATGTTTTCAACCACACAGCTTTCTAGTGTCTCTAAAATGCAGTCTAAGAATAAAATCACTCGTCAACGTTTCGCCAATTCAGGGATCATCAGGGCAGTAAAGAAAACTAACCCAAGATCACATCACGCCAGGACATCCAATCGCATACTGGAACAAAGGTGAGATAACACGACTGAGGAAGATTATAAACAAACAGCTGATTAGAGTAAAAAAGAAAAAAAATACAGATGAACAATATGTAATTACTAACCAAAATACATAACTGCACCACAAAAATAAGAAGAAATAAAAGAATAATCATAAATACAAAACATTAAAGAGGAGAAATTAAAATGAACATTAAAGTAAGGTTATCATCAAAAATCGTTGATCATGCAAAGTTAAAAAAAGAAGCTGGATTTATTAAACTTATCCAAGTTGTTCAACGTTTCTGAATAAATATTATTCAAATTTCTATTGTCAGACCAATAATTATATTATATTTTTTTAATATAAATATATAATTATATTTAATTTCTGTATAGCCTCAAATAAATATTTTTCTCTTAGAACTACCTAGTTCTACCATAAATACTTTTACAAAAGTTGAACTTTGTTTGCATCCTTGGGAATTATTTAGATAATCTTTATCTCTATCAGGTTATTTTCTTTACATGTCAGGATAATAATCTCAATTAGTTTGTATTTTTATTTCGCTCAGTTAAGATGGATTGGGTGATAAGAAAACCGAATAGCTGTGATCGCCTTACACGAAGTTGGAAAATGTAGATTAGAGATTTTCAACACCTTGAAACCTTTGGGTATCAACCGTATGTTCGTGTACCGCACTATAAATAGATATAATGAGATCCTATCTGCATGTGACAGACCTTGACCGGTCCGTCCCCGCACTGTGAGAACGGCAAATGCAGCGAGAGCAGTGGTTGCTCGAATCAAAAGAAATCGCATTCAAAAACAACAAATCATGCCTCGAGAAATGGGAATCTCTGTCAGATCAATGGGATCACGGTAACCCCCACGCCAGGTACGTATGTACAAAGTTTCATCTAAATATTTTGTTTAGCGATGAAAAAAATTTTACAATTGCAGAAAATTTGAATCGCCAAAATGATCGTTTGTACGCAGACAGCTCTAAAGAAGCGCAAAAAGTCATTGGAAGAGTGTAAAGAGGTCATCATCCTGCATCAGTGATGATTGGTGAGAAGCTTTGATGGCACCACAAACAGCTAAAAATTATCAGGACAATATTTTGGAACCTGTTGTCAAGCCTTTAAATGATACTGTTTGCTAGAAGTCATTGGGTTTTCCAGCAGGATTCCGCTCCAGCACACAAGGCCATATCAACTCAGCTATAGATATACATTAATAAAGTTTTTGAAAACAAATAATTTTTCTCTTGAAATCTTTGTATTTTTCCTTGTAACAATATATATGACAAGACTAGTTTCTCTTTCTGTAATACTCGAACAATATTAAAATCAAATCCATGTTTAAATACTTTGCTGAGCTACTGGAGTGTTAGGCTCCATTTTGTTAATATTGCACCAATCCTGTTGATTCTGATACATTCTTCTTTCCAAAGTTCAACTTTACATTCGCTGCAAAGGGACGTTTCGCCAATACGCCAGTTTGTGTTTGGATGTCATGCCTTGGGCTTGTATTCATTTCTGTATTTATGATGCCTGAATTGGCTAAACGTTGACAGATTATTTTATATTTTACCTGCATTTTAGAGGCCCAAGTCTATGTGGTTAGAATTTTTCCAGTTACAACCTAACATTGAATTTCTGCCTCTTGGAGAGTTTGAACTCGTTTATATTAATGTAGGTACATCATTGGAGATACTGTGAACTCAAAATTTTATTTTTTACTGTTTGCTAGTTCGGAAATTAACATATGGGTTGGACTTAATATTTTCTTATAAGTTCGTTACCCTTTAATAAGCCATGAATATATGACCCTTTTTTGTTTTTCATACTCGAACTAAATTATAAGACGTAAGGACGTCAATACCGTCGTTTACTTTCAAGTGGTGTTTTTGACAAGATCTTTTAACCCTTTTGTTCCTTAACGATATAACCGTTTCAATTTATGGACTGTCAATACAAGCGTTACATAGGGGGAAGTAAGGCGCACTGTTTAGCTGGTGATTCAATTTCTCGCGTAGAATAACAGCGTTAAGGGGGAAAATTATAACAGGTTTAGGCTTAGGAGGCGCACCGTCACGCGGGATTCGATTAACGAGGAGGTGTAAGAAGTGACGGGGTATGGAAATCTTAAGTCGCCTAAACGTGGATTTTACAAACCTCATTAGTGTAAACTAATAATAGTTCCTATAAATTAGTAAAACAGTTCGGGTAAATCAATCATCTAGATTCCATGGGAACAAAATCAATAGTAAAATAATAATCTTTTTTTTTTTTTATTTCTTTATGACATTTACAACTGTATTACATAAATACATCAAGTAAATTTGGACATAATTGATATAATGACATGAATACACTTGCTGAGTAACTACCCAATGGTAGCACTCTAATGATATGACTACATTAGGAGATCACGGGGCCATCTTCTTTTCAGACGCCTCGGAGCGTTATCAGGAATTGAAAAGGAAGCAAGGTTAGAAACGAGAGGGTTGGGATGATTCTGAAGTTTATTATGAAAGGATAGGTATCTGGATTGGGCCAGATCTGAAACATAAGGAACATTAAGATCTTTATGGATAATTTTATTAGTGACAAAGTAAGGAGCATTGAGGATTTTACGAAGGATTTTGGATTGTAAGGATTGGATGCGAGAGGAATTCGATGGTTTAGTGGAGCCCCATAGCTCAACTCCGTA
Organism: Nezara viridula; assembly: GCA_928085145.1. Taxonomy (NCBI): domain Eukaryota; kingdom Metazoa; phylum Arthropoda; class Insecta; order Hemiptera; family Pentatomidae; genus Nezara; species Nezara viridula. The sequence continues at coordinate 103,990,648 of OV725080.1, read as the reverse complement.
AGTCCAAATAGGTCTTATTATAGTCAAGTATATGAGTCTTTTGTAATTAATGGGAAGTTTAGAGCGTTTGTCTAGTAAGTGCTGAAGTAATCGGAAACGTTGAGCGGTTTCTTGTCGTTTCAGTCTAGTATGAGGATTCCAAGTTAGTCGTTTGTCCAGATGGAGTCCTAGGTATCGGATTTGCTCAACAGGGATAAGTGGAGTATTGTTAAAGGAAACTGTAGGACAGGAAGTCGTTGGTTTACGAAAAATAATAATCTGAAATCATTCTGAAGACTAAAATAGTTTAAGCTCTTTAGAAAAATAATAACAAAAACAGCCGATCTTTCTTAGTCAAGAAAGCCAGCAAAAATAGCGTGGCACACTCTCTTTGAACTTTGCGACAATTTTACGTTATTTATTATCCATTACTGTGATAATAAAGTGATCCCGAACGTCATAAAAATAAACACAAAATTGTTGGAAAAGTAAAGTTGTTACTTAATTTTATTAATATGGCATGATTGTGTTTCATTCATCCTAAATACTCAATGCCCTTAATTGAGGCAAAATGTATTTTTTTCTCAATAAAAATATTAAAACATAAATTTTATTAATATACCTCAGATAAAAAAACGCGAGTGAAAATTTTCGATTCTGAGTAAAAAAATTTTTTTAATCTCTCGCACCAACACAATGCTTCCGTACCTTCGGTAGTGAGGAAGCAACATATCTTAAAATCGCGATATCTCTACTAATAGTGCTTTGATTTCGCTGAAACTTTCTTCAGTTTTGAGGAAATTCGAATACCTTTGAAACATTTTATCACAATATTGACAAAAATGTGTATACTTCTTGAGTTATTCGGAATTTAATTTTACCATCCCTCATAATTTTTTTTGAGCTTGTTTTCGTTCAACGTATGATATATAGATAAATTTAAAGGGCTTAGAGAAAATGACTTCAGCGAAGTTTCATTAAAATCGGTATATTCGTTTAGGCGCTACAGTCTATAGCAACGCAGGTTTTTCGGCCGCCATTTTGAAACTAGAAGGCGAATAGTAATGTCGTTGAAATTATTGAAGAGGATCATCTTCGGGCGACCTCTGATTTTATATTCAAATTCGAAAAAAATTAATCCAGTAGTTTCGGAAAAAAATGCGCGGACGGCGGACGGCGGACTAGTAGTGCATATATAAGAGAAAGTGGTGGACAGAATTCGATAGAAATGACACTGCATTATATTTTCACCAAATTCTACCTTTTATCTAAGTTTTAGCCAAATCGAACGAGCCCTTTCTGAAATATTGGCATATCTAAAAATATACGTTTGCGCGTGCGTAAGCGGAAGTGCTAAATGGAATTTGATAAAATTAATATGGGACCAATCAGCATAATACCTAAAAATTTCATGAAGATTGGATGAACAATACTAGGTGATATGCCCGTCACATCGATTTGACTACAGACAGACAGACAGACACCGAACCAAATTTGATCCTTGATGTCTGAAACGTAAAACGAGTGTGAAAATTTTCGATTCTGAGCAAAAAATTGTTTTTAATCACTCGCACGAACACAATGCTTCCCTACCTTCGGTAGTGAGGAAGCAAAACAAAGGACTTATGAATATATAATAGCTTTTTTAGGGAAAATTTATAATTTACAAACTGCATTTTATCGAAAAGGAATATTAGGAATAAGAATTCTTATGTTAAAAACTATATACGATTATATTTATTACTAAATCATTATATGCGTTGAAATTTAAATCAATATATTGAAGAAAAGTTAGAAACATTGTAAAATGAAATGATTATTGTATATCATCCGAAATTAAGAAGGAGAAATTATAAATGATTACTTAATATAATATAACGATAATATTAATAATAAAAGGCTTAGCGAACCCGAAGGTTCGAAACCCGACTTAATATAATATTAATAATATATAATCATCATATTTTCATTTGATTTGCATTTTCAAAATAAAATTAGAAATAAAGCTGACACATTTACTTCTATTAAGCTGGGTGGAACTCTTTCTAAACTTTGACCTAGAGATTTACATACTTCCTCTTTTAAACCCTACACGGATCTTGATTTCTAAGGGATTCAGATCTGGGGTTTTTCGAATTCAGTGGAATAATAATGGTATTAAAAATATTTGAATATGACTTTATTTTATGGCCTTGGTAAAGATCTACATATCTTGTCAAAATTTAGCTTAATCGATTTCTATTATGATGGCGTGGGATATTAATGCCGTTAAAATGAAAACAAAAAAGTAAATAATTTGTACCTTAATTTTTTAAGTACTTAAACAAAATATAATGGAATTATTTTATATTAAAAGCTTAACAACTCAATTCTAACATGCATTATATTTAACTCATTTTTAGCCATGAATCAACAAAGATATGAATCAAGATCTAGTTCTGAAGATGGGAGTAAATATCCCGAAAGGTAAACATGTAAACTTGGAAATACAACAAATAAATCAATTGTTGTTTAATTGGAAGTTATTATTGCCAAAAACAGAGAGTAAATAATTTTCATAATTATAATGCCTTAAAATGTATTAAGGAAGTGTAGTCTTAATAATTGGTTGTTAAATTTTGTTCAGAAATACAATAACTCGTTATTGCTTAGTAAATGTGCAGTTGCTAACATAGATCACTATTTATGTAAGTACAAATAGATATTTTCTGTTTTTTTTGACATTAAAGTAATGCAAACCAGTTTACAATTCTTTGCCAAAGTGTTGTTTATAACCGGAAAGTGTTATCTAGATAGTTAAGTTTATAAAGAGGAAAATACAATAAATTAATTATGAAATTGTTAGTGACTAAAAAATAAGCGAGACGGTTGGCTTGGACAATTATTTTTTAATAAGAGTATAGTAATTTTATGCCATACAAGTATATTGCGTATTTAAATTGAATAATGCGTATTAAACGGCATCAGATGTTGGAAACATACATTAGTTTCGAGGTATACCTTCATCTTTTGACAACGTAGGTTAACTAAACTCCCTGTTCAGTTTCTCTATCTGTTGATTGGGTCCTCATAATAGTTAGCAATCGTAAGAGTGGACTCCGACGTCCGATGCCGTTTATATGACGAGTTTTTTATTATTTCTCTTTATTTCAATAAAAAAGTGTTATTTTTAGAAATATATATCGTAAATATTTAAATTAAGTGCGAAAAAGTTTATTTATTCCACATATTTATAATTTTCATGATATAGTTTGTACATTATTTGTGTAATACTTTTTCAACGTTAAGATAAAAATGGAATTTGAAAAATCGAAGTTCGATTAATAAGTACCATATTGTAGCAATGTAAGAAAAATATAGGTATTTGGATATTAACTATTACATTGGAATTTATTTTAAGAAAAGGAAAATTGAAAGTGAAGTATTAAATGGCTAACTTCTTGTGATACCAACACAGTTCTCACACAAACTAATGACTTTCCGTGTTTCCTTATTTGCCTCTTTACTTCCTAGGATCTTACTCAGTTTTATGTAACATTCTCTGCTCTGCTTTTGCTGTTTCTTCTCTCACCCGAAGAATGGACACGAGTCATCAGACGTGGTGACGGTAGTCGTGTCTGAGTTGCGAGGTCGTAAGTAAAAACCGATCGGAACTTAGTTATTGATATTGATTTTTCTTTTTTCATGTTAAAGATGATCTAAGATTTGACCATCGACGTTCCAAACATTATCTCAATCACCATGCACTTGCACCGTCCGGTCACGACAGGAATATGTATCAGTCTGTGAAAGTATCGGTCACCGGCGTCCTACAGCTTTATATCAGATAATAATAATAATAAGGCTTAGCGAACCCGAAGGTTCGATGCCGACACCACCAATCGCTTGTTACAAACCTCCCTCCACCGTTCGCCGTCCAAACCCAGTCCCATTCAGATCGGCTTTAATGCAATCTTCCCACCTTCGCTTCGGTCTACCCCTCGGACGCTTACCATTCGGCACAGCAAATATTAACCTTTTAGGAATTCTCTCGTTACTAAGCCCAACAACTTTACAAGCCCATTTGATTCGCCGCGATGAAATTACCCCAATTATATTACCCGGATACAGCTCACGCAATTCGGCGTTGTGTAACCGTCTGAACTCTCCGGTTAACTCATCCTTCTTCGGTCCGAATATTCTACGCAATACTTTATTTTCAAAAACCTTAAGACGCTGCTCATCCCTTAATGTAAGCGGCCAAGTTTCGCATCCATAAAGAACTGTAGGCAAGATAATTGTTTTATAGATTCTAATTTTTAAGTTTCGGGACAAGAGGCGCGAACTAAGTAGTTTTGTCACAGAAAAATAACAAGCATTCCCCGCCTTCAGTCTAACCTTAATCTCTTCTTCAATTTCGTTTTTTCTAGTTATCGTAGAACCTAGATACCTAAATTTATCTACCTGTTCAAACATATTACCATCTATATCGATATCACCAGTAGTATCGCCATTTTTGCAGCTAACCATATATTTTGTTTTATCCACGTTTATTTCGAGTCCTAGTTCTTTACCGGCTTTCATTAACGTTGTCGTATTTAGTTTTATAGTTTCAACGTCTTCGCTTAACAGTACCAGATCATCAGCATAGCCCAGCACGGATGTTGTCCCGCCCAGATCCAACCCTTTCTCGGTTCGCATTACCTCCCTAATGGCATGTTCTAATGCCAAATTGAACAGGACAGGCGAAAGAGAATCCCCCTGTTTTAAGCCCGAACGAACCTCAAATTTTTCGGACAAATTATTACCGATTCTAACTTTATTGAGTGTCTCCGTCAAGCACATCCTGACTAGATTTACTAGTTTTTTTGGAATCCCCTGCTCGATTAGAATATTATACAGTTTCTGGCGGTCAATAGAATCGTAAGCCTTTTTAAAATCTATATACAGCTGGTGAACAATACCGTTATACTCCAATTTTTTCTCTAATATTTGCCGTAAAGAAAATATTTGATCAATAGTTGAACGATTCCGTCTAAATCCGCATTGGTATATATTTATATTGGTATATATATATATTTATATCAGATATAATGATTATTTATATTTGTATTTTTCTAAGCCATCGAATTCCTCTCGTATCCAATCATTATAATCCAAAATCCTTCGTAAAATTCTCAACGCTCCTTACTTTGTCACAAACAAAATCATCCATAAAGACCTTAATGTTCCATATGTTTCCGATTTGGCCCGATCCAGATACCTACCTTCCATAACAAACTGCATAACCGTCCGAACCCTCTTGTTTTAAACATTGCTTCCTCCTCTATCCCTGATAACCCTCCGAGGCGTCTGAAAAGAAGATGGCCTCGGGATCTTCTAATATAGAACTTTAATTTGAGTTCTACCAATGGGTAGTTTCTCTTCATATTTTACATGTCATGTTACCAATGTCACATTTACCTGTTGTATTTTTAATGTAATACAGTTATAAATTTCAATAAAATTATAAAAAAAAAAAAACATTTGTATTTTTACACCTATCCAACTCCCATTCAAATATTTCTAAATATGACCATTTTAGAGACTTTGTAAGATAGGCAAAATTCGAATCAATATCGGACTCCGGAGATCATAGCCGCAGTTAACATTTTAAGTAACATTTCGTAACTTTCAACCATTAATAAGTTTGATGAATTTTCTCCTTTTGAAATCGGAAAATTTTGCACTTGTAACCATATTTGATATACAAAAGAATTTTAGCGTTCTTAATGTGTCCTTTTATTGATAAATGAGGTCGATATTCACAAAATCGTTCTTCAAAATTGATTAAAAAGGTCCATACAATTTTTTTCATTAAGTCAACTGTTGTGCAGATCGTCTTTTCCTTCTAAAAATACAACTTGAAACAATTAAAAATATATGATAACGAAAACACTAATAACCTACTAACTAATAAGCTATAGTGTTGCCCAAAATCGGTCTTGGTCTTGCACTTTGCAGTTGCCTAACCGTTGCAAGACCAAGGCTGGTAAAAAAATTCCATTTTTTTAATACGAATTAAGATAAAATTGGTACTAATTGACTTGACAATTTTAGTTAGTATACGTAAAAAATTGGTATAAACAATATACTTTTGCATTTAACTCTTCTAATTTTTCATTGGAGCTTAGTTAGGTTTCTTCTATCTAAAAAAATATACAGTAATGTCTCTATATTAATAAGCTAATAAGTAACTGCGAGACTCTTGTGCAAGACTAAGACCAAGACTCATCTTGGTGTCGCGTTCGAGCAACACTAATAAGTTATGATATTTAAAAGTCAGATTACAAGGAACTTCATGGCAACTACAGCTAGAAAAATTATTAACATAAAGGATGGATTTTCCCTAAAATCTAAAAGCTTTGAATAGTGTTTTAGTGAAAACTATTAACAGAATTATATTCTGAAACATCGGTCTTCGGGATTGAATAACCTATTCACGACTGGTGAGTGAATAACTCGAAGTAATGAAAAAGCAATATGAGTATCTGTATTTTCACAGAAATTTTATTGTGTATAATTAAGCAATTAATAATAGATAGGGTGATAAATGGTAGAAACAGAGCAGGGACCATTAACCGGACAATATTATCGCTATGGACCAGACCGTCACAGTTCTCCGACTTCTGCTTCACTCAACTCTCTTCTCTTTCACCTCTGCGAACTAAGGTGAAGACATTATTCTATAATTAGTATATTATTTCTTTAGTTTACGTACAAGATTTTTTCCAGCAATAGAAATAATACAAAAAGAAATATATATATATATATATATTATATATATATATATATATATATATATATATATATATATATAATGTAAGTGTTCCAATAATAGAGAGTTTTAAACTAAAAAAAATAATAAGGTTTATAAGCCCGAGCTCATAAAGCTTTATTATCTGTAGCGATAACAGTAAGGAGGGTTATATCCGAACTTCAAATGACATCATGCCACGGCAGGCGATTGGGGGTTGATTCTATGAACTGGCTATTTGTTTCAGAGATATGTACTTGGCATTTCTATTTTAAAACTGAGCAGAGTTTATTTTGAGTTTTTTAATAATATAAAAAACTAATTGACCTCAACAACTGATCGTCTAATACTGGTGCAACAATACACACTGTCAGAATTTCTTAATTTTCTCATGAATAAGTAACTGACTGTACAGAAAACAAATTACATAACATTAAATCCATTTTTAAAAATCCACCACCGGAACTAAAGCTGCAGTTCATATTAATATTACAAATTTCTTACCCGAAAATTCAACTTATAACATGTTAAAATGCAGCTACAATGATCAGTGGATATAGATTTGTATCAGTTTAAAAGTTTTCTTAACAGCATTATAATTTTTTTGACATTACACGAATATAACCACTAGTTTCACTATTAAAATAAAGCAGTTAATATTAAAAAAATAATATAGTCTATACTGAGGATATTTGAGACATTTTATAATTTCATTTCTATACTCATAAGTAAAATTTTTATTTAAAAAATATCGAAAACTGCGACAATGTAAAAACTTCCGAAAATGCTAGAATGTCAAAAGCCATGAAATTTTCAAAAACCACGGAAATGTCCAAAAATAGATAAAACAGCAAAAATGTCGAAAACCGCGAAAATATCGAAAATTACGAAATCCATGAAAATAGCAAACATGCCAAATGTCGAAAATGTCGTAAACAGCGAAAATTCTCAAAGCCGTGAAAATTTCAAAATACCCCGAAACAGAAGAAAATATCGAAAGCTCTGAAAATGCGAAAATGTTGAAAACCGTGAAAATTTAAATCACTAAAACTATAAAAAATCTCAGACACCGAGTAAATGTCAAAAATCGCGAAAACTACGAAAGTTGCATAAAGAAAATGTCAAAAATCACGGAAATGTCAACAATAAAACAACTCCAAAAATAGTGAAAATTAAAAAAAAATTATAAAATGACTTAACCAAATAGAGGAAATTGTCCATTTAATTAAATATTGCTGAGAATGAATTCAAGGTTACCTGAAATGGTACGATTCTTCTCAAGAACATGGAAAATTAACTTTTAATCTCTGTCTCCGATAATTTTTTATACTATTGAGTACTTGGTACAGACGAATCTGTTTGTAATATTTTGCAGCCAAACATTCATTGTTGAAGTAACATAGTGACATTAACTTAGAAATGCCTTGAATTGGTGTTGGTAATGAATTATATATAATTTCTCATAGTAAATTCCTTGGACTCCTCTAGGCGCATATGGTATATGGTATATACCAATATGCATATGGTATACCAATCCGAAATTCAAATTACAAAGTATTATTTTTGTTGTATTTTCTCCGAAAATAACAGACTTATTGAATCTTCCAAGCGAGCAGGGGCGCTCTTAAAATTTATTTCTTAAATCCTTGGACATGGTTGTAATACTGAGCTAAAACCCTTCATGAGTTAAATGTAAACGGTACAGGTTTTTTTATTTTTTTATTTTGGAAAATCAAAAGAAAGGAAAAAGGAAGTATTATCATTGAACTCATTAAGTAAATATTTTACAACTTGAATTTGATAGAAAAAAGCTGTAAAAATTTTAAAATTGGTGGATATTTGAGAAGAAAATCCGGAAGATGCCACGGGAGGTAACAAGCGACAAATTTACAACATAAAAGTATTACAACATAAAATCACTCTCGCTTGTCACAATCTACCAGCAAACCTCTCCCCCACAATCTACCAGCGACCCTCTCACTCCTCCACAATTTCCAAGAGACAGAATTTCTCCTCTCCTAATCTAAGTTTAAATTAAAAATGATGTCTTTAACCCTTTTTGTTACGGTTGGCAAATGCGGCTTGTCCTCCGCAATATAATCGTAAAAATTCTTTTAGAGATTCTTAGGTTACCCGACGACAAAAAGTTTACCCGGCAGAAAATAATATTATCTTTTCAGGAGTTGAAGACCCTAAGAGGGTTAAACTGTCGACAAGAAGCTAAGCATATTTTCTCTAAAGTTTCTGTTAACCTACAGTTATCTCCTCAAGACAATGGTAATTTAAAATCTGAATATATAACGGTAAACTCAATATATTATTATAATAGGCTATAAATACTATCTGTGCATAGCTGAAAGGATGGATGAGCATAATTATGTGTATTAATGGAATACACATATTGGAAAAGTATATTGAAAAAATTAAAACTGATAAAAGTTAATAATATAGGGGAGTGGGGTAGCTCAGTGGTAGGGTACTCAGCTTCCAATGCTAAAGGTCCCAGGTTCGACTCCCGGCTCATGGCAGAAAAGTTATTTATTCTGATTCATTGATTGTGAGGCGACCCTGGGTAGGAAGTCCCTCCTGGGGCACACTCAGCCTCTATAAAGCGGGCACCCTTAATTAAAATAATTAATTTTATGGAAATGGAATATATATATTATATATGGAATTGGAATATATTTATTAAAATAATTAATTAAGGAAAAAAACCTGGCGGTTGAGCATGATCTCGGCTAAATCACCTCCTTGCGCAACCGTAGGCCAAGATACAGTGCTTTCCCTAAATAGTACTGAACCTAAGACCCTTCATGGGATGTAGTGGTACAGTTAATAATATGGCTTGTTTGAGTTTTTCCCACTTTGTACATTTTTGAGTGTAGTGGGGTCGATTCGAATCCGGCCTGGTAAGGTTTAAATTTATTTTTTGGCGAACGCATGGTACGGATATCGAACTTCCCACCCAGGTTAGAATTGGTTGGTTATACCTAACACACTGTCCTCCTCCACAAATTCTTTCCAACAACTTTCATTCCACCACCTACTTCATATTCAAACTTCCGCAACCACGTAAGAGTTATTAGATTCTGTAGTTACAATTGCTTATTGAAATTTAATTGACAAGTGTCATTTTTTTTTATTTCTCTATGCCAGACTAATGTATATAACTTTTTAATTCTGTCATTATACGTAGTTTTTTTTTTTTATTTTGTTCCAGAATAAAATTATTTTTTCATTCATAAATTAATTTCATAAACTAAACCCTTGCCTGATTCAAATTTTCCCAAACTTGGTTTCTAAATATATATGAGCCTTGAAATCAATTTAAATATGTCGAGAAGCTCTCCCTACCCCAAGAGGTATGAAACCAATCAAGATATTTTGACAATTGGATCCCACTCGGACCAGGTGCCGGCAGACAATAGGCGAGGCTTGACCTGAATTAAAGTTAAATCAGAAGCGGTGTAAATTAGACTAATTGAAGCAGAGGAGCAAACAAACGGCCTCCAGCTGTTCTACCCTCGTCTTCCCGCCAAAACTAATAAAGAGCACAATCAAATTGGTTCTTAGCACAGCTTACTAATTCCCCGCGTTTTTTTTTCTCCTTCCCAATTGGAGCAATTAATGGGCTTCGCACCCTTTCATTTCCGATCCACCTCGGATTGGACGGCTAACGAGCGAGCCGTTTTTCAATAGCAAGCCGGAACTATCTCTCCATTAAATCTGAAACAGTCACTGACAAATATTACTTTTTTTGACATTTACAATTCATAACTTTGCCATCGAAACAACATGACAAATAAAACCTTTGCCCAATTAATCATTAATTACAATCCTAATCTGACATATCACGGGTTATAAATCAACAGGGTTATGTGTTTGGGTTGTCCGCTATTAAGTATAACGTGTAACAGTTTTTTGAACGGACACGGCTATACCGATTTTTATGTTGGATGTTTCAAATTATTCGGTGAGGTTCCGCGAGTGTTTTGAAACAATTTGAGTATTGAGTAATTACTGATTTTTTGAGTGAATACTAAAAAAATCTACACTTTATATAATTCAGTAGTATATATTCCTATAATTACAACATAAGTCATTAAGAAATCAGAAGGTTTCCAAAAAATATGGTTTGGAAAGTCAACAGATCGAGACGGAATGAGTTGCTTTTTAAATATTTTGACACGGACAGTATGCTCCCAACATGGCCCCTGTATAGCTAATTCGATTTAAATCGATATTTAAAAAAATCAAAAATCAGATCAAAATTTTTATCAGGAACTTTTAAAAACCATTTGATGATTTCTTATTTTTGATCAGAAGTGATAAGAATTAATTAAGTGCCAAATTAATAAGAAAATAAAATAATGCAACGTATCAAAAGATAAAGAAATCAATTGTTACTTTATCCATAAATATAATCCACAAAGAAAACAAAATAAATTTAAATCTTCATTTTTGTTTGGAACCAACATATTTACAAATTTCAATAAGCTGCATCTTTGTGAAAAATTGTCCGATTTCAATGATTTTTTTTTCCTTTTGTAGACAATTAAGTAATGCTTTATATAATCATGGGAATGACCAGGGAAAAGTGTGTAATTTTTTAGTTATTCGCAAATAAAGTTTATTTTTTTCATAATTTGTTTGCCTGAATTTTCGGGGTGATTGGAATATTTTTCCCGCCTGAAGGAGAAGGAAGCCTTCGAAATTGGTGGCTCAATCTTGAGATTTGGTGAAAAATTAACGATGATGTGGCTTACCGATCAAAAACATCATCGATAAATAATATAAACTCCTCCTGTCTCGATCATAGAGACCTCAAGTCGACGAAATGAGACGTGTATCCAATGACAGTACTACAATTAACGTCAGGTTGTGTGGATGCGAACCCCATGCCTTGCGTTATCTCGAAAATAGTACGTTTTTGGGCTTAAAAACGCAGGAGCCGATAGTTCCGAAGGATCTACATCGATCTACAGACCTACCACCGTTCCAGTATTGAAGCCTAGCAAAATGTTTGTATCGACTTTATTTATTTTAGAAAGAAAAACAAAAGCGGAGAATACGATTCGCTAACCCCCCGTGAAATTCTGAATCCAACGGTACCCCATTCATGGTATTTGAGCATGACAGGAGCTTATATTTGGTACAAAACCGATTTCGAGCCTTACTGTACGGATAATTGTTGAGAAATACTTTTTTAAATCAAAAATATAATTTGTTTCTAATCTCTATGGTTTATTTTGATTCTGGACTATGAGTGATAGCACATCTTTATTTCTGAAATTTAGGCTTAAATATATATATATATATATATATATATATATTGTATACGTATACATATACTTATTGATGTGTGTATATATGTAATTGCAGGTAACGCGAACGCGTGAGTGATCATTATTTTTAATCGAATAAATAGAAATCCAAGATTAATAAATAAAATTATTAAAAAAACAGGCACAATTTTAAAATTAAAAATACAATATAATATCATGATTTTGTGAAAAAATAATTGTGGGTCATCAAGCGACAAATAAGGAATAATTGTCGATTTCAAACTCTGGTTAATTCTTTAGAAATAATGGGCTCTACATCTTAAAGCCCTAAAATGTATCGGTTTTGAAGTAACGGATGGGTTTAACATTATTCTAACCTTAGTCAAGCTAGATAAGATGGGTGCCAAGGATTCAAAATTAAAATATCATTATATATTAATTCTCAAAGGTGTTATTTTGTCAGTACTCCACATCTTCGTCAATGATTCATAAAATCCAATGACAGCACTCATTTTAAGATTTTCTCCTCCTTCAGGCAGGAAAAATGGTCATACCTCCTCAAAATTTCAGGAAGAAAAATGATGATGATAAAGTATCTCTATTTGTGAATAACAAAAAAAAACCTTTAATTGTTGATTGCATCCATGATTATTTGAAAAAATACTAAACCATCCCCTCTCATTTCCACCTCAAAAAAGTCATCAAAATCAGACCATTGTAAGCCAAGATACAGCTTTTTGTAATTTGTAACCAGGTTGGTTTAAAACACGAACGGAGTTTTGAAATTATTTACTTTACCTTGGTCGATTACAATTATCTATAAAAAGATAATTGATTTCCTCATCTTATGATAAGTTGCATTATTTTCTTTTCTCGTTATTTTGTCATTTGTTGACTGATTAATATAATGAGCTAATTATTCGTAGGTGCCAACTTGTATTAATATATTATTAGTATCCTCAATATTTTGATGGTTTTATATCGAACCATGTGTAAGTTCGTGATCGTAAGTTCTGAATACATTTTATCAAGCCTTTTCTATTTTTCCATTGCTGCACGTTGTTACTCAAACATCTCGTTCAGTTACAGAGCCAGGACTCCTTTATCAGATATTTTATTAGTATGTAGAACGTATATTTTATTAAATTATAACTGGAAACAAAGATACTTATTACAAAAAACTTGAAATAAAGTATAGAAATGGTTTCTAGTTAGAAACTTCATTTTTGAAAGAAAAAAAAGAAGTAAAATCTGGGACATTCAGTCCTCTAAGAATAATTATAATGAACAATTTGTTGACATTTGTCTGACATAAGAAAATAATCAAGAATTAATTAAAATACATCATCGAGTTTTAAATTAAAATAATAGAAAGACACAAGTTAACATTTGAATTATAAATAGATGTATAAGAGTGCGTTCACATATAAACAATAGATAATCTATAGGTTAAATTATAATTACCACATTATAGGTATGCATGTGTTTTTTTTTTTCTCTTAGTTTTAATTTTCTTATTTTTTAGGTTATTTTATTAGATTATCTATTGTATATACCTTTTATTATTATTTTGTTTCTATTTATTTTATTTTATTTTTGAACATATAGTGTGAATGTCATCCTACCTCACTATAACCAATGTCCAAGAGACAGATTGTTGTAATATTCAATAAAGAAATAAAATATATATATATATATATAGGTAGCTGTAAGATTACAGGAAAGTGAGGCTCGCAACACTAAAATACTGAAATATTATTCTTACCTTTATTTCGAAGATTGATTTCTGAGGAGTTAGAAAAATAAATGGTGTAATGAAAACATATCGCAATATGTTTATTATATTTTTTTATAATAAACACGCAATACATAATGTAATATAATTAAATTATATATACTTGTAAAATAGTGTACATATAATTGTATATAATATTTATTATATACGATTTTTCATCTTAGCATTTATTACGATTATAATGTCAATGGTACACATTGAATGTTACAATAACAGGATCACCTATTATTAAAAATAAATTGAATAGGAGACCCGAAAATTATTTTTCTTTTATACCTAAAAATAAAAAATAGGCAAATTTAATTATCAATTTTCAGTTTTCAATCAATTATACTGATAGAAAATGAGTATGACAGAAGATGTGGATAGAAAATCGTTGGAGCCAGATGTGTCCAGAAGGAGGTTGTATGACACTAATTGGACAACATTTTTGAGGGGGATTCGTTTTAACGGGGTTTTGAATTTTTGAGGGAAATACATTTCTATGGGGTTATGTATTTTTGAAGAAAATTATATTTTCGTGTGGTTTCAATAAGGGAAACTTTTCAAACCAAAGAACGAGGGGAAATACCACAGCAAATGTACTTGCATATAATCAACAATTTTCGTAATTATGTTTTAACTTATATTGTTTTTTAAGAACAGAATTTCCACATTTGTATTTAGAATAATACGTAAAACGCAAGAGAAAAATTTCAATTATGAGCACAAATGTTTTTGTTAACCACCCGCACGAATACAAAGTTTCCCTACCATTGACAAAGCAAAAAAAAAAATAAATAAAAATAAATAAGGGAAATTGAAACCTTTTTCACCCGCTCATCCAAAATTCATTTTTCATATTTTCGAAGATATTGTGACAACACGATAGGCAAGCCAAAACACGCGTAATGATAAATTGCCTTCATCTGACAGCCAAGTGCCGATCTGCGACCCCTTCAAATATGATTTATATGATAGATAAAATGATAAGTCGTTTACATCAAATTTTCCACTTGGGTGCTTATATAAGTTTCAGGAAAAGGAATTTGAACGTGTTTATCGATTGAATAATATAGAGCGGCAGATAAATAAAATCTTAAGAATAATATATATATATATATATATATATATCAACTATAACTATCCTCTCTTGAAATGAATAACTGTCAAAAACTCAAAATACAAATTATAAATAATATGTTTGGTCATATTTGAACAGTGAAGTAACGGAGTGGGAACGTTGGCCAGACGTTCAAATGCGGAAAACAATTCTTAAAATGAAGCTGTAGCTTTTACGTTCTTCTCACTATATTTTCTTAGACTCTCTCTCTCTCTCTCTCTTTCTCTCTCTCTCTCTCTCTCTCTCTCTCTCTCTCTCTCTCTCTATATATATATATATATATATATATATATATATATATATATATATATATTCTTAGAAATAAATTAGAACGAAGACTATTATGTCCAGTTTTTCCAATTTAAATTGAAAAGGTTTTCAAGGCCTGACAGTGTTCAGTATTTAGAGGGTAATATGACTGCATGAATAATATGAAGGGAGATGAATAGAAGGATGACCTTAAGTGACAGGCGGATCAGCGCCCAATTACTCTCGGTCTGCGGTGTAAGAGATCAAGCTGAACACTCCGCAAAGATAGTAACCACAACCAGAGGGATCAATATCCGGATTTGTGGGTTGATGAAATACTAACGGAGGGATCTATCTCCTGACTTAGTACATAGGAATGCAAGCGGACGGATCTGCATCCAACTTGCATGGAGTAAGAGAAGAGGAAAAAGGTTTTTGGATATTATGAAATAAAAAGCAGTTTATTGAAGACCAAAAGGAGTAGACGATTCATGTATTCACCAACTGCGTGAATTTCTACACCCTGAAGGGGTGGAAATCCTATGACCTAACAACTTGAGGTTTGCCTGCGGTATTTATTCCACCAAGACTAAACCGGCTATCAAGAGCCGTTACAATAACAGGGTTTCTTAGCTTTGATCAGCATATGTTATCGCCATTAAACTTTATTGATAAAAATTATTTACAATTTGTTAACACATTTTAATTTACAATGTGAGTGTTTTTATCATATAGCAATAAGAAATAACAATATAATTTTTAGTATATTGCATGGGCCAGCTTTTATGGCACTGCATGGTAGCTGGTAGGCGAACTAGTTGTCCTCTGTAGCAAGAGGCGGCAATCTGTTACCGCTACAACGGCTTTTGTATTTGAAATGACATTTTTACCGTTAATAAGATTAAAAAATAGTAGCTCACAATGTATTATTATTAACGGAAATTAATATGGGATACTAGGCACGACCCAAAACAATCTCTGAAAAATGAACATCGGATTAAAGTAGGTGAGATGCCTTTGCCATGAATTTGACTACAGGCAGACATTGGGAACAGAATTTTTCTTGATAAAAAGTAATTTTTTTTTCACTTTCAAAGATACAGAGGTTTCCCTACTTTTCCCAGGTTCTACAGAACTTATTATAACTATTTTTCTAAACTGAAAACTTCTTTTGGCGCGTTTAGCACTTTTAATCTAGTGTGTATTAATTGCGACTGGCCGCCTTGCTCGGCTATGTATCTCTCATTCGGGTAAAGTTGGCTCGAGTCGCCTAATTTTTGCAGTTGGATAAAAATATCTCAGAAACTGAAAAATCCGAACTGAATACTGTAAGTGAAGGAAATGTTCAGCATTTCATCCTCTTTGTAATGAACTATTATTTATAATTGTGACTTGACGGAACGTCGTATGAGAGAGGCGAAAATGAAAATAGATAGCTTAAAAAAACAAATGATAATTTTTTGAACATCTGGATTAACATAATTCTATCTTCCTTTTTGTGCCGTATATAGAGGGGGTGGGTCTTAATCCAACGCTGCCAATCTTCAGAGCCCCTGCAGAGTTGCTTCATTGGTTGGAGTTTTCTCTTCAATTCTTTGGATATATTCTTCCTGTAAAATCCTAGGTCATCCGCGTGGCCTCTTGTCAGTAGATCTAGCTTCCATAGCCTTTCTGGTTTCGCGGTCTTCGCTCGGCAAAAATGACCGAACTACAAGTAGTAGTTACTACAAGTAGCTCAAGAGCTTTCATTTTCAAGGTTGGATTTTAGTGCAGGAATTTCCAGTTCCTCTCTAATCCTTTCATTTTTTACGCGGTTGATTCAGGTTTTTCGTGTGATCCTAAGTAAGTATCTCCTTATCTCGAGAAAGGACCAGCACCTTACTGTTAGAATCGTTGATGAGCATCCTTTTTCGCTTAAGTTCCTCCTTCAATTTCAGTAAAGCTTGACCGTCTACTTGAAGAAAAACTGGCTAAGTATCGTCCTCATGTTTCGCTTACCGATGATTATTCAGAATATTCGCCTTTTATACATTTTATGGATTTCATCCTTAAATACGCAGAATAAGTAAGAATAAATATGAGTGTCCTCCTGATTGATAGCTCTATAAACCGGAAAAGAAGCAGATTCTGGTCCATTAATCCTTATTACCCATTTTGAATTTTCATAAACAGATTTTATAACGGTAATGAGATCTTTTCGAACATTTTTAGCAGCCAGAGCATTCCACATTAAAATATCTTAAAAAACTAAAATTCGGACTTTTGTATTGTAAGGGAAATTTTTTTCAGCATTTCATCTTCTTTGTACTGAGCTATTATTCAGAATTACATTTTGACGTGACGCCGAGTTAAAGAGTCGGAAAAGGAAAAAGATAAAACTGAAAAAACAAATAATAACGACTGGTTTGAATATTTCGACTAAAATCTTTCAAAATTTACATACTATGGAGAATTCAGAAACCAGAAATCATTAGAAATTGTTTTAAAAAAAAAATGGTGATTGAAAAAATACCGTAAAATTAAGCAAACTGAATTTCAGTAACTGAATTATTCAATGCATAATGATCATTCTGAGGAAATCAAATAGATGCGAGTTCGAGAAAACCATGTCGAACGATAGAGTTTGCCAGAATAATTTATACACAATTATAATTCTATATATTTTAAATGTCATTACTAATGTGAATATAGAACAAAAAATATATATTTATTTCATACTATTAAACCCGCCTTATTGATCTTTTCACTTATTTTTTTTTGCCATGAATTTTTGTAATTTGCAGATATCACTTTTTGGTAGTTGACGCCTAAAGTCAGAATACTATTTACATAGCATTATGTTATATCAGGAGTACCATAAGTAAAAATAAATATGAAAAGATCCCTCACCGTGATATGAAATTCCGTCTAAAGGTTACAACATGCCACAGCGACTTAGAGGTAATACAGTCTTCGTCCTCACTTTATTCCCCTTGTGCCTTCTATATATCTCAATATCTTCTCCAATTATATTTATCCAGCCAGCTCCAGTGGGGATATATAAGCGCACTACAAACAGAGACGTGGTATCTCCAAAGATAAATCTTCTTCCAGACCAGTTATCCGGACAATGTTCGGCGCAGGTTTTTCTTATATTAAATTTGCAAACCGGAGCTATATGATCTAAAAAAGTTGCATTCCAGGACACGTCTGAACAAAAACACCGCTCATATAAATGTAATTACAATTTCAATGTTTCATTCGTAATTCGTTTGTGTCAAATATATAATTTGATATTGACTATATTCGTTGAATAAAATAATATAGTTAAAAACAAATGGAAACATTAAATTAGTTTGGAAACTGACTATTATGATATAATTGAACTCTCAAGTTTGTCGTGCGGGATGATATGTACCACGCGCCTGCCGCTAGCTCAACTAGCTTTGGGAAGTTTTATTATATTTATTCCACGAAGAGCATTTCGGATGGCTAGATAATAATAAAAAAAATATTTAACAGTAAAAAAGGGCAAAGTACAATAGACTTGCTTTATGCATAAACATAAGTTTTTTGATAATCTATTTCTACCTTATATTTTTCCTTTCCAATATAAACTAATGTAAAAAGAACATCTAGCTTGAAATAACCTATTTTTTTAAAAGTAATATAATTTCCAATGTACACATCATAGATTTATCAGATGCAGCTAAAAAGATTCACAGCAAGACTAAATCTTTCAGATTAAAACATTATATATTACCTTTGATCCCCACAAAATAAATAGTTAACCACCCAGGCCTGATTTTCTTATTAACACATCAATAATAAAATTTGACCGTCGAAAAAAGATTAAAACAAATAATGAAAAATTAACCAATATTTTAAAAAGAATTCTAGTTTAAAATTTGTCTCTCTCAGGTAAGCCAGAATAAGGTTATTATAAAATTAATACCTGAAAATTATCGGTTGAAGGTTTTTTGTATGTCTCATTATGAGTTTTCGGTTTATAATGAAAACGTTTTTTTTTTTTTATTTTATTATTATTTATATGATATTTACAGCTGCATAAAAAAAAAAAAATACATCTAGTAAATTCGTACATGGATATAATGACATGAAGCACATGTTGAGAAACTACCCATTGGTAGCACGGAATGGACGGAAGAGTAAGAGTAGAAGGAAGGAAAAGAGACTAGAAAAATTACTATTTATAGATCGATGAAAATATCACCTACCAATATTTCAATTCCGATATTTTGTGGTATCGATAGTTACAGGATTTTAGTGTAAAAATGTTTAACTCGTGGTGTATACTGGAATGTCCCATGGTGCCGTTAACGATGTTTTGTAAAATTGTTTATTGTGCTGCTTTAATTTTATTTATGCGTGTTTGTTTTACTAAATCCCAAATTTTCCGTTTATTGAACTAGTTTTTAGTGTCCAATAAATGGTTCTGAAGGGCAATAGTTGCTAAAGTTGAATTTTATTTTGTGCAGATAGTTATTCTATTCTATTAATATATTTTTTTATATTTATATTAATTTTAATTGAGATACCTTTTATTGTAGTACAAATTGCTAAGAATGTATGCATCGAAAAAATATCGGTATATGTCGTATTTTCCTTTTTTTTTCAATTATATTAAAATAATAATTCAATATTTCAGGCAAATATCTCTATATTTTTGGCCTCGATAGCTATCACAGCTGATATTCGACACGCTCAATCAGTTTCCTCGTTTAAACCTCTCCTCTTTAAGCACCTACTCCTTTCTGAATCCGAATGATTGTGAAATATATCTAAGAGAAATATCTGAGCACCACCAGAGACTACCTCAATTTATTAAGGTTATTTTAGTTTCTCATACATATGTACAATTTACTTGTTCTTTTCTTTCTCTTTTCTGTATTTTTATCGTAAGTTAACTTTCATTGTAAATATACTCTTCCGTCCAACTGAGGAACAATTGTCCCAGAATTGTACATTGTTTATACATTTAGCTTCATTTGCGATGTATTATCTCGTTTGTGTATTCGCTACAGACCGGCAGTAATACCCAGTTTTAGAAATTAAGACACAAACACTGCGATAAAACTGCTGGAATGCGGCAGTTTTATCTAAAGTCAGTCTCGAGCGAGCGTTCAGAGACTCAGGGTCTATGTATGTGTTCATGAGAAACCCCACACCCCGCCAGCCCCTTCAGTTTCGTATCATCTGGTCATTTTCTGATGGTAACTGTTCAGTATTCGGCAGTCATCTATATAGATAGATCTAATTAATCGATACCACCCACCATCGATACTACCCACCATCGGCGTACCTTCCACTAGTATTTTTTTCATCTCTCCGCCGTTATAAAGACAGTGAACATTAACTTAACTTTGTCATTCTTCTAATTAATTTAGTCTTTTGGACACTCGATTGAGTTTTAGGTTACATTTTTTTTCTATGGTTTTTAACTCTAATTTAGAAATTTATTTTTTGTTTGTTTTTGATAGAAAATTTTTTTTATTATTTAATAGGGTATTGTATTTTTTCTCAGAACTACATACCAATGTTTATTCAACTATTATATATATTTAGATTTTTTTATTCAATAAATATATTAAACATTTAGAAGGGGATTTTTTATTTGTTTATCTAAACATCTTTTATTAATTAAATCATTTTATTTGGTATTGTTTTGTGCTTGCATTTTTCATGTTTTACAGATCTCAATCCCTCTATTTTTTCTCCTTCTTTCCCACCATTTAATTTTGCTCGAATTTTCCCCACCTTTGAGGAAACCCACCGAGGAAAGATTTGTATTTTCAATTTTGAAGTACCCCTGGGCCCAACAATATCTACGGCGCAATATCAGTAGTAGATACTATGGATTGTAAAGTATCAAATATCGGAACGTAGATAACGATGTTTCGTTAATATCGACTTTCGATAGCCACCTTACGCCAAGTACACTAAATTTCACTCTTCAACTCAAAATCATGTCAATGCACTCATTCTTTTAGTTTCCTCCTCCCTCTTATCTGCTCAAAGTCGTTTAAAAAATGAATGATCAAGAGACCTGCTTATTCAACGATAAATAAAGTGAAGCCATAATAAAAAAAATTCAAAGTAAAAAATCAGCTGATTCAAATTTGCTAGATGCCCTACACAGTTGCATAAAACAAAAAATTAAAATAATCAAATGCATTGATTGAAATAGGTTATTGAAAACCTATACATATTCATGTAGAGTTACATGTACACGAATAAAACAGGAAACATGAATAATGAAACATGGTATTGATTAACTGCTTTGTCAAAGCAATTATTTGCAACACAAACAAACTGATATTGCTTAGAATGAGAGATTTATTCGCATACACTAGATACATCTGTCCTACATTATTCCATTTAAATGTCACCCTTTATTAACTATATAGGAGACATTAAGCAAAGCCCATTTGTAGAAGGGCTGTGTAAGCTACTGACTACTGCCATCAACATTCCCTATCACCTCTAACCCCTCTCCGCAGGATAATACGAGTATAATCCACTCGACCACCGAACGCCCCCTTCCCTTCCTATCGCCCAGTAATGAGATCAATTACATTTTGGCCGGATTCATTAACTGTATCTCGTTCAAAGCTGGGAGTTTCGGCCAACCATCATCACCATGTCGGGTGGGAATCAATACTGGTGGATCTACGAATGTAACTTTAAATAATTTAAATAAATTAAATTTAAAAAGTTAATATATATATATATATATATATATATATATATATATATATATATATACATATACACACAATTTTTATAATAATTTTTTGGTCGCCTGCACGAGTACAATACTTTGAAAGGAAAGGAAGCAATTATATTAAAAATTACTCTCAGGACATAATGTTTTAATATGCATACTATTTATAATATTGGTGTTCCAAGACCGTAGGGGCCCAGGAGAGATATATTTTTAAGATCAACTTGTAAAGAAAAAATTATGTTCTCGTCTGATAACAAAATAGTTATTATGTACGATAATCTTGGTAATAAAGTTTTCATTTAATTTTATTTGCCAATGACCCTGCAGGGTATAAACAAAAATTATGTAAAAAGACCTCTGTTGTAGGGGTCTCTTATTGTTAAGTAAGGGATTGCGAAGACCCTCAGAATAGAAAAAAGTATTAAAAAAATAACCTTCTTGTTTTTTTTAAATAAAAACTTATTAATATATAAAAAAGGCTCATCTGCATTCTTCTAGACGCGCCACTCATAATATCTTAAGTAATTTCAATAGATTTTTTTTTTTTTAACTTTCAATTTAAATCTGCACCTGTCGACGACTGTTGGCAATCAGCAGATAATCTGATTAAAATAACGAAACTCTGGCATGTAAGGCATTGGGAAGGATAGCACGCAGCAGTACCTCTTCCCTGGTTTGAATTAATTACGATGGTTTTTAAGGAAGGAGGTCTCTCATCCAGCGCCTTTTCAGTCTCCTCCTCGTATTGATGGGCATTGCTGCTGAAGCCATATCTCTGATCAGTATGTTAGTATGTCCGTGTAAATTATTTGTTTGTCACGTACAAAAGTGTCTTAGTTATAAATCGTAATAGCAGGAATGGCATGCACGTGTGTGATATGCCATCTCTGCAAAATCCCGTGTAGCCGAAAGGCAAGGAAGGGAGGCATAAATAAAAAAAAAAAAAGTTATAAATCGTAATATTTTTGATTGGAAAGTTTGAAGTTTGTGTAAGTGGGTCTTATTAGCTATACCGTATATTTGTGAGGAGTAAGTCCATATTGGCATAAGTAAGTATAGGTATGTATTTAGTTTCTGTCTCAGTTATAGTTTTGATGATTTGGAAAGAAGTGAGTAAAGTAATTAATATACATACATTTCTACAATGCATTTCTAAATGTAATAATAATGACATATACATATAGAAGTAGTCATAAAAATATTTAAAACTCAATATTACTTATGTAGATGTACATTTATTTTATTATCATCCTTCCTTGCCTTTCGGCACTACAGATTTTTGGAAGAAGCAGCACAATACCCTCTACCACTTGCTCTCTTTCTTCGTTCTTCTGTCCTCTTGATCAGTGGAGGTTGAAATGATTAACCCTAACTAATTTCTTCAGTCCGCACACGAAGGCTTCGTAGTACAGGTAGTTATATTTGCCTAATAGCTGAGGAAAATCGTCCTCCTTGATAATATAGAAACGGTTTCCCTCAGTAGTTTGGCCCTTATAGTCTCATAAGCGGTGCAAGTTATGACGACATGCTTAGCAATTTCTGGAACACCACAACAGGGACATAGGGGGTTAATTTCCTTTAGAAAGCCATGAAGCTTGGCGCGAAACCCTCCCTCCATGACCTGTAAGAAATTGTGATCCCAATTATCATGGAGGACCCATATCGCTTCCAAACTTGAATAGACGGTAGGAATGTATTTTCTCAACGTAGAGCTTTTATAAGTAGTTAGCCACCGTCTATTCTGTCTAAGAATTGTTGATTTCAATTACCAATATTTGAAAAATAAACAATTTTGCCTTTAATTCCTTATTTTGCATTTTAAATATTCCTGACCTTGCCATTAATGTTCCACATGTTTCCAATTTAGCCCAATCCAGATACATATCCTTCCTAAATAAAGTCGGAGGTTTCTAGTCTTTTATAATCTTAAATTATTAACAATCCTCCCTAGGCATCTGAAAGAAGGTGGTCTAGGAACATTGTAATACAAAAACTATTATATGAGTGTTACCAATGTGTAGTCTCTCTTCAATTAATTTATGTTGATTGATTTTAAAAATACACCACAGAACATTTGAGGGATATTTTTTAAAATGACAAAGAATGTTTAGAATGTTAAATAGAGAAATGTTTGAATTGACCTACAATTATTTCACTTTTGCCAGAAGAAAAATTAAGAATAGATAGCAACAATATCGCCAAAATATAATCAATCTATTGCAAA
The DNA here is from genome assembly GCA_928085145.1 of Nezara viridula. Taxonomy (NCBI): domain Eukaryota; kingdom Metazoa; phylum Arthropoda; class Insecta; order Hemiptera; family Pentatomidae; genus Nezara; species Nezara viridula. The sequence goes on along the minus strand of OV725080.1, from coordinate 103,966,512 downwards.
ATAAACAACCGAACAACTTATCTGATGAAAAGAGCTTGTTTATATTCTTCTGAGAGAGACATTAAAATATCAAAGGGATTTTAATCTTTCGAACTCGAAACGTGGTACAGATTCCAAAATTCCAAACTTGCCATTACTTTAGGTATTTGATGTTAGAACGAAAAATATAAAGCAATCCCATGAGAATTCAACATACCTCTTTCATGTTTAAAGTTATTGTGTACTTCATGGTATATTATTTATCAACGGGAGATAGTTAAAGCAAGTACTAAGTCAACTACTACTTAACTAGTTTTCAGTTTTAATATTGTATTGGAACACAGGAAAGCCGTATAAACAATGGGAAAGAAGTAAACCTCAAGAGTAACAAACAGGTTACTATATATACATATATATATATATATATATATATATATTTTATATATATATACATATATATATATATATATATATATATATATATATATATATATATATTTTATATATATATATATATATTATATATATATATATATATATATATATATATATATATATATATATAAAGTTTTGTTCGGAGATAGTCTTTCCCTTCAAGCAATTTCAAATGTCGATGAAGGTTCCATTCTGATATTTTTACTATAAAAAGAATATAACGAAAATCACAATTTCACTGGCAATAACACAATAGAAAAATGGCAGGATACAACGCAGTTATAAATATTATGTTTTCTTAACACAAGGAACTTTGCTATAATTTGTTAAAGACTTTCCAACATGTTGGATCAATTTGGTCCCACGACCTAACTAAACCCTTTTACACGGTTCAGTTTCTCGACCAGAGTGAGTTCATCCAAGAAGCTGGTTGAGAAACAACCCTGTAAAAAATAACCTTCTTGAAAGTGCACACGCCATTTAAATGTTTTTTTCTTTCAGGTGAATATACTAGCATCTGTATTTCTTTAGATTATTTTTAATATCAGATATATTATTATGTTGCGATAAGTGTGATTCGGCTTCAATGACCACATTCTAACTTTTTAAATTACATCCATGGCTAACTACATAAACACCTTATAATAGTATTGGTACGAAATCGTTTACTGTGTTTGAAGGTGTTTAAAAAATAATCCGTTTCCTTATGACTAAAGTACTCGTACGCTAATACCGTTTATAAATTTATAGAAAAGGAAGAGTATTAGTTTAAAATACTAGAGGAGTAACCTTTGTCCGCCTAATGACGGACTAACTCCATTTTACAAATTACATATCTAAAAAAGGTTTATGGAAAACAGAAATTGTTAAAGAAGAGAATAGTTGAAACTTAAATCCTGAACAGTTTGAAAACAATTTATCTGTAATTAAGGTGCAGTATCCGGAAAACCGTAGGGCAATAGTGGTATTACACCTTATATGTAAAATAAAATATAGGTCATCTTTTTTTTATATAAAAGAGAGATAAACAAAAGATATATACAAAAATATTTTAAACTTGTTTATTTATTTTTGTAATCAATAATGCCATGAAGCCCCAGGGTCACAATTAGTTTTGTCACTCAGGTTGTTGTTCCGTTTGGAAACATAGAGCGAGGAACAAATGAAGCAATTAGTTCCATATAGATGTTGAAATGAGAACTAGAACAGCTAAGGTTGGATTGATGATGTTGCAGGCGGGCGGGTCAGGGCTTAATTGTAATTGCGGTGGCAGTGGCGATGGCAGTTCCACACACCGCTCTCCCAACTGATACCTTCAATTTAGAAATATTTGCAGCTAAAGCATTATCATCCCTCTATCTCCAAACCATTCATAATAAGTTTATATTTCTAAAAGGCAGTTATCTGCTCGAAAATATGATAGAGAGTCAATATTACAAGAGATTAATCATAATAATTTTTCTATAATAGAAAAATATCCTTCCTGAATTTTACCTATGGTTTTTAAAAAATTGTTAAATAAGAGATTAATATTTTTCTTAAGGTTTAAAGGTCCCCAAGGTTTAAATTCTAAATTTATAAATATTGCCTAAATATGGTCTATTTTTGTTGGAATTGATGCCTCGATGTCTTAGTAACATGCTCTAGGACATGTTAAATTGAGTTAATATTGGTCATTAATAATTAATAAAATTTGTTTATGCCACTTAAAAAAAAATGTCTTCTAAGAAGGATGCTTCCTTGCCAATATTATAAGAATAAAATATATGGAACAAACCGGTTTTGAAGTTTAACACACATGTTGTGTGTTTATATATATATATACGGGGCTGGGGTAGCCTTGCGGGCTAAGGCGAATGCAATAGATAATCAAACGCCGAGCGTGGCTAGCACTTGGATGGGTGACCGTCCACCATGGAAAGCCACGGTGCCCGAGATTCCTCCCACTCCTCCCCCCGGGCATGCGAGACTCGTCAGACTACTGGAGGCAACTCACACCGACCGGGTGTAGGATTGATGACCCTACCCCGTACTTTAAATTGGGAATCGGGATGTGTTCTAGGAGACATATAAATAACGTAATAAAATATAAATATAAATAACGAACCCTTCTTGGAAGAAGCTTAGTTATTTATTTAGGTTTATATATATACATATATAATGTTCGTAATGCGTATCTATATATGTTTATATTTATGTATTTAGGAGACCACACTCGCGTTCAAAGATCTTCATGGTCTGTAGCGCCAACCGAAAAAAAAAAAATGTATGTATGTGTATATATATTCTTTTTTTTTTTTTCTTTTTTTTTCAGTTGGCGCTACAGACCATGAAGATCTTTGAACGTGAGTGTGGTCTCCTAAATACATAAATATAAACATATAGATACGCATTACGAACATTATATATGTATATATATAAACCTAAATAAATAACTAAGCTTCTTCCAAGAAGGGTTCGTTATGTATATTTATATGTTTGTATGTATATATATATATATATATATATATATATATATATATATATATATATATATATATATATATATATACATGTATTTATAAATATTTGTGTGTATGTAGGACCAGGCACTATCAAAAGACAAGCAGTATAAGATGTCTGTCTATAGTTCCTGATCCATAAATTCTTGTCCTATTTTCCATGGATTTAAGTGTTGGGACCTAGATGATTCTATATAGATTTTATCAAATTCCTTCTTATACTTCCGCTTAAGTGTACGTTTTTCATGAAAGGATTATACTTAAAAAACGACTTGTTCCATAGATTTTATTCTTAAATATGATATTATGTTTATTTTAAATTTTCTTTTTTTTAACTTTATTTTTTCACTCACACCTGTCAGAAGTTTCGACAACCAGCGAGTGTGATGTCGAGATGTAGTACAAATTTAACTTATTCAGATTTAACAGAGCCACTTTATTTGAAAATAATTTATATATTTTATTTTTACTTTGACTAAAAAATTATAATAATAAAAATTATTATTTTACTGTAATTTAAAATTAAATAATTTATTCAGTTTGGTACAATCTTACATAGATGTGACCTTATTTTAATTTTACTCAGCTTTGATCTCTTATTTTATTTAGATATTAACTATATTTACTTTACTTTCCCTTTCGTTTTCTTTATTTATATTTATTTCCCTTTTGGCCATAGGTCCATAGATGTGTTCTTTTTATTTATTTATTTTTAGGTTATTTCATTCTTATTTATTGTATATATATTATTTTTCTGTATAATTTATCTTATTTATTGTACATAGAGTGTGAATGTGATCTGTGAACTCTATTATAAATGTCCTAGAGACAGATTGTAATATTTTTCAATAAATAAGTCTAAAAAAAAAATTCCCTTTTGTATGTACATATTGTATGAATAAATACTTGTAGCCATACTTGTTGTACTTCAATATAAGCAGGTTGCATTATTACTCAATAAACTCGTTAGTAATAATAAAACTGATTCTTTATACTAATAGCGCGGTTGATCGTGATGAGCTTTATTCTTTAAGGAGATTATCCTATATGTGCATATGGTGTGAAAGAACTCCCATATCATCAATTACGAATGTATTTAATTGTGACATAATAGAATATTATTCAATAAAGAAATAATGTGTAAATAATAATAATAATAAAGGTTAGGATTTTAGGTGTCATGTACACCAGGTTAAAGGCATCGTGTTTTTATTAATTATTATTTCATATCTGTCAATAAAATTAATAAAAATAAAACTTAAATTATAGGTTTATGACTATGAGAAAATAAGCTACAGGTGGAAATAACCATATCAAAATCAAAAAAGAACATGTATACATAATAAAGTAATGTATACTTAATGCACAGCACTCTTTTTATTCGTATAAGACCCTTCATCAAGACCCCTAGTGAGGCAAGAACATGCAGGCACCTGACAAAGGTATTCCTAGCTCGGGAGGTGTAGTAGTTAATGGGCAACTTGTTCTTATCAGCGGACGGAAGGGATGCTCTAGTTTCTTCTGCCATGTTATTGATATCAAGTTAATAACTTAGTCCTTACGACATGGATTTATTACTTTTTTTATTCCTTAAATTGAGTAATTTGCATATTTTAAATAAGTTTAAACACTTTTAAATTAAAATTTTGATATAACTACCAGATATTAGTAGCACTTTTTATCTAAATAAATCTTTTCTATTAGAGTTTTTTTTTCCATACCTGACTAATTAAAATTAAAATTATTCTTCACTGTAGTTAAGAAATTAACCCCTCTCTCCTCAAAATATGAAGTATCACGATGCTTAAAATACGAAAATCCAATAAAAACTAAAAAAAAAAAGTCCTGTCTTTTTTATCCTCTTCCAACCCTTGTCTATTCGGCTATACGGTGTATTTTCACAGGCCAGAGGAGAGGGCGGGTCGTTGTTGATAGAGTTAAAAGTTTCTCGGCCACCATGATATGAACTCGCAATCTTCGGTTCATCAGGATGCTTGAGAACACCTGTTATTTATTGCACACGTGTTAGCTCTCTTCACTCCGCAATCCGAGGGTTTTCTCCCAAACTACTGGGCCGATTGTTTTGAAATTTGGTGTAAAAATCGAAGGTCATCCGAGAATGATCCTCCAAACACGAAATTACCATCCGCCAATTTGTTTTAAAATGGTAGCCAAAAAATCTGTACCACTATAGACCAGCGCCGAAACGATTTTAATGAAACTCGCCGAAAGTCTTTTCCTTTAAGGCCTGTACATTTATGTGCATAACATACTTTCCCGAAAAGGAACTGATAAAAGAATTATGACTATTGTAAAATGCTATTTGAGATTTTTTTCTTGGTCATGTGTATGCTTATGTGATAGGTAATTAAATTATCTAAAAAAAAAAAAATCATCGAAATCGGACTACTTGGTGCAGAATTCGGTATTTTAAACTTTTTACTTACACTTACCTGTATAACCACCTGGGTTCAAATAACCAAGTCCCACAAAATGGTCTGTGTGTGTGTGCGTGTGTTAACAGACTAGCTCAAAAACGAAAAGTACGTGAAATTGCATATTTAAGAACCCATAATGAAATATATATATATAAATATTTCTGCCTTCTTTATCAGTGGCACTTAAGTCGGACTAAAAATATTTCCTGACACTTAATTATCTGTTATAATAAAATAAATAATTGACATAGACCGTCGTAAAACGAAAAGGCTAGTGACAAACATATAGTAATTAATTGTTTTAAATAATTTTTTGCAGCATCTATAATTTTTGCTTTCTCTTCCCTTTGTCTGAAAATACTTATTTCTGCTAGTAACGTGATGTTCGCTACGCACCCGATTTTTTCATATGTTCTAATGATATATCGTTTTTTTTTTTATATACCTTTTTATTTTATAGCTGTATGTATGTGTTTTTTGTTTTTAATTTAATTATCTTTAAGTTATTTTATTTTATTTATACTTTTTGATTACTATTTAGTTATTTTGCTTTTGTTTATTTTATATTTTTTTTCGTACATGTTGTGTGAATGTGGTATAACCTCCCTAATAACTGGAACAAGCTGGAATATTTCTTTCTATTGGAACCAGTTATGATCTTGTTTTTTATGAATAATTAGATTTTTAAAACAAAAAATGAATTATAAAAAAAATTAAGGAGATAATTTTTCGGAGAATGAACAAGGAATGTCCACTAATTTGCTAAATAACTATTTTGAAACAAGAAACCACCGTGCTATAGTTTTTGCGTTTTTTTATTTATTTCTCAAAGATTTCCGAAGTGGCAGCTACAATAATGATGAACATCAAGAGATTGTAGAGGAATTTATTTAAAAAGCTTTAGTGGCAAAAAGGCTGAACTAGTGGGTAGCAGAATTGTTTTATGAGTTTTTTAAAAAGTTTTCTGGTCAATGCTTAATGCTTTGTTCACTTGTAACTTCTATTGTACTTTTCAATATCATACCATTCGAAGAAATGACGATTGGAGTCAATTTTACTTTTTTATTTTATTTACTAGAAAAGTTTTAGAGGTTTGTTCATTGACAAACTTTATTCTGTTGCAAGGTCTCTTAAGAATAACAAGCAATTAAAAAACAAACAGCAACTATATATAAAACTACATAAACAAAGTCATACATATATACATTATCTCCTGTAAAAATATCTAAACAACGAAAAATAAAATCCTCAGAAAATTCTGGGTGATTTTTTCGACCTTGTTGGTGAATAAATTTAAATCACTTAGAACCACCTTCGAATTTCCATGGGGAGGGGCCAGCGTGCTGAATCCCTCTAAAATATATATTGCTATATTTCGGGCCTCGCGTTTCTACGACGAATATGGGGTTCGAGGAACCGCATTTATTTGTATTTAATAGTTATATTTCTATTTATATCGGTTCCAGAAGGGAACCGATCAACAGAAAAATATATTAATTGTGTATTTAAATGTTAAATACCATAGACCCCCTACTTTAGTATCCTAGATTGAACCATATAATTTTGATTGGATTTCTTTTCTAGAGGTATCGTGTTTTTAAATTTACTATTTGTTCTATAACTAATTGGTGGCATGCACTAAATTAACAAGATGGTTTACTAGTTATTATATTTACAAGCTTAAATAAAACCAAACCCATTTAAATAAAAACAAACCTATATACACAATGAGTAGTAGTGAATCATACTGGAGGAGAATGCTTGATGTTTGATTAAAGTTACATGTGTTATATTGATTCTATTAATTAATGATTTATGGTTGCCAACACAACTTTACATCTGTATAACTAAATGAGGGTTATTACCTAGCTGGTTCTTCATGGTGAGGGCTATTTGCCGGTGTCTCATCTAATAGCCGCCTCCTTCAGCCTCTGTCTTCTTCCATGTCGCTCTCCCAGCCTCCGTCTTCTCTTGAGTCCCTCCTTCGACTCCCCAGCTATCAGTCTTCAGTCCCAATGCTATATTTCCCACCTTTCTTCATCCTGCTCTCTTTTTGTACTCTTTTCTGATTGGCTGAATATTCCTAGCCTAAGGGATGACCACGCCCTTTCCCTTAGGCCAAGATATTCCAGCAGGTACAGATTTAGGCATTTCTGGTGGAAGGTGTGAAAGGTCTTTCTGGAAGGTGTTAATGGTAATTTGGATCCTGTTTAAACACTCAGGCGTGAGACTGTTGTCGGTGTTTTGGGTTTTTATTTCCACTTATAAAAGGATGCCCTCGTGGGTCGTTACCCTCGCTCAGGTACCGCCAGATGTGAGCACTTATGATATTTATACCTTTAAAATAATTAAATGAATTCCACCGGCGGTCTTTAGAATACATAGCAATATATATACATATACATTTATCCATATTTATTAATGTAAGGAATCTAAGCTAAACACTTAAACAATTCCAATGTGTTCAATTTTGGTTTATTATTTTCAATAATGAACCATTGTGATCAAGCAAAAAATTCAAAAACTTAACCTCCATTCAAAGTTTGAGGTTTAACGTTTAAGGATACATATAATTCAAAAAACGAATAAATTTTTTCTGTCCGTCTGCTGTCCGCCATCCGCGCATTTTCTCCGAAACTACTGGACCGATATTTTCAAATTTGGATTTATAATTAGAGGTCACCCGAGGATGATCCTCCTTCATCGACATTTCTATCCGCTTTTTCCTTTTAAGATGGCGACTGAAAAACCTGTGTAGCAGTAGACTGTAGAGCCTAAACGAATGTACCGATTTCAATGAAACTTTAGCTTTTTAAATTTATTTATATAACATACTTCAACGAAAAGAAGCTGGAAAAAAATTACGAGGGATGGTAAAATTAGATACCGAATAACTCAAAAAGTATACACTTTTTTGTTGATGTTGTATCGATATGGTTATTTAAATGTTTGCGGAATTTCCTAAAAAACAAAAAACAAATCGTTAAAATAGAACAATCAGGAGCAAAGATATGGTCTCTAGATATTTTTTATATGTTATACTGCAAAGGTTATACAATTTGTTTTGGTTTTTGATTTTTGAATGTGATACAGAAGTAATGATATTTTTTTTATCATATTACTAATGATTAAAATAACAAAAGTTTGGTCCAATAATTAGAATCACCTTTTATTTCTTTTTCTTTGTTACTAGGAAGATAATGTTACTTTAGATGTATAATTGTTTGGAAATAATAAACCATTGCGAAATAATTCGCAGCGTTTTTAAATATAATGCATTTGGAACTTCTAAGTTTAAGCTCGTGTTATGAAAACAAAATTACCCCCATAAGCATTATTGTGTAATTACCGTATGTTTTTTGCTTCTTACTAATAGGCTTTTTATGACCACTTAAGCATCATTTCATGTAGGTAATTTATTTATTTCTTCACTATAATAAACGGCAAAAAAATTAAATAATGGATTCGCTCCTGTTTGGAGCTACTTGACCTATAGTCCTCACCAATTCGTTTCATCTGGGTATGATTAAAACTTTTGGGCAACCATGCAGCATCTGGTGGTCCATAATGATTTGTTCACTATTTTTTTTAAAGTTGTTCCGAAGTTATTATTTGATTTTTGTTTAATTTAATGTTAATACGTGTATACATGATAGTATAAAACATTAAATATTTTTGAACGTGATTAAGGTTATATGCAAATAAAGTAATAGAAACATTTTGGGTATGACTCAACTTTAAATGCAGAAAAACCTCAATGATTATATTGAACAATATTGTCTCCATGAGCAAAACAGCTAAAAAACTCGAGGTCAAAAGTAAAAAAAAAAAATATGTTGGAGATATGGTTCAGTACTGAAAATTTTCAAATTCCGAATATATAATAAATAGTCAGCAATAGCTGTTTTATTTCTATGGCACGATTCGATGATCAATAAACTTTTGGAATTCGCACATGTACGGATAAATTCAAATGGAGATGACTTCACGTATGCTGCGGTAACGGGATCAATAATTCATTCGAATCTCGGGCCGGCTGCATATTCATTCATCACTTCCCACACTTTATTGAAAATCGCGCAGATATGTGACTACCAATATCGTGGTGCCCATGGTTATTATCGATTATGGCGGATAATTATTACGTAAGTGAACGATAAAGAATAGTTATTTAATAATAAGTAATGGTATTTTATTTGGTTCTTTTCAGTGAAAATAATAAATTTATTTAGTAAATTTTCATTTAGATAGGTTAAATAAAAAATCCCGCATAATACATATTTATTATTTTGGTTTATTATTTTCAATAATGAAACATTATGATCGACCAAAAAATTCAAAAACATAACCCCCTCTCAAAATTTGAGGTTTCACGTTTCAAGATGAGTAGAATTCGAAAAACGAATAAAAATTTTTTTGTCCGTCCGCCGTCCGCGCATTTTCTCCGAAACTACTGGACCGATTTTTTTTTCAAATTTTGATATAAAATCAGAGGTCACCCGAGGATGATCCTCCTTCATCGACATTACTCTCCGCCTTTAACTTTCAAAATGGCGGCCGAAAAACCTGCGTTGCTATTGACTGTAGCTCCTAAACGAATATACAGATTTCAATGAAACTTCGCTAAAGTCATTTTCTCGACGCCCTTTAAATTTATCTACATAACATACTTCAACGAAAAGAAGCTGGAAAAAAAGTTACGAGAGATGTTAAAATTAAATTCCGAATAACTCGAAAAGTTTTTACTTTTTTATATGATAATAGGTTTTTTCAAAGTTTATGAAATTTCCTAAAAAAAAAAAAAAAATAGTTAAAATCGGACAATTAGGAGCAAAGATATGGTCTCTGGTTTGTTTTTATGTGTTCTACTCCAAATGCTATATCCTTGGTTTGGTTTTTAAATTTTAAATGTGTTACTGAAATAATACTATTTTTTTTTAGCATATTACTAATGATTAAAGAAAAACAGTTTAGTCCAATAATTGGAATCACCTTTTGTTTTGTTTTCTTTGTAACTCGGAAGGTAATGTTACTTTAGATGTATAATTGTTTGGAGATAATAAACCATTGTGTATAATAAATCATTTGCAGCGTTTTTTTTTATGATCTCGTATGGGATTTTAGCTAACATTGAGTTAATTAAATTGATTACTTCATTCGATTTAAATATTTTATGTTAAAACAATAGATAAAATTATACCACCAATGTATATCAGAGGAATAGATGAAATTGAAAGATTGCTAAAATCCACGGAGATAACTGTTGGGGATGCGACCAGAAATAGAACAAACAATAATGTCACATACTATTCAATATTTGACGAAGTTTCTGCCTAAGCTGTACCTAAGCCTAATAAAAAAAGTAAATAGCCATCAAAATGAATAAAGTAAACAGATAACGGAATAATAAGCATTGAGGAAGAAAAAATGGAATAACAAATGGAAATATGAAGGAGATAAATAGGATACAATGATGTTATATTTCCCTAAAAATGTATATGAAAAAATATTAAGCATACTATTTTTCTATATTTTCACACTGTATTTGTGGTACTTATGTCCATTATTGCCGTGTGTTATTTTTCTTTGTCCCAAAGATGTCCAAAACGTTAGATGGAAAAGTCAGTACTTATAGACCTAAAAAATCTAAGAAACATGAAGATGCAAATTACTTGATTTATCGAGAGAGTGATTTTAAAGTTTCAAACGTTGAATATTTTTTTTTTAAATAAAACCAAATTTACGAAAAATAAACATCAATTTATAATTCGAAAATTTTATTTAATGTCGCAGGTGTTATTAGATTTCTCCTCTCTGTTTCAGGAAAACAAATATATAAAAAAACTTTATAATTAATGTAAGAATTTATTTAGTGCAAAACAACAGTTATTTCGGCGAATAAATATTTATATATATAATCCTATATTATACATATAGTACTATATTTTATATATATAAATTTAATATATATATATATATATATATATATATATATATATATATATATATATATATATATATATATATATATATTTATATATGTATATTAAATTTATATATGTATATGTTTTTTTTTGTTTTTTTGTGGAGCCGAGGTATTTGAATCTGTCTACTTTCGGGAATGACTTTGAGTCCACGCAGATCATGTTATTAGGGTGGATGTTTCGGCTAACTATCATGTATTTTGTTTTATCTACATTGACTTGTAGTCCGATTTATTCTGCTTCTTTTAACAGAGTCCGAGCGAGTCTCTCAATCTCCTCTTGATTACCTCCGAGGACACCTATATCATCGGCATATGCTAGTATTTTGTATTTCATTCCAACGTGCACCCCTCCATCTTCGCGTGATGTTATTCTTATTACTTTCTCTAGTGCTAAGTTGAACAGCATCGGCGAGAGTCCATCTCCCTGCCTCAAACCCGTTCGAACTTCAAAGGCTTCAGATACTTCTCCTTGTATTAGTACCCTGCATTTAGGATCATTTGTACACGCCTTCGTCAACCTCACTAGCTTCCCAGGATCACCCAGCTTAGTCACGATCTTCCAGGGACAGTTTCTGTCCACGAAGTCATAGGCTGCTTTGAAGTCGACAAATAATGCCATATATATATATATATATATATATATATATATATATATATATATATATATATATGTGATGTGTGTGTGTGTGTGTGTGTGAAATATCAGAACTATATTAAATGATGAAAACAACCATAGTAGAAACATGAAGCAAACAAATGAAAATGTGCTTAACACCCTAGTTAAACAAGATATATCCACAAACGATACACTAAAATAAATAAACTTTAGAAGGAGACTCAAAATACCCCCATATACTGACAATGACAGCTCTTCGGAAAAGGCTGAGGTTCTACACATCATAAATGGTTTAAACAAGAATAAAACACCCGGACACGACAAAAACAATAATGAAATCTTACAGCAGGTGACAGAATCATACTCGAACTTAATCACATATATTTACCTACTTATAACCTAGAAAAAAGGATTACTACACATAATACCCAAACGAAATTCTAACACATTACGACCAAGAACGAACCTACCAATCATGGGCAAAGTCCTAGACAAATTAATCAATGAACGAGTTAAATATCTCTGCAAGAGTCTATATATTTAACTAAATCTAAGTTATATATCTCAATTAAGAAGGGTGTCACGCATATACCTATATCACCACTGGGGATTTTTATTTTAGTGTTGGTTTTGCAGTAAAAAAAATCTATATATATATATATTTTCTTGAAACAGAGGGGTTTTAAAACTTTATTCCTAAAATTAAAACCCAAACACAGATCTAATGCAAACAGAAAGACCGTCTAAATAATATTACGTTCTGATTCAACCTGATTCCAATTTTCCTATTAGACAGGTACACACTAATTTTATGCACAAGGAGCTCTAACTTTAATGTCAAAAGCTCGTTAAAGAAAATATACTTAATCCGCCTTGTCAACAGTTGGGACGACATCTTGAAGAAAGTCTAACTACTTTAAGGACAATCTTATTATTTGGACTTCTAACTTGGTTCTCCGTGCCGGCTACCTGAGATATTCCGCGAAGGATTCTTTAATTACACTGTTATGGTTAAGATTAAGGGAATAATTTTGAATTTAAACTTAGATTGAAGGAAACAGATTCCTTTTAATGTCAAGGAACTGGGTTAATAAAACTTTAGTGTTGCTTTTATTCAGTCAATTTACCAGATATTCATTAAAAGAATATCTTTGAAAAGCAGGTAAAATAATATTTAAAATAAATGGGGATAAAACATTGTCCTTGTTATTATTATATTAAATTTTTAGCATATACCGCACGATAACTGCATACGTTTATAATGTTGTATAGGCAAATAAGTCCTTTTAGTTTTCTGTTTATTTGTATTTCTGTTTAATCTCTGAGGTAAATTGTTTATCCTGTTTGTAATATGTCAACAACTATATCTGTTAACTCTTGTTGAAACTAGCTTGTATTGTGTTTGCTATTGCACTGTGAATATGAAAGGAAATATCATTCATTATCAGCATATTTTGTTGTATTATTTTAAAAAAGGTAAGCGTGCTGCAGAAGCTCATAAAAAATTTTCAGTGCTTATGGGGATGTTGCTTTCACCGAACGAACCTGTCAAAATTGGTTTGCCAAATTTCATTCAGGAAATTTTGACATCAATGATGCTCAACGGTCTGGTCACCCACATGAAATTGAAACGAGCAATGTTAAGGCCATTGTTGATCGAAATCCCACTCAATCAGTGCGAGAGATTGCTATGGCCCTAAATGTGTCGCATATAAGCCTTAAAAATCATTCGCACAAGCTCTGCTATGTTTTCAGGCGTAATGTTTGGGTCCCTCACATGATTTTTTTTTTGGACACACAAAAAATCACAACAAATGTTATAACTTCAATACGACTTTAGCCATCTACAAGAAATTTAGCAGGAATTTGAGGAAACATAAATTACACAAAATGACACCAAAAAGACCTTCGTAAACAACAAATGATGATAAAAAATAAAAATCTATATGGCGTTTTTGTTTATTTATTCCTTATGTAGGCATTAAATCAAAGAACCATTCATACGGCTTTGAAAAGCAATAATTCAGCTTTCCAACGAATATAGTCACATCTAATTTGGAGAATATTCTGAAGAGTTATGAATAATGGAAGGGTGGCATGTTCCACCAAGACAACGCAAGGCTTCTCCACACCTCTTTGGTCACTCGAAATAATCAATAAATTATTGAGCCTTGGATAGAACCTTTTCACTCAACCTCCTTATTCACCACACCTAGCTCCAAGTGACTACCACTTATTCCAGTCTCTGCAGACATCAAAAACCACTTGGATCAGTTTTTTAACAATAAACTCTAGACATTCTATGAACATAGCATTAGGCAGTTAGTGAAAAGATGGGAAAAAGTCATATTAAATAATGGTCAATATATTGTAGATTAAAATAAATTTTATGTCTATAATACATTCAGTTTTATTTCACGCTGCAGAACCAAAAGGACTTATCAACAAGAGATAAAAAATAGTTGTTAGATTATAATTGGAAAAACCCAACAGCCTTGTGTCTCTAAAATGAAAGCAAAGAACAAAATTACCCTCTAACGTTTCCCCAATTCATGCATCAACAGATCAGAAAAAACATCATATCACTGCGTCACTTCAAGACATATACTGAATGAAAGGGGAGGTAACACTTTGATTTGGACTGTTTGGTAAAATTTTTATTTTTTAAAAAGTGCCTCTCTGAGGCGTCTGAAAAGAAGATGGCCACGTGATCTACTTATGTAAATATATTATTAGAGTGCTACCAATGGGTAGTTTCTCAACAAGCGTTCATGTGATTGTATTATTACTGTGTGCACATTTACTAGTTGTATTATTTTACAATACAGTTGTAAATATAAATGAAAAAAAAAATGGGTGTGTAAAACTCCCTCAAGATTTTAGTTGGAAATTAGAATGAAGCTTAACGAAAAAATATGAAAAAAAAAGAAAGAAAGAAAGAATTATATAACAAAAACAATGGACTGTATTAATTTGCAAAGAAGCAATACCTGGACTAAGCATTTATTTTTTCATAATTAAACATAATAATAATAATTTTACATTTGTTTGATAATAAAATAAAACATAATACACCTTCCAACAGTTTACCAACTATTTAACATAATTTAAACCGACATAAAATCATACTAATATCAAACATGGCCACAGCTGAAATATCACAGAACATGAGGAGGAGACTAAAAATGCGTTAGGTGAGAGATCTGCTTAAACAATCCAAGTAATTGAAACAAGTTAGGGAAGAGGTACTGCTGAGTACTTTTTTCCCCCATGCCTGTCATGTAATTATTTCCTGTATCACCACCAAATTTGCTGATTGTCAACAAAAAGTTGAAAGGCGCAAATATACTTTAATACACAAAAAAATATTTTTCTTCAGAGATGTTTCGAGAGTAATAGAGCCTATTTAAATAAACAAATATAGTTTCGCATCATTTGTTTTAAAACCATAAATCTGCATTAATTTCCGAACAAACCAATATCCAATATCGTATCTTCTCGATTTCCATATCTGGAAGCAAATATTAATACCTAGAATCCCTTACCAACAGAGGATGAAGATGAGTGGAGGTGGTATAGAGAAGAGGAGGGAGGGGTACGTGGGTGGGATGGTGAGCGATGAACCGTAGGCAGCCTGCCCAGTCACCTGTTAACACAAAGCCCGGGGATCCACACTTTCATCCCCTACCACTCTCCAAAGGAGTCCTCTATATCTTTTCATTATCAAGTAAACCATATGGAAATCTGATTAAATAGGGCTGCATTTAGTATTTTATGTGTCCATTAAATATTTCTCATAATTAACTCTTATAATTATTGTCCACAAATCATATTACCACATACTGCAACTTTTTATCGAGTTTTTTTAATTACACGGCATCCTCCCTGCAATGCTAAAAAAAAAAAAAAAATGCATTTTCAAGTACATGAGATAAATGCACCCTTATTAGACACTTTAAGAGGAATTTTCAACATTAATGCGAACCACAGATTTATTTTTGACGTTGTATCTTTGCAAATGGGTTTAATTTATGGCAAATATAGTCTTTTACCAATTTCGGTTTTTCTAAACAGCGAATTAGTTTATTATTCCTGAAAAACTTAGGAAATTCTAACAACGTAGTTTGCAACAGAAATAGACAGCTAGGTTTGGGGTCAATAGGTTTTTAATAAACCTATATGTATATCTCCACAGTTCCAAACATGAAAATAGCAAACTACAGATGAATGAATCAAAATTTCAAATCCATCTCATAAAGAAAAGTTTGCAAGATAAATCTTAGAAGCGAAAATCCAGCTCTGATCTATTAAAAACTCAACCAATCGGCTATTGTGGCATATCACTTGAGGTTCTGTCATCATTCAAGATTCATCATTCAAGGAAACACATAGGAAAGTGTTCTAGCTTCAGGTCTACTAGTATTTGCACTGTCTTTTGAATGTAAAAAGCTTATCATCTGTTTATGAGTTTAAAACTGTCTAGTACTGGTACTGTGTCTATTACTGATACATTTACCCTAATGATTATTGATTTCAGGTGATTGATTTAATCTAAATGAAGAATGCATTAATATTTGTAATTGCTCTCCCATTAGACAAATAAACTTCAATATCTAAGACTGACATTTGATAAAAGAATGACATCGGACCCTCATATCAAGAAAAAAACAAAAAGTTTAAATCAAAGGCTACGACTATTATATTCACTCTTTTCAAGGAAATTAAAACTTATACAGATAATTAATACATGCAGTTACTTATAATTAAGCCCGTTTGGAACTATAATTCACAGATATAAGGAACATCCAAAAATGGCCACATACCTAAAATAAAAACTTTTCAATCAAAAACATTCAGAACTATTAATAACATTACTTTACATACTTTACCAAAGACCTACAGACGCCAACAGTTTACGACCACGTACTAACACACTACAAAAGATTTCACAATAACTTACACGGACGTACAAACTCACTGATCAACGTTCCCACAACCAGCATGCCCGATAACACCCGTAGGTGGCTCAAAAGAAACTGGATGAGAGATCTCCTGCAATAACTGTAAATATTTAAATCAAGATAGGAAGGGATGCCGCGGGGCACTCCTCTCCCTCACTCCTACCAACATCTTACTCCGTATTCTTCTTACCGACAGCACACTAATTGATTGTTAGTGTTATTCCAGACAAGTGCGAGTTGAAAAATAAAGTAAACAAAAAATATACGTAATGGTTTGATTATGATAGCAATATGTTGTTATATAAAACATAAAGTCTTTTAATTTATTTTTTTTTTAATTCAGATTTTTAAGCTGCTATTATTCTTTTGATGCCGCAATATAAGCGAAAACTATGCGTGCTTATACTCTCCAGTAGAAAGCATAACATAAAATGAATTAAAAATATGCTACTTTATTCATATATTAAAATAAAAAAATGTTAATGTTTTTTAATTCATAAGAGACACATTTTAAATGCTTCTTGGAACTACTTGAAAAAAAAAATAAGTTCGAGTCACACGAGCATAGAATACTTTTAGAATAAATAAAATAAAAATAGAAAGATTCTTTCAGGAGTAAAAATACATAATAAATATAAATCAAATAAATAAATATTTAAAAAAAAAGACTCCTTCGCTCCTAAATTATGTTATATGGCATGGAGATTCTATACAATGAGATTAAAGAGTTATAAACTTTTGTATTGCACACAAAATAAAATGAAAATCATAAAGTTTTGTATCTGGTGTCGATGCACACAACTTTCCTCACAGCGTTGGAAGCTAGGCCACGTAATAGTATTTGTATTTTCGTAAACATGTTTTTCCAATAATACAAATGATTATTTAAAACATTATATCAATGGACTTTGCACTTATTCAAGTCCATAACCCCAATAAATGTATTCTTTGTATTCCTCACAAAGAGAAAATGCGATTTTTCATGTTTCGTATGAAATTAATAGCGAAGAGTACTTAGAAATAGACTAGTCGAGAATTTTAATTTTTTTTTCTGGATCACCATACTTAAATTATAAATAGTTCTGTTTTTAAAGGCAATATTATAATTTATTTTTTTTTAAAACACCATCTCAATAATCAAACTTGCCGATCTCTAACGGATATTGAATGGTTGTTCGGTCGGCAGTAGTGGAAGGGGAGGGAGGTATAAAGCAGAAACAGGCGACTAGATAAGCTTCTATTGTCCTCTGGGTACCCGAAAACGTTGCCGAGATAACAAAGTCCGAACTACAATTAATAGTGTTTCGATAATTATCATCACATCTTTTAAAATATATTTATTACTTTAATGATAATAATAACGTATAGTTAACATAATGATGATGAATCCGATTCGCCAATCGAATTGAGGCGCATATCTACGTCAATAGACTAAAGAAATGCAGGTGAGCGATGAGCGATGTTGGAATCCATTTATCCTGAGGAAAAATGCCGTAGAACGGGTGGAATTGTTCATCTACTTAAGAAGCGTGGCCACTTAAGAAAGAACTCGTTGAAAGATATTAGAAGTCGAATCGAAAAAGCTTTTTGGAGCACACAAAGGGTGTGTATTCAAAGGGTGTGTATTCAAATGTATTTCATATGAAAGAACATTCATTGTCCAATAATTGTGAAGAACAATACAAAAATAAGGTAGTTTAACTTCAAGGTAAAATCAGTCCTACCCTACGGCAGTGAAACTTGGAAGTGACTGAAATCGTGACACCTTCAGACTTACTTTAACCGCAGCTTCCGAACAATCCTGATATCTAAGAGTATATATAACGAAAAACTCTACAATACCACCGAGCAGCGTCCTATCAGCATCTAAATAAGGGAAAATATATGGAAATGGATAAGATAGAATTGAGAAAGAAACGAAGACTGATACAGGAGTTGGCCAGAAATTGAAATAGTTGCTGCAAAAACAACGGAATGGAACGCACTTGTTGATCCCTTTTTTCCACTTGGAATCAAGGGTGGTAATAATAATAAGGTAATCATGTTTAAAATGAAATAAAATAACAAATAAAATTTATTTATTCATAAGACCTCGGTTATTACCTATTATGGTTATTGCCTCTTTTGGTAGTACAATCGTTTCCGGAAGAGGAAATTTAAAGAGGAGGTATAAAAATACATGTTTATTACTCCTCAAAGTCGGTGCCACCTGGTGTATTAAAATCCCAATAGTTTTTTGTTTGTTTTTTAATCGAAAAATCAATATTTAGGAACATTCAAAATAAAAAATGAATCGAAACTACATCTACTTATTTACTTTTCTTAAAGATTTGATTCTTTATTTTAAATAAAATATTGATTAGTTCTGAAGTATAGCAGATTTTCGATTCTCTATATCGTGGACAATGTTTCATTATACAATTTGTATAGTAAGGTATTTCAATAAATCGAAAGATTATAATTTTTTATTTTTATGAGATTATCATTTTTTATTTTTATAATTTTTTATTTACTAACCTTCTTTTTTTTTTAAATACATAAATGCCAATAGCAATTTTTTATGATTTTATAAGCATTGCATTTGGTTAGCGGCTTACATATTTTACCAATCTTTAAGCATTAATTCGCTTCCAATATTTTCCTAAATGTTCAAAAATAATTTAATATGAAAATTTCTTTTTATATTATGAAAAGGAAATTCAGAAAATGTCTACTGCTTTGTATAAAAATAACATTGAAACAAGTTGTTGATTTCATTTGGAATTATTGCCAATCTTCGCGAACGCAACCTGTTTTATGAGATTTGCATAAAAAATGAACGCGTCACAATATGCAACCACATCCTAAAAGTGGTCAAAAACCATTTTGGAGCGCTAATAACTAAAAATAATGAAATGGTGGGGGAATTGAAAGCAAGGATGGCTGCCGGGAATATCTGCTGTTATGCAAAAAATGCGGAATTATAGATCCCTTTCTTATAGAACAAAAATCACGGTGTATGAAAAAGTCAACAGACCCGTCGTCACCTTATAGACCTGAAACTTGGGTGATCTCTAAAGCTTAAAAAAAAGGCTACTCGCATGGGAGAGAAAGGTTTTCCGCAGAATCTATAATCCGCCGTATGAACATGGACAATGGAGATTCGTATTCCTATGAGACCGGCATAGGTCTCAATTGTGAGGGGTAACCAGATCAGCTGGTTGGGTTATGTAGCATGTATGCCCAGAGACGCGATTCCCAAACACTCTGCTCAAGGATCGATCTATAGGAAAATGTGGAAGAGGAAGACCACGCCTGAGATGGCTGGGCGATGTGGAGAACGTCCTGAAAAGAATAGGAATCTGGAGATAGCGAATGCTCGCCCGGGATAGGGGGAGGAGAGGAAGACTATAAGAGAGGTCCAGGTTCTTGCTGGACCACAGCACCAAGAATAAATAAATGGAAATAAAAAGATTTTCAAATATGTTTTATTGTGTAAGGGCTAAAATGAATCAAGTGGTTGAACAGTCCAAACTGTTATAAATACCTACGGTAAATATGACTTATCATATTCTATTTGATATACAGATTTTGTTTTTAATTGAACATTAGAGGATCATAAAAAATCGTCGATATTTGGAAGTCATGTTAAAATGTTTCATTTAAATTTGTTTATTCCATGAGGAATTGTTTAAAAAAATAAATAAAAAAATAATATTAAAAAGTAATTTCCTTTTTTAAATAAGAACTTGTGTAGGAAGTTGTCTAATAATAAACAAACAAATGAGCCCTATTACAAAAAAAAAAATAAAACATAATTATAATGTTAGAATAATTAATTCTACCGTCTCGCCTTGTCGATGCCTGAAACAACTCCTTGATATACTGCTATTTAAAGTTATTGGCTAAATATGGACCTTTTTTATTAATAAAAAACGCAATATAAATCTGATATACATCATTTATCATTTTGATACTCTATAAAATCATTATTTTTCCATTAAACACCCCTTTCAATCAAATGTTTTTTCTGATATTCAATGAACCGTCAGGAATTCAAAAATGTTTCATTAATAAGTGATTTAACTAAAGTTGATCAGATATAAACATGTATTATATTTTCAGCCAATCGTCCTTATAAAAATGATTAATTATGTGAATGATTAGATTAACAACGAGATAGAGCATCTGCTGTATAGTAATAAAAGTGAGATTTCCCTCTGGCCTAAAAATCATTGGTGGGGATTATGAATATAAAACTTTAGAGTTATTTTAGGATATAAATTTAGGAATGTTAGGATCAGATTTGGAACAAATTGTTGAGGATAAAATCTAATAATTCTATCCGTTCAAAATATTCTCCCTGTATTGATCATCGTATCTTGTTCAATGCCTTGACATAGCCCAACTTCTGTGCTTGTTTGCGAGACTATGGCGATAAGCCAGGATCGGAAAGGCGAGATTTATTCGGTGCCTCACACACGGAAATAGAAGTCAACACTACTAGTACTGAATTGATACGACAACCGCTTTTGGCTGGAAGGTGCGGAGTGTTCTTCCGAAATGTTATAGCGCCATTTTCTTTCCATTTATTTTAACGAGATAATTAAAAATAACACTTTTTTAATGTAATTTGTTTAATTTTATAAAATAGAGCTCAACACCTCTTAGTATAATGATACTATTATTACGGACATTAAGGTACATACGTACTTTATGACATATACGACTCGATAATCTTTTAGTATCTATATGTGTTAACGCCCGAATCTACGCATTATATTTTTCCTTTATTTTATTTTTTTCTCACTGTTTTACTAAAGAAAATGTTAATTTATTTATGTCTTTTTTTTTGTAATAGCCAGGGAATAATTGTCTCCAAATGTATTCAATTTTATATAATTTAAATATTTAGCTTTATTTGTGATGTATTATCGTATTTGTAAACGCACTAGCCCGGCAGCAATACTGAGTCTTAAGGATTTATAAATCAAAATACTGCAATAAGACTATCGGAAAGTTAGTCAGGAGCGAGCTTTGGTTGATCTAGGGTCTACGTTGCAGATCGACAGTACCTCCCACCCCACCAGTTGCCCGAGCTCAACTCACCTAGCGCCATTTTCTCACCACAGCTGGATAGATCAGCGGTCATCGATCCCCATCCTCACCATCGACTGCTTGACATCAGCTGATGCCTCCAAGGTAACCTCGTTGGGAATAGAGCTTCTACCTCCAACTTGAACCGTATTTTTCTTTTCTCCACAGTCACCAAAAAGACATTTAATTAATTTGATATTTTCCTCTAATTACTTTTTTTGAACTTTTAAAGAACGCTAAATTCATTTTTCTCTTGTCATTGATTTTAATTTTAGAAGTTATTTTTATTATTTATGTTTACTCTAAAGGTAAATTTTTATTTTCTCATTGGATATTATATTTATGTTTATTTTTATTTTCAATTAATTTTTATATAATTTTGGATTTTGTTTTGTTTATTCAACTTTTGTATATGTCTCTTTTTTATTCAACTATAACTTTGTAAACATTCGAAAGGGGGATTATTATTTTCCATTTTTATTAGGTAAATATTTGTATTTAATATTATTTTATTTGCATGCGTTTTGCTTATAGTTACCTATTTATACTTTGTTTACAGGTATTTTTCTTCATTCTAAAACCTTTATTCCATTGATTTTTAATTATACTCATATTTCCCACGATTGAGGAAAGTCACCGGAAAAAAAGGTTTGTATTTTCGAGTTCTAAATACCCCTGGCCCCAACAACATGAATACTGCCAAATTTCTGGACATTCTAAGGCGAGTTGGGGTAACAAAAACGGAATTCGTATGTCAATTTATATGTTTACTATATTTAACATATTTATACTGTATATATAATATGATTGGGGAAGGCTAGATGTCACGGATACCCGTGCTCTTATTTATTATGATTAATATAAGATTTCTTTTCCAAGGATATCATGTTATCGATATATTCATTGATATAAATAGTGGCGTTCAGGAAAAAATCTAAAAATAATGTTATAAAAAAAGTATGTTTGGGAAGTAAACATTATAAACATATTGAAAATATTGCATTAAGGATGCTGGTTTGGGTCTAGACTAATCACTTAACTATTTTATAAATCGCCAAGGCATATTTATGTTAAATAGTTTTGAATGAATATAATGACTTAATTGATGGTAGGAATATGATGGAATCTTTAGCTCCTCCCCTCTGGTCTCTGATGCCGCTAATGCCATCTCGATGTATCTTCTTGATTGCTCTCTCGGGGCACACTTCTCTAAAGGACTATTTCTTCACTTAACCGAATTCTCCAAAGAAATCTCCTAACAGACTCTCCTTTTTCCCTCCAAAAATATTTGCCTCTTTATTATTTCTCTATTTTATTCTAGGTTCTTCTAATGGTAGAATATATGTTTCAGGGCTTCCACCTCTGAAAAGGTTTTGATATACTGAAGAAGAGTTTTGAAATAAACCAAGTTTATCTGTATGACAGCGAGAGGCAAGAACTTACCTAATCCAGCAGCGGCTGTCCACAGTG
The DNA here is from genome assembly GCA_928085145.1 of Nezara viridula. Classification (NCBI taxonomy): domain Eukaryota; kingdom Metazoa; phylum Arthropoda; class Insecta; order Hemiptera; family Pentatomidae; genus Nezara; species Nezara viridula. The sequence continues at coordinate 103,943,050 of OV725080.1, read as the reverse complement.
CCTCTATCCAAATTTTATTTGCAATATTCTGTGTCGGCAATTTTTAAGTTTTTCTTACCTAGACTTTACTCATCATTAGTTATTGAAATATTCTCCGATTTACACACCACCGTCCTCACTACATAGCAATACATCTATGAGGATAAAATAATTATTAAATTTTATAATTTGAGTGCCAGGAGTCATTAAATTTTCAACGATTCAACAAAAGAAATAAAGAACAATTGAGATAATCGACAGAGACGGGACACTGGAGGGATAAGGGAGCAGTTGGAGAGGATTTATGCCAAGCTCAGCCGAGGCTCTAAATAATGATGGCTACAGGTGGCTTTATAAACCTTATGCGTCTCTCATCCCTCATTTCCTAATTAGAAAAAAAAAAACGAAAACTGTCAAGCAGCCCAGGAATAATTTAGTGGCTCGTCAACGTGCCTCTTAAAAATGCACGTTCTTAAATTACAAACAGATTTCCCTAACATTTTAAACATGAGAAGAAATATCGTAAATAAAAAAAATATTTTTTACCTTAATTTTCAAACTTATACACATCTTTAATCATTATATTTTTTCATTAAAAAGAAAATTCACTACTATGGTTGACATAAAGTCCATACCCCTTTTTATCTTATTAGTAACATCTGCCTGAAACTTCATGAATAGCTCATCGCGACCTACAAATATTTTATTTACGAAAACTATTGGATTTAAGGCGTTTTCAATCTAGAAATTGGCAAACATTGGCTATTTAATTAGGTACTGAAAACTCGTAAATACCCATTCGCTTTCCACTTGTATCTTAAGATCATTTGATCACAAAATCGAGAAAAATTTGGCCTACAAAAATATTAGGACGTTAGGCCTATACAATCTCGTTATTTTAAAATGTTGGGGATATAGGACACGCCATACGGTCCAATATATTTGTAGACCTCCCTTTTTTCTCGATTGTGTGATCAATTTATCTTACGATACAACTGGAAAGCAAATGAGTATTTACGTGTTTTCGGTAACTATAATCACAGTTGTCGACAGGTGCAGATTAATATTCAAAGATAAAAAAATAAATAAATAAATGTACCTAGTTAAATAGACAAAGTTTGCCGATCACCAGATTAAAAACGTCCCAATTCCTATTGGATTTTCGTAAATAAAATATTTGTAGGTCACGATGACATGAAGCTATTTATGAAGTTTCAGGCGAATGTTAATAATTCGATTAAAAGGGGTCTGTACCACTAATATTTATTACTTTTAAAGGTTTATTGATTTGGGGGCGAAGGTATAATTCCTTTCAAGGGCGAATCTAGAGCTGAATTCTTTTGGGGTGAGGTAGGAGATGTAGTAGAAATACGTATAATAAATCTATTATTATAATCTATTATAATAGTATTATAAATCTATTATAAATATATAAGGAAACAACGGATCTAGAAACTGACACTAGAGTGGGAAGGCTGAGGTTCTATGGCCATATGATAAGGATGAATCCTGAAAGACTTAACCATAAAATCTTTCTGCGCATCCACAGTCATAAGAATTTAAGCAAGTATTTTAAACAGATTAAGAATGATATGGACCAAGTGGGGCTAAGAGACCATGATTGTTTGGACAGAGATGAGTATAGGAAGGCGCTCAAGAGAATAACGGTTCTTGCGGTAAAGAAGCGCTCCAAAAAGGGTGTTGCGTGGTCTGAAGAGAGAAAACATAAACATGTGGAGCTCATGAGGGGCATATGGGAGAAGAGGAGGCAGATGAAGAGGAAGCATTAACTTCATGGTATTCGCGTTTTCTTTAAGGCCTGTTCGTGAAAATAAAAAAAATCTATTATAAAACTACATAATGATAATTTGATTGAAAAGTAATAATTGACTCAGTTATTCACGCGTATTGACATATTTTACTGGAAGGTATATTTAAATAGCTACATTTTTATTTTTTTAAGTGATTATTTCGGAAGAGGAGGAAATTTCCCCCTTTTTCTTTCCGTGAATCCACTATTTAAGATAAAATTTCGAATTTCGATTGCAATAGCAAGGAACTATTTAAGTAATGTATTTTTATACTATGCCCAGAATTTTTAAAGTTATTTATAAATACTGAATAATATAAATAAAACACTTATATCTGAATATAGAAAAAACTTCTCGTACATTTCGTAGCTTTGCCTTATAATTACTTTAATATTTGAGCTATTGCTCGTTATATTTCATGTTTTCACACAAATGTATATAATTATAAGAAAAAAATTAACTTTCCAGGAACTGAAAAAAAATGTTTTAAAAGATTTTTCCTTGTACTTCAATTAGGCGACCTTTTCCTTGGAGTAAATATGCAATGTCCTCTCCTCCCTATACTTTGAGCGGAGAATTCCTGAAATTTTCCGTTATAAAGGGGCTTCTTTCAAAAGGAAAGCCTGCCCTGAAGAGTTTCATTGTGTGTGGATATAAAAATGCTACAAGTATCAAGGCTTTATAATATTTGGGGGAGGGACATACGGCCATTGCTACTGCCCAAATACTTTTAATATAAATCAGTGAAACGAAATATAGTTCACGGTGATTATATTTATTTGCAATTAATAAAAAAGTGGTATATTTCATTATTGTTATACTTTTCGCGGATCATGATGATGATGTAATTGAAACTTTGTGAAGGCTAATTCAGCTGTTTCCTTGGTTTGCGTTCACAAATGAAAAACGAACTATATTTGTGTGTAATAGTATGATGAATGAAATTATTGAAATTACTATCACATAAGTTTGTTAAATGTTTTTCTTTGAATTTCAAGAAATCAATTTATAAATCATCTAAAATACTAAGTCCTAATGAAAGAAAATTTCATTTTTTGCTCATGTAGTGAAACCAATAACGAATGTATGTGCATTAATTATTATCCTGAATTAATATATATCATAATTATGCAATACAAATTACTATTGCTTGATATTTATTGTCGGTTTATTTCAAATAGTCACTAAGTAAATTGTTAATAGAGGGAAACTTTTTAATACGTTTTTGTGAAACTCGATCTAATGTTTGTTTATTTGTTTTGATGTCTAAGCGAAATTCGTCCAGGTCATCAGCGCCCGATCAAATAAATAACATTATATTTATACGGTTTAGGTGGTTGGTACAAAAAATAAAAATAAAAAACAAATATAACAATAATAAATTAATAGAATAAAATAAATATATAAAAATAATAATAGACACTTATAGATAATAAGAAAGAATAGATAAATAACTAAATTAAAAAAAATAGCAATAAAATCAATAAATGAACTTTTAAAATTAAAAAAAATAAATAAATATGGAAAGAGTCATTAGTTATAAAGTTGTCATATATGTCTTATACTTTTTTCATTGTCTAGGAACTTCATAACTTTTGTAACGATTTCTTCTTGATTTCTCAATGATGCTGATATGTTCTTGGGTATTCCGAGATATTTTAACCTTAAAGCTGTGTAAAAAGAGCACTCTTCCAAAACATGTTTTATAGTTAATGATTGGTTACACTTTTGACACCAGGGGATAAGATCTTTTGTTATGAGGTGGAGGTGTGTCATTCTAGTATGTCCGATCCTCAGCCGCGTGAGGACGACCTCTTCTCTGCGATTGCTGCGTCTGGAGCTACTCTACGGTTGCATCTCTTTCATTATTGTCTTTAATTTGCTGTTGTCTGACCGTCCTTGCCATTCTTCAGATATGGATTCTCTTAGAGGTCGCACAAGTTCAGGTGTCAATCTAATGTATAGATGTACAACCAGTAAATACATCAAAATGACACACACCCTATTATAATAAGAAACGATTACAAAAACCGGACTATTTTCTGAGGTTAGGCTAAGCTATTTATGGGCTGCTTACGGACACTCATGTGGGTCCCATGCCTGTCTTCTACCAAATGTCAGTCCTAGATATTGAACTTTATTTGTCTGAAGTTGAAAATTGTCGAGGAAATAGGAGGGAAAGTGTGAAAATTTAGATAAACAATGTTTTATTCTCTATATAATATCCTGGTACATAGGCGCAGAGTTCGTGGAGGGGAGGACGATCGCTTCCCTCTCCCCACCAATAAAAATTGAAAGGGGGCGAGAATATCGTTTCGCCTCTCAATATTTCGAAAAACAAACATGTAAAAAAAGTTAAAAATTAAATTATAATTAATAAAAATTAATCTACATGAATAAATAAAATATAAACTAAACTAAACTAAAATCAATGAAAAAAATTGGAAAAGTTGACTAAATTGCAAGGAAGTAGATACGCAAGCATTTTAACACGCCGTATGTCTTATAAGTATATTGTTTAGTTTATATTTTGATCGTTTTAAAGTTTTATAAAGTTTTAGAAGTTGTTCTTTTAGAAGAGTAAAGTGCTGGTTATGGCGAGGGAAGAGCGAGAAGATGTCCAGCTGATCTGCAGTGGCGAGACACTTGAGGTGGTGACTGAATATACCTACCTGGGGACCGTAATTTGTAGTTCTGGTAAGATAGACGCCGAAATATCAAGTAGAATATGTAAGGCGAATCAGGTATATTACCAGACTACTAATAGCATTATCGGCCATCGCGAAGTAGACAAGAAGACCAAAATGCACGTATATAAGTCCTTTTACCTACCAACACTCACCTACGGCGGAGAAAGCTGGACAATGCCAAACAGGCACTCTAGTCGCATAACGGCAGCAGAAATGAGGTTCCTTCGCAGATCTGTTGGCAGAACTAGAAGGGATCGCATTAGGAATGAAAGCATTAGAGAGCAGCTAGGAGTTGCTGAACTTAAAACTACTCTAGAAAGACGGCAACTCCAGTGGTTTGGACATGTCTGCCGCATGAATGAGAATTTGAATCCTATAAGGATATTAGAGGCTCGACCCACAGGAAGGAGACCACGCGGACGCCCCAGACTCACGTTCCAGGAGTACATTCAAAGGATTGGATGTAAAAGAGGCTAAACCCTTAATGAGATGAAGCGACTAAGCACGGACCGGGAAGAGTGGTTGCACTGGTTGAGGCTCCTCGACGCTAACTAATGGCATAAGGGGAAGACAAAGAAGAAGAAGTTGTTCGTTTTAAAATAATTATTATCATTATTTGGGTAAATTTTAAATAATGTATTTTAATCGTTGAGACTAAAAAGGTCTTTTTTTCTACTGCTAAATCATTATATCTCTTTCTCAAGATCATCTAGTTGTTTAGTTTAGTTTAGTTGATTATGTTAATTATCACTCATAATTTGTATATATAATAAAAAATCCAGAGACATATTTTTGGGAAGGGGCTCCATCACCGCTTTCCTCCGCAACCAGAACAGAAAGACTGCGCCTATGATCAGATATCACGTAAAAATATCGAAATTGTTCATATAAATGCCATTTGACTTTTGTTCGGCCCACTGGGCGTCGCAAAAATATATCGTTTATTTATTGACTGAATCTTAAGATCTTTAAGGAAAATATAAGTATATAAAGTTACTAATAATTTTATCCCAATGTCGTTATAAATTTTTTTTAAACACCCTAACGTTATTTCTCTTATGATTTCGAGATAATTATTGTAACCGAGAACTTTGAGAAAATGAACTGGAGAGCTCCCGGGAGGGGAGGCCATGTTCGCTGTAACTTTCTCATATAACTTAGGAACCCCGAGGGGCTTGCATCTTGCGAAGTAGGCTCACCATTCCTCCTTACTCCTTGGAATGCGGGAGGTTATTATTAAAAATATTTTAACCATGTAGAGCGATTATTATTTTTAAAAATTTTGTCACATATAATGGTATATTTATGGTATATTTATAAAAACTAACCAACAATAAAAAAAAAATCATTAAATTTTTCATCATATATTATACATAAATAACGAATTACATTCAATATTAAGATAATGATTGATAATCGTGATAGGCTCTACGCAATCCAAAGATTAGCTGGTGTCATATTAATAAAAACATGATTGAATAAATAATTTGGTACTTTTATTCTTGTCAGTATAAATAAGTGTAAATAACTTCTATTACCCGCATTGGAAATTGGGTTAATAAACTTATTAATTTAGACTAATAAATTATTTGTTCCTTTTATCGTATAATTCCTTTTACCTAGTATTCCCCAAAATAGGTCTTTTACCTAGTAGGCCCCAAAATCTGGTAAAAAAATTTCATTTTTTAAAAATAAAAATGGAATATTCTATTTTTTGTTTTTTTCCTCTTCCTTTAATTTATAATTATTTATAATTTTATGCAATCTGTACTTTTTTATTATTCCTTTTTAAAATATATTTACTTTATAATTGCAGTTTTCAATTAGAAAAATATTCAATTTAAATCCAAAACAACAAACTTAATTGGCCACCAGGAATAGGAAAGGGGTTGAGCACTGTTATATGGCCCGTCTTGCCTAAAAGCCTTGCGGGTAATGTATATGCTGACAAAGAAGGGGCCTACCAAATCTGTAGGCTTAAGTTCAGAAAGCGATGAGAGATAAACGTTTATCTACAGTATAACATATAATTTTAAATTAGATTAAATTGGAATTGAATTTAAATTATTTAGCTTATAAATTATACAATACATAAATATAACGAAGATAATATTGTCCCCGAAAAGAGGATTGTTTTCTTTTCCATTTGATGGATATCAGTGTTGCCAGAATGCAAGACCAAGACTCGAATTGGTCTTGGTTTTTGCAAAAGTATTGTATTTATCTATTAGCTTATTGTTATTTATATAATCTTAGACAAATAGATCTTAGACGAACGCTATACAATAGGTATATTTAGTTGTTTTATTGACATAAACATAGTAAAGTCCAACCAAATCAATAAAATTAACTTGACAATATATTAAATTCATTATCAAAAAAGATAGTGATAGGCTCCCACCTAGGAATGGAAGGGTTGTAGCGTAAAGACAATCAATACAATGCCACCAATTATTTACGACAAATAAAAAATCTGGTCTATTCACTCACATGACTTTCCTATCGATTTTGAACCATTTTTTTTTCAATTTTAGAATTTTTTTAAAAATGTTACCACTATAATATTTCAAAATGAGGAAACCTTACTAAACCTCAATTGAAAAATTGGACGTGTGTACAAAGTGCAAGACCATCATCGATTTTGGCACTAATGAATAGGGATTCAATCAATCTATAAACCACTTAAATTCGATTTTCTTTAATATTACCCGTCCCGTTTATAACCAGTCATCCGTTATCAAGTTGGTCATAAAATTCGTTTGGTTTATACGTGACTCAACTCTCCAATGTTTTTATTTATTGAATGTGAGTGAATCCTATTGAATAACCTATACTTTCCCGACACGTACAAAAAAAAAAAAAAAAAACACCTGAAGGACGAAAACAATATTTAATGGTAACAAAAGGGATCGACTTTTGGGGCTCTACTAAACCATCAAGTTCCTATCGTATCCAATCTCTACAATCCTAAATCCTTCGTAAAATCCTTAATGCTCCCTACTTTGTCAAAAAAAAAAAAAAAAATCATCCATAATGGCCTTAATGTACCATATGTTTCCGATTTAGCTCAATACAGATACCTGTCCTTCCATAATAAACTTCTGAACCATCCGAACCCACTTGTTTCCAACCTTACTTCCTCTTATATTCCTGATAACCCTCCGAGGCGTCTGAAAAGAAGATGACCTCTGGAGCTTCTAATATAGAAATATAATTAGAGTGCTACCAAAGGGTACTTTCTCTTCATGTTCTACATTTTACGTTACTTGTTCATATTTACTTCTTGTATTTTTCATTCGATCTAGTTGTAGATGTCAATAATAAAAAAATAAAACAAATAACAAATAAAAAAAATATAATCACATAGGTTTTAGAAATAATAATATGTAATACGGTTTATTAAGATAGTTATTCATATATATATTTTCTGTAGCTATAATATGCAAATAATACACCATGACGTCATCCTTACCTCTTCAAGACGTAGTTTTTCTGATATTTTTTTGTCGAACAAAAAAAAATTAGCTTAGAATAATCGTAATTTTTTATAAAGAAAAATTATAACTAAAATAAATAAAAATAATATTTTAAAAAGTGAATTGTATTAGCCGGACGAAACGCTTATGGAAAGATTTTTGTCGGAAAAATTATAACAATGATTTTAATATTATTTCTAATACATTTTTAATAATGTATTTAGAAATCTAAAAATATTGATATTGATTAGTAGTCGTGTAGGGATTTCTTCTTTTTCACATTTTTTTTTGTATTAATTCTTGGAGCACCGAAGCAATCTCTCAATTTATTCTGTATAACATCACCCGAAATTTTAATTTATTATTACAAGGGCGGATCGAAACATATTCAATAAAGCATTCAGTGAGAACACAGTAATTTCTTTTATTTACTTACATTAAAAAAAAAAAAAGACCATTTCTAAGAGCAGTATACAAAGCTATGACCTAGGCTGTTTTCTTTTTAGTAGTGTTTTAATAATGAAATGTTGGTTCTAACAAAGATTAAGGAAGCATTGGAAAAAATAGAACTCTTTCTTTTCTTTTCTTCGGACTGATCAATATGCTTGATTTAGCATGTGCTCTGCTCCATCGTTTTCTTGTATGTTAAGATGTGGCATGTCATTTTACATAGAATAAGTATATTTTTTAAAAATTTAATTATCTTTATTATCTTAAGTATCCCCATATTTATCTTTATATTGTATATAGTAATTATGTTTAAATTGTCTCTTTTTCCTTTTATTTTATTTCTTTTGCTTGCACTTAGTATTAATTCTGTAAATATTTCTTTCTGTAAATAGATCTCTTAACTTCAAATACCTTTTCTTTGTTGCTTTATAAAAAAGTCTAACCTAACCTCTACTCACCTGAGCTAGCATGGTATCATAAATGTTTTATTATGGCCAATAATGGGTAAGTACCTTATACTCTCTATATTTATCTCTTTAGACATTAAAGGCGAGAAAAGCTCAATCGCCAATAAACTAAAATTTCAAGAGAAAACTATAATGAATAAAAATTATTTTATAATCTTTTTATTTATGTTTTTTGTTTGGTCATAATATATATATTGTAGACCCTTGAAGGAAACATTTCAAAACTATTTGAAGGTCGTGTCGTGCCATATTTATTAGTATTTAAACGAAGTAATAATAATGTTTATAGGTTTATTTATGTTTTTCTACAGAAAACGGTATATTGTATATCTTTATGTAAAATGTCTGTGATAAGAAGGATTATAAACACCGACTTGAATAATCTCATTGAATTAAAATTGAAGTATATTATAATCTATGAAACTGGGATCCTCTCCTGAATATAATTAATAAAAACTACGGCATATCGCCAACCATTGAAAAGTATGATTTTTTTTTCTCTTTTTAAGAAAAGGCTTCTTATAATTACAGGTAAAAGAAAAACTATGATAAAATCCGGAATAAATAAATCTACTTTTTAGAAGCTTCAAAGGAATTAATCAGCTTCACTGCAGCCTTTTTAAAAGTTTTTTTCTTCAACTCAAAGGAATTAATTTACTGTTAAGCTAATTAAATTCTGGCAGCGTGACTTTCAGCCATTGCATAGTCTGAATATGATCTTTGAAAAAGTTCTTCTTCTTCTTCTTTCTCTAGTTCCTTTGTGCCGTTAAGCGTGGAGCTGCAGTCCCAGCCCATCTTGCTCGCTGGTCTCTGTCCCTGTCTAGCCTTCTCATCTCCGGTATGGTGCGTCTTCTTACTGTGCCCAGTTTTCCAATATAATCATGGTAAGTGTGTCTCGGCCTTCCACGAGGTAGTCTGCCTTCCGGTCTAGCTTCCATAAACCACTTGGCCTTTCGGGTGTCGTCCATTCTGCAGATGTGCCCGAATTATTTCAACTGCTTCTCTCCCAGGATGCTACGGATTGATGTCACCTCCAATTCCTCACGGAATCTGTCATTTCGAACTCAGTCAGTCCCTCTTAGTTTTGCTAGCTTTTCTTCGGAGTAATCTCATTTCCGCTGCTGTGATCCTGCCTACGTGCTTTTCGAGGGTTGTCCAGCTTTCAGATCCATAAAAAAGTACTGCGAGGAACACCGCCTTATATATCGTGAGTTTGGCCTTTCTGCTTACTTCCCGCTTTCATATGATTGTATTGGCTATCTGGTAATATCCCATTGGCCTTCATCACCCGATTTAGAACCTCCAGGTCTATTTTACCATCTTCATTGATGATTGTTCCCAGATACGTGTATGCATTTGTTACCTCTAGGGGTTCGCCATTACTTAACATACTAGGCTCCGCATTATCTTTTCCCACGCACATAACCTTGCTCTTAGACGGATTTGAAAGTTTTTTAATTCAATTCAAAGGAATTAGTTTACTGTTAAGCTAATTAAATTCTGGAAGCGTGACTTTCAGCCATTTCATAGTCTAAATATGATCTTTGAAAAACTTCGCATCGGTTAATTACGGACTATTCTCCTATAATTGAAATAATCTTATGGTTAACAAAAATTTATTAGCTAAAATTAATTAATTTAATTATTTGCGTTAATTTAAATTAAAGTTGGGAAAGTTCATAAATTCCACGTTAACCTCATCGATAGCATCGGAAATCCATCAGACCGTTCCTGAAATCATCTATAGAAAACATAATGGGAATTCATTGCGTTCCTTTATTTATTAATTAAAGCATCAATAGCTCCATATTCGGTCGGCTTTTGCATTCAATGGAGCCGCTGAATGTATTCTCATCACAACCTCAGTGCTGTCTCAATTTTCTTTACATATTTATATTCGGTTTACTTTTTATCTGTATTTATTTCTGTCATGGAATTCAATAAATCACTAAGTAGGTATGTTTTTTCTTATATTTTTTTATCTGTTTTGTAACCTTCCGCATGAATTTAATAGTTCGTTCGAAAACTCAGCATAAATCATTGTCCAACGGTGCTGAATTCAATCTATCGAATGATATAATCGATGGGATTAGTGCTGTTACATAAGAATAATTTCTATGAATGTGGAAGGGCAAAGGGATGAATCATGTTTTACATTCTACCGAGAATCTAAAAGACCAATCTGCAAACTATGACCAAATTCAAAAACATTTTAACTAAATTTAATATGTATATAGTATATTGGCCCTTGGTTCGCAAAACTATAGATCAGGGGTTCCTTACCTAGACGCGTGACGTCACTATTGCCCGATCTTGTGCCATCCTATTCTAACATAACCGTAATGGGAGATCCTCCTGGCAACAGTTTTACTGTTGTCTGCCGTAGATCGACAAGTTTTTAATAAAATATTGAATATTTATTTCAATAAATACCCAATAATTAATTGAATATAAGATCAATTACTTTGAAAATAGTAACTTATTTTTTTTTTCATTCATCATTATTGTTTAACGTGGCATGATGATGATATACGAATTTTCAATTCAAATATTTTACAACTGTTTCTTAAATATATATTTATATTTAAAAGTCTAATAAGATTTTATAGATATAAAATTCAAAAGTAAAAATAAATTATTATTATTATAGTAAAAACAAAAATATTAATTATCGATATATCATCACTATTATTTTGTATAATCTCTTTCTTTGGTAGTAAAACAAATGGATGACACTATTGGTAACACGACATTAAACTCATTTTATATCTGGTTATTACCCATACTGCTTCTAATTAATTTTTTACTCTAATTTATAAATATGTTAATCTATTATAAACCCCCTTTATAAACTTAATATCATTAATTAAACTTGGTATTTTTCGCTTTTTATGTAGAAATATGATTAATTAGATTTGGATATAATAAAGATGTTTGTTACTGTACGTATATATTTCTTTTTAATAATAAACTTCGCATTTCCTTTTTAAATATTATAAACAGTAACTTATCCTAAATTCACATTGAAAATAAAAACACGGTCCCCGTCCACAAAAACATGTACACAAACACATAAATGTGCACGTTGGTGAAAAGAAGTTGGGAACCCTTGCTGTAGATAAAGGCTTTACGAACAAAGGGACTGATCCAAATGCGTCAATATCATTTACCTGCAAATTGTTTACTGTTACTTGGGCAACATCTCAGATTTTTATTGATAGTAAACGAATTGATTTAAAAAATATGTTCTCCAGCAGTGTCGATAAGAGAATATCAGTCACTTACCTGAAACAGAAAAAAAAATATATTAAGAACTATTAAAATTAAATTGCAGTATTAAAATATTGATATTTACTAGATTTGAACATAAAATTATCAATAAAAAAATATAATTTAATGAAATTAGTGCCTCATTCATAAATAAAATAAGATAGCATGTAGATGTCACAAAATCTTAACAAACCGATAAATCTATGAATTATTTATAAGATATCAATGAAAATTAAGGAATAATAAGTATTTTAATGATTTAATTTTGTTTTTCTGAAATACTTATTTCCCTAATAATAACGAAAATGTATAATTAACAATTTTAATGTATAATTGTTAAATTCTAAAATAATGAAATTATAAAATAAAATAAGGTCATATATAACTGATTGAATATAATCGGGACGCTTACATACTTGCAAAAATAAGTAATAAACATAATAAAAATGTAAACATATACAAATTACATTAAAATAAAAAATATATTAATACTTATATGCGGAAGATCGTTAGTTGAGGAAACGGAGAAATAACCGGAGTTCATAAGAGATTCAAAGATTCAAAAGGGGTTAGTGTTCAAAAGAGCCGAAAATAAAGTTGAGTAATGAATTTCAAAACAAAGTAGCACGTATGATAAATGATTTTTTGAAGAAAACAGTTCTGTAATAAAGAAGATATACACATTTGTGGGCTGAGATCTCGTAGGCAGTCGAACAAATAAAGAATATAGAGAAGCGTTTTGGTTTAAAGGACCGGTAAAGGTATCGAGGAAATATTGTCTTGAAAACGAGAACTAGAACAACATTCGCTCGGCACACCAATTATTTGCGCTATAGTATATAATAATGATAGATTCGATACCAGATTAAATAAAAAGCAATGATTTATAATTAATGAATAAATGGGCCATTGAAACAGTTCATTATTAATCTGTTAGAATAATACCAGGCACTGCCAACATGTAATCAATATTGTTCAATATGTTCTAAAATGACTTCGTTCTTCTTCATAACTTATATATTCATATGATTGGTGTCCTTGTCCGTCAATATTGTATAACCGCTTGAATTAGAGTCTTTCTTTGCTTTATAATTTGGTGAAAGATTCGAAACAAACAAAATATAGAGCAGACCACATTTCTACTTTTACTGGTACCGTTTTCAGAAAGAGAAGAACAACAAAAATTCTTGCTGGGGGCACATCATCGGCGTGGAAGGATGTTTATACACCGAAGCCTGTAAATGCTTTAACGGCTGTAAAAAAGTTATTAAACTCCCTAATTATGGAACTAATCCAAACAAAAAGAATTAAAGACTTTTAAACAGAGGATCAATATTATAATAATTCTATTGAATATTTATTAGTTGACCGTTGCATTATAAAGGAAGGAGATGGTCCGGAGTGGCGGTCATAAATAGGCTAAATAGTGGCAAAACTATTTTATCAAAAGCCAACGTTTCGACCTGTGCAACGAAGACGGGGGTGATAAGAGTTGAATGAGGAAAGGATTTGAGGAATGCTGTCAAGGTTAAGAACAAAGAGGAGGTCATCGACATATTTTTTGATGAAAATGATGTCTTGATGGAAAGAAGGGATAACAGAGTCTAGAAGGTCATTAAGAACAATATTGGAAATATCTGGTGCTAAAGAATTTCCCATGGCTAAGCATGAAATCTGATTAAAGAATTTTTCTTGGAAGGTGAGGAATCCGGATCTGCAACAAAGCTCAAGGGATTCAAGGTATGAGGAGAGGTTAAGGTTGGTATGAGGTTCGATGATTGTCCAGTTTTTCTGTACAATGCGGAGGGCTTTGTCTATTGGGATGTTGGTAAATAAGCTTTCGGCGTCTAGGGAAACAAGGATAAAGTTGTCAGGAATATGGAGAGAAGATAACTCTTCTTTAAGGTAGAATGAATTATTAATGTCGTAAGGGTTATCGTTGGAGGAGAGAAGGGAGAGGAAATATATGGTGGAGGAAATATTGTTGAACCATTTTTCACTGCCTTTGGGATAAATTTTATTTTTAAGATACGGGTCGAAACGTTGGCTTTTAATAAAATAGTTTTGCCACTATTTAGCCTATTTATGACCGCCACCCCGGACCATCTCCTTCCATTATAATAATTAATACGAATGGGCATGTAACAAACCGCTACTAAACACATATGTTACTTGCTCTAAACTGCTTGTTATATTTTCCACAACTTACATGTACCTTAATCTATACCACTACAACCCATGAAGGGTTAAGTACTCTGAAAAAAAGAACTGTTAAAAGGCCAATAGTTGTGCAAGGAGGTGATTGGTCCCGGCTCACGCTCAACCGCTATGTTTTTCTCCTTAATTAATTATTTAATTTAGAGTAGTTTATAGAGGCTGGCTTAGCCCAACGGGGATCTGTCGACCTTATTTACTTCAACTAGATGAAAAATGGCAAGACTAAAGGTTTCAAATAAATATTATAGTGTTCAAATGCATTCCTTTGTTTGAACAACTGGTTTCAATGATGATTTCATTCATGTGAAAATGAAAGGATTAACAGATATTAGAGTAGTTACCCAGTGGTCTCTGCTATCCTCTGTACTATTTTCAATTTACACTGCTGAAACTGTTGCAGCAAAGTACAAGAAAGCAACTGTAGCGGCATACGCCGGTGACAGTAACTATCTACAATACCTCAATTAGCGCAAAGACAGCTCTACGGTAGGTGGAGGAGGCCTGTGAAAAAAAACACCAACAAACTGAAAGGGCTAAATATTGCAGTCAATCAAAAGAAGACAGACTGCATCATTTTCTCCTTTCAAAAGAATAATCAATCGCTCTCTATCTAAGGTCTATAGGATAATAGATTTTATTTTTAACTTCACTTAAAAAAATTATTACCCTCTATTTTCTACAGTAAATAAAAAATAAAATAAAATAAATCATAGATTTCTTGAAAACAATCAAGAGCGCATTAAGATACTGTCAAGACTCTGATAAGAGAAGCAGAGCAAATCGGCCTACTAGTCAATGTAGACAAAACAAAATACATGAGGTCAAATCGGGAATTCTACCCCAACTACATTTAAGTAGAAAGGTAATCGTTCCAGACAGTAGAGAGAATGAAATACCTCGAGTCCAGAATTACCTCAATGAATCACCAACAGTCAAAAATAGACCAGTGTATAACAAACGCAAATAGAGTAACCTCCTTTCTTTCAAAGGCATTGAAATCTCAAAAAAAGTGTGGGTATCTCAATAAAGATAAAGCCAGTACTACGAGACCTAGACCCTAACCTGCATTACAGAGGAATACTGAAAGATTTGATCGGAAAATCCTCCGCAAGATGACAGGATCAGGATATAGGATAAAAGTATTAATGCATGGAGAATGACCAATAAGGTACTGCTTACAGAAATTTATCAATCAATATCAAATCAACAGAAAAAAATGAATAAAAACAAATAAAAGTTTGTAAGATCAGTAACAAAAATAGTTTGTGCCAAATTAAACCAAGAAATGCAATGGGCAGATTCCATTCCTCAACTGTGACAAATACTTTCTATTAACCATTATCCGATTTTTAAAGGGTTCGTGGGAAATTAAAGATTAAGTTTTTTTTTTAAATTTATATATTTTTTTTAATTTTAAATTTCATCTATCTCTATGATAGATGACTTTTTATGAACTCTGATGATACACGGAATGGACCAGACATTTTTTATTTCTCAAAAGCATTAAGAACTGGCTGGGAACAAAATACTTCAAGATGTATTGAAATATGAAGAATTAGTTTTCCCGTGTGAATAATTCAAGTAGTGTATTGCTCAGTGAACAATTGAGTCTTTCATTTGACGGAATGACTAACTACAATTTCAACATTTTTGAATAAAGTCATGTTAGTGATATTTCTAGTTGCAAAATTTATAATATCAGTACAGACAGTGAGTAAGTTGATTCCAGAGTAAGTGAATGCGGTGTTGAAATAAATAACTATGAATAAATAATAAATAATTGAACACATTTTCAAACTAGAAATATCACTAAAATTAATAATCAAAATTGTTGAAGTTGGAGTTAATCATTCTGTTTACTGAAAGGTTCAATTGACAATATAATATATAAATACTTTAATGCAATGTATTATGAGATAGACGAAATAAATTTCTTTTTCTCAGTCTAATAACATTAGTTAATTCATAATAATAAACCAAAACATGTGAAGTGTAGACTGTATCTTTGCTAATAATGATCCGATTTCCATAATTTTTTTTTTATTTTGTTGAGAATTTAGCAACCTTTCAAATAATAATGATTGCAATCTATAATCAACCTACACTATAATAAAAATGTATAATTTTTGAGCTGTTCGCAAATAAAGTTTTTATTACATAAGTGTTTTTCCTGAAATTTATTAGGATGTGATTACGCTTCGTCACGTCATAAAATTCCCTTTCGTTTGATGCGTCATTCATCCCATCGCTCCCGAGAGCCGGAAAATGGACCTCACGGCGAATTTTTTAAATTTCTTTATTTTTATTTAATTTTTTTCATAGTCCCTTATTTATTTTCCTGACAAGGTCCAATGTCTTAGAATTCTCCTTTTTCTGCATGTTTGCATTTTAAGGAGGTTTATATCTCATTATCGGGAGCGGGGTAGCTCAGTGGTAGGGCACTGGGCTTCCAATGCAAAGGTCCCGAGTTCGAACCCCGGCTCATGGCAGAAAATTTATTTATCTGTTTCATTGGCCGTGGGGCGACCTTGGGTCAGAAGTCCCTCCTGGGGCACACCCAGCCTCTATAAAGTGGGTACCCTTAATTAAATAATTGATTAAGGGGGAAAACCTGGCGGTTGAGCGTGATCTCGGTCAAATCACCTCCTTGCACAACCGTTGACCTAGAAACAGTGCTTTCCCTAAATAGTACTGAACCCCAGACCCTTCATGGGTTGTAGTGGTACAGGTTTTTATATCTCATTATCATTTCTGTTAATATACTTGATTTCCATGTAATGATTAGGTGATGGGGCTCACTCTTTTTTTGTATTGAACATGTAAACTAAAACTTAAAGCTATAATTTAATTTCCAAACAAATTTTGCCAGCGTTGAGCAGGTCCGGAAGATTCAAGTTGATTAAATAAATTATTTGTTGTGTATTTTACAGATTTGAAATACCAAATTTGGTGTCTTTCAGTACTGAAGTCCTTAACTTTAGGTATTTTAAATTCATGGTGTGTTTTTTAGAGTGGAGTTTAGAGGATTTTTTTTTTTTACTTTCACTTACCGATATATGAAATATATAGTATGGGACAGTATTTCGATCGTGAAAATTTTCTGATCTTAGTTTTCAACGGAAATACATGTTTTGAGGTCTCCTGAGTATAAATAATCTAATTCCGCAAAATGCACTGTGTGTATTTCTGAACTATTTCTGAAACTGTTGGAGCTTCTTCGCTGTTGCCGGTGATATGTTAGTTAGGAGTGGTGCTCCATAAAGGAGGGCAGGTCTTAGAATACTCTTGTAAATCGTTAATTTGAGGCGGGAGGATAAGTTAGGAGAAGTGGCTGAGCCTGTATGCCTTGGTCCTTACCGATTTTAATTTCTTGTTACAGTGGCGAGCCAGTGTTAGGTGCCTATCGAGGGTAACACTTAGACATACTATATTGTTCGCTGGTATGTTCTCGCTATCCGCTATCTTAAAGACCTTAGGAAGAGAGCGAATATTCTTTTGAAAGGAGAAAATAATGCAGTCTGCCTTCTTTGGATTGAATGTAATCTTAAACCTTTCAGTTTATTAGTGATTTTTTCACAGACCTCCTCCACAGCGAAGCACTATAATATTATATATATATATATATATATATATATATTTTCCCTACCCCTCAGGAATTTCTTGATGACAAAATACAATATATATATATAGAAATGTATATATATAAAATTTTCAATTTCCTTTTATTGCCCAAGGGCATTTTAAGGTAAGAGGGCTATGCACGCTGTATGCGTTCTTTGCATCTGTGGCCAGAGGCCTTTTATTATACCACTGGGCGTGGAGGGACCGCCCTGCATTACTTTATTATTTATATTATAGTTAGTGAGTGTGAACTACAGAGTCCAAACCCCTTCCCTCGGCGAGAACATCTGCCAAGGGGACTTTACCTTGCCACCTCCCAGGCCTGGTAATTATATATAAAGATCGTGTGGATAATAAATATCACGAAGTTGGATATAAAGAGTGATTGCTCCTGAGGGAAACATTCTTCAATTAATAAGATTTAATTATTATTTATCATATACTGACGGCATTGGATAGGTGGAAGAACTATATAAAAATGAAGAAATTATTTACCATTTATGTTTAAAGTATTATTAATCAATGATTAATTTACGCCAATTGTTGATTTAAATGAGAGTTGGATTTTAATGATATTTCCATTCCTGTTCAGCAAAAGAAAGTGAAAAAAAAACACTACATAATTTAAGGACGATTACGAATATCGACTTAGGACAGAGCTACGATGATAACTGTTTTCTTTGATTTTATTTCCATTTTAATAAGAGCAGTATCAAAGGTAATCGATATCGCTTGACCGAGGCTATTCATTTTATCCTCCTTCTCCCTTGATATCATGTCTCATCGAAGGATCACTGTGAAAGTAATAAGAATTGATTTCGTTGTTTATTTATACCCCAAACATGAACTTGTGGTTTTCAATTCAATTTCACTAGATGTAATATACTTCAAAAACCCTTAAAGGTATTATTAATTTATTTAACTTTTTTTTTAATATATATATTATTTATTTGTTTTTTTTATTGTTGAAATTTACAACTGTATTAAATGATAAATACAACAAGTAAAATGAAATAAGTAATATGACATGTGCAACATGAAGAGAAACTACCCATTGGTATCACTCCAATTATATTTCTATATTAAAAAAAACATTTTCCGAAACATCAATAAAAAGTTAATAACTAAACATTATAATCAACAACAATAAACAAATAATTTTTTATCCTTATAATTTAATGCGACAGTTTTTAAATAAACAATTTAATTAATATACAGCAATTAAAAAAACGTTATAGTTGTCAAATTCACCTATATTTTTTTTTAATTTCACACAAATATTACTAAGCCCAATTGACAATTCATTATTTGTATTACCGTTTCTGCATAAAACTAAATTTTAAGATATATATATATATATATATATATATATATATATATATATATATATATATATATATATATATAAAAGAATGGTCATAATTATTGTATTATCTACACATGTATAGATCCCTTTTACGTTTCTCAGGAGCGATGGATTTGATTAATGATGTATCATATGTTCATTAATCAAAACCATAATTACACAACTTGAAACTTTAATAAAATTACAATAAAGCTCATTGGAAAAATTAAATGGTTTCAAAAATAGACGGGTCGAGCCAGATCAAATTCTCTTTTAAATATTGTGAAGCAGAATCCAAGAGCATATATCTCTCCAGAACTATATGGGCCTAACTCTTTAAAAATCCTGAAATGTACAAGTTTTTTAGATAAAGCATTGGCCCAACCTTATTCTATCCAGTAGTGAATCAAGGATTTAATTTTGGGGGTGAGCTTTTTTTTATTTTTGTATAAATAACAGTAATTTCTCTGGAACAAAAAGAAAAAATAACTAACTATACTAAATGATATTTAAGTGATCCTTAGAGTCGAAAAAAGTCAATTAAGAAACATTAATACTTTTAGAGATAAATATCTTATATTTCTTCCTGATACGAGCTTTCATTTAATAGCATTTACCTCAGGTCACTCACAAAAATAAATATGGATAAAAAAAACCGATTATTATTTTTCCATTTTTTGGGAGGAGGACTTTATCCCCAAAGCTCCTCTCCACCCCTACCCTGTAGATCTGCCAGTGATTCTAGCTATAGTGAATCTTGATACCTTGGTTGTCATGGATTCACATTAAAATAAAATTATCCTCTTTACAGTGGCCTACCTATATAAATTATTTCTCAAGTCAGTAGGCCGCATCTTGAGAAAATCTTCATCAAATACGATGATCGATCCATAATTTTGAAAAATGTTTTCTCCTTTAGGTTCGAAAAATTAGTACATGCCCCAGAGTGGTGAGGGAAACAGTTATGAAGAAAAGATAACTTTGAAAGGTAATTCCCAAAAAATGAAAAAAAAATCATCACAATCGGACCATATACAGGAAAGATAATGTTATTAGTCCGTGGTACAGACCCCTTTTTATCAAATTATTAACGTCCACCTGAAATTCGTAAATAGCTTCATCTCACCTACAACCTATATAACCTATACAATTTTTCGGGGTTAGGGCGTTTTCAATCTGAAGGTCGGCAAACTTTGTCTATTTAATTAAGTACTAAAAACTATTAAATAATAAAGTAAATACCCATTTACTTTCAATTTGAATCGTAAGATAAATTGAGCACGATAATATCGTAAATATTTTGGCCTATATAACATCGTTATTTTGACAATTCGGTTTTGTAGGTCACGCCAAACGGTACAATATTTTTCAAGGCCACATCTTTCCCCTACATTGTGCCCAAATTATCTTACGATTCAAGGAGAAAGTAAATGGTAATTTACGAGTTTTTACTACTTAATTAAGTAGACAATGTTTGCCGACCTCCAGATGAGATGTAGATATTTACGACGTTTCAGGCGGATGTTAATAATTTGATAAAAAGGGGCCTGTACCACGGACTATATTATATTCATGTTCTGTTCTATTATTTAAAATGAAATTATTTTCCTCCCTCTCTATACAACAAATTAATAATTTCATTAAACTATATCCTCTGCGAATTATTTGCAAGAGCCAATTAGTAATGAATGATTAGAATTAAAGTTGTTCAAATAAATAAAAACAAAACTAATTAAGTAAAATATCCGATTTAACTGGATAAATAAAAAAAAATAACAGGTTACTTTAAAAAATTACATTATCATACGAAATATGACAAGAACTTCCCTAAGCCAGCTGTAGGTCTAATTAGGGCGTATTTAAGCTAGTAGGCAATTACCCTTTTACCGAGAAATGACGTCTGTGTTTCAGGAAACGTGTTTAATAATTAATCCAACTCCCGGGGGCATGCAACACCTTTTTAAATTTTCAACAAGAGTACCAGACACTTCTCGCGAATTTCCACCTCTCAAATATTCGGTTAAATGGAAATATATCTTTAGAAAAAGGGAAAGCCGATTGTGTCGTCATGAAATATTCAGCAAACTTTCGTCTTGTGCGTCCTCCCACGTGCTGAGGTCAAAACGATTCTAGAATCAATAGTTTACGTTTTTTTAGATCAGAACATTACGTGTAAAACGATAATGTATATAAATAATTGATTTGGTGATAATAATGATACATATAATTAAAAAATAAATAAATATATCCATTGAGATTTACTACTGTATTAACTAAAAATACAAGTAAATATGAATTGGTATAATGACATGAAATGGCTCGTAGAAGAAACAAGCCATAGGAGTCGGCATTGTGGAGGAACGGCACTTTCTGCCACCAATATTTTATGTATGGAGATTACCTCCTGTAATATTTCGCAGGCATTTGCTTAAAATAACTCATAAAAAGTCCAATAAACCGGACAGAATTTATACGGTATATTGCCCTTATCTATGCTATAAATTATAATTAGGGACCGGATCTTCGTGCAGTAAAAATCCGAAAAAAACTGCAACAAAAAACTCAAAACGAGCTAATTTCGTGCAGCAATAACCTGAATATGTAATATAATGTAATTAACACCTAAACACGTGCTAAATCATCTATTTTGTTTAATTTATTATATAGTAAATTGAAATATTGTTTCAAAACTTCTGAATTAAAATAATGTGTAGCGAAAAAAAAAATTAAAACTAATTAAAAATGAAACCATTCTTACCTGATCTACAATGAGCGTCTATCTGTGTCTATTTCTTATCATACCCGATTGATTTTTCACAGGGCTTATAGAAGACAACTTCAACCCATCAATTTTCAACCAGAGGTAATTTTATATCCACATTTTAATTTTGACTAGTGCCTAGATCCTACTTAATGCATCATTTTTTTTCAATTTATTTTTTCATTATAATGAAGTTACTAAAATAAACTTCAAAGCCTGAATACTGAAGAGATGAAGAATGCGTGAGAATTCAAGTCAAAACAATAACAATAAATATTTTTCTAACAAAATAGCTTACTTTAGGAAGGCCGTTGTTTATTTTTGTCCAATACTTTAGGCAAGTTCTATTCTAAGAATATTCTTAACTTTTGTTTAATTATTCTTTTTATAACGTGATTTTCGAACCGTTGTTCATCATAGAATTATTTATCTTTCTCGCATCTTTTTTTTTTTAAATAGTAAATTTACTATAGACAAGATTATAAAATATAACGATAAATATTTAAACACAATATATATATATATATATATATATATATGAATCATCTAATAAAATGTGCAATTTGATGCAACAAAAAAAATCGTGCAATTAAGGTCAAAAACAGCAAATCGTGCTATATAAATTTTCAATATGATATTGATGAATAACGTGAAACGGATAGTTAATCTAGCTTGAAGTTTCTACAAGCTAGTAAATAAAATGTGCAATAACATGAAAATGCGGCTTCTAATTATAATTATAATAATATTAGAAATTAGGTCTTGCAAATTATTAGCATAGTATATCGGGCAGTGGAAAAATGGTAAAATTGTATAAGATAGAAATAAATAAATTCAATGCTGTAAGATAGAGAAATCAATTTTCTTCGCTCGTTATAGATAATAAACCAAAACAGGTATACAAAATATAATTGGCTGTATTTTTGCTAAAATTTATCCGATTTAAATTAACTCTTTTACTTTTATTTTGTAGGGAATCGGAAACTTTTCAAGTTCAATATACTATACATCATCACTGATTGTATACTTTTTGAGTTATGACCAAATAAAATTTCCTTTTCTTTATACATTTTTTTTCTTGATTTTTTTAAACATTCTTAATCATTGTATTTGATGTTAAATTAATGATGATGATGAAGAAATATCGACAAAAAACACGTGTGAGAAATAAAATATTATATTATTACACAATTAATAAACTAATTACTGAGCTACTCCTTTATAAATTGATCCTCCCTCCCATTTTTACTATACATTAAATACTGTTATTATCTTACACTGACCTTCGCACACCTCCACAATATTTCTTAAGTACCGGCTTCATACTTATTAGTACCACTCTAATAATAATTTGAAGTTCCCGAGGCCATCTTCTTTTCAGACGCCTAGGAGGATTTTCAAGAATCTATGAAGATTCAAGGTTAGAAACCAGTTTGAATGGGCCTGAAAGGTATTATGAAATGAAAGGTATCTGGTTCGGGCTAGGTAGAAAATTGAGGTCACTATGGATAATTGTATTTTGACAAAGTAAGGAGTATTAAGGATTTTGGATTGTAAGCAAGAATTAGATGGTTTAGTGAAGAACTGAAGCTCAACTTCATAAATATAATTATGGTCTAGCAAATGAGTCTTTTGTAGTTAATTTGAAGCTTTGAACGTTGATCTAGTAAGTTTTTATTCACCCAGAAACGTCTAGCAATTTCTGGCGATTTCTGTCTTTGATGAGGTTGATGACGTAAGACATTTGTCCAGATGGAGTCCAAGTTAGTCACGTTTCGTTTTATATCAACATATTGGAGTTCTTAGACTCACAATTTCCATTCACCATTAGGTTAATCGAAGTGAAGGTTTTAAAAATAGGATGCAATTAATATATCAATGGCCTCCTTTAATATAATAATCGATCCTAATATCGAATAAATCCAAAAAGTTGCTATAGATCAATAATAGATGCCGATATATGAAAATCGATAGTATTTTAATAAAAAGTTCTTAGGATGACCCAATAATAAATCTCAATATTGAATAAATCCGATAACATAGTGGTCATTTTTCGAGATTATGAATAAATTAGTTGGTTTTTAGTAAAACTCATCATTTTAAATGTTATTTAAAATATTTTCAATTTAAGGCTTAAGAAGTACTAAAAGACTTATAAAAGAGGATACCTAACAGTGTAGATTTCTAGAGAGGTTTAACTTTAAATCTTGTTTACTCGAAACTTAGTTTTTTCCATTTATACATACTGATATAATTTCTTAAAGTAGTATAAACATCAATTTTATGTTTCGTGGGTAAATGTACAATGTATTGAACTTATTACTTTACATAAAACATTTTATTTTTTAGAAAAGAAAGCTAAATAAATAAAAATTCTCTTCTTAAAAAATATTAACAATTCAAAATCAAATTTATTTCAATTTCCAATGAAGCAAAAAAAAAAAAAAAAATTACTAAATTAAGAAATATGTCTTTTGATTATAAACGAGCTTCAGGAACTTGCTATAAACTCTCCCAGTATATTTATAAGCCCTGGAGGAATCGAGATTATTATTTATTTTAGAATTGAATACCTTTACATAAACAGGTTCCATTGCAAGAGATGGGCGATAAAAAAATATGACAGAAGAGACAAAACCTAGCCTAAGCTTCTTAGGGCCCCGTGTCGACGGATAAAACCTAAGTCAGATAAATACAGAATACCGCTATTAAATATGTCCCTCTACTTTTTTCTCCCACTAGAACACTAATACAATTTTCTTTGATTTTAATTAACTTGTCTTATTTACATAACTATTTTTGGAAGCTAAATATTCGAACTAGGAGTGAATAATCTACTTGATAAAAATATATATATATATATATATATATATATATATATTTTGAAATTTGAAATTTCAGAAAACATATATAAATTTGAATGTTGCCAACATTATTTATTTTGTCTACTCTCATACATTCGTTCATTGTATATCTGATAACATATATTTTTTTTTCTCAAGAAATAACTTTATTCTGGGACAAAGTCCCTTAAGAATAACAAAATGTTACAGAACAAAGGAATACTTCTGGCCTCGAGAACTACATTAAATATATAGAATATCTAATGTAAGCTAACAACATATACAAAATAAACTGATGAAACTATATACAAAATGTCTAGAACTGTACACAATACAAATAAGGAATAAAACAAAATAATCACTGTTCAACTAAAGAAATAAAGAAAAAATATATAAAAAGAAATAAAACAGATGGGTACAAAAGCAATAAATAAAAAATTAATTCTTCTAGTAAATGAGCACACCAAGTAAGAATAACTAACATGAAGTAAAATATAAAGATTTATATATACTATTTCGGTAAGAATTAAAACATTTATAACAAAAATATTAAGAAAATAAATAAATTAAATAACTTCAAGGTCACAGTAATATTGTCGAACTGAAATAATACGGTATAAAAAATATATGTACAAGTTCACAAGTACACGTAAGAATATACAAAATTTCATGAGAAGTAATGAAAAAAATATATATTCATAAAATATTGGTTTTTAGACCAAGAGTCTCACGTGGTCAGCCTTTTTCTGACTTGTTTTTAAATAGGAATTGGAATAGGAGGGCTTTAAAGTTGGATAAGGAGGGAATGCCGGATTTTTAAAGGGAATATTTTTTATTTGATTGAAATTTACAACTGTAAACATTTATACAACCAGTAAATTTGCTATAGGAATACATAACGTGAAGGTACTTATAAAGAAGCTACCCATTGGTAACACTTCAAAGATGAATTAATTGGCCCTTGGCCATCTTCTTTTCAGATGCCTCGAAGAGTTATCAGGAATTGTGTTGGATGAAAGGTTACGAACTAGAGGATTAGGGTGACCAAAGAATTTGGAATGAAAAGAGGTATATCTAGTTCGGGCCAAGTCTTCCACAAGGGAAATGTTGAGGTATTTATGCATAATTCTATTTGTTACATAATAAGGAGCCTTTAGAATTTTACTGTGAATTTTGGATTGTAATAATTGGATACGGGAAGAATTTGATGTTTTTGTATAGCCCTAAAGCTCAATAGTACAAACTTAGTGTTATGTACATATGTACTTACAATTTCACTTTCGTACGACTTTTCGTTTTTGAGATAACACTATTAATACACATACACACACACAGAGACCATTTTGCGGACTTGTTTATTTGGACTCAAAACGTGTATTTTCTCAGTTGAAAACTGAGATTCGAAAATGTTCACGATCACAATACTTTCTTTTATTACATATATATATATATATATATATATTATATATATATATATATATATATATATATATATATATATATATAATATATATGTATAGGTAAGTGAAAGTTTAAGTTGTAGGTAAAAACTTGATGTACCTCTCGGACTAAATTGGACACTATGTACATAACAACGGGTTTATAATAGGTGGAAAAGGTATTTTATTTAATCCTCAGCGTTAAAACAGGAATAACAGTTTTGATGAAAAGTTTTTTCCTTAAAGCACATTCAGGAACGATTACTCAGTTTACTGCCTTTTTAATAAATCACAGGTATGATTCAATTAAGCTATCGGTGAGGAATAGCTATATGACAGAGATATCAGATTGTAAGCACTCAATCAATCTTCCACCATTAACGAAACACTATTAGCGCTTTAAAAAATTCTGTAAACTGGCAGCTGCCCGACTTCTACAAAGCTTTCAATTTTATAAATCATTCTTTTGAATGGCTATCGATTGCCATCATAACCGTGACATTCTGCCTTTCTTTATATATAGATTATTGACCTGATCTGATTTCATTTTTCTCTGTGATCTTTTCCCATATATAGAAACTGTAATTAAATAGCCATAGTTTTGATGTATTATTTATTATAAATCATTTTAAGACAGTATTTAACATCATTCATTAAATGTAAACCATGTTTTTCTCATTTAATATCTTAAAAAGAGTGTGAATGTGCTCTCTGAACACTATTATAAATGTCCTTTGTGCTCTCTGAACATTATTATAAATGTCCTTAACTGTAATAAAAAAAAAAAAGAAACTTAAAGAAAAACGAATTTACTTACAAGGAATATTTATTTAAGTAAATGAATTCCGTAAGAGTTTTTTAGATACGGAAATTCAATGAAAGTTGAAAATATATATATATATATTTTTCAATACGTATCTTTTCCTTAGATATGTTCTAAGAAAAAATTATATATTGCACGACTAAGCTAAGAAAAAAAAATCAAGGCACAGAGCAATTGTATATGTGGATTTTTTTAGTAACTTTAATTTGTTAGAGAATGAAATAAAATTATTAATAAATTACCTGAGAATGTTAAATTAAATAGATCTAGGATATTGGAAGTTTAGAGCGTTTGTCAAGGAAGTGTTGAAGTAGCCGGAATCTGTTGGCAGTTTCTTGTCTTTTAAGTCTAGTATGAGGATCCCAAGTAAGGCGTTTGTCAAGAAGGAGTCCTAGGTAACGGATTTGTTCGACAGGGATCAGTGGAATATTGTTAAAGGATACGGAAGGACAGGTTGTTGTAGGTTTACGGAGCAGGGTAAAAGTAATTTGTTAGGATTTATTTGCATTAATTTTAATTATCCAATTTTCACACCATTCTTCAAATGCTGAAATGTGTGACTGCAGAGATTGTGATGCAACAGTAGGTTCATTATTGACAGATAACACACATGTGTCATCAGCATAGGTAGTGAGGAAGGTTGAGATTTAGGCATTTAATTTTTGTTTTGTATTTGTATTAAACTCTGATTCTTAATTCACAAAGGAAATCAGTGACAATTTATAAACTGGTTTTAAACATAAAAATAATGGTATTTTAAACAGCGGGAAGCTCAATTACCCTGCTGATATAACATTTCAGGTCGAAAAGGTTTTAGCTTATTTGGCTGAAATGTGTGCCTGAGATGAGTGCTGCTACTACTAGTAGGGGAACGAGTCCGACGAGTGGGCCTCATGGACCCTTTAACAACCTTCAATGGCTTCCTAAAGGTTGCCGCCACATACTAACCAGAATGGGAGTGTCCAATTTCATTTCTTGAGGACACTGACCCAAAAGGAAATCGTACCCATAACGTTCAGACCCGAGACACTCGCTGTAGCCAGTTCTCCAGCTCATCTTCTCTGTGTTCAGTAAGAACTTATGTTAATGAATTTAATTTCTGTTGAAGTACCGATTTTGGAAATAAGAAAAAGGGTGGGTAAAGAGTACTTTGAATCGTTTGTACAGTTTCGTCCCCCACAATATTACAAGCTAGAGATAATGGGGTAGCTCAGTGGTAGGGTACTTAGTTTCCAATGTT
Source organism: Nezara viridula (assembly GCA_928085145.1). Classification (NCBI taxonomy): domain Eukaryota; kingdom Metazoa; phylum Arthropoda; class Insecta; order Hemiptera; family Pentatomidae; genus Nezara; species Nezara viridula. The sequence goes on along the minus strand of OV725080.1, from coordinate 103,914,618 downwards.
AAAGGTCCCAGGTTTGAACCGAAGCCCATGGCAGAAAAATTATTTATTCTGTTTCATTGGTCGTGGGGCGACACTGGGTAGTTAGACCCTCCAGGGGCACACCCAGCCTCTATAAAGTGGGTACTCTTAGTTATAATAATTAATAAAGGAGAAAAACCTGGCAATAGAGCGTGATCTCGGTCAAATCACTTCCTTTTATAACCGTAGACCTAGAAACAGTGTTTTCCCTAAATAGTACTGAACCCAAGACCCTTCATGGGTTGTAGTGGTAAAAGTTTTTTAGGTTTTCTTCAGTTAGTGTTCAGATGAATAATATGTTGCTGATATAAACTGGTGCATAGCATGGTCTTCATAATATCGAGTCATACATCACGACTCATAAAAAAAGGTATCTTATTAAATAAACACATAATTACCATATCAAAGAGAATATTTGTTGGGCCAAATTAGCAAAGCGGGCATTGCAGCACCCTGAGCTAAAAGAATTGTTTTTGGAAGAATGCTCTTCAATAAGATTTGTTAAATTTTCTAAGACCTTTAGGTAGAGAACAATAGGTTTCCTAATAGGATTACTTTTCTCCTTTGTTTTACGAACATTACATTATTTAACGAAAGGCTGCAAAAGAGTTTTGAAAAACTGGGACAGAGAAAAAAGTAACAGTTTTCCAGCCACAGTATTACCGCCTCCCAACAAGGACATCAGGCTACATCTTACTAGCTAAGGCATAGGGTAGCCTAATATACATATATTTTATCAAAGACTGATTTTTCTTGGCTATCTTTGAAAATTATCCAAGATAGTAGTAAGGATTTCCATTATAAATTTGTTTAATCTGCTAGTCGAAGTTTCTACACCAGCACGTTCGAAAATAAAAAATTATAATATAAATATATGATATATAGAGAAGTAGACAAATAAGACAAGAGAAAAAGATTAACAATAGGTGCCACAAAAGTCCTTGTGCATAAACATAGCTTTGTTGCACTTGTTATAAAATGGCTTGATTTCTGATGAACAAAGCAGAGTAATTTGCGCTGAAAACCGCATGAACTATGTCTAGCAGTTCACAGTAAAGCTTTGAGTTCACTGCTCGATCATCAGGAACGAGCTCAAAATGCAAAACACCAAACGTCTCATGTTCCCATCGTTAAAACGCCTGAACGAAAGTGCGGAAGTAATTGCAATGAATAACTAACTCTTCTTCGGAAAAAATTGTTCGGCCTCTGCCTTTGTGCTAAGGCCTTTCCTGATACATCTACAAAAACGTCGTATCTCTATTTCTTTCTTCTAGCATTGCATGTGCGTTTTAAAAACGTTAATGACCCTATAAAGTCAACTCAAGTCACAAAGAATGAAAGAAATAGTCAAAGTGAACATTGACATAAATAGTAGGAACAAAAACATTCTTACAGGATTGATTATGAGCCTTGGAATTAAAGGTTGTGTTCATACACAAGAACTTTTTTAACAATATAGTAGTGCAGATAAGATATTATTTATATAATTGTAAAAGTAAACTAAGAGAAAAGATAAATAGTACAAATAAATTATACAAATAAATAATGGATAAAAACTATTAGGACTAAGTTGAAGAAAGTTAATTGACTGTTCCAGATATCATAGGTGATAAATAGGGCGCAGCCTTTTTAAGATTTTTGTTGTTGTTGCCAACACCAATAAAAATCTATATATGTGCACCTATTCTAGGACTGAGAATAAATGAGGCGAATGTTTGAATGATAAAACTAATTGGAATACAAAAGGGCATCATTACTATTAATGTTGAAATTGTAATACAATAATATCTTACTGCACAATGTTCCTTAATTGTATTCCAATTCGTTTTTATAATTTAAAAAATTGTCCAATTTGTTCATAGCCCTAGATAATTTATGCATACTTCTTCATTTAATTTATTTATGCGTATTATTTATCTTTTTCTCTTGATTAATTTATGTACTTCTGTCTGTATTTTATTATTCTGTTACATTTTTTTATGATTAGCTTTGATGATGACCCAAATCCTTAGCTGGGAACGTCGCAACCAAAATAAACAAATTTAGACCAAAAATCCTGCCTATCTATAATAATAGATTTTTTTTTTCATTAGTGAATTACAACGAAATACAAAAATATTTGCAAATGAGGAGGTTAAATTTAAAAGAAGAATGAGCATAAATATAAAATATAATATAATATAAAATATATTATATATTTATATACATAATATAATCTAATATTATAGAGAATTTGTTTTGATCCTGAAATCTTCATCCAAACCTGTCATGGTAGTGGCAAGTAGCAGATTTTTTGTTACGGCAAAAAATGGCATGACAGGCACGCTGAAGAATAATCACCCAGCAGCACCCTTTGGTCTGTTTATATCCTGAAATCAGGAAAGGAGATCTCTCATCCAGCTCATTTTCAGTCGCCATTTCTTTGATAAGTCCATTGTGATGTCCGTGTAGTTTGAGATGAAATCGGGAGTATAGAATACGTATGTGCTGGTCAATGGTTGGTTATCTTAGGTCGGTACGTAAAGCTATGTTGTTGATGTACCAGGGGGTTGCAGTTATTAGTCTTAAAATTTTAGATTGAAAATATTGTAGTTTTTGAAAGTGAGTCATGTCGAATTGTGAATGTTATGTATTGTGATTTGTCATGATTTAACCTAATTTTTCAAAGTGAATACCAATTTTGTAAATTTAGTAAGCGATTTTGGAAAATTCAGTGGAGTAAGTCTGGGGTTTTGTTAAAATTTGTGTACCGTCAGCGTAAGTAGCAGTCAATGTTTCGGAGATGTTAGGCATGCCATGGGTATAGATAATGTAGAGTAAACGAGGCAATACTCATGCTTATAGAGAATATAAAATTAAACGATGCTATAAAAAATCAGAAGATTAGGCACAGAACCAAAGTTCAGGACACCTAAACCAGCTACGTGTTAATTCGTAGGACGTTTTTGTTTTACCTACGCCACTCGTAGCCTGTTCTTTGATGGTATTTTGCTTTGGGAATGGGCGTGGTGCAATTGTTTTTGCAAATGTTTTTCGGCAGCGAACGTGTTAAAGAGTTAGTTTTAAAACTGGAATGGCAATGGGCTGTACACACGTAGGACGGATGACTTATGGAAGATGGGCGAAACAGGTGGCCATTGTATGCAAAAAAAAAAGAAAAAGAGGAGGACTTGCGAGATGGAGAGACAATATCACAAAGGCATAAGCCGCTTTCTAAAGGAAAGCGAACTCAAGAGAGGATTGGCAAAACTGGGGAATGCCCTTTCTCAATATTAGGCTTAATTTAGAAATTAAAAAAAAAATGTTTATTATCTTTTTCTGTAATTTACAATTTTGGCTTATTTTGTAACTATATTTGTACTCTATTTTTATTATTTTAAAACCGAGAAAAGTTTATACCATAATTTATGAATAAAGGCTTTTAATTTATAATAGTCCGTGGTACAGACCCCTTTTTACCAAATTATTAACATTCGCCTTAAACTCAGTTAATAGCTTCATCTTATCACAACCTACAATTTTTTTTATTTAGGAAATTTCTTGGATATTGTACTGTACGTACTAAAAACTCATGAATACACATTTGTATTCTACTTGAATCATAAGATAATTTGATCATCAAATCGAAAATAAAGATGGCTTACAAAAATATTTGGCCGTTTAGCGTAACCTTCACTCCAACATGTCAAAATAACTACGACCAATATTTTTGAAGGTCACCTATTTTATCTATTTTGTTATAAAATTATCCTATGATTCAAGTGTGAAGGGAATGGGTATTTATGAGTTTTCAGTACTCAATTAAATTAATTAATTTAATAAGAACGCCATATTTCTGAAAATATTCGTAGATAAAAAGCTTGTAGATTGCGATAAGCTAAAGCCATTCACAAAGTTTTAATAATTTGATAAAAAAGGGTCTGTACCACGGAATATAAATGTGATTATTTTGTTGCTTATTCACCAAATAAATTAAACGAACAAAGAGTCACGTGTTTGACAACGTTTTCTTAAATTATGAATTCTAAACTATCAGAATAAACTGAAAACCTGTTAATAAAATACGAAAGAAGAAATTTTAAATGTATTTTCTGATTTTATGTTCATGAAACACCTACTCCGTTCTAAACTAAGTTCAGAACTGTTAAAAGTTATACCAACAGGGACTTCGATTAGCATATGCAATGTTTATGGAAATTATGCAGCTCGCTCGTTTAAAAATTCGTGAAATTCGTCCTGTATTACCATGGAAGTGACATCAAACTGCTTACATGTAAATTTTTCGGGGTGTCAGGTATCTACTTGTGTGAGGTAGGGATAGGTGTCGCTTTTTTGACGTTATACTTTTCAAGAAAATTATTATTACGTATTAAAAAAACACTATTCCATTAGTTAAAGTTTGTATTTTTTTTTCAAGCTTTTAGTATTAAAAAATATGTTAGACAAAAAAAAATAGTGGTTAAATAAATCAAAATATAATAAGCCATAAAATACAACCAAAAATCTTAATTTATTATTTCAAGGCAGGACTAACAGATAACAGAACTTATATTAGCATATGAATATATTTATATATTACCACATAAAGGTTCACTACAAACTAAATTTAAATGGCAACAAATATATTCAAGGTATACAACTATCATGTCAGAAAATACAAGAAAAACGCAGAAAAGGACCATCATGATAGATTATAATTAATTAAATTGTAAAGGTGTTTTATATTAAATTAAAGTGTTGAATCTACAACATCAAACTACTATCTATATATATATTATACATTATACATCATACATTATTATATTGTTATTCTTCTATTACAACTATATATATATATATATATATATATATATATATATATATATATATATATATATATATATATATATATATATAGTTGTAATAGAAGAATAACAATATAATAATGATCTTTCTTATACCTAAAGAGTTCGGTTATTATATGTATTTATATTTTTATAAAATTAATAACAATTTTTCGATGTAAAGGGATAGTAGCATGCACATTGACTGCTTTGGGAAATAAGGAAGAAGTCTTGATTAAACTCATACCTTTTCTTGCCGCGGAACAAATTTTAAAAATATCTGAAACTTGTCTCTCTTTTTTAATATTATTATTTTTCTTTTTTATTATTATTTTTTTCTTTTTGTTTATGTATAACCAGCAGATATAACTGTAAGGAAATAAGGAAGAAGTATTGATTAAAGTCATAACTTTTCTTGTTTAAGAACAAATTTTAAAAATATCTGGGCTTTGAGGCTCCACTAAACCATCCAATCCTTACAATCCAAAATATTTCGTGAAGTCCTCAACGCACCTTACTTTGTCACAAATAAAATCATCCATAAAGACCTTAATGTTCCATATGTTTCCGATTTGGCCCGATCCAGATACCTATCCTTCCATAATAAACTTCAGAACCATCCGAATCCTCTCGTTTCAAACCTTGCTTCATCCTGATAACTCTCCGAGGCGTCTCAAAAGAAGTGATCTACTTATGTAAATATATTATTAGAGTACTATCAATGGGTAGTTTCTCAACAAGCGTTTTCATGTGATTGTATTATTACTGTGTGCACATTTACTAGTCGTATTTTTTTTTAAATAATATAGTTGTATATATATCAATGAATAAAATATATATATATATATCTGGAACTTGCCTCTCTTTTTTTATTATCATTATTTTTCTTCTTTATTATTATTATTTTTTATTGTTATAATATTTTTTGTTTATGTATAACCAGCAGATATAAATATATGGAAATAAGGATGAAGTCTTGATTAAAGTCATACCTTTTCTTACCGAAGAACAAATTTTAAAAATATCTGAAACTTCTCTCTCTTTTTTTATTATAATCATTTTTCTTCTTTATTAATATTATTTTTTTTGTATTTATGCATAACCAGTAGATATAACTATAAATAAAAAAAAATATATAAGCTTAATTAACGGTTTTGATAATCTACAGGTTTATTAACTTCATAACAACCAACTACCCAGTCATATGTCATGCCTCTTCACTGTCAACCTTCAAATACCTCCTTTTCCAATATCTCCTCACATTCCAAACAGACGATTCGCAACCATAAATTTCATTTTATGAACTGAAGTTCTGAGAAGTAAATGGTGATGCCTACTGTTTAAGTTTTAACATAAAACAGCAATGATTTTTTACTAGTATTTTTACTATTTATTTGTTTTTCTCTTCACCTCAGGTTGTGCTTTTTCTTTCATGTATATATGTTTATATTTTATACTTTTTGTCTCTCTGTGTATCAATATGAGTAAGTACGTATATATAGTTCCTTTTTTACCTATATACCACAATTATTCCTGAGATTTTATTTTATCTTAGTGTTTGCTTATTATTGTATGAATCACTGTAAATATTATTAAATTTTGTATTAAATTATGTTTCTATTAGATAGCCTATTGTTTATAAATTGTGCAGTTATGTATATATAGATATGTAATTTCTTTTCTGTCTTTTTTTTTTTATCATAATAATAAGTAAATTTGGAGAAGATTGTATGTTCATTTATATATGTAGGTATGTATATGTATGTGTATGTGTGTGTGTGTATGTATATGTGCATGTATTTATATATATGTATATTTTTTTTGTTTATTTCTTAGTGGTTACATACTACCTTTTAAATAATGTATATTATGTTAGAATTTTTATGAGTTAGTTTTTGGCCAGATTGGTATTTTATTTTGTATTAATTCATCTTTGTTATTCTAAGGGGACTTAGTCCCAGAATAAAGATCTATTTTCTATTCTATTCTATTCTATGTCCCATGTAGACCAGAAATTTTGTATCGGATACATATAGTAAAATAATAAAAATAGTTTGGTTTTTCTTTTTTTACTGTAGGAACGATGATGTAAAGTGTACGTACAAGACTTTGAGGCAAAAGGAAATGCCGTTGGTCCTATAAATTATGCAGAAGATATTGAGAGAGGACATGTCTTTTTGAAGATGGGGCGCCACGGAGCGGATACATATTTCAGCGGATAAGAAACGCCAAATCCCAATGACGCCATGCTCGATGAATTATTAACCGTCCAGCCCCTAGGGCCGACAACAACTCTAACATTTTGGATCATATAAAATTGAGGATTGTTACGGCACACATTGGCCAAAGATCTTAAGCCCTGTAAAAATACGGAAACTTTAAATTTAGATATTGAACATGAATCAACTCATTTACAGGGTGTCCCGTTAGTAAAGAGAAATATTTAAAGGAGTGATATCAGAACTCAAAACGTTTCTACAAACAATGGTAATATTTCGCAGAAAAAACGGAAATTTAAGTTTTCTGTTTTAAAGAAAATAATGAATTGATACAATTAACAGTAGCTTCATAGTATATATAGAATAGAATAGAAGAATAAACTTTATTCTGGAACAAAGTCCCTTAAGAATAACGATATTATCATGAAAATTAACATTAAATCTGACCAAAATACATATTACAATAAAAGAATAACTAAAACATAATTATTAGGATAAATATTTACGAAGCTATAAAGATATATTAAGAAAAAATATGAACAATAAGCTCACAATACTGCAAATACTGTCATTTTAGTAATGAAAAAAAAAATGGCATATTTATGGTAAATGATTTACAACTGTTCTTTAATTTGTTCAAATGAGTACTTATAATGGTATAGTAAAAATTAGAAAAGCCTTATAATCTATAAACTAAGAGGTAAATTGATAGAAGAAAAAAAAAAAGATAATATACAGTACATATGGAGGAGTGCGGTCAATATTAGTAAACAATTAAATACATCTGAAAGACTTAAAATATATTAAATAGAAAAAAAAAAAGCAGTTTTTAGTGAAAAGGGAATATGGAAATATTTTCCATATTCATAAAATAAATATATGTATATATAGTATATATTTTTTTATTTTACCTGTACCACTACAACCCATGAAGGGTCTGGGGTTCAGTACTTTTAGGGAAAGCACTGTTTCTAGGTCAACCGTTGTGCAAGGAGGTGATTTCACCGAGATCACGCTCAACCGCCAGGTTTTCCCTCTTAATCAATTATTTAATTAAGGGTACTCACTTTATAGAGGCTGGGTGTGCCCCAGGAGGGTCTCCTGACCCAGGGTCGCCCCACGGCCAATGAAACAGATGAATAAATTTTCTGCCATGAGCCGGGGTTCGAACCCGGGACCTTTGCATTGGAAGCTCAGTGCCCTACCACTGAGCTACCCCACTCCCCTATATATAGTAAATAGTATATAAAAAATTTAAATGCAAGTAGAGCTTCTTTTTGTTAAAAGCATTCAAAGGGGACTTTTAAGCGGCTAAACTTTTTTTTTCTCTTCTGTACCGCCTTTTCGGTTGCAAGAGGTTTGTACCCAGTTCTGTTTTACCCTTCAATTCCAACTCGACTATAATTCCCCATACAAAATAATTTCCTAACAATAACCTACGAATTGCTTGAGTTGGTTTGAACTGAATTATTTTCATGGGAATTCAAATATTCGGAATAGGAACATTTGCTTGGTAACTTGAAATGTAAAAAAAAAAAAAAAAAACACTTGACACTACAAATTAAGATGTTATGTTAGCAAAAGTATGATAAATAAAATGTGAATTTTTTTGACTAATTTTCTCCAATACATCCCGATCAATAGAAAAAAAAATAAATTGTCGTGGTTATTTTTGCTAAAAATGCAGGAGATTTTAAATATTTTTCTTTTTATAAAATCATTGATTATTCGTTGTTTTTTTTTTAATCACTCTCCAACTTTATAGATACCCCACTTTCAAAAAAGCATCCTTGTTTAATAGGCTTTAAGCCCGTATGAGTTAAGGATCCGTTACAGTTATGTTGCTACAATAACTTGAGATTCATCCCTTGACATTTAAAAAAAATTATATTCTGTTCCCCCATATTAGATTTGTGCTTCTACATTTGTTCCGGCTCATGGCAAAAAAAATATTCATACTGTTTCATTGGGGCGACCCTAGGGTAAGGAGAACCTCCTGTGGATATTCCCAGCCTCTAAAAAGTGAGTACCCTTAATAAAATATAATATTAAAATCTGATGGTTGAGCATGATCCTCCTCCCTGCACAACAGTTGGCCTAGAGACAATACTTTCCCTAAATAGTACTGAGTCCAAGACCCTTCATAGGTCGTAGTGGTACAAGTATTTTTTTAAAAAGGAAATTGATAAATAAAAACACTGAGGTTATAATGAGATTTCATCCAGTAGATCCCTCAAACAAAAAAGTCGATGGAACCGTTTATTCATATCGTATACCGATGCTATCGATAAGTTTAGCAACGGTTTTATGGATTTCTGACGGAATCTATGAGCTCAGCACTAAGTTTAGCAACTTGACTATACCCTCGAAATATGATACCACGAAAAAACATAGATCTGAACAAGATATATATATAGTCGAAAAAAATTAATCGTTCATTGTTCGAAAATATTTTGGGAAGTATATAAGAAAACACAAGAGAAAGGGTATTCAAATTTTATGTAAAAAACAAAAGAAAACAAAATGAAATTCCACATGAGTCTTTGGTAATGGGTGCTGAGTTGGCAGTATTCCACAGCTGCATAGCTAATCATCAGAGGGATAACCTAATGAGTCGGATCCAGTCCAACTTGGCCATTAACAGATAAGAACGGATATCAGTTATAGAGCCAGCGGAATAAAAATGGATTAGAGAAGCTTCTTAATAAATCCAGGCTAGTAATTATTTATTGATTGGTACTCTGGTTGAAAATGTCATCACGCAAAAATGTGTAAACAGTAGCCCGAGTCGATATTAGGCGGGTGGAGAAGACACGCTATTGTTCATTAACTGAGCAAAACCGATATTTTAAAAATACACTTAGACCCCTCTGAATATACAATACTGAAATAGAATAGCTAAAATAAATAAAAAATCCGAAATGCAAATACAATGTGTTCCTCATATACCACAGGTGAGGAAAATGCAGCCTGCGTTAGTGTTATGCGGTATTCATTGATCTAGAGCTAGAATGTATTAACAATTAATTATTTATAAGAACGAATATTTGAAAATTAAATTAAATATATGTTTGCGGGTGGGTGTATATAGTCTATTTATCTATAAATAAAAATAGTAACTGGAAAATATAAAAAAAATAGGGAGCCCTATATTATCACTGCCTAACCTTAAAGCGTCCTCTAAAAGATAAAAAAGTACCTCATTTCTGATCTATACGATTTACAAACCATATATAGAACCTTTCTATTATTATAGACCACAGTAACATTAGGCATTCATAATAGATATCGCAATATTTTTTTGTATTTTAATTTGTTCTTTTAATTTTCGAATTTTCGTAGCCTAATTAAACTAATTAACTAATTAAATCTAGATTAATTAAGATCACTCAAAAACTGACAGGAGCCACATGTTTCTCAGTTATGGTATATAGCATATGATTCACACGTCTTAATTAAGGACACAGCTAATATCCGGTCTCGAGGCCGCACGTTTATCACCTGTGCCATATGCTATATTGCTATATTTTAGGAAGTTTTGTTTATTTGTTAGGATAAGCCTGTAGTTGCTAAGTACCATTGATGTGAATAACTTTGAAAACACTGGCCTGACTTCTATGCAGGGGTGTCCAGAAGGAGATTTCATGGGCGTATATTTTGACAGGTTTTTGAATTCTTGAGGGGGGCAAATTTCGACGGGGTTATGAATTTTCGGACTAAAGAACAAGGGGAAAACATGGAACAGACCACAACAAGTGTAATTGTATATGATCTAAGATTTTTCTAATTTTACCTTAGCTGCTCTCTTTTTAAGAAAAGGTGACTAATAGAATATCTTGGGAGGAGGGGAGGGGTAGGTTCTTGCGCAATCGACCTTGCGGGGGAAGGGCAGTCCAGCAGTACGCTAGTACGGATGCACCAGTAACTATTTAACTAGACCTGGGCAGAATTTATTTGAAAAATATTCCCGGAATAAATCCCTAAATAAACCTCGATAGTTATTTCCGAAATAATTTATTTCATGAAATAACCTGACCATTATTTCCGAAATGATTATTTCGGGAATAAATTATTTCAGGAATAACGATATCTGAAATGATTATTTCAGGAATAATGTGAAATCTGAAATAATCATTCCGATCGACTTTTAGATATAATCAATATCCGGGTCGACTGTTATGTTTTCGGGGTAGCTTATTATGAAAAATACTGTCGAATTTGAGATTGCGCCACCCCTCCCCACCCCCCATCGACTTTTTGTAACTTTTCAGATATAATCGATATCAGGGTCGAATATTATGTCTTCGGGGGCGCTAATTATAAAAATAATGTCGAATTTGATATTGCACCACCCCTCCCACCCCCCATCGACTTTTTGTAACTTTTCAGAAATAATCGATATCAGGGTCGACTATTATGTCTTCGGGGCGCTTTTTATGAAAATACTGTCGAATTTGATATTGCACCACCCCCTCCCCACCCCCCATCGACTTTTTGTAACTTTTCAGATATAATCGATATCAGGGTCGACTATTATGTTTACGGGGGCGCTAGTTATAAAAATAATGTCAAATTTGAGATTGCGCCCCCCCCACCCTCTCACATCAACTTTTTGTAACTTTTCTGAAATAATCGATATCAGGGTCGAATATTATGTCTTCGGGGCGCTAATTATAAAAATAATGTCGAATTAGATATTGCACCACCCCCTCCCCACCCCCATCGACTTTTTGTAACTTTTCAGATATAATCGATATCAGGGTCGACTTTTATGTTTTCGGGGGCGCTTCTTATGAAAATACTGTCGAATTTGATATTGCGCCACCCCCTCCCCACCCCCCATCGACTTTTTGTAACTTTTCAGATATAATCGATATCAGGGTCGACTGTTATGTTTTCGGGGCCGCTAATTATAAAAATAATGTCAGATCTGAGATTGCGCCCTTCCACCCTCCCGCATCAGCTTTTTGTATCTTTTCAGATTCAATCGATACCAGGATCGGCTAATATGTTTTCGGGGTAGCTAATTAAGAAAATACGGTAGAATTTGAAAAAGATATCCCAAAAACATAAAAGACCACCCTGATATCGATTACATCGGAAAAGTCACTAAAAGTCGATTGGGGGGGGGAGGGAGAGGCGCAATCTCAAATTCGACCGAATTTTCGTAATAAGCTACCCCGAAAACATAATAGGCGACCCTGATATCAATTAAATCCGAAAGGTTACTAAAAGTCGATTGGGGGTGGGGCAGAGGGGGCGCAATCTCAAATTAGACCATATTTTCATAATAAGCTACCCCGAAAACATAATGGTCGACCCTGGTATCGATTATATCAGAAAAGTTACAAAAAGTCAATGGGGGGTGGGGAGGGGGTGGTGCAATATCGAATTCGACATTATTTTTATAATTAGCGCCCCCGAAGACATAATATTCGACCCTGATATCGATTATTTCAGAAAAGTTACAAAAAGTTGATGTGAGAGGGCTGGGGGGGGGGCAATATCAAATTCGACCGTATTTTCATAAAAAGCGCCCCCGAAAACATAATAGTCGACCCTGATATGGATTAAATCCGAAAAGTTACAAAAAGTCGATGCTGGAGTGGGGAGGGGGTGGCGCAATCTCAAATTCGACACGTATTTTCATAAAAAGATACCCCGAAAACATGGTGCATATTGGTAATTTTTTTATGTTATTTCAGAACAATGTTATTTCTGAAATATTTATTTCTTGATTTTATGCAATAATTTATTTATGAAATAAATAATTCTAAAATAATAGTTATGAAATAATTTATTTCAGAAATAATTCATTTCGAAATAATTTACATTATTCCAAAGATTGTTCAAATAGTGAAATAATAATTTCAGAAATAAATTTAGAGTTATTCCATCGAGATTATTTCGTTGACTGTTTGAAATATTATTTCAGAAATAACCGTTATTCCCGAAATAATACATTCGTGGAATAACCATGTGAATTATTTCAGAAATAAATTATTTCAAGAGTGCCCAGGTCTATATTTAACAGCCACTTGCAGTTCTACCACTGTTCTTTACACTATCTGTCTTTTGACGCGGCACCGTTATTAGACTAAAAAAATGATTCGTAGCACTCTTGTCGGACTAAAAAGTAATCTTAGCACAGTTATCTTTAAAGCGGCCATGAAACAAAACCATTACCTATTTTTTGATCAATACTTATTGTTATTTTACAATTGTATTGCACTACATTTTCTAAATCTGTTGACTGGAGGGAAGAGGGAGTGATAGGGTTTAGTCCCTGCCAGGTGCGAACAAGAAGTAGAGGTTCCTAGACCAAGATAACCAGGACATCGCAGCAAATCATGCACAGCCGTTCCATACTGTCTATGGTGCCTCAACACGCAAACACCTCTATCTCTTTCATATTCATACAGTTTTCAAACAGGTTTGCTTTGGACAAAAAAAAAATATTTTTCAGGCAATATAGGAGAAGTGCATTAATTTTTTTTTCTCGAACGTTTCGGAGATGGTTATCTATGCCTTCATCACGAGACACGTATCAGTTTTGCCAGATGTTCTGACTGTTTTTTTTTCTCAGCAACAAAACACGATTCGCTGAGATACTTTTTTTACAAAGAACAAAACAAACTACCTTTTTTTTAGATTTTGTTGAAAGTGTGTTTACCGGCCGCACCATTGATGAAGTTGATCAATGCTAAGTGTTCTTTCATGAGACATATCCTTAAAGATTTATTCTATAATTCCACTAAATCAGAGTTTATGCTTACTATATTAGTCTGTAAGTGTCTTATTACTGAACAGTTTTTTTTTTTAAGGGTGTTTAAAAAAAAAAAATAGATAATGAGGAGTTTAATTTTAAGCTTCAAAAGTGTCGAGAGATTGTCTCCATTTTAAATCGTCTTAGATAGTCGTTAAAATAATGGTTTCATGATCTCATTTATTATTCAATTAAAAAAAAAGCTTATTTTTTTTCTTACTGATTTTAAAAAGACGAGGAGGAAATACATGGTGTTCATAAAGAATCAAAACTTAGTCGCGTAAAACGTTTATATAAACAGTTTTATATAAAAGTTAATAGTCTCCAACTGTAAAAAAAAATGTTTTGGCGATTTCCTATTATATTTGATTCCATCGTGAAATAGTAAAAATAAATACTACTTTTTTTATACAGTTTTCTGCTAAGGGAACCTCAAATAAGAAAGAGTTGAAAAAGTAATATATTATTTGTTGATTCATATCGTCTATATACATTTGTCTCGCTTTTTTTCTCCTATTAATCTCAAATATTTACATAATGCACTTATTCAATTATTGATAATAATAGAAATTTCAACCTCATTTAAATAATTGAGCTTATTAAATGTGCCAATCGGTGATATAATATATTGAAAATTCCCACAACTCAAACGACCACAACGGAACTCTTATCAAGATTTAAAAAAACATAATAGACATCGGCAAAAGACCTGTTTCACCCAGACCTCACATCAATATTAAAGAGTGAGAACATCAATTGTTAACGGCCCCTTTACTCTTCAGACATCCTATATCTCTAATACTATTTCTGGGTATATTTATCCCAATTTTTCACTGGATGCATGACTCTTGCAGTTTTATTATTGTAGTCACACTCTTGTACGAGATCTAGAATAAACTCCTGTTGTCAAACCATATAGTTTTGGTAAAAAATAAAAGTGCTATTTCTCCTCACTATCTGTGATTCGTTAACCCTGCCTAATGATATAAACAGGTTCCTCATCATAATCTCAAACCTAATTTTTTGATATTTCTCCCATTGGGTTCAGAATCGGGACTTGGGGGTGATGGTTGGCTTGCAATTTTACAGAGCTAATACAGATCCTGTCCTGACAAAGACTGAACTCTAATTACTCAACACGAGCTGTAAATTGTGAAGAGCGACATTGGATACCGTGATGAGGCAGTATTAATTAGTTTCAGACTGGGCTACACACACTTCATCAGGCTTGATAAAGTTTGTATAGGGTCGGTAGGGCAATAAGGGACTCTCTAGTGTTTCAATTAACCGGCAACTGCTCCAATCCCTACGGGCCCTCACGGCAGATTAGTTTTCTTACAAGGGCCAATTGCTTAAGGTCGGAGCATGTTAAATATTTTTTCAAGTATTCTTATTTAGTTCAGAGTTTAAATTTGGAATATTTAAAGTGACAATACACTTAGTTAAAGAACAAAACAAATTAACGTTTACGAGTGAAAAAAACAAAACAATCCTTTCTTAAAGTAACGCTTTTTTTCCCTTTTTATAGGGAAGAAGGAAAAAAAATTAAAGTACATACAAAATGTAAAGCACTATTCTAAAACTTTTATTTTTTAGGTTTTTAATGATTTTATTGAGTATTAATATAGTCTGCCACAGTGAAGGACATTTAAGGCTACAGTTTTCATTCACACAATATGTACATACGAAAGGAAAATAAATATAAATAACTCAAGTAAAAAAAAAAAATATAATAAATAAATAAATAAGATAAAGATACTTAATATACATATAGATAAATAAAATAATATATTAAAGCTGAATGATAATAAAATAAATAAAACACATTAACATCTATGTATAATTTTTAAATTGGCCCAGGGGACTCTGAATCAAGCTTTGTCTCCCTAACGTGGAAGCCAAAGCTGGACTCCAGGAGTTCCTAGTGCTTCTCTTCCAGCCACATCACTGGTGTTGGAAGACGCTAGAGCAATAGATGCTCAGGACTTGAGTCGAGAATCTGGCTATTGCCAGTACTCCAATATATACATATTTAATAAAAGGTCGCGGAGCCACTGCCGTTTTAACCTTCGAGGAGGATTGTAGGAATGACTGGAGCTATATAGAGATTGTGGTGCAGGATTAGGATGATGAGTGAGGTTCTGGTGAAATTTAGAAAATCTGTCTGGGATTAGGTCAAGCACTAATGGGATATTAAGGTCATTATGCAGGGTTTTATTGGTTACAAAGAAGGGAGCATCGACTATTGTTAGAAGAACTTTAGACTGGAAGGATTGAATTCGTTTGATGTTAGAATGTTTTGCTGTCTCCCATAGTTCCAGTTCGTACGTCCAGATAGGTTTCAGGATTGTCTTGTAGATTAGTAGTTCGTTCTCAACTGAAAGTTGAAATTTTCTATTCAGATAGTCTATATAGTTGGCCATATCGTCGGTAAAGCTATTCTAAAACTAAAATAATTAACTTACTTGACCTGGAGCCATCAGTCTGGTATCGAAAAAATAAATGATACCACCAGAATATTCTACACAAGCGTGAAATGTGAGAAGCCCTATCCAAAGAGAGAAATCGTTCAGTGCCACGATTGTCAGGCGTACGGGCCACACTCTTCAAACATGCAGAATTTCGAACCCCCAAAACCGTTGCATTTTATTACACTATTTTTTTTTCAAGTTAAAACTGAAGGGCATATAATTCTTATAGAAACTTACATAACTCATATATTATCAGAAATAAGATTCTGAAAATGGTTTCTACGCTTTAAAGACAATGATTTTAATCTCGAATGTGACGAACCTCCATGTGGCCCAAAAAGAAAAAACTAAAAAAAAAAAAACAACGAACTGCTTCAGTCCCGGAACCATCAAAGGAGATTGCTATTGACTACAAATAATGCGATTGAGCCAAGTCTTGAAGAAAAAACGACCGCAATGCGAGAAGAGACACTATATGGTAATTTTGCTATATTATAAAGCTCAGCTTCATGTTGCAAATCTGATCAAAACTTATTTGGAAACATTTAAATGGAAACGTCTGTCCCACCTAGCTGTATTCACCAGACATTGCTCCTGTCGACTACCACTTATTCCAATCGCTGGCTCACGGTTTGGCATAGCAGCGCTTATAGAGCGCTTGACGAAACTAAAAAATGGGTCGATGACTGTATTGCCTCAAAATACATTTTTTTTTTCAACCAAGAATCTGTATGTTACCTGAAAGATGGGGGAAAGTAGTGGCTAGCGATAGACAATATTTTGAATGACCATTTGTTATAAAAAAAATTGTCATTGTTATTAAAAAACGGCGGAAACTTATTCACACACCATATATATTAATTATACGTAGCATTCCGTATTAAATATTGCATTATATTTTCATGCCTACATTTTCAGTGAACCAGAAAAGAAAGATTTTTTTTAAAAAAAACAACCTAAAATGTATTCATTATTATGAATTCAAATATTTCCAGATGGCTCAGCAATATTAACGTTGGTTATAACAGCCTCAAGAATATTATGTAAATTTAATGGCATGTAAATGAAAGTGATAAACCCTGACCTTGTTTCGTCTCATCTCCAAAAGGTTTGTTTGCAAATATAGGTAGGCACGAGGTCGTCAAAACTAGATGAACAAGATTTTTTTTTAATCCACTGAATCAAAACTCCAATAATTTCCTGAAAAAATTAAGTTTAGTAGAACTTAGATTCTTCAAATGAATGATTGTTTTTTTACTCTAAGAACTTCTAAAATTTGATTCTTGAATATTAACTTTCCCTCCCCTAATATAGAAAAAAACAAACTGTAAATGCCGATCTAAGCTCCTGTTTTAGTTATTTATTTTTTCATAAAGAGCCTAGTGTAAACTATAAAATAAAAAAAATTGTTTCATATATATTAGTTTTAAACGCCAATGTTTCACATTAAACTCCGACACATCCGAATCTATATTATTAATTTCCATAGTCCATAGCTACCCCAATTTAATAATCGTAGTCCGAAAAAAACATATGGCCTCGGGACCTATTGATCTAGAACTGTTATTGGATTCCTACCAATGACTAGTTTCTATACAAGTTTGTTCATGTTTTTATACAATATTTCATGTCATTACTTAAATTTAAATTTTTTAAATATTAAAGGACTCGGAGTAAGAATATGATAAACCACATGATGAAAATTTTGCAGGATGACATATTCATATTTCTGAAAAATCCTGCTATGCTTCTGAATGTTTTACCCAGTTCATAATATTATGAATAAATATTTTATGTTACAAATGCGACAGTTTTTCTATTCCATTATTTAAAAAAAAAAAAATGGTTTTAACCGAAAATACGTAAATTTTGTGGCATGGCACGTTTCCATTAAAAGAATAAATAAGAATAAAAACCACCCTCCAGAGTTGTATCATAAAGAACTGAAACATCCGTTTATACTCATATTAGTGAGGTACATATAATTTTACTATTACTTTATACAGAGCTTTCTTTACCTTTTAAAGAGTATCAAATCCCGAAAAATCTCTAGGAATATCAAATGAAATCTATACAATGCAAGGACAAAGCCAGTTGTGATATAGCATTGCGAATCCAAAAGTGTTCTAGAAAGATTTGAAACGAAAATGCTCTATTGAAATGAATTGTTCATGAATTTAGGGTATAATTTTAAATTATATTAACATAAAGTTCTGACCATGTATGTTTTTGTTTTTTAAATATTTATATTACTTAAGTGCTATTGAGGAGTGGAGTAGCTCAGTGGTAGGGTACTGAGTTTCAATGCTAAAGGTCCCAGGTTCGAACCACGCCTCATGACAGAAAATTTATTTATATGTTTCATTGGCCGTGGGGCGACCCTGGGATACCGCATCTCGAAATGAAATTAAAAAGAGATTAAATTGAACATTAACGTCCTAAAGAATTTCTTATTTTGTAGTTTGATATATATTTCAAGACAACACAAGTTTTGTTACTGATAGGACTAAGAAATTAGACATGGAACTAGTATTAGAATTTAATTTAATTAAAAACCAATCATTTTATAAAATATTCAATTGCTCCGTTCTTAACAAAAAATTATCTTCAAATACCAACATAAAATTTGAATATAATACAAATTTTGGTACTTTATTTTCTTTCTATAGAATTAGATTAAAAAAATAAAATTAAAACAAATAAATAAAAAAAGGAAATTTCACAGCATGATATTCATTTTGAAAAGTAAAAGGCTAGAAATATTTATATTAAATATATTTATGTATTTGGTAGTTAGTTCATATATTAAGGAAATTTAATAAACAGAATATGACAAGTATATTCCCGGTAATATTTGCCGTACCAAAGGCCCCAATAACAGAGCAAGGGCATTCCTGTTTGAGAAGAGGATTTGTTTCCAAGTAATAAATTGCGACTTTAGAATTTATGTCTCTGATCCGTATTACCCATTTGCCAAAAAAGTTTTGCCTTTTTCAACTTTTAAATCAAAAATGTTCAATCGAATTTATGAACAAAAACTGGATCGCGATTTCATGTTTTTTCAGACCTGTAAAAATATTTAACGAACTATAAAAACTGACGTAAATTACATTTAAACATTTATGGACTATATTTTTTTTTTATATTATGTAGGCCCAAAAAAAAAACTATTACCAATGAAAAACTATTTACTTTGATCATGCGATTATAGATTCAAACAAAAAGTTTGTAAGTAAACAAATAAGACAAGTGTCCGTTGAAATAGATATGGCATAGATATTATCAAGTACTAAATAAAGTTTCAATTACGTAATTACTGGGTATCCTGAGGAATCCATTGATCGTTAATACCCGGTAGCCCATAAAATATGTTATACTAGTTATTATCACGGGTTTTGAGCAAGTGTGTGTTCTTGTATCCCAAAAATTGACATTGGTATAGTTTGCAAGTTTTGTAAAATAAAAAAAAAAAGATTATAAACTCAACCTGACTGCGACCTCCAACTAATTTTCCAACCATACTTTATTGTCTTAAAATGCCAAATTTTTCAGATTGGTACTTAAATCAAGTTGAGCATAATCCACAATTTTCAAAATTCTGTGGCCAGATGTAGCTACATTTACAAGAAGAGGTATCTTCAAATAGAAAAATAATCATTTCTGGTCGCAGGAAAATCCCCATACAATTCGTGAGCATCATTTTCAGTACCAGTTTCAGTGCAGTGTGTGGTTGTGGACAATAGAGAATATTTTAATTGGTCGGCATCGACACTTAAGGTAGCCAAATAATGGTATATCCCAAGAGTCAGCATATTTCTCCTGACTCTGTATAAATACCCCTCCCTTACCCGCCTAGCAAGTAGTCAGACATTGTCACTCATAGTAGATAGTTAGATACCATAGTTAGTGTAGTTGCTGTAACATATATATTTTGTTCATTGTATACTTTTTTTGCCAAATAAACTTTTTTTTTAAGTCCGAGTGAGTATCGAAGATTTAATTGGCGCCCGAACGTAGGGACCTGTGTTAACTTGAAGAAAGAAGAGTGAAGAAATTACTTTAAAGTAACAGCTCTAAGTGTCAGGTCAAGAAGATTCGAAGAAATAGTCATTGGACAACAGAATCTGGAACTGGCTGCTTCAAGGTGTGTTCAACACTTCAAACAGGTTCAAGAACTTACATTGGATCGGAGGTACTTCGGAAGGACTTAAAAGAATACTTGAGGTACAAATCTGTAATTTTTTTTTTGTTAAAATTTTTTTTGTATAACAATTTTAGCTTTGAAATTTATATAATTTTTTTTTATGCCATTAAAATTAAGACATAGTCAATTAACAGTATATAAACCAAAAATGTCTGATTCAGAATTAGAAATTGAACAAACACAACAACAACATCTTCAACAAGCACAACAACAACAACAAATTCAACAACAACAACAAATACAACAAGTAACACAACAACCACAAATGATTACTTATAAAATGACTTCTATGGACTATGACCATATTCAAGATTTTTACGGTGACTCTAGGGAAGTTTACGAATTTTTATCTGAGGTTAGGGATGTTTTCCATTATGTTTGCAAAGCTAATAATACTTTAGCACTAGAAAATCACGCAGCTCTTTTAAATAAAGTAAAATCAAAAATTAAGGGAGAAGCGAAAAATCACATCCGAACTCAACATTTCGTGAATTTAGATGAACTATTAATTTTTATTGAAAATAATTATAGGGACCAGAAGACTATATGTCAACTAGACCATGAACTTATGTCTATGCGTCCATTTAAGTACGAAAACCCAATAGAGTTCATCAATAGAGTAGAATCCGCACTATCAGTATTAATTTCGAGAATTAGGATTGATAGTGATATTACATTTCAAGATGGTCATATCAAATACATTAAAGAAAGAATTACACATCATGTAATTAGTTGCTTGCCAATAGAATTGGGAAATTACATGAGAATTTTTGATCCTAAGGATCTTATTAGGTTAAGGATTAAGTTACAAAATGAAGGTTTACCTTTATTACAACAACTTTTTCCTAAAAAAGGTTATAATAATCATAATAAAAATGATAAAAATCCTCATAAGCAAGACTATAATAAAAATGATAAGCCACATTATAACCAAAAATCAGATTATAACAGGTATGAAGAAAGAAATTATAATAAATACCAAAATGACAGACAAAGATACGAACAGCAAAAAAAACACTACCAAGACGAAGGTAGATATAGAGAAAATAAGCCACAAGCATGGCATGAAAAAGACAATTGGAAACAAAACGACAAAACAAATAATGAAGAATTCCCCTCAAGACCGTTTAAACCAGATTCCCAAAATACGGTTTCTATGAAATCAGTGGATAATGTTAGATGTTTTCAAGAACATTCTACTGAAGACTTACTTGAAAAAAATAAGAAATTAGAAAAAGAGGTAGAAGAAATAAAAGTTAAGTTAGATCGTTTTTTAGTACTTGGCGAGGGTTCCCCAAATATAACTTAAATTTATTAAATAATAAAAAGGATGCCTACTTTACGGACAAACGCGGCAAGAAATGGCTTATTGACACCGGGGCAGAAATCAATTGTATAAATCCAAATTCTTTACCCGAGGGAATTAAAATACAATCGGAAGAATTCATTATTTCAACACCAGCCGGCAACAAGAGAGGTCATGGAAATGTAACCTTGGATATAGGACCGAAGCTTGGATTGAAAGATGAAATATTTGTTACTTTTAAAATTTATGATTTTTGCGAAGGATATGATTTTTTATTAGGTATGAATTCTATGAAAAAAATAGGCGTAAACATAGATATTGGGGAAGATATTAAATTAAAAATAGGAGGAAAACTAATTATCAATGGAAAAATAATCGAAGATGATTATAATATAAACTTAATAAAGGATATAAGTGTTATTGATAATATGGTAAGAACAAACCATATTGACAAAAAAACAAAGGAAAACTTATTAACTTTAATTGGAAAATATCCTAAAATAATTAAAACCGTTGAAGAACATCTACAACATTTAGAAAATATTTTTGAAACCCTTTCTAAACACAACCTTGTTATTCAGTTAGATAAAACGGAATTTTTTAAGAGTGAGCTTCCATTTTTAGGTTATATATTAACTCCAGATGGTATAAAAACGGATCCATCAAAATTAGAGGCAATTTCTAAATTCCCCTTACCAACGACCGAAAAAGAAATTAGGCAATTTCTTGGTTTAACGGGATACTATAGAAAATTTATCCACAATTATGCAAATATAGCAAAACCTTTAACACAGCAACTTAAAGATAAAGAAAACATTATACCAGAAAATTATAAGCATGCCTTTGAAAAATTAAAGATTCATTTAATGAATGCACCCATATTAACATATCCAAATTTCGAAATACCAATGATAGTCACAACAGATGCAAGTAATGTAGCAATTGGAGCTGTACTTTCCCAAGTTACAGAAGGGAGGGAACACCCTATAGCGTTCGCCTCAAGAACTCTAAATGCCACGGAACAAAAATATTCCACTATCGAAAAGGAGCTTTTGGCAGTCGTATACGCTACAAAACATTTTAGACCCTACTTATATGGAGCAAAATTTACAATTCAGACGGACCATAAACCCTTGCAGTGGCTATTCAATATGAAAAATAATAATACCAGGATAATGAAATGGATATTTTTTTTACATGAATACGATTTTGAAATAAAATATATTGAAGGCAAAACTAACTTCGTTGCAGACGCTCTCAGCAGAATAACGATTAACGCAATGACAAATCTTGATTTAGATGAAGATTCAGCATTGCAACTTGATAGAATACTCGGAGAAACCTCTGAAATGCCATTGACATCTCCAGATGTTTTTGATTTCGATGAAAATATGTTAGAAGACAACAACATGGAAATAGAAGAAGAAAATATCATTGACTTAGAAAATAATAATGCTCAATTAGAAAATGAATTAAATAATCCCAACTTCGATAATGAAAGTTTAAATACCCAACATTCTCAAGAAAGCAGTAATGAACAAATATTTATTGTTGATGAATCAAAACCGATCAACATAGAAAAAAATCAAATTTTTTTCCAAAGAGGAAAAAAACAAATACGACTAGAAAAAACACTCGGTAAAAATATATATTTTATAGATACCGCATACCCTTGGAGTAATGACTTAGAAGAATCTTTAATTGAAATACTAAAACCGAACAAAATTTATGGAGTCTATTGTGAACCTAACGTAGAAACGGTTAGAAGTGATTATGAAGGAATATTCCTAAAGATATCTTCAATAATTATGGAGAAATTCCCTAATGTCAAATTTAAAAGGTATAAAACCAAAGTGTTAAATGTAGAAACAAAAGAAGAACAAATAGAATTGATAAATAATCATGTTATTCCATCCTGGTAAGCAATTCAATAATAATTTTTTGCTTTCACCTACCTATAGGCACTTCTCCCTGATTGAACACTGGTGCAATAAATGGCACGTTAAAGTAAATGAATCGAAATGCAAACATATTACATTTACGCTCCGATGCAATTGCTGTCCACCAGTATACTTAAATGTCATCTAGTTTCCTTACTTAGACACAGTCTGGTATCTTGGCTTTCGCTTAGACCAACATGGAACGAACGAAGACTAACATGGAACCCACATACTTGACTTGAAAGACAAGAACTCAATCGACGATTTCGCTAGCTATATAGACTACTGATCTACAAGACATTACTGAAACCAATTTGGATCTACAAGAACTGTGGGGGACACCTAAATTTTTTAACATGAAACGCATTCAATTTTTTCAGTCCAAAGTCCTTCAACAATAGTCCAATTCTCCGTTCTAGATAACCAATAAAACCCTACACCATGACCTTAATAATATGCCATTTATCATAGACCTTATTCCTGGAAATTTCTCCAAATTCCTTAAAAACCTTACATATCATCCAAATCCACTTGTACAATCCCTCTCTACCCATCCCTACTATCTTCCTCGAAGGTTGAAGCGGCAGTGGCCCGAGACCTGTTGTAAGCATATATTGCAGTACGAGAAATGGTCAGATTCTCCACTCAAGCCAAGTATGTCTGGTTATAGCGCCTCTGCTCAGCCTCCACTGGTCCTTAATACCAGTGATGCGGCTGAGTGAGAGGCGTTGGGATCTCTTATAGTCCTGCCTTTGCTTCTATGAATGGTTTTAACAGTTTTGGTTGTAAGTTATTTATTTATTTTATAAAATGTTAAGAACTCTCGATTTTCAATTCTGATTATAACAGGTTTGGTTTCTCCTCTAAAACAACACCCTTCTTCTGCGTATGCAAGAAATGGCGATATAGGGACAATAAAAAAAAATGTTGATGACATCACAAGTCATTAAATGCAGTTGGTTTCCTATTATTTCTGTTCTTGTCATACAATTAAAATGAATAAATTCATGTTTCCTGTTCACTACAATAGCATTTTATAAAGCACGGGTTTTGTTAGTAATTTAATTACCTTTCAAAAGTTTTCTTATACATTTTACCGTATAATATATACTTAGGGAGTTAGGCCCCATAACATTTTTCTTTTCTTTACAACTTTTTTTCCTGAATTTTCTCGGGAATTTATTTCATATACAAAAATTGAAAGAACAATTATTAGAACATTATAGAAAAGTTTCATCAAAATCGTTAGAGCCGTTTTCGCGCTACAGTCTATAGAAAAACATGTTTTTCATATATTGCGCGCAAGTTATTGCGCATTGAGCACCGAATTTCTGTTTCAGGCATCGGTTGTCAAAAGCCTACAAAATAAAATAAGAAGTAACAGAATCGGTTCAGTATTTCCCGAGAAAATCTTGGCACAGACAGACAGACGGACCAATGGCTAAAAATGTGTTTTTTCGGACTCAAGGGGCTCTGAAACGTATAGATCCGTCGAAAACCGCATATCGGAAATTTGATCCGATTGCAATACTTTCCTTACCTAGTATAGGTAGGAAAGTAAACAAAATATATGTAAGCTTATCGGAATTGATTTAAAACTTTGTTTTCCATTTACGAACATTTATAAAATGTTAAGAACTCTCTATTTTCAATTCTGGTTATAATAGGTTTGGTTTTTCCTCTAGAACAACACCCTTCTTCTCCGTATGCAAGAAAGGGAAATTGGGACAATCGAAAAAAAATTATGATGACATCACAAGTCATTAAATGCAGTTGGTTTTCTATTATTTCCTTTCTTGTCAGACAATTAAGAGGAATAGATTCATGCTTCTAGTTCACTAAAATAGCATTTTATGACGGAGGAGGGGGGGGGAGGACTAGGGCTAAGCTAGGGAGGACCGGGAGGGAGGGGCGGCCGTGGAGCCCTGATTGTCGGCAAGTGGTCCCGATTGTAGAGCGCTATCGATCACTAACCGCTTCGTCCAAAACAATCTGTGTTGGTCGGGTTTTTCTTCCACCAACCTGTCCATTCTACCATCGCCGAATGGGATACCCTGTCCATATGTTAGCTATATAATATACTTCTGCCCAGAAATAATAATCCCAAAAATTCTACTTAACCATTGAAAACCTTGGTCTCTCCTTTGACCAAACCCTTTCCAGGAAACCCTATATCTACTCCCGCCGTACCTTTTCTTACCTTGAAGATAATAAATTTACATTGGTTGCCTATTTACCTTTGAAACTAGCTATTAGTTACGTCCTTAATTTTGCTATTTTAATAATTTAATTTTTCTGAAAACAGGTGTAATTTTAGGCGATAGGATATGAAAGCAATCATTTTTACAACCACTTAGCTATATATGTAATATATAGTAGGGGAAAGTATTGCGATCGTATACATTTTCGAATCTGAATTTTCAACGGAAATACATGTATTGAGGTCCCCTCAGTCCAAATGACCAAATACCGCAAAATGGTCTGTGAGTGTATGTATGTGATCAGTCTAGCCAAGCGTGCCCAGAAGGTAGTATTATGGCGCAACTTGCGCCATGAAAACTTTTGAGGGAGACATATTTCGATGTGATTTTGAAATTTCTGAAATGAAAAGTTTCAAACTAGGAAACAAGAGGAAAACATTCAACATACGACAGCAAATCTTATTTTACGGTCTACCATTTTTCTAATTCTACTTAACTTGTACTGTTTTAAGGAAGAGTTGAGCAATAAAATATCTTGTGAGGAGAGAGTGAGGTTCTTGCGCCATCGACTTTGGAGGATGGAGGAGAATGAGACTTAATATATTAATTTTATCATTTTTACAATTTTCTCGAAATAACTCTAACGATTTTCATTAAATTCATTATATCAGTGTAAAATTAAGCGGTTATAAATATAATGTAGGTCATACGCTCCAACCAGTGTTCTCAAACAGGGTTTAAATGCCTAATTTTCAAAATTTCTTCCTCTAAAGTACCTTTATTATTTTTTTTAATGTACAATAATTAACCATTTCACACTTAGAAAAATGGTTAAATATGACAAACATTTATTAGTAACTAAAGGAGAAATAAGGATTGGAAGCTATACGGAAACAGTCGAGAGCGCCCGATCTATGCCGATCCTCTCCTGTTACAGATACCCGATACCCCTCCGTACAGGGCTTTCATATTGTTGGTTTAACTTTTATATATCACTTATCCATAACTTTTTAAAAAGTTTTCACCCGAAATGTTGAGGATCTTGTGATAAAATACAATATTTAATAATTTTCTAACATCAAGTTGTTTTTTAGACGTTTCGTGATAAATGTTTCCGATAATATGAACTCAGATTTTTTTCTGAAAATCCATTTTCCCCACAAGCCTTAGTATTTTTCGATACTTTACCCATTCGTAAAAAAAAATGGAAAGTGATAAAAACGTATAAATTTAACAAATTCGATGGGAGAGAAAAATATTGTAATAAATCGCTTTAAATAAAGTTATACTGTCGTTTTTACTTGAACTCTCTCTCTCTATATATATGAAAATACCTATCAACTCTAATGTTGGTAGGTGAAAGTTTTGTGATGAGCGCACCACACCATGTTTTTTTACTTTTATTATTAAAATAGAAAGTTTTTCTAAAGTGGGTTATCTGTAGTACTAGTAGTAGTTCATACAGTTTAGTTGGAGTATGATAAAAATGATTTTTTTTTTTAAAGCGAACTAAGCTCAGTTTAGCCGCTCAAAAGTTCTCTTTAAACAGTTTTAACAAGGACAAATTCTGTTTTCGTTTGAAGTGCATTTTATCTAGTTTACAGTGAACTACTTTGTAACTACTCAAATTTTTTTTTCTATCAAAAATACTTTTGCGCCTGTCAACTAAATTAAATTAAATAGTAGTACAGTAACAGTGACACCCTACTGGCTACTTTTGCTGACGATATCGCAATCCTCAGTTCAGATAAAAATTCTATTCGAGCACCACCACTCTTCAAAACCACTTGAACGATATTGCTGATTGGGCCGCAAGGTGGAAAATTAAAATGAATGAAAAAAAAAGTGTGTACGTAGTATTCACTCTTAATCATACCCCTTCCCCCGAAATATATTTTAATAACATTGAAATTCCTGCATCCGATGTAATTAAATATTTGGGTTTTTACCTCGACAAGAGACTAACTTGGAGGACACACATTAGACAAAAACGTATGGAATTAAACAGACGATACGGTCTTTTAAGTTACTTGACAGACGTTCAAAATTATCTTTGACTAACAAACTAACACTCTATAAAGTTTTACTAAAACCAATTTGGACCTATGGCATAGAACTGTAGGGTTCTGCTAAAAGTTCTAATATTAAAAAATCCAGTCTTTCCAATCCAAAATGTTACGAAGAATAGTTGACGCACCATTTTATGTCGCAAATGATAGATTACATAAAGACTTGAACATCCCAACAATTTTAGACACTGCAAAAGAAAACTACAGTAACTTTCACCAAAGACTAACTTACAACACAAATCCTCTGACAGAAAAACTTAAAAGCACTAGAAACCAGTACAGCCCACCTCGACGATTACGTAGGCGGTGGCCAAGAGACCTGCTGAACTGAACTATTTCCTGGATTGTGATGGGACGCTGTGAAGATGCCAAAAAATTTGCTCATTGCAAAGAAATTTGCAGATCGAAAATTTAATTTTTATGTTATTTATTAATATTAATATCATTTGAAAATAGCTTTTTAGTTATTACTTCCTATTCAACTAATAACGTGACACTAAAAAAAAACAAAAAACTTTAATTTGTTACTTTTCTGCTGAAAATCAGGCAATTGTTTATATAAACGTTTTTGTAGCTCTTGAGGTCTGATATCACTCGTATAAATATTTCCTCTACTTACGGAACACTCTGTATAAATAGAATTGCTGAAAAAAAAATTGTAATAAACATGGTATAGTTGCAATAAAAAACGTTAGTCCATTTTATATGTGAACGTTATCCGCGATTGTAAGACTAATAAATAAAACATCTTAAGGAAATCAATCAATTACTGAATCGCTAATTGGAGCTTTGTTTGATTATTCGGGGTGTAAAATCCTTTTGTATTCTAACTGGGACAGAGGAAGGGGCTGTCCTACAGGTAACCTACCTGTTGTTATGGGGAGGAAATTGAGATTCGTTTCGTAGCGTCGTCACGAAACAAATTTCAATCTGGCGAGGCCGGATTCGAAGCGGTCCAAAGTAAGGTGTATTACGATTTTTTTAAATTATTATTTCAAGCCGATAAAAAGTTGTCAATAACCCCACATATTTATTATTATTTTGCTACAACTGAAAAGTATTTTGATATACAGGATTGAGATTTACGTTTAAAATGTACTTGTTAAATATATTTTATTCTCAATTGAAGTAATTGTATCTTTAAAGTACAAAACGTACAAAAGAAGTTAAAAAAGGCAATTGGTTTTGAAGAAAAAAAAACTGTTCATTTGATATTAAGGTCTTCCGGATCAACATTAAACATCAATTCTTATTACAAATCACGTTTTTTTATTTCAACAAAAATTGTCACTTTATATTAATATATTTTTTTAAAACTTATTTATTGAAAAATATTACAATCTGTCTCAAAGGATAATAGTGTTCAGAGATCACATTCACACTCTTTGTACAATAAATTATACAGAAAAATAATATATATGTAAAATAAATAAGAATAAAATAACCTAAAAATAAATAAATAAAAAGAATACATATATACCTATATACACTATTTAAAATAACTTGAGAGAACTCCGAGCAAGACTTGTCTCTCCACCTGTGGAGAGAAAAGCATGATTCCAGCAGATCCCTGAACTCTCTCAACCGCGTCACTGGGGCTAAACCCTTAAAGAAAAATTTAAAAATGTGGATTCTAGACCAAAAAATATAAACCTAAACCTCCTTTTCGTGAAATCTGAATATTTTTCAATTAAATTTTTGTTTAATGGTACATATTTTTGAACATAGTGACAAATTTTTATCAAGTTGAAACACAGAATTAAACAAAAAAAAACTATGGATGAACAATGGAAATATGAATCTCAATAATGGATGGTATGTTTTTCAACGATCATTATTAGTGTCTCAAAAAATAATCGTAATTTTTTTGTGTAGAAACCGTTTCAATTTAACTTTTATAATAATAAAGAAAATACTTAAAATAAGATAACTTCAAATAATTAAAATAATGTAGATTAGTGTTCCCCAAACGCGAGACCGAGAAGAGTCTTGGTCTTGCAAATTTAGTCTTGCGCAAAAGTCTCGCAACAGTCTTGCAGTAGCTTATTAGCTTATTCCTATGGTGATATTAATGTAATTTTTTAGATAGAAGAAACCTAATTAAGCCTGAATGAAAAATTAGAGGAGTTAAATGCAAAAGTATATTGGTTATACCAATTATTAACATATAGTAACTAAAATTGTCGAGTATTAGTAACTATTTTGCCTTAATTTTTATTTAAAAAATCGATTTTTTTTACCAGTCCTGGTCTTGGTCTTACAACAGTTAGGCGTCCTTGGTCTTGGTCTAGCAAAGTGCAAGACCAAGACCGATTTTGGGCCATAATAATGTATATTAATGACATTAATTATGATTTTCAGTCCTTATAAATAAAGAGCAATAAAAATGTTGAAGAATGATCCACTCTTCCTCCTTGAAATCGCCAGGTATTCACGGCGGATCTGCCTATTGTGCCACCATCGCACTTACAACACCTTCGATAAAAGAAAGATCTTCCATCGATTCTATTATGGAGGATGTTACTACTTATTTATGTTTACCAAATCAGAAAAAGAAAATTCAAGCTGAGATAGATCAAGTTACTATTGTAGCATTCATACTTCAATATACTTCGGAGTTGGAGTTATGAAAAACAAAAACAATTTTACTCATTCTGTGAGCTTCTTATCTTCTGAAACTAAATGGAATATTTGTGGGATCCATTGGACTACGCGGTATCAGAATTATTTGGGTGACTGCTGGTATAGTCATAACCGTAACAACTACTACATTACTTTTGAGTACAGAACTATTATAGGGCTACTATCATAAGAATAGTTTTAGTTTTAGATAGACTGTTACAGTAGTTTAGAAAGAGTGGAAGCATAGGCGCAGACTTGGGGTGGGAGGGAGGTAGCGAGGGGGACGATCGCCCCCTAATAAAAATGTAATAAAAAGAAGGCTAGAATATAGTTTCGCTTTCCCTCTCACCCCAATAATTAAAAAAAAATTAAATGGATGACAAATAAGCTACATGGATAGATAAAATATGTAAACTAAAATCGATTAAGAAAAGTCGACTAGCTGGCTAAGCTAAGGCTTATAAGTCTTAGTCTTAGTCTTCAAACTCAGTCTTGGTCTTATGTAAGAGTCTCGCAGCAGTCTTGCAGTTACTTATTAGCTTATTACTATTGAGATATTACGGTATTTTTTTTTTAGGTATGAGAAACCTAACTAAGCCTGAATGAAAAATTAGAAGCGTAAAATGCAAAAGTATACGGATTATAATTTTGGGTTAATGGTTGACTGTCGTGAATAATGAAGAGAAGAATGGTTGGAGTGATCAGTCAGAACTAACTTTTCTATTTTTCAATATTTTAATTTTACTATTTATTTTCATTTCTTATATAACTTCATATTCCTTTTTTCTGTTTTACATTTTATTCTAAGATTACCATTTTAATACTCACGTCACCATGATTATATTTACTTTATCAATGTTACTGTTAAAGAAAGATGCCGAACCATTATGCCGAACGTACATCTTTTATCACGACCTAAATATTCCTATTATATAATTTTTCATTCATATTCAGGAATAATAATATAGAAAGATATCATTGAATGTTATGATTCATTCAACTTTCATGTGGACACTGCCATTTTAAATTGATCATCTTATAAATTTTCTGTAATAAAGTTGGAAAAAAATATATTTCATAAATGCAAGTATAAATTTATTTTTTATAGACATTTTTATATAGACAGACTGTGAAAACGTTTTATTGCAATTATCTCGTTTTTATTTCGAAGTTGTATCAACTAAGAAGTCAAAAGTATTTTTTAGTTTTTAACATTATTAATTTTTAGCTGAAAAGTTCTAGAAATTTACTCAAGGCTGTGAAATTTCTATCTTTTAAAACTGAATGGAATATTAATGGAAATCATTGCAATACCCGGTGTTAGAATTGTTGCGATAACTTCTGGTTAAGTCATAATCGCAATAACTACTATCTACATTAATTTTGAATACAGAACTATCTCATATGATTACAATCATAAGAATAGTTTTAGGTTTATATAGCCTATATAGATAGGTAAGAGTACGAAGTAAAGTACACCACGGTACTTTAACGCACCTCGAAGCGGACTTTTAACCACAGGTTTTAAAATGCAATTTTGAGACAGAAAAAGGAAATAGTTGAAGAACCTCTATATTAATAATATTTTTATAGTTATTATTGATCATGTTATTTTTCAAAAAAGGTTCAATAAACGATGTTATAAACGATAGATTTTATATCGATATCGGAATGAAGACACGGGAAAAGCAGGCCCTTGCCTGTAACTTGCTACTTTTTAATTAGTAAAGGATGAGAAAAAATTAAGAGGAAATGTATCAAGGCGTTGTTACAGTCGAATGTACTACCCCACTAAAAAGTGGTGTTATGAAAAACAAAATACTTGTAATATGAGAAGGAGTTAATTGGCGGGTGCGGTCAAATAAATTAAAATAGAGTATTTATTTAGTTTTTGCCGACGTTTCGACCACTGTGCAGGTCGTCTTCAGGGCTACACAAGATACAAAACATGTTGAAAACAAAAAATAAATATAAATAGATATAAAATAAGAAGAAGTTGTCAGATACAGAAATAAAAAGATGATATCAGAGATATAGTGGGCTACAATGTAGTTAAAATATTAAGAATTATATATGTAGAAGATACAAACAAATTGAAAATTGTCCACTAGCTTGTTATCCACTGATATCTTATTATTAGTTTAACTTTACTATAACAATACTTATTCAATTTTCAATCTATTTATTCGTTAACATTCATTTTCTTTATCTGTTAGCCCACAGTTATCTAATGTAATCTCTATTAGTTTGTTATACACTTATTCCTTATCTTTTATCGCAATCTGTTTACTTTTAACTTACATGCTATATTCTCCTTATATAATTCTTAACATTTTAACTACATTGTGACCCACTATATCTGTGATATCATTTTTTTATTTCTGTGTCTGACAACTTCTTCTTATTTTATATCTAATTATATTTATTTTTTATTTTCAAGATGTTTTGTATCTTGTGTAGCCCTGAAGACGACCTGCAAAGTGGGTCGAAACGTTGGCAAAAACTAAATAAAGACTATATTTTAATTTAGTATTTATTTGACCTCACCCCCCAATTAACTCCTTCTCATATTATATCAACGGTCAACCATCTCTACATCATTAAAAATACTTGTAAGCTTATCGGAATTGATTTAGAACATTGTTTTCCATTTATCAACAATTATACGATGCGTTATCTAGATTAGGTCGCTGAGAAAACTAGTATACAATTTATATCACAGTAAGAAATAAAAACTTATAGCTTACGGTAAAGCAGTATTAATTTTCTTTTAAAGTACGTATTATTAAAAAACTTTGTTGATACAAAGCCATCAAACTGAAGACGTGTAGTTTCAAGTCAGTTGTGTTTATTACTGTTCCTTTTGTTTTTTCATCATAAATTTCTTCTTGTTATTTGGTCAATAAAAATGGTTAATAATGCATTTAGACATGTACACAGTTAGTTATGTATAAAAAATATGCCTGTTGATATAATCAGTATCAACTTATTTAAAAAAGTCTATAAATGACATACAGGGTGTTTCAGCTTTATGAGGTCAAATTGTAAAACTGAACTCAGGACCTCAAAACAAGAAAAACTTTCCTCTGAATGTATTTTCGCAAACGCTTTGTTTAGGAGATATTCACACCTAAAGATTTTTGTTGTTCTCAATTATTTACGTTATATGGAATACATAAAACCTATTTATTTGTTATAACTACTTTATTAATTAAATGTAAACATTAACATTCATGTTAAATGTTCTTCAAAGAGATTTCCTTGAGCAAAAAGACAGGCTCGGCATCTTTGTTTAACATCAACAGTGGCAGAACGGCACTGGATATGTGTTGTTGTTTTACAAGATTCAATTATCCTTCTTCGTAAGGAATTAAGGTAATCGAAAGGACTTGCATAGAACTTTTGTTTAATGTAACCCCAAACAAAAAAATCCAGTGGCGTCAAGACACTGGTTCTGCACGGCCAATTCATTGATTGGGACATAGGATACGATTGAGCAAGACCGATCAATGACCTTAATTCCTTACGAAGAAGGATAATTGAATCTTATGAAACAATAACACATATTCAGTGGTGCCGTTCTGCTACTGCTGCTGTTGAAGAAAGATGCCGAGTCTGTCTTAATACACAAGGAAATCGCTTAGAACAACATTTAATATGAATGTTAATGTTAACATTTAATTAATAAAGTAGTTAGAACAAATACATAGGTTTTATTTATATCATATAACGTAAATAATTCATAACAGCGAAATTCTTTAGGTGTGAATACATACCTTCAGAGGAAATTTTTTTCTTGTTTTGAGGTCCTTAGTTCATTTTTGCAGTTTGGCCACTTAACCCTGAAACAGCCTATATGGTATGATCCCGTATGATGGTATGTATCTGGTATGAGCAATATGAGAATTATTTTTTGTGGACATTACAGATCTTGTAGCCAGTTCCATCTCTGTCTGTCTTGGTCTATTTCTTTCCAGTTATCTGGATACGACTCTATTGCGTCTTAAGATATTGATTGACCAGTTTTTATAAGCAGCTCTTTATTGGTCTTTCTTCTCCAGGCGCTAATCCTCTGATCCTGGACACCTCCGGTTATTGTGTGGAGGATTTTTCTCTAAATTCTTTCATTACTTTTTCTAGAGCACTGGTTAAATGTAAAATCCTTTCAGAAAAATAAGTGAAGAAAGTACTTGTTTATGAAATATTGAATCAAAACTCGTTCCTAAAACTTGTAAAAGGGTTTATGTGAAAAACCGAAAGTCAAAACAATGAACGAATAAAACCGAAATAGACGAATCAAACGAAAACAAACCCCAAGTTCAATTATAAGGTCTGAAATCAACGCAGGAACTTAAAATCATCTGAAGCTGTTCTGACTCGAACCAATCTGAAAGCCTTCATTCGTTAGTAATAGCTTTTAATCCAAAGTGTTTATCCTGCGTCAAGTTCGCCCTCCGTCTTCGCAGTAAAGGGGCCTCTCCGGTTCTTAGTCTACCGTTTTAATCAAATCAAACAACCGAGGTCAAAAACAAAGAGTTCACTTCTTACATTTTGTAGTCTGATATTTGAAGCTTTATTATTATATGGAGTAGAAAAAAAGGTGCATTTGAAGTTGATTAAACAAGACGATAACTTATTAGGATAAACTCATGAGGAGATATCCGCCAGTTTGATGGGATCCTGTTTGCCAGAGTTAACGACAGCACTGATAATGCCAGGGATAATGCCCGAGCATGCTAGGGCTCATTAGTGAAGTTCGCAATACATTTAGTTCAGTTTATAGAATACACTGCATAATCTCGGGAAACAACTTCTGAGACAGGTTTAATAGCATATAGATTAGATTTCCAATGACGTCAGCTCATTTGAAGACTTAGTATATTATACGCTGGAGATATATTATATGGTAGAGCACACAATCGAAATAGTAATAGTAAACAATCGAAGAATATGCATATATTATACCAGAATACAATTATGATGCATGTAATTTTATTGGGAAGATAGAACTTACCAATTATCCAATAAATGAGTGTTATGAAATTAACTACATAAATATATGATTACGATTACAATGATTTTGATTAATTACTAATTGCTTCACAGTAAACTGGAAAAAGTTGATTTTAAATTAAAGTGAAATTTGCCATTGTTAAAACCGTTTAAAGAGGGCTTTTGAGCGGCTAAACTAAGTTCTGTTTAAAAAAAAAAAATCATAAATTATTCGCGATTTTTTTTAATCATACTACAACTATACTACAAATACCCAACAGTTAGAAAAACTTTCTGGTTTAATAAGGTTTAAGTCCATATCAATTAAGTTGAGGTTTAGTCGGAAAAAAGTTTAGATTCATCTCAAGTTTTTTAAAGAAATGAGGATGTGTTTTGAGATCGTGTCACCTAAAAGTAGCCGTGTTTTCATCAAAAATGGCTACTATAAGTTATTGCAAAGCATTGGTTTCTTATTTTTCATGTACTGGGATGTATTATTATAAACATATTTATAAAAATATACAATTTACAAGCAATTGAAATATAAAAAAAAAAAAAATGAAAAAAAAACCGTCTACAGAAATTGGAATCCGCCCTAAAAGAACGTACTTCCTTATCTACGCAAACTATATTGCTAGATTGATAGGAAAATTTCAAGAAACTATACCACGGCTCCTGACAAATAAATTTCGTCCCATGAGTGAAGTCTTAAGTTTAGTTCGGAGTTTGTTAGGCACCCAACTATTGACACTGAGGGACCTGGATTATTCTTCAAGACCGAGGATGTATTATATAAATATAACTTACTTACAAAAAAAAATCTTAAAAATAAAGATTTTTCGTATATTTTAGAAATTGTAGTTTTTACCCAGATTTCTATTGTTGGTATTAATTCGTATTTATAAGTGACCGACTAAATGTTTTTAGTCCTTATATTTACGTTTGAAATAAAAGAATCCTGCTTTTTGCTTCAATTATTTTCACGAAAACGGAAATATTAGGATCGGGATTGGGTTGGCAAATAAGTCCTTTTGGTTTTTCAGCGTGAAATAAAACTCAATGTATTATAGACATAAAACGTATTTCATACTGACCATTATTTAATATGGCTTTTTACCATCTTTCCACTAACTGCATAATGCAATATTCATAGAATGTCTGCAGTTTATTGTTAAAAAAATGATCCAAGTGGTTTTTGATGATCTCTTCCTTTTGGAATTTCTTTCCATTCATGGAGTTCTGCAGAGACCGAAATAAGTGGTTGGTTGGTCTGGAGTTAGGTCCGGTGAATAGGGAGGATGGGGCAAAAGGTCCCACCCAAGGCTCAATAATTTCTTGGGAGTGATCAATGAGGTGTGGGGCCTAGCGTTGTCTTGGAGGAACACAACACCCTTCCGATCATTTATAACTCTTCAGGGTGTTCTCCAAACCCGATGTCAATATATTTGTTGGAAAGCCGAATTATTGCTATTCAAAGCCGTATGAATGTTTTAAAATGATTTAATGCCTACATAAGGTATAAATAAACAAAAACTCCTTATAGGTTTTTATTATTAACCTCCATTTGTAGTTTGTTTATGAAGATCCTCTTGACGTCATTTGGTGAAGTTTATGTTGCCCTAAATTCCTACTAAATATCTTGTAGATTGCTAAAAACGTATTGAAGTTATAACATTTTTTGTGATTTTCGAAAAAAAATCATGTGAGGGACCCAAACATTAAGCCTGGGAACATAGCCAAGCTTGTGCGAATGATTTTCTACGCTTCGATGGCTCAAATTGTTCAGTAAAATCCCATAGTGATTTGAAAGAATTTGAGCTAAAATTATTAAACCGTTATCAAATAAAATGTTTATATGGAGCGTTGTAACGCTCTTTTCAGCGAACGGCTGTACTATTATTTGAAAATAATATTATTTGAAAATAATATAATAATAATATAAAATAATAATTAGTCCTTTGGCTAATTACAAATACTTAATATTTCAAAGATATCATCGGGTTATGTAAAAAATCATTTAGTCCAGTTTTTATATAGATTACCTTTCAATAGTGTTTTTAGGGATTTCTACTTTATTTATCGATAAAAAAGGTTGTAAGTGCTTGGAAAATACACAAACCCTTTTATATATCAAATACGGTTACAACAAGCCCTCAATTTTCTGATATTATAAAGGAAAAAATCTTCGAAGTTCTAAATTATTTAAGGTTATCAAATATCACTTAATAAACCGTCGATAAATTCGATTTTTTTTTTACAATAAGTAAAAATATTTAATATATATATATATATATATATATATATATATATATAGATAGATAGATAGAT
Organism: Nezara viridula; assembly: GCA_928085145.1. NCBI lineage: Eukaryota > Metazoa > Arthropoda > Insecta > Hemiptera > Pentatomidae > Nezara > Nezara viridula. Next base: position 103,876,659 of record OV725080.1, on the reverse strand, counting down.
AGATATATATTATAACTAACACTCAGATAAAATGAAATAGAAATGTTCTTCGGAGTTAATATATAAAAATATAAATAGAACCATTTCATATATAGAGGTAGTGTGTGTGTGGGGGGGGGGGGTAGGTAGGTATTGGAATCAATATCGAAGGACATATCGATAGTGTTTTCCTCAAGGGTCAGAGCTTAATTGTAATTGCGTTGGCATTGGTAGTCTACAACACTATCGGAGAAAATATTTTTCAGCTTGATGAAAGTGTATTGGAAAAATAGTAGGGTTTAACATTATCCTGCGATGTTTAAAACATTTATTGTATGATGGGAATATTTTATAGCAGCACTTAAATCGTTAACAAAATATGACCGGTAATATAATTTTATCACAGGAATTAAAACTTCTAACATCTTTATATATTATTTCTCAGGGTTTTTTTTTTTGTCATTCCACGATATTTCTTTTAAAACTTCATATTAACAAACGATTGAGCCTTTATTATTAAAATTACGTTTCCACTAAATTCCTCCCCCCCCCCCAAAAAAAAAAACACTTCACCTACAAAAAATTATGTAGAAAAGAAATCATTATTTGCGCTTAGCTCTACATAAGTACATAAATGGCCAAAGAGAAAATCCACACCAGTCTATTTTTTTTATTTTAAACAAGTGCTGGTATTTGATATTATAGTAAGTGGTCTGTTTTTCATACACATTAAATTCGGGGAAAAAATCATAGTCCGTATAAAATCGGCAATTTAAATCTAATAAAGAGGAAAAACCAGTTTTTTGTTAATTAAAGTTGGGAAAAAATTGAGAGTAAGCCATTTCTGTGTTACCGTAGCACATTAGGATGCAAATTTTTAAGAAATAAAATTCTGCATAAGCCAAATGATATGAGATAATGGTAATATTCTTTACAGCTTTGTTCGTGCTGAATCGAATAATACCTTTGATACCTACGTGTGACTAATCTTTCAAAATAACTTGATGGATTATATAAAATAAATAATAATTCCTAATTTTAATTCAAGTAAAAAAATATTTTTTATAGTCTTGACAATGCTGAAATTCCGCGAACAGATCAAATACAATACCTTGGACTGACATTCGACAGAAGAATGACGGTGTCCACATATGAATAAAAAAAGAAAAATGTTAAACCCCAGACTACAACTATTATACTCACTTCTTTCAAGCCGCCCAAAATTAAAATTAGAACAGAAACTGAACAGCTACCTTTATTTACTAAAGCCTGTACGGACGCTTCTCAAATATACGGAACAGCCAATAAGACCCACATATGGAAACTACAAACCTTTCAGGCAAAAACTTTTAGGACTATAACTAAAGATCCATGGTATGACGCAAACATAACTTTACATAAAGATCTAGGCATTCTACAGCTAACGACCACTTACGGGCACTCTAAAAATTTCACAATAATTTACATGGACATCAAGCGCATCCAATCCTTCCAGTCTAAAGTCCTTCGAACAATAGTCGATGCTCCTTTCTATGTGACCAATAAAATCCTACATCATGACCTCAACATCCCATTTTTCCTAGACCTTATTCCAGAAAAATTCTCCAAATTTCACCAGAACCTTACGTACCACCCAAATCCTCTTGCACAATCCCTATCAACCACCTCCCATCCCTATCATCCTCCAAGAAGGTGGAAACGGCAGTGGCCTCGCGACCTTTTGTAGATTGTATAAATTGGAGTTCTGGCAATGGCCAGATTCTTCACTCAAGACATGAGTGTATGTGGCTAAAGTGCTCTCGACCAATCTCCGCTGGCTTTAGTACCAGTGACGCGGTTGGGAGAGTAGCGCAGGGTTCTCCTGGAGTTCCCTCGCCTGATTGTATATAGGTATGCATGTGTTTTTTGTCTTAGTTTTAATTTTCTTATTTTTTAGGTTATTTTATTTTATTATCTATTGTATATACTTTTGATTACTATTTTGTTCAATTATTTTATTTTTTTGTACATATAGTGTGAATGTCATCCTACCTCACTATAACTAATGTCCAAGAGACAGATTGTTATAATACTCAATAAAGTAATTTTAAAAAAATTTACATGGAGATACCAACACACTGATACAAGACATGACATCGATTACATACACTAAAACACGCTTCGGAACTCAAAAGAAGCTGGATGAGGAATTTCCATACTTAAAAAAATATACTCAAGTCAAGAAGGAATGCCGCTGGTCACTCCTTTCCCTCACGCCGATCAAGCCACTATCTTATTTTCTCCACAGCAGACTCGCTTATGATCAGTATTTCTGACAGGTGTGGGTAAATAAAATAAAGTTAAAAAACTAATATTTATCACTATTACTATTGACCTTAAATGTGACAGATTGTAATATATCTCAATAAAGAAATTTTATAAAAAAAACTTTTTATATAAACAGATTAATAAGAGACATTGCAACAGCTGACATGCCCCTGAATATAAGGAGACTAAAAATGCGTTGGATGAGAGATCTCCTTTCTTAGACAATCTAAGTAATTGAAACAAGTCAGGAAAGAGGTGCTGCTGAATACTGTCCTTCCCCATGCCTGATCAGCACATTTGCTGATTGTCGGCGCAAGGTGCAAATAAATATTCAAAGCCAAAAAAGTACATTTTCTTGTGTTTTATTTTTTAAAAAATCATACTAAAATTACAAAACGAAATTGTTCGTAATCTTCTATAATAAGTTTAAATAAAATTATTAATTAGTGTGATTGAATTTGTTTATATATTTTTTAATTGTTGTAAAACTTGACATGTTTCTTGGTTGTTACAAAATTATATATTTTTTTAGAGTTATCTAATTGGCAAGAACGAAATTGTTAAAACTTATCGCACATACTTATTTCCATTTTATATGATCACATGATTACTGACCAATGTACCGTTTGAATTATTTGCTTGGTATATGGGTGAGTAACTTAATCGCACCATAACTTCTGTTTTTTATAATAATGTTACAAAACTATTTTTAAATGAATTAATGTAATTTTTATGAATAATTTAAAAAATAGTCTGCAAACGCTTTGCTTAAGAGATATTCACACCGACAGATTTTCATTGTTATGAATTATTTACGTTATATCAATCAAATAAAACATATTTATGTGTTCCAGCTACTTTATTAATTAAAAGTAGACATTAAATGTTGTTCAAAGTGATTTTCTTGAGCATTCAGACAGGCTCGGCATCTTTCTTCAACAGCAGCAGTGGCAGAACGGCACTGGATATGTGTTATAGTTTTATTATCCTTCTTCGTAAGGAATTAAGGTCATTGACCGGACTTGCATAGGCTTTTAATATAATATAATATTTTAATTTAATGTCAGCCCAAAAAAAAAATCAAGTGGTATTAGGTCTGGAGAACGTTCATGCCAAGCCAATGGTCCTGCACGGCCAATCTATTGATTGGGATAATAACTTAAATTTGAACAACATATAATATGAATGTTAATATTCAAATTTGATTAATAAAATATTTAGAACAGATAAATTTATCTGATATTTAGAACAGTTTTATTTACTTTATATAACGTAAATAATTCATAACAACGAAAATCTTTAAGTGTGACTACCTCCTAAGCAAAGTATTTGTGGACATAACTTCAGAGGAAATTTTTTTCTTGTATTGAGGTCATTAGTTTATTATTGCAGTTCGGCTACTTAACTCTGTGCTTCAGTATAATAAATAAATATCCCAGTAAACTAAATTAGTTTTATAAATACGTAATTCCCTTATCAATTGCATTATAAGCCAATTAGTTAAGCCACAAGCCATGAAAAGGCAAGTGAAATGGAGAGGAATGCTGACTACTAGGCGGTGCTCACAACTATTTATCTCTTGCCTCAAGTCAAAGGCTGTTAAACTACAGTTCCTCTACTGACAATATCAGCTCAGCTTCTGCCAAGAGAAAATTTGATTGTCGAATCATGATTTTGAACCGATTTTGATGCATAGTTAAACGTATTGGAACATAGAAAATTAAAAAAAAAAATCAAAATTTATTTGTTTTACATTGAATATTTAATGTTGATTGTTGCATGATAAAGGAAGGAGATGGCTATCTTTTTGTATCTTGTCCGTTCTAGCCCTGAAGAAGACCTGAAAAGTTGGGTCGAAACGTTGGCTTTAAATGAAAATACTTTTACCACTATTTAGCCTATTTATGACCGCCACCCCCGACCATCTCATTCCTTTATTTTATTAACATATATACACAAAAACTTAAGTCATAATAAGGGTTATGTGCTTATGGCTACATTACCTTACACATGTTATAATAAAATAGTGTGGTATTTATTATGCTGAAATTTATTTTGCACAAGAAGAAGAATCCTATAAAAATCTTGGTAAGTTATAAAAATGAATAAATAACATAAAAACTATATACTGTCATTTAAGTGTATAAACTAGAGAAAACTATACACACAGTCACACGTTTTATATCTTATAAATTATTTTTCAATTGCTTGTTTATCAATATTTGTGATGTTACGAAGTTGGGTTTTGTCATGTTAGGAGTATGTGTTTTGTCCGTTTGTGTGTGTGTACCGTCTCAGTGATTTCTTGTCACAGTTTCCTATGGTTTGGATCTGTTTTCAAAAAAGCAAAAAGAATTTTGGTGTTTTTAAATAAATGTATTGTTTTATTGTTGGTAGCAGCAATTCTGTTAACATAGTGGATATTTGTGTGTATCGTGGGTAATTGCTTATGATTCTCAGGCATGTGTTTTGAATCTTTTCAAGTTTTCTATAGTTAAAATTATAAGTATAACTGCTTTACATAAAATCAGTTATTTTTTTAAGATAAGTGAGAATATCTATTGAAATACGGAGACATTTTGCTTATCATGTTTTTTACTATATTGCATTGGTTATTTACATAATGGATGAAATTTAGGTACTTATTACGTTCAAGACCTAAATATTTCACTGAAATGGACCATGTAATCTGTTTTTCTTTTAAGCGTATGTTATGAGTTATACTTGGTCTTATTTTTGTGAAAATTATTGCTTCTGTTATTTGTTCGTTTCTTTTTCTTCCATTTTTCAAAGTATTTGCTGAACTATATAATTTGGGATTGGACTATATGGAGTTAAAATAATTGGACGTAATTAGGCTTGCCTAGCAAGTAATTTGAAAACAAATCTTCAGTGATTGCACAGACGTTTCTTAATTATCAATGGAACTCCTTTTTTTTTCTTTGATAATGCAACAGAAATGAGGCGATTATAATGGATACGAGCTTGAAACGAACGATCAAGATCAAGACTTTAAGATGCAGACGGAAAATGATGAAATTTATAAGAAATACATTGGTTTGAGTTGTGCCGAAATATTTCTGTTTTCCTATGAAGTTTTTTCCTAAAGTTTGTAGTAGGGGATGCGGCAAATATTAAAAAAAAAACACACACAAAAAACGAATATTAACTGTAAATTCTTTTTTATCAGCTTTTTTTAAACGCATGTTCATAAAGCAGAGCTGAGAGAGTTTTGGAGAGGTTGGCGGACGCACACTACACGCTACGCTGGACTCAGGCATTACTTCCAGTCCTCGCCACAATTATTTCATGTTTTTAGCGAAATATAAACCTTTATTTAAAGTCCAGTTCTTTACTCTGCAATCATATGTAAGGATGATACATTTATCTTTATTATCATTACGTTAAAGAATTGTAAATGAGAAGTTCGTAAGTAGTGTTATGAAGAATATTATTCATGATTGCGGAAGTTCTGAGTACGGGAAATGTTTCCTGTAACGTGCAATGTATTTTAAATAAAATAACGTGATGCAGTTAACGGGTGCTGATTAACCCTAGATGTTACCGATATGGAATCCTATTAAATTTTGAATATACATGAATAAACCTTTAATTAATATTTAAAATCTTATACATTGGCGGTTTCGTGGAAGAAGTCTTTAAGTGACGTTTAATAACTTCAAATAATTAAGAACTTTGACGAATTTTCTCTTAATAAAACTAGAAAACTGTGCACTTATGTTAGTATAAACGTTTATGATAAATAAAAGGATTTGTGTTATTTTTATGCTCTCACGGTGATTTTTCTATACCACTACAATCTATGAAGGGTTGAACTGGTATAGCAAAAACACCGTGATATAGTAATGAACTAAATATACACCGTGATATAGAAACACCTTGTGTTCAGTACTATATTTAAACCTGAAAGCTTTATATATATAAACGATAATTACTTTGAAAGAAAAAGAAAAATAACTTCTTATATAGAATGGTGTTTAAGTGATTCTTCAAGTTCTATTAAATGTAATTACGCGAACAATAATACCATTTTGGAAGGGGCTTCAACCCGAAACCCCTCCCCCTCCCGTAAATCCGCCTGTGCTATAAAGAAAAGGCATTGTTTCATAGTCAACGGTTGTGCAAGCAAGTGATTTGACGAGATCACGCTCAATCAGGTTTTCTCCTTAATTAATTGTGTCCACATTATGGAGGTTGGGTGTGCTCCAAGTGAGTCTCCCGACCTCAGGATCATTCCATGGCCGATGAAACAAAATAAATTATTTATCTGACTTAAACCGAATTCGAACCTGAGTATTGGAAGCTCAGTGCTATGCCACTGAGCTAATACACTCCCATATAAAATCTTCATAAATAAACAAATACATAAGGTATCCATAAATAAATTCTCGGAAATATATTTGAAAGTTAACCTATATCAAAAATACACGATATATTCTTTATTAATTAAATGCTACTGCACCTCAAATTTATGCGATTTTCGTTTCTGATCAAGTACTCTCCTATTATCAATTGATGTCGTGTTGTTAATAAAAATATGATCCGTTGAAGAAGTTGGCATTAAATATTTTATGGCAACTTTAAGACCTCACAATAAACAAAAATTATTTGGAATTATATGAACTATGTGGATTGTTAAACATTATTAAATAAAGTCAGTATAGAAAATTAAAATAAAAAAATGGCGTTTCCTCTAGGAATGAAGGATATTTTATTCATTATTATGAGGATGGATTGAGATTTCTTTCCAGACACTAAGGAATTAAAGAGGAAAAGCAGTTCTCCCTGGGGCGTAGACACCACCTCTTCATCACAGTCCCTTCACCGAATGAATTCTACCTTGCGGCTATATTTCTAAATCCTTTCTTGTTTTCCACCATAACTTTTGACTTTCCCATTTTCCATCGTTCTTGTGACTTTTTAACATCTTTTTATAATTTATGAGGTACTTTTTTCAAATTTAACTGCATTGTTAACATGCACTAACGGATCCAGGATTAATTTTGGAGGGCTTCAGCCCGAAAGATTTTTTTTTGTATAATTATATTAGGATAATGAATTCGGAAGCTAGAAAAAAACTAATTAATTACCTATATGAAATGGTCTTTAAGTGATTGTTGAAGTCCTATTAACTGTAATTAGACGAACAATAATACTTTTAAAGATAATTTTTTTAATAAACCATGGTTATATTTTACCATTTTGGAGGAACTTCTGTCCGAAAGCCTCCTCCTCTCCCCGTAGATCCGCCCGTGTTAACGTGGTAATGAATGTTAAACATAAGTCCAGATCAATTTTACCCTCAGAATTCTCAAAAGATAGAAAGTAGAAGTGGTAATGGATTTCGTTTGTTAGATATAAAGAATTTGTTCAGGAAAAAATTGTTGAAGGCAGACCACGTTATCCAGTGAGTAATTACATTCCCGGGAAGCGAAAAAGAAGAGGGGTCATCTGTTTTTTTTTTATGACGGATTATTGAAACTGTTCGGCTAAGAGTCCCTTTTAGAGCATTAGGAAAATCCGGAAGACAGAGATGTCTTTATGTCTATAATAATTTGGAAATAGATTTGGGAGAATAGAAATAATTTGGGAAATTCAATATTTGAGAACCCACTCCAAATTGCCAAAATTGAAGTTGATATTTTTCTCAAAGATTTTCTAAAAGTCTCTTGAGAAATTGAGATTTTATCAATAAAATATTTTTTTATAATTAAAGAGCATCATGACAGTAAAATGTCAAGATACGCAACAGATTAAATGAAAATTTTAATCCAGGAATGTGATCAAAATTAAATAATTGTTTAACAAATAAATAAATCATATTTTTTTCTTAAAATATAGTCCAGTGTGTCCCAAAAATAGAAGCTGTTGTTAATTTTGGCACCCATATTTGAAATTGTTAGACATTTTTAACTTTTGCTACTCCTCCAAATAAAAAAAGTTGTATGAGTTATTATGGTTATCACCGTTGCGTAAGGCCCATACAAGTCAATCTATAAGAATATGATAGGATTTTGTTAAGTTTTAAGATCAGACTTAGTTCAGATCAGCATTTCAGTTTTGATAGAGTTCAGTGAAGATAGGTTTGTAGGTGTCAGAGGTATCGATCATCCGTGTTAATCTAAATTTATTATTATTATTAATTGATTTTTTCTATTTTTCTAAAGTATTAATACCAGGCTTATTTTTTTTCGAATGCTTACTATTAATGCGAAACATTAAGAAAAAAGGTAGCTCAGCGGTAGGATATTGTGCTTCCAATGCTGAACATCCCAGGTTCGAATTCTGGCTCTTGGCAGAACAATTATTTAATCTGTTTCATGGCCGTGGGGCGACCGTGGGTAAGGTTGACACTCCTGGGGCACACCCAGCCTCTATAAAGTGGGTACCCTTAATTAAAATAATTGATTAAGAAGAAAAACCTGGCGGTTGAGCGTGATCTCGGTCAAATCACCTCCTTACACAACCATAGACCAAGAAACAATGCTTTCCCTATATAATACTGGACCCATGACTCTTCATGAGGTTGTAATGGTACAGGTTTTTTTTTTTTTTTTTTTTTTTAAAGAAAGATTATAGAAAATTGAAATAAAAATTTACTATCAGCGTATATTAAAGTGCTACCAGTGGGTAGTTTCTCAACAAGCGTGTTTCATGTAATAATATTTCTCTGTACAAATTTACTTGATGTATTCATACTAATACAGTTGTAAATATCATAATAAAAGTTTAAAAAAAAATACTATCAGCGTATTAATAACATCATAAGATAAGAAGTGTGGCAGAGCGAAGTTGTTTATTACTTGCCTACCTCTTCTAGGTAAGGAAAACATTGAAATCATTTCAGATTTCCAATCTGAAGTTTTCAACAGATCTTTACGTTTCAGAGTCTCCTTATTCCGACAAAAGTAGTTATTTTTCGTTTTGTAGAGATTCGACTCCAGATGGCAGTGAAACAAATCGAACATTCTGTGCGCAATAAGCAAAAACAATGCTCATGTCAGAGCATTTAATTCTCTACATAAGAAAAAGAAAAAATGACATCGTTCAAATGAGACTAGTATCATTAAAAAGATTTTTTAGCTTACAATTAGTACTAAAGTTTTTAAAAGCATTCTGGGAGTCCTACTCACTTTTCTTTATTTTCTTCTAGAAAATTTCAGATACTAATTTAATAAAAAGATCACTAAGTCTTCAATAGGGCCAGATCTTAAAGCTATAATGTAACATAATATCTTGATAAATCGGTAACGAAGTGTACACCAATATTCTTGTTTTAGTCGCCAATATTGATTCTACTAAAATACTAAAAAAAACATGAACAAGTAATTATAATAATTTTATAGGTACATGACGATATACGAAATATTACAGAAGAGAAATAATAAAAATGACTAATAAAATCATCTTAAATAAAGTTAATTTTTTTTTCAACTCATTTTTGTTTTTATTTTAATATTATTTTCACTATTTTAGTAATATAACTTCTAAAAATATAATAAATTCACCACCTGAAAGGACAATCAACGGAAGACTCAAGACAAAAGGCGAACGATAACGTATCTCAGCATAAATGCAGACAGTTGATAACGGCCAAGGCTAAGGTGTAATGGAAACCTCATGCGATGTAAGGTCATGATGTATCACTATTTAATGCAGTAATTTTCTTAGAACATTTTATAGAGATATAATCAATAATTTGGAAGAAATTGGAATAATTTAAAAAAAAAACAAAGTTATGCCGTCCTCCTTCCATAACAGCGAAATAATTGAAAAAAAAAACACCTTACATAAAGAAATTATTACAACCAAGACAAAATTATTTTAATTATTTGTATTGGAAATTAATTTACTTCTTTTAAGGTAGCCTGAATACAATAAAAACAAAAAACTATTCCTACAACATTATCAAATCGTGACTATCTTTCTTGTTCTTCAACAGTGTTCTCTTACTCTAAGTAACATCATCGCTTTTTTTTTTTTTTTTGAAAATACAGAAATTATTCTTTGACTACTTGGTAAAAACTGCCCCTACTCTTTCACAGCTAGGCTCTCAGTAACTGGTCAAGGTATAGGTAATTAGTAATTGAATAGTTTTACCGAATTTCTTCCGGCCATTAAGATGTAAGTGTCAAGTCGGCTTAAGAAACCGTTGTAAATTTCTTAACGTTGATATTGTTAAGGTGAACTATAACAGTTTTCGGATATTTCTGTCGACCCATCTTTGAGATTTTAAGGAAATGTATAACAACTGAAAGCCAAATTTTTAGATTTTTTTTATTTATTTAGACATATAATAATCTGTCTCGTGGACAATAATTATAGTGATATATGAACACATTCACACCACATATACAGAAAATATAAAATTAATAAGAGTAAAATAATAACTAAATAATAATAAAAAACGATGTACAATAAAAATAAAGATAAGTAAATTAAAAACATAAAAACACAGTCATATCAATATACAATATAAACAATCATGCAGGAAACCCCAAGCCAGGCTTCTCCCTCCAACTACAGAAGGGAAAGCAAGACTCCAAGAGATCCCTGCGCTACTCTCTCAACCTCGCCACTGGTGCCAAAGCCAGTGGAGTTTGAGCGAGAGCGCTTTAGCCACATACACTCATATCTTGAGTGGAGAATCTGGCCATCGCCAGAACTTTTACATTTTTAAAACAAGAAGTAAACGGCTAAATGTACAAACCTTGGTATGAAATAGTCATCTTTTTTGCCACGGACTTTCGGGCTACTACTTTATAGAATAGATAGCCATTATCAAGGCAGCAAAGCATCCACTCAATTGTAAAATTTGGAGCGATGTATTTCGATAAGAAGGTACACCATTAGAAGTAGATTTCAATAGCTATTTCATGGATATTTTTATTAATAAATACAACAAAAATATCTTAAGTTAGTTAGCGAAAATACAGATTTTAAAGAACAGTGGCTCGAATTTTTGCTCTGAAGATGGTTGATATAAAGGGATGTGAAGTAGGGCCGACTTGTAAATAGAGGACTAAGAGCCTGGACCTAGAGGATTGTGTACAATAAATCTACCCACATCAATGCCAGGTATCCTCCCCCCTCCCTTCCCTCTACAAGATCTTCTGCCCCTGACATCTCAATCTATTCCAAGCTCGGGTTATGATCTTTCTATAGGTTTAATAAGTTCAGGGTTCAGTTTATAGCTCCTTCCAAGCAGATGAGAACTTTCTTCAAACTAAAAAAAAAACTTGATTTATTACAATTAACGTTTATTACTATAACCATACAGCAGCCATTTATAAGATCGAAACTAGTGTCTTATCAGATATCCTAAATATTAAATTATAAAATTGCATTCGTTAAATAGATATGGATGAATCATAAAATTTTAATCAGCAGCTGAAGTCGAATTTAATAATACAGAATCTCTGTTACTTTTATTGTAGCAGGTGTGAAAGTTTGAAATCGGAATCCATCCATACATGGCCCTTGTTGTAAATGTAGTTACCGTTAATACGGATTATTAGCACCATTTTGTTTCTTCGACTGCTAGCAAAGATCTTCAACTTACACCCATATAAATTTCATATAGCAACATCATTTTTATTAAAACTCAATTGTCTTGAGCTTGTCGAGTTTTGTGAATACAGTCTACTATTTGCGGATAACATTAATTTTCTGTTTCTATTTCCCAGAAAACCCATCGAATTCTTATCGAAGCTTAGAGTGGTTTAAAAGAATTCAAAAGTGACTTAAATGAAGAACGTGGAACATGGTTGCCATCTATTGTGAAATGCTAAAACTTGGCGAAACCGTTAATACTGATGACGACTACAAATGATCAATTCTTCTCAACTATTGATTAAAAAACGACCACCAGAATATCAAAAAAAGACAACAAAAGTGATTTTTTAAAATAATAATCGCACACAGTAAAACCAGTAAAGTAGAGGATGGAGGCGGAAATTATTAAAACATGCGGCTTACTCACCAGACTATAATTGGTTCCGTCCCAATATTATTGATGTGCATGGATGGGATAAGCTCTTACTCAGCAGCACTTCCCTTCTTATGAAAATAACTTGACTTCTGATTCGCCACAAAAGAATAACGGTGTTTTTTTTTTTTTTACCATGGCATTCATAAATTTCTAGTGAGAAGGGAAAAATTCATAGCTATGGAAAAATCCGGTTTCATATTTCCACACATGGTATTTAATAAAATCTACTTAAAACGATACATAAATAAATTTTATTGCAATTGTAAGATGAATTATATAATAATAGATTAAGATATTTTAATATTTAAATATATATATTTATAAACATTATAGGCCAATAAAATCTTCCAAGAGCAAAGTAATCTCCTTATTATTGGCAATTGTAAAGCCTGGAGGGAATGATCCAGCCTCACGTCGCTGGCAAGGATGGTTTCCATGGTGCTGCAGGCTACCTACAGCTCGATAACCGTCCCTCTGGGGACCATTCGGTAGGGCGTCCTACAGGGATATTTAGTTTTAAGAATAGTTACATGTCATATCGGTCTCTATCCTCGGATCATGGCAGTTCAAGGTCATCGAACCTATTTTGTCTATCCTAGACCAATGCCGTCTGTGATTCAATCTCTAGGCAGCCAAAAGCCATATCGCAATTTCTGGTTAATATATAGGGAGGTTAGTATTAATAATCTTGCACTCAATTGCATTTATTTAGTTTTAAAGGAATGAATTATGAATTATTAACTCAACTTTGATATTATTTCATGAAATTTAAAAAATAAATAACAGAATGAAATCAGCCAAACTATTTATAGCTTGAATTAGCTGTTTACATCAGAAGTAATTAGAAATAACAGTTGAATAATAACACATCACTACTGAACTCAGTATCCAGCACACCAATCTATTAAGGTAACAGTTATTATAAAAAATTATGCTTAAAATTTTTTTTGGTCTCTTTTTAAACCAATCCACCACAGTCACATAAACATACCAATTTAAAAAACAAATGAAAAATTTACTAATTGTAAGTAAAAATACAAGCCAATATATATAAACATTAAAATAGTGAAAATAAATGTATATTTTATAAAATGTATATAAAACTTCAGTATATCATCAAAAACAATGATTTGGCATAAGAAGTGATATCATATTTAGTCGTTCTATTTTAGAATTTAAAATAATATATAACTGATAGACACTTCATAGTATCGAACAATGCCTAGTCATCTCTTATTTCCCAGACTGCTGATGTTCCTCAAGTAGTATCAAAGGTCCTATCTTTTACACAAGCCCATCCCATCCCAACACTGTCATCATCACCACCTATGCCGATGCCACGTGTGTCCTATCAGTTTGTAACGACCCATCAATTACATCCCAATTTAAACTCTTCAATGACACACCACAAATCTTGAATAATAGTTTCAAAACTGGCTTATCAAAATAAATTCCACGAAATTACGTAAACCTATGACTTCCTGTCCTACAGTGTCCTTTACCAATACTCCGATTATTCCTATTGAACAAATCCGATACCTAGGACTGCACCTGGACAAACGCCTAACTCTACGTTTCTGACTACTTCAGAACTTACTAGACAAATGCTCTAAACTCCCAAATAATCACAAAAGACTTATACACATGACAGTAATAAGAACATATGGAGTTGAGCTTTGGGGTTCCACTAAACCATCGAATTCTTCTCGTATCCAATCCTTACAATCCAAAATTCTTCGTAAATCGTCAATGATCCTTACTTTGTCACAAATAAAATCATCATAATGTTCCATATGTTTCCGATTTGGCCCAATCCAATCTAGTTTTTAACCTTGCTTCCTCCTCGATTCTTGATAACCCCCCGAGGCGTCTGAAAAGAAACATCTTTTCCTCGAGATCTGCTAATTAAGATATTTTACTAGAGTACTCACAATAGGGAGATTCTCTACAATTCTTTGCATGCTATTGTGTTTCACTGTACCACATTTACAAGATGTATATTTATTTTATATAGTTGTAAATTTCCTGAATTAAAATATATATATATATATATAATAAATAAAGAAATAAAATTATACTTGATGTTCATCATGTTTACGCTATATAAAATTTTAATGTGAATAAACAAGAGGCCATCGATAGGCCATAAGGTGCAGCTGGTATTGTGCGTGTATTAGTTGGTGATTGGGATGAAGTAGATATGCACAAACTAAACAGTTTTTTACTAACCAATCTTCATTAATATAATTATTATAAATATCTCGTTTTTAATATTGTTGTATATTGTTAGACGTTCGTACTTATATATTATTACTTCCCTTTTCATGAGACTTTCCAAGAAGAGGAAAAATTATAAGCTGATTTATAATTTATAAAAGTTATAAACGCAAGGTATGTTTTAAAATTTAATTTCGATATTCGGCGGAAGGTTTCGTAATTGTTTCATTTAACTAGCTGAATAACTTTCATCACGAAACTTTTTGACGAAATTCCTTTAGGCTATCGTGTAACGATCTAGGCTTTCAAGGCTGTGTGCACACGCAAGCAATAATGCAAAAGAGTGACCGAAAACTAAATGAAAGTTTTTAAATTTCAAATAATCTATTATAATGGTTAATAGGAGTGATATTGATAACTATAAAAGACACAAATATTAAAATACGTTCTGGTTGTTTTGTTTTTAAATAATTGTCTTACGTATACAACCAAAATACAATGAATTCTTATGTTCCAATCATTAAGATGCATATTAGCTGAAACTGTCAAATTAGACATGTCACCTTGAAGAAGATCGAGTAATTCAAATTACTTTTTATATTGTTAGGTATGTAGCTGAATATAAAAAAATCTAGTTTTCGCCCTTGAAATCTTGTGGGTTCGTACTTCAAAAACCATTGAAATTTCGAACTTTTTTTGGTTTACCCTAAATAGCTCTTTTTTAGAACGGCGTAGACAAAAAAATGGTTATATTCACTATTAAACAACTTAAAATTATCTCTACATTCCAATAAATTTCATATAGTTTTGTTCCTTTTAACTATTTATTAAAAAAAGCCAATGTACCAAAATAGCATCCAAGATTAAAAGACCAAAATGGTCTGTTACGTGAGTTAAATTTTCAGTCACTGAGATTCAGCGTTTGGCTTAATTTCGTCATAATTGGCCTTTTATTAAAGCTGGGCAATCGGAGAAAAATAAAAAAATAAAAAATATTTTAAAAAATTGCTCTTGGCAATAAAAACACTAGTAAAGTTCATTTGTTCAGATTATCAACTTCAAACTAAAATTGAAAAACAAGCGTGGTTTGTAAATAAACGGCCAACAATAACGAAAAACGCTTTGAAATAAAACATGTAAAGAATACATTTTTATTTCTAAAACACTAATTACTTTTTAAAATATTTGGAGCGCGGTTACTTAGAATATACAATTAATCGGCGGAAAAACGACACTGCCATAGGCGCCCACATCTTCCACATAGTCCTCTTCCACATCCTTCAGAACTCATGAATGGCGTAATAACGTTATAATAATATAATTTTATTAATATAATCATAATTTCATTAAAATATACTATAATTACGATAATGTAACATTTTTGTAGATCATCTTGATTGTATAGACGAAAAAAATATTAATACAATAATTTAATAATCGAAAACTTTTTTTTTCATTTTACATCTTATATTCTTCTATGGTACTCTATCTATGTTATTTATGACTACTGAATGATGTGGCATTAAAATTAACAAGAAAACCAGTAATAGTTGATGATAAATGTAGTTCTCTAATTTTGTTTCAGCCCAAAGGAATCTCTCTCTCTCTACTTTTATAAGATACTAAATATAATTAATCAATTAATTAAAGGTGAAATAATATTTCTCGCTGATTGAAAGGAAGACCCCTGAGAGAGAGACATGAGACATGATATTAATGGGGTGCTATATCACAACCTGATGAGGCACCGCACAGAGGGAGTAATCAGGTTAATAGGCCTCTTCATTAACTTTAAGGACCTTCTTGAAGGATCTGAGGGCAGGCCTGTCCATCGATCCTTTGTAATAATCGATTTATTACAGCGAAGTTTCATGAGGTATCAAATATTTTGAAATATATTATGTGATAATGATGTTAAACATGATCCACATCCTTAATTAACGTAGACAGACCTCCTTTCAGTGTAAACGGCAACAATTTTATCCATCATCTGTTACGTTTGCAGAGATCTTACAACGCAGAGAACTTAAGGCACCTAATCAAATTTACTTCAGTATTTTTTTATGGTCCGTTGTACAGGCTCCTTTTTTCGTATCTACAAATTTTAAATCTACGAAAATTCTCAGAATCGGAACGTATTCTAATTTAATTAATTAATTTAGTTAGATATTTAATACCCATTTGGTTTCCACTTGGACCATAAGATAACTTGATCACAAAATCGAATAAGAAAGATTTCTTACAAAAATATTTAACCGTTTGGTCAATTTAACCTCATTATTTTGACACATTGAAGATCACGCGAAACGGTCCAATATTTTGTATACTGCCTTTTTTTTTTTAATCAAATTATCTGACGATTCAGGAGGAAAGAAAATTCATGAGGTTTTAGAATCTAATTAAATAGACAAAGTTTGCCAATCTCCAAATTGAAAGGTGTCCAATTCCGAGAATGTTCGTAGAAGAAAAACTGTAGATTAAGATTTAAAATAAGATAAGAGGAACTGAGATGAAGCTATTCGAGATATTTAAGGCGAATTTTAACATTTCGTTGAAATGTGATTACTAATTAATTATTTATAGGAACTATTAATTATTTATACACTAATAAAAAATATTATAGAAGTGTGTGTTATTCAATATATATATATATACATTTGCTTTTTTTTTTACTTCAAATATTGATTTGTAACAGTCATCTTGTATCGAAAATCAGCAAATGTGCTGGGATAATGACATGCCATACATGGTGAAGGACAGTACTCAGCAGCGCCCTAACTTGTTTCAATTACTTAAGTTGTCTAAGAAATATCTTTCATCCAACGCCTTTTTACCCTCCACTTCATATTCAGGAGCACGTCAGCTGTTGCCATGTCTCTTATTAATTTGTTATAATGTCCGTTCAAATTTGTATAAAATCGTTGGTAGTGGGTCTTTATGTGTTGGTCGACTGATGCGAGATGGAGGTCAGTATGTAGAGTTTTATTAGTCACGTAGCAAGGTGCTTTTGTAATGAGTTGTAATTATTTTGATTGGAAGGTTTGAGATTTTTGTAGATGGATTTTTTTAGCAACACCGTATATCTGTGATGAGTATGTTCATATGGCTTTAAATAAGTATGTATATGTATTCAGTTTCTATCTCAGTTTCAGTTTTGAAGATTTAGAAAAAAAAGGGATAGAGACATTTTTCAAATGTGATATGTTTAATTTTTACCCGCGAGCCCCAGGTCATCCTTTTCTTCTTTCCTGGGCCAGGGAAGAGTGCAGGATATTAATGCCAGAGTTGAAAGCCCCCTTCTCCCTCCGGTACCGGAATTTGAACCCGTAATCTTAGGTTTCACAAATGCGTTAGCCCGCGCGGCCACCCCGCCATCAAAATCATCAAACTATTGAATGAGCAATATTATGTATATATATATATTCGGAATAAACATAAATAGTACAGCCCAGTGAGATACTTCACATTAGATCTTTCTTCCTAATGCATTCGACGTAAAAGCGATATCAGCGATGTTTTATTATCAATTATAAATGTCAAAAATTTAATAAAATGTGCTGTTCTATCATAGAGCTATTCTCCTCCATTTACCTTCTCAATAGATATTTAGTTCGTGAAATACCATTATTCAGAAAGAGCTTGACGAAAGCTTGCTATACTATAACCCTGAGTTAGATTTGATCGGGCAAGTTCATCCATTTCACACGTTTCTTTGCCTAGCTCGTAGATTCTAATCAGTTTTCATTAACCTCATTATCCATGAAGTATTGCCAATCCGAAAAAAAGTATAATTTTCTATTCCCATAAATGACAAAACTATACATTTTACTTCACCAGATATCTGTTAGTCACAGTTTTCAGTCGAATGACAGGCGGAAACAACTGTGACAAAAAGACTGTGGGAAAATCACGGAATTGCTACATCTAAAGATATGCTAACAATCTTAGATCTGTTATTTATTATAATAGTGATCAACCTCTTTACGCAACACTGTTTAACTAGTAATATTGTTACGGTGTTTAGTCTATTCAACCTCTAATTGAAGTGACAAATAAGAAGGAATAACAAACATTTCCATTACAGTTTATTGAAGCACTAACAAATGAGGCGTTTAATTGGAGAGAATGCCGGTAGTGTGGGGAGGGAATGAGATGTGAGGGGAGATAGGAGGCCTATTGCGGCCTACGGCTAATCAACACAAATATTCTCCCTTCTTTTTGACCCAGTTCCAGGTTCAGTGTGGCCTGAGGTTTTGTCGTCGCTACATCTGTCAATGTGCAATAATGGAAAACAAAATAATCATTTTCATAGCGGTAATTATTTCGTGTGAAAAAAAAAGAGAAATAGTAGTTTTCAAAATATAAACAAACCATTTCATTTTTAAATTGATTTATTTGTTTTCCAGGATGGTACCAATACAAATAGAGGTGGTCTCAGCTTCATGTAATTATTAATAATTTACAAATAATTGTCTGTACAGTAATTAAATTTAATGTTTTAAATATTTACAAAAAAAAAAGAATCGAAATTCTGATGGAATATAAATTCAAATATTATAATATTATATATATATAGAGAGAGAGAGAGTGAGAGAGGAATTAAATAAAAACCGTCTGTCAAGTAAGTTCAGTATAGCTTCTTCACCGTTTTCATTGGGTTAAAATATCTATATTACAACGTCTCAAATTTTTTGTATGAGAATAAAATCTCTGGAAGTAGCTGTTTTTGGAAATTCAGGGATTATCCAACAAAAAAGATATTTTTTTTACGAACACAATTTAAATTTACTGAAAATTATACGAAATCTAAGTAATGACAGTAAGAATTATGCCAGTAACGTTTGGAGCCGACCAAACAATACAGTGTAAATTAACTTTTTGAATAAAACCTAAAATTTTATGACCCCATAACAATATTGTAATAACCTAACTCCCAGTACATATGACCAGTGCCTTCAACATTTTGCAGCCATTATATTGTTTTTTTTTTTTTTTTTTTTTTTTATTGAGTATTATAACAATCTGTCTGTTGGACATTGGTTATAGTGAGGTAGGATGACATTCACACCATATGTACAAAAAAATAAAATAAATAGAACAAAATAATAATCAAAAGTATATACAATAGACAATAAAATAAAATAACCTAAAAAATAAGAAAATTAAAACTAAGGAAAAAAAAAAAAAAAAAACACATGCATACCTATATACAATCAGGCGAGGGAACTCCAGGAGAACCCTGCGCTACTCTCCCAACCGCGTCACTGGTACTAAAGCCAGCGGAGATTGGTCGAGAGCACTTTAGCCACATACACACATGTCTTGAGTGAAGAATCTGGCCATTGCCAGAACTCCAATTTATATAATCTACAAAAGGTCGCGAGGCCACTGTCGTTTCAACCTTCTTGGAGGATTATAGGAATGGGAGATGCTTGATAGGGATTGTGCAAGAGGATTTGGGTGGTAAGTAAGGTTCTGGTGAAATTTGGAGAATTTTTCTGGGATAAGGTCTAGGACAAATGGGATGTTAAGGTCATGATGTAGGGTTTTGTTGGATACATAGAAAGGAGCATCGACTATTGTTCGAAGGACTTTAGACTGGAAGGATTGGATGCGCTTGATGTTAGAAAATTTTGCTGATCCCCACAGTTCTAGTCCGTAAGTCCAAATAGGTTTCAGTATTGTCTTGTAGATCAGTAGCTTGTTTTCAATGGAAAGTTTAGATTTTCTGCTTAGTAGTCGGTATAGTTGGCCGTATCGTCGGTTGAGTTCTTGTCTTTTGAGTCTAGTATGCGGGTTCCAAGTTAGTCTTCGGTCTAAATGAAAGCCAAGATACCGGACTGTGTCTGAATAAGGAAGCTGGATGGAATTAAAGAGTACTGGTGGACAGGAATTGCGTCGGAGTGTAAAGGTAATATGTTGGCATTTAGATTCATTAACTTTAATGCGCCAGTTATTACACCAGTGCTCAATCAAGGTGAGGTGACTTTGGAGATTTAAGGATGCTATTTCGGGATCAGAGTTGGATGATAAGATTGCGGTGTCGTCAGCGAATGTTGCAAGAAAAGTATCGGGATGAACAGGGATGTAAAGCACGGGACCCAAGACGCTGCCTTGGGGAACACCGGCTTTAACGGAGTAGATATTGGAAAATTCTGTTCCACAGCGAACTCGAAAGGAGCGGTCAGAGAGGTAGGATCGGAGGACTAGGTACAAGGACTGAGGTAAATGGATTTTAAGCTTGGAGAGCAGTCCGGAGTGCCATACCCGGTCAAATGCCTGTGCAATGTCCAGAAAGGCACCCGAACAGTATTCCTTGTTTTCTAGGGCTGAGGAAATATGATCAACAACTCGGAGTCCTTGTTGAACAGTAGAATGTTGAGAGCGAAAACCAAACTGATGGGAAGGGATATTTTGGGATTCTATAATGGGTAGGATTCGTTTCAAAAGGATCTTTTCAAAAATTTTTGAAAGGATTGGGAGTAGTCTGATTGGTCTATAGGATGTTGAGCTATTGAGAGGTTTTCCTATTATATTGTTAGCAATTATTTATATTAATTTTAATTATTAAATAGAATTCAATGAAATTGATACTAAGTAATTTTTATACTGTTCTCTGAATTTCCTCCAAGTTTGGATCAAATCGAATGCGCCGTTTCGAACTATGACCACATCAAATAACCCTTTTCCTGATATGAAAGAGGGAGTATTTGTTTTTTGGAGTATAGAATTTGATAAAACTGATGCCTATTTCATTGTACATTTACCATTCCCTAAATTCCCTCAAAATTTGAGCCAAATCGAAATTGCGGTTTTAGAGATATTGATGTATCGAGGTAAACACACTTACGCTTAAATAAGAGAAAGTAACATACAGAATTCGATGAAATTGACCCTACATTATTTTTTCACAAATACCTACCTTTTATCCAATTTTGAGCCAAATCGAACGAGCCATTTCTAAAATATTGGCATATCTACAAAAATACGTTTTCGCGTGTGTAAGCGGATGTGCTGGTTGAAATTTAATAAAATTGATTGATGTGATTTTTAGTTTCTGAGATACTTTAATCCATATCTTCAATAAAACTCGTTATCATATGGTTTTCAACGCCATTTATTTCCTTTTATCTCCTTATTTTATTAATTTATTTTTTATAAATTTATTTTCTTCGCTATTTATTCCTCTTTTATAACGTCGAGTTAAGATACAATTTTGAATAATACCTCATTAAAAAGAAGATAAAATGATGAACATTTCTCTTGCTTACAATATCATGGTTAGATTTTTAGTTTTTGAGATGATTTAGTCCATACGCGAAAACAATTAGTCGACTCCAGCCGACATCAACCGAGCTTTCCAGATCGAAAATCTAATTTAGTCTCTACAAAAAAGTGCAAAACGAGGAAAAAGACGTTTCCACTTAAAAAATATATACAAATTCAGACACATAAAAAAATATATTTATTTTTATACGCTTTTCCATATTAAAAACACAGTGCCACATCACATGACAAATGTTAGTAATTATCGTTAATTGAAAAAAAAAATTCAGTTTAAATACAAATACATTAAAGTTTATATCTAAGCTACATATACATCAATCAATAAAACTGTGGAAGACTCAATATCACTGTTTGACCAATACATACTTACATTATAGGTACACTGTTACATATACGTACTATATATATGTATATATATATATGTATATATATATATATATATATATATATATATATATATATATATATATATATATATATGTGTGTGTGTGTGTGTATAAGTTAAGTGTCTCGGACTTGTGATAATAAAAAAAAGAGAAAAAGGTTAACGAAATGAAACGCATGAAGTCGAAATTAATACTGGTTTATTGTTGCTTCTATTCCTCTATATATACAGTTAGATCATGTTTACATCGATACGTTTGGTATTAACGCTAATACTGTGCCGCTCCGTACCTTCACTTATATATATGTATATATATATATATATATATATATATATATATATATATATATATATATATATATATATATATATATATATATATATAAGTTATATATATATATATATATATATATTTTTTTTTTTTTTTTTTTCAGTAGGCTCTACAGACCTTGATGATCTTTGGCCGTCTGAACCAGCCTTCTCCACCTCTGCCGACCTTGGGCCACTGCTTTCCAGTTTGTGGCATGAAGATCAGCCGTATCTTTGTTTATCCTATCTATCCATATAGTTTTTGGCCTCCCACGTGGTCTCTTGCCTACTACTCTGGCATTGAATATATATATGTATGTATGTATGTTTATATGCAAATATACATACATACATAAAAACATACATACATATTAGTCGTATATGATATGGAGATTAATTTTTTTTCAAATGTTTATTCTATATATAAAGGAAGAAGATGGTCCGGGGTGGCGGTCATAAATAGGCTAAATAGTGGCAAAACTATTTTATTAAAAACCAACGTTTCGACTCGATACTACAAGTCTTCTTCAGGGAGGTGTGTTCAGCTAAGAGTTTTACTTAGTTCTATCTCAGTTTTGCCACTATTCAGCCTATTTATGATCTCATATTTAGCAATGAAGTTGTTCGACGACCCCTCGTGATTTTTATGGCACATAAAATTCAAATAGTCACTCATATGGTCCGAGATCGATTCAATAAAAACGTGATTTGCTCATGGATGGTTCCGGGAAAGCTTTTTGAATCTCTGGTGTATAATACAAATATAAAAAATAAAATAAATATAATATCAAAAGCGGGGTCTCATCATTTGATGAAACAATTAAACACTACGTAAACATGGTTTTATTAGTTTTTTCATATACATTTCTGTGACAAATGCTCTAAATGAAAAGGCTGAAGCACTCATTCCGAGAAAGGAAGCCTTTGAAGAGAGGGTTGGTACCGAGTCCTTTTCTTTTAATCTATCCCCCTCCATCCTCCCTCCCCCCAACCCACCCGCCCATTTCGCTGGCAATGGCCGCTACAGTCACGGCGTCCTGTGTCTTGTCTAATGTCTTATAATTTCTACTAGACAGCTCTGGCTTCTTTTTATTTTGATTAATCCTCTAGTTCTATTCGTTCCAGAGATTTATGTTCTAGACTATATTTAAAACTACTAAAAAGAAGTCAGTTTATTTTATCTTCTATAATTTTATAGAGGAATACATAGTTCCCATAATAAAAATCCTGATGTTTTATAATCTAGAATTTTATTTCTCTTTTATGTTCGTAAAGCTCGATGCAATACAAAGCTACAATCTTTCAAAACATAAATAATCTGTATTTTATTTTTAAACGTTTGCATTAGTATATGAGAATTAACAAATTCTGCCACATTTAAAAACAATATGTATCAGGGCCATAAATAGTTAAAAGAGTTAGTCGACTCAACCGGCCTTTACCAGAGCGTTAATGCCGGACGAAATCCGATGGATCAATCTAATTCACTCTCCACAAAAAAGTGCAAAACGCGCCTAAATAAGTTTTCATTTCTAAAACTTATAATTTTTTAAGGCTATAGATAATGAATACGGAATGCAATAACTCTGATGAAGATTTACACACAGGGTATTAATAAAATATGTCTGTATAACCACTAGTGGATCTAGGATTTAATTTTTTTTTGGGGGGTTGGGCTTTAGCCCGAAACCTTTTTTTTTCTTAAAAATTAAGATAATTACTTTGGAAAAACAGAAGAAAACTAACTACCGATATGAAATAGTGTTTAAGTGTAATTAAGTAAGTCCTTTTCAATGTAATTATACAAACAATAATACTTTAAGAGGTATTTTTTAACTTTTTTTCTATAAAACATGATTATACTTTACTATTTGGGGTGAGGGAGGAGGGGCTTCAGCCTTAAAGCACCCCTCTTCCCCCGAGTTACGGCCGATATATTCATTTTTCAGTTTTTAAAAAGTTCACTGAATTAAAGATTTTTAAAGGTATATGATATATTTAAAAACTAAAATTTCTAATTTTTTGTTTTGTTGAGAGAATAAAGAAGATTGTATATCATACTATATACTATATACCGCCCGTGTGTATAGCTCATATGCATAATTTTTCAGCTTGGTGGATAAAACCAGCCACGAATTCTCAAAATTGAAGTTATTAGCGAACTAATGAAATAAGTTATGTTAAAACACAAGTGAATCCATTAAGGATATATAAGTTAATATCTCGCAGAAAAAGCATAATTTATATTTTGAAAATAATAATAATAATAATAAAGAAAATAAATACCTCTATTATGTCATTGTCAAAGTACTTGTCAAGAGAGAAGCCAAATGCAGTGCTTACCTGTAAAAGAGATACCATATAAAGCTTCTTATAGGAACATAATGTATCATTATCTATGTTTGTTGTAATATATCATTAATTGACACAAGTATATTCAATATATATGTATATATATATATATATATATATATATATATATATATATATATATATATATATATATATATATATATATATATATATATATATATATTGAAAAAACACAGTCAGTCCCATTGGAAACACAGTCCCATTGGAAAAACACAGTCAGAATAATTTTATTTTTTGATTTTGGGTTTTTTTTTTATTTGTTCAATCTTGGCCTCTTGAGAAATGTAAACTAGTAAAATTATTAATGTTACGTCATAGACTTATTGATGAAATAAAAAACAAACGAAAACTATAGCTCATAAAAATAGAAGTAAGCCTTTCGTTTGTTTGCATTTTTCAATTTATCCACTCACTGGCTTTTGCAAAGTTATGGCCGATACATTCAGTTTTTCAATTTTTAAAAAGTTCACTGAATTAAAGATTTGTAAAGGTATATGATATATTTAAAAACTAAAGTTTCTAATTTTTTGTTTTGTTGAGAGGATAAAGAAACACATAGTTATATCATACTATATACTTCTGTTTACAATTTGATTAATTAGATTAATCATTGTTAATTGTTAATTAATAATAACATTTAAAATAGCTCGATATAATTCCAATGGTTCAAATTGCTTCAGATTAGGAAAGTGTTAAACTAATTTTCATTTCTTTTCCGTAATAGATAATTGGTTTCGTTACATGATAAAATCTGTTGTTCGTTCTAACAAGCGGTTCGCATGACAAGCATAGATATTATAATCCAATTCTCTGTAATGAGATGTTTACTTGCCAAATACATAATGACATGACAATTCACTACAATTAAACAATCTATGTGCTCACGAAAGCTACTTCAAGTGAATGTTACAAATTTAGACAACCAAATTAACTCCTGTAATTACACGTGTGTCTACTAATGAACATCGCTTTGTAAATGAATTATTGATTCACTACCGCATCACCAATAGCTTATAATACTAATCTAGTCTATTGCTATTTCGAAAAATTGTAATATTTAAATATATTGAAATGTAGTTATCAGGATTTCGGATCAGAGGATGTACATTCGCATTTAAAACAATTTCTTTTTTTAGATATTCTGACATAGTATAAAATAATTTCATAACTACAAATATAATGCATAGCTCATCTTATAGTGAACATTTAAACCTTTTTCTTAATAATGATCCGCTTCCCTAGAATTTGTTGATACCGACTAATTTCAAATATACGAACCTATTAATGCAGACCCGTCTCTCGGGAAATAAAATAAAGAAAATTACTCCAAAACTTGAATGCAAAATGTGCAACACTAAAGAAAAGGAAACACTTCATCATATATTATTTAAATGCCCAATATATAGTACTTTAAGTGAAAGAATTTATCAGAGTACGGAAAATCATTATGGAATAAAAATATTTAAGCCAACCAGTGCAGAAGTTATGAGAAAATTACATTTTTTTAATCTCAGTTATATCAAATTATAGAGAATTGGTAGGGTAATCTTGAAGATTGACCTCCGCATAATATGGCAAAAATTTCATTTTGTATATCGGCATGTAATCTGTCGGGGTATTTTTCTTCTCTATTCTCTTAGGTATAGGGGTAATCTTTTAATTTAATTTTAAACCATAGTTTACTATTAATATTTTTTTTAAAATGTATTTTTATTGATGTATATTGTTGACAAAGATCGGTATATGAGAAGGTCATCAGACCCGTCGTCGCCTATGGCTCTGAGACTTGGGTGATCTCCAAAGCATCGGAAAAAAAGGCTACTCGCATGGGAGAGAAGGGTTGCTCGCCGGCTATATGGCCCGGTGTACGAACAGGGAAGATGGAGAATTCGCACTAATAAAGAACTGTATGAAAAGTATGCGAGGTCGGATTTGGTCTCAATTGTGAGGGGGAACCAGATCAGAGGGTTGGGTCACGTGGCGCGTATGCCCCGAGACGCGATTCCTAAACGACCACGCCTGAGGTGACTGGACCAGTTAGAGGACGGCCTGAAAAGGATGGGAATTCGAAGATGGAGAATACTCGCTCGGGATAGAGGAGAGTGGCGAAGGATAATAAGAGAGGCCCAGGTTCTTACAGGACCGTTGCGCCAAAAATAAATAAATAAAATGTTGTTGACAATTTTGTATTTTATATTAATTTAATAATTGGAACTCTTTCAACGGTCTGATCTTTACCGAATATAATTTTTAATTTATGCTTAATACTGTTGTAATGTCTGTTATGTAGTATAAAAATCAATTTGTATTTCCATAAAGATAATAATGTTAGTTATTTTGTGATAGACTCCATTTGTATATGATCTTTCCCTTAAAACAATTAAAGATTGATAATTGATAAATATAAAAATATCTTGTCAATTTTGAATTAATTTCGAGCTCAAAATGGCTTCTCATCCTCCAACCGCCATATTCCAATCTAACCATTCTTGTGAAAAATCCTGTAACAAATCATATTAAAACGTCTTTACCACTTCTGGTCTCAAATCATATAATTTCTTTCCATCCGTTTGGATTTCGAACATCTCCTTTAGCTACAAGCCTAAGTTTCGACTTCGGTATAGTGAATATTTTATTCATATTTTTTGTTCTCAGCATTGAAGCGCGAAAAGGTTTGGATGGGAGTATTTGTCGACATATAACAGGGTTCAGATCGAGTATGAAGCCATCCTCTCCCAAAATTATTATATAAAATCCGGTATATTTTCTAAATATTTGCTATTAACTTATTCTTAACTTACGGATAGAAACTTAAATAAATTCATAATTTTGTCTATTTCTCATCTCAATTTTGTCTCTGACCACCGGTGTCACTCAAGGTAATATTTTAAGCCCCATTTCCTACACGATTTATACAGCTCGTGTCCCTATCCATTCTACCATGTTCTCAGTTCACATACTAATGACACGTTTTTAGTCTAATAATAACGAACTAAGTGTTGTTGCAACATAGTAACAACGATTACGAGTAAACAACGATGCCAACACCAACGTAATCTTGTTCTACCATATCCTTTAATGGTAACTCACGCAGACCTGTCGAACAGATCCACTACCTAGGACATTTCATAATAGAAATGAAGAAACTGCTCTTTGATACTGATCATTTCATCATTTCAAGCCTCCTGCTTACAAACCAACCCCCTGCTCCAAGAAAACCGATCTACAGCTTTATCTTGAAGTGACTCCCCTTTCAACCTTTTCCTGTCCGTTGGCCTCCTTTTCCATCCAAAATGAATGAGTGGCTAGAACCGATAACTAACTTCCACGCAAAACCTTGCAGTGCGCGTTGTTTTCCTTTGTCAACCTGATGGTAATACATAAAAACTACAATAGTAGGCCTTCTCCTAATCTATCAATAGTTGTATATGAGAAGCCATTTTGAGCTCGAAATTAATTAAAAATGGTCAAGATATTTTTATATTTATCAATTATCAATCTTTATTTGTTTTAAGGGAAGGATCCTATACAAATGGAGTCTATCACAAAATAACTAACATTATTATCCTTATGGAAATACAAATAGATTTTTATAGTACATAACAGACATTACAACACTATTAAGCATAAATTAAAAATTATATTCGGTAAAGATCAGACAGTTGAAATAGTTCCAATTATCAAATTAATATGAAATCCAAAATTGTCTACAGTAATGTGATTTATATGTTGTCTTCAAGGAATATATAAGCCCTTATAATTTATAGATTTATTCCATTTCAAACAACGTTTCGAGCTGATTAGCTCTCAAGTCATAAAAAAAAAAAAATGTTCTACGAAAATATATTTCTATATTATAATATCATTAAACACTCAGTTTTGATACACCAAATACAAAACATAATGGTACTCCTCGTCTTTTGTGCATTTAATAATGATTGTCATTTCTGAAAACTCGGTACTACATCCTCCCTCTATTGTTTAACATTGTAAACATTGAGTGACCTTGAAAACTACTTCTGTAGTAGCTAAATATACGTACTAATGTTCATTTTCTTTAGGCAACGAACATCGTAAATAATATTTGAAATATATAATAACATTGAATTTCCTTATAAAGTTATAAATCGTGCGTTTTACATTCATAATGAAGAATTTACTAGTACGATCCCGACCATCGAATCTATGAATGATGACGAGCACTTAACTTTGAAATTCCGTAAAAATGATGAAACAGAAACCTAGAGCAGAAACACCGGAATGTAATTCAATGAGGCTAAAAGGTCAGTCAAAGAGAAAGATGAGGAAATTAAGGGGCTGTCAGCAGGGGAAAATAAAATGCTTTAGAGAAAATGAGCTCGATGTTATCTTTACGATCAATTTCCGCCATTACTGTCGTCCATCCTCAGGATAACACTTTTCTCACCAATCGGTCAGCAAATGCTAAGTCTATCGAGACTATAGTGTGAGTAACAGATGATGACATAGGAAACCCTAGAAAAAAATAAATACAAATATTTATATAACTTATACAAATGCATATTCAAAATTTTAATTAAGTAGAAAAGAATAACTTCTACTGGCAAGAGGTATGTATAAGGTTGAATCTATAATTCAAAAATTTTTATAAATCAAACTTGAATTATGATCAGAAACAAAATCTGTGTATCGTATTAAATTTCTTTAGGTCTGTCAAAAAAAAGTAGCAGCTAAAAAAATAGATTTTATAATTTTCATTGAAAAGATTTTTTGTGTATGTATATGATGTTCTTCAACTAGAAAATATTGTATAAGTAGAGATTATAGGAAAATCTTAAGAATAGGCAATAGTAATAGCACGGGAACGAGATTCTCTAAATCTCACTCCTAACATATACAGTAATTTGTCATTCCTGTTTTAAAGATAAATAATAAATACAAATTATAAAATGTGACGAATTAATAAAAGACGTAAACAGCAGGATAAAAAAAACAACAAAAACTATTGGACAAAAAATATATGAAGTAACAACAAGTGATTGATGAATGACATCAACAATTTTCAAAGAACATGGATTCTATTTTTTAAACGTTTAAATTTTCTGGAGAAAATCTGAAATTATTTCTCTATTGTAGGAATCTAACTGTATTTATAAGTGACCATGAAAGTAATTCAAGCAATCAGGAGGTTTATTTATTTTAAACGCAATAAAACATGTATTGCTTATAAATTTAATTTAATTTAGCTTTTCTGGTTTATTTATTTATTTACAATTAATAATTATTATTTTTTACTTTCATTTACCTTTATATGTAATATATAGTAAGGGAAAGTATTGCGATCGTCAAAATTTTCAAATCAGAGTTTTCAACGGAAATATACGTTTTGAGGTTCCCTGATCCAAATAATCAAGTCTCGCTAAATGATCTGTTTTTTTGTGTGTGTTATATGTTTGTGTGTGCTAACAGAGTAGTTCAAAAACGAAAAGTCGTACGAAACTGGTATTACGTATTTAAAGTTTGTATAGCTTTGTGATGTTACAGTAACTTTTTCGTCTAAATTGGCAAACCGGAAGTGGGACTTTATATCAACGATTTTATATGTTTTTACGATTTTCTCAAAACGGCTCAAACGATTTTGATTAAACTCGGTACATCAGTGTATTATTAAGTTTTTTTTAAATATCAGCTAGGTTTTATTCACACTGATGTCACTTTACAGGGCTTAAATGCCCAATGTTCATATACCTCTTCCTCTAAAGTACCTTTAATTTGGTTTACTTTAAACAAATAATTATCTCTTATTGACAGTAACTACTATATGGCTAAATATAAATTATGAAAGAATTTAATAATATGGAGAAAAAATAGAAAATGTTTATTTAGGTCGAAAAAGAATCTCCGAAAATACTAGTCAAAAGTACGCGTATAATATATCATTGTAGAGCGGAGAATTTTAGAGAAAAAAAAACTACATCTAATTTAGAAAGTCCTAAAATGCAATGGAGAGTGACGAAAAATTATAAATAATGATTTGTGAAAAGTAATATTATTTAATTGAAATCACATTTTACCAAGGAAATTAAATGAAATTTACTTACTAAACATAAAATTTTAAAATTTGTTTAGGTTTGAAACAACATTATTTAAAATGCACCGAATCAAACCAATGGCATTGTTAAAAAACTATTTCATTGTCCTTGTGTGAAAGGTGAAGTGAAATCTAAAAATATTTCACAGATGTTTAAACATATGCTTATAACGTTAAATACTGTAGTTTAATAACAGTATGGAGTCTAGGCGACTTCTATATTATATTTAAATAATTAGGTATACATTGTCAATTTATTCCAGAAAAATTTCCCTTTTCGAAATCAGTGTATTTTGGTATGTTTTCAAGGGTAAAAAATAAGAATTTAAATACATGTAAAAAGAGATAGAGTTTTAGTAATTATAATTTATACTATGTAGAACGACCCTTAGTTATTCATAATTAAATATGTAGACTTTCAAATCTCTCTTAGTCTTTAGAGCACAGAGATTGGAGTTATGTGGTTAAAATAAACTGATGCAGGTACATCTAAGGTCTTTATAGGCTACAATCGATATTATAAATAAGGGTTTATGTTATTGCAACGGTCTTAATGAGTTTTTTTTTATTATTTGTTTATTTAGCCTCTACCCCTAAGGGTCATTGGCTTAATGTTTCGATTTTATATTCGTTGATAATAGTGAATATTCTTTAGATATTTGAACAGTTTTTCTATTTCATTCTCCCCATCTTGCAGAATAGTTTTCATTTCCGTTCCCATTTGAAATTTTTTCCTTATATTGGTGTACCTTCTACATTCTAATAGTATATGTTTTACTGTTCTGGGTACTAGGCAATGTGTGCAAGTTGGAGCTTCTAATCCTCGCAGGAGGTATCCATGGGAAAACTCACAGTGGCCAATTCTTAGGCGACATAGTATCACTTCTTCTCGTCTAGACTTTCTGTTTGATGTGTTCCATTTGATACATGTTGTTTTTATTTCCTGAAGTTTTGCCGAACTCATTTCCCATTCAATGTTCCATTTATTTTGAAAGGAGCAGGCAAGTTGGTGTGTCCAATCTTCTCGAGGAATAGCATCAATTATTGTGGTTTGTGCAGTTCCTTGACGCCGAGCAGAGTTGGCAGCAGCATCGGCTCTCTCGTTACCCAGGATACCACAATGTGATGGTGACCAGATAAGGACTATGTTTTTATTTTCTTCCTCTAGTTCACCATATATGTTAAAAAAGTCTGTTATAACAGGATGCTGGTTCGTTGATTGTTCTATGGCTTCTATTACGGACATTGAATCGGTTATGATAGCATGGTTTTTGAAGTGGTTGCTGCGGATGTGTAAGAGTGCTTCTTTTATGGCCGTGGCTTCTCCCGTAAAAATAGAACATTCTCCTGAAAGTTTGTACAGGAATTCTTCACTGTCTGTAACGACTGAAAATCCCACTTGGTTTTCGGCTTTTGATGCATCCGTGTACAATATTTTGTAATTGCAGTATTTATTTAATAATTCTAGAAAATAAGATTTTTTTTCATCCGAAACTAGAGTTTTTTTTTAGATGTGGGACATATATTTTTCTGTAGGAATATTCGGAGGATTCCACCTTGGAAAGTTTTTATCTGGGAGCTTTTGGATGCAATTTAGGTTCATATTGAATGCTAACGTTGTTTGGATTATATTTCGCTTGAAACTGCTATTGATTGAAACTGTTTGTGGATCTAATATGATGTCTCGTAAGGGATGTCGTGGAATTGACATTATTTTGGCCCCATATTTTGCAATCATAAATGCTCTTCTTGTCTCTAGGAATGGTTCGGCGCATTCTGCATATAGACTCTCAATCGGCGATGTTCTATAAGCTCCTGAGCATATCCTCAAGGCAGCATTATGGATCGGGTCAAGAATTTTTAAAATACTTCTTTTTGAGGTTAATGAGTTTTTGTATTCATGAATATGACCGGAATTAAAAAATGTGTTGTTTAAAGTTTAGCTGTATAAAAAATGCGCTTGAAAAACTTGTAATAGCCCATTTCGCCAAACAAGAATTGCTTTTCGAAATAGAGCGGTAAGTGAAAGACCAGATATTTTTATTAGAAAACATATCATTACACTATTTCTGATCTGTTTTTCAAAAATATAACTTTAATGACTATCTACATACTCACATTTATTAATTATTTATCAGTTGTTCATTTATTTTATTAGATTTTATAACCAGAGTAATTTTTTTTTGTCTGTTGTACACTATTCTTATTCTTATTTGTTATTCTCTCTCTCTGTGTTTCTCTCTCTCTCTCACTCTCTCTCTCTCTCTCTCTCTCTCTCTCTCTATATATATATATATATATATATATATATATATATATATATATATATATATATATATATATATTTATTTAAATATAATATATTACGTGGTATCAATTTATCAATACAAAGGGGTTAAGCTTCCTTTGACGACCGGAGCGTAAGAGGCGCTTCACTGATTGGAAGCCCAGGCGGAACAATAAAGACACCTATAAACGAGGATGAATATTTGATTATAGTGTAGGATACTAAACCATCCCTTAATAGCAAAGTAATACTTGTCAGTTATAATAGGCGGTTCTGTTTACTCCCGCGTCAGTTAGCTTATAACGGCTTATGTTCTTTTTGTTCTATAAGCGCTTGAAGCCAAAAATACTTAAATTATTAAATTTCTTTCAGTTAACAAATTAAAACCGTAAGCTATTCTAAAATTTTTAGGTATGATTGAATAATTGAGTAGAATGTTTTTTGTTTTTTTTAAAGAAGGGTTATGTATAAAAAAACAATTACACACTTGTGTTGCCAAGAACCGGTCTTGGTCTTGCACTTTGCAACACCAGGACCAAGAACAAGTCTGGTAAAAAAAAATTAAGCAAAAATTGTGACGAATACTTGATGATTTTAGTTACTATATGTAAAGAACTGGTATAACCAATACACTTTTGCATTTAACTCTTTTAATTTTTCATTCGGGCTTAGTTAGGTTTCTCATATCTAGAAAATTACATTAATATCCCTGTAGTAATAGGCTAATAGATAACTGCAAGACTGTTCCGAGACTCTTGTTGAACGGCAAGTAACGGTTTTTTCAGCAACGGCTCCACCCCCATTTAAGTTTGATGGCTCAAGTTACTCAGTAATGTCCTGTGTTTAAAACCGACTGTACTGAAAACAATATTTTATTACATTTTGAGTATTCTCATTTTCGTTAGTTTCTTATTAAATCCTATATAACCTTGTGATCATATGTGATGAATATAAATTGTCAATTTTTTCAAAACTGAAGACGTTCAAAAATAGATAATTAAAAAAAATAACGGAAATAACTTTATCCAACCTAAGGGAAATAGTGTTGCCAAAAATCAGTGTTAGTCTTACAAAGCCACCTAACTGTTGTAAGACCAATACCAGAACTGGTTTAAATAAATCGGTTTTTTGAAAAAACATCAAGGCAAAATAGTTACTAATACTTGACAATCTTAGTTACTATATGTAAATATTTGGTATAACCAATATACTTTTGCATTTAACTCTTCTGATTTTTCATTCGGGCTTAGTTAGGATTTTCCTATCCAAAAAATTACAGTAATATTCCTATAGTCATAAGCTAATAAGTAAATGCAAGTCTGTTGCAATAAATGCAAGACTGAGTTTATAAGATCAAGACTCCTCGTCTCGGTCTCGCATTTGGGCAACCCTAAGGGAAAATATGATTTCAAATCAACTTAAAGGACATTGGAAGATTGTTAATGAAGTGCATACCCGCTACATCAAGTGTTCAATCGTAGATGAAAGGCACTCGATTAATATTCAAGTTTATATATCCGTAGACGCAAAGTTTACTAACGATCTATAAAAGTCCTTAAGTAGCTATGCATGTACATTTCTATTTAGTTGCGTAGGATTATTATCGTAATCGTTAGTTTTAATTTAATTAATTTCTTTATTTAAATAGAGCTTTATATTAATATGGCTGCTTCCGTAATGGTTAATAAACATGATACGAGGTATATTCTTATATACTTGTATGCAATGTAATTTTTCCGGTGGGCTACATGGTAGTTAGCGTTCACTGATGAGGAGCCATTGGTCCCCTTAAAGGTTAGATATAGGGATGATTTGAAATGGCCCATTTATTTTGGCCATGATAAGGGCGTATCTGCCGAATAAAGATGGTGAAGTACTGGAAAATTGTGGTAGAGGGCAATCTATTATGTCTAATCATTGAAAGTGGTCGTTTGTTGTCTCCTTACTAAATGGGATAATTATGCTCAGAATAGGCGCCTGCAATGGACCACACTGCTACTGCTTTCCCCTTATTTATATTTTATGAATGGAAGCCAGTATCTCCAATATTTCATCGTCATTTACTTCAAATAACTCCTATAAAGTTCAATAAATCGATCACAGTTAATTTTTTTTTCAGTGTGCGCTACAGACCATGTAGATCTTTGACCGCGAGATGTGGTGTTCTAGACCACATCCCGATTCCTGATTTAAGCACACGGAGGTAGGACCATCAGTCCTACACCCGGTCGGTGTGAGTTGTCTCCTGAACCCGGGAGAGGGGTCTCAGGCAGCATGGCTTTCTCTGGTGGACTGTCAACAAAATCGGTCGGTCACCCATCCAAGTGCTAACCACTCTCGGCGTTACTTTACTTGGTTACGTATTGCAAGCACCTTAGCCAGCACGGCTACCCCAGCCCCTTTATATCACTGTATAAAGCTATATTACTATATAAGATATATAGGCTATATCACAGCCCACTATATTACCTGATTACAGTTTATATCAGGTAATAAATTACTGATTACTGATGATGATATTATATTACTGATTACTGAGCTACACTTTTATGTATGTTTTTTTTTATTTCCCTCCCTTATCCATTAAACACTTCAGAGAACACTTACCTTTGATCCTCTATATTTCGTTAACGGCACCGCCTATAATGCTCAGAATATTTTATAAGGATGACCGGCCACCTTGAGTTGAGTGTAGCTGAGCGAAAAGGGCACGAAACCCTTCGTATAAAGCGCTATTTAAATAAAGATATTAATTAAATTAAAACTAACGATTGCGATAATAATCCTACGCAACTAAATAGAAATGTACATCCATAGCTACTTAAGGACTTTTATAGATCGTTAGTAAACTTTATGTCTACGGATATTTAAATTTAAAAAAAAGTAGAGAAGCGTTTGAAATCTACAAAAACGATTTTTTTTTTTTTTGTTTAATCTGTTTATTTTAAACATTCTGGAGCATATCCCGAATAATACCTAACTCTTGTATGTTTTAAAATACTTTCGGGATAAAGCATTGCATTACCCAACCCTGCAAAATGGATCTAATTGCTTCAATTCAACATAGTCATTAAAGTATTAACCCCGTTTCTTGAGTACTCCTTGCAAGGGTATTTGAAAGGTTAAGTCGGTGCCGAGATGCCCTTAATATCGGCCCTTTGAAGGGAGGGATGAAGACATTACAGGACCCTCAACTTCAAGTACTGGAGAAGACAAAGTGCTATAAAACTCTTTCACAAAGTTAAAACCGCGTCGACAATGAAGAGAAGTAGTATCTGAGAACAATAGAAAACTTTTTTTTTGTTAATAACTTTCTTAATAGCCTTTACATTATATAATGGTCATGCAACGGAAGCATAAGGTTTTTATGCGAGTTAGAAACTCACAAATGGACTTGTAAAAAGAAGACAATTGTTGTTCCGTACATAATAGGCAAACTACTGACCATTAATAGAAGAAAACCTATTAAGAGAATAATAATCGTTGCCATCAAACGCTTTACAAAGATAATAAATAACAAAATAAAAATAAATAGTCAATCTGATAATGTTGAATAGAGTTTCGGAAAATGGTCAATTAGTTTGGTTATTTTAAAAATATTGCTAGGTCGATCGAATACCAAATAATCCATGGCAAGATGATTTTTTTTTAAATTTAGTTCATTCTTTATGATTATTGACCCTGAAAAATATTATTGTGGTGTCTTGAATGCTTTTTGAGAAATTATTTATCAAACTGTGTGAAAAATAAGTTTTTGCTTTGTCAAAAATGCACCCAGTAATATATCTATTCAATAGTACCTTAATTATTAGCTAAAATTTGGGCTACATAAATACTATACAGAAAAAAATAAAATAAAATTTTAATATAAATTCGATTAATTGTTTCTAAACAATTTTTAAAGTAAGGTCTAGGAGGATCTTGAATAAAATTGGCGATTACTTAAAAACCAGGGCAGCGGAGAAAAGAATTATCCGTAAACTTAGTTTAGTAAAAATAGTGACATAGTTGATATCTTTGACAGTTTTAATAACACTGAATAAATGTATATCGAGTGTTATCTTGGAGTGCAAATCTCTTCTCTACGATTTAACACTCCGAAGCACCAATGTGGTCCTGCAGTGGATTCCGAGTCATTGCGGTATTCCAGGAAATGAGGAAACGGATAGTCTCGCCAGGAGGGGAGCAGAATTGCCACAAACAGTCCATCCAAAATCCTACGATTCCATTCGGCGAATGGTGAGGATGGTAGTGAAGGAGGAAATAAAAAATTTGCACAAAGACAAGGTGGAAGAGAAACGTTATGGATGTTTGGTGGAAAACCCGATCCCAGCAGACGTACCTAGAAGAGATGCAGTAGCCCTGCTTCCGCCTGGCCACTGGCCACGACTATCTACCAAGTCAGCTCCACAAGATAGGCGTGGCTGAGGATCCTATCTGTAAATTATGTGAACAAGCGGAAATGGATGCAGACCACCTAAACGAATGTCCTTCTTTGACGGATATTAAGAATCAAACATATGTAAATGATTATATAAAAAAATGAAACATATATTGGGCAGCAAGATGTCGGATGGTCGAATGACCAATGACTATGGCATAGGGGAAAAAAAAAAAACACAAACATTTTTGATGCATTTCAATGAACATATTTACAAAGGAGAAATAAATATAGGTATTTAAAAATGAAAAAAAAAATCATAATCATAAACATGAACAATAAATCTATATAAAAACAATAATAAAGATTTTATTTTCATTAATGAAATTTACAACCGTATTAAATAAAAATACGTCAAGTAAATGCTAAGATAAAAATATAATAACGAACATGAATAGATTTGTAGAAGAACTATCCATAGATAGTTCTCTAATATAACTTCTACATTAAGAAATCGGGAGTTCATTTTCTTTTCAGACGTCTCGGAGAGTTATCAGGGGTGGAAGAAGAAGCAAGGTTAGAAACGAGAGAGTTTGGATGGTACTGAAGCATATCATGGAAGAAAAGGTACCTGGATTTGGTCAAATCAGAAACATGAAACATTAGGTCATTATGGATGATTTCATTTGTGACAAAGTAAGAAACATTAACATTTTCCGAAGGATTTTAGGTATTTAGGCAAGGATTGGATAACTAAACTTGATTTAGTGAAGCTTTAACACCTTTAAGTCTAAATAAGCATTATTATAGTCATCTATTTGAAACGTTTGTAACTAAATGAAAGCTTAGAATATTTGTCTCACTAAGAAGATAAAAGGAAAATGTCGCATATACTTCAGGAATAAAATCAAACAGATATTAAATTATAAAAGCAAAATAAAAAAGTAACAGATAAAGAAAATTCATGTGGAATAAAAATAAAATAAATTGTCTTAAAAAGTTCATACCTTAACTTGGTGGTAAAAACATATTTAAGTTATCAAAATAAAAATTTGAATGGTTATCAAGGATGAAATATAAAACATACATAAAAAAATCATAAAAATCCGTGAACATATTTATTTAATTTTTATTTTTATTTGGTTTTAATTTTTATTTATGGTTGTATAATATAAATTTAATGAACCTTCTGTTTTACTGTTTTTTTTGTTGTCACAGTGTGCTTAAATTTAATACACAATAATATAATCAATAAAGGATGTTCTAACTAATTGAACGTGACATTCAGGATAAGCCTGCTAAATTTCCCCCTACCAGTTAAAGTAAACATAGATATTTTTTTTCCTTTGCGACCAAATACCGTGAATTTGTTGGGACATATTCACTATTCCCAGAGGATATAGAGGACATGAAGAGAACAAGTCTAGTCTAATGGCCATTCGCTATGTAGCTCTGAATAACAAGGTTTAGTACTCGTCTGTTCCACCCACTTTGTTCCTAGAATTGTTTACACCATGAAACGAAATCCTTTCTTATGAAATATTGTCTAATTTAATTTAAAAGTTGTATAGGTTACATGTAGTTAATGTGAATGATAAGCAAGTAGGATATTGGCTAACTAAAAATCTATTACGTTTAACACGTTAGCTGCGGTTACCGTCCTCGACTTCCGATATTCGTCTCAACTGCCAAGCGGCCGGGATTGTTTCGAATTTTCCCTATCTTACGAAGTCTCTAAAAGGATCATATTTGAAATGGAAGTTGGATAGATGTAAAGATATAAACGTAAATAATCATTATATCTGATTTAACGCTGTAGGGCGCCGTGGACCGATATCGTACCAGACTGACAAAAAATTATTTTCCTATGGTATCAACTCCCGGTGACCGATACATATTCCTGCCGTGACAGGACAGTGCACATACATAGTGATTGAGATAATGTTTAGAACGTCTGTGGCCAGTTCTAGGATCGTCTTTAACATAAAAAAAATCCATATCAATTACAAAGTTCTGGTCAGTTCTTGCTGAGTTCATTAGCGCAACTCAGCACTGACCACCGTTACCACTTCTGATGCGTCATGTCCATTATTTTATTAATTCTTCAGGTGAGGTAAGAAATCAGCGAAAGCAGTGCAGAGAATGCTACAGTGAACTGAGAAAGACCCTAGAAAGTAAGAAAGGCAATAAGAAAAACAATGAAAATCACTAGTTTCTGTGAGGACTGTGATGATATGCCCGGATTCTGTTCGCCGCACTTCAAACAGTATCACAAGCAGTTAGCAGCTCAATACTTCACTTTCAGTATTCCATTTCTTAAAATAAATCCATTGTGATAGTGAATACCCAAATATCTATATTTTTCTTGCATTGCCTACTTGACATCTTGACATTAAAAACGTACTACACAAATAATGCATAAATTATATCATGAAAATTATACATTCTAATGAGAAAAACTTTTTCTCATTTTCTTTTCAATATTTAATATTTATATCCCTAAAAATAACACTTTTTACTGAAATAAAGAGAAATTATAAAACATTCTCTATTTAAACACCATCGGACGTCGGGGTCCACCCCTGCGAATACTGGTCATTAATGAGGACGCAATCAACAGATAGAGACACTGTATAGGGAGTTTAGTTCACCTGTTTTGTCAAAATACAGTGGTATACTTCGAAACTGATGTATGTCTCCGGGGTCAGATGCCGTTAGGAACTTCATACATAACTAGTGTTGTTCGCCGGGAACCGATATTTTCGGGAAATACGTTTAAAATGATATTATCATGCTCAGCACCTAACGTGTTAAATATTATTTTTCAAAGGTGAATTTTTGTAGGTGCATCCATTCTCCGTCAAACTTAATGATTGAGCCATCATTTTGAAGATTATCTTCTCCTTCAGGTGGGAAAAGAGTCATATCCTCCAGAATCGTCATGCAAAAGATATATTTTATTGTTAAACTTTATTAATCAAAAACTCAAAAAGTACGCATTTATAGATTATTTCCAAGATGTTTTTTTTAATTATGCCATATCTTCGTTATTTCTATATCAAATCCAAATATATAACTATTATCATTTTAATAACTACGAAAAGGGTTTCTAAAGTCTTTATAAAAAGGAAAAAAAGTCATCGAAATTGAACCAGTTGTATTACTATACAATTTTGAATAATATCACATTACAGAGAAGATGAAATATTGAACATTTCCCTCGATTACAGTATATAGATCCTATTTTTAGTATCTGAAATATTTTAATCCACATGTTCAACTAAACTCGTTACCATTTGGTTTTCGACACTATTTTTTCATTTTCACTTCCCTAAAACGGATCGCCGCGTTAAGATACCATTTTGAATTATAGCCTATTATAGAGAGGATGAAATTGTGAACAATTTTCCCGCTTACAGTATGCAGGTCCGATGTTTAGTTTCTGAAATATTTTAATCCATATGTAAAAAATTTATTTACAAATCTTATTCACTCTCCACAAAAAAGTGCAAAACATACCTAAAGAAGTTTTTACTTGAAAAAATACATCAAATGATTTCGATATTATTTTATCTGCTTGTTCTCTCATCAATATACTATGCGAATTATTATCACGGGCCAATTAGTGTGCAAATGACAAATGGAGGATTAACATTGCCAAAATATAAGTTAATTTTTTATTTTATTAAATCAAACAGATAATTCTATTTTTCAAGAGGCTACTCCCTCATCGTCAAGAGAGAGCAGAGATAGATAGATCTTTGTCGAAATAATCTGACTAAATAGTTCATAGTTCAGTAAATACTGGTTAATAGTTCAGTAAATACTGTCAATAGTTCAGTAAATACTGGTTAATAGTTCAGTAAATACTGTTAATAGTTCAGTAAATACTGGTTAATAGAACAGCAAATACTGTTAATATTTCAGTAAAGACGGTTCCAAACAATTCATTCCAATTAATATTTTATCTTTATACTAGGAAGCCAAGGAACTGGAAAGAACTAAGTTGTAAGAAATTTGTTGCTTTTACGAGCTTAGGGCCGTATACTCTTACAGACAGAAGGTTTTGGTGTGTGTAAATCTTTGCAACATAAAACGCAATAAATAATTTAATAAACCAAAGTTTATTCTCAATTCGTAGCTGCCAGCAAAATAAACAATTATTATAATAAAAAATGTATTAATTAAAAATAAGATATAATTGTTGAAGATTATAGTAGAGAAAGACAAAAAATAATAAGCAAAAATGCTCTCTAACAACGCTGTAAAATTG
Source organism: Nezara viridula (assembly GCA_928085145.1). Classification (NCBI taxonomy): domain Eukaryota; kingdom Metazoa; phylum Arthropoda; class Insecta; order Hemiptera; family Pentatomidae; genus Nezara; species Nezara viridula. The sequence continues at coordinate 103,834,779 of OV725080.1, read as the reverse complement.
GTCGTATATCTGTCTACTCAGTACTAGTTTTGTCAAACTTGGTTTGGCACAAGCTGATTTCAACTTAGTGGAGAAACACAAGTTAAGTCGTCTGACTAACTTCCTCTGTCACCCTTTGTGTATGTATTAGCCTGTAAGTTAGTTAAAACGTACAATCAGAAAGGAACATAATGGATAGTTTCATAGACTTCTTTGCTTTCTTCAATATATAAAATATGAATTACAGTTGCTTATTGCCATTAAGATCCCAACAAAGGAGAGACGAACGTGTTATCCTACAAGTTATTAATCTATTTTAGCCAAAGTGAGGTCGTCGTAACATACTATTTGGATAGGCTATTTCTGTATTTCTTGTGGTTTGCCTTGTTCTGGACTTAAACGGGATTATAATAATGTAAATGATAATAATAATATATTGACATGATTTCATGATAAAAACCTTACCCAGAAAAATTACATTGGAGCTCATCACTAAAAATACAAATATTCAATGGAAAATATTTAAATCACAAATAGAACAATATAAAATAAAATAAACAAGCACTTATTAAAACATATAACAAATACCACACCAAGAAAATGTCTTTATAATATATCATTTAAAAAAAAACTTAAAAGTTCTTTAATAAATTAATAATAAACCAATCAAGAGACGAAATATAAATGTTGGAAAAATACCAAACCACACAGCCTTATGTCACCAAAATGCCGACAAACTAAAAAAAAACCGTCAACGTTTCGCAAATTCAGGCATAATCAAGACAGAAAAAAAAAACAGCTAATCAAAGGTTATGGAGTGATGCATAAGATTTTGATATTCTTTTTTTTTTTTTTTAAATTATCAATTTAGCTCCCTTTTATAACTGTCCATTTTATAGCTACAATATTTTCAACCCGTGAAAGTTATTTATTTTAACATCTCTTATATTTAAGCTGATATGTACCATGGTGGGTTATATCAATTTAGTTTTAGAGGGAGACAGCGGTTGAAGAAGATGAAATGTCTACTTGCCTAACATGACCAATAAAAGCATAATTACCTTTTAATGAAACCCTTTTAGCCGCTGAATGTATAGGTTTGATATATAAGGCAAGTCAGACTATGAGCCCACCCAGCTAGAAAAGTGACAGAAAGTTAGAATAACATAGCTCCATCAGAAATGGAAATCTAACTGGAAGATTACGATTCTTTATTTATCGTGGAGAAATTATATTACTCTATTCTTCTTAAAATCATTGCAAGCGAAACTAGAATTAGAAAGATTGTAGATTATCTACATTTAGCAGACACTAATTGTGATCTTTTCCATGGTTTCCCATCTTACCTGTTTGGATATCCCTTCTATAATCGGAGAGAACGGAATGGTCCAACACGCTGGAGCGTCGATCCCAGAGTGCCCAGTTCTGAACGTTTTGGGTTTGGTTCTCAAACTGAGGCCGATTAATTTTTATTTTTCGGCGGCCTCGAGACATGAATCATAACATTCCTACTCAACTAGCTACGCGGGGGCAACTTCAAGGTAGCCGCCAGAGGTTGGCAAAAAGAATCATGTGGCACACTTGTCGGACTAGTACTCTTCCTCCCTCCCAGTGCCGGTACCCATACTTGGAACCTCACTGAAATATGGTTTCCTCCGAAAATGCACACCATCAAAATATTTCCCCTACAAAAATTCAATATGCCTCCTTAATAAGTTTGATGGCACAACTTGCGTCATACAACCCCCTTCTTGGCACCTCTGAGACAATGAATAGATTTGTAGTGAAAATGAACGATCGATGTATTAATGATAAACACAATACGATTCCTCTAATGGAAAAACCTCCATGTTATCTAGAAGATCTAAACGCGAAAGTAAGCCAGCATGGAACAGTGACTATTGGAACCGGAGGGATGAGAAATCAAATGGCTTCCTCAGGACCTGAACGGCTGTAATGGGGCTCCCGAGGGGCCTGGAGGGGCCGGCCAATGTTTGCCTTCAGTGACCACTCTGAGGTGAGGGGCTCTCCTGTTAGCCCTCATCCGGGCTATTTCGGTCCCGATCGATCCTTCTTACCTGTCTTCTTATAATCAACTGTTTGATTACTTACACGTGGTACGTTTCCTACAACACACTCATCGTAGAGAGTGCAGCGCTAAAACGAACTTCTGAAGGCCAGTGGGCTTTCAAATATAAAGGAGAACAGAGAAGAGAATACAACCAACACAATATCTTCACATTTAATTATTGACTTATTTCATTCTTGGACTCACTAATAAAAGATTCCTTTAAAAATTTGTGTAAAAAATATTCACTTGGAGGAAAGTGATGGAAATAATTAAGGAAAACAACAGTTTGTGAAATATTGTGAATAGCTTTTGTCTCTTTAATTTTGTTTCCATGGAATCTAAATACATTTTACTAACTAAATAGAAACTTTTACAATTATTTTTAAGCTTAAAAAATAAAAATACACATAATCCAACGCTTTATCATTTTGGAATTGTTTAGAATCTGTTTTATTATATAATACTTTTGTGTGAGAAGTGCATGCAGTACAGAACATTCAAGTGTTTACAGGGTAATAAAACATACGGTTATAATATTTAATAATATTATTCGAGATAGAATTGTTAGAATGACTATCGCTATTTGAGCATATGCTGGAGTAGCTCAGGAGTGAACATATCATACATACCCTGTGACTTTTCTTATGGATAAATTCCGAATTTCTACTTCAGATGGAGTATGGTAATGCCAGTGCTAATTGTATGTCAAGAGAATCCTGTACGTACCTTAATTTTCATGTTCACTGTCTGTTGTTAGTTGTTGTTGTTGTTAGTTGGGGTTTTAAGGCTTAAAACTTCGAGGTCATCGACGCCTGTGTTTAAGTTTGTTCATCACAGAACTATATTTAAATTTTAACTTTTAAATTTTGTTGAGCAAATTGTTTAATTTTAAGAAATGTAATACTAACTTTACTGAGTCTTCGTCAGTTTTTTAAGATGTTTGGTATAGAGGTGTGAGTCCTGAACTAGTGAGTTTGTTATGTAGAAAGAACATTCTTGAAAAACGTGACTGACTGTAAGTGGCTATTGCAGTGTTGGCATTTTGGTGGTGGCTGTTTGCTGATTAGATGTGAACGGTTAGATTAATATGGCCTATTCTCAGTCTGGTCAAGACAGCCTCTTCTCGGAGGATAGAACGGTTTGAAATCGACCACGGCTTTACTGTAATATTTTTAATATCTTTTAATTTGCTTGACGAGCTCTCACTCCACATAGCTACGAATTATTAATTTTTTTAGGGGTAGACTTATATCTTGTGAGGTAAGAATAGCAGCGCCCCGCTGTCTGGGTGGTCACTATGTGATAGTCAGAAAAAGTTCAGATTTAAAGATGAGCAGACTTTAAATTATTTAAGTAATTTCATATTGTTATTTTCATCTGCTAACAGTGGACCAACACATAAGGACTCTATAAAAACGATATCATACTAATTTACACGGGCATATTAACTTCAGATGTGGTATACTAATAAGAGTTATGGCTTCACCTGACGTACCAATAATATGAGGAGGAGACTAAAAAAGATCGCTGCATTAGAGATTTCCTCTCTTAACAAATTATGATAATTGAATCAAGCCAAAGAAACGGCACTGCTGGGTGCTATCCTTCCCCATGTCTGATATGTCAGCTTCATTATTTTTATCAGACCATCTGCTGATTTAACAGGTAAAGATGAATATATGAAGGTGAAAAAAATTGGAAAGAAAGCTGAAAAGCAATTTTTTTTTATGGGCAATTTTCATTTAATAGAATAAAATATGCAATTAAGTATAGTATTATATAGTATAAAGTACAATAAATATACAATGATTGCTCATAATATTAGTAAAATTACATAATGCACTTTTTTTTTTTTTTTATACGCCTCTACCCTAGAGGGTCATTGGCGGTTTTTCTTAATTTTTATATTTTACTATAGTGATTTGTTTCCAATAAATATTCAAAGAGAATGACGATATTTTCCTCATTGTCTCCCAAAATATCTTTTAATGTTGTCGAAAGCTTTAGTTTTTGTCTCTCTTTTTTATATTTGGGGCACTCTAGTAGTAAATGCTTTACTGTTTGAGGTGTATTGTCACACTTTTCGCAGGTTGGCGCTTCGAGACCTCTAAGCAGGTATCCGTGTGTGAAAAGACAGTGTCCGATTCGAATCCGGCACAATATTATTTCTTCTCTTCTCGACCTTCTGAAGCTTGTGGTCCATGTGTTGTACTCGGTTTTTATTTCGGCTAGTTTGGCTCGTTGTATTTTTCATTGACCTTCCCAATTTTTCAACAGCTTTTTTCTCGCTTCATGTGATCTTCAATCTTCAACGGTGATGTGATTTATTGTTGTTATGCTTGGTAGCTCTCCCTTTCTCGCCAAATGAGCAGCTTGGTCTGCTTTTTCATTACCCATTATGCCACTATGGGATGGAACCCAGACAAAGACCACACTTACTGATTTTTTTCTCTCAGTAATCTCCCACCATACGTTTATGATTTCTCTAATGAGAGAGTTGTCAGGCCATGAGTTACCAATGGCCGCCACAACGCTTTTGGAGTCGGTTGATATGATCCATTTTTTTTCTTTGGAATTCGATATCCAATAAAGGGCCTTTATTATTCCAATCGCTGCTCCACTGAATATGGAGCACTCTCCTGGTAAGTTGAATAGTAGCTGGTTTGCGGTTGCATAGACATAATGCACTTATAAATACGTATAATATCATAATTTTATATTTGCGTTATTTTAGGTAGAAACGCTATAATTAAAAATATGTGACAACAATAATGTTTTTTTTTTTTAAATAGAACAATAAGTCCAGAATATTTCCTTCTTCAACATATGGACAAAAGATAATGCTCAACATTCAAATCCCTTAATTTTCATTATAGAAGCATATGACTATAGGGATGCAAAACAATGGGACAGGCCACGGTAATTAGCTGCGAAATGAGAGGTGAAACGGCATTGTCCAGAGATAAACTGGACATGAATGGTCTCGGACTGAATATGGGGAACACAATGCCCGGACATATCCCGGCTTGGGATCTGACCTCGCTGTACGGGTTATCCCGCAGGATCTGGGTTGGCAACACATGGGATCACCTCTGAATCGGCTAGCCAGAAAAAGAGTATTGACGGGTCCACTATTTATGTTCTACGATAAGGAAGCTTGTTCTCTATATCAACGGGGATTCCGATGGAATAAAACAAAAAAAAAAAGAGGGATAGTGTAAATATGCAAGCGTTTCTGTTTTGTAAAAAAAAGAAGATAGAAAATAAATTTCTAGACGAAACCTTTAGTCAGTTTAATGCAAAACGTCATTAAGCAGCATTAAATGAAACTAAATCACTAAGAACATTTGATGAAGTTTTCTTTAGTGAAAGCAGAACATTATTGAGTGAACATTGAGACTGTTATTGTAACTATATTTAAATTATCAAAGAATTATTGAAGGAAGTTAGTCGACTGTTCTGCACATCATGGGTGATAAATATCCAAGATGCAGTCTTATAAAGTTTTTATTGGTGCCGACGTTTCAACCCAAACATGTGTGTCATCGTCGGGGCTGAAAAAAATGCGTTAAACAATAAACAGACGCACAGGGGGTTGTTTATACAATCTATCAGGGGTTAAATTAATGTAAATAAATCAATTAATTTTTTTAGATAAAAATTATTGTTCCTTAGTTGAGAAAATATAATTTTAAATTGATAAATTTTTCATGCGTACTTGACAAGTTGAAGATTATTATTACTGACCCACTGCAACCAAATAAAAAAAAAAAAGGAAAAAGCAAACATAAAAATGCAGTTGAATACGTTGCATGCAGTAAGGAGTTCCAGTTGAAACTGATGCTTCATACTGCGTACAACTCTCTAAAGAAGACTTGCAAAGTCCGATTGAAACGTCGACTTTTAATAAAATAGTTTGTTTCTATTTTAGTCTTTTTATAACCGCAACCCCGGACCATCTTCTTACTCAATAATACACCACGGTCAACCGTAGTATTTAAAAAAAACAGTTTGCTAAAGGAATATAATAATTTAATTATTACGTTAATAAATGTCTAACATAAATAATTTATTTAGTAATCATGATGCTCAAAATTTAAATCTGCAAAAGGTAATTTCATGTTTTATGTAATTTTTTACAAAAATGTTCACTATTTTAACTTTTGCCTGTTAGGCTGTCACGCGGAATGGTATAACTAAGGCGCCACCTCAGTGATGTGCCTGTTTTAGTACAGCACATTTTGAATAGCACAGTTGGTTTGAAAAGGTTCTAAATCACAAAATTGAGTTTCCACTCGGAAATCATTCACAACAAAGTTATCTATGTTTCAAATGAATTTTAGATCCATCAATTGAAAAATAAAGTAACTAGCAGTGTGATATTGAATTAAAACCTTTTCAAACTGCCCCGAATGGTTATACAAACATTTTTAATTATTTCAATTTAAAACCGCTAAGATATTTTCATATAAAAACAGACTAAATAAAACAACAACAGCATTTATAAAACTATAAAGAAAATCATGATATTAGAACTTATTTAACTTATTAGTCAAACTTATTTCATCTAATGTCTATTTAATCTATTCATCTAATTCCATCATGTAACCTATCTAAAATGAGAACCTCATTCTATTTTTAATTTTTGAAAGTAACTAACTCGTAATTAAAATATGAGGCCGATTTAGATTTATAGTGCCCACTTACATATTCTTAACAAGGAAGCCAAGAAAATGCATTTATTTAAATTTATAATATATATACTTTTAGATATTTTAGACATTTTCATGAATATATATATATATATATATATATATATATATATATATATATATATATTACGAATGTACGAAAATTTCTAAAATATCTTTTAAATAAATAGTTAATTAAAAGAATAAAAGGATTATATTAAAATATAGTTTAGATTTTCACTAAACCTCGGAGCTTATAAATTTTTATTGATCAATTGTACATGTTGGATTAGGGGCCTACAATAATGTAACGTAGAAATCTGACTGATGGAATTTGGAGCTACGGAACTTGGCTGATTCCCTTCTCTACAAAATGTATACGTAGATTTGGAATGGAATTCGGAATTAAATTATGCGGAATAAGCAAGCTCCAAAGAAATACAAACTGAAGCTAGTTCGAAGGATAAACCCCAAGGAGTATATATCCACAGCTCGAGAATTTGAGGAATCTAAACTTGCATTAATCCAACCCAGTAAGTTATATATTTTTTCAAATAATCCTTAAAGATCAGTTTCGATTCAGTGCACGGAACTGATAAATTGAACTGAAATTATATTTATCTTGTTATTGAAAAACTGTATGGATTCGTTTATCAATGAATAAAAACTAAAAATTTGGATTAAATTTAAACCACTTTGATATTTACAAAAAAAAAAAAGAAAAAGAAAATGGTTAAATTGATGATTAAAATATTGATAATGAATAAAAGTATTATTTAATTATATATAAATAAATAACATTTATTTGGACTTTTTTTTTCTATTGTTCTCCCCTTCCTCGCCTTTTAGGCTTTACGAAATTTTACCGGGCCATGGGTCGTAGGGTGTGTATTTTTCTTTTACATATTTATGTTTGTGTGAATATAGTGTCAATGAACTGTTTTCTAATTGTAGTTGTTGATTAAATATTCATAATTCAGAAACTTTTTGAGTCTAAACCTTGGAGATATTTAATTAAATAATTACTATATATTAATTTAGTATTTATTTGACCGCACCTCCTCTCCCTCCGATTAACCCTTTCTCATCTTGGAGATTTTTATTTATATATTGGGGGGAAATTAGAAGCTCTTAATTACTGACTGTCATTAGAAAAAATAAATACTTAAAATGTTGTTTTCATCTCAAAAATATATTTTTTTTATCATTCAAGAATCGTAATTAATTTTAAAGATTATGTTATTGTGAACAAAATATATTTTGGAATGTTGTATATAGGTAGGAATGTGTTTTATTTACTTTAATTTAATTTAGCTTCTATCTTTTATTTCATTGTTTGGTACACAGGCATATTAATTTACTTATTTTATTTTCCTATATTTCTTTTTCTTTATTATCTCTATCTTAGTTATTATTTGTATGTGCGTAGTGTGTGAATGATAAATGTAGCCTTAATATTAATGCCCTTCAATGTAACGTAATGTATTATTTTTTTTTATTTTTTTTTTCCTACCGCCCAGGAATTTCTTTATTACAAATTACAATATATAAATGTTCAAAGGAAGCTGTTCTAAGAGAGGGGATTTACAAACCGAAAGATCGAAAGCTCGTATTTAAGGAGTACATGGAAAAACGTAGTTTAATGAGGTCGAGAATATAGAATCCTTTATTGTTATCAAAGATTGGAATAGGTCCATCCATTTATTAATATTGTCCATAATGTATTAATATTCAAGAAAAAATATATATATTTTGGAGGCATTTTCTAAACATTGGGAATAAAAACGTTGGAACTGTATTGGTATTGACGTAGCCCCATTGGGACGGACAATGCTCGAGGCAGCCTCTGTTTCAGGCTGACGTGTCCTTTATTCAAATCGTATCCAGCTTCCTTCTGCTAGCACACAATCTGCTTTTTATCTTCCCTTTTTTTTTTTTTTTAGAAATAATATAGCATACTAAATGTTGCTAAAAACCATTAGTTTATTGAAGTATTATTAACAATATTATTCAATAGGCTTTTGTAGTGTTAATATATAACTAGTATGTTGGCTATATTTAAAAAAAAATCTTTGTTATGCAATATACAGAGATTCCCGTAAGTAGAGGGAAATATTTAAAGGAGTGATACCTGACCAAAAGAGCTACATAAATTGATATACCAACGATGGCCCGATTTTCCGCAGAAAACTAGGAAAATAAAGTTTTGTGTTGAATAAGAAGCGATAAATAAAAAATAATTGATAAAAGATAATTGTCAAAGATAATTTCATAATCAAAATCAAAACAAGCAACAAGTTTAACAGTTCAATTTATGCATGACTCAGCCTCCTCTTTTTCACCTCCAATTTCCTCAGATAAATCTCGAATACATCGTTATGCAATATGGTATATCTTGCGCGCCTGTGGAACCAAGGAAATTATTTCTTTTTAGAAAACATGTAAGGTATGTATGTGATATGAAATAGCTTTCTTTTATAAACAGGGTGTCCCACAAAGAGAAATATTGAAAAGGTGATACCAGATCTGAAGAGCTACGAAAAATGTTATATCAACAATAATCCGATTTTCCACAGAAAATCAGGAAATTCAAGTTTTTTTAAAAAGTAATTCATGGTTTTGAATATGTAGCGATAACTAAAATAATAATTAATTAATGTAATAAACAATTGCTTTATAGTAAACTAAACGAAATTTCCTTAAATGATTTTACCAATGACAGACACTACTTTCATTTAAGTAGAGTTCAAAATATACCATCGATATTACATCTTAGAACACATAGACAATGGAAAATTCTGTCTGTCGAGGTCTGTGTGTTATTCCTACCAAATATATTTCATTTTATATCATAAAAAGTATTTCTATTACTGTCTATTATTTTCTCAATGTTTATATATTACATTGTCTTTGCTTAGTCCTAATGAAGGCTTGAAACTTAGGCCGAAACCTCGACACAAAGGAAATAAAAATAAAAATTTCATTAACTGAAAACTCCTACCGATTTCTCTTCAATATATCTTATACAGTCAACGATTTCCACTATCATGAATCATATCCATGGTAATAAATTGTTTTCTGTTATAAATAATTCTATCATTCATACATTAACTGAGAAATACAATTTTAATATATATGTATATTATATTGTATGTACTTATACAGGGTGTCCCGTAAGTAGAGGGATATTTAATATGAGTGATAGCAAACATCAAGAGCTACAGAAAACTTCATATAAATAATTGCTCAATTTCTGACAAAAAAGTAGGAATTTTAAGATTTTCAACCGCACATAAGCATATGTGTATATGTAAGCATATATGTATAGAAAAACTGGAATGTAGATATTTTTCGAAATTACTTATTTCTCGTATTTTGTTACGCGTAGATCGGTGACATTTGAAATATCGAGATTAATTTGATAACTGTCTTCGAATTCCACCCACATTTCATATAAAAAAACTGTCTTCCTTATCACTTATTTTGCTAAGATGTAGTGCAAACGGAAATAAGGCATCCCTAGAACTTTCAAAATATAATTAAAAGGTGTATAGGCGTATATAAAGCTAAAATATATTTAATTAGGTGCATATCTCATCTCACAGGAAGCAATTCTTGTTTTTTATTTTGGAAAGACCATTTCTTTTAGATTATTCAACGAAAAGAGTGGCAATTTACGGTAATTATCTTCGTAAGAATTGCTGTTTCCTTGATAATTGTAAAATTCTCCCGAAAGCCTACTAGCCATGGAACTCCTACTTTATTGTATAATTTATTGCATATAAATTTTATTGAATTGACCATAAAACTGAGATGATAGAGAACTCAATGTCATTTGGTATAAATAGATCTGTCATAAAGAGGCAGCTTCTATCTAAGGATTCTAAAATAAAGGTATTTCAAGGGATAATGTGAGGCATGAGGAATTGAGAACTAGGATCTATTGTGATAAATTGCTTCTTGACAGATCATAAGGCGATACAGATATTTCAGCCTCGTCTGTTTCCGGAATCTAACCGCACTCCGGCAATGGTTTCAGATTATCATCTTCCTCAGTCGAGGAATGATGTTATTGTTAAAGACCTGCCGTGATAAATTGGTTATGAGGAGCCTGATATCAGTTTTAGAGATATGTTATTCAAAAACAACGAATTATAATTTATAAAATATTGATGTTTTTTTTTTTAATGTTTAACGATAGAATGCTTTATAACAGAAAAACTATCTTTTTACCATGAATATGATTCATGTTAGTAAAAATCGTTGACTGTATAAGATTTATTGAAGAGAAAATGGTAGGGGTTTTCAGTCAATGAAAATACATAGTAAAAATGTATAAATCATTTTTATTTTTATTTCCTTTGTGCCGAGGTTTCAGCGTAAGTTCCAGGCCTTAATCAGAACTAAGTAAAGACAATATAATATATAAATATTGAGAAAATAGTAGACAGTAATAGAAATACTTTTTTGACATATTAATATTGAAGTATTTCCTTAATATTTATCCGTTATAATGTCTTTCTTTGCTTAATCCTAATGAATGCCTGAACCTTAGGACGAAACTTTGGCACAAAAAAATAAAAATAAATACAATTGGTACATTTTTACTTTGTATTTTCATTGACTGAAAACCCCTACCAATTCCTCTTCAATATATCTTCTACTATCAATAATTTTCACTATCATGAATCATATCATGAAATATTATTCGACATTAAAAAAATAACTATGAATTATATTTTATAATTATTTAAAACAGTTTATATAAAAAATATTTTATGAATTATAATTCGTAGTTGTTGAATAACAAGTTTCTAAAACTGATATCAGGACTCTATTTAACCACTTCATCACATGTTAACAACAAAACGTCGGCAAAAAATAAAATAAAAATTAATATTTCTATTTATTTTTACTTTGTATTTTAATTGGTTGAAAACCCCAATCAACTTATCTAGAATATGAATAAAATTCTAGAGGAACGAGATAGTCAAGGGTGAGTGGCGGTCATAAAAAGACTAAAGTTGTGAAACAAATATTTTATTTTATATAATAAAAAATTATTTATTTATTTAACATAATAAAATAATATAGTTTTTTTTTCCCACTATTTTAGTCTTTTTAAGACCGCTACCCCTGACCATCTCCTTCCTCTAAAATATACAACGGTCAACCATAAGTATTCAATATGAATATGATTCATATGAAGTTTTCAATAAACTTCTTCATTTTTTTAATAATATTGTTTTCCATTTCGAATGCTTGTCTAAAGTGTTATATTTGTTATTCATCTATTTCCTTGATCCCCCTTAGTAAAATGTTAATTAGTCGAAGTTCCTTAAAATAATTCTTCTGTTCATTATTCCTAGAATTGGTGTCTTGAGGTTTTATTTGTTATATAAATTATTCCATTATTCACCAACATTCTATTTATTATCTATTGATTACAACAACGTTTCGAACATCACTAGGGCCATTTTCAAGTCTTATTGAGTCCTCCATTAAATTTCCATTATTCAGTGTCGTATTAATTTTTCAGAGAAAATTAATACGACACTGAATAATGGAAATTTATAATCTCAATATGACTTGAAAATGGCCCTAGTGATGGTCGAAACGTTGTTGTAATAAAATAGCTAATAAATAAAATGTTGGTGAATAATGGCTTAATTTATATAACAAATAAAATAATTCTCTTTTCCAAAGGTAGCCATGTTTACAGAGAGGAGTAGATAAATAAAATTAATGATGCAAGATATGTGAGTATAAATGCACTTCAAATATACAACACTAGATTTATCTTGATACAATAGTTTGAATATTTATATTTATTTCTTTATTATTTGTATATATTGTATGGATGAGAACTTTTAGCCCTAATGCTTATAGCCGTCCAACAGTGGCTGATTGTATTATTATTCAATAAACAGATTTAAAAGTAAAAAAGTTTAAATATAAACATGTGTGCTGATCTGTTTCATGGCGGACACCGTTTCATCCCAACTGGTGGATACCCCCACTCCAATCCAAGTCCAAGTTCATCGTTCCACACACAGCAAAAGTTATGTGAAGAGGTTTTGAAAATTAGGCCAGCATGGGCTATGATAATTACAGAAAATTCAAAAAAATTTCCCATTTAATGAGGCGAAGCAGGTTCATTATTGGAAAACTTTAATGAGCAGTGGATATTCAGCCGAGGAAATTCAAGCATCTTATGTGCTTTATCTTTCCTATCTGAAATTCAATGGTTTAGGTTTATTGAAATATTCTTGATTTTAATCTAGGTTTATTTTTGTATACAATACTTCAGAATAAAAAAAATAAATAAACAGTATAACTAGTCGAGCTTGCTGTATCGGAGGGCAACTTATATAATTTGTAAAAAATATATCTTGAGCAACATTATGTTAAACAAAAATATATTTTTAAAAAAATACATACCATATTTTGTGAATAGAAGCTTTTTATATGTGTATTTATAGTTGTTAAGAAATACTCTTATTAGTAAACCATATCTAATGGTAGATGTAGGCGGTGATCATATCCTAATTGTTCATTATTTTCGATCTGATTACAGTTGAGAAGGGAATCTTATATAAATCAAAATAATTTCATCGGATGCTGATCAGGACAAAATTCAAAACTATTCTTGATGCAAACAGTTCCTTTACTTAATTGCTTAACTTGAGGTCTTATTGCGTTTGGAGGAGATATGGTAAAATAATTATTTATGACTGTTATAGAGAACGATCGTCAGTATGTTCTGTTTAAGTAATTCATTTCATGAATTAAAGAAATATTAGGTCTGTAATCTAAATTAAAAAATCTAAATCAAGGTTTATTTCTCATTTATAATAACTGATATTGTACTAATGACGTATAGTAGTAATTAAACGTCAAAATATTAAACTATGAACTTCATTACAAAAATGCTCATTAGAACTTTTATTTCAGTAAAAAACAAAATATATTTAAAATTTTATTTTATTTATATAGTTCGCATGTTTAAATGAAACTCTTTAAAAAAAGATATCGACAAGAGTTTCAAGTGTTAGTACACAATCGGCCTGAAACACACACATACAAAAAAAAAAAAAACTGAATTCGGTCTAATCGTTCTAGCTGTGACAACGAAAAAGCCATACACAGTGTAGATTTTATTTATTTTTTAGGTTTGTAAACTGGTAAATTTCAAACCCTCGAGAGAACTTTGACTTTGTTTCCACGTATAAAAGTATGTGGCAAAGTCGACTCAGAGAAAAAACACGGAAGAAAGAGGAGGGACGGATTAAGTGATGGCCGAGAGTGTTAAAGCGTCACCTGGGCAACTTTTATTTTAGCTGAGTTGGTTCAAATCCATACCTTAGGAAGGGCAAGTTAGGAAGGGGGTAGGGGAGAGAAAAAAGACTGGACGTATTTTATTTTTTAATTTTGTATTATTTTAAGAAGTAGAAAAAAAAATGCGGTGAGCACACAACTATCACTTACCAACCTATTAAGATTAGGTTTTCATATTTAGGAAAGTGAAAATAAAAATTATAAACGGTATAACATTTTCATTACAATTAATTACCATGTTTTTTCACTCATATAATTTGTTGAATTAGTACGTTTCATCACAACATTAATGGCTGTGAAAAAAAACGAAAAAGGTCTTAGCTTTATCGGAAAACTCCATCACAAAACTCGTTGAAAAAAGGAGTTAATATTAGTGTATATTGCAATATTTTTAGATATATCTTAGTACATCCTCAACACTTCTCAAAAAACAACTTTTGGAAATTATCGATAAGTGAAATATAACTATATTATTAAACTACGGAAGCACTGCACAGATGGGTATTGGGTATCTGTAATTGGAGAGGGATCGGCAAACGTCGGGCGCTCTCGGATGTTTAGCTAGGTTCAGTTCCCAACCCTTATTTTTCCTTTAGCCAGCAATATTTTTTTTCATTCTTTATATTTAGCCACGTTTTATTACTAGTTGTGAAATGTTTATTTTTTTATAAAAGTAAAATTAAAGACACTTTTTTTTTTTGTTTTTTAACTTTTATTATGATATTTACAACTGTATTAGTATAAATACATCAAGTAAATGTGTACAGAGGTATAAAATAACATGAAACACGCTTGTTGAAAAACTACCCATTAGTAGCACTCTAATAATTTGTCTGCATGAGGAGATCACGAGGCCATCTTCTTTTCAGACGCCTCAGTGGGTTATCAGGAATCGAAGAGGAAGCAAGGTTAGAAACAAGAGGATTCGGATGGTTATGAAGTTTATTATGGAAGGAGAGGTATCTGGATTCGGCCAAATCGGAAACATATGGAACATTGAGGTCTTTATGGATTATTTTATTTGTGACAAAGTAAGGAGCATTGAGGATTTTACGAAGGATTTTGGATTGTAAAGATTGAATACGAGAGGAATTTGATGGTTTAGTGGAGCTCCACAGTTCAACTCCATAAGTCCAAATAGGTCTTATTATTTTCATATATATGAGTCGTTTGTAATTAATGGGAAGTTAAGAGCGTTTCTCAAAGACACTTTTAGAGGAATAAATTTTAACAATTTCAGCTCTGTCAGACAGTTTTAATGAATATGCCTGTTATTACAGAAAACTTTATTTTACACTGATATAATGATCCTAATCCGAGTTAAAGCGTTTTTCGGAAAAAATGTAAAAATACGTCAATTCGATTGTAGAAAGTACCACTTCTGGTAAGTCGATTTTGACGAAAAAAATTATGTAACACCTCAGCCCTATACTAACTTTAAATATATAATTTCAGTATCGTACGAAGTTTTCACCATCATTATATTTTTGCTTACTATAATATATTTCATGTATAGAACTAATTGGTGGGTGTATAGAAACATGTATAGAAACTAATTGGAGTTGGTGGGTGGAACTAGTCCGGCGACTGGTTTACTTCGTCATTTTTGCAAAATGAGGTTGCCGCCGCGTACTTACCAGAGTTGGAATCTCAAGATTCGTTTCTCGGGGTGGCAAAGTAGGATGAGTAAGAGAAAACTCGCGACATCGACTTAATTTTTTTAGTTTGAATTGAACTATTTAATGAAAACAGTGAAAAATGTATATTCCAGAAGGTGTCAATAAAGCAGATTATCTAGTTTTTATAGTTCTATAAAAAAAAACTACGTTCAATTTGAGAACCGGGCACTCAATCATCCAAGTTCCAACGTGTTCGGCTATTCCGTCGTCCGTATATAGATAAGTGAAAACCAAAAAGTAAATTTTAAGAAATTAAAATGTTTGTTTTTGTTGAACGTTTAAAAAGGTGGAGTAATGACAACAAATATTGATTAAATGATCATTGGTAATACTACCTTATCCATTAAAGTAATGTATAATATTATACATGGACACCGTATATATATATATATATATATATATATATATATATATATATATATATATATATATATATATATATATATATATTTATTTCTTAATTTTTTTTAATCTATAGAAAAGACGTGGGTATATTTTACAAAAAACGGATACAACGGAATACACCTTGTAAATGCATTTTACGCATTACATTGTAATTACAATAATTTAAATTAATAAATTGATTCAATTAATGTATATGAAGTAAATGCAAAAATGTAACAGTAATAAAGTAAATCTAAAAATGTAATAGGAACAGTACTTAAAATGTATTAGAAAATAAAATAAACAAATGAATAAAGAGATAAAGCAATATATAAATAAACAAAATGGTAATCAATAATACAGTAATAAATAAATTAACAGTAAAATGTATTAGAAATGATAAGTTTACTAGTTCAGTATCAAGTTTACTAAAATGAAATTAATCAATAAATTAATAGTTTGAACTAAAAAAAAAGTGTAGTTTTAAAATTTAAAAGTATTTTAAGGTAACATAATGCATAATTAGACAAACTTTGTAAAGAACAAAAATAAGTTAGTAAAATAATATATAATAAATAAAATAAAATCATATCAATAGAAATAAAATTTAACGGATAACTAAAATGAAGATATATATATATATATATATATATATATATATATATTTTTTTTTTTTTTTTTTTTTTTTTTTCATTACAGACCATTTAGATCTTTTGCCGCCTTAAAAAGCCTTAACTATAAATGTGCCTACAAATGAAAAAATGGCTGGACATTTCTGGGCTTTATCGATTACTTTCAGAATGTTGAAGGACTTTATCTAATGAATTTTTTATTAGACATTTGAAAAAAAAAACGAAATTTAAGAAAGAAAAAAAGTGGAAAGTATTTATAATTGTTTTCGCCAATTTTTAGAAAATCTGAAAGTAAGAATTTTTCAAACTGTATTACTTCTTATTGTGATTTGTTCAGTATGAGAGAAACTAAGCCTGCAGGGATTTAGAAAATGAATCATCGCGTAAAATGTTTAGCAGGAAGGCAGTTGAGTGGCTTATTCTGGGACTGTTTTAGTTTCTATATTTAGAGCGAATTTATTTGTCTTATCGGATTTATCAGTTTTTAATATAAATAAGGTGGAGATGTATACTTTTTCATCTGCAAAGAGGTTTTATATTTTTCTAGTAAGAATGATTAATGACTATAATTAGGACTTAATTAAAAATAAGACCATCCAAACAAAATAGGTCGACTATATCACTTAAGAAACTGATTCTTTAAAAAAAATCAAATTACTTAATGATTTTGAAAAATTATTTTTAAATCTTGGTTAAAATGTTGGTTATAAGATTTAAATAAGTTGAAAACCTAAATATATCTCGTTAAGTCCTAAACGTTAGAGTGTATTTTGAATGGGACAGTATCACAAATGTTTTTCTCTTGAGTCACAAAGTCAAAGTGATATTAAAGTGCATTAAACAAACAACAAAGGAAATTTAAAAAAAAAAGTCTGCATGAATTGTGAATATATTTAATTAAACACAGCTTTTGTAAACTTATATAATATACTAACATATAATTATTCCCCGAGGGCTTTGGTTCGGGTGAAGCTTACCAAGAAATCCGATATACTGAAAGGTTAATTAACGAATCAGGTTTAAATCATGAAATTTTCCCTGAAATCTGAACTTCCCTGAATTTCGGTTAATACAATATCATGATACCAATTATAATATTCCGAATAAAACCATAAAATTCATAACAATATTACATATCAAAATTAATCAAGTATTAATTACTTTGTTTAAATTAATTATTAATTAATTAATTACTCTGTTCAAACCAGCTAACTGGAATGGAGGTTTAATTTTAATTAAAATTTTCTTCATCATTCTGTAATTCAATTATTTTAACAAATCTGAAATATATATATATATATATATAATATATATATATATATATATATATATATGTGTGTGTGTGTGGTAAAAACAGTTTTCGGCACCCTGAAGGAAACTTTGAAATGTGTTTATCACGTTTTCAATCACGTGACAAGTTGGTTCGATAATTTAGGTTTTGTTAAGTCAATAAGGATGTCTAATCTTAAAATATATAAGAGAAATAGTGTCCTTTATTTATTTTTTGATAAAATGGGATTATAGATTTTTTTTGTAAACTGGAAAATATAAAATATCCGTATGCCTCAGTTTTCCATATTGCCTCTTTCACAATTTTCAAAAACCTAAAGAACTAAATCTGAGAGCCTTCATAATAAGATAACTAGATAACTCATAAGAACTACAATGAGATTTTGCAGAAAAGTGAATTTCTTCTCAGCAACGTAAGACAAGTACTTCTAGGACGACACCTGTCGGGTTTCTAATCTTCAGCAATTTATTCGACCTAAATTGTAAAATATAATTTAAGCTGCTAAGATTTTCTTGATTAGCTTTATTTCCAGAATTGTTAGAGATACAATGTACTATAGTATACTAGCTGATGTACCCGTCGTTAACGGGTGCATAGTTAAAATTTGAGAAGATTTTTTAATTTTAATTCCATCAAATTGGGTGGAGGTTGTGTTTCTTTTTCTTTTATTATATACATTTTTATAGGAGGGTTATAGAAGTCAAGGTTTCGCAATAGTCATAGTAAAAACTTTGTTATTCGGCTATTTGTTTAGGTGCCACACAACTTAACCGACCACCACCGAATCATTAAAATGTTTAATTTTCATTTATGATGAAGCAAAGGAGAGATTGTGGAGTCGATTGAAATAATCAAAAAGAATTTTCTCTCTCCACTTCTTTAAACTCTGCTGAGTTTATTGCTGGCAAAATAATCAAAATAAAATTTAACATTGAATCACCTACATCCGCGTAAAATTAGAACTTGATCTGAATAAAATGGCGGGCGGAGTATTATATTATTGGGGTTAAGAAAAAAAAATTAGTTTTGTTAATAAATTTAAAAAAAAATTTAATTTATTTTTATTATGTTATAACGATTTTAAAAAAAATTATTTTGGTTATTATAATTGATCAGTTGAATAGTACAACTTTTAAATGTGGCTGGGGGTAGAGTAGGTCGGGATGACATAGAATCGAAGTTAGAAACCGGGATCGCTAGACAAATTACTCAAGAATTCATGACTTTAGTTCTACTCAATATTTGTAGTCAAGCAAATCTAAATACAATGTCAAAATTTCAAAAGTCTATCATTAGCCATTGCTGAGCATACCCCTGACAAAATTTTGTTGTACAATGCGGAATACAGACAGACAATTTGTAAATGTGGATTTGGTATCCGTAATGTATGAAACGGAAAAATATCATGAAAAGGGTTGATTCTATTCAATGTACAGACAAAACCTTTATTTTATTGATATAGATTTATCATCTTTATTCAATCTTCAATTCTCTAATGCACGATAAATAAAATTTCGCGGCTATTGCTAAATTATTAATTGATCCTAGAAAAATTTCAACTTTATAAAATAGAATTATTATGATTTTTTTATGAGTGTACGTTATGAGATATAATTCTCAATAATAGCTTATTATTATTATTATTTTTACTTTTATCATATATCAAAATCTTACAAAAGGGAGAATTAATATCATTAATACTGAGATATACTTTGCATTTTCATAACTGAAAAAGTATTTACTTAAAGTATTTATTTACTTAGAGGACGACCAAGCCTAAGCAATAGACATCATCTATCAAAAAGGCCCCAGGGAAGAAGATAAATGAGAGACTTGTTGATGTCTTCGAAGAACTACTTTCACGATGTCTTTGTCTGCAGTCCCTTTTCTACGAATGAGATGTACATTAACAAATAATGCAAATGTGGCAGAATTTTTAAATTAAGTAAACTTTTGTTAAACAATAACTTGAGTTTCTATGCTGTAAATCGGTGTAAAACTATGAATTTATAAAAACTTGCGTAAATCTACAGAAACCGTTTATCTTAACACTAAAGCTCCTTGACTACAATGGGATAAGTTCGGATCTTGGGGTTGTCAGGAACAAAACAATGATAAATCATTTGTGATAGACGGGTAAAGGTGTAAAGTTCTCTCCCTCAAAGCGAACGCGTCAAACCGGCTCGATTTATGTACCAAACAACTTCAGCTCTTGTTTCGTTTCAATTTTTCATATTCGAAAGATTTATTACTGATATTGGCAGCCATGAGGTCTGTCCGAGCTTAAGAGTTGGCTTACAAGAGCATAAAACTAGGCAACAATGTATTCCTGATACCAATAGCCAAATAACATCCTAAAAAATTTGGATATTCGCCCTAATTCTGAATTGATTATTTTTGGGACAACATTAATTCATTGAGGATCTTAAGAAACTGAGAAAGATGAAAAATATCAGCATGCGATAAAAAAATGTATACCTAATAAAATGCATATTTAAGTAAAAATACAACAAATTAGCGCAGGAAAAATATTATTCGTAAAAATAATATCAATTAATTATCAATGTACGGTAAGAAAAAAAGGGTTAGTTCAGAATAAAAGTAAATTAAATTACACTATTATTAAATTAATTAAATAATAAATAAATAAATTATAAAAAATAATTAATTAATCCATATGTGCTTGTTTTAGATGTTTTTTGTTATGTGCTTGTCTGACTTTGGACTACATGCAAAAAGCATGGTTAGATAAAATGGCTTGAAGATGGCTTACCGGTCGATACGTAGCTGTGTAAATTGAAATAAATATGGTGAAGAAATAATAATAATAATAATAAAAAGCTTAACGAACCCGAATGTTTGATGCCGACACCACCATTATTTGTGGTGTTTGTTGAACTAAAGATATGTGAGTAGGGCATTCAATCCTACGTCACACCCTCCAGCAAGTCTGGTGGGTTCCTACCTCCAGCAAGTCTGGTGGGTTCCTACCTCCAGCAAGTCTGGAGGTCCCCTCCCTCCAGCAAGTCTTGAGGGCCCCTCTCATTGTTGGTCAGTGAGTCCATCGGACTTAGCCGGGAGGAACTTCCAAGGAATTTCCACCGACAATCCACACATCCGCCACTCGTGGGACGCTCCCCATACGCGGTGATGAGCCCGCGCTAGGTGAAGAAATAAACACAGCCTTATTTTATTATATCATTATAATTAATTAAATTAAAATCAGCAAATTTAAATCGTTGCCTAAATAAATTAAGATTATTATTTTTTTTCTTTCTAGTTTTCTTGGAAGTCTAAAATAATTTCTTTCTGTAAACGTAGCAAAAATAAAATTCTCCCAATTTAACTATATATTTATTAGTTAACGTTTCAGCGGTGTATCACTAAGATCAAAACTTGATGAATATCAAAGGTTATTAACATCATAAGAATATATTGCAATTCTTTATACTAATGTCAAATAAATAAATACAAAGGAGTATTTGATATGAGTAGAAAGACATGCAAATATATTATTTAGATATTAATGAACTGTGATATCAAGAAAGTTTTGAGAATGGAGGGATACACCCCTAAAACGTTTACAAATAAATGCAGTTCTACATTCAAAGAAAAAAATCCAGTTCTTACTCATTTATTTTTCAGGGCTATCAAACATTTAAAAACATTTATTTTAATCATATTAATGCTTCTTAAAAATCAGTTAACTTTTTGCATAAATAGACCCCGTATTTAGCTAAGGAATAAAAACGGATAAGAAATTCATTTATCATTTTTTCACTCGACACATACATTGTGAAATAGATTTCTATAGAATTACAAAACAATAAATAAATTTCAAATTTTATTAGCGCAAATTAAAAAAAAAAATGGTACAAGGGAGAATAGGTAAAATAAAACTAAAAGCTGTTTTCAATATTATAACATTGTGGCCAGCTCATTCATTGCTGTCTCACAAGGAACAACTACTTAAGAGATCTCACAAAGAGATATTAAAAATAATAATAAAAGAAGAAAAAAAATATATAACCAATAAGGATAAAAGAAAAGTAAGAATAATATAAAAAACGATTGCTTATGTTAACAACTTTGAAAGAATGAAATAAATTCATAAAAACTGATACGAAGTTGGCGAAGAATAAATTGTTTTCCACTTTAAAATGAGACATTTTACGTTACGATAACATAAATTAGGAAAATCAAAATATGTCGTTTTGAGTTAAAAAAAAAAAAAAAAATACAGCAAGATATCTCGACTCTAAATTGCAAAAAAGCCACATCTTATTCATTTTCCTAAATTTTTGTTTTAGTTTGAGCACCTTCCAAGTCATTGTGAGCTAAATTACTAGTTGATTGCAGCCGTTACCTAAATATTTAACCATATCTATGATATACAATTTTAAAATAATAATACTTTATGTAACCCACTATATCTCTGATATCATCTTTTTATTTCTGTACCTGACAACTTTTTCTTATTTTATATCTATTTATATTTATTTTTTATTTTCAACATGTTTTGTATCTTTTTGTAGCCCTGAAGAGGTACCGACAGAGATTTACCAGTAGAACCACGGGATTACCTTGTCAGAAACGTCGCAAACCTTACTAAGACCGACGTATGATGAAAAAATAAACAAAAGAGGGATTTTTTTTTTACGAATAAGCAAATGCACGAAGCACATCTTTGTTTGGCTTTGGAGAGAAAATCTCCCAAATCCCATAAGGCTATCACGCAAATCCCGAGACTTCTTGAGGAACGTGCTAAATTGTCTTCTGAAAATACTTGTATTAACAGCAGAACCATCTTAAGAAAGAAAGATAAAAGAAATATACTTTTGGTGTAGCTAAATTTGAGATCGTTAAACCAGAAGGTAGTGTAAATCTCATAATTTTTTTTTAATTATGCATAAACTCAAAATATATATACAACTAAAATAAAAAAAGTCTTCATTTTTGTTTTTAGGTGTAGAGAAAATAGAATACGTTCTCTATCAAACAATTGCTAAGCCAAAAGAATAGACATTTATTATAGTAAGTTAAATTTTATTATACGCTATAATATTTGAAATCATTAGTCCAAGATGGGCAGAAATGGACAAGGCTGGTTAAAGTTGCAAAATATTTACAAAGTTTGTAAAGTCAACACAAAAAAAAAAATGTAGTCAATTTCAAACATACACACACACACACGCACGTAATTATAGTAATATAAATATCTTATCGTTAGTTATTTGTTCAAATACATTCAAAGGTAGTACATATTATTGTCCACAATCATACGATTGCTCCATTTACATTTAGCAATGGACAATTTTCAAGTGTAAAGGTAAATAATATTGCATCTTCTCAAAGCCGATTTACATTATTTCTTCTAATGTGATTTTATTTATAGCGTTTGAATGACAAAAGACATTGCACTTGTGTTCAATATACTGAACTGCTTCAAAAGCATTCCTTCACGTAACAGTTCCAACAATAATTCACATAATATTGGCGCATATGGCAACATGCGAAGACGTTATCAATTTATAAGGTAAATCTATAGTAATTGAACCAAATTGGGAAATCGTGTATAACGGAGGTTCTTCAACGTAACTAAGCGCTTTCCAGAGCACTCTCTCTTCCTTCAACAGCCTTAATTAGCTCCTCGCTAGGGTAGAAATTAATCATACTCCATACCGTGATGGACTGCCTTGGGAAAATTCTCCTTCTTAGGGTTAGGTTGCAGCACTTCGGAAATATTGGAGGAGAGAAGATTGGAGTAAAATGATAAGAGTGTTCAATGCATGGAGGTACTAAGGATAGAACACTTTACATGGCACGGCGTTGCTCGGCTACCTGACGGAAGTTAATATGATAAAATAGTTAAAAGTTCTCGTCCAGGTGCCAGGGGACTTATAAATCTGGCATTAATCTCCCGCCCTCACCCTTTGTCCTGGGAAAACTTCACATTGCCTAAAAGCAGTGGAAGAAGCCGACAGTAAAATAAAAGATAAAAAACATTTAATATATTCTTTCCATGTACCACACATATATTTCTCCAACACGAATCGAACTAGGGCTAATTTAGTTTTGGCTTAACGCATCATAACAATTTGATAGGTTTCTGCTTAGAGTTGTTTACAATAATTGAACATAAAAGTTATCAATCAATAATCAATCAAATTTGCAAATAAAGTTTTTTTATTGTAAGCGTATTTTGACTTAAATAAGATTACCTCAAATTGATGTTTCTTCAGGTATTGCACAAAGCTGATCATGTATTCATTTACCATTAATATAATCTTGAATAACATATCGATTGATGTCTTATCTCTAAAACATTGTACGACCATAAATAAAAATTAAAAAAAAAAATGTTTGGTTGTTGTATTTTGAGAAATCTCTGACATTGTTGAAGACAAAACACCATTTATAATACATAATATGAGTATTAAAGTAAATTAGAAAGCATTAGGTATTTACATGGTTTTAGAAGTTTAATAAATTGTACATTCAGAAGAATGCCATCTTTCATATGATGACATTTTGGGAAACACTTAATACATTCACGTGATTAATTTTATAATATGCGTACGTGGCTAAATTGCTCTCGATCAATCTTCTTTGAATTTAGTACCAGTGAAGCATTTGAGAGAGTAGCTCAGGGATCTCCTGGAGTCCTGCTTTTCGCTCCATGATCGGAGAGACAAGCCTTCCTCCGAGCTTCCTTGCCTGATTGTAAATAGTGTATAGAGCTATGTATATGTATGTGTATGTATGTGTTTGCTTTTTTTTTTAATTTATTCATCTTTAAGTTATTTTATTTTATTTATGTATATACTTTTTGATTATTATTTAGTTATTTTGCTTCTGTTTATTTTATATTTTTTGTATATATTGTGTGAATGTTATCTTACCTATATATAGCCAATGTTCATGTGGCCAATTGTTATATTATTTAATAAATAAATTTAAAAAAACAATTTTATAATATGATTACCCTATTGTATTATAAGTACAGCGTTTTTTTTGGGTGAATTAAAATTAAAAACAAAATAAAATAATAAACCTGTCTATTGGCAGATAAACGATAAATAATAGTTTTAATTAAAATAACTGAAATTTGTAATTGAGAGTAATTTTTTTAAACCTCCAATTAATAAAATATATCTAAAACTACAAAATTATAACTAATGAATAAAATGTGGCTCAACAGATACCTTCCTTTCATTAAAACAAAATGATTTTATACACTTTATATAAAAATTTTCTTAACATGAAACCAACCAAAGTCGGTTAAACGAAGCATGCAGTGTTGACTAATAGAGTGGAAAGGAGATAAGCGAATACCAAATCAAAAAGAGAAATATATGAGAATATATCACGACATCTAATGCAGCAGTTCCTACATTTTAATAACATTCTTCACAGATTTCAGAACATTGATAATTCAATTCCGTTAAAATTCAGTTTAATTCTGAGAATCGTCTGATGGTGATATATTCTAAAATAAACGCAAAGGAGCTAGTTTATTTATAAATATATGTTCTTCAACCGCAGGAGTCATGTTTAAATCTATAGTTTTAAAGTAATGAATTTTTAATAAATCAAATTATGCGTCGTTTTTTAGGGTTAGTTTTATAAGAGGAAGTGTATATAAATGTGTAAATAAAGGATGATAAATATGAAGAGAAGATTGTGGTATCAGTAAAAAAAATAAATAAAAAAAGGTATATTTTTTTTTTGGCAGACGTTTCGACCCAAAGTTCAGACCTTCATCAGAGCTAGTCAAACAAAAGATTTCTGCAAGACCGAATATAATTAACAGTTTTAATATAACTATGATGTGTTTTAATATAATTATAGTTTTAGTATAAATATGATCCACCAGCACATAAGGTTTAATATTCAATTTATAAATGAAATAAATTTTCACATAAACAAAACATCTATATCATTACAACCCAAAATACTACTGATTGGTCAACGGCTATGCGGGGAGGCAATTGTGCCAAGA
Organism: Nezara viridula; assembly: GCA_928085145.1. Classification (NCBI taxonomy): domain Eukaryota; kingdom Metazoa; phylum Arthropoda; class Insecta; order Hemiptera; family Pentatomidae; genus Nezara; species Nezara viridula. The sequence goes on along the minus strand of OV725080.1, from coordinate 103,808,712 downwards.
TCACCTGGTTTCCACCTTAATTAATTAATTAACCATAATAATTTTTTAAGATAGGAATGTTCCAAGAGGGTCTTTGGACCCTAGGGTCAAGCCAAGGCTCATGATAGAGACTAAATATCTGATACAGCCGGACTCGAACCTGGGTATTTGAAATAATGAAATGAAATGAAAATATTTTTTTATTATCCTGGGACTGTTGTCCCTTTAGGACAAATTACAGATACAGAATAAATGCCTGTGTGGCCATACATAAAATTAATTATTCACATTTATTATTAAGATTAAGATTTTGAAAAAATAATAAAACAAAAAATATAACTATTACACTAAAAACATTCTGATATGTATAATACAAACTATATAATAAAATAAAATAGCTTAAGTAAAGAAAATAATTTCTGGGGGAACTTTAAAAGTTCTCTTATCTACATTTCATGATCAATCGGGTTGGGAAAGGAGTAGGTGGTTAAAAAGGAGAGATTTAAATAAGGAAACTGATTGTACATGTCGGATATCGGGAGGGATGGTATTCCATTGTCAAACACTGCAGTTCGGTGGGGAGGTGGATAGAGGTCGGAGGTACGAGATCTAGTGAGACGGGATTGAATGGAATATTTGAATTGTAGGTTGTGAAAAATATACGAAGGCCGCTGAGTTCTGATGACTTGGTATAGAAAAGTGGCAAGGAAGTACAAACGGCGGTTGGATGGATAGAGGCATTTCAACTTGGTGTAATACTGGGTTATATGCGTATCTCTTGAGATTCCGAAAACAAAACGTATTGCGCAGTTCATTAGGCGTTTAAGTCTGGCCTCGAATTATCCCGAGTGTCCGCCGTACACCAGACTAATATTAATGGTTTCTTACTGCGCTACTCCATTTCACTAAATTATATCTAAAAATATGGTAAAATAAACCCATTTAATAATTTATTATTTTTCCTTCCCCTAAATGTTCCATGAAGGAGCTTAGACTCGACACTTTTCCTCCGCTCAGACTGATCATCTGCTTCTTCTCTCCAATGTCTCACAACCACTGACCTCAAATATTCAAGTTTATCAAATAATAAGAACTTTAGAAAATATAAACAACATTTTTTTTAATACAAAGAATTGTTTAAAAAAGAATAATAGCGCAATCAGTATTAGAAAGAAACAAGTTGCCAATGCAAATGAGGCAGTTCGTAGCACAATACAACGGTCTATTATTATGCATGAAAATACCACTACTCCGAAGATATATGTCGAGATAAAGAATAGTGATGAAGAAATAAAAAATGTCATTTGAGTCAGAAGTTTTATGTTACATAAAAAGGGAAAATACGAGTATAATAACTTTTTATATCATAAACAAATATGGCTTTGAGAAGAATAGGTGATTAGCTTTTTATTTTATAATAAAATCGAAGGCATTTCAAGCGTATGTTTTCACCGTTGGACTACATCGAGGAAATACGAAGGTAATAGCATGGTGGATAAACCGATCTTAAAATGTTTTTAAGACATATTTAAAATTTTATAGCGTAGAAAAATGATCACATTTTATATTCCAATAAATATACATTAAAAGTTACCGAATTAATTTTATACTCTTACCTCCACGGGAATTTATACTAATTTTGTCTTCGACCTTTTTTTTTTTTTTTTCTTTTTTTTTCATATGTCTGATACATCTATAAATTATTAGTTAAATTTCTAAATAACCTTTTTAATCCTTCATTTAGCTTAATTTACTCCACTACTCTTACAACTAACATTAAAGTTAAGAAGGAAAGCCACTGAGTCACTGTTAGCTATATTTTATATTCCTCTAAATACAATAAGTAATTTATTTATTTCTGGCATATATTTCAAGTATTTTGTCCAACTTGTAAGTATCTGCTAATTAGAGTAACATTTCTTTTAATCTCTGAGAGAACCAGTTCATTGAGAGCTCAGTTGAAAAACTTTGGCTTTCTAGTTTTATACTTTATCATTAGATTTTCAACAATCAGAATATATTTAGAAGATGACTAGATATTTATTGAAGGTAAAATCAATTCAATTGAAACTGGTTAACAATTATTTGACCAATCATACTCAAGGGAAATAGAAACTAATATGAGAGCGTAGAAGTAGAAAGAAAACTTCCCAATATTTTATTAACCAATTGAAAAGTAATAAACTGAGTCAATCTTCATTTCTATCGTATTTTGATTGTTTGTACATCGTCAATTAAATATAAGCTTCCAGCAAACAGCAATCATTCAAAAAGGTTAGAAATATATTCCACAACGTAGCCGGAGCTATGTTGGGAGTAGAAAATAATTTTTTGACTCTTTTCATGCAAAAATTATGTTTAACTTCCTTTGTCCTGCCAAACTTCCTTCAGACAAAGTGGATGTATTTATAAATACAAATAAAAAAAAATGGCATGGTTGGCCTATGAATCAGAAATATTCCAGGTAAAGACTATGTAGGTAATATTTAGGGTACTTGTTGAAAGTACCCATACTTTGACTACAGCTGCATGGTGTATGTCAGACTCTCGGGAGAACTGGAAGCCAAACTTAACGCCTAATGCATTGCTCAATACGTTTTGTTTTCGGAATCTCAAGAGATACGCACAGTACTCAGTATTACACCGAGTTGAACTGCGTGTTATTCCTTTCCGAATACCACTTTCTGAATCGTTCCGCTTCATGATTGTTTAAATCTTGGTACACAAGTTGTCGAGCAGAATAATTATTTTTAAACTCAGTCAAATTTCCTGTTTTTAGAAATATTACTAGCTCGCTAGAGATTTATCAGTCATTGGTCTAAAGGTAGACTAACAAAAGGTACAATAACTAGAACTCGCAAATATGAGAAAGTAGGCTACTGGTCGATTTGTTAAAATTCGTTTTAAGAGGGAGGCCAATGATTCCGAGCTGTCGGAAATACTCCAAACGAACAAAAAATTTCATGATGAAGATAAAACGACAAAATATTCGGTGATTTTTCAATACAAATCATCTTATACTAATCAATCTCACGAATTCAACTTAAGCTTAACAGAGAATGGTTAATCTAACAGTATCGATGTCGACACCTTAACGGCCAAATCTTTCCAAGTTTTAATGATTCTGAGGAAGATAAATTTATCCAAAAAGTAAAATAAAATAAAAAGGCGAAACATGACCCCTAACCATTAAAATATGAGAGATTGCTGAGCACATCGGAATGAAAGACTGCACAGGATATATGGCCCAACACGAGAAGGAGATTAATGGAGAATGAAAACAAATTAGGGGTTGATGCACTTTTTTGATTCTTTAAATGTTGTATCCACCATTAAAAAATATAGGTTAATATGATTGGGTCATGTGCATAGAATGAAGGATAATAGAATCCTCAAAATGAATATGATGGGATGAAACAGAAAGAGAGGACAAGTTTGCGCTGGCTAGAGGGTGTGTAAGTGGACGTGAGGACATTTGAAATGAGGAATTGGAGGAGAATGGCCGAGGACAGGACGGAGTGGGAAGGATTGTTAAGGAAACAGGGCTCTTCGCTGACCATTGCGCCATCGGAGAGAAACAGAAAAAAAAATGAATTTGTCTTGTTTTTTTCAATGTTAAGAGCTCACTTCTGATTAAAAAAAAAAAAATTAAAGATATTCTTTCTATATTAACAATGATTTATTATTCGAAGTAGTATTAAATTTCCTTATTTATTAATATAAAAATAAAAAATCTTTTTGTTCATTAGATTGTATATTAATTTCATAATTCATAATAAATAACATGGCGGCTGACTGCAGGAAACTACTAGGAACACCGAACTGGGAGGCAGTGGCAATGCATAGAGCTGCATGAGGAGGCCAAGACCCACCCTTGGGTTGTAGCACCAAAGAGGTAGATAGATTATTATTATAAGTCACGTTCAATTTCCTTATTTATTAATACAGAAATAAGAAATTTCACACAGTTTCTATTTTTTAATCACACAGTATATTCATTTCACATTTCATTCTTTCGGTCCTTTGAAAAGAAAAATTGTTAACCTTTGAAGATATAATTTTTTGTTTAATTTAGAAACTCTTACACTGAAACTGTTGCAGAGTCTTTTCCTAATTTATCACCACCTTAAGCCGTTATAATTAAACTTATTAAAAGATATATCCCTCAACGCTCGACAGAATAATTTTCAGGGCTTAAAGAAGAATACCCAAGTTGCAATTACGAATCATTAAGTGGAAAGAACAATTAATAAAGATGAGAAAACTTTAAATTAGTTTATGGGCAGTTATCGAAAGATTAGGTAACTGGTTACGTTTGTGGTGAGTTTAAATTAATTGCTTTTGTTACATGTCATTTAACTATTTTAATTTGAATGCAGATAATAGTACTAAACATATAAATACATACATTTATCTGGTTGGTACTTTAAACAAATCACACAGCAATGATAGCGTGTAGGAAGATATCCAGCCCTACGTTTCTGAGAAATGTAATTAACATGAAGTTAGGATAACTTACATCTTCAGTTTCCAGAGTCCAATTGGGAGTACTAATAATAGTGTTCAAGGAAAGTCATGAATTAATCAAGATCCATGGAATATGGCTGTCAAGTATACCATGTATGGAAAATAACTATGCAACCTGCACGTGCCATGCCATCCTCTCGGACGCTTAGGGACCATTGATATAGGAGACTGATTCCTCACCTATAACACAAACCTTGACAGCCATTTAATTGTGAGATATATTACAACAAAGTGGATAAGTCACGTTCAACAATTGAATTTAGGGAGTCCAGCTTGTTTGTAGAAGTTAAACTGGAATGTTGCTTAGAAAAAGTCATTATTTCCTGAAACAATTTGAACTGCCGATGGAACTTTTGGTATTCTTTATACTGCCCACATATTTTGGTTTATCATTTACAATAATGAAGCATTGTGATTATAACCATATAAGATAACCATAGCTTTCCTTAACATTTGATCTTTTACGTTTCAGGATATGAAAATCGAATAAAAATTTATTTGTCCGCCCGTCTTCCACCATGCACAGTCCGCGCATTTTCCCCGACACTACTTGACCGATTTTTTTTCAAATTTGGATTTAATGTTAGAGGTCACCCGAGGATGATCCTCCCACATCGGCAATACTATCCACCTTTTCGTGTCAAGATGGCGGCCGAAAAGCCAGTGTAGCTATAGACTGTAGCGCCTCAACGAATGCACTAATTTAAATGAAACTTGGCTAAAGTATTCTTCTTGGGCCCTTTAAATTTATCTATGTAATATACTTCAACGAAAAGAAACTGGAAAAAAAGTTACGAGGGGTCGTAAAATTAGATTTCCGAATAACTCAAAAAGTATACACTTTTTATTGTATTTTATATTATATATTATGTTTTATATGGTTATTTAAAAGTTTGTGAAGCTTCTTAAAAAAAAACAAAATGGTTGAAATCGGACAATTTGGAGCAATGATATTGTGTCTAGATATTTTTTATATGTTCAACTGCAAAAGCTATATCATTTGTTTTGGGTATTGGTTTTTGAAAGTGTTACTGAAGTAATGCTATTTGTTTTTAGTAAATTACCAATGACGAAAAGAAATGTTTAGGCCAATAATATAAATCCCTTTTTTTTTCCTTTTTCTTTGTTACTAGAAAGCGAATGTTACGTTAGGTGTATACTTGTTTGGAAATAATAAACAATTGTGAAATAATTTGCATCTTTTTTTTTTCTATTTTAGGTTCAGAATAGTTTAATCTTCCTTCGCGGGTTCAAAATTAAGGTTGAGGAGAAGCAATTATGATTGCTTATAGTTAAATTTGGGATGTTTCTTGGGTTAAATGCAGAGTTAGTGTGAGATGAAATCAAAATGTTATGACTTGTTTCAACAGTAGAAAAGGGTAAACGAGGTGTGGCTGTTAAATAACGAAACAGGTGCTATAAAATATTTTATTTTGTTTTCATGAATATTTACTTATTATCCACTTCAATATACACCCCTCCTCTATCCCAATAATACTTCAGCGAATTTTCCATTATTTGAACAATCCAGGAAGTCTTCTTCTGTCAGCTCAATTAGGATGGGTACCACTTTCTCAGTCATCAAATCGAGAATATATATTAGTAAGGTTGAATAATAGTTTGACCTTCAGAAATTCAGTGATGTTGCTCAATTTCATAAATATAAAATAAAAAAAAACCATTGCTTTGAATTTTGAATTACTCATTTCAGCATTTTTGGCTTTCGGTGCGATTGGGCTTATCTAGCGGATGGATTGACGCTTCGTTTTAGAATTATAAGTAAAATATCACGATTGGTCAGTTGAGTCCGTTAAAGCTTTGAGAGATAGCAGCACGCGTCCTCAAGGAGCTTACAGAAGAAGACTTCCAACACTGTTTCAAACAATAGAAGATTTGTAAGATGTTTTGTAGAGATAGAGGAGAGGTTTGTAGTGTATTCAAGCTGATATTACGTAATTATGAATGAAATCAAAACATAAGATTTTACTGCATCCGTATCGTTATTTAGTAGCCACACCTCGTATTTTGAAATAGACGTATTACGTGTATTTTATGGGTTGATTTTTCCTTAACATATATTAATTCGTACTGCAAATTTTGGCACGTCTGATAATTTTTTGTTCCGCCATTTACCAAACACTGACATATCTTTATCTCATTTTGGTAAACATTATAATTTAATTTAGCTAGAATTAAAAGTACAAGAACCAGTTATTTTCAAATAATTTTCGCCATTTGGCTAATAGTGATTTTTTGCGAAATGAATAATATTCGTCATGTGGATGAATATGTGTTAAAAGTCGATTGGTCTTCCATAAGGTAGAACTTCTATTGACTGCAACTATTGCCTTTATGCCAATTAAACGTCTCTAAAAACAATTTTTATATTTCCAACACCTAGGACTCCATCTGGACAAACGTCTAACTTGGAATCCTCATACCAGACTGAAACGACAAGAAACAGCTCGACGTTTCCGACTACTTCAACACTTACTAGACAAACGCTCTAAACTTCCAATTAATTATAAAAGACTCATTTATATGACTATAACAAGGCCTACTTGAACTTACGGAGTTGAGCTATGGGGCTCCACCAAACCTTCAAATTCCTCTCGCATCCAATCCTTACAATCCAAAATCCTTCGTAAAATACTCAATGCTCCTTACTTTGTTACAAATAAAATTATCCATAATGACCTTAATGTTCCTTATGTATCGTATTTGGACCAATCCAGATATCTGTCCTTCCATAATAAACTTCATAACCATACCAACCCTCTTGTTTCTAACCTTGCTTCCTATTCAATTCCTGATAACCCTCCGAGGCGTCTGAAAAGAAGATGGCCACGTGATCTTCTAATATAGACATATTATTAAAGTGCTACCAATGGATAGTTTCTCAACATGTGTTTCATGTCATTATATCCATGTGCAAATTTACCAGATGTATTTTTTGTATACAGTTGTAAATATCATATAAATAAATAAATAAAAAATAAAAATAATATTTCCAACACAGCTGTTAAAAGTTCTGCAGTAGGCTCGAGAGGAGAGTAAAAGTCTGATTATCTAAGATATTTCTTAATAATTCATAATTCATTTGATACATCTATTCAAAATTGTTTACATACAAAGAGCATTGCCGATTAACAAAAAAACTATACTATTATTATTAAATTTAAAGTCTAGGCTTTATAAATCTTATAAATAGATGGTACTTCATACCTTAATAAAGGGGATTTATGATTATAAATAGTCCAGAAATGATAACTTGTCTACGAGGGAATTCCGGTAATTTATAACCACTTAAACTAATCTCAAACACCAGACAGCATCTTAACAAACTAATATTCTTCCATTTAAAAATTGAATAACTCCCCTGGCCTTAATTAAAGACCCCCGTATTAAGGAATGAATAATTAAACTCCTCAAATTGAATGGATCGCCCGGGGTCTACAATTAGTCCGAATGTCTAACAGAGAAAAAAAAATTGATATCTTAAATAATAAACTCGAAACAAAGCTTTACTGCTATGGTAATTTGATTTACCTCAAGTTATTTCCATTTTTCGCAACACGATCACGCGACAAAAAAAAATAAATTATTTATTTATTAATTTATGAACTCACTTATTTATAGTATTTGATCTCCTCGGACATGTTATTTTTTAAGTAACATGAAATGAAAACTTCTTTATGCACGTTTTGCAACTGTTTTATGGGGAGTGAATTAGATTGAGTCGTCAGATCTCGGATGTGTAACGTTCGGATAAATTCGGCTGGAGTCGACTAATTGAAGTTATTTTGAATACGGATTAAAATATCTCAGAAACTAAAAATCTGATCTCCATACTGTAAGCGAACGAATCGTTCATCATTTCAATCGTTCACCCTCTTTGTAATGTGCAATTAGTCAAAACTGAATCTTACGCGACGCCATGTTAAGGAGTCGAAAAGGGAAACAAATGTGTCTAAAACCAATATATACTGACTTTTATTAAAGATATGGATTAAAATATGTCAGAAATTACAAATCGGACCTGCGTACTGTAACCGATGGAATTGTGCAGCATCGCATCGTCTTTATAATGAGCTATTATTTATAATTTATATTTCATATTATTGATCTGGCCTTGTAGATGTTTTCACTTCTATCGTATGGTCTAGAGCACAGACCTTAATATTACACAAACCTTACTCAACATACAGTCTAAGAATTCTTATCTTATAGAAATCCAAACAAAAGTTTAAAATAAACAAAAAAGATACTTTTAAATTATATTATATTAAAAAAAAAAATAACAAAAATAGCTCTTTTTGATTCTATGGTGTCTTCAACCCTTCTGTATTCTTCTGAAATATGGAGCTTAAGATACCTGGATGCTATTGAAGTGGTACAGCTGAAGTTTCTGAAGCAACTATTTAGGTGGCCAAGGAATACTGCCAACTACATTGTACGTCTAGAAACTGGCCGAAACGCCTTGAGTATCAGGGTTATGAGAAGGATCATAAATTACTGGTCTAAATTGTCGCTTATGCCTGAAGAGAGGTTGCCAAGGCTTTGCTTCAACATATTAATTTTGCTGGATACAAAGAATCCTGATATAAACTTTAATTGGATCACACAAGTCAGATCAATACTGCTCATTGTGGCTGTAAAGAAGAGTTCCATAAAGTATACCCAACTGGATTATTAAAATACAGCGATGAAATATTGGAAAAGCTAAAAAACCATAACCTATCTATCTAAGGACATCCATTTATCGATAAATTCCAACAATAATCCCATATATAGAACTATTTCCAGCTTCAATATTTCCAGCCCAGAGTCATATTTGATGTATAGAGCTAACATGAAAAAGCTAAGATCAATAAGTCAGTTAAGGGTTTCAAATCCCGAATTAATTAAGCTCTATACGAAAAACAAAAGTTTCTACTTCAAAGCCCAGGAAACCTGCACTTTCTGTAACCAATTCATTACTAACAGCCTGTTCCATATCCTTCTGTACTGTGAAAAGCTAACAGACAACAGACAAAAACATTTACGAGCATTTCTCTCTGCGCCAAGTGATGTAAACAAGATACAAGACATACTTCGAATCGATAGCATAGAGAAACTTAATAAAATTTACTGGTTCATAATGTCAGCGTGCAATTCACTGGATTCCTTAAGCTCTGATGTTCCACACACCAACCAAGTGCTATGACTAAGGATAATTGTTGGTCAGTTCAATTAATTGTTTGTTTCTTTTTTCTTTTTTGGTTTTATTGATAATGTAGATAGAAATTAATTGGAATGTAATAAAGTATTATTGTTTAGTTATTGTTTTTATAATAAGTCAATGTACAGTTAGGATAAACTAGACTCATGTAGGTGAAATGAAGTTATTCATATATGTATCATTTGTACAAGATTGTAAAATAATCTTTAACAAATAAATTCAATTCTATTCTATTCTATATTAAAAAAATAAAACTGGAAAGCAATAACCCATGATAATCTGATATTGAGAAGAACAGTTCAGGCGACCTAATATCAACAGGGTCTGTAAAGACAACAGAACAAAATAAATGTTAGATAATAATGTTATGAAAAAACTAATGATACATATTTAAAACCATTATGTTGGGCGTTTATGTTTTTATTTATTTTTTAAGCGGAAAAAAAAAAGGAAACAGTAGTGACTAAAGCATAGTTTAATTAATCCAGCTTTATTATCTTATTATACACTTTATAGCATAACAATAAAATAAAAACTATAATGATATAAAATAATACATACCTAATATAATTTCCATAGTGTAGCTTTATATACCGTCAACCTTTATTACCCATCTAGCATTGTGTAATTTTTTATTATTCAAATAATATTTTCCGCTTTTAACCTGCACTTAGAGTTAAAAGTTCCCATTATATCAATAAAAACTCGCATACGGTCGTCCAAACCACACTCAAAGTTTAACTTTTATAGTAAACGCTATACAGGTCGAGGGAAACGTGCAAACTCCAGGGGAAGGTAGCACAAAGAAAAATAATTTTTAAAAACTTTTTTCCTCTTAAGCAATTTTCATTTGTTTAAATTTGATTACCTAGTTACAAATAAATAAAATTTCACAAATAAACAGGATTTCATACATGTATTAGCATTTAGGTTATCGAAGTTTTAGTTAAAAAAAAATGTTCGGAAATACCACCATTGACTTCTGAACATTTTCGACTTAGTCTTTTTCAATACTTAGAATAAGCGCATCCCGAACACTAGTGGATCCAGGATTTAACTTTGGGGGCTTCAACCCGTAAGCTTTTTATATAAAAGATATACAGGATGGATGTTTCAGGGTTAAGTGACCTAACTGCGAAACTGAACTGATGAAACAAGAAAAAAATTTCCTCAGAAGATATGTCCGCAAACGCTTTGTTTAGGAGATATTCGCACCTAAAGATTTTCGTTGTTCTGAATTATTTACGTTACATAAAATAAATAAAATCTATTTATTTGTTCTAACGACTTAATTAATTAAATGCAAACATTAACATTCATATTAAATGTTGTATGAATGTCTGCAAACGCTTTGTTTAAGAGATGGATTAGATAGAATATTAATATGGCCTTTTATCCCTAAATGTATAAAAACTATAGGCAACATAAGGATTAATACTATTTGGAATTAGCATTGGGAACTCTCAATAACATTTATCAGTTTGTAAGAGGCTTTCGCAGAGTACTCATCATTATGCCTTCCATTTATAATGGTGAATATGGCGATATGATTTTTGTATACGATTTTTGCAATGCTAATGCTAATGCTGCCCGTCGTGAATATGCCAGTCGATTTCCGCATAGAAGATTTACAAATAAGTCTATCTTTTTTTTTAATATTTATTTATATGATATTTACAACTGCATACAAAAAATACATCTGGTAAATTCGGACATGGATATGATGACATGGAACACATGTTGAGAAACTACTCATTGGTAGCACTCTAATAAGTCTATCTTTAGCTTCACGTTTCAACGTCTTAGAGAAACTGGTACCTTTGCTATAATACCACGTGCTGATGGTATTTTTGGCTCTTTACGAAATGAAGAAAGGAGTGCGACCATATTACAATATTTGGATGATAATCCATCTTGCAGTGTACGAAGAGCTGGAGTAGAATTATACGCCAACTACAGTATGGAGTACTCTCATTGCAGATGGACTTCACCCATATCATTATCAACGGGTACAAAATTTATTAAAGCAAGATTTTCGGCAAAGAAGAAATTTCTCAGATTGGTACTTAAATCAAGTTGAGCATAATCCAAAATTTTCAGGAAAAATTCGCTGGACAGATGAAGCTATTTACCAAGAGATACCTAAGTTAAGTTTACCAGAAGAGATATCTTCAATCAGAAAAATAATCATCTCTGGTCGCAGGAAAATCCCCATGCGATTTTAGAGCATCATTTTCAGTGCAATGTGGTTGGGGATAATAGCCAATATTTTACTAGGTCCGCCTTTCTTGCCACCTCGACTCAATGCGGGCACATTTTTGGAATTTCTTGATAATGATTACTATGGTTTAGTTGAACATATTCCACTACAACTGAGAAAGGACATGTGTGGCTTCAATTAGGTGGTTATCCTGCACATTACGAAAATCACTTAATTCTCAAGGAAATCACTTTGAACAACATTTAATATGAATATTAATATTTACATTTAATCAATAAAGTAGTAGTAATAAATAAATAAGCTTTATTTACTTAATATAACGTAAATTATTCATAACAATGAAAATCTATAGATTTGAATATCTCCTAAACAAGGCCTTAGCGGACATACCTTCACAGGAATTTCTTTTATTGTTTTGAGGTCCGTAAATTAGATTTTCAATTTAGCCACTTAACCTTGAAACAACATGTATAAACAAACTAACTATTTATATGAAATTGTGGTTAAATGATTCTAGAAGTCCTGTTAAATGTAATTACATGAAAAATAATACTTTTTAATATTTCTAAGAAATGGTTATATTTTACCATTTTTGGAGGGGAAGGGGATTTCAGTCCAAAAGCTCTCCCCTCCTCCAAAGGTCCGTCTCTGATATGAATGCCTACTTTTACTAGGCAAGATTTAACCAGTCCTATAAATCATAGTCCACTAATGTGAATTTTGGAGGCCAACTAAATGGACCAATGCGACGAATCCAGCAATCTGGAGACCTTTGATCCATATGCTGCCTCATCTGGCAAGCGAAACGAGCGGGAGCTCCGTCATACTGAACATGGATTACTTAAGTGTAAGTACCTATGTTAATAAAAATATCCGCTAGTAGTCTTTTCAATTCAAATCTAAAATATCGTCTTATGTGAGAGGATTCTCTAAAATAAAAGTACCAATAAAATTTTAACAAATGAAAATCGGATAAGAACATACGAGTTTTCTTTTTAATTATTTTTCCAGTGTGGGTTTAGCTCTTTCTTCTCGACTGTATACAGTCCATTCTACAAACCATAACTTAAGCCGAAAGGTTGGGTCGAAACACGATGATATAATGTTTCTTATTTGTTTATTCTTTTATCAATGACTGTAATAGCAATAAACTTCATCGACAGTTAAAACCAATAGTCATAGTAACCATTCAAAGAATTAAAAAAAAAATAAAAAAAAATAAAGGAAATAACAGTAAACGTTAATTAAACATTCAAATTTTAATCAAGAAACTTTATATTGATCATGAAAGCAGGGGATCAAGTTGCTCCATAAGGCTCATATTGCAAGACACTTGGCCAGCGCTTGTAATGAATCCCCCCGCCCTTCCTTCTAAATTAGCAAACTCTTCTAGCTGGAAATTTTCAACAGCAGTAAACAATTGTAATTTTGAATCAAGTTATCTGTGATTCAAGATGAACACTTGCTAACTCGTATTAACATACGCTACCGTTTTGACAGGAGCAATTCACCAACATTAATTCTTAATTATTTATTAATTATTGATCTATCTTATGAGTTTCAATGAAAAAAAATTGAATCTTTATTTTAGAGATTTTTCCAGGAGGATATAGAATGGACGTAATTATGATTTTAGATTAATTTTCATCAAGGATATTCTAGCTATGAGGATCATTAGTTTAAAAAAAAATAGCGGTAATGAGAATAGAAATCTTCGGTCTATTTAACAATATGAGTCATACTAATGATAAAATTGAGCCATTTTCGAAGGGCATGCCAGGTCACCAGAAAGCATATGCTTGCAATTAGTATAGTGCAATGAAAGAACCCTTGTGTGGATGTTGAGCGTTGGGCGAACTGAGATTGAAATGCTCAGATTGCGTCGAAAGTGACGCTAGAGAGAGAACTAGAGCAGGCGTGTAGGATAGTGACAACTAAAGACAGAAATACATCAATGAAGGGAGATCTGGTTGCTGGTTGTTGTGCAATAGTAATAATACGTAATAGTTTAAAAGAAATTGTGAATAGTTTTACAGAATCGAATTAACGGTTTACAATGGGTTTTACTTTTATTGTTCAACTGTACAGATTTTTTAGTTTGAACTTATTGAAAATTTTCCAGTTAAGGAAAGCGAGATATCCTTTAAAATAAGGAACAGTAATCACGATAAAGACATTAAGAATTTAGACAAATTTTTTTTTTTTAATTCGTAAGAATCCTGAAAGTATAAATAAGTTATGTGATATCTAGTAAACCAAAAGGTATCAAAATCATTGTATTTTTTTTTATTATTATTTTCAATAATGAACCATTGTGATCGACCAAAAAATTTAAAAACATAACCCTCTCTCAAAATTTGAGGTTTTACGTATACATAAAATTCGAAAAACGAATAAAAATTTTTTCCGAGCGTTTTCTCCGAAACCACTGCACCGATTTTTTTCAAATTTGGATTTAAAATCAGAGGTCACCCGAGGATAATCCTCCTTCATCGAAATGAATACCTGCCTTTTACTTTCAAATGGCGGCCGAAAAACCTGCGTTGCTGTAGACTGTAGCGCCTAAACGAATGCTCCGATTTCAATGAAACTTCGCCTGTAAATTTATCTGTATATCATACTTCAACGAAAAGAAGCTGGAAAAATAGTTACTAGGGATGGTAAAATTAAATTCCGAATAACTCAAAAAGTATACACTTTTTGTGGATATTGTGATACGTTTCAAAGGTATTTAAATTTCCTAAAACAAGAAAGAAGTTTCATCGAAATCAAAGCACTATTAGTTGAGATATCGCGGTTTTAAAATATTTTTGGTTAATTATTTTAAATAGTGAACCATTGTGATCGACCAAAAAAATTCCAAAACTTTTTGGTCATTAAGAGTTTTTTGTCTCTCTTCAATCCTCTCAAAATTTGAGGTTTTACGTTTCAGGATACGTTGAATTCGAAAAACGAATAAAATTTTTTTTGTCCGTCCACCGTCCGCAAATTTTCTCGGAAATTGCTGAACCGATTTTTTTACTTCACAGAGAACTCTGCCATTAACGTGGACCAATTTATCTGATAATTTAAAAAAGAATCTTTTCCCGTTCGAAGGGCAAAGAGATGTAAAATTTCAGCTGTCTCAAAAACTAATTTCATAAAAAAAAGGAAAAATTGGATAAATGAGAAGAGTTTATTAAAATTTGTCCAACAAATCTAAATAGGTTTACAAGCAGAAATACCACGAGAAAAATAATTTATAGGTGTAATTTACGAGGAGCAAGACGATGCAAGAAATGTGTGAAAACTAGGGAAGTATCGAGAGGTTATAACCTCTGTTTTAATTCATGGCGAGGACTCAAGCAACACTATTGAAAACTTAAATAAATTTGGCTATTAAAAAAGACAGTAAAATGTAGTTAATGTTAGGGAAATTAAAGTGTGGTACGGTTAAATTGGGAATATAGTTGCTTTTGATAGAAACTAATATAAATTATATAGTTTCTAAAAGGATAAAGTACATTTTGAAATTACGTAACTTTTGAATGAAACAGTACTTTTACTTAAAACCTTTTGGTTAAAACTGTGATTTTAAACTTTTGAATGTTTTTAGATGAAATGCACCAAAATAAAAAATTTTAAAACACTGATCTATAGAATACTTTTTCAAAATCAAGGAGGCAAGGTAATCAACAGTCAAGGAGGCATAGAATAAAAAATAGATGCTCGCAACGAGGATATAGGTATTGATCATTTTATTCCACCTAAAATATTTCTGCGAAGTAAGTTATAATTGGAATTCAAAAAGGGTACCCGAAAACTGAAACGATCGGGTAAAGTGCTTTAAGTATTTTTCCATGTTTTCAGACGGAATGCCCACTAAACTGTAAAGCACACTTAAAAGGCGATGCCGCAAAAAAGGTATAGAAGGAAATAAAAAATCGGATTATAGAGTAGGCAGTGGGGTAATGTGATCGGAAGCCTTATTGAGGTTGGAGGGGTGGGGTCGGTTGATTTCATTTCGCGAGTTTGCTCAAAATCTAATCAAATCTGCTCTTTCTCAAATAATGGTTAGCTATCGATTCGGCTGCCTTCGTTTCATTAGACCAATCAGGCAACTTGAAAGTCTTCCCGGCTACCTCTAAGGCTTCGGGATATGATCACAGCGGGTCCAGAGGAGATGGTTTCGACATAGTGCTTCAAAATGATGATAACAATTCCCTCGCGGCTTTTTTAAAACCATAAAATAAGAGTACAACCAGTTGGCCCGTGCGAATAATTCACAAAAAAATTTGTTTTTAAATTTTGTTATTATCTGAGGAAGGAATTACTTGTTTTTCCTTGGTCGATTACAATATTCCATTTAACATAGTAAACCAAAATAATTGTACAAATTACTTTGCTAGTGTCTATTTTTAAACGCTGACTGGAAAGATAGTAATGGTAATGAAGCCAAAAAAAAAAACCTCAATCATAGGATCTTCTAAATTATTGAAAAATATAAAATGTAAGAACAAACAAATCCCTTTAAGAATGATAAAGTTAACACACCAGCCAAGAAGAAAAGTGTACTAGAATAATAAATGTAGTATCATTAAAGACGATGAAATTATTATATATATCAAAAGTAATGAACAGTATCTTTGTAAATAATTGTTCGATTTTTACGTGTTTTTTTTAGTTTTGTAGGTAATTTATTAATCATTATAATAATTATGAGTAATATCAATATAAAAATTATACTTTATGAGTGATTCGTAAATAAAGCTTCTTTTCCTTCATAACTTATTTCCCAGAAATATGGGAGGTTTAAGAAGGACTATTTTTCACACGTGATGGAGGAGAATATCTTCAAAAAGAGTGGTCAATCATTGGAGTTGATGAAAAATTGACGAAGCTATGCCGTACCGAAAAAAAAAACACCATTTAGAAATAATATATAGGATAGTGAATATCAGTATTAAAAGATACCTTTGTTTAATAGCCCATTTTGTATTGAATAAACAGTTGAATAACTGAATGAATGAGCCATTCCTATTCTCAAGGATCTAGTACGGAGTACTCTTGAGGCACACCCAGCCTGTATAATATGGATAAACTTAATTAATTAATTGATTAAGGGAAAAATCTAATGGTTGTGCGGGATGCCGATCGCCTCCCCGAATAACCTGAAACATTTTTGAAGTGAGAACTTGTTTAGGTGGGTATTGAATCAGACAGAGCCGTCACGTTTTGCCATGTAACGCTTATTCGGGTAATTCGACCCGAGTTGGCTAATTTTTGCATTTGGATTAAAATATATCAGAAACTAAAACTTGGACCTGCATTCTGTAAGCGACGGAAATGTACAGCATTTCATCTTCTTTTTAATAAGTTGTTAGGGTAAATATACCAGCAATAGACACTTTAAGAGAATTTTTCAACATTAACGTGAACTAATGCTTTAGTTCTGATACTGGATCTTTACAAATGGATTTAATTATAAGCAAAATTAGCCTTTTATCGAAATATATGCGCTAAATAGGAAGTTTGTGTCATTTTTCATATAAAATAGGAAAATTCTGACACTTGATTTTGTACTAGTAATAGACACCAGAAATTTTCAAAGTTCCAGTAATAGATACTCTTTTGTATCAATAATAGACAGGCTCTTTTTAATGTTGTTAATGCAAATAAAAAATTATCTTACAAACTGTAGGCAAACAATTGTTTCTAGACCCATTTCGCACGAACTTATATCATAGAAGTGTAAAAATTAACTTTGCATACGTTTATTTGCCTGGAAACCTAGAGTTTTCGCTTAATGTTTACCAAATTACGTTTATGAAACGTAATAGACACCAAACTAGAATCGACCTATATTTATCTTTTTTTTTTGTTCTTCCCTACCTCGCATTATAGGCTATACGGTATTTTCCCGGGCCGGGGGGTGAAGGCGGGGAATTTAAAATCCTCTCTGGCACGGGATAAAATTAGTAGTTTTTTTTTTAATCTCAAATCTTGGTTATCTGGTTGTCGGGCAATTCGCGGGGCTGTGCACATACATTAGTCAGCCCCTCCCCTCCCCTCCCCCCGCCCCCAAAAGAATTATGGTTGAACTGGTCTTGAACCAGGAAAATTCATTATTGGAGGCTAGGATGATAGCCATTACACCATGAGTGCTCTAATCTATATTTATCTATCAATAATCATTGTTTAATGATGGAGATATAGTTGACTATAATCGTGTAGTAAAAAAATCAGCTATCATACGACTGGAGATCAAACCAGAAGAAAGGAGCAAGGTCGTTTAATGTCAACTTCCCAGCTTTGACAACAAATTTTCACAAATTCACGCTCTACGAGATTGCCATTCATAGGAAAAAATATGTTTTGTCTTCCTACAGCGGTTCAGAGCGGACAGTACGAAGACGACTTATCGAGACTGGATTGATGTCCTATTCTCCAGACCTCTACTTTCCAGATAGCACCGAGTTCAGTGCGTAAGATTTGCTCAAGAACATCTACACACACTAAAGCCAAGTATTCTTCAACGCCTAAGGTCTCCAATTGGAAAAGGGTGTAGAACAGACGGGGAGAGCCATATCCTCATCGCAATGTATCTCCCAGGCATGCTTTTGATGCCAATAAGAGGCTTAGTGATGTTTTTTGGAGGCATAAACAAGAAATCGAGGTAATGGCTTATCCACTCAGAAGTCTGGGCATGAACCCAATAGAGCTAGTATGGAACAAATTTAGGAAAGGTGTTCGCATTCATGACTCTGAAAATTTGGATTTAAGAATAATTTGGAAGAGTTGAACAACATCCCGGAAGATGTAAGAAACTTGGTCGGTGGAATGAACATAAAAATGCTATCAGTGATTAAAGATATAGAGGGAGACATTTTCTACTGATTGTATTCAATATTCTGTATTTTTTTCTTAACAAAAAATTATTCTTTCTTTCTTTCTTGATTTATTTGCTCTATTAATAAACTAATCTGTCATACTCCTAAGAATATTTTTAAGAATGTCTATAAAAATTCAGTAAAATTAAAATACACACTCCAAGTGATTCTTTAATTTTGTCTGGCAGTATATACTGAAATTTATTTGGAAGCCATATTATTCATAATTAAGGTCATTTGGCGTCTCAAATATCATTCATTTTATAATTTAAATGTTTTATAATTTATTATTCATGGGTAACGTTACGGGGTATCGCTCTCTAGCTTGAGAACATTCTTTACTAAAAACCATGAACAATAAAGCCATTAATTATAAAAATGAAACAAAAAATTAACCACACATTACGTAGATTTTATTTTAATTTTTTTAATGGCATTGGATAAATTCAAACAGTCAGCTATAAATTTAAGTTGAAGATTTTTGGTCATATTAAACAAAATAAATTTCTTAATTGTTTTAAAATATAATATATAACACTGCTCAGAGATAGTATTTGTTTATAAATAATGTTGCTATTGCTTATGGATTGAAAAAGTATAGTGTATTTAAATAATTTTCACTTTGGGACGAATTCGAAACTCCTATAAGTTGTAAATAGCTATTGCTTAGGACGTGATTTGATTTCGATCTACAGTATATTTTTATTTTCTCTTTATTCGATTTTTTGATGAAAACTATTGTCTGTGTGAAATGTTTGTAAATATTGATTAGTAATTCTGGCCTGTTAAAGCGTGATGCGGAGATGTATTAAATAGAATATAAATCGAATAACTATAGAAAAGTAATATTTTATTTTAAATTAATAAAAAAACTGATAATTTAAGAAAGAGGGTGTTGATAACAAATAATAATAACATGAGGATAGTGTTAGTCCAATAAGTACAATCATTTGATTGGTCTACTTGCTGTAGAATAGGCAGTTATGCCCTTTATTTTATTAAGAAATAAATTTTACTGTCTTTAAAAACGACTCATTTTAATATAATTTATAACGACAAGGTATATATCTATATTATAATTATACGAACAGATGAAATAATAATAGTGTAAATAATGTTAAAATGGTTTTATATTTCACGAATTTTAGTAAACAATGTTCTGAAGATGGAGAGTGTTGTCACAAAACGTCAACCATGAATTATAAATAATAAAATATATGATGAAAAAAATGTATGGTATTTGAAATGCCCAATGACCTAAGTTAACTTTTTTTTTTGTTCGTAATTTCTTTCTCAGTTGATTGTACTCCCAACCAAATTTTCAACTTAATTATTATTACATAATTGTAGTTTTCTAGCTTTAGAAGTAATATTAACATAAATTATTTAATTGGGATCAATTAAAAATGGTCATTGCTCGAGTGGATGGCCAGTCTTAACTTTGAGCGCAACATGGCGTGCCAGTTTCAATTAATTTCCATTCCACGATAAGTCAAAGGTGAATCATCCTTTTTAGGAAGGCTATTCTTTGTGTTAGGTTATTTCGGACAACTAAGAAATCGCAGAGAAAAATATCATTGATTGCTATAATTGTTGGGAAAAAGGTATCAACTAAATATAGGATCTAGTATTTATTAACAGTACATCATTCTATACGAGTAGACACACGCAGTAATAAAAACAACAAAAAATAACAACAGTCAGGCGTATAAAAATAAAAAAAAAACGCTACAAATTATTATAGAATTATACAAATTAACATAAAAATTAATATTACTTGTAACATTCAGTAAAATAAATAAAAAGGGATTCCTAACATTGGCCTTTATATATATATATATATATATTTTTTTTTTTTGCATTGATAATTTGCTTAAAACATAGACAACATTGCTAGATTTGATGTAAAGCTTTCAGAACCTTAGCCAAATGAATAAAAAAAAAGAAATATATTTTAATGTAAAAATCACCAATATTAATATAACATCTATTGACTTACGTTCGAGGTATTTAACTAATGAGATCCATACTTGAATGTTTCAGTAGCAGTCAAAAACATAAAAAATATCGTTCCTAAGCAGTGATATTATAAATCGATAGAAGGCAAAGAGTGGATGAAAAAACTATTCAAAAGCTAATATGAAATAAAAATTATATAATAAATAATTGAAATAAGCAAGATTATATTGTTATTTTATCGGAGTACATGATTTTAGAATTTTGTTTCTGTGTAACGCCTTCATTGTAATCTATCTCATCCACATGACCAGTTTACTTTATAATGTATTGCTAATCCTAATTACTTCTTATTACACTAAATAATATTATTTTATTATTTAATTGATCATTTTCCTCGTCCACTTTATATCTTATTTTATCCATTGCTGATAATAATAATATCACAGCAGGAATGTTATCTACACTTTTAAACTTCCTCTTATCCTTTTGACTTGTCTTTCATGAATCATTTCATGTTTGATAACATTATATTAAAAAAAAACATAACATAACATTATAATATAAGTAGTATACATATTATCGAAACAATACAGTATTACTGCATTTTACGGGTGATTAATTTACTTTTTTTAATAAAAACTAAATATTAAATATATATAACACAAATATAAATTAAGAAACAATACTACATAGGAGCTTCGGTTATCCGGAAGGAAATACATTAGAGCGTCTAATATCCGGAGCGTCATTCAATCGGACCTCAATTATATTCTCACAAAATTCGGATTATTTTAAAGCATTTTTCTCAGTTCAAAAATTGAACCCAAATGTGAAAAATTTTCCTTCACTTCGCATGTAATTCCTGGATGAATGAATATGCTACAGTTTCTCTACTGTTCAACATAAATTTTAAAAGCTTAATATTTCAATAATTTATATCCAAGTATAATTAATGATCTTTTATTTTAAATTATCTTTGAATTTAAAACTGCGGTTATCGTTTGTGAAAATTGTGGATCATTTTAACTTTTTTAATTTTATTTTTCATTCTTAAAGGTTAAATAAGAAAAACATGAGATTATTATTAATTAAAAAATCCAATTTCCTGCGAGAAAATGCTTACATTCAGCGGAAAAAAATAAAATTCTTGTGGGTTTCATCTCGCTTGAGCATCAAAAGAAACGAGGATGCTGACTGAACTGCGAATTCTGCGACAACGGATCCTGTGCCAGGAGTAACATATATCAAGAAGACTAATGCCTTGGACTGGCTTAAGTATGTAAGGGCCCGAATATCTGGATCGAGTGTCACTGAGTGGTGTAGGCATCATATTTAAAATAAAAATATAGACTAGGTTTAGAAACCTTTCCAGAGAAACAGCCGCCAAGAAATTGTCTTGGTCAGAATGCGCACCGAATATACCGCCGTGGCAGACAGAAAGGTATACACCTTTTTCTGAAGGGGCTGATACATACAGCAATATTATGTGACATATAAATAGAAATTTATACCTTAGTATGTGCATACAATTATATCTCAAAACTTTTATTGATTTTTTTTCACACATAAGTATGATATCTATAACTATATATTATTTCCAAAGTGTTAATCAAAACTTCTGTGATTATATCAATTTTACTTTAGCGACCTGGGGCCCACACGTCGAAATGAAAACAAAGAATTTGAACAAGCGACTGAAAATACTATACTCACTTTTTTCTAAATCAAAATCGCAAATTAGAAAAAAAACTCAATACATACACTTACCTGCTCAAACCCGTTTGGAAATACGCCTCACAGATTTCCAGTTCAGCTAAAAAGACTCACTTACAAAAACTACAATATTTTCAATCTAAAATTTTAAGAATAATAACTGCAGCCCCCTGGTATGTCAACAAGAAGACTTTGCATACCAACCTAAGACAACCAACCATTGACTTGCACATACATACTCTCTACCCGATTACGTCTCAATCTGCACGGAAATCACAATAGACTTATCAACGACATGGCCACGCCTGAAATGCTCATCATGAAGCGACTGAAAAGGAGCTGGATAAGATATCTCTTTTTCTGATTTTAGGATGTAAACAGACCAGGGAAGAGGTGCTGCTGGGTTCCATTCTTCGTCATGCTTATCATGCCATTTTCTACCTAACAACAAATCTGCTAATTGTCACTACCATGACAGGTGAGGATGAAGAATTGAAGACCAAAAAAAAAAAAAACTTTAGCCAGTATAACTGAGCATTGTACCATATGTTGGCTATAACTGAGAAATATATTAGGAGTTTGAAATAGGTCTTTTAATAAATAGTATTTGTACTAAAAGCTCGCAAATACCCATTTGCTTTCCACTTGGACCGTAAGATAATTTGATCACAATATCGAGAAAAAAGATGGCCTATAAAAATATTAGGCTATTTGGATCACATAATCTCGTTGTTTTGGGAGCGTACCCCAAACGGACCAATATTTTTTAAGGGCGCATTTTTTCTCAATTTCGTGCTTTAATTATATTACGATTGAAGTGGAAAGAAAATGAGTATTTACGAGTTTTTAGTAGCTATTTAAATAGACAAAGTTAGCCTATCTGCAGATTAAAACGCCCCAATTCCGAGAGTTTTCGTAAATAAAGTATTTGTAAGATGAGATAAAGCTATATAAAAAGTTTCAGTCGGTGTTAATAAATTGATTAAAAAAAAGGGGGGGTCTGTACCACGGACAGTATTATATATTTAAAACAGTACCCTTCCAACTTAAAGAGAGTTATTAACAATTGTAAAACGAAAAGCCTAACTCCCACTCCCTCATAACAGGAGCAGAGCCAAAGCTGGGATTATGCACCTGTCAAGAGCATTCTGGCAATAAATCCTGCCGATGGGGAATATGCTCTACGACGAGGCCTCTCGCTAATGCAGCCGATGCAAAACATCATTCACCAAACCTCACAACACATTTTCTCATTTATAAAAATGAGTTAGGGTGGAACTTTGGAAGCTTATATCAAGTAAGTAAATGGAGGAGTGGGATAATCAAGTGAGTATGCATATAATTTATTTTAAGCAATTTCATAAAATTATTTTTTAAATTTCGTACTCAGATATACTTTCTGAACGCAAACGTTCCTGTGATATTGAACATTCAACAAAGCTGTTCCTAGTTTATTGGGATTGCAAGATGTGTTAGGATCAGACTTCATAAACAAAGTGATAAATTTAAATCTGTTATTATAGATACATCTATATAGTAGCAAACGGTTCTGTTTTTATATTGATTTATTTAAAACAAATATTCCACAAATAATATATTTTTTGTTGATAAAGTAATTTATTTTAACAGGAAAAATAGTATCGTTAGGTATCAATATATTGGTCCTAATTGATATAAAGTAACTTATATGATATGAAAAGCTACTATGAATTTAAACATTGCTGAACATGATCGAAAAACTATTGCAAAACTTGTCTCTATTGCAATTCAATTTCCAAATTTTAATATTCGTTTGTTCTCCTCCTAGTTTATTCTTGCTAGAATAATTTTTAGCTGTAGGAAAATAAACTATTCTTCTCCCTCTCGCCGTCTTCCGGTATGCCAGATATGGGTAGATAGAATGAAAAATAAAAATAAATGTGAAAACAGCTTCACTCCAGTTCACACGTGTCAGAGATGAAAACGTTATCTGCGGCCTACTGGCACAAAACAGCCTTATCTTCACGGTTCCTATGAGCAATTACTACATTTGATTCGGACAGAATAAGAGGCCAAATATTTTGTGTTGTCACTAAGATTTTTTTTTCTCCTGTTTAGTTTTAAATATATAAGATATTTTAGTTTCTTAAAATTTTCATTAATATAAAAAAAATTTTTTCTGTAAAAGTTTTTATTACATTTTTATTGATTCCAAACGAAAGACCTAGAACAAGCGACTGAAAATACTATACTCACTTTTTTATAAATCAAAACAGAAAATCAGACAAAAACTAAATACATACACTTACTTACTCAATTTACGGTTCTGCAAAAACGATGCACTAACGAAAACTACAATCATTTCAGTCCATAATTTTCAGAACGATAACAGCAGCTCCCTAGTACGAAAACAACAAAACTTCACATTCCAACTTACAACCGACTATAGACCAATACATACGTACACTCTACTCCTGATTTCATCTTAAACTACACAAACCTCACAACTGCCTTATCAATGACATGACCACTGCTGAAATTCCCGTCAGGAGAAAACTAAAGAGGAGCTGGATGAGAGATCTCCTTTCCTTATATATGAAATCAAATGAATGGTATATTTTACTTCGAATTTTACTATTTGTCAACGGTGCTAGCCGCACACTAAAAAAGCACTGTTTATAAAATTTGTGAAAAAAATATTGATTTGCACACAAATCAAGAAATGATGAACACATTAGAACCTTTACATATTGTTTCAAATTTTGATCCTCCGACCTGCGAGAGCTGAAATGTCCAAATGACAGTAAAGCATATTATTCAAGACTGCCCTACATTTGAACCTATAAGGAAAAAATTAGACGGCACAGAAGCTAAAAGAAAATCTACAAGACAATGAAAGTGCAGTCAAAAAAACTTTAAGGTTTTAAAAGAGATAAAACTCTACAACAGAGTGTAATTTAAAGGTGTTTCCAATGACCCTACAGGGTAGAGGCGACAAAACATCAAATAAATAAAATAAAATAAATACTGAATATTTAATAGTTGACCGTTGCATTATAAAGGAAGGAGATGGTCCGTGGTTGCGGTCATAAAAAGGCTAAATAGTGGTAAAACTATTTTATTGAAAGCCAACGTTAAGATAAATAGATTATCTTAGCTAAGTGAAACTCCTAGAGGAACACACCTCCCTGATGAAGACCTGCAAAGTCGGGTCGAAACGTTGGCTTTCAATAAAATAGTTTTACCACTATTTAGCCTTTTTATGACCTCAACCCCGGACCATCTCCTTCCTTTAAAATAAATATTGTTTCAATATAAGCACTATCAATACGCTACAAATTGCCAAAGCTGCCATATTAATTATCTCAGTAAACTGAAAAGGTGATTGATGATAGATCTCTTTTGTAGATTAAAAGAAATATAATGTTTTCCATTTCACTTCGTAATATTTCATTTATTTTTTATCATACAGTCGGCTTATCATAATCCTGTTTTCATAAAGATGATATATGATGTGATTTTAACAAAT
Source organism: Nezara viridula (assembly GCA_928085145.1). Classification (NCBI taxonomy): domain Eukaryota; kingdom Metazoa; phylum Arthropoda; class Insecta; order Hemiptera; family Pentatomidae; genus Nezara; species Nezara viridula. Next base: position 103,782,715 of record OV725080.1, on the reverse strand, counting down.
ACAAACTCTACTTTCATTTAAATGAAATGTTATTTAATTAATTTCTTTTAAATTATTAAATAATATTTAATTACCCTATTTAACAATTAAAACGTGTCTTACTTAAAAATATAAAAAATTTAAATTTTCTAATTTTCTGCGAAAAATCGGCCCATGATTTATATGTTTTTTTTTGAAGCTCTTAAGGTCTACTATCATTCCATAAATATTTTCCTTCATTTAGGAGACATCTTGTATAACTTACAATAATACTTCATTATAAAAAATGGACAGTTAAAACAAATAATCTATTTATCTTGCATCCTTAGCTCTAGATTCCCAGCAGAGAACCGTTAAGCGGCAGTTCAAAGAGACTATTTGACAAAGTTGAGAGCCAAGTCGGCCTTATCAGTAAGCTCCTCGCCTTAGCCTGCGACTTGAAACTTGATTATATTCCACCATCGGCAAAAAGTCAGTTTTAGGTGTTGAATGTATCATTTATCTCGAAATGAAATTATTCCAACTTGGAACGACTCTTGTTAAATGGCTCAAGTTAGGGTTCGAACAGGCCACGATAATGAATACAACTTATCCAATTTATAATGACACAATACTACCAGTCATTTCAAACTATCTGGATTAAACGGCGGTTATCAGGATTCATCTAATGATAGAGAGAAATTGTATAAAGTATTCGAAATGAGGCCAAACGCTGCGCCATTAGGCAGACCAATAGAATTAGATCAAGATTCAGAAAATACTTTTCAATAGCTTTAGTACCATCATTTCATTGATTTTATCTAGTATTATTGGTGAACCGAATACTTCCCTTAATAAGGAAAAGATTAACAGACATAGTCATTTTCATCCCAAAAACTATTAACTAATTCTTTAATTATTCGATTTGTTAACATTATTGTGAGTAATTACATTGCGAATAACATGCATTGTGAAGTAACACAGCTTTCATACTAAGCTTGCCAAGGAGTCTATGAATACCCCCCGGTTGAATAATGGTTCAAATTCAAAGATTTTTATCAAGCCATTAATGTCGCAGCAAATAACAAGATTTGTTTCCTTCTCAAAAAAGGAAATCGGTTCCATGTGATGTTTTCTGTACTGTGAGATTCTGACATCACTTTCGAGAAGGTCCCATTGCTGTAGTCGAGACCCAAGAATTCCTGCCTTCTCCTTTGACATGCCAAGGTCTCTAATGAGATCACTCAACTTCGCTTGACTCTGTCTGTGCGGTTTATCATCTTACCCTCAAAATCAAGGTCACTGGATGTGGAAAGCTTGTTTGGTTCATCTTCTAGTTCCGCACTTCATTTTCTACTTCAAACGCATAATTTTCGGGTGGAGTGGAGGAACTGGTAAACTATTTGAATGCAGAACGTGTTGAATAGCATATCGAAGATTCAGGTACTGAAATATTCTTCTTTTCTTCATACACAATCATCCCTTTATAGGTTTAGTCAAGCAGAAATATCAGTCATCTGTATGGTTTGTAGGCTCCCGCCGAATCATTGGCATAGAGAAAGCCATGGATCGTTTCTTCTTTCTCATCCATTCTCGCAGTGTAACTGAACATGCGTTGCAGCATATATGTGGAGCCCAAAACTTATCCTGCCTGGTCTCCTACTTTCATAACGAAATAATGCTGATAGGTAGTCTTCAAAAGAGGCTTCAGATTGGGTTTGTGAGGAAAATGTTATTTCATCACAAATATAACAAAAATTGTTCACCATATTTACACATTTCTGTGGCATTTTTACACTAAAAAAGCACTCTCAACCAGAAATTCTGCATTAATTACTGCAGAATCTATATGAAATTCATAGTCACAGCAACAGTAACTGTGTTTATGACTTACAGACAGCTAAAGAGTATTTATGTTTTGTCATTTGACAGGTGTACCAACTCCCAAAAAAAATTCACCCTTATTGAAAATGTTTACTCTAAAAAATGAAATTTCACTTAATCTCCAAATCAAGAGCTAAGCTATCATTTTCATGGTGATTTTTTTAATTCAGCAGAATTCATATGGAAATACATATGAATTAACTATTTTTGAGCCAGAAACATTTTCATTGTTGCCCAGTGTTATTGATACTTTTTTAACATATTTTTTTTATTACATTACATTTCTTAGTTTGTATGATTTACATTTTTTTAGTATAAATTATTTGCAAGAAAGTTGAGTTAGGCATGTTATTATATGTAATAGAATTTCGCTAAATATTACGTATTAGAATACACAATATCATTCATAATAAATTTAAAATTATGGGTTGATGGTTGATTGTAGTGAATTATGAAAAGAAGGATATTTGGGGTGATCAGTCAAAAATAAATAATAATATTTATTTTAACCTAGAAACGTCGGCAAATGTTAAAATAAATATTATTATTTATTTTTGACTGATCACCCCAACTATTCTTCTTTTCATAATTCACTACAGTCAACCATCAACCCACAATTTTAAATTTATTATGAATGATATTTAAAAGTGTATTCTAATACGTTGCCTAAAAATCAACGAACAACTCCCTTGAAGGCTTCTCAAGCTTTCTTTTCTTTCTCTTCCAAAACTTGGCCAAAACAGGATCCTTCACAAGTACTCGAATTTGTGGTACGACAAAAATGTTTTCCTTAACTTTTGCATCACTTAATTTCGGATATTTCTCTCTTATGTACCTTTGGTTCATACCTTTGATAAAATTTTTCATCAAACCCAGCTTGATATGCAGCGGTGGAAGTAGAATATCTTTTGGATCCACAATAGGCTTGGCAACGACATTTTTCTCGCTAGGGTTAACATTTCTTGCAGGCCAGTCTCCTTTAATATAATGCAATTTCCTATCTCTATTTTTCCACTTATCATGGCGTTCAAATTTTACCATAATTATAAAACTGACATTGATGATAATACTAGCCTTCAATAATCGAAAAGAAAGTTGAATAATTTATTCTGGTAGAAAGCTATGAAACTGTAGTGATAACAGAAATCCTTAGATGAGCATGACAGTTGGGATTGCAGAAAACTTTGGGGACAGTTCGTACTCAGTATTGATGTGTCAACCCCGTATCTGTGTTCCTGCCAAAGTAAAAACTTAGTATTTTATGTTTTGTATAAGTTTTTTGTTTTCGTTTTTTTGTTGTTGTTATTTTCAATCCATAATTAAATTATTTTCTTATTTTTTTTTCGAAATTGGAAGCAACATTTTATACTTATCATTATTAATTATGATAAAGTATCTCGTACGAAAAACAGCAAGGAGAAAGTAAAAAATAAAATATATCTTATTCAGGATCGATGATCATTTTAAACCAAACTACAGGCCAACATGTTGTACTATTTAAAATTAAAAAAAAAATAATAGTTTTGAAAATTTGAGTAAATTATTTTACGTTGGGTTTGTTAAAAACAAATAATATAAACATAATTTAAAAATCTGGTGAGCGCAAAATACAACATTCAATTACCGCTCTACTTTGAATAGAAATTATTTTCTGGCAATGTTGGGCTATTAAAAAAATTTTAAGTGCACTTTAAACGGATCTAAAACTTAAAGCTTGCTGATAACAAATTATCAAGACCATTAAAATTAGTAAAACTCCATTTATTATACCGACGGTAGGCAATAAAAATCTAGGTACACCATCTGCTTTTATAAACCACATAACTTCAGTGTCTGAGTCTTTCAGCTGATAGAATGACTAACTCCAATTTCAAAATGTTCAAGTAATGTCATTTTAGCGATATTTCTTGTTGAAAAAGTTATATCTATACAGACATTGAGTAAGCTGATTCCAGAGTAGACGATTGCACTTATAAAATATAGAACTGTGAATAAAGGTATAAATTTTACCACTAGAAACATCACTAAAATTAATAAGAAAGAAAGTTGAAATTGGAGTTAGTCATCCTGTCAACCGAAAGGCTCATATATGCCTGGAGAGATTTGAAAGTATATCCGAATATCTATATATATAAAAATGAATGTATGTCTGTCCTTAGTGCATTACTAAACCATTCAACCGATCGCCATGAAACTTTGGGAAGTTGTTCCGTACACTCCCGAGAAGGTTTCTGGCATAGTAACCTTTAGTCTTTCTTACGATAATTTTATATACGTAAGAAAAATAAAAATGTAAATGTTTTTCTTTTCAAAGCCGCAAAAAATGTGTCGTTATAAACTGTAGCGCCAAAACGGCTTTACCGATTTTAACGAAACTTTCCTAAAGTCTTCCCCTTGAAACCCTTTTAATTTATGTGTATAACATACTTCACTGAAAAGAAGCTGAAAAATGTTACGATGAATTCAATATTTTATTTGACGATAACTAAAAAAGTACACAATTTTTGACTGATAATACCCACATTTATTTGAAAGATTTCTGAATCGCTGACAAAATAAAAAATAAATCATCGAAATAGATAAACATTATATCGGAAATAAAACTATTTCTAGCGGCCGTAGGAGTAAACTGGGTTAAATTATTTTTTTAAAGAAAAACAAAGTTGAGATTTGTATTTCGCACCTCGATAAACCCTCAAATACCAATTTTCACTGGAATCGAAAAATAATTTTTTATTGGCTCAAATTTTCGTCAAGGGTGGGGGGACCTTCAACATAATTTCGGAAACTACAAACAGTGTGATAACTTAATAATGGCTCCACCTATAAACACGAAAAAAATCAGGGGTTTGCGGCCACGTAAACTGCACAAATTGCAACAAACCGTACCCCCGCAAGCATATTAGAAAAGGAGATAAAAAATTACGCGTTAGGAGATTTTCTTTATTCAATCATCATATTATGAAATCGGACGGTTCGTTAGAGAGTTATTGAGTTATAAACATTTACTGCTTTCTCTTCAGAAAAGGCCGTTTCCTTTTGCTTCCTCACTACCGAACGTCGACAAGCATTTTTTTTTTTTTTTTTTTTTTTTTTTATTGAATAATCGAAAGTTTTATAATTACTACAGTAATTGAAATTATCATTTGAAGAATTTATATGATTCTCCTTATATAGGTCAATACTATTATACGACGTATAATATACGTTTTTTTATTAATTTTTTAATTTAGTTCAACTCAGACTGTTTCTGATGATTATGAATGACGGCTTATTCACTCAGATGATTATGAATGTTCAATTTGAATCATGACAAAAATAAACCATTAGAATTAGTTTAAATTGAAGCGATTTTACAGAAAAATTTGTTTCCCAACTTTTTAAAAATGACAGATGTCCTTTGCTACTAATCTACTCATATGTGCTTTCTATTTTCTTTCTTCTTCATTTTGCCAGGCTAAGCCACAGCAGTGCGTGGCCGGGTAAAGCTAGTTTAACTTATAAATTATTATGGATTGTAGGACTATTAGTTATTAAACTTTTCTAATTTTCTATTGTAAAGTTTACTAAAATGAAATTACGAGTTTTTTATTGCTTGCCATGGATAAGTATGGTAAGGGGATAATGTTGGGATTTCACAAAGGGAATATTCATCAAATTATTCACTAATTTAATTTTCTAAAAGATTATTTGGATTAAATGGCTAATAGATACCTAATTATTTAAATATAATATCATATCTAGAGTTATTATACTACAGTAAGTGTATTGAAAGTTATAAACATATGCTTTGTACATCCATGAAACATATCCATGCAATATTTTTATATTTCACTTCTTCGTCCACACAAATACAATGAAATATTATTTTAAACAATGGCATTGGATTGATTCGGTGGATTTTAAACACTTTTTTCAAACTTTGAAAAAAAATTTAAAGTTTATATTTAGTAAGAAAATTTCTTTAATTTTAATATTCCTTATTTATAGTGGAGCATTATTTTAGAGGTAAAAACATCAGTGATGCCATAGTTATGACAGGTAGTTTATTTTAAACTTCATCTGAAAATGCTAAATTCAAATATGCAAAATAGTACAAAACTAATTGTTTCAGAGATTAATTCATATTAATTAAAATCCGATTAGTTTATAATTGTTGATACATTTAAGTTTTAAAGAATAAGATTCACCAAGATTTGAACATTTTATTGGTCAAACTCTAGATAAAATTATTTATATTATATGATTTTGCTACTGTATTAACATGATTTTCAGGTATTTTACCACGATCCTAAATTTAGTTACGGTACGGCCACATTATTTGCCGAACTGTTCAATAATCCGTATAGGCTGCACAGGAAACAGGCTACATTTGGCAAATCCTTACCACACATGATTGTTGTACCCAAAAGAAGGAGACGATCCGCTAATAATTTCGAAATAACATATACAAATAAAAAAATAATTGCGGTAACTCTGTTGAAGAATTAGTTAACATTACAGGAGCGCACGAAAAATTTCAGTCAACTCTTGACTGTCAATGAAGCAGAGTCAGAAGAAAATATTTCATTCCAATCTGTTGGAATGTTGTTATGTTCCTATGATTCTATTCGGGAATGTTCCTATTCCACGAAAATCTCAACCCACAAACCTTAGTCATCAAGATCATAGTGAGTGCCAATGATCGTATTCCTGTATAAGAGCAATTTCACCCATTCAAACTCGGTCAAATTAGAAATTATATTATTAATTGATTTTTTTCTAGGCATTGAAAATTAAACTATTTCTAAACTTTATAAACAAATACATAAAGCAAAATAAAAAATAACTGTCGAATTCGCTTAAGATCAATTTATACTAGTTAAATTGATTTCTTTACACTGTCGAGTTCGAGCTGTACTTTAACGCCTCTAAAGACATTTTCACAAAATATATTTCAATCTTCAATACTGATTTAACATGTAGCTGAATATACGTCGAAGAGGTTTCCTTAGAAAAAAGAAAATAAATACCATGAAAATCAAATTTCATCTCCATTTGTAAAAGTATTGTTACACACCTTTCATATTATTAGTTGGAGTAACAAAAATTCATAGATAACGGTTTATTTTTATGAAAATAAGATAAACATATCAGTTTTCGTAATCATTAACCGTTATTTATAATCCAGTACATAAACAATTTTACAATTCAGTAGACATTTTTATTTATAGTTTAGTTTAACGGTATTTATATTGTTATTTTAAAACATAATTTAATAAATTAAAATATTGATTTTCTTCAATATGCAAAATAGATCGTGATACAGGCTCCTTTTTATCAAATTATTAACATCCTTCTGAAACTTCGTAAAAAGCTTCATCTCATCGTAACCTACAAATATTCCATTTACGAAAATTCTCGGAATAGGAACGTTTTCAATCTAGAGGTCGGCAAACTTTGTCTATTTAAATTGGTACTAAAAACTCGTAAATACCCATTTGCTTGTCACTTGAATCGGAAGATAACTTTAGCACAAAGTCGAGAAAAAAGGTGGCCTTCAAAAAACAAAAGGAGCCGTTTGCCGTGTCCTGCACCCCCAAATTGTCAAATTGGCCTATATGCATTATATAGGCCAAAAAGCGCAATATTTTTTAAGGTCCCCCTTTTTTCGATGAAATTACCTTACGATCCAAATGGAAAGTGAATGGCTATTTACGAGTTTTTAGTCCCTAATTAAATAGACAAAGTTTGCCGGCCTCCAGATTGAAAACGTCCCTATTCAGGGAATTTTCGTGAGTTAAATATTAGTACGTTACGATGAGATGAAGCTATTTACGAAGTTTCAGACGGATGTTAATAATTTTATGAAAAGGGGTCCACACCACAGACTATAATGTTTTATTTTTGACGATCTATAATTCTCAAAATAATTAATATTATTTGCATTGATAATTAGAGAAGGATGTGATTAATGAAGTAGTTCCTTCCTAAAAGAATTGATTAAATGATGGAAATAAGCAAGATTATGAATGTGTACAAAAACATATATTATCAAGCGATTCATTCATACAGACCTAAGTAAGTTCGTGTTCAAATTTATCAGACAATGCAGTGTGAATGAATGTGATATACCTATAGACATTTAATATTAATATTAACATTATTAAGTTCCTCTATGTTTTTCTAATGATAAATAAATGATTTCTTCTGCTGAATAATGTAGATCTTACTGATAAGTAGCTCAAAACATTGTTTTATCTAGAATGTTTTATGAATAACAGATAAAAAATACTATATCTTCAATCTAAAAGAATATGATAAGATAAACATATTTAAAATTTCATCAGTGCCTGTGGTATATCCAAGGAACTCGGAATTTCCAGTATTGCAGAAAAAATATAATATTCCAGATTTATTAAATGGATGTGATGATACAAAAAATGAATTCTTATATAAGGACCTTAAAATACAGAAAAATGTTGGTGTCGGAATAGAATATTATCATATAAAGTTCACGAAATTACAATTATAATAAACATAATCAGGTATATAATAAGTTTAAATATAAAAATAAATCAGTAATTGCTTCATTTAAGTAAACACGTGTATGAGGAAAATTGTTAATCTTTATTTGAATTATATTAATTTATTTTATTAGTTTATTTTTATTTATAAACACTTATTTATAATAACATATATGTATATTAATTAAATTTATTATCTACATGAGAGCTTAAAGTGAATTAAGCGCAATGGTCAATATGTTTATTTCATTACAAGTATTATACATCGGTAATTATATTTAACAAGCATTCAAATCATTAGTTATGCCCAAATAGCGCGTGAGCAATTACATGAATTATTACATTATTAGTTAGTTTCGATAAATTGTACTTCTAATTTATATTTATCCCGGTGTGCCTATTGATAAATGTTAAGTTTTATAAAATTATCCTAGCAAATAAAATATATTATACTTGCTAATCGATGTTTACATTAATTTTTAAAGGCGCCACAAATCCATGCATTTGTGCTTTCTAATGTCTTTGTCTATTTACTTATTACAACGATAATGATAAAGTTTGTTTAAAGCAAACTCATTATAAATCATATAATTACTAATTGAAATACTTAAAAGAGCAAAACCATTCTTTTATAAAAAAGGCACGAAAATTTAAACAAGAGGCTTTTTAATAAACAGCAGTTACTGCTAGGACTGGCGTTGTGCAACCCACAATTATTTCTGATGTTGGGAGGCGCCATTTAAAACGAGAGTCACTTAGGAGCACTCCTCCGTCCATTCTACAGGCAGATGCTCCATTACACATTTAATGTACATTCTGCAATTTTAATTTGATAGAAGCTGAATCTTTTTTTTTTAGATTTTCAGGCAGCATATAAGATTCTGTTTGATTCGGTTTATTGTACAATATATAGTGGCGACTCTTTAAATTATATATTTAAACAAACGAAAAATTCTGAAGTATTTTTAAAATATATTTACATCAGTTTAAGGATTTTTGTATTTTCGTTTTAAAATCATTCTTCTCGGATGATAAAAGGTAAGAGATGTCAATTGTATATGAGCGACGCAAATTATTCCTTAATAGTTCATGTAGGTATGATATGCTATCAATAAATATGTGGAGTTCATTATTATAATTATGACAAATGAGCAGTAATATAAAAATATTATACATAATGAATTTTATTCATAAATGATAGAAAAAAATAAAAGTCAATGATGTAGGAGGCAGACACCCATTCATGCACCAGTTGAAGTTGCCAGGTCCACAAGTCATTAGATATTTGACAGATCCTTCCCTAGGGCTGCGAGCACACTCCGCCATACATGAGGACAAATCAAAACACACAGGCATACATGGACTACTGACCTACAGCGTTGGCATCTTGAAGAGAACCTGTCAGGGCAACAAGTGAGAACTGACTGAGCAGGCGGCCGGGGAGGAGCCCATTGCGCATGATCCGGCCCCCTCCCCGGGGCTTCGCCCCGCAGCACCCCCCGGCCCGGCAATGACGATTGGAAATGACTGCGGGCGGCCCAGGGACAGCAGCCCAAGGAAGGCCCCACAGGGCAGGATGGTTCTGGAGGACCTGGATGTAGCCTAGCCGATGGCACCACTCCCTCGATCGCAGGGCGGTAATGCGTATTGATTGGGAGCGACCAACCTGTTGGCCTCACCTGCCATCTAGATTACTTCCTCACAACCCTTCGGCCTTCTTCCTCTCCTCGTCTTTCTTGGTTATCCTAGAGGATGAGGCTAATAACTATATTAACGCAAACGAGTAAATAATCAACAAGTGACAGAAAATCGATATTAGGTTGTAATTGTAACCACACAGTCTTTTGTCTCTAAAATGCAGGTAAAGAATAAAATAATCCATCGACATTTCACCAATTCAGGCATCATCAAGACAGAAAAAAAAGAAATCCCATCACTACGATAATATACTGAACAAAAACTGGTAAGAACAAAAAAGGATTTGGTAATGTAAATAACTATACCTAAGCGAATGGGAAGCAAGAAGGTAGAGGATGGTTCGAAAGGGGGGGGATGGTTCGTACTGAGCTACAAAACGTATGTCAATATCTTTTTAGTTTCATGGAAATCATTTGCGGTATTTGAGCTCATTATTTTACTTTACTGGTACTGGTACTGGTGGGTGGAGAGGAGAGTCCGGAAAGTAGGTATCGTGATCCTTTTTGGCAAATCCTGACTGCTACCTTGGGGTTGCCGTTACTTACTTGCCAAGTAGGAACCAACCCTACAACGTTCAGATCCGGGGCCCACGCCCCAACGTGCTCGATCTTCACGTCCTCAGTAATTTAGTTTAAACACAGAAATTGAAAAAGACATTTAAATGGCTTTAAACTTATTTCATATTTCATACTCAATATTATCAGAGATTTTAGAACGTTCCTTAACAAATTCTTTTGAGATATCTCTTAGCTTCAGATAACTTTAATCTGCCTTTTCATATTCCATTACGAAATAAATATCGATAAGTTTCTAACAATAGTGTTTAATTTTCAAGAATAAGTATTAGACATCGCACGAGTTATAAATTGGATCCATAACTAGGCTGGTGGGAAATATATAATCTGATAATTCATATAATCAATAATTTATGAGCTGCGAATAACATGTATTTGTAGAAAAGGAAATAGATGGTTATTTTCAAACAGTGTTCCATTCCAGTCAATACTGTAAAGTCGCCATCCCACGCACACGTTACGTCAACCCGCTCCTACCCAACGTTATTAGCTCTTTCACGGCTGAATACTCAACAATATTGTATTGTATTGACACAATGAATGTTTCGAAGACAACGTATCTCATTCTGAATAGTACATTAACATTTTTCTAGAATATTTGTTATTTCTTATTCGGAAAAAGAAAATAAATATAAAATTTATATAATTAAGACGACTATGAAATAATATAATACAACATAAGTCGCTATATTTTTATAGTCACATCGATACCCAGTTTCAGAGATTGTTTATATACGTGGCTTATACGCAAGGTCTTTTTTTAGTCAATGAATGAATAAATGAAAATAATTTTATTATTCTGTGACTAGTGTCCCTTTATAACAAATAATAAATACAGAATATATATTAATATTCTGGTCCATATAATATGTTGTATGTTCATATAATACAATTAAATATTTACAGGACAATTAGTAAAAAAAAAAAATTACAGATAATGAAAAGATATAAAAACGTACATAGATATAAAATAAACAGAGAAAGTAAAATAAATAAACAAAATATCAATAAATCAGAAAATAATCAAAGTATCTGGGGGTACTTTGAGATTCTTTCGACTTAGATATTTAAATGCATTTCATGATCAACCGAAACGGAGTAGGTGTTTAAAGAGGAAAGATTTGAAAGATAATACTGATTTGGCGTGTCGAATATCAGAGAGGATAGAATTCCAGAGGGAGACAGCTTGAATTAAAAAATATTTGTCAAACGGAGCAGTTCGGTCAGGAGGAGGATAGAGGCCGGAAGTACGGGATCTGGTGGGACGAGATTGAAAGGAGCGTTTTAATTGTAGGATCTGTAGAATATAGGAGGGTAGCCGAGTTCTGATAGCCTCGTATAGGAATGTAGTAAGGAAAAACCGACGAAAGTAGGACGGATAAAGCCACTTCAACTCGGTGTAAAACTGGGTAATATGCGTATCCCTAGAGATCCCATAGATAAAGCGAAATGAGCAATTCATTAGACGTTGGTTTAGCTTCGAGTTCTTCCAAGAGTCCACCATAAAGTCTTAGTCGAACTATACAAAACCAGGAATTGACGGGTTTTGAATGGAAGAAGATAACGTAGATGGTCAAACTGTTTCAGGGTGGAAATAGTAATGCCGGAAATTTTGGAGGTGTGTGATTTCCAGGTGATGGAGGGTAACGCCAAGGTTTTTTACGGTAGTACGGAAGGAGATAAGTGAGTTGTTTAGGATAAGATTGGAAGGTACTGAAAAAATTTAATTTTACATTTATGACGCCATTATCTACATACTTTTTAAAAGCCTGATATCTATTGAGGAATTAGGATATACAATTCCAGAAATATCTTGTCGGGTATGGGAAAAACAATATCTTCCCCATTGTGGATTTTGATGTAGTTTTCACTTATCACCTGAGGGGAAAATTGATGTAAGTCAAAAACTGATGCTTCGACACATCAGGAGAAATTCTGTTAGGTTGGGTTAATAGGAATAAACTGGTTGGTTAGTGATATAAGAAAATAAAAAAATAGAAATTATTTGAGTCCTCAACATGCCTTTTTTATTTCATTGGCAGTTTAGAATTTAACAATCGGTATTAATAAATTACAACAATCGAATTGTAACTCAATGAGTACATGATCCGTTGTATGTATAGGTGGTGTAATAATAAATAAATAATTTATTTCTGAGTGATAAACCCAGTTTATTCTTATTAACCCACCTTATTAGAATTTCTTCTAAATTGGTGATGCATCAGTTTATGACTTACATCACTTTTACCCTCAGATGATAAGTGAAAACAACATCCAAATTCACAATGGGGAATATATTTTTTCCCATGCCTGAAAGGTATTTCAGGCGTTATATATCCTTATTTCTTAATAGACATCAGGATTTTAACGTGTTTCAAAAATATGTAAATAACAGCGTCACAAATGTAAAATTAAATTAAATTTAAATTTATATTAATGATATACTTAAATGAATAAAATTCTACATGTTTTATTTTCTTTAATTTCACTCCCGAACTGTTTTCTTAATATTATAATAACAAGATTCTAAATTTCATTTAAAAATACGAAAGACAAACAAGTACCATCAAATAGATAAAATATAATCCGAGACTAAATTGTGAATGTATGGATATTGGAGAAATATCTAAAACAGTAAAAACTAGGATAGTCCATTAAAAAAAAATCAGCTGCGCACAACACACATCTTTCACTTACAGCTCAACTTTGAGTAGAAATTATTTTCTGGCCATATTGGGCTATTATAACATTTTTTAATAGTATTTTTCATATAGCTAAAAGATTACAGCTAAAAAAATCATAAATACTACTAAAATTACAAAAGTCCTATTTATTATATCACCGATTGATTGTGGATTGAACGACTATTAGTTATTAAACTGTTATTTTTCATTGAAAAGTTTACTAAAATGAAATTATGAGATTTTCATTGCCTGCCATGGATAAGTAAAAATTTGTCACACTAATTGAAAGTGGATAATGTTATCAAATTATACACTAACTTCCAACGATATATTATACGTATATCTTCTGGACTAGTGTTTCCGGAGATTCATTTTCGACCTGGATATGCACATTTATTTTTTTCTCTTTTATTCAATTATCAAATTCTTTCAAATGTTATTTTTTTTTTCGTTACTCTTAATAATTAAAACACAAATTTAAATACAAATACAAAATACAAACACACTCTTAAAAATTAAAGACCACTGAATTATACAAAGATACACCAAGTTTAATCAAAATCGTTAGAGCCGTTTTTGAGAAAATTGTAAAGATGTGTTTCATTCACCGTTGATGTAAAATGGCACTTTCGGTTAACTGATTTTTACAGCCGAAATAGTTGTTGTGACATCCAAGGTATATACCTATCTTAAATACATAATATTAGTTTTGTGTGACTGGTCGTTTTTAGCTAAACTGTCTACATACACACACAAACCATTTTGCAGTTATTTGGACTAAAGGGACCTCAAAACGTGCATTTCCGTTTAAAATTCAGATTCGAAAAGTTCCACGATCGCAATGCTTTTCTCCCTTACTATATAATTACATATATAGGTTAGTGAAAGTAAAAAAGGTATGAACTTTTAATTTGAAATATACATATACCACATTATTTAAAGTACAAAGAGAAAAAAAAAAATAACTAATTCATATTACTTATTTATAAATTAAAAAACGTCTAGCACAAACCCTCAAAGCTGCTCCCCAAGATCGATCAAGTAGTATTATGTTATACGTAGTATGATTTTGTAGTATATCTAAAAAAAAAAAAGAAGTAAATCAGGGAAAAATTTAAAAAAAATGCTAAGAAGACAAAATTACCGAAATAATAACCATCAAGAACCGAAGACATTAGATCAATGACAGAGCCATAATCGAAAGGATTGGAACAGCAACTTGTTTAACGACCCAATCGAGGTTACACTCGTAAATCTTTTAAGTACCGGTGGGGATTGAAAGTCCATAAACTTGCCTGATCCTGTACGATTTTAGTACACAAGACAAATAGAGTGAATTATGAAGTGAATAAAAAATAGGAAACTTAATCAAGTTTTTGATTAAATTAATACAAATAGAAAATTCAGAAAAATATAAAAATAACCTGAGAATTTTTTAAAAATCAAATTTAAATTTATTCCTATTAATTTAATTATCTTCAATTAAATTTAAATTTAAGCTTACATCATATACATACTTGTTAATTATATTTTAAATTATCATTCTGCATTCCACAGGATTCTCGGATATTTCTTCTGTAAGGTCAACTTTACGCGGGGAATCTGAAAAGCTAATGCTTATAAATAAATGCTGAGAGTAACCGACAGGACAATCGCAAATTAATGCAACTTCCATTTACCATTCGAATCGTATATGGTGAGTACCGAAGAATACACAAAGCTGCTGTTACGTAACATTATCATTAGATAATCAATAGCATAACTGAAGGCCACGTATAATACTACTAAGAATGGTGGCTTATTGTTACAGTTTTAAACTGTCTAATGTAGACTAACACAAACGATGTAAGTAAACATAAAATACATATACCGATGGTGAAACTTTCATATTTAATTAATAATAGATATTTAATAAAGAATGTATTTTTAAAATTATGGCTATATTTGATATATAAACAAATTATAAAAAAAAAATCTAAGACCAAACAAAGAGCCAAAATGGTTTAACAATAACTTCATTGAAATTAATCTATTCAATGATGCTGAATTCAAAGGTTAAGTCCATTAAGTACAAAAACAGGGACTTAATGAAAAACTTATGGTTTCTTGTGCTGAGCAACATCCCAACTTTCTTACTGTTGCAGACCTTTTTCCGACGTTTGAGCTTTGTGTTGCATATCAAAGGAACTCAATGACCAAAATGGTCTAATAAAAAGTGACTTACAAAACAAAACAAAAAAATTCTTCCAAGGGAGATCAGTATAGCTTTCTCACCGTTTGCATTCGCTAAAAAATATATACACTACAATGTCTAAAATTTTTCGTATCAGAATAAAATCTCGGAGAGAAGTCTTTAGCGGATATTCAGTAATCTCTCAAAATATAAGGATTTGACATCCACTAGTTTTGTTTATCAGCGAATACTAAAATGCGAAAAAGTTCCGCATATGCAGATTGCATATTTTATGACTCGGGATTAAAAAAAAAATCGAGTGCGTACTACACATGAATATCACTACTGCTAGTGCAAAAAGTCGCATGTAAACATTGAGTGTTCTACAGGAAAGTATAAAAACTAATTGTTTCGTTATGATTTATTACTATAATGTCATAATTTATTGCCCTCTACTATTTTTTATCGTAGCAGAATGCTTACGACCTTTTGCACTAACAATAGTAATATAGACTTGATCGGCAAGTTTTCACTCGTAAAATCGATGTTAAAAAACTCCATAAGAGAAATAAGAAAAACTAAACTTTTTGTTTTTTCAAAGTTGACGAGACCAATCAGACCAAAACTATTTAAGCTGGAATATAAAAATATTTGTAAAAATCAGACATAAACTCAATACCACGACGATATGGTTGAACTTGAATAGGAATAAATACAATAAGATTTTTCTTTTTTACAAACTCAGAGTAAAAATTAATTCAAATAATTAAATTATTGAAAATTACACGAAACCTACGACACGTCTGGAATCGACGAAACAATACAGTCTAAACTAACTTTTTGAATAAAACCTAAAATTTTATAACCCCATAAAAATATTGTCATAACCTAACACCGTTAGGTACCTATGATCAGTGCCTATCACATTTTACGGCTATTATATTGTTAACAATTATTTATATTAATTTTAATTATTCAATGAAATTCATATTAGGAAATTTCTATAATATTCTCCAAAGTATGGGTCGAATTGAAAGCGCAGTTTTCAAACTTGTCAAATAATACGTTTGCTGATCCGAAAGCGAAAGTATTTTTTCTAGAAGAAATGGATAGAACTTGATTATCTGTTTACCAATCCCTAACTTCCCTCCAAATTTGAGCCAAATCGAAACTGCGGTTATAGAGATATAGACTAACAAGGAAAACACATTTGCGCATATATACGAGAAATTAGTGGACAGAATTCAATAAAGTTGACATTACGTTATTTTTTTTACCATTACCTACCTTTTATCTAACTTTGAGCCTAATCGAACGAGCCCGTTCTGAAATATTGGCATATCTAAAAAAAAATACATTTGCTCGTGGGTAAGCGGAAGTGCTGGATGGAATCTGATAAAATTAATATGTGATCATCTAGGTACCAATCCGCATAATCCCTGAAAAATTTATGAAAATCAGATGAGCGGTACAAGGTAATATGCCCGTCGATGCACATCGATTTGACTACAGGCAGACAGACAGACACCGAACCAAATTTCATCCTTGCTGTCTGAAACGTAAAACACGAATGGAAATTTTCAATTCTGAGCACAACATTTTTTTTCAACCTCTCGCACGAACACAATGCTTTCCTACCTTCGATAGTGACGAAGCAAACAGAATAAAAATCGAACTAAGCGTCACTAACTGATAAAGTTGGTTATATTTTTAATTTTATATTCTTGATCATTAAGTTCAACTATGATGTCTTCAGTTGGAGTTGTAGGGTAGAGATTTCTAATAATTATGCAACAATTTTTTCTTCCTGGAGTTGGTATGTATGAAATAGTGCGTTTTGTGTTTGCAATAATTTTATAATTTTGTGATAGTCATCTGACGGGTAGATAGTTGTCTGAATCATGCTACAACTGCAGTAAAATCCTTGAGGACCAACTTCAAATGCTAAGCTTTGACATAAAGTTTTAAAAATTTTGGACAGATTTCACTTGTATAGGAGGAGGCTTTGAAGTTATGCAAGGTTTTTCTTGATTTCTAGGTGAGTTAGTCGTGGGTCGAGACGCGGTTTCGTTAGATGGGGTGACTTGATTAGGGATATGTTGCTCTGTTGATCTCTAACCGATTTCCTTCTTAGGAGGTTCTGGTTTATCTGACTTAAAAAGTCTTACAAATGCAGAAGCTCGCTTTTCAGTTATTACAATTTTTGGTTTTTGCCTTTTGGTCATCCTACAAGTCTTAAGGTGACTTGTAAGTTGAAGATTGATCTCTTTTATTTGAAGTTAGTCGACGTTTTTGTCTTGTCGTCTATATATTATTCTTACATATATCTAACCTTTTGTTTTCAAAAGTAGTATCCCTTTTCAAAAAAAAAAAAAAAAAAAACTCTTCAAGCTTAACGTTTTGCGTTTCAAAACTCCCGTTTTAAAGTTTAAATGCTCTTCTAGTCTTTTCTTGGTAAGAAATTCGTTTCAAATATCGATTAAAGATAATGGCTTGCAACGAATTCGCAAAACATCTTGCTCAGGTTTTTGGGACGAATAATATTCAGAACAACACGCACAATACTAAGATTGAAGACGATTAAACCATCCCACTAACCTTATCACCACCTCCACCAGCTTTTCACCCAAAAGACATTTACAAGGAACTCAACAGACTTTCAAACAAAAAAGCTCCTGGCTATGATCTTATCACTTCCTTCATCCTCCGCCATCTACCCCGAAAAGCCATTATCTTTCTTACTCACATCTATAATGCTTTCTTACGCACAACTTACTTCCCTCTCCTTTGGAAACTTTCTATAGTAAAAATTATATCTAAGCCTTCTAAACCTACCAGTAACCCTTCATTTTATCATCCGATTGCACTCTTACCTATAATGTGGAAAATATTTGAGAAATTATTTCTTCTTAGGGTAAAGCCAATCCTATAAAGTCGGGAAATTATTCCAAATCATTAATTTGGCTCTTGTTCCTACCATTCCACTGTACAAAATTGTCATCTTATAGTAGACGCTATCTCAGTCGCCTTCGAGAAAAAAGAATTCTGCTCAGCGATATTCCTGGATATCGACATAGCGTTTGATAGCTTCTGGCACAAAGGGTTATTGTAGAAAATGAAACCACACATTCTATCTCAACTGACTATCTGATACTTAAATCTTTCTTTCTTGACAGAATTGAGAGGTACTTCTGTATCTCTATTGATTCCTCTACTTCTCCCTTCTTTCATCAATTTGTGAGCGTACCATAAGGTAGTGTGGATAGAATATCAGTACTACTGACATTTTAAGCCCTCTTTTCTTTTCTCTCTGCACATCTGATATACCTGAGCGTCCTAGCACCATTCTCTATAACTTTGCTAACGATACGCAAATTCTTTCTTCTCAGAAAAATCCCACTATTCCTTCAAAATGACCTCCACGATCTTGAAAAATGGTTCCACAAATGGAGAACTAGAAGAAACGCCAGCAAGTCAACACAAGTTAGCTTCTCCCTGAGGAAGATCTCGTGTTCTGCTGTGACAATAGACAACAAGCCAATTCCCTCAAAAACTCATGTACGATATCCCGGAATATACTTGGACAAAAAACTCACCCGGAGCATTACCACAACATTAAAAAAACAAGAACTTACCGAGCGATACAAACAACTGTCACATCTTTTGGACTACAGATCTCCACCCACCTTACTAAACAAGCGACTAATCTATACCACCTTACTATAGGTAAGGTAATAATATATATACGTAATAATAATATAATCTCATTAATAATTCATTTTTGGAATACCAAATATAAAAATTACACTACTTCTTAGTAGTACCGAGTTTCGGGAATGAACAAGCATTAGAGTAAATGCGCATGAATGTGTGTGTGCGTGCGTGCGTGTGCGAACAAGTGTGTGTGTGTTTGTGTGTGTGTGTGTGTGTGTGAACGGTTCTAATTAGTAACCGGCTAACTCGGTGTATCGTTGTATGATTAAGTGTTCTTTGATATCATTTAGGTCTTATCCCCATTGATGTCACTTTACAGGGCTTAAATGCCCAATGTTCATAAACGTCTTTCTGTAAAGTACCTTTAATATGTGAGAAGGAGTTAGTCGAGGGTGCGGTCAAATAAATAATAAATTAAAATATGTTATTATTTTAATTAATATATTTTAATAACTCAACGGTCAACTCAACGGTTAACTCAACGGTCAACCATCTCTACATCATTATGAATACCTTTAATATGATTTATTTTAAATAATTAACTATCTCTCATTAGTAAGAGTTACGAAAAAATTGTAAATATAAATTTTGATAATTGAATAAAAGAGAAAAAAATATCAATTTATATAAAGGTTGAAAATGAATATCCGGAAATAGCAGTCAAAAAGTATACGTATAATGTAGCATTGGCTAGCGGAGAATTTTAGAAAAAAACATATCTAATATAGAAAAATATAGAAGCTAATGGAGAGTGACAAAAAAATGTATAAATAATAATTTTTGAAAACTAATATTATTTATCACGTTTTCAAGGAAATTAAATGAAATTACTAACTAAATGTAAACTTTTAAAATATTTTTAAGTTTGAATAAAGTATTTAAAAATCCACCTAATCAAGGCAATGAAATTGTTTATAAAACTATTTCATTGTACTTGTGTGGAAGAAGAAGTGAAATATAAAATTATTTCATGGATGTATAAAGCATATGTCTAGAGCCTTAAATACATTTACTGTCGTTTAATGATTCTAGGATCTGATATTATATTTAAATAATTCGGTATCAACGTCTGTTTATTCCGAAAAGTCGTCATGTAACTTTTTAGAAAATTAAATCTGTAAATAATTTGATGAATTTTCCCTTTGTGAAATCCCACATCATCATGTTTTCCTCTAAAGTACCTTTAATTTGGTTTATTATAAGTAATAACTATTTCGCATTGTTAGGAGTTATGAAAAAATGCTAAATAAAACTTTTGAAAGAATTTGATAGTTGAATAAAAGAGGAAAAAAGAAAAATACTTATCCAGGCCGAAAATGAACATGAACGACTACGAAATGAATAACTCTAGATCTGATATTATATTTAAATAATTAGGTATCTATCGTCATTTATTCTGAAAAATCATCATGAAACCTTTTATAAAATTAAATTAGTGAATAATTTGATGATCTTTTTCTTTGTGATATTACAACTTTATCCACTTACAATCAGTGTGACAACTTCTGACCTGTCTATGGCAAAGAATGCAAATCTCATAATTTCATTTAAGTAAACTTTGCAACGGAAAATAACAGTTTAATAACTAATAGTCGTACAATCCATAATCAACGGATCGTACAATCCATAATCAATCGGTGATATAAATAAATAGGACTTTTGTTATGTTAATGGTATTTATGATTTGTTAGCTGTAAGCTTTTAATTTTAGCTCGGTTAAAAATATAATTCAAATTTTTTTTTTTTTTTTTTAAACGAAACGTCGTCAAAAATCAGGGAGTGATTTTTAGCCACCTCGACGTTAAAAACGTATGAAGAGAGCTAAATGAAGAACAGGACAGGTGCTATTTTCTGGGAAAAAACAACACTGAAACCTAATAAATTATAAGTAGGACATTTTCGATGAATCGATTTTCTCAGCTAAACTTCATGTAACATAGCTATATAAGGGATCACGCCATTTATATTTAAATAGGCGGCAGGAAGTTATCTATGTTTGTGATTCCTGATGAAATGTTCCCATAGCCAAGCAGTTCGGCTGCTACCTAATGATCGATTCTCGCCGATCGTTTCCTCCCGCCGAAGGAAATTGCTCCCACCTTTAACTGAGTTCGTATGCAACAAGCATTCGCGATGCCTCCCTAATGCTCCCATGGATGAGAATGCTCCTATTCCTCCGAATGGCATTCTTACTCGGGTCATTACATCCGATGTCGTTTAGGAGCGATTTGGTTCCTATTTTCACCTGCTACCTTAAACGATTGTATTAAAAAAATTAAATAAAAATTAGACACCCATTGGACATCCATCACTATTGCAAAAATATATTCTCCTTGAATGAACTCGATAACATTAAATCTATAAAATCGAAGAATATTTGTAAAATTATATATATTTATTTAAGTAATGTTCAAATTAATATTTTACAAAAATGAAAAAAAAAAAAAAGGTGGTAACATTTTCATCGTTTTTATTTCTTTATTTTAGGGCATTTCCCCATCATTTGGACATATGTGAATTACAGAACATTACCTAATTAATTGTTTATTCTTGAAATGCTCAAAATTTATCTTTTTTTTTATTATCTTTTTTTATTTAAATGAAATTTACAACTGTATTACATTAAAAATAAAACAAATAAATGTGACATTGGTAACATGACATGTACAACATGAAGAGAAACTACCCATTGGTAGAACTCAAATTAAAGTTCTATATTAGAAGGTACCGAGGCCATCTTCTTTTCAGACGCCTTGGAGGGTTATCAGGGATTGAGGAGGAAGCAAGGTTTGAAACGAGAGGGTTCGGATGGTTCTGCAGTTTGAAAAAAAAAATTCTAAATAATATAAATATAATTCTACTTATATTGTTTATATGATATTTTAAAATATTTAAAGAAGAATAAATTTTATAAGAAATACATAACATCATTATCACAAAATCTTATTACACTGAGTTTATCTCATACTTATTTAAGTCGCCTTGTTTATCATTTCCTTTGTTTTGCTTAAAAGATAATTTTATTACTGTTTTTATTTATTATTATTATTTTTATTTATTTGTTATATTTATTATTATTTTATATTTATTTATTATTATAGTTACTTAAAGATAATTTAAGTAGCATTTATGATAGCATTTAGCGTGGAAATGTAACATTACATTGTAACCACATACAATAACAAGAAGATGTAAGGGTAATATTATCTACATACTAAAAAGACACATATATGCTAATTTTTTTAATAATAAATAGTTAATTAATGTACTAAAGTCAGAAATGTCCGGGGGATGGGCTTATACATCGAAACGGAGACATTGAAAATGTAAACAAAATAAATATGAAAGTATCAAGGTTTTCCTAAACTTTTTCCTTGATAAAATATTGTCTTGTCGTTCATATTATTATTTATTTTTTTTTAATTTCTTCTTTTTTTTAATAAACATTTTTTAATTAAAATATAGTAATTTTTTTAAGCTCCTAAAACTGAGTCTTAATTTTTAAGACTACATACATATTTTTATTCATAAACTAAATTATTATATATAAATTATATTAATTTTAATTATCTAAAATAAAAAAAGTTTTATATAGAGCTTTTGTCGATCCTTCATTGGAACGATTTAATTATGGCTTAAATCATACCTACATCTAGAAAAAAGTAGGTTGTTAAAAAATTCAATATCGGTTTTTGCCGTAATTCTGTTTAGTTAACTAGAATATGTTTCAAATAGTGTAGGATAAGATACAGATAAATAAATTAAATAGAATAAAAACACATTAGAGAAAGAGCAAAAACCGTATACACTAAACCTCTTTTTTGGAAGATTTCAATACAAAAATATTTCAATATAGAGAAGAATTCGTATTTATATTGTATTTATTAGGGTTGCGGTTATTCTATTTTTGTATACATTTATGCTATCTTATGTTTGTTAGTCATCGTGGCCCTGGATTGGCGATATAATTAAAATTATGATTAAATTTCCAATTAAAATATATATATTTACATTTTTAATTTATTTGGTAGTGTTACTGTATTATTCTTAGATTGCATAAAGGTGACATCTATGAATGGCTTGGTATTCATGTTGGTATTCATAGACAACAATTATACACTGTAACTGTTTTCTCCATCAGAGGAATAACAACTGTTAACATTGTGAGAATACATTTATGTCAAGATAAATAAATTAAATATAAAATAGTAATATAATATTTGAATTGTATGATAAAACCATGTATGGATAAATGAAAGAGGTGTGAAATATCTATGAAGAATTAGTAAAGAAGATGTGTATTTTAATGATGGGGACTGGCCTCCAAAAATTAAAAACTATGATATCTTTGTTAATAAACATTAGCATATAAGGGAATGAGAAATATCACCAATCATATAGGAAAATTATTTTTATACATTTGTTAAAAAAAAAAGAAAGATATTTTGAGGTTGCATCCTCTTGTTTTAATAACTGCATTAAGTTTTTTTCCCCCATTCTGTCCAATCCCATCCACCATCCATTTCGTTAATCATCTTTTGACTTCAACTAAAGGGTCATAAAATATGTTATGGAGTTATAAAGGATTATTAATAGGCTATCTTGTGCTTGAATGCTGATAAAATATTAGGATGGGTTAGGTGGAAAGCAAACGTTACGGATGCTTGTTCCGATTCTATACATTCGTTTTATATCAGCTATTCTGTTTCATATCAGCTGTTCTGTTCTATCGTCTCTTGTAGTAATCTATCTTTTAGTAATCTATTTAATCTAATTTGTTATTTAGTTAAATATATCACTGTGCATGTTGATTTTACAAAAAGAAAAATACGCTTTATACCAGATAAACTATTTTTTTCGCCTCAAAACCAGCTTTAATAAAACGGTATAAAATATATTTATGAAGTATCATCTTGTTTAATTATTTTGTAATGGATAAAGAAAATATTTAGATTAAGTCACTGTAGTATGGATTATTATTATTGTTAGAAATTAATGTAAAACACGTGATGTACATTGTTAAAAAATATATAGATTGATTTATTTGGGAACTTACTCAACCTTTGTTTTTGTCTATACACAATCATTATAGTCACATATTCCGTTACCTACATTAATATATTTAAAACATATATTTAATATTTATATATATATATATATATATATATTTTTTTTTTTCTTAACTTGATTCTTCAACTCACAACTGTCAGAAGTTTCGACAATCAGCGAGTGTGATGTCAAGATGTAGAGATGGTCTTGGAATAGGCGTGAGGGAGAGGAGTACCCAGCGGCGTCCTTCCTGTCTTGAGCGTAATATTTATAGTTAGTGGAGGAGATCCCTCATCCAACTTCTTTTAAGCCTCCTTCGGTTGCTATATGTTAGTTGTAGCCATGCCTCGAATCAATGAGTTTGTATGTCTGTGTAAGTTATTATGAAATATTTTGTAGTATGTTTGTATGTGGTCGTTAACGGTTGGCATCTGTAAGTCTTTGTGTAGAGTAATGTTACTGACGTACCAGGGAGCTTTGGTGATAGTCCTGAAAGTTTTAGATTGAAAAGTCTGTAATTTACGTAAGTGAGTCTTTTTGGCTGTCCCATATATATGTGAAGCGTAGGTCCAAATAGGCTTGAGTAGGTAAGTATATGTATTCAATTTCTGTCTAAGTTTTAATTTCGAATTTCCTGCAAGGAGTGAGTACAATAAATAGTCTTAGTCTTAGGTTTAGAGTTTTTGTTTTGTTTTTGATATGTTGGCCCCATGTCATTCTTCTGTCAAAGGTCAGTTCAAGATATTGAACTTTGTCTGTCTGAGGAATTTGGATATAATATTTATATTTAAAACATAATTTAATTTGTTTGACATATTTAAAAATTTGTTTGTGATCAAACGATGTTATAAAAACTACACTACAATCACAACTCAACCTGAACAACATAGAAACCTGATGTAAGCAAACTCAATCGTGACAAAGCACAGCGTACAACATCTGCATTACAACAGGAAACCTGTCTTCCTGTTTATATAGATTACAAGCTAGTACCACAACCAAACACAGTGACCAGCTGTGGCTTTGTGTACGGCAAGGATTGACATGAGGATCGCAGGTGAAGCAAAAAAAGGAAATGTCGATGCAGCACAGCACTACCGTCACGATGGAACTTAATGTTATTGGAAACTATGTGAACTGTTGTAGCAAATTTAACATATCAATTTTTTTTTAATTAGACTTGAAGCAGCATTTGAAAGCAATCAGCAGATTTGATGGGATTATAGATCATAATGGCATTATTGACGTGAGGAAGGACAGCACCCAGCAGCATCTCTTCCTGATCTTTGTTTACTTACTTAAACAACTTTTTAAGTTACTTAAGCGCGGAATGTACTGTACGGGAGTCTTCCTCAAGGTAGTATCCTAGTATCCTCTATACAGTTTATACAGCTGACATCCCTACCTGTCCTAACACTGTCATCACCACATATGCCGATGACACATGTATCCTATCAGTAAACAATGACCCAGCAATTGCATCCCAAATGCTTCAATCACACATAATAAATCTAGAAGAATGGTGTCAAAACTGGAGAATTAAAATAAACTCCAATAAATCCCACCAAATTACCTTTACCCTTCGTCGTAAACCAACGACTTCCTGTCCTACAGTTTCCTTTAACAATACTCCACTTATCCCTGTTGAGCAAATCCGATACCTAGGACTCCACATGAACAAACGACTAACTTGGAATCCTCATACTAGACTGAAACGACAAGAAACCGCTCGACGTTTCCGATTACTTCAGCACTTCTAGACAAACGCTCTAAACTTCCCATTAATTACAAAAGACTCATATACTTCACTATAATAAGACCTATTTGGACTTACGGAGTTGAGCTATGGGGCTCCACTAAACCATCGAATTCCTCTCGCATCCAAATCCTTACAATCCAAAATCCTTCGTAAAATCCTCAATGCTTCTTACTTTGCCACTAATAAAATTATCCATAAAGATCTTAATCTTCCTTATGTTTCAGATCTGGCCCAATCCAGATACCTATCCTTCCATAATAAACTTCAGAATCATCCCAACCCTCTCGTTTCTAACCTTGCTTCCTCTTCAATTCCTGATAACCCTCCGAGGCGTCTGAAAAGAAGATGGCCCCGTGATCTCCTAATGTAGTCATATCATTAGAGTGCTACCATTGGGTAGTTACTCAGCAAGTGTATTCATGTCATTATATCTATTATGTCCAAATTTACTTGATGTATTTATGTAATACAGTTGTAAATGTCATAAAGAAATAAAAAAAAAAAGTTACTTAAATCAGAAAAGGAGATCTCTCGTCCAGCTGTTTTTCAGTCATCTCTTGATTGGCCTGCCAACCGTGGCCATATCGTTAATAAATATATTGTGTCCTTGAAGTTTAATATGAAATCGGGAATAAAGTGTACGTATGTGTTAGTCGATAGCTAGTTGTAAGTCGATAAAAGTATAGTTTACGTAGCGGGGATCTGCTGTTAGTCTGTTAGTTTTTTGAGGTCGTGATGGCCGAGAGTGTTGGAGCGGTGCTCGTTTTAGCATTCTATCGGCTAAAATTATTATTATTTTTATAACTACAAAATTTTTTTTATATTAACTACAAAACTGTTTTATTATGGTTGATAATATTTTCAATTGGCTGATTACACATTTTTCACAGGTTTTATTGAATAATTCAATTGAAAACCTAGTCATTTATGAAAATTCACGCGATTTGCAAGTTTTGTAAAATTTCTTGAAATTTTATAAACTTTTTACTGTCATTCTGTTTTACTGAAAAATATATACAATAATGTATAAAACTTGTTTTACTTCGAATCTTTTCTCTTTTTGTTAACAAAAATAGGTGTTTTAAATACTTTTTTTTTTCAAATATTGCGATTTAAAAAAAGTTCCGATATCCTTCGGAAAATTGATTTCTTATAACTTTTTAGCAACCATTGTTAAAGATAAATTCGTATTAATTTAAACCGCCATAGTCCGTCTTAAGATAGTTAAAGTATATTAAAAATTATTTTTGTATATATAAATGTTCGAACAAATTCTGGTTATGTACTAATATTTCTTATAACTAGAGATTCTCTCAAATTTAGTTTTAAGAATTGTATTGAACATAAAGAAAATAAGGTTCTTTAGTTATTTGTATTGGCAAATACCTTATTAAACCAAAATAATAAAAAAAAATTACATTAAATACCTAGATAAGCAATAAACTTGTATATTATTATTTTAACTATAAATAACCATCCTTTATTTTCACTGTAATCTAAATAAATAAACAAACAAAACACCGTTAAATTAAATAATGTTTAAAATTAAATAAAAGTTGTGGTCAATGGGTACCCGTATAAGACGGCCTCAAAAAAAAAAAAAACAACAACTTTTATTTACGTCTTCAACTAATATTACTGGATGTAAGTAATAAAATATAATTTTTTTCAATCTCTTACTCTTATTCTTTTTTAAATGCCGTTATAATTTTATAAAGGTAAATTGAACCTGAGAGTATTTAGTTGAGTTGAATCTTTATAACTTAATCTGCATCAGTTGTTAATATAATCTTTAAAATCTAAAATAATTTTTATAATAATATGTTTATTATTTCATAAGAACTATTATAAAATGAATATTTATAATCAATAAATGATACACTTTTTAAGTTACTACATATATTATAATTATATTTTGTGGTTTGTTGTACTTCCAAAAATAAAAAAAAATAACGGTTATATGTAGTAATATAGAAAGTAGTTATAAATAGGTATCTAAAATTATGCGTTATAAGAGATCTCTATCATTTTCTAAGTTGATCTATCGTCAAATTTAAAAATTCCTAGATTTAAACAAAGAAACCGGACTTTTTCATTGAAACTTTAAAATTTTTAAGTCATATTCGTGCTCGTTGGCCTTGAAAACTTAAATGTACTAAATATCAAGTTAATCCGACTTAATTTATGAGTTTAAGTCCACGAAAACCCGCCTTTCGTCCCAATGTGTTCCAGTTCGAATCCAGCTTGGAAGAGTTGCCTTTTATTTCGTGGTGGTTAGGGGTTAATCCAAAATATATATATATATATATTAGGCATAAAATACTCAAAAGATTGTATTTTTAATAAATCAGTCTTTTTTGCTAACCCGTATTCATATAGGAGTTATCCACATGGGTTGGAGTATATATGTGTATGTATTTAGTTTTAGTCTGATTTTCAAGTTTTAGTTGGAAAAAAAATTATAATATTTTTAGTCGCTTATTAAGTCTTTTGGTTTTTTTTTTATTTAGTTCTCGCCGATATAAACTGGTGTGCATGTGCCTCGTCGAAGATAATCAATTAAAAACTGTGAAAGTAAAAATAACATCATTATATTTTTTTTATTCGAGGCCAAAAAAGTTTAATGATTCCGATCACAATCAGTCTCATGACAAACTTTTGAAAAATCAAATGAACAAAACAGACTGATAAAAAATGTAGCGACAACACTGATTCATAATGATACATTTTGATGGATAAACTTATTGAAGATTTTTAGTTCAGTGTCAGTCATATAGGTGGGTTCTCATACAGTTTTTTATAGGTTAAGAGGCCAAAATTGTTAATTTGGTAAATAGCTATACTTGAAATTCATAAATTAATACTGCTGAATTTGATTGATTTTAGCTTTATCAATCGAATTCAGGATTAGACCACAGTAAAATTTTCTTTAGTTTATTTATTTTGCGCTTAAAGTCAGTTTAATTCCATTAAACGTGGAGGATATCAGTGCCACAATTTGTTTTTAGTACGAAAAGAGGGAAACAGTTTGTAATGGTGGTATAGTATACACGACGCGCCTTTCCGAGTATTTACTTCCTCTCGGAGTGTGAAATGTATTTTTAAAATTGTGATATAGCATGCCCTACAAACAAATTGAAAGACTTAATTTATACCAAAAGGCTAAATATAAATGACGATAGAGAGATATAAGGTATCCCAATGCACCATTATGAATAGCCTCGAGCTATATATTCTTATTACAGTTCATTGGGTAATTGTAATAACTATTTGAGGAGATAACGAAATGGTAAAAACACACATAATAAATAAAAAGAGAGAAAAAACAAGTAACAAAAAAAAATGTTATGATACAAAGAAAAATTACCCGATATCACGAATTTACTAAATATTATAATTTCTAGTAACTATGTTGACCGATCGCATTCAAGGAAGTTATTAGATTATTTAACTATACCAAATAAGCCTATATTAGTCATTCATAATGAAATGTCTATTTTCATTATTGGGGATTAGAAAAAAAGGTTAAAATAATATTAATTTGATAATTAGTATTGTACAAGAAAGTATTTAACCTTTCAATTAGAATCAACTCCTATTTGATCAACGACTTATTTGTCAATTCAGACAACATGAGAACTAACAATCACATTAATAAAGAAATAATCATTTAGAGACAGCTCAAACTGATGTATTTATAGTAGATATTTGAAATCAACATAATATTATTTAAAAAAAAAAAACTATAACTTATCATCTAAGGCTTAGGTATGAAGTTATTATATATTAACACAATGGATGTGTATGAAAACGATGATAAGGGAATTCTTTTAGGCCATTATGTAGTGGCTAAGATAAACCCCTTCGACACTTGAGCACGCATAAAACATAATCTGGTACCGGATGTGGGTGTCAGCGATGTATCTCGAAGGGTGTAGGAGTAAATATGGGATATGGATGGGGCACTTAGGCTGGTACCCACTTAAGGGATAAGGAGCGGAGACAAGAAGTAAAATATTCCCTCAAAGCTTTAACATCGATATTTAATTCAATGGATGGTTCAGAAACATATTTTTTTCTCTTTTCGAATCTTCATCAACATTTTTCATGAATGTGATAATAAGCAGATGTGTTGTTGAATTTGGAAATTGACATTTTAGGTATCAAGAAGAATAT
This sequence comes from Nezara viridula, assembly GCA_928085145.1. Lineage (NCBI taxonomy): Eukaryota > Metazoa > Arthropoda > Insecta > Hemiptera > Pentatomidae > Nezara > Nezara viridula. Next base: position 103,752,539 of record OV725080.1, on the reverse strand, counting down.
TACCCAGCAGCACATCTTCCTTGTCTTCCTTGATTCAGGATAGGAGACCTCTCATAAAGCTACTCCTTAGTCGTCTCCTGATGGGCATTTTAGCTGAGCCATGTCGTTGACAAGTCCGTTGTGATATCTGTGTAGTTAAGATGAAATCGGGAATAGAGAGTACGCATAAATTTGTGACTTGGTTACTTGATACAAGGACTAAATGTTGTAACACACAAATGAATAAATCAATAGATAAGTAATAAAATCCAATATATACATATATATATTAAAAATCGTATATGAGGAAGAATAGTACCCAGCAGCACCTCTTCCTGGTCGTAGTTTCATTCCTTAATTCAGGAAAGGAGATCTCTCATAAAGCTCCTCTTTAGTCGTCACCTGACGGGGATTTTAGCTGTGGCCATGTCGTTGATAAGTCCGTTGTGATTCCCGTGTAGTTTAAGATGAAATCGGGAAGAGAGAGTACGTATGTGCTGGTCGATAGTCGGTTGTTCTCAGTCAGTAAAAGTTTTGTTTACATATTGGGTAGCTGCTGTTATTATTCCTAAAATTTTGGGCTGAAAATATTGTAGTTTTTGTAAGTGAGACGTTTTTGCTGAATCCTATATCCATGAGGCATATCACGGTATTGGTTTTGAGTATGTATTTAATTTTTTGTTCAAAGCGAATACCGATTTCGTAAATTTAGTAAGTGATTTCAGTGAGGCTAGTCGGGAGTTACGATGTTTTTTTTCAAAACTGTTGTATCCTCTAATCTTAAGTGTTCAAGATTTACTTTTACGAAACAATAACATTTCATTAGTGATACGATACTTATAAAAGGAATTTAACCTTTCTGCAAAATTCTGGGGTCATATTCTTCATACAGATAAACCACTTTAAAAGTAAAATTCCGATCATTAAATATTATTTTTTTGCAAATTGCAGATATATGCGCTGTTATTGATTGACTTCCATTCGTATGGAACTGCCTTTAATGATAATTACTTGATGAATACCGATAGAATTACTTTGATTAATTACTTGATTAATGTATGATAGAAATACTTTTGGGGTAACGAAAAAAATTAAAATACATGAAATTTAGAGAAAAATATTGCATAATAATATTAAAAAATAAATTAGTTTCATGTTAGATTTCAAAAAGGTTATTCCAATAAATCTTCATTTGATTTTCTATCGTGAAGAAGTATTGGAAGCAGCTTTTTCAGGCTTAAACTAAAGCTAGGCAATTTATAAGGGACAATTATCATGCAGTAAACTAATCTTCATTACGAAATTATTTATTCAAAACAACACTTTAAAATCACACAATGCATTAAGTAATTATTTACTTAGAAGATGAACTAACGTAAGACTATTTAATTAATTGTACAGAAAACTGTCTTTATGGAGTTTCTAAAATTCTCCTTTAGGGAACGCTCTTTGGCTCTAGAAAACATATTAGGTACCAGCCAAGCAAAACGATAAAAAAAAAAAAATCTCGTCAAGATGATTTAAAGCTAAGTGTGTTTTCAAAATACCACAACTTAATTTTGAGGCAGAAGACTACATCGATCTTATTAATTGGCAATCTACCACAATAACGGAATCACCGCTCATAACTAACTTTATCAAACAAGAGATTGAGTTGACTTTTGAATCAGGAGCTAGAAATAGAAAGGAGTTTAAATTTCCTTTGGACGTTCAAGAGCTGTAAAAGAGGTTAGAGGAGCTCCATAAGACGTTAGTGGTTCCGAAGAACGGGATGGGTTCATTAGATCAAGGTAAAATAAGATGCTGCACATAAAATAACTTGCAAAGTTTGAAAGAGAACATCACTTCACTCCAGCTATTACTGGAGCCTAGTGATGAACAAGTTAGACTTTTCAACATTTCGTTTATCCTCAAAATATATTTTATAGGCAATGGCAATGAACTTAATTCAATATTTTTATTTTATATGCATATTTTCAGGGGTGCCCACGAGGGTGTTTCATGGCACATGTCGTGCCATGAAAATGTTTGAGGGGGCACATTTTGATCAGTTTTGAATTTTTGAGGAGGGCACATTTCGACAGGGTTATGAATATTCGAAGTAAAAATTTTCAAACTAGGGGACAAGAGAAAAGCCTAGTAAAAATCACTGAAATTGTAATTGTATAGGAATTATTGAAGAAAGTTAGAGACTGTTCTACATATCACGGGTGATAAATATTCAGGACGCAGTCATTTAAAAAAAAAAAAATTAATTTTTTATTTATGCCAACGTTGTGAGTACTTGAACACCCTCAGTGCTCAAACCACGCCCTCAAGATGACTCACATGTTTGGGTTGAAATGTTGGCATAAATAAAAAATTAAATATTAATTAAAAAAAAAAGACTGCGTCCTGAATATTTATCATCCGTAATTGTATATGACATCTGATTTTTAATATTTTACTTTAGTTTGCACATGTTTTAAGAAGAGAAGAGAAATAAAATATCTCAGGAGGAAGGATGGAGGTCATGCGCCATCGACCTTGGGGGGAATGGGCACCCTTGCATATTTTTAATTTATAGCATGATGGTCGTATCCGAAAATCGGCACAACTAAAAGATTAGAAAATTTTGGATTATCAAAGAAGGCCACTATATTAAATGAGACAAATCGTTTTACTTTAGGAGTGCATTCACTAGGAGGTTTCTTCAATCTCAACTACTCACACTAATCTCAAACGGGAATTTTGTCAATGAAGAACACATTTACAAAACATGCCTAAAGGCATTTGTAAAATGTTTCAATAAATAAATTTATTATTATATTAATTTTTTTTTTTTTTTGTCAAACTGATAACTAACCGAAGTTAGTGATTATAAAATGTACAGCAGTGTAATAATGTATTCATCTGTAAGCCTACAGGTCGAATGAATAAGCTCGTATTTAGATTCATAGCAATCCATTATAATCTAACACCCTCTATTGCTATTTGTTTTCAAGCCGTCGATATAAATCTTTTCTAGAGATAAAAGCTATTTCAGTTACTAGGTTAAAACCATTTGGTAGCAGATTATAAATTTAAAAAACAAACCTCCTAATGCTTATTACTTTAAGAGACAATCTCTAGTTTTAAATATTCATTTCACTTTAGGTATGATATCGTTAAAAACAACGCATAATTTTAATAAAAATTTAATATTAATCGTTATTAATTAGGCACCTGATTGAGAAAATAATTATAAGTTTATATTTGTTTATTCTCCGTACTTGCATTGCATTCTCCAAATATAAATAGTATTTATCATCCAATAAAACGATATTTAGAAACATTATTTATTTAAGTGCTCAAACGTTTGATGAGTTTTGTTTACTGTTGTACAAGAGGCTTCTGTGCCATGGCAAATCTACTCTTGCCTGTTTGATCACAGAGTTGGATAAAGGACATCCTATATTAACCATATTAAATATGTAAATATAAATATGCAAATTGTAGTCCAGCAAATTATATTTCATGCATTCCTGGGGATTATATTTTTTAATGTTCATATACTAAAATTTATTAGATTACTAGGAGAATCCACAATTTATTTAATAATATCCTTAGTAATTTTAGTGAAGATGCAGAAGTATAGTTGGTACAATCAAGGTAAATTAAAATTTTTAAAAAAAGTTAATTTTATTGCAGATTATATTGATTTCTCATTATATTGCGAAAAATGGCCAAAAGATTATTATTATTCGGTATATCATTTCTTATTTATACCTATCGCGTATTTAAGGGGCGTTGGCTTTCATAATAACTCTAAATGGATCCAACGATGTTAGTTTTGATTTTTGAGAATGTACATTAAAAGTCCTTTGATGTACAGTTTGATAAAAAATAATGGTGTCATCAGTTATTGATTCGTCTATGATCAAAGTAACGGAATAGAATCTTATAGGTCATCGCACTTCTTGGAATTGTCTGCAGAATTATACAATTATAATAAGTGGAAGATTCAGTAAAGTGGTACTCAACCCACAAAGGGTTGCTGGCGCATGACACCCTCTACAAAAACCTGTCCTTAAAAATAAAAACAAAAAAAATGTTTATTATTAACGATTACAATCGCCATGGTTAGTTCCATGTTTCCCGTATTACATGATTGAAAAGTTTCCCCAAGTAGAATCCCCTCAAAAATGATGTTCTTCTCAATCCTTATAAGCGTCCCTAATTTAGTATATATATATATATATATATATATATATATATATATATATATATATATATATATATATATATATATATATATATATATATTTTTTAGTTTATTAATAATATCGTTTAATTTGATTAAATTAGATAAAATGTAAAAATTACTAAAACAATGACGTTATATCAATTTAGAATTCCATCCACTATTTTAAATAAAAACTTTCGCTTACGAATTGGCCCAAAGTTGGAAGAAGATTTCATTTTTAGTTTATATGATAGGATCTATGACCTAATGCAATAACATACACTAACAAATTTTCATAATATCTATATTTTATGAAAAATAGACTTGTAATACAAACATCGACAACTTTTAGTTTATTATTTTCAATAATCGACCAAAAAATTCAAAACTTAACCCCATCGCAAAATTTGAGGTTTCACGTATCACGAAAAACGAATAAAATTTTTTTTGTCTGTCCGCCTTCCGCGCATTTTCTCCGAAACTATTGGACCAATTTTTTTTCAAATTTGGATATAAAATCAGTGGTCACCCGAAGATGATCCTCCTTCATTGACATTACTATCCGCCTTTTACTTTCAAAATGGCGGCCGAAAAACCTGCGTTGCTATAGACTATAGCTCCTAAACGAATGTACCGATTTCAATGAAACTTCGCCAAAGTCGTTTTCTCGACTTTAAATTTATCTATACAACATAATTCAACGAAAAGAAGCTGGAAAAAAGTTACGAGGGATAGTAAAATTAAATTCCGAATAACTCAAAAAGTTTACACTTTTTTGTTATTGCATATTGTTTTTTAAAAGTTTGAGGAATGTCCTAAAAAAAATCTGGTGCGCGCTACACACAACTTTCACTTACTCTTTGAACTTTGAATAAAAATTATTTTCTGGCCATGTTAGGCTATTATAAAATGTTTTAAATTGCATTTTAAACTGAGCTAAAGCTAAAAAAACACAAATGCTATTAAAATAACAAAAGTCCTATTTATTATATCACCGGTTGATTATGAATTGTACGATTCGTTGATTATGGATTGTTCGATCCATTGATTATGGATTGTACGACTATAAGTCATTAAACTGTTATTTTCCATTGCAAAGTTTATTAAAACGGAATTAAGAGATTTGCAGTGTCTGTCATAGACAGGTCAAAAGTTGTCACACTAATTGTAAGTGGATTCTGTTGGAATATCGCAAAAAGAAGAATTATCAAACTATTCACTAATTTAATTTTCTAAAAGGTTACATGATGATTTTTCGGAATAAACGGACGATAGATATCTAAATATTTAAATATATTATGAGATCTAGAGTTATTAAACTACAGTAAATATATTTAGGGTTATAAACGTATCTATGAAATATTTTTGTATTTCACTTCTTTTTTCACACAAGTACAATGAAATGGTAGAGGAATATCACAAAGAGAAGATCTATCGAATTATTCACTAATTTAGTTTTCTAAAAAGTTATATGACAATATTTTGGAATTAACTTTAATACCTAATTATGTATAGAGAAATACTTTATTAAAAGTAATGCTGCCCTACTACATAGGGTTGCTTCGTACACAGCATACTTATCAATCCATACGGACATTAATTTTATATTATACTTTTCTTTTTTTTATCTCCCCCTTCATAACAATACTCTTACAAATTATCAACAATAAGCCATATTAAACAATAGACATAGCATAATAAACACTTTCCCAAAATAAAACAAAAGTCCTTTTTTATCTTTAAATTCTCAAACGCCAGGAACGCAATATAACATCGCACACATATATAACACAGCAATTCCTTGAATGTAGCCAAAAAGATAAGACGATTATGGACCAATTTAAAATTTAATAAATAATTACTAAACTACAGTACACAGACACACAGACCATTTGTCGGGACTTGGTCATTTCGACTCAGGGTACCTCAAAACGTATAAATCCGTCGAAAAACTTACATATATACGTAAGTGAAAGTAAAAATATTTAAAAATCGGGATATCTCTATTAATAGTGCTTCGATTTCGATGAAACTTCTTTTGTTTTTTAGGCAATTTAAATACCTTTGAAACATCTTATCACAACATTGCCAAAAAAGTGTATACTTTTTGAGTTATTCGGAATTTAATCTTACCATCGCTCGTAACTTTTTTTCAGCTTCTTTTCGCTGATGCATGTTATATAGATAAATTTGAAGGGTGTGGAGAAAATGACTTTAGCGAAGTTTCAATGAAATCGGTACATTCGTTTCGACTCAGGGTAACTCAAAACGTATAAATCCGTCGAAAACTCAGATTCAAAAATTTTCTCGATCACAATACTTACACTTACTATATATTACATATATACGTAAGTTAAAGTAAAAAAATTGGACAATTAGGAGCAAAGATAGACCTTTGTTTGATTTTTAAATTTTGAATGTGTTACTGAAGTAATGCTATTTTTTTTTTAAGCATATTACTAATGATTAAAAAAAAAATGTTTAGTCCAATAATTGGAATCACCTTTTATTTATTTGTCTCTGTAACTAGGAAGGTAATGTTACTTTAGATGTATAATTGTTTGGAAATAATAAACCATAATGAAATAATTTGCAGCGTTTTTCTAATCCATCCGGGAGGTTACTGCCTGGTCCGCCATTCACATGAAACTATTCCGCTATACATTTTTCAATTGAAATTATTAAATCTATTTATCAAGAATATAATGGCTGTTAAATGTTGCAGACCTCGAAAATAAGGCAAGAGAAGTTAGGTTAATGCAATGAGCGGAATATTAAATGAAGTTAGTTGTTTCTTAACTAGACATACAACTTACTGCGATTTGATTTGACCCTTTAATTCGACTAAATAAATGTTACAAGGATTTTCAGGGTTAAATACTTTTTTTGAACTTTCGCTCTGGCCGGTATTTTTCCTCGAGAAGTCCATGCTTCATAAACGGCTGCTCCCATTATTTTTTTTATAAGACGACAAATCGTAGTCTTTGAAATATAAAAAAATAGATAACCGATAGGAATGGTGAGAAAACAATACAGGCCCTAATCGGCACATCTTTTAAATCTCGTTCTTTATCTGGATTTGGATCTACGGGGGGAGAGGGCTTTAGGGCTGAAGCTCTCCCCTCCCCTAATGGTAAAATATAACCATGTTTTATGGAAAAAAAAATTAAAAATACCTCTTAAAGTATTTACATTTAAAAGGACTTAAGGAATCACTTAAACACCATTTCATATCGGCAGTTAGTTTCTTTCTGTTTTTCAAAATAATTATCGTTATTTATAAGAAAAAAAAAGTTTCGGGCTGGAGCCCCTCTCCCAAAATTAAATCCTGGAACCGCTAGTGGCGATTGGTCACAATCTAGTAAATTCGTTGAGGTGTGTTATTTCTCTCGAAAAAAAATCAAATTACGACGTCATTTTGCATATCCTTTAAATTCTGCTACGGACATTTTTATTTTTTTTTAATTATTCTGTAAATCTATTTAAGTTCTCGTCGATTAAGTCTGATATGTGTATTTTAAGTTAAGTCAACAATATTTTATCTTTTTTTTTTTTTATGCATTTATCTTCTGTTTTTATTTTTGCATGCAAATGTGTATTTTTATCACCCTCCAACGGTTTTATCATACAAATTACACTATAAGATGATAGTTATGTATTACATCACTAAGGCCATACATGTCCTCTTCCTACCTTAAAATGCCTTCGGCAGTACAGAAGCAGAAATAGATATACATGCATATCTGGTTTACCATTATTAGTAGATATTTACTTTATTGAAACTTAAATTCTTGTAAAATCGCTTTTATTTTCACCTTGTGAAAATATACCTCAATACATTCAATTGATACTGGAGGATGAATAATGTTCAACAACAATAACGAATTTTCTTCACATAGTAATAATAATAATAATAAAAATAAACTATAACTTGCTCTCAGTTATAGTTTCGGCTTATTGCACTGGCCAAACACCAGTCTACAGGAGATCGACCGCCTTGTGCGAACGACTCACACAAGAACGGGCCCACCACACAATATCCTCCAAAGCTCGTCTGTATTTACCTAGGAAAGAAGGAGGCCGTGGTCTGCTAAATATTGAAGAATCTTGCCGCAACCTGAGCAAACGCGAGGTCTCTACAATCGTTTCAGAAAATGAACGGTTGACAGAATGGATAAACAAATCTCTGCATGGAATATTCTATAGCAAATTGAATGATAACTCCATTGACAAGGAAATATCCATTGAATGGCTGAAAGCTGGAAAGATATTCTCCGAGACAGAAGGATTTCTATTCGCCAACCAAGACCAAGTTATTGCTATTAGATTATATGGTGTGTAGCATTCTGATTAACAATGAAAAATCTATCCTCGAGATACGATCTGATGATTAAATACCTTAGTATGTATGCGGAAAGATCGATTCAATTTTACAAATAAGACCATCATGCTTTATCAAAGGCCTATGAGACGTCCTCCACATAAACTAATAATCTTGCAGATTAACCATACTCATTTCAAATATCATTTTATACGAAAGCACATCGGTTACTGTTAGCAGAAATTTCTTATTAAATATATCAAATATACTGATGTTTAATTAACTCTTCATGACTTGAACATAGAATTAGAAAATATTTTACGAAACAGCATTTAACTGATCGTGGTTCATAATCGTCTAATTTATAATACATAATTGCGATAATATTACAATCATATAAGACCCATAATTGCAGAGACAATTTTTCTTGTCAAAGAGATAATGAGAAAACAGCTCTAATGCCAAACAATCAACCTCATCGGGGGCTATACAGTCGCTCATATAATGTATTAACAAGTTGGCTCAACTCCAGGCCTTAATCCTGAGAGATTTATGGCCGGGATTATTTTAATATTTTCCAGTCCGATAGGCCCTCAGAATAATTTTATAGAGAAACATCAACACCACCTCATCAAATGGTCGAATCATAAACGATGGTTTGGTTATTATTTTAATTTCTATACGATATTTAATATGCAATCAATTTTTAAAAAATTTAGGAACATTTCAAGAAAATTTTGTGACATTCAAACCACTTTGGTGGCAGGATATTTCACTGAAATCGCGTATATCACAACAGTGCTCTCACTCGAATTTTTTATTGAACGAGATTTAGAAGTGAACCATTCCAGAAAAAATTCAAAAATGAATATGTGATGGTTTTTAAGGGAATAATTGCTTACAATGTTTAATAGAAAAGAACCAGTTCTTGATTTCGTCAAGGAAAAATCGAATTGGAAAACAAAATATATTGGAAAAAAAATACAATTAAATAATAAATGAAATATAAGCTAAAATGGAGTTATTTTGTTATCAACTTATTGATGTAATTTTTTTGAGGAGGATAAAATGTAAAGTTTCAAGAAATCTCAAATTAAGGATGTACAATGTATCATAGCATTGTTATAATATATAAGACAGATATAATATATGGCTGTTAGACCTGGACACTAAAAGTATTGAGATCCTTCGCACGATAGCCGTTGCCAAAGACCAGTCTCGGTCTTGCAAAATCAGTCCTGGTCATGGTCTTGATCTTGCGCAAGAGTCTCGCAACAGTCTTGCAGTTACTTATTAGCTTATTACTATAGAGATATTACTGTAATTTTTTAGATAGGAGAAACCTAACTAAGCCCGAATGAAAAATTAGAGGAGTTAAATGCAAAAGTTTATTGGTTATACCAATTATTAACATATAGTAACTAAGATTGTCAAGTATTAGTTACTATTTTGCCTTAATTTGTATTTTAAAAAATCGATTTTTTTACCAGTTCTGGTCTTGGTCTTGCAACAGTTAGGCTGCCTTGGTCTTGATCTTGCAAAGTGAATGACACGATATACTTTAAAATAAATACATTTCTTCATATTGTACTATCAGTACAGGTACTGGTGGGGTAACTTGTCCGACAAGTGGGCTTTGTAGTGGTGCTTTTTGCCAACATCTGACGGCGACCTTGAGGTTGCCGCCGCGTACTTACCATAGTGAGAATGTCAAGATTCGTTTCCCAGATGTGTCGAGAAATGAAAATTAACCAACCCAGGTAGGAATCGAACCCACACAACATTAAGAACCGGACAATCCTTGACCTAAGCTCTAACGTGAACAGGTATAACGTCCTCCATATTACAGAATTATATAAAAAAAAAATTATAATAAAAAACTATAAAAATAATACTAGAACAATACAGAATAATACATATGAGTAGAAAAACAATTTTAGTAACAATAATTAAATTACATTATTTTAAATTTGTCCAAATGTTCGCCTCTCCAGGCATTTTCAGAGATAAAATCTGATTTTACAGTATATATCCTTGAAGATGACTGAAGAGGCGAAAATTTGGACAAATTTAAAATAATGTATTTTAATTATTGAGACTAAAATGGATTTTTTTCTACTGCTACTTACTAAAGTCTCTTTCCTAATGTCATCTTTTAATAATACATATGTTAATCTTTCAGTAAAACAAGAAATAAACAAGAAGGAGAAAAGATGATTGCAAGAGAAAAAAAAATATGAAACCGTTTAATGTAAATATCTTTAATTTGTTAACAGTTTTTTTATGAACGAGATCTGAGATATTTCCGAAGTAAACACTAATAGATTTTTTTGTAAATCGAGATAAGTATTGATTCCTGTGTAAAAAACACACAATGAATCTGATGGTGCTATTAATTCTTTTTAAAAACGAACCTAAATATTAAAAGAAGTTGTGTGGAAATATGTAAATTTATTTCCGAAACTGGCCTTTTTTCAAGGAATGTAAGAAACTTTGCAACCAAGATTAAGGAAACATTGAAGGGAAAAAAAAGGACATCTCTCTTCTGTTTCCTGTGACTAATTATTAATTCCTATTTTTAGCATGTGCATGTGCTCTAACCTCTTATATCTTGACTATCGTTTCTTGACGTTTATATGTGGCACGACATACTATTGTATACAGAATAAGTTACAACTTGCATTCCTTAAGATTCCTTTAAAAAAATCATCAAAAGTTCTTTTAACCGTTCAAATGAAAATTAAATAAAAATTAATTTTTTTGTACCATTTTTATAAACAAAAAGTCACTTTTTAAAATACAAATTTCATAATTTTTTCTCAGAATCATACATCATTTTTCTTTCCAAACCGAATTCCAATCAACCTTGTTTTTTGTTTAAAAACGGCTCTTGAAGTTAAATTCTTTCCAAAAACGGCCCTATTTGATATTCAATGTTTTTTAATTATCTTTGAAATAATCAGAGATTTTTTTTATAAATATATACTATAAATAAAGAATTTCTTAATTTATTTTTTAAAATTTTGATTTTTGATAATGCAATTGGGATAGAAAGTAGTGTTTCATGTTTCCTGAAAATTTGTCAATGATGATTTGGGTTCACATATTTAGTAATGCATATTCATAAATTTGAACTAGAAGTGTTGAAGTTGAAGTTGAAGTTTACTATGAGAGGTGATACAGCGGAGGGGATGCGCAGGTAACGATTGGAGTTGGTATCGGTTCGAACCTTCGGCTTCGCTGATCCTTATTGTATTATTTATTTATCTTCTCTATTTGGGGATCGGATAGCGACTACTCCCAGGGATGAGCTAGCAATTTTTCATGACTCTCTTGGGAATGAACAAGCGGAATCCTCTTGAATCAGATCGCTCATACAATAGTTATTGACTTCAATAAATTTTAATTCTGCCTTTACCCGAATTCCTCGAAATGAGCTATTTAGGAAATTTCATCAGCTAATGAACGGTACGCAGTGCAAGGTTATATGAATCTATTAAATATTTTTTGAGAAGGAGTTGATGCGGGGGGTGCAGTCAAATAAATACTAAATTATTCAAATAATAATTATTTAATTTTTTGCCGTCGATCATAATAACCTTTTATATTTATGCTTACATTCTAAATTTCTCTTCTTAAAATTTTGTTCTTATATAGTTATTTATACTTAATAATCTATCCTAACGCTATTACGACTGATGTTATCCTATTAATCTTTCAATTTCTTTATTTCTTATTCGTTAACATTCATTTTCTTTATCTATTAACCTACAGTTATCAAATCTTTATTAGTTTGTTATACACTCATCATTCCTTATCTTTTATCGCAATCTGTTTACTTTTAACTTACATGCTATATTCTCCTTTGTTTTCTATTTGTATTCATACTTATTTTACATTTTTGTTTATATCTTCTCTATATATATATATATATATATATATATATATATATATATATATATATATATATATATATAATACTTGATATTTAACTACATTGTCACCCACTGTATCTCTGATATCCTCTTTTTATTTCTTTATCAGACTACTTCTTCTTATTTTATATATACTTATATTCATTTATTTTATTTTCACTTGTTTTGTATCTTTCGTAGCCGTGATGAAGACCTACAATGTAGGTCGAAACGTCGGCAAAAAAATTAAATAATTACTATTTAGTATTTATTTGATCGCACACCCAGATCAACTTCTTCTCATATCATATCACGGTCAACCATCTCTAGATCATTATTAAATATTTTGATGAGGCAATCTCATATAAATTAATAAACTAGCACTTGGAGTAGTAAGAAATAATGATTTTATTTACAATTAATTAAGTAACTAAATAAGAGGATTCATTTTGATAATTAAATAATTTTCAAATTTTGTAAAGGGTAATAACGTTGGAGAAAAAATGACAGAATATATTTATGAGTATATTTCATAAATTACATCTACTTTGTATTTTTAATGTAGCATTTTATGATACCTGGTAATGCTTTCTGTAGGAAATAAATGAAATTTGTGAGTTAACATTTTTTTTTTTAATATGATTAATTACAAGCAATGTGATATCATTAATTTATAGTGAAGTGTCTATGAATTAAAATCTCCATAAGCTGTTGTTTTAGGGTATATGAAAAATGCTTAACTAACACTAAACGTTGTAATTATTTCATTATGAATAGAGGAATAATAAGGCTTATATGGTGCGTTGCTGAGGTATGAGGACGGGACAACAATCTGATGCGTAGTCTCAAGATGAAATCTCTATTAGCAGACATGACGTGTTTACACGACATACGTCGTACGCAGAAGAACAAATCCGTTATTCAGCGGGGTATGCTGTGTGACGACACGTGACTTTACTCAACACCAACAGATATATCGGCACGTAGCTCCATACGACTCTGTCTAATAAGAGAGGGATAGTAAAGGGGAGTCGGCCTACAAAAAAATGAATAGAAGACAAAATACATGATAATAAACCGACAATCCCACCCCAATAACAGGATCTGCGTAGAAGGAAAATCATTTTCGAGAGAGGAAAAATTCAAATACCTTGGCTCCACAATGAATGACCAACGGGCAGAAATAGACCTGCGTATAACTATCGCAAACAGAGCTTTCTTCACTCTCTCTCCCTCTCTCTCTCTCACAAAAGTATTGAAATCCCGAAAAATCTCAAAAAATCTGAAATTAAGGGTGTACGATGCTTTGATAATGCCAGTTCTACTATATGGCTGTGACACTAACCAGCACCCTAGAAAAAAGTTATGAAAGATTTGAAAGAAAAATATTCCGCATGATAACCGGAGCACACTTGGATCAAAGTACTAACACATGGAGGGGAAAAATCAATAAAGAACTGCTTACAGAGACTGGTGAATCCAATATCCCAGGATATGAAGGCACGGAGGTTAAGACGGGTAGAGCATGTAGCTCTTGCAATTCATTTTGAAGCCTCTACGTAACAATGAATGCCTCAATAGAAGGCAAAAGACCACGAGAAAGGAAAAAAAGCAGATGGATAGATAAAATCAACAAAGATGCTATACACCTGCGTGCAGATAGATGGAAAGAAATTGCCCAAAACAGGCAGAGAAGGAGCAGGCTTGCCAAGGCAGCAAAATATCAACATGGTCTGTCATGCCAACAGAAAAAAAAAGAGCTATCGATACAATTAAAATATCGTACTTGAAATATCAATACTATCGCAATCCGATATTTTCATCTATATTATAAAAAAATTTGAAGAACCAGTAATTTTGAAATATGACTATGAATATAAATATTGATTCTCTAGCACATAGACATATGATAAAAGATGTTATTTTCCTCTTTTAATTAATGAATAGAAATATCAATTCTTGTACCCTCATTAGTAAAATTACTTTCCTGGTTCCATTCCATCTTCGTTATCCTCAGCATTTTCCATAAATTTACATTTAAACCATCATGCATTCCATTTATCCATAGATCGGATCCAGCGAAATGCTAATTTATTTGCATCCCATATAGATTTGTTTGAGAATTCTTGGCCTTGGTTTGAAAAGATTTTAACTGACAAATTTGAGAAAACTGAGTTTACACTCAGAAACAACCAAGAATAAAGTTATTGATGTTACAAATGAATGAATTTTATTGCAGATCCTATGGTTATTAGAATATATGGGAACAGGCTAGATGAGTATATATTTTTTTTTAGCGAGATCAGATTCATATCGCTAATGTTAGCGCAAAAAGACGTATGTAAAAATTGAGTTGTTTTTTTTTACAGAACAACATAAATACTGATTACTTCTTTATTATTTATAGGTATAATATCATATTTTATTTCCATCTGCTATTTTCCTATTCAGCAGACTAGTGACTAAAGCAGTTCATACTAAAAAATTTCACCGTTAGCGCATACAGAATAAGCATGTAAGATTGTTACATACAACCTTTCCCACTAACAGTAGCGATGTACAATGTCTAGAGCTTTCGGAAAACGATTGTTTTAATTTTTATTTTAATATTAAAATATCGTAGAGACGATATCGATATCTAATAATATCGAAGTAGGTACCATCTATGGTGAAATATCGAATGTCAGAAGAAAAATATCGATATTTCGATATCACCGACGATCTATAACCATCAGCTAAAAATGAAGTCCAAGTCCCGTAAGCAGGCGTCGGTCATGTATTGAAAGGCATTTCACATTATTATATCCAAGTAAAAGAAATATATAAATAGGGATGTACTTAATGAAGTATGGAAAGTAAAATGAAAAATGTTTGAAATAACAGGTAATATTTAGATTTATTTATTTACATGTTCCTTACAAGACTGAATTAATCCGATTAATATGCCCTTTTTATTTATTTTTTATAACTTAATAAAAAGAAATTCATTGACTATATATATCCTGTTATATATTTCCACATGTTCAAAATAATTAAGTAGTATGCTGTATAATATAGCATTCCGATTGTGTAACTTTGGCAAATTACATAATAAATAACGTATTTTTCTCTCGCTATCTATTTCCGTACACGGGGTAAAATCCCCTACCGCTATAGAGATGTCCCGCTGTATATGTGTGTACTAAGTTAATATATTCAAAACGATGCCACCCGATCGCTGAACGAAAGCCAATACCAACAGCTGTTCTTACACCACCAGATAACAGGACGGGATAAGCCACCGGGCCTTCCTGATACAGTCACTTCCGCAATGTAAACCGGAATATTCCTATCAAAGCTTCCTTAACTTGTCAATATTTCAATACACCTCAGTATTTTAAGTGAATATTTTACATTGCGTGAAACGTTGGTTCATACCATACACAAATATATAGTAATCGTCTAATTATTATAGTAATACAGACCGAAAAAAATCGTCTGATTTGGACCCCGATCTCAGGAATGCATTCAAGAAGCAGGATTTCTTTATCAAATTTAAATTATAAATAGCTATCGATAAACCTTGGAAGAGTTGTTTTTTGTTAGGATTAATTGTGATTTTTTTATCTTTTATTAATGTATGATATATAAAAGGAGAGGAGGTTAAGAAATGTATGCCGCTGAAAATATTTCAAGCAATGTTAACACGTTGAGAAAACGTGCGGTAATAACCTTTAATAACTTTAGACTAAGTGAACTGAGCGGCATTAAGCAGAAGAGAACCAATCTACAAAAAATGAGTTAGATTGGTTTGTTCTATTCCTCGAATAGAAAAAAACAATCTCTTGGTTCAGTAATATGTTAATAGAATAAAATTTTTTTCTTTATTTAAAAAAAAATAACCAACCCGCAATAAAATTAATTTTTTATCAGCATATCAATATAATGGCAATATTTTAAATGGGGTAAAAGGCAGAACAAAATTAGGTTAGTGAAAAAAATAAAATAGACTTGAAACTATTCAGATTTTCAAGGCCATTTACCTTCGACTTGAGTTTACTCAAAACAAGTAGAATATAACAACTTATTTTACCCTACTTAATAAGTAAGCAGTATCTTGTTATTATAAAAAGTCACAAGTTATAGCATTTTTAATAATTAAAAGTTATCTCGACGCTACAGGTTCTTCTGAGCATGACATCAGGAGGAAGGTGGAGCGAGCCCTTAAGGCTACCCGAATCCTACATCCAGTTCTCTGGAACACACAGCTTTCCACCGAGAACAAGCGTAGAATATTCACAGCAATAGTGGAAGCTATTCTTACATATGCCTCAGGAACATGGAGCATGAACTCCCGTTTGTACTCAAAGGTGCAAGTGCTCGAGATGGATTACTGGAGAAGGTGTCTCCGTCTTACAAGACTAGATAAAATTAAGAATGAGATAGTTCGACACAGAATGGATGTGTGTACAGCTGTTAATGAGAGGATCGGGGCACGCTGCCTAAGATGGTATAGGCATGTGAGAAGAATGACGTAGGAATGTTGGCCGAACTGAATCCTGAATTGGGTTCCTCCAGGGAAGCAGAAGTAGGTGGATGGACAAAATCCAGGAGGAAATGGCAGGTCGAGGTCTGGAGGAAGATGATTGGCGAGATAGAAGCGCTGACTATGTGAGGCAACTCTTAGATGGAACGCCTAAAAAGTAATTAAGTAATAATTAAACTATTTAAAATTAAAGAAATTATATAATTTAATGCATTTATAAAATGGAAAAGTTTCTCTGATTACAATGATAAATAAATCTGATAAATGACTTTTTGGAAGATACAAGGTTTTAACTAAGCACTCTAGAGACACAAAAAAAAAAGATATCCCGAGAAAAAAATATTTGTTTGATCATTTTAATTTTAATGATAAAAAAATCATCATTTCTCCTAATGTTCAGTTGAATAATTAGCCATATAAATAAAATATGAAACTTTTCTGAAAACAAGTCCATTGAACAAAAATATATAATTTTCCATTTCGTTGCGTTGACTGATCAATAAATTGTTATTATTTAGTTTAACTGTATTAATAAAAAAAAACCGTACAATTACAATGTCAATAATTCAGTACTTTGTTAGGAAGAACTGTTTCAAGGCCAACAGTTGTGCAGGAAGATGATCGGGCTAGAACCAAATTCAACTGCCAGGTTGAGTTTTCCCCCTTGATTACTTCTTGATTTTTTCCTCTCAATTAATTATTTAATTAATAGTGCCCACTTTATAGAGGCTGGGTGTGCCCACTAGGAGCTCTTGACGTTAGGGTCGATTCACGGCTGATGAAACAGAATAAATAATTGCCTGCCACAGCCGAGTTCGATCCTCGGACCAAGAACTTGGCTGTTAACTCACTGAGTTGCTCCATTCCCTAAAGTATAACCATTTTTAAATAAATACACAAAGTATTGTTAAATTTTTAAAAAAGTTATAGTTAAAGATTAAATTTTACTCAATAAAAAAAATCTCGAGCTGTGTTACCACCTCCGCTCCCTACGTGGTGACGCCACTGATTGTCTTAGTCCGTAAAACGTACTACATTACGTACTAAAACGTACATCTACAATTTATAAATTTAAAAAATAATATCTAATATTAGTAGAAATGTTATTAATAACATTAATTAAAAACGTAAAAATAAATTTAAAGTATATATTTAAGCTTATAAATTATATATTTAGGCTTATGGGGAATAATCCCAGCAGAAACCCTAGTGTCTCTCATATTATAAACTACATAGTAAGGAAATTAATAAAATAAATTGAGAGCTCCCATATAAATCACCGCGATGCAGATCCCACCCCACCACCGATCAATGTTATCTAAGAAACTGGAAAATTTAAAAGGTGGCTGAGAGATTGCCAAGCCGGAGGCTGCTGAGCCTTATCTCCCTTCTCAGGCCATTTCATTAAGTTGGGGATATTTTGCAAACCGGGCCCTTCTTGTTTTAACTTCTCAGAGAGGTTCGTCTCGAGCTCAAAGCTTTTGCTTTTCAGAACTGGTAAAGGTCTACTTGCAGGGTATATATCTATATCAACCATGGGTGTCGTCACCTTAATGGTCTCTATTTTTCAGAGGATGAGTTCAATAAAACGAGATAGGGAATATAATTGAGTTGAGACGATGGTCAGTGCAGGATTTTCCATTAAGCAACCACCAATGAGATCTCAGCTTCTCAAAAGTCCAGTGCTCTTTGAAAAAATTAATTTTAAATAGTTTCATAAAAACAATACGTTTTCTTAAACAATTTCACCTCATTCAATACCTACAAGGAACATTCTAAATTTTCTTTAAAATAAAACTCAGTTACACTATCCGATACAGACAAGTATCTTTTTAAGTTTTTTTTTTTCTATTGGCTTTGTAGACCTTGTATATCTTAAGCCGCCTGTTACATCTCTGCCTATCCAGGGTTATTTATTGCTTTCCAGCTATTTTCAGACAGATCTGCAGCAACTTAATTTATTACAACTCAATTTCAGTGTCCTTTTCAGGTCATTTTTTTTTTTTAAATTGTGGTATTCATAGGCGTAGACTTTCAATTTTGTTTGGATATGGCGATAGAAAAAAAAATGGTGGTAGTTCATATTATGTGTACAAATCCAATAGACTTTTTGTGAAACGAACAAATATAATATGTTTATTAAAATTAATTTTATATATATATATATATATATATATATATATATATATATATATATATGTTTAGACAGCTTTAGGAGGGTTTTTATTTATTTTTGTATGTGCTTGTAAACTTGAAAATATCTAAACAAACCGATTGGATATATTACAATTTGTACACATTAAAAATGAGAGGACAGCCTACATAACATAGGTACATTTCTAGATCTTTCTCAGCTAAAATTGAATAATGTTAAAACTGAAAAATACTTTAATGTTTTTCACTTCAAATTATTGAGGGGGCCAAACGATATTCCAGCCTCCTCTACATTTTTATTAGAGGGGGGAGATCGCCCGCCTCCCGTAGTCTACGCCTATGATTCACATACACGCAAGCACTTCTATACTGTTTTATGAGACTTGCTTATTTAGAATTAGAAGAACTTGAATTTATTTTCGTTTTTACGTTGAATACATGGTTTATCAACCAGAAACCCTTTTATCGTTAATGGAATTACCATTGATGATGTGTTTGCGGGTGAGATGGGAGGGTTCTATTTTGCTGGTTAAAAATATTTCTAAGCTATTTACTTGTTCGCCATAAGAGATAAAACACAAAGGGAATGTTATTTAGGGATAGAAGGGGTGAGTGCTGTTGGTCGGTTGTCCTTCAGCCTAGACCGAACTAATCCTGTTAGCCTGCCTATTGAGGTAAGTAAAAGGCAATCACACCGTCCCCATTTAACCCCCTCCCTGATTTGTTTCTTATCTAGTCCTAGAAAGTAGCAGAACAGCGGAAAACTTTTTCCAACTTGTAACTTCCATTAATTCCTTCTTATTTCCTAGACTTTTCCAATTCAATTAAAGTCTCCTAGTATAATTGTTGTTCTATCACTGCCTAGTCGAGTAATTAAGAAAATCAAGGGGAATTTTATCTAAAGCTGGGATGTGCGATAGTATAGGAAGTATCGATTCTTCTCATGGCAATCGAAGCAAAACCTATCGTTTAGCCCGCATCAACATTGTGTATTATCGATTAAAGTAAATCTAAAAGAATGATCACTTGTTATTTGAGTGTTATTATTTAAACTTTGATATTATCCTTCACCAATTCCTTTTTCTATTGTCTCTTAAATTTTAATACTTTTATGATTTTCATTATTTATCATTCAATATATACATATATATATATATATATATATATATATATATATATACGTGTATGTGCGTTATAAAATGTATAAATTCATTATATTATTATTATTAATAACATTTAAATTTCACTAAATAATTACTTTCATGTTGATTTCCGGTTTTAAATTTATGTTCAGTGCCTTTATGTTACTGTAATTTTAATTAAATCAAATTCTCCTTACTCCTTCACTCACTAAATAATAGTTCGGAAGAAAGTATTTTATATTTTGGCATCATATTGCTTACTTACTATACGATTTTATTATAATTGTTTTGTTTTTTTAACTAAGTATAATAATGCTAGGTTTTATAAAATTCTTTAATTAGGACAGTAATGGCTAATAATACACTAGGTTAAAAAAGAGAGTTGAAAAGTAACACTTAATTTATGTAGTAAAGAAATGAAAACTAGCAGTAAATCAGTAGTTAGTGTTTCACTAAGGATTCGCGAATAGCATCTTCACAATCTACGAAACGAAGTAGCAAGGATTTTTATTTTTAAAAAAATATAAACACAAATATTTAAAAAAAAATCATGGTGGAAACAAACAAATAAATCACCAGAACAGTTATGAAACTAATGAATAAGAAATTAATGGTACATGTAAAGCCATCTTAAATGGAGATGTAATAATATTGGTTTTGTGAAATATCGGTATCAAGCAGCCCTGTCTAATCATTTTGGCTCATTTAATATGTTAATAAATAAAAAATATTAAAATACAATTTAACTTCATTACAATATAACATTAAACAATACAAGACGTTTAAAATCAACGCGATACATGCAACGCATCACTTAACTGAAACACATTGTAACAATTTGCAGACTATACACTGGCACCAGAACAAAACACATATCCGAAGCACTTGCAGATAACAAAGAGAAAATATAAATAGTAATGGGATTCGCAAATGACGAAATTTGTTCATCTAATTTAATTTTATTTAATAACGCTCATGAGCTGCTCCGGCGGATGCGGAAGGTAACAATAAATAGAATCATTAATGAATATTTATAAAACATATTTCCAATAAAAATTAAATATGATTAAAGAATCTTAACAGTGTATAAAAGCATTCAATATATTACAATAATTAAAATATCTCACCTTGAATGAGCTGTGCGAAAGCAATCCCGGAGATATGCCATGGCGTTGTCTAGATTATTAAAATATAAATAATTTAAATACGTACGAACGTTAAGACACTATTACACTAAAACTCGATATCATTACTAATTTTAAATTATAATAATAGTTTCTAAAGCTACACGCCATAAAAACAGAGATAGAGAACAAAACACTTATAATGATTGAATTACACTTCTCAGTAAAAAATTAAGTAGCCTGTTCCATGTAAACCCGCTATAGCTCGCCAACTTACCAACTGTACAGCCACAAAAATTAAAATACAATTAGTGGATTTCTATAATTGTGTTTGTTTATTTCAAGGAATATCGATTAACTTTAAAACAAAATTAACAATTGTGATAATTATAATAAAATAATCCTAAGTTAACTGCATTTTACTTATTACAAAATTATTTATATTTCTCTGGTATAATTTATGAATACTTGAGATATACATTTTAAGTGTGTGTTATAGATGTAGCAATATAATTTATTAATATTTTTAATGACGATACTTAAATCAATTGTATTTCATAAATTAATAATATAATTGATACTCATTACTGATATATTCCTCACTGGATTTGCTGAATTGAAAAAGCGGGAAATGCCCTATTAATAGCCTCAAATAGCTAATAATTATTCACTGTTAACATCTTTTATTCACTTCATCATACATTCACTGTATATCACATACTGTTGGTTTTTATTTATAAAAAATATTTTATAACAATTTTAGAGTGCCAATTTTTAAATAAGACTGATCACTGAATGTTCCAGAAACAAAAAAAAAGAAACATCTTGGTGAGGTTTTAATTGATTAGCTGAAAAAAGTATACAATTAATTATATAAATGTTTTAGTTTACTTACAGGTAATTGGTTTTATCAACTACCATCATCAAACTATTCAAAAAATAAGGTATCATTTAAAACAAAATGAGCTGTCCAATCAGGTTTGAATTAATGCATATCAATGCTCCTATATAACCAATATTTTTTTCTATAATGTTCTGATTAGACTAAACAGCTCAATATCTTTGTGAACTGTTTAATTGCCCATAATTGTAAATATATTGGCTTTTTTTGGGAAACATTCATTCATAAATAAATCAATGTGTTAATGACATGGCATTTTTATTTCTACAAAATAATCTTTGAAGAGCCATCTAATAACCAATTAGAAAAATAACAATATGTCTACTTGAAAAATAATTAATTGGCATAGCAGATATTTTTGGTTTACTGTACCTTCATCAGACTACATCAATAGTAATAAATATTATCAATGATCTGTAACAAAACAATATTATAAATCAACTACTAAGTGTGCTATTATTAAATTGAACTGTGTAAGTGTTTGATTCAATTCACATTAATGTTTGTTGATCTTAATGATTGTTATTGTAGTCTGATTAAGGTCCAATGGATCAATATTGGTGCTATTTAGTAACATTTTCTTCAGAAAATCAAAATTTTAGTTTTCTCCTAATTTAGATTCTTAAAACATCAAGCTGTAATTTAATAATAATCAATTTCTCCCTAATCAGGGAATGGTTATATTCCAGGGCTTGAAATAAAAAGTAAACTTTTATTTTTAATCAGTTCTGATATGAATGGAATTTTTGTTTTCAATTATTTTTCTATTACTAAGGAATAAAAAACTTTTTCTCTTGGAACTTTTCAATAAATCTTTTAATGGAATATTTATTTAAAAGTTCTGTTAAACCGATTCATTAAACCAAATGTAAATAAAAACATTATCATTATTCTGTATCCATACTTAGCTACTGAAACAAAAGAAAAATATTAGAATCCGAAAATATATACAATGGAAATGCAAGCGGTAATCTAAGCCTACTAATTGTTTATTTCTCATTTAACGTATTTTTTTCTTAAAGAACATTAATAATTACAACTTTAACATGTACAACTAACCCTCAACTTTATTAGATAAAAAATCCTCAGAACTTCTCTGTAAAAACTTTTTTTTTAATTTCTTGGAAATTTTTAAAATGGTACTTTTTTAAAAAGTTCTATAAATGTTTTGAGCCCTGCAATATTCACATCCTTCTAAATATGATTTTTTTTTTTAGTAAATTTTAAAAAATCTTAAAATTATGATTTACTGGCTAAAGGTGTATACAATAGAACAGCCGTTAGCAGAGGTAGCAAATTCACAAAATATGAAAAAATAAGTTATAGGTTATTACGAAATAGATTAATTCTAACTATTTTCAATGAAAATGAATGATCTCTTGGTTCAGGTTTCTTCTTGGAAATTGAAGTAGAAAAAAATTCCAGAAATAGTATATAAAAAAATTATTCATAAAAGATGATCTTGGGAATGAGACTACAATAAGTTTTAGTTTGAAAAAGGCCTTTTCAGTCTTGATAAATAATTACATTATTTCAAATTTATCCAAATTTTTGCCTCATCAGAGATAATCTCATTTTACATGTAATTTAAATTTTCATTCGCTTATAGCAGTGCACCCACTTGCACACTTAGTCAAAGAACACAACCTGCCAATTATTCCTGAAGATGCCTGAAGAGACGAAAATTTGGATAAATTTGAACTAATGTAATTATTTATCAGACTGAAAAGACCTTTTTCTACTAAAAAAAAAAAATAATAATAATAAGAACCAAATTACAAGAAAGTTAACTTTTTATCAACCTTTCTACATTAAAAATATTTTGGATTGATTAAAATGTAGAATAAAAGACAATTAGCATCAACCATGAAAACATATTCGAAAGCTTGCAGATATTCCAACACCATTTAACTTTGATTTGAGTTTACTTAAAATGTGAGGAATATGGATCAGTTTTCTTCTTCAATCCAATTACACATAAACATTTTGTTTAACATTAATAGAACATATAAGCATGCAGTCCAATTTTATGGATTAATCATATTATACCAGTTGCCTTCTAAATAATCGTTTCTACAGACAAATTTTTAATCCCTTATTCATAAAATCTCAAATTAGAATGGAAATTAAATCCTGGATGCTATTTTGTATATTATGACCAGCTTTAAATAATAGATTTCTCAGAACAGTTCGAAGTATTGAAAATAAGTAATCAGTCAGGTGCATATGAAAATCTCAATCCTTACTAATCCTATAAATTAAACATGATTTAATATGGGAAATAATGATGATTATAAGTAAGAAAATTTTAACTCATGGAGAGTCTTGGGCTAAGTACATTCTAAGATTCTAAGGAAGTACTGTTTCTTGGTAAATGGTGATGTGACTAATATCAGACTCAATCGTCTGGATTTTTCTCTTAATTTAATACATAATTAACAGTAACCACTTTAAAGAGATTAGATGAGAGTCTCTTGACACCTAGTTCAATCAGCAGCTTGTGCAAGAGAATAAATAGTTTCCTACAACAGCCAGATACAAAGCTGGAACCCAGAACATAGATGCATAGTGCCCTATTCACTCAATTATTAAAATCCAATTATGTTAATTAAATAATTGATAATCCTTCTTTAATAAAAATTGTTTCTTATAAACATTATGGATAAACTTTTTTTACAATATTGGTGGAAAAATTAGCATTAAATAAGTATTTTCTGCAGTTAATTGATGTTTTTTCTGATTGACTAGCGGACCATATCCTTGATTTATCATAAGGTGAAGTGTCATATATAATAGAGAAACTTTTTGTATTACTACTAAACTAACATTTGCATATGACTTAATTTAGAAATATGGGATCTATCAACACCCATACAGCCAAAACCTTTCAGGCAATTGTATTGGAAAATACAATGCTGAGATTTTCTGGACATTCTTGATCTCATTCACATTTACATAAAATATTTCATCTATGTGTTGAGTATGTGATGAAAATCAAACAGAAAATCTAGTTGATAAAATAAAAAATACACATTTTTGCTCTTAATTTTTTTGTTAACTTGCTGACTACTGCAATGTGGCTGTCAATGTTTTTTTGAAAATTATTACAGTATAATAATAATAGTAATAATAATAATTATAATAGTAATACTTTATTAATTCTGGGACAAGTTCTTTTAGAATAATACAAAAATACAGGCATGTGGGTTAAGGAGCCTCAAAGATACATAAATAATATTCACAAAAGAAATAAACAGTCATAATAAAAACATATCAGTTACTTTCTGAATGTAATCAATTAATAAAAAAAAATTATAAAAAATAATTAAGAATGATCTAACAATTTATATAAATATTTATAGTAATATCTATTTACAATTTTATGAGAACTAAGTGGATAAAAAATGGTTAAACAGGTGGGATTCAAAGGTAGGGGCGGTGTTGGAGCGACGGATGTGGGAAGAGATGGAGTTCCACTGAGATTAGGATCGGATAATGAACGGTCTGTCGAAAACAGTGGTTCAGTTGGCCGTAGTATATAGATCTGAAGACCTAGAGCAGGTACTGCCGGAATGAGTCGAGGATTGGAATTGAAGGAGTCGGAGAGAAGAAAAAGAATGCCAGGAAATAGTTACAATGGTAGGAAGGATTAAACTTCAACTCTTCATAAAAATGGGAAACAGAGTTTAGTGTTGATTACTTAGAAGCCAATCTACCAAAACGTAAAATATCTTGAAAATATTGTAATCAGGTTTAATTTTGATTTTTGAAAAATGTATATGTACTAAATATTCTCAAATCTAATATTAAATTTCCTTACAAATTATTTATTTTTCAGATATTCTAAGACAACAGCTTGGAATGGACAATATGGAAACGTCATCCAAAATAAGATTTCACAAGGCACTGGTAAATAGAAGTGGATTATATACTTAATGTTAGTATTTTTATTAGCAATGATAAATGAAGAGAATATTATTACTTTTTTATTAAATTATAGTTAGTTTAAATTTAATTAGATAGATAAGTTTTATTCTTAAAGTAAAGTACATATTGGTTTAAAGAATCTCTAATTGAGTTTGATTGATATTTTTTATTGAAATATCATTTAAAGTTTATTATGATTACATATTGTAAGGAATATTGCTTGATGCATTCCTAAATAAATGAGGATATTTGATTTTATTATCTGGATGATGATTTGTACATTTTTTATATTTCCTAGATGTTTCATTTTTTTCTTGTTATGTATTAACCTTAGCTAAAAAATATAAATAAAAGTTTTAAAATGAAACATTCTGCACCTAAATAAAGTAATATTTAAGTTTGAGACATTGACTGCAACTTGTGTTGGCAACACAGCAATTCTCCCAAAACATTATTAACCCACAGAAGCCTCACAAACGTTACAACTACATTTAGGTAAATTACAAGACTGTTACAAATTATGGAAAATTCTACTGAACCACAATAAATTGAAACACATTACATTTACACTTCAAAGAAATACCTGCCCTGAAATTTATATCCAAAACAACCAAATTCCTCTGGCGGAATACCTACAATACCTTGGTCTTACCTTTGATAGAAGGATGACATGGGGCCCACATATCAAATTGAAACAGAAGATCCTCAATAGCCGACTTAAACTACTTTACTCACTTTTTTCCAAATCATCAAAACTAGAATTGAGACAGAAACTAAATACATACCTATACTTACTTAAACCAATATGGGCGTACTCCTCAAAAATATACAGTATAGCTAAAAAGACCCACTTACACAAACTTCAAACTTTCCAATCAAAAATATTATGACTTACAACAAAAGCACCTTGGTACATGGCAAACAAAACTTTACATACTGACTTCCTCCTGCCTACAGTTGACCAACAAATAAGAACTCTTTACAAACAATTTCACAATAATTTACACGGACATACTAACATACTAATCAGAGATATGGCTTCAGCTGACATACCCATGAATACAAGGAGGAGACTGAAAAGACACTGGATGAGAGACCTCCTTCCTTAAAAACCATCGTAATTGATCCAAGCCACGGAAGGGGTACTGCTGGGTGCTATCCTTCCCCATGCTTGACATGCCAGAGTTTCGGTACTTTAAACAGACCATCTGCTGATTGTCAACAGTCATCAACAGGTGCAGATTTACATTTAGAGCTAAAAAAAAATTGTTGCTGCATAAATTACACCAACTGTACTAGTCCAATAATTGACTAAGATGAAATAATAACAAACATCACAAATAGAGGATTTTAAATTCATCTTCGACATATTAGAATAACATATTCTTAAACTTTCAAAGTCATCTATATTAGTATTGGATTATTTGTCTATTAACGTAATTATAAATATTATTGATGTCACTTTAAACGTTTCCCTTAATACAATACATTTTCAATATATCAATGATCAACCTCACTGAAGTTTTGTATGCCAATTTAATTAAGGAAAATCTCTATCTTGATCTATGCAAATGTTTTAAGTGAACATATAAATATCTGTCATATTTCTCTTCCAATTTACTATTCCAATCTGGTTTCTAAATAATAATCTTACAAAATTTTATCCCATCATTAAAAACCTTTGAATAACCTTCCACCAAAGTATGAAGTAACCTTCAAGTGTGGAAGTGTGGAATAATCTTCCTTTATCATTCATCATTCTTTCCACTTCAAAGCAAATAAGTTATCTACGTCAACTTTTTCCATTTGAACCTCATAGGCTCCTTATAACATATTTATATTTCTTCACTCTACCTATTGTTCAGCATTTCCTGGCTTCCTTTATCTACCAAGTTATCCAATCCTGCAGTCCATCATACATGCCCAATTTCCAATTCAAATCCTTTTTGCATTCCCACAATATCCGTTAGCTCGTCTTCAGATTTACATGTAACAGTCCACTGAACCTCGGAATTCCATTGAATACCTCTCAACTAAAACATCGTTTAAATAATGCCTATTAGTCACTCCCTATCCATCCAATTCCCAAAGAATTGTTTCTGATCGTAAATTGTATCTTAACTTTTCTTTTTTATACATGTTTTCTTTTTACATTTATAAATACGTGTTTGCTTGATGTTACTTATTATGATTTTATGTTTGTTTCTCCCATTTTTAAATCAATTATCTTATAATTTATTATTATTTCGTAATTTATATTATTTAGTTTTTCTGTTTTGTTTTATTTTCCTTTGCTTGGAGGCTCTGAAGTCCACAATTATTTTCATTTAATATTGTTCTGAGGGACTTGTCCTAGGATAAATAAAGAACTTATTGCTATTATTTTATACAAATTACCAAAAATATGAAACATCGAAGACAAAGAATAAATTTGCAAAAACAGGAAGCATCTAATTCAAAATTTATTTTTTTACTTTGAAACATTAAAATTTGCACTTGCAATATCTATGAATTTTACTATTGGTATAATATATTTGAACCTATTTATGCTAATACTATGATAGATTGCTTATTATTTACAATAACATTTCATAATATTAGGGTGTTCTATAGATTTCTTCTTTTTTTTAATGGCATAGAAAAAGATTTTAAAAGAGTGTGCATTTTGTCACCAACAAAATGCACAGCATGGCATGGAAAAAGTTATGGCACACCATAATATAATAATGATATTACTGTTTACTGCTTTCAAACAATATTGCTGGATCATAAGACTTAATAAAATATCTTTTCTATATCTTAAGTGCTATATCTATATCTCATCTTTTATGCTTTATAATTTAACATATTAATCCTCTTTCAGTCTATTAAAAACTTTAGTTTACTATAAATAAAACAAAATTTCAAAAAAATGAAAAAATGTATTTTCTAATCAGCAATAATTGTGACACATAAAAACTCCTGATCTTATGATTTAAATTTAAATTAATGATTAATGAATAAATGAATGAACTTAGATTTTTAATGTTAGAGGCCAAGATTTCAGACACTGATGGCCTGAGGATCTGTTTGTGAAAGATTTACTTTTGTTAGAGTTTAATCCTTCCTGAAGTAACATTAATTTATGTAATAGTAGTCTATTTGCTATTGTTTCACAAAATAAAGATCAGCGATCCGACTTGATTGATAAAGGTGACAGACAATCTTTATAAAGCTATATTGAAAGCAAGGTTGATATCTTTAAATTATCAAGATAGAGGTGAGCCCTAGTACCCCGATTAAAAGTCAAAAAACAAAGATTATACAGAACTAAGCTAAGCTCAACAAGACCTTAAAATTTATCTTAGATGCAGTACAAGAAACATATTACAGTATCTATAAGAAATAAACCATCATAAAAGTGCGGTTATGAAAAAAAAAAAAAAATGCTCATAATAGTCTGGTAAAGAGATAAATTATTAATATCAAGCATAATCATTTTGGGAAGCTTCACAATAGCGCATCTATAATAAATTAATCATAATAATAACAAATGGTAAATTTATCCCATTGCTTGTGGGTATATAAATGCTCACTTTAGGATATATAAGTATAAAAAATATCTTCACATAATTTTTAATTATAAAAAAATGGTTGGGTTAGCATTTTTTTTTAAATTGTCATTAAAAAAAGATTCCGTGGTTGAAAATTGGTCTCTAGCAAGCACCAAAGAAAGTGGACATGAGTTTTTTAATATCTATCTTTCACATGGGGAGCTTCTCATGTGCTTAAGTAGACCAAAATAGCATCGGTTGGCAGCTGCTGTTCTCCGCTTTATTTCAAGTGTTATCTCATTTTTTGTCGTAATTTGAGATCCCAAATAAGAGAACTGTCGGACATTCTGAAAGGTGTAAAGGCCTAGAGATATACTTTGGTTTTGGGGATTCTCTCCTTCTCCTGTATACATATATTTTATTTTATTCTCATTAATGTGTAGCCTCATCTTAGCTGCAGCTTAATGCAATTCAAGGAAGGCACCATCGAGAACTGCAAAGGACTGTGCAACAATATCAATGTCGTCTGCATAACCTAGCAGTTGCACCATATTTGTAAATATCGTGCACCTAGTCTGAATGCCAGAGTCCCTCACCACCTTCTTGAGAGCCAAATTAAACAATAAACATGCCAAAGCATCACCTTGTCTTAGTTCTTTATTGGTGGGAAACCCCAAGGAACATTCCGAATGAATGCGTACTCGGCACTGTACATCCTGCATTGTCATTTTTACCAGACAAATTAGTTTAGAGGGGATGTTTAGTTCTTCCATGGCTTCATACAACTTGTATCTCCTTATGGTATCGTAGGCGCTCTTGAAGTCAATAAACAGATGATAGGTGGGAATTTTATACTCATGACTTCTTTCCAGAATCGTCCGGAGAGTAAATATTTGATCAATAGTTGATCTACCCTTTCGAAAACCAGCTTCGTATTTTCTAATTTGACAATCAGTGAATGGGGCTATTCTGTTGTAGCTAACTATTTAGTAGATGAACGATGCTGCAGCTCTATAAAACGCTCATCTGGCCAGTTCTTACCTACGGTAGCCAAACATGGACCTTAGCCAAAACTGAAAGATGAAATGGTCTTTGAAAGAAAAATCCTTAGAAGAATATTTGGCCCTGTAAAGGAGGGATTCGATTGGAGAATTCGGAAGAATAGAGAGGTCTACGAATTGTTTAATGAACCCAATGTGGCAAGAATAATAAAATTAGAAAGGTTAAGTTGGGCAGGACATATAGCTCACGTTATAATGTGTAGTGTTATGGTTTTAACCAAGTCAGACATTTTTCAATAAACAAAAAAAAAAATTTACTTTTCTGTGATATAAGTATAGATTCTATTTTCTAGTGTAAAATTTGATTTTATGGATTTACAAGATTTATAAATAAACCATTGATGGACTAATGGAGATTATAGTATGAGTTATCTAAAATAATGATAATTTTATGTTATAAAACTTTAAAATATGAATTTCTTAAACCTTAAATTGGCTCTAATTTAACAGCATATTTTCAGTTTCATGCTATAATCCCAAACATGACTTTTCATAATTAACTGTAAATAATATAATAATATTTTTTTAATTTAAAAAAAAAATTTGTACATGTAGAGGAATTCCTTATTTACTAATAAGTGGCAGGGAATTTATAATAAAAATGATTAATAATGCTTTTATAAACATTTGTATTTATAA
The DNA here is from genome assembly GCA_928085145.1 of Nezara viridula. Classification (NCBI taxonomy): domain Eukaryota; kingdom Metazoa; phylum Arthropoda; class Insecta; order Hemiptera; family Pentatomidae; genus Nezara; species Nezara viridula. Next base: position 103,721,115 of record OV725080.1, on the reverse strand, counting down.
TATAAAATAACTTTACATTTTAAAAACATAATTACATTCATATACTTGGAAGTGAGTCCAACAAACTGTGGGTTGTCAACTAATATTAAGTACTATATCCTAGTCAAAGAACATTTCTTATTTAAACCTAAAAGCTCATAAACTAGATAAAAATGTCAGTGAAATAAATAAGTTTATTTATATGTTATAACATTATCGTTTATAAACAAAATGTAAACCTCACAACCCAGTATGGAGTAATAGAAAAAATTATAATACAAAGGAGACAATTAACTAACATTTTATTATATGATTTCTTATCAAAGTTAATTAATTAATGCTACATGTTCTCTAGGCTTTGTTATATAATTAAATTCATACAAATTTTACATGAAATTCATTAGTGAGGAAACTCCATCGTTATTTTGAAATAATATAAATTATTTGAAAGACAAATATTCTGAAAAATATGATATAATTTTTTTTCAGTGGAAAATATGTATTTTTTAAAATAGGTTGTAACATTTGATAATTCATTAACACTTACATTAAAGGTAACATCTAAAAATGTGATAATTGTACCAGATAATTCTCTGAAGTCACAGCCTCTATTCCAAATTTTATCTCTCTCCCACATTCATTAACACCTTCAGTTTTTATACCTTGCTACAGGTTAGTATACAATGGTCAAAAGAAGCTGAGACTTCTCTACAGGAGCAAAGATGTTAATAATACCATTAATACTGGGTTGTAGACAAGACTAGGTCATCTTAAGCAACGCTTCCTTGGAAAATGGCTGCCTTTTCTTTGAAAGCTGATCTTCTGAGTGCTTTCTCCTCTTCCTGTCTCCTCCTCTCTTCTTTTTCTTGTCTTATTTCATCTTCAAACTTGCTTCCTCTCCTTAGCTCTTCAATCTGAAATCAATAATATTAATTAATGAGTCAGCTTAAAAGATATTTCTATATTTCTAATGTAATTTATAATAAGTAAGGTCTAAGAGTTTATAAATAAATCCACAGATAATGTTTGATAACTCAAAATTGTTTGATTGTTATTACAACAACACAAAGATGCTTTATTTGCAAAAGATATAATTTGCCATATAAAAACATATTTTGTCATTATACCAATTTGAGTTAGCATTCATTTAATAATGATAAAATTGGTAAATTTCTTGGTAAACACATCAAACATTGAAGTGGGATATAATTAAAATTTTAAAATATTGAGTAGCAGTCAGTATCTAAAGGACCGTTTAAATTACATTGCCAGACCTGAGAAAACAAATTGTGATATAGCGAAGGTGTGACATATAATCTCTCGTCACCAGCAAGTAAGCTGCCTGTAGATGGGTGGGTTCGTTCTCTCTTTCACCCTTCAGTGTAATACTTTGTCAACTATTTCATCCTTCAGTGTTGTGGTTAGTCTGCTATAGTTCACCTGTTGTTTTGCGAGAGCACCATGACTATAGAAACCTCGGTTTTTTTTTTTTGTATTTTTAGGAACTGTTGATGTGCAAAATATCACAAAAATTTGGGCTCCATTGATCTTTCATCTTATAAAGTTATAGGTCAGTTTTTTTTTTAATTACAACTTAACTTTCTGTACCTTTTCTTTGTAGATATTTCTCAAGTTTCTTAAGAAAGAGATTGATTTTTTTATAAATAGATAATAAGCTATTTTGTATCTTTGTCGTTGATATTGAATTAAATGTGTTTTATAAAAATGAATAACTTTTTTAAAATTCACTCAGTTTGGTCGTCACAATCCTCTAACTTTTGGTAATACTAGCACCATCAATTTTTTAATGATTAAAATACTAAGAAGTAATGATGCTGCAAGTTGCACGTAGAAGAAAATATGGGAAAGAGTAGATGGTGTGCCGAAAGTAAGGATAAAGAAATGGAGGAATTGGAGATCGAAAAGAAATTCCGTCCTTCCTCCATTTCACAACATAAGTATGGAAAATTATTTTACATGACCCTTTTTCCTCAGGATCTGTTAATTGAGGTATGGCAATGATGTCTAAGTAGCCCCTAAGATTGAAGTCCACGTCCTTGTGAAATAAGTCATTTGTGCCATATGGAATGTTCTCTACACTATACTAAGTATTTTTTTAAATACTTTTGAATGAAAGGGCTATTATTATAGTTTATGAATATATTAGTAACTATGTTATATAGTTTTGTTGCTGAACCCACTTAAAGTTTGTTTACTGACAGCATTTAACAATGATATACATTTCAGATTCCTTTCGCTGGAGATTTTGGTAAAGGAATTAATGATATACCAAAAGCTATAACGGCAGTTCTAACACAACATTCTTAAAAAAAGAATCACAACAATTATAAGGTTAGTTTGAAATAAATAATATATTTGTTTGTTAATATTTTTCTTCAATTATTTTGAAACTTAATAACATAAGTAGTATTTGGTTATTTTTTTTTTAAATTTCATTCAGTTAATTATTTTTTAAATTTTGACCATAGATTATTTGTACAGATGAATTTATTTTCTTATTTTTTACAAAAAATAATTATGCTGTATTATATTTCTTTACCAAGTATGTTTAGATAAAATGTAATTGTATAAATTTTCTATATGGATATGCTGCTTAGAATAGTTAGAAGTTAGTAAACAACTAATTTATAAAATAATGTTTTCTCTTTTTATTTGATGTAGTATAATTAAGAATAATTAAATTACTCATATAATTTAAGTTTTAAATTCATACCTTAGCTTCAAAGAAATTTTTCGCTCCACCGACTCCAACTTGATCAACATCTATCTCGGTCAGCTTAGCAAGTTGTGATAGACCACTTTCTTCAATCAGTTCACCCGCTTTAGCCTTTCTGAATATCAGCATAAACTGTAAATTTAATAAAATTGTATTTCTCGTTTATAAATTATAATGATATTTTATTGTATGGTGAGAATGTTTTAAAATAAGAGTGTTTGCAATCTCTTATTGAGGTGGTAATAAAGCATTTACCAAAGCTGATTGAAATAGAGTACATCCTCATATTAGGCTTAATCAAAGGGAGTGCTGGTGAGGCGCTGTAACTTATATAAGGTCTATTCTATCAATGGAATGGATGTTGCTATACAATCATGAACAGAATAATGACAGTAATTTTGACAATTATTAATTATTAGCAGTGATATTATTAATATTCAATGTAAGAGATGGATGTGTGTTATATTTATCTGTACATGATTAAATATTTCAATCATAATTTCTTTATATGCAGTAAGTTCTAGTCCATAAGCACCAGCATTTAGAAAATATAGGGGGGAGGGACAAAGGTTAGAACATTTATAAAGTAGTAGTCCAATCATAATACATATATAATTATCATAATATAATACAATTATTGCTTGTATAACTTATTGAAATTTTTATTAACAATTTTTAAGTAAATGAGAAGCCAGAGAAACTCTTTTAATTTTAAGAAAATCATGATAGATTTTTGAGAAAATAATATCATTTTTTAATTTGACAATTTTTCTATGAGTGTAAAATAAATTGGAAAAAAACATTCCTCCAAAACCCATATAGAAACTTATGAAATCACAATTTCAAAAACAAAAGCAAAATGGTATTTGTACCTTTTGGAACTGACATTCTTAATTCATCTTAATTAAATAAATTACAAATTAAATAACTGATATTTTTCTCTTCTTCAACAATATTTCATAGTCTTAAAATATTGAAGTTTTGGTTTTAATTTTAATTTTTAGAAAACCTCTCTAAAACTCATTTAAAAATATCTCAAAATTAAACCCTCATATTTATCAATAACCAATATTTTAATTGTGAACTATAATAATTACTTTCAGGTTTAGACTGCTAATTAATTATCAGGTTTTGTAATTGTTCCAGTTGTTTTCTTTTTAAACAAATTAATATAACACATGCTTTATTTGAATGTTTAATTATCAGTATTTAGAGAAATGTAAACAAGGAACAACCCGTTATTGAGAATTAATTTTTTTCTAACCGTATGGTCAATTTTAAAGTGATCATTTTTGTAGTGAATTTTGAAATGTGAAATGAGGTTATATCAGTAAATAAGCAGACTAGTTATTCATTTTCAATGAAAAAGTAATACAAAATGTTGAGATATTTTTAGCTATAATTCTGTTCTATAGAATGCTCTATAGAGATATCTCTTTTAGACAGAAGCAAAAAGTAATGACAGGAATAGAAAAATAGAAGTGAAAATATTCAAAAGAGGAATAAATGAAATAAAGTTATTCTTTTTTTTTCAGCCAGTTCACGTCGCTGGCATTCATATCAGAGTTTTTTCTTTCTTTTTAAAACATTTCCAAGAGCCTCAGTGATTTTTTAAAATTATTTGTTTCATAGCTACAGTGAATCACAATTAATCACAACAAACAATGATCCAATGTGAAAAAATAAATGATTTATTGCTTAATCTTTTTAGGTAAAACCAAAAGGTATAGATTATAATAACCTTTTGAAATGTAATTTGACTTCATTTAAAGTTTAAGATTGTAAAATTTGTTTGAAATTGATTTACTTCATTAAGTAATAAACTACTTAACTAAAAACTTAAAAGATTTCAGAAAGATCTAGAGTGAGAGGTTTCAATAAGATTTAAAATATTAATAGATATATTATTAAAGTATATGGGACTTAATTGATGACTTTTTGTAGATATAAAAGCAAAAACAAAATCCTTTTTCAAAACTCTTCTTAATTTTTTGTAGAATAGTTGTTAATGAAGAAATAAAAGGTCATTTGAGTTTGTTACCGTACAAATCTGAAAATCTCTTATAACTGAACAAAAAAAGATTGTGATACTGTATAGTTATATTACACTAAAATTATTAACAGATATCGTTACTGTCCTTCAAAATAAAGCAAGTAACGGGATTTGATGAACTAAGTCAGCCTATATTTCTTTATAATACTTAATTTGAATAAAATGGAGATTAAGATCTCAGGTTTTAGAGAGGATGAGAAAAAAATATGTCACATTATTTTTTAAAAAATATATAAATAAAAAGTAATAACCTCTCTGAAGCTGATTTTATTATCGCCATCTTCATCAACTTCTTTGATCATTCCTTTCAGGCCAAGGTGGGTCTGGGGGGCTCCCAACTTTTCCATCATTCTTTTCAATTCTGTTAAATCAAGGTAGCCGTCTCGACCTTCGTCATATCTGAAATCATTCAATAACTTTTGTTAGTTCTTTATCACTATTATAAAATATGGCATAAATAACAAATAATTGGAAGGCGTTTGGAATAACTAGATCATTCCATAAAATATGGAAAAAAGAGTGATAGGTGATTTTTTAATCGGATTGGTGCTAACTATTTCAACAAAAAAGTACCATCGCTTAGTTCTTTGCCAGAATATCGAGGTTGAAAAAGAATATTCGAGAAGAATATGACAATGTGAGAAAAAAAACACAATAAATTTATTTTTAATCTATCTATTGATACATGATAGTTAGTTGATAGATCTATTGGACTGTAGTTGTGTCTCTTTATAAGCAAGAAGATACAGCTAAAATGCTACAGCCATCGAGAAATATTAAAGTTGAGTGTGCTGATCAAGCTCTACTCAAGAATCTTAGAAATTAAAATAAGAAGAATTGTTGATTGCCACAGGGATATGGATTCAGAAACTCAAGTTGCACATAGGTGCTATCTTCACTATGAGACAGGTTATAGATAAGTCCATCAAGAAGGAGAAATAACTCTCTATTTGTTTATTGTCCCAAACCCTGGGTTGTGCCAATATCAAATTGTCTTTCAGAAGAACTCTTCTGTTTTCTTATTTCTGATTCTTCTAAAGATCTTTTCCAGATTCACTAAGTAGATACAGATATATTTATTTTTCTCAGTGGACTTCCCTATAATCTGCTTCAAAGTAAAGATAGTCCCAATCTGGGACTTGAGTAGCAATAAAAAATAAAATCATCTTTATCAGAATAAACCTCCATCGTCTCCTTAATCTCATCCGAACTGACCCATATTCCTTCCGCCAAAAAATGTTTCTATCATTATCTTTGTTATATTTTAAGAGATTTTGATGATACTTTCCTCGCCTCCATAATATATGTTTCTAATTTTCTGTTTCAATTTCGCGTTTTCCCATTTTGAGGATAAATGCCTCCAACTATTTCCGCAAACTTAAAAGAACACTTAGCTTTGTTCCTTTTCATCTTTTTTCTGGCATAGAGAATAAAGCATTTATTATTAAAATTGTACATTGTTTTTGATATGGCCCAACCTCAGAACAAACTAAATGTATGTCCATTTTGTGGTACTGTGCTCACTTTTTTTGTAGAAACATCGGATTTTTTAAAATAAATGGTTGCAAGAAGCACAATGATATGAATATTATAGGAATATGCGGGGAGAAGAGAGGGGAAGTGGATGGTAGCTGGGCCTATGGACTATAAGTGACCTTTCACTATGAGATTATATTGTTTTCAAAATATCAAAATTGGTTATTAAATTAGCTTGAAGGGATTTTTTCATAAAGTGCTTGTTGCTAATTTAGAAATTAAAAATGTTACTTTGGAAATAAATTTACCAAAACACAAATAATATTTATTTTTTAATAAGGCTCAAAATGTTTCAATAAAGGCCAGTTTCTAAAAAATAAAATTTAAAGGCATTGATTTCGGAAATTTTATTTAAAAAATTAGCTTATGATATTAGTTTTGTTGAACAATACAAGTAAAATTCGAATTTAAGAAACCATTACTAAAGATTCTACAGCTTGAAACATCAGCTTCTATACCTTCAATTTGCTTTATCCCCTATCGTTTTATTGTATTTCAAATAATATTCTTGTATTAGAAAAATTCTCGGCTTGCGGCATTTCTTGGTTATAAAGTATAATAGTTATACAATCCATTCATATGTTACAAAGAAGCGTAAAAACCATTATATTCGTAGCAAAAAGAATCCTGATAGTTCTAAATTTATCGTTTCTAGGTCTGAGTGGGATGGCTCCAGGTATATGCGGACGGATTTAGACTCAAAATAACCAAACACGGTCCGCTGGAGAGGATAAAAAAAAATACCTCCTTCGTGGATAATTATTTATACTCGGCCTAACACATGACAGACCGCTGCAATGAAGGCCAGAATATTAGTACTTCGGGGAAGAAAAAAATGTTTTGTTCCCAAAGCTGTTCATCTAAGTTTTTCATGTGAAGAAATTTCAACGTTAAAGAAATTTCTAATGCTTTATTTTTTAAAAACATTGTAATTTGTTTACAAATTCACAAATTTAACATAGATTAAAAAAGTCAGAGAGAGAGAGAGAGAGAGAGAGAGGGGGTAGGGAGGGAGAGAATAAAACAAATCAAGAATGAAGATTGACATAAATATATTAAAATTTTATGAATCCGGCTGTGGCAGATAATTATGTATTCTGTTACATTAGACGTGGTTACACTTTAAGAACGAGAGATGCCCTGTGGCGCATCCAGCCTCTATAAAGTGGGTCCCCTTAATTAAATAATTGGTTAGAGAGAAAAAAACTGATGGTTTAACGTGATCAAATCACTTTCTTACACGACCGTCGACTAACCAACAGTACTCCTTACAAAGCAGTGGCGGCGGAACCACAAATGTTTTGAGGGAGGAGGGGCGCTTTTTTCAAAAAAAGTGAATTCTATATAACAAAGGTGTATGTATATATACGAAAAGAAACGTGTATTTTAGTATTTTGTTTCGTCTAGTATTTTGGCGGTAAAAATTCTTTAACGGGATAATTGAAGTCTAGGAACCACGACATTTTTCCACTAATTCATAATTTTAGAACCTAATTAAATAGACAAAGTTTGCTGATCTCCAGATTGAATACGCCCCAATTCCAAGAGTTTCCTTAAATAAAATAGTTGTAGGTTAGGATGAGATGAAGATATTCACGAAGTTTCAGAAGGATGATAATAATTTGATATAAAGGGGTTTGAACCACGAACTGTAAATAATAAACAAAATGATGGAAATATTCTTGACTTTAGGTGTAACCATTTTTTAATATAGGGTCAATCCATTTGAAACCACCCAGACCATGTTGCTCGACATTTTTTATTTTTATTATTTTTTTTATCAGTTATCCCATATTTATTTGAGAGTTCAAAACTGTATTTGACAAAAATTTAAGGCTCACAGTTTTTTCTCGGCGGCCATTTTTAATTTTCTTTTCGTCTGAAAACACGTTTTGAGAAAACGCCTGTAATTCTGGTTATTTTGTAGATGTCAAGCCAAAATAAAAACTTAAATAATTTCGAGTATTTTTTTCTAAATTTCTGTTGATCTGTATATCACCTAAAAAGAAAGGAAAGTGGTTTAAATAAATCATGAAAATAGACAAAATGACTTTTAGGGCTGCAAAAGTGTAATAAAGAAAAGTCTCAACTTTAATTTTATCTTCATTAGTTATCGAGAAAAAAATGCAGTATATACTGCATGTTTTTATACAATTTTAATTCTATTTCTGATATCTTTGATTTTCGTCCTTATATTTTTAAAGGCAATTCACATTTGTACTAACTTACATTTCCCCTAGACTAAGTTCATTCCAGTATTCTACGGTTACCTCACGGAGATATTGCGCGTCTCTCTGTTATAAAATTTTCTGAAAGTTAAATCATTAGGAATCTATTAACTTAAAAAAGGATTATTTTTTTTTCCGATCATGAAGCTTCTGTCATATTTTTTTCGAACCGGAAATTCAGCTGTCTCTCAAAAACCAATCATTATTACAATTAATTATGGTATAAAAATAGAACTATACCCTATCATGTTTTACTAAAATGTTTACGTGAAAGAGTGAATTTTTAAAAAATTGTCTGAACAATACTAATGCAAAGTTCCTGACAACTTCGCTAGGCATTCGACTGTTTGACTGTTTGACTTGTGCAAAGCAACCCTGGATCCATTTGTCCAGTCCTACGGATCGCATGCAGTTACCTTCAACATGGATTCCCTACTAACTCTATTTCCATTGCAAAGCACCTTGAGCCCTCAGCTGCCATGTTGGACTTGCCCCTCTCCTCGTATATATTATCGATTCCATCCGTTACAATCTAAAGTCAATTAGTGAGATGTCTGTACAATTTACATACGTCTTTAAAAATGGAGAACTGCGACTGGTATGCGGAACGAACAAAATAGTGCAACATTATCAGTTAACATAATAATCCGAAGCCCCACTTCTGTTCAAGACTTGGTAAGCCGTGGGAGGAAAAGTGGGTTTAACTAGTGTCGGCTATTTGTAGGTTTCTACTCGAGCTGGTTGTGAGAGTTCTTCAGAAAATACATACGTCGACTCTCTTTGATTTGAATATCGCCATTGCAAATTTTTAATCCTCCACTCTAGGGATTATAATTGAATATTTTCAGCGAAACAGTGAATACAACATCTTCAAACAATTATAAAAGCACATATTAGAGAGGAAATTGAAACAGAGGCGTTGTTTGGGCTGAATTGATAATGTCAGGGTGCCTTTTTTCGTTCCTGAAAAGTGTTCATTTTCAGACTCGATAGTTAGCATATGTGTCGACTATATCAATGATTATTTCTCAATTCCTTTAGAAGGCATTTATAAAATAAAAAGACTAATTAAAAAATGAAGATAAAACAGAAATAAAATAAGTTTTATTTCAATCAGTTTTCCGTTTTCAAGAAAAATTTCAATCAGAAATACTATAAAATCACCAAGTTGCCAAAATCGAAGCGATAACAAAGACTTTTTTACGATTTATCATGATATGTATGATGAAAGGTGCTTTTTTTGTTTTTGTTTAGTTAAAATTATTATATCAATGTGAATCTTGTATTTTTATATTCTGTAATAAACTTATATACATTTGTTGTACACTAATATGTATATAAACGATATTTTTGTCTCTCAGTAATTTGTTGTTTATATTTGCTGCTATTTTATTAAAAACTTTCCTGATAGAAGGAGGGAGGGATACCGCTGCGATACCTTGTCATTAAATAAAAACTTTTAAAAACATTTAATTAATTAATATTTGATTAATAGGACTCTTTATTTTATCGCACAAAATAAATAGCAATATAATTTCTTAATCATTACAAAATTTCATTAAATTACATCGTATTTTATTTATTTGTAACGTTCCAGCCTTATTTTGACCATTTAAAAAAAAATCCTTTTTACATTGTTTACTACCTAAATCTAAAAAAAATTAAATCTTTTCCTTATATTTAAAAAAAAATGCAACTCAAAGATATGAAATTATTCTTATTTTTGTTTTCTTATAAAATTGGAAGTTAATAATTAGTTAGAACTTATTATCTTCCCTTTTTTTACTTTTGATTAAACTGTGTTGTTTCGAGACTGTCTTCATTTGAGATATTTTTGAAGATCCATAATTGTTTTCCTTGACAAAGAGAGTCGATGTGCTATTTCCAATATTACAGCTCATTGTCCATTGCTCATAATATCACGTGATAATAATATTATTCAGAAGATGATAATTAATTTTTTTTTTTTTTTTAAAGAAAAACCCGTGCTGGGTATAGTTCATTGTATCAGCCGCTGACGTCAACTTAGTGCGCAATCATGGAGCAGAGGATAAAGGTTTTCCTGTAGCCGGAATGGCGAGGGTCACGGGGAGACACGCCGAAATTAGGAGTGCGCCCCAACTGCATTGTCCAGGTACTGTTTGGGCGCCGATTTGTCGGCCGTGTAATCTAAGTCAAGGACGCCAGAGGTCGCATTGTGTAGTTGTCATTCATCCCGGTGTTATAGTCCAACCAATGATGATTATATGGCTTTTGAGTGGATTTAAACTCTTTCCAGTAAACTTAATGGTAGCTATTGTTCTCTTCTCTATTTATAAGATGTTAGTAACATCTATTCTATTTAAATATATTTCTTAATAATAATGCCACGGATTAAGATTCATGATACATTTGCTCGATGTATCTAATAATCGTCCATCTACTAAGCCTATAGTTATATCTATTTTCAATTCTTTGTAACAGAATGTCATTGTATAACACGAAATAGCAATGACAGATGAATGGTACGTTATTATGGTACATTACAAATAAAGATGAATGGTACATTATTATTTAATAGAATATGTAATAAAATAGTAATAATCAATTTATCAATAATAATCCTTTATTTGCGTATATTACATAAATAGTTGAAAAATTCTTCGTCACTTCGTCTAATAATTTCTCCACCACGAAATAAATTATCATAATACTCCGCATTTTCCTTAACATCGAATTGTTCGGTGTTTTTATTTTTTGTTTTTTTTTCTGTTCTTTCCTACCTCGCCTTTTAGGCTATACGAGATTTTCGCGGGCCAGAGGGTGAGGGCGGGGAATTTAAAATCCCATCTGGCACCGGGACGCGAATTCGTGACTATTTTCATATCATAGAATCATATATCCGGTTGTCGGGCAACGGCAGTGCAGTGCACACGCGTTAGCCCATTCGACCACCCTGCCTTCATAACTGTTCGGTGTGCTGTAAAATGGATCTTTAGTTCTGTAGAACTATTTAGTGACAGTAATATTTTTAAAAAAATCACCTTTTTGGACGCAAAGAACCCTTAAATGCTACTTGCCTACTTACAATAATTGAGGTGTTTTATAATAATATAAATGTTTAAAGGAGTCAAAGGTTAACAAAAATTAACTTTGTGAAAAAATAAGTAGCACCCACCCAATAGGGTCTAACCCTCGGAGGTTTACCCTTTTTTTTAACGCAAATCAAATATTAAAGATATAGATCCATTACTTCACGATTTGACATGCTCATCCATAGTTGGTGACACTGGGAAGGCAAGGCACTTTCTGGCTCTCTCCCCTCCTTCAATATTTTAAACAGGGGCCACTCCCTCGAACAGTTAGCAGTTTACTTAAAAATAAATTTAAAAAGTTCAATAAATAAATATATGGAATAATTATATTAAATAATAAGAAAGAAACTTATTGGTGAGCTACTCCTTTATGTATGACGTTTCCCTCCCCTCCCTACCATGAATCAAATGCTATTTTCATATTATACTAACAATCGTCCCCTCTTCAATATTTTTCTTCCTCTATCATACATAAGTGAGCCATTTTTGTTAAATATTTATGTCATGGTGTCAATTAAAACCAATTATAAAGTTGTATTCTAAACATTATTCTGAAAAGGAAGAACGACTTAAAATTCATGTTGATATTCACAAAATTCTTAGCGTAATAAAATGTTAAACATGTAATTAAGCACCCCCTTCCCTGTAATAAAAAGTATCCAATTTCACGACCCCATTACGAACAAAAAACTTTTGTAAAGCCGAGGAATTTGTGGCACTGGAAAATTTATTCTTCGAACTATAAGCTTACCACATTTTTTTTAGATTTATGAAAAAAAAACTTTTCTGAAGGTGGTTTTTCAAATCCATTATTTTTAGATGCAGTTTCTGAGTTACTTATTTTACATTTTTAAAGTTTTTTTTTTCTTTTCTAAAATTGAACTAAAATCTTAGGTATTAAAGATAACTTTGACTCTTTATTTAATTTATTCCCATTCCTTTTTGTTTTTACTTTTATTTATTCTGAGGTATTTCTATACCTAATATACATAAAACTATCTTATAAACCTCTATGTTCGATTCAAATCTCTAATATTTTGGCGCTAAGACCAAAGAAATAATTATTTGCATGGAATCCAAACGAACTCTTTGTAGAAAAAATGCTTACAAACTTGTCTCTAGTTAGCGATTATTTAACTCGAGCATTTTAGGTTTTAATTTTGCAATAGTGGGGACATTATTCTTTTAATGCACTATTTAACCGGAATTGCAATATATTACAACTAAAAAAATACAAAATTAATTGTTTAAAATCTCTAGGTGTTACCAATGAACCTGCTGAATAGAGGCAACAAATAAGAAAACAACAACATAAATAAATAGATATTTAATATATATCAGAAATTTAAAAAAAAAAAGATGAAAATTAAAAAGGTTTTAGGCCTGAGAGTACAGGCAACTTTCACCAAAATAGTTTGAACAGTGTTGCGTCTAAATTTTACAGAAAAACACATTTTTCAATTATTGCGCATAGGTTGCTAATTCTGCACACAGGTGTTAGAAGCCGATACCATACAAATCAAAAGGCATTCATTTGAAACATTTCAGCTTAGAACAAAATCTTTATTGAGAATGTATAGAATATTTCCTAGAAAAATTCAGGCATAAGTGGAGATATCAACCTCGAAAAATAGGAATACCAGTATTGAGCTTTGTATTCAATAAAACAACTAAGTATCCTAATTCATAATTAGGATAATTTACATGTCATAATAATAGGTTATCAGTTATAGGTTGTAAACTATTTCATATGGTTAAACTTTGAGTAAAATTTTGGTTAGTAAAAAAAGATAATTAACAATACGAATAAACAATTTTGCAGCTTGTCAGTTAAATATGGACATTGCATCTAAACTAAAGTTATTATATAGGGAAAAATAAATAAAATTAACAACACCAATACTCAATAAAAAAACAAGTGCCTTGTGGTGATTTATATTTTTAAAATGTAGTTGTTGCAGGCAATTTTTTTACGGTGGTCCCCTTTGAAAAACATCAAAATGGCCACTTCACTTAATGAGTAGAAAGTGCGAAGAATTCTGAAGTAACTCCTGATTGTGTTATGAAGGAGCTAGCCCCGTAATGTAAGCAGAAGGGACAAGGTAGATCAAGATTATCTGGAAATAGCTGGAGATCTGGGAAAGAAAAGAATGAAAATGGACAGCTAATGCATTTTCACTTTCCACTTGGCCTTAATTTGTTTTCCTTGGGTACCGTCCCCTTTACCTTAAGTACGCTTTCTAACTGACCATCATTCCTAGTCCAACAAATGATCTCTAAAATAATAATATAATAATAATAACTAAAATGTTCTATTCTTATTAAAATTAGGATGTTATAGAATTTTATTTTGTGTTATTCAGTTTTATTTCCTTCACTAAGCACCATCGTTAAATATATCGTGAAATAATTAACATGACGTGGGCCTCATTCAAGAGTTTTCCTCTTAATCAATTTATTTTGATGTACTGCAGGAAGGGTATTGTACTAAATAATGTTTCTTGCATCTCGAGCTACACCACCATCCATCTTCTTGAGAGCACTTACTTTTATTTTCTATCTCTCGGTTGTATACAATTTACGCATTAATCTCTCAACTTCAATACAATTATCTATTCTTCCATCGCTATATGATCTTTTCTTTTCAACGGCCCCGAGAAATTAACCTTAACACTCCCGATCTACTTAGTAAGGTACCTGTACATAGCCGTCAGTGGTTGGCAAAATCAACCACAAAGTCCACTTGTCGGATTAGCTCACATCACTAGCGGATGCAGGATTTAATTTTGGCGAGCTTCAGCCCGAAAGATTTTTTTTTAAAACATATAACAATAATTACGTAGGAAGAAAAAGAATGGAACTAACTACCTATATGAAATAGAGTTTAAGTACTACTAAGGAGTTGAGCTCTGGGGCTCCACTAAGCCATCGAATTCCTCTCGTATTCAATCCTTACAATCCAAAATCCTTCGTAAAATCCTCACTGCTCCTTACTTTGTCACAAACAAAATCATCCATAACGACCTTAATGTTCCTTATGTTTCTGACCTGGCCCAATCCAGATACCTATCCTTCCATAACAAACTTCAGAACCATCCAAACCCTCTCGTTTCTAACCTTGCTTCCTCTTCGATCCCTGACAACCCTCCGAGGCGTCTGAAAAGAAGATGACCTCGAGATCTCCTTTTGTAAATACATTTTTAGAGTGCTACCAATGGGTAGTTTCTCAACATGTGATTTCATGCTATTTTATTCCTTTGTTCACATTTACTGAATGTATTTTTACTTGTAATACAGTTGTAAATATCATCAATAAATAAAAAAAAATAAATAAAAAAAAAGTACTACTAAATGTAATTACACGAACAATAATACTTTTGGAGGTAATTATTAAATATTTTTTTCATAAGACATGGTTATATTTTACCATTTTGGGAGGAAGGGGGACTTCAGCCCCAAATCCTCCCTCCCTAACATACAATGAATATATGTACTCGTATATCAGTTAGTGAATAACACGGCAGTGCATAAGAATTCGTAAAAAACAATTTTTGTCCTACTCCATTACAGTTAGTACGATATCATTACAAGTAAACAAATGTTGTTTATTGAGAACGTCTTTTAAAATATGCCAATTATGCTTCTCATTTGACCTCATAAATTCATGAATTTTAGTTCTTGATCCTGACTACTTATGGGCGTATTGGTTACGAATTCTTATGCAGTATCTGATCAATCCGACAACGAAAACAAATTATTAACAGATCCACTACAATGTTCACAAGCAATGTTACTTATCTGTTTAATCTAATCTTTATTTAATGTAACTTCAGCTTAAGAATGAATATTTTATTCAACGATATGGCCTGAAGTGCTCGAGGTTCGATGCAGATCCCACCAACAGTCGTTGCCTACATTGCTCGCTCCACTGAAGCTCCTCATAAAAACCCAAATCCGCCAAGTCAGATGTGAACAATCACCCTGCATGCGCTTAAGTTCTCGGACGTGAACCAGTCGGTTCAGCACTGATAATCTTTTAGTGGTTCGTTCTTTATTCGTCCCAACAAATATTTTTAAAAAATATCGAATGTGGATTTTTCTCACTATTCCTTTTTTTCCTCCAAAACTTTTTAATTTTTATTTTCATATTTTGGCCCAGTTTTTGGTTTCCGGCAGTAAACTCACATTTTTTTTTTCTAATTAATTTGTTTTCAAATTTAAAAATTCTCAGATTTAAACAAAGAAACCGGGATTTTATTTTCGTCGAAATTTTCTCATATGACATCATTTTCGTGTCCCTTGGCCTTCAAAAAAATTACTATGCTAAATACTAAGTTAATCCGACATCATTTACTAGTTCAATGCCCATGTCAACGAAAACCCGTCTTTCGTACCACTGTGTGGCGTCGAGTTAAGATACAATTTTGAATAATAGCTCATTATAGAGAACATGAAATGATGACAATTTCCCTCGCTTACAGTTTGCAGATCCAATTATTAGTTTTTGAGATATTTTAATCCAAATGCACAAATACTTCAATTAGTCGACTCCAACCGACTTTATCCGAGCATTACACATCGGAGATCTGACGGCTCACTCTCCACAAAAAAAGTGTGAAACGCGCCAAAATAAATTTTCACTTCGAAAATCGCAGTTTAGGAAATAAACTTATTTTCAGTTCACATTTTTTTAATATTTAGATTGGTTAAAAAAAAATTAAAAAAATTGTACCATCGGATTCATTGGCTATTCTTACATGAAAATCGATACTTATCTCGATTCGCATTAAAATCGATTAGAGTTCACTTTCGAAGAAAAAAAGTGACTCAAATATTAGAGTAGAGTTCTATCAAAAGGCAGCTTCTGACAACACTGACCAATGTTTGTGCATAATTGTAAATTTAAATAAAGTAAAAATAATAAATTGGCTGGTGCATCCTCTCGAAGGGGTGGCATTCCTTTTGGGAGGCCAAACCAGTCGCAGCCGGGACGAGTTTGATAAAGTAATCTGCATGTGCACTTCTAATGGCCGGTCTCAAACAGGTAGTTCCTCGGATGAGAATAATTCTAGTGATAAATGCAGTAAAAGAAACAAGTTGGTGTGAAAGCTGACCTCAGAATGCAATCTGTATCTGCGCATATTTTTTATATACTGTAAAATTTACTTGACTTATATATATATATATATATATATATATTATTCTATTACCAGCGATGAAAAAAAAAAAAAAAAAATATTCACGATAGGATAGGATGACTTGAGTGTCGGAAGACCCTTCTGTGGCGCACTCAATCTCTATAAATAAAAGTTGAATACTAAGCAAATCACCTCCTTGATCCACCAATTCTTGTACTTCCTTGCCAAGTGCTGAAATCCAAGACCATTCGTAGGTTGTAGAAGTACTGGAGCTCGAAATGAAATTTAACTTTTATTTTTAATCAGTTTTGGTATGAATGTACTTTTCAAATTTTTGTTTAGTTATTTCGGAACTAGAACTTTTCCCTTTCAACTTTCCAAGTAAAGGTTTTACAGAACTTTTATTTTAAACAAATTTTATTTAAAAGTTCTGTCGATTTCCCTAAAAAGTCGATTTTAAAAATGGCTTTAAGTCTTATCAATTCAAACAAAAGATCCATCAGATTCATTTGTATTTTGTTTAAAATAAAATATAACCCTAAGCTAAGCCCAATGACTGTTGATTTCTCATTTAACGTATTTTTTTTTTCTTTTAGTTACTTATATAAATAAAAGTAGAACTTCTAACTATAAAATTACGAAAAGTTCCTTAGAAATTATTAAAATGAAACAATTTTTAAAAATTCATTAAATTTGGAAGCCTTCAAAAGAACATTTTCTACCTAATATATCTTAACAAACGTAATCATGTTATAAGTGGACTTACAAGGAAATTAGTTGAATACATCTGAGGTTGAAAGTTTTAAATTAATTGAATTAATTGATTAGTTATTGAAAGTAATTGTTTTAAAAATGTTAGTGAATCTTTAGGGGAAAGTATTTAATTATATTATAATTATAATTTTTTTAGTTTATGGTAATATTTTAACGTTTATTTATTCAGGTTCTTGATAATAAGTAGTTGCAGATTTAATTTATTTTAAGTCGGAATTACCTGATCATTATGTTCGAATTGATTTAACAGCATTAAAAAAAGAAATTATAAAAATGAAAGTTCTTCAAAAATCTATACTTGAATGAATCTATACTAAATGAAAATAAATATCCTAGTTATACTGAAAATGACAATATATAATTTGACAAATATACTGTACAGATATTTGTTGATTCTACTATATATAGTAATTTAGATTTTTTTTTCCATATTATATTTCTCTATATATATCGCGTCAAAAATTTATTTCGCTCATTAAAAAAAAAAAAAAAACTGAATTGGAAGTTTTAAGAAGATAAAATAATAATAATAAAAACTTGTGTACTGTAAAATATAGGTATATAAAAATATTATTTTACTATTATGTAATATTACTATTAACTTATAATAGGTACTACAAATATTTTTTATTTACCATTATTTTGGGCATAATATTAGTTTATTGTTATATTTTACCTCTCACTACACAGTTAATTGAATAAATACATTTATTTTAAAATTTTAAAAAATAGCATGTTTGGTTAATTTTTTAATTGTAAATTTACTTCAATTATTTATCGTAGTACCATAACAATCATTTAGAATAATGCATTGAAATAATTATAATAATTAAATGGCAAAATTAAAACTTATTGATGATAAATTAACGCGTTTCCTCCTTCGTTTAACCGATACCCACTCTTATATTGATACATTTATTTCTGAAATAGAAGCCAACGATACGGCAAATAACCGATTCATTATTTTTTTCCCATTTAGTACCCGTTAGCTTGAATGGAGGAACCGTTTTGTAAGGGAACATTTTTCAATTACCTCACTTAGACTTGGCAGGATCACATAGCCTGTTGTTTAGGCTACTACACTCAACAGGTGTGAGAACGATCTGGGTCTACTTCTTAGTACAGACAACTCCACTTCTAAAAAGTATTAGTTATATGTTAAATAACAGGTATCCGAAGCGCGTCACTAAACTCCAATGTCAGATGTCGCGATTTCTAAAAGACATCTGGTAGAATGAAGTTGTCATTTCATTATTAGCTTTCCCCTAAAGAAAGCACTGTAGTTGTTCTTTACGCTCCCACTTTTTTATCAAATAGACTCATTATTTATAATGACAAGAAGAAAAATGGGCAGTCTTTATTCTCGTCATTATTGCCGGATCTCTATAGCAAAGAGACCGCTTTTCATAGTTTATTGATGTTTTATCATACATAACTTTATTCGATAAAAAATAAATAAAATACTTTAATAGTAAAATTCTTAAATAACAATCGCTAATTTTTTTTTCTAAATCTCAAAGCATTTGTGCCTCTTTACTATGCGGTATTAAATAATAATTGTCTAGTTATTTATGTTGAAGCATATATGCAATATAATATTTTATTTCCACAATATTTATTTTCATATAAGTAGTAAAGGAAACTGACTCCAGCAACTCAAACTGTTTTTAGAAAACATTTTTTTTTTTTATCCTCCTTTGCTGCAAAAGTATCATTTATATGATTGATGAAGATTCTCTTGGAAAAACGCCATGCCCTTAAAAAAAAACATGAATGAAATCGCTTCAATCTAAAATTTTCAGCGCCCCCTATTGTATCTTAAATATATTTATTAACTATCAACTTATTCTTGGTTACATAAAAACAATAATGCCATTTGACCTTCTTACACACAAAAGGCATTGTAGTTGCTATCAATGGATAGTTTCTCCATTATCTATTTTTCCATGTCATTTAACTCTCACTAATTTAGTTGTGTTTGTTAATAAAGTTGTCTATTTCAATTTAAAAACAAAAAATCATTTAAAATATAAAATGATGAGAAGGAAACAAATAAACTAATATTTTTTTTTTTAATTTATTAGGATGACTTGAGCTTAAATTGAATATTTAAAATAAATAATAGAAACATAAGTTATAACTTGCTTTATTTATTTTTTTATTTATGTTCAAATAAATTCCATCAATTTTATTAATCATCATCTGGTTTTATTTGTTTTTTTAAATGTCTGTTTTTATTAAGAAATAATACATTCTGCTTTCTTAAAGGCAATAACTACTTGAGGAATATGTGACACATTTATATTACAAATAAGAATTGAAATTAAAGTAAAAAGTAAAGAAAGATATTATAACTTATCTTAATATTCAATTATTCAATTTTAATTTTGTTTTTCTTTTCGCTCCGGTCTTATCTATCCATATTTTTTGTTTATATTCTTAAATCTAAATCTGTTGCTATGTGTGTGCGTTGTAGTCTTGTAATTTCAGCATTTGATTATTTTTATGGTAAATTTATGACGTTTTATTAAGTGTCGAACAATTTTTTTATTTTTTGGCATTAAGATTTTAGACACCATATTTTGAAATATTTGTTACATATCATTACCAATTTATTAATATAATAATGCTATAGGAATAGTGATATAAAAATAGAGAAAAGGGAAAAGAATGTATATATTAATCATATTTCCAAGATTGGCCAGTATGCCGCATATTAAGCAAGCCTTTGTAGTATGACTGCACTATTTTTATTCAAGTATTTCACTCATCAAAATTAAATTAAAAAATTTAAATAAATCATGAAATATATTTATACTTAAATCTTCATCTATTTATTCTGTATAAAATAATTCGTCCAAATAAATCATTCTTGTAATTACAGGTTGTAATAAGTATCCTTCTTGCTGAGGAGAAAGAGGGGAGTAACTAAAGACGCTGCGTTACAGTCGCTTTTTTTTTTATTTTGGCAAAGTTTTGATTTATTTTTTCTTCAAGATTTTGCATTGAAACTTTTTGAGCTATAATATTGTGCTAATAGGTATCATATTATTTCATAAAAACGTTTCGAAATCGTTATTAGTAACTTTTTGCAGACGCTCTATGTTTACATTGAATGACTACTATAAAAAATTTAAAAAGTCTGAGATTTTACTGTCCCCATAAACTTACTAAGTATCGATAAATCGAGACTTTCATGGGAATTATTTTTATACCTTAATCAAGATATTTTTTCTCTCTTACTTTCTCTCTCGGCAAAAAATTATATTAAAATACGTCTACTAACTCTTCAGAAGTTTTTTTTTTTTCCATTTCATTAAAACCCTTGGGAGAAGTTCTTCCTCTCGGGATCGGTTCCATCAATCGATGTAAAAGTTGTTCCGTCAGGAAGGAGACACAACTGGGAGGTTTCTCCAGCATTTAATCAGATAAGACCACCGCAACTATTGCAGAAAACGTGCATTAAACAGAACTTTCGGAGAAAGGTAATTTAGAAAGTAAACTCGGCAGCCTTCTTTATTCGAGATGCTTTCCAAGGGCTTGTCTACTGGAGCTGATACTTCCTGTGGAGGATCGATTAAGGCTGAGAGCGGAAGGCCTAATGAGGCTTCGGCTCCATGCAACTGGTGCATTACTGCATCTTGGTGGTCTGCAGCGACGATTCGTTTGGAAGAGAACTATCTCAACATCAGAAGGACGTCGACTGAATCAAAAATATACCTTATGTAGGTTAAGGCACTAATGCTTGAAAAACAATCGAGTCGCATAGAATGATTAGCAACAATAACAGTTTGATGGAATTTTTGTTTGATATAATAAATATTTTTGACATCGAATCCAGTGCCGGCCTTAGACATCCGGGGCCCCAAGGGCAATGATGTCATCTCCTCACTAAAAAAAATTAAATTAATTTCTTAAGTTGTTTTATTTTATGTACTATTTGAATTTTATTTCATTAATACTTTATTATAGGCAAAAATTAATTATTTAAACAATTTTTGTATTTTTTAAAAATTTCTAACATGTTGGGAGTACCACTGATGATCGGCGCCTCAGGGCAATAGCGTTGTCCAGTCCTAAGGCCGGCATGGATTGATCCCATAAATTTCTCATAATGAGTCACATTCTGTTTATATTTCCTTTTGGTATTAATCGATATGTTTTGCGATGTGCTGATGACCAAGTCAAATACTGATAGAAATAAAATTAAAACAAGTTTCTAAACTCAATGCAGAGCGCACTTATAGAATTGCATCAGGCCGTTCCTTACCACTTCGATGGACCCAAGAATGAAATTTAGCGCGTTCCGCTTTTGGGGTAGATGATCCGCTCAATGTAACCTCATTATAACAGCAGGATTATTATTTCACATTTTTCATAAATAATAATAAGGTTTAGCGAACCCGAAGGTTCGATGCCGATACCACTAATCGATGTCTATATTTTTCCATTCATCGGGCACCGTATAAACCCGCCAGATCAGCCTTAACGCAATCTTTTCACCTTCGTTTCTGTCTACCCCTCGGTTCCTAGTCGGCAAAACGCATATTGTCTTCTTAGGTATTCTTTCGTTATTAATCCCAGCGACTTTACATGCCCATTTCACCTCAACTTAATCATCTCAATAATATTAACCGGGTACAGTTCGCGCAATTCAGTGTTGTGTAACCACCTAAATTATCCGATTAATTCATCCTTCTTCGGTCCCAATATTTTGCGGACATGCATGAATAAAAACTTTATCAATTTTCTTTATATATTTATATTCAGTTTACTTTCTATCTATAGTTTTTTTTTTCTGTTTTGAAACTTGGTTACGGTTCAGTTGGTAAATATCTTCTAATGTATTTTTTACTTTTCATGTGTTTGTTAAGTTCAGCATATCGTTCCTAAAATTATTATAAATCGCTGTCCATTGGTGCTGGATCCAATCGAGTGATGGGTTTATTCGATGAAATTTGCGCTGAGTTTAGGAACTTGGACTTACTTGTTTAAGAAATAGTATTTTTACCCCTATAAACAGCAAATAATGGACAAATTTACGAGTTGAAAGTTTGTTAAAACCGTAAAATTTTAGGAAAGTTTTGTGACTGTACATGCTTGAGCAAAAAACTAATCGGCTGATAAGGGTTCATTACTATTTTCGGAGGTATAAACCTTTTCCTTCCACCTCCGCCCTCTTTATCGCGATTTTTAAGTATTTGCGAGCCTCTGTAGTTCCCTCGGAATTGATATTTTAAAATTTTAACGTGAATTGAGTGTTGGTGTGAGAGAAAAACCTTTTGGGAATCTCAACTTTTTTCTTCTATCGCCGCCCATTTTGATTATTTTAATATTATTTTTGTTGAAAAATTGAAAAAAAAATATTCAAAAACAAAACATGAGATAGAAACTCAGCATTCAATTCATTTATAACTGTATTCAGTGCTCACACGTAAGCATTAATGAAATAATTAAATCAATTTTTAACTTTTTTTCATTTAAAGACATAATCTTAATGAAAAATCTGTGCGTTTATTTATTTTTTTTAAAATAATAATATCAAACAGTTTAGGCCATTATTTTTACAAGTTATAGATAACCCTGGCTGTATAACATATAAGAATCTAAAGGGAGCAAACTAACTGACAATTCACACACACTATTATGGGAATTTAAATTGTTTTAATTAAAAAAAAATAAAATGATTACAAATTGATAGTTGGTGATTTATATATTGTATCATGTAGCGAAAATATTATAAACTTAATTTTAACCTTATTTTAAGATGGTTTTGTATGCGATCATGGAGTAATTTAAAATAAAATAGGTAATCTTCTTGTCGTGAGAGCGTGTCCAAGTTTGAACTGCTTTAATTTATGAGATGAATTATTATCTTCAAGTTATGCTGAAACTAATCTTTAAGGACCTATTAGACAGATTTCACTGTTCGTTTCAGAGTTGTTTAAACTTTTTTATATCTTACCTGTGTAATAAAAACCTTAGGGCTCGACAAAAGAAATCCTAAGTCCCGGATGTTTTTTATTATTAGAAAGCTCTGTAAAAAGGAGAGGAAAAAGAGGGAAATATAAAAGCATTTCGGTCATATTGTTGCCAAAATTATAGCAGACATTACGTATTCACAGTTACCTTAGCTGGAGCTAACTGTGAACAGTGCATACTGTGAGGTAACTTGGCCTAGTCTGTATTGCTCGTTTCCACAACAGAGCATATCTAACCGTCCAGCGAGAGTTTTTGCGTCTCATTGGTATGATATGCTGCATGTCTGAACCCACGAAATCATGTAATTTCATCATATTTATGAAATATATTAAAATAATTATAATAAAAGTAGTATACAGGCTGTCCCATAAGGTGATAGAAGACCTCGAGAGCTACAAAAAAGTTCATATTAACAATTTTTCTGTGGAAAAGTAGGAAATGGTTAAAGGGTAAAAAAAAAATTATTTTAACCATTTTTTTATTAAAATAAAAAGTGTATCTTTGCAATTTTGTTTATTATAATACATCATAGGTCATCGAAAAAAAAATAAATATCATATCACGTATTTTATTTTTTTTACACAACTTGAGATGAATCTCAACTTATTTCCTAACAAACATTCAGTTAAATCAATATGGACTAAGCATTATTAAATAAGGAAGTTTTTGTAAAAGTGGGGTGATTGTTAGATGGTGTTAAAAAAAAGGCGCTTATAATTTATTCTTTTAAAAAACAGAACTTAGCTAAGTTTAGCCGTTCAAAAATCTCTTTAAATGTTTTTAATAGTAGCTAACCAATCGTTTGGTAATCAATAAAGTGTAAATAATTATGGCATCAATTCTATGACAAATGGAGCAGACATATCAAAAATTCAAATTGTAATGAAAAATAGCTCTGAGGATTGGATAAAATCCCGAAATGTTAGCTAGATGAGATGAAAAAAAAACATCAAATTATAATGGAACTTTCTGATTGCCAATCTTTAATAAAAATATAATAATTGAGCAGCTAGTCATATGATGTTTCGCTACGGTCTAGATGATACAAACAAATATGAGACTAATTCATAATCAATTATAGTATATGATTGCTCAGGTGAAGCTTTCAAAAAGTTGCTTTTGTCTCATCAAAAGGGATGTTGAGCAAACAGGTTTGGCATAATAATTGATACCGTGAATGAACGAACGATACAATTTATAAGAATATCTAGAAAATATTGAATGCTGCAGACATATGAAAATCGAAAAAAATATTTTTGTATATATGAAGTAATAAATATCATATTGTTACTTATTAATATGATGTTTAATATTTTACTTCATAAATTTCATAACAAATGTATTATAAATATTGTGTAAAATTAAATTTCAAATAAATTGATAAAGGGGAGAGTTGAAGTAACCTAATGTAAATTTTAACAGTAAAATTCTGAACCTAACAATAATTGTAAGAATGGTTAAATGGTACCTGATAATTTTGAAAAACAGTGTGGGATTCATCCTTGATTTATTTAGTTCGCTCTCAAGGTTGCAGTCATTCACATATTCCCGACATTCTCATACAGTTGAAGAAAACTAATTTTTATGAAAATCAATTTATACAGTTGATATATTAATAAATCTCAACCTTCAAACTCTGCTGGAATGTTTATGTTCTGAATCCTCATTTTAACCCATCATACAAAATAAAAGCAATGGAAATCCTTCTAGCAAACATTTTTGAAGTTGAAACTTCTTTGGGCGCGACGCGATTTGAAAATGATAACGAGTTTTATGAAAGATATGGATTAAAATACCTCAGAAACTAAAATCTCGTCTGCATACAGTATGCGAGAGAAATTTTTGACATTTCCTTAAATTTATAATGCACTATTGTTTATATTTCACATTATAAATCTCGTCTTGATGATGTTTTCACTTCTATTATGTGGTCTAAAGCACACAAATTAGTTTTTTCCTGATTTGATAATTTAATGAAAGATATTAAAATTAAAACTTAATGAATGTTAGTTATCAACCTTGATCAATTAGAATAGGATTGCGAGTATTCGCCGCGATGAATGTCGAATGAGATCGTGAATCATTATTTGGTGTAACTTACCTGAAATGAATTGATAATGAACGGCATTTTCTGGGAAAGATGGACCATAAACGAATTCTAATAGCAAGCAACAAAGATGATGTCATCAATGCTCTTGGAATTCCTCGAAGATAAACCTGAATAATAGATTAATCCATAGCTCTTCCGACCCATAATCCTTCAGTTAAGAATTTAAATTTGATATTAAAATTCTTGTTCTTAGGCAGATTAGTCGCTTTGTTTAAAGATAATGAACGTATTTATATCATTGGTCGTATGATTAATTATTTAATTTCATTATTAATTGTATTATTATACAAGTAAACTGAGCTATTGTTCTTCCAGTTTCACCATGAATTGGTGCAAAATATCACTATTTAAAAATTGATGATTATGAAATATTCCGTGATACATGCATGGCCTTTTCATCACACCCTGACAAATAAATATTTTATTTATGAAAACTCTTGGAATATGGGCGTTTTCAATCTGCAGATCGGAAAACTTATTCTATTAAATTAGGTTCTGAAAACTCGTAAATACACATTTGCTTTCCACTTGGATCGTAAGGTAATCTGATCACAAAAATATTGGGACATTTGGCCTATATAATCTCGTTATTTTGAAACATATAGTTTTCTTTGTTAGGTTCATAATTGAAAATAAGTAGCCAGATTGAAACACGATAGTAACAGTAAAAACAGTAACTTTTTAGTATTATAAATCTAACTACCTAGTAAAAAACTTGGATGTCAACTTCACCAGCGTTCGTTGCTCTTGCTTACGCCTCGGCCATTTCCTTGGACGTAGATCCACGGAATCAGATCTAATTAAATTTTTTTTTTCTTTAAACATTAATTTACACCCGTTAACTAAATGTGGTCAATAGGCATATTAGCTAATAACTTTAGGAAATTATGACATGCAAGCATAGGGAAGGACGTAACGCTGCATCACCTATTCTCTAACTTGATCCAATTATCTGGGGTGTTTAAAGAAGGAGATCTCTCATTCAGCTTCTTTATAGTCTCCTCGAGGAATTCAGTATGTCAGATCTAGGAATTTGGCAGGCGGAAGCCAGTATGTAGAGTTTTGTTAGTTACGTACCAAGTTGCATTCGTTATGTGTAGTAAGTTAGATTGGAGTGTTTTTAAGTGTGTCTTTTTGGGTATATTGTATATCCATGGGGTATGTCCGTTTGAGTTTAACACTAAACATACCATAACGGGTCAAATGACCCATTTTGAACTTTTGCATTGAAAATGCACGTATAATTTTATTGCGTTTGCACATTTGACTTCATGACCTTTTCTAAGTCATTAATGTACAGTTATAAAAATATTTTTGTTTTGTTTATTCTGAGTAATCCTTGTTGTATACCGATATCTACCACAACAGGTCATTTGACCCGGAGAGAATTTTTTTGTTTTATGAGATTATCTAGTCATATTTGCAGTCAGTAAGTTGCACATTCTTCCAAAGACTGTTGCGTAAAGTAGTTGAACGAAAATAGCTCAGAATAATTTCAAGAAAATGTCAAATTTTAGATTGAAAATAGCTTTTTAGTGTAAAAAAAAGTGGCAAAAATTGAAAGTCTTGGTAAGTACCTCGCTTATATTTTATTTTGATAGCTATAGTAATACAGATCATTTTTTACCCAGAAAAATGTCGAAGCAAACAAGACAGTACAAGTTCTTAGAAGATATAAATAATATTGGCGAAGAGTTTTCAGAAATTAGTGAAGATGGATTTTCTGAAAATGAAGATATATCGGTTGCAAATAAAAATGAGTTTGATTCTACAGATACTGACGATGAAGAGGAAAATATTGTGAATGTATGTAGTGGCCGAAAAAGTATAAGATTACTCACAAGTTCGGAAGAAAGTGAAGTAGAAATAAATGAAGAAAATGTTGCGAATGATGGATCTGTTTGACAACAAATGCAAGTAGGTGACAATTAACAGTTTTTATTTTTTGCTTTTGTAATAGAAATGCTCAACATACTATTTTGTTTAATCATAATAAATTTAATTTATATTTTTATTTACTTCCTAACATCCATATTTCATACATTCAAGCATGAAACATAAAGTCGGGTCATTTGACCCGCTATGGTAGAAATAGGTATATATTAAGTCTTGGTATGATTAGTGTTAAATAAGTGTGTATTTAAGAATTAAGTATTTAGTTTCTGTCTCATATTCACTTTTGAAGATTTGGATAAAAAATTGTTTAAACCGTTCGCAGGAAGAAGATAGCTGTTAATTATTATAAGTAATTTTTTATCACAAAATCTAATCAATAAATATTTATATAATGCTTGCATTAAACTATTATAAATATTCGAAAAAATGAAATAAAATAGAGGTATAAAGAGTCTTTTATTATTTAAACCTTTATTAATTGAGCTATAAAAGGTAGTACGGTATATCAAAAAAAACTTACAGCCACCTCTTGGATGAGCTAACAATGCCTACCTACAACACAGCTTTGGCTTATAACTTACTACAAAAACACTTTTTGTTGTAGTTGATTGATAGAAGATCGTTGCGAATCGTTATCCATTGTTAGGGGCTTCTTCCGCCGGGCAACCTTCAAGAAATAACTGACAGGATAATCTTTTACGTTAAACTTACTAAAATCTACTGATTTAAAAATAAAAAAATATTAACAATGTTATAAGTTTTTCATGATTAACGAACAGTTTCCACACCTTCAGAAACGTTAATCTTGAAAAAAAGTATAGGCAAAAAACAATTAATAAAAATTTCCAACTAGCTTATTAAAAATTAAAAACTCTTCAGTAAATTAAAACAAATATTTAAAAAATGGTGAACAAGCTTTTTTGTTTTAAAAAACTCATCTTACTTAATTTACTTGAAATTTGTAACACAAGATAACTTTTAAATGTATATTATTTTCTTTCTGATTTCGTATTCACATATTTGTTTTTCAATGATGTTTGCACAGTATTATTTAACTGTCAATTATTAATTATACAGACTCCTTTGGAAGGCGAAATAAGAAAAAAAATAGAATAAAAAAAAAATTCAGTAGTAGTATGTTTTGATAGATCAAGGATTTTTTAAGTTAAGTTTGAGATTTCAAAATTTCTAGTTATTTTAATTTTTTTCCGTTGTATTCTCGAAAAAGTATATAAGCAATATATTTATAGAATTAAAATATTGTCATTAAATTTCTTCCTAACGTTAGCAGTAATCCTTCTTATAAAAAAAAATCCTTTTACTAATTACAAAAGTTTGATCACTCATAGCAGAATTTGTCATGAGCTTCCTTCATAAATGAAATAATTAATTAATTATTAATTAACACAATTAATAGTAATAGACACACACAAACATAAACACCAGGGACAGAGACGCATAGAAATTGGTATTGGAGGAAGCCAAAACTCGCATGCCGATTATGAACCTATTATATATATGGCTAAATTAGTATCCAGTTTTACCCGACGCAATCATTTTTGGCAAACATGTAATTATAGAGTGATTAATAACGGTAATCATACTGAGATGTTTGATTTATTATTATGGCTGGACGAAAATAATTGTTAGCCGTTTCAAAAAAAACTAACTCGAGAGAAAGCTTGAACATTAACGATTATTCGAAACTTTAAAACTTTAAAATATATATATATTATATATATATATATATATATATATATATATATATATATATATATATATATATATATATATATATATATATATATATATATATATATTGTTAAAAAAAAACATATATATATTGTTAAAAAAACATATATATATTTAAAAAAAAAAAAAATAGGTAATGTTACAATTAATGATTCTAATAGTTTGGTTTATTTTAAATTAGAATTGGATATTGTAATATCTGGATTTAATATTTAGAATAAAAATAAGAAAAAAAATTGGGATCATTTAACTGTAATAAGAATAACATTAGGTAATAAGCCAAAAAAAAAACTTCTGATAAAAAATATTTTTTTTAAATAAATAAAAAAATATATTCAATCAAATGTTATACAGGCTGAAGTTGCCCGTGAAAAAGTAAATAACTGCGGCCAAGCGATCGATCAGAATGCAGTGAAGTGGATCCTCTGGTTCGACTTCTATTTATTCAACCGGAAGTCATTTATCAATTATTTAGAAATATATAAAAATATAAATAAAAAAAAATGCAACTAATGTATCTTATGGTACAAGATACGGTATAACTTGATATGAGTCGGCTATCATTTTTCTCTATAATTAATCTTATGTTTTTATGACTGAGCCCGTTAGTTCTTTAATAAGGAGCCTATTCAATTTTCATGCTACACTATATACCTCTCGGTATATATGGATCAGATTCAAGTCTGTCCTAGTTCTACCAGGATTTCTGTAATGCTTGTTAAGAAAACGGGTTTAATACTTTATGATTGAATGTAATGTTCAGAACCCCAGTATTTTTTGTGCTGTCTAAGTGCTACGTATTATCTTTACATCAGTAATTCCTTTTACTGAGTGAGATCTACTACCTCCGGTATACATCAGTACCTTTCTCAGTCTTAACAGTTTCTGAATCACTGGCGAATCTACGGGAGGCTTTCGGGCAGAAGCCTCCCAAAATGGAAAGATTTTTTTTTTTTTAATTAGCCCATATTCTGTGATTGTTGTAAGCTAAATTCTTAAAAAATAACAATATCTTCTATTGTATAAATTATATTGCATATACAGCTACAAAATATAACCATTTCTTATGAAAACAAATAATTAAAAAAATATCTTTAGAAATGTTATTGTTCGTGTGATTAAATGTATAATGGACTTCAAGAATCATATATACATCGTGTCATATAGGTAGTTGGTTTCTCTTTTTTCCTTGTAGTAAACTAATTATCTTCATATATATTTTTTTTAAAAACTTGTGGACTGAAGCATTTTCCAAAATTGAATCCTGGCCTGAATAGAAAAAATGTTGACTGCTCCACTTTTATTACCGGTTACTTCATTTCCTTTACTTTAATCCTCTAAATCGTCTTTGGTTCAGTTTCAAGTTAATATCAGAATGGAGTGCATATCAGCTTCAATCAATTCTTGTAGAAATCTGTATCATAAAAACCTTATTTCAACTACACGCGGTAGAGGCTAATGTTTGTTGAGGTCTTAATAATGAGACTTACAGAATAATATATTACAGAAATAATGCAGAATCATGTTAAATTATTATGTTTAAGTGTTTAGCTCAAATCACTCACAGAAACAAGTATGGTCAACACACACATATATATATATTTGAGCTATACTATATATATTATAGCTATTATAGCTATACTATATATATATACACTCCAAATACAGAATGTCTCAGTTCTTAATGGCGAAATTCTGGAAGGCGATTCTTTGGATTGGGTAGAGAATACTACCAACAAACTTTATGGAAGCCGTTTGATGAATGGACCGATTTCAAACGGTAAAGGAATCAAAACCAATTTAGTGTGTACAGATATATATATATATATATATATATATATATATATATATATATATATATATATATATATATATATATATATATATATATATATATGCTGCTCGTGCTGTGGCTGCAGCAGTACAGCGGCCGTATTAGACCTGAAAGACCCTCATAGCAGACCTTAGTAAATTTAATCACTGTTTTCTCTGCAATTTAATTACTGCTCTTTTCGAATTTTATGATCTTGAACAGTTATAAAGCAATTTCTACTAATTCAATAAAAAGGTTACTGTACAAACGTTTTCTTAACTCCTTTTCCTTTCCTACCCCTTTTATTTTGAAATACTTTAAAATATCATGTAATTATTCAGCGCTTGGCGTTCTTTACTATAATTTTTAATATTTTTTTTTCTTTTCACGTGCTTACACTCAGTAACTGAAATACATATGCAATAATTTAAAATTAGTACATACTTTTGTTGTTTAAGTATTTAGCTCAAACCACCCACAGAAACAAATATGGACCCATTAAAGAAAAATCTATATTTTTCCATTTTTGGGTGATTTCAGCAAGAAAGATCTTCTCCGTCCGTACATACCCTCATGAGCTAACTTCATATTATAAATTACTGCAAAATGCCTTGCTATAATTATTGAACACATGACATTCTTGACTTATTCATAAATGGACTAGACTCCTGTCCTACAATGAATGGGATTCCCCACAACCAGAATATGGTTCTTCTATACAGAACCGCTAATTTTGTAATCAGTTATTTTCACTGAGGATCCAATGATACATACATTCGGCACTTCGGTAATGGAACTTTTGTATCCTCTAGAATGAGAAACAGATTCACTCATTGCATGATCAATGTAATCATATTTAGTGAAATAAAGTTATATCCTCTTTAGTCTTTTCACCAATCTTTAGTTGTTTTTTTTTAAATTGAGCATCACTTAATATTTTTTTTCAATTTTTGAAAAGCCTAAATCGTATTTTCTCATTAAAAAAAACCTGTAATGTATTAAAACCGTACAAGCATATTGCTTTGCTCCATGACTCTCAACGTTCCCAGTTATACGGTAATTAAAATTCTACAGGCATGGCAGACTGTTAGCCGATATCATTAACGATGCCATATTGAACACAATAGCTCCAAGTATAGGGTAAACACTGTCTAGTAAACAAGTTGACAGCTTAAGGTCGATAACCTATCTCGGTAGTCACAAATATCCCTGTTTATTTAGATAATAGCAACGCAGGTCAAAATAGCTTACTGCCAAACGTTTCCAGGAATCTTATCGAAAATCTATCCAGGGCTTATCTCGGTTTCCTCGGTCTCAAAATATTTTCAACAGTTCTTCGATTCTTATACAAAAATATATTTAAAAATAAAAACAACCTATACAACTACAGCTAATGGAAGGTCTTGGGTTCAGTATTTATGTAAGAAGTAGTGCAGGGAGATAATTAGGCCAAAATTACACAAAACTGCCAAGATTTTCCCTTTAATCGATTAATTAATTAAGGATATTCACTATGGTTGAGGCTGAGTGTGCCCTAAGAGGGTATCCTACTCCAGGACTAATCCACGATTTGTGGAAAAAAAATCTACTACAGCCGGACTCGAACCTAGGTCCTTGATAATGTGCCTTACTCACTGAGATACTCTGCTCCCACTGTAAAAATATATAATCACCCATAATATACTTACATTCCATAGAAATGTTTACTTTAACAATAAGTCATCCATGATTATTGTAAAACATTATATTAATTGCCAAAAATAAGTGATAATAATAACTCGGGTTATTATTTACATGAAATAATATTTGCAGGTATAAGTGTTGGAAGTGATGAAGAGAAGCCTATAATTAACAGTGCTGAGGTCATGAAAAATAGTTCTCGAGTAAACTCGCCTAATATAAAAACATTAAATAATTTGTTTTATCGATTTATTTGTTTCCGCGTGGATGGTGGTTTGTGTTATGAGGAGGCGGCTTTCGGGTTGATGCTCCTAAATAAAGAAAAATATATATATTTTTTCATTAGTCTATATTTCTTTCTCTGAATGATCTAAACTAAGTACTTAAAGAATCACAATATGTACTCTTTCATGATTACAAAACCTGTACAGAAACTGAATATAATCATGTATCAAGACAAAATTATCCCAAGAAGTATTATTGTTCCTTTATAGGATTTTTTACTGAGCCCTGAATACAATCAGTTTGACAGAATTAAATGCGAGCGGTAGGCGTGAAGCGTATAATAAAGAGGCCTAGGACTTGGAGAGAAGAATCTGTTTCGGGTCAGCGGACACCTCGCTAGGGGACACCGTTGCGGCCGAATAGGCTCAGTTCGATAGTTCGGCCACAGTACTGTGTCCTATTACTTTGAATAGAATTAATTTACTTTTTTTAAGTGTTAATTACAACTTATTTAACAAAATAAAGTTATGATCATGTATAATTAATGTATATTTGTCTTTCATTCAGAAAAACCTCATAGCTTTATTTCTTTGATAAGTACCACGGGCATGAGTATAGGTGTTAATTTTTTTTTTTATTGCTGAACTTAAAAAAAAATAAATACGACCTTTTGCACTAATACTAGTGGTATATATTTAATAAGCACGTTTTGAGTTCGTAAATTGGATGAGACAAAAAAAATCCATACGAAAAATTCAACATGTTTGTTCGGAATTAGCGAGACCAATACTTTTCTTTAGTCAGAAAAAAACTAATTAAGCTTGAATATAAAAAAATGGGTGAAGTTCACAAAACTTTGGTATTTAAGGAGGAAATCGAGACCAACACAAACTGGTTGAACTTCAATGGAAGTAAACACAACCACAAATAAGAAGTTTTTTTTGTTTACAAATTCAGAGTAAAAATTACTATAAATTTACTGAAAATACACGAAATCTAAGTAACGGCAGTAAGTGTCATACCAGTAACTTTTGGAATTTTTTGAATAAAACTAAATATTTTATAACCCTATATCAATAATATAATATTTTATATTATAATATTATATCATATATAATACCTAACTCCCACTCCATATGATCAGTGCCTTCAACATTTTACAGCCATTATATTGTAAACAATTATTTATATTGATTTTAATTATTAAATGGAATTTAATGAAATTGATACTAATTAATTTCGACACTGTTCTCCAAATTTTCTCTAAGTTTGGGTCAAATCGAACGTCGAATGCGCCGTTTTCAAACCATAGGCATACCAAATAACACATTTCTTGATCTAAAAGAGAAAGTTTTTTTTTTTTTGGAGTAGTAGCTAGAATTTGATAAAATTGATGCCTATTTCATTTTACGTGTACCAATCCCTAAATTCTCTCCATATTTGTGCCAAATCGAACTTGCGGTGTAAGATGCCTTTCTCTGAAGATTGGACTAAGCTTCACGATCCTCAACTATTTCATTTCTGTTACATTCCAGACCACTCTTTGAGAAACGTTCTCGTACTCTTTCCAGGAGAATCGAGCTCTTCTTTTGGACTTTCTCCCATCAACCTTCACTTCATATATCACCCAACAGCGAGACGATTGTCGCCCATTAATAAAGCATGCCCAAACCACATTGAACACTGTTCTTCAACAATCCTGGTTTGACACCGAGGTTTGATCTTATGGTCGTATTACGGAATCTCATTTCAGTTACTTGTATTTTGATTCTTTGGCTCATGATTATTGACCATGATTCGAAGGAGTAAGTTGATACGAGGAGTAACGTCGATTTATAAACCTTCAACATGGTATCATTGGAGATTTCTCTTGTGTGTTTAAAAGTTTCTATTTATTTGAGTTCTACCAATGGGTAGTTTCTCTTCATGTTGTACATGTCATGTTACCAATTTCACATTTACTTATTGTATTTTCTATGTAATACAGTTGTAAATTCCATTAAAATAATAATAAAAAAAAAAAGT
This sequence comes from Nezara viridula, assembly GCA_928085145.1. NCBI lineage: Eukaryota > Metazoa > Arthropoda > Insecta > Hemiptera > Pentatomidae > Nezara > Nezara viridula. The sequence goes on along the minus strand of OV725080.1, from coordinate 103,686,113 downwards.
TTCTATTTACAGTATAGACCGTATACCCAGCCGAACTCCCTTTTTCTTTAGTTTCTTTATCAATGATTCCGTTCTCATCCAAATGAGCTACCAAATACTTGCAACCTGTTCGACAGTTTTGTCCATTAATCTTATTATCTCATTCTACCAATTATCAGCAACTTTATATTGTCGGGGTTTATATCCAGTTTATTTTTTTCTAATTCTGATTAGGGATTTTAGCATAATGAAGAAATGTTAATATCGTTGCAATATATTATGGCAATTTTAATATTATATTTAATATTATATCTCTACCGTTATTGGTAAGAACTACTATATCTAATATTACTATGAATAGGTAACTGGTCGCAGGTGCCTGAATCCTAAGTAGAAATTTCTCGCCTGGACCTTGGCTTGAAGGATAGCGGAATACATAACCAGTATAAACAGATGATATATATCATAGGTGGGGGAACATTTTTATCACAAGAGGCCGCAGTAAAATTAGGCAGTGCTAACGGAGGCCAGCAATTAGTCTTTATTTATTTACTATTGCTATTTTTTTCGTCACTAAATACAAACACCCACGTACATACATTCAACTTAATTCTATTACCGTTGTAAACCAACGACTGCCTGTCCTACAGTTTCGTTTAACAATACTCCACTAATCCCTGTTTAGCAAATTAGATACCTAGGACTCCACCAGGACAAGCGACTAACTTGGAATCCTCATACTAGACTGAAACGTTTCCGATTACTTCAGCACTTACTAGACAAATGCTTTACACTTCCCATTAATTACAAAAGTTGAGCTATGGGGCTCCACTAAACCATCGAATTCCTCTAGCATCCAATCATTACAATCCAAAATCCTTCGTAAAATCCTCAATGCTCCTTACTTTGTCACTAATAAAATTATCCATAAAGATCTTAATGTTCCTTATGTTTCAGATACCTATCCCCCATAATAAACTTCAGAATCATCCCAACCCTCTCGTTTCTAACCTTGCTTCCTCTTCCATCCCTGATAACCCTCCGAGGCGTCTGAAAAGAAGATGGCCCCGTGATCTCCTAATGTAGTCATATCATTAGAGTGCTACCATTGAGTAGTTACTCAGCAAGTGTATTCATGTCATTATATTTATTATGTCCAAATTTACTAGATGTATTTATGTAAATATCATTAAGAAATAAAAAAAATAAAAAAATTCTATTACAAATTTTCTTTACTTAAATAAATAAATATTAATTAATTCTAGAGCTATAATAATAAATATCGCGCAGAAACGTTTGGAAGCCGCTACTACAGTGGCCACATGCGGCCTCCTGTGATATATATGAAAGATTTTTCTCTTGTAAAACTTATGATTATTTGTGAAACAGAGTAGATTTTTTTTCGAACTATGAATATCACTGATGTTACAATTTTAATGAGTCAAAATAGAACAAATTAAAAGAAATGACGGTTCGACTTGCAGTAAACATTCAAGATAACACCAAGGAAGGTCTCGATTTCGAAACTAAAATTACAAAACAAACTTGTTTTTCGTGTTATTCTGATATAGATGGGGTCACTAGGACAATTGATGGGTCGTTTTGTGTTTAGAGTTCGAAAGAAAACTTACAACAGTGGTTAAATCTGGAACCATATCTCAGAATTGATGCGTATCAACTAATTACATAACAATAATAGTAGTAATATTGAAAACGTGTGATGCACACAATTATTTATAATTATTGAAAATATGGCACTTTTTTTACCATAGTTACAGTCCATAAATATTTTCGATTTCTGAAGAATGCATAAATTATTTTTTATTATGACCTTGATTATGATTTATCTTTTAACTATTTTTTCTCCACTTTGCGTTGAGATAATATTAATATTCTTTACTTCTGGACCTAGCAACAATATTTCATCTTTTGAACATTGGAATATCAGGAATTCCGGATAAATAGTATATATTGTGATCATAGTACAAAATATATTTTATTTTACTTTGGCTGTTATGAGGTGTGTGTTTCGTATTTATAGTTGAGGTTCACCAATTATTATGACGTTGGTTGTTTTATGTTAAAAGTTAATAGGTTTCTTGTTAAAGGTACTAAATTAACAATTTTATTTTACATCCGATGTACCAAAAATAATTTGCATAAACATAACGAACGAAATATCTGAACAAATATATTCAGATATGTAAATTGAATATATAAACTAAATAATAAATACATTCAGTGAATAAATACAAATCGGCAATCGTGTAGTCCGCTGTTGGCAATGATATATGCGATTGAGGACTGCCTTGTAAGGCCCGAAAGGGGGCAACTAAGTTGTCTTGGAGGTCAGCGAAGCTCAGTGAACCAGTTCTTGGAGAGAAATAGAACGCTCAAGGTCTAAGGATTAAGGACATTTTGGATGCCATTTATGTATATATATATATTTACACACACAAACACAGATGTGCACATTCCTCCCTTTCCCCGGTTCGATTCGCGTGCCTCCTTAAATTTTATTTCTCTTCCCTTATTAAAAACTCTCCAAGCGAAAGCAGAATTAAAAAGATTGTAGATCGCGTAAAATTACGCTTGGTGTAAACATATAACTTGTCTGTTCCATGTTTCCTCCTCGTTCTATGCTTCAAACGTTCCTCAAAAGTGAAACCACGTAAAAACACGATTTTCTTCTAAAATTCAAAACATCGTAAAAATGACAACTCCCTCTCCAAAAATTAAAAACCCCTTTAAAATATACTCTCAGAAATTTTAACGGAGGAGCCCCCTTTTGAGGTAGAGATAAGACTACCTTATACCTAATGATAAAAATCAGTTCAAGGAGAATGAAAATATGATAATATAAAGAAATAACACGAAAACAATATTATAATAAGTATATTTGCGTATGCCGACAGGCGATGCGGAACTGACATGCAGATCGTCGGAAGGAATACCTTTCTCAACTAATGCAGGCGGTTGGAACTGAATCCCAAAGAGCCGGAATTGGCTCACGTGTGAAGGAGAAAGTAACTGTGTTTTGGAAAACAATAAGGCTGTTACCTTATCGAGCTTTCTCCGGGGTCAGGGCGCCCTGTTATTAGAACAGATAGCTGCTCTGCGGAATTAGTTCATCGGCGTTCTCAATTCGGTACCGATTGTCAACTGAAAAGGATCGTAAATGAATTGGTCAAATTTATACATCCGCCTTCGAAGCGTGAAGGTAGTATTCGCAAATCAAGAGGATGGTTATCGAATTTCGGAGGTTGAATAATAATAAGCTAGCAATAGAAAATTAAATGTTATGACAATCGTAGGCGCAGAATTTTGATTTTGATTGGGAGAGCAATGGATCAAAACAAAAAAAAAAATGGCCGTCGGTTTTATTATGTGTAAGAATTATAAATAAAGAAAGGGAATCAGCCTTCATAACATACCATTAGTACATTTCTAGAACTGGATTGTAAAAAACGTAATTTTATTTGAAGCTGTATATATTAAAAAAACAATATATATATATATATATATATATATATATATATATATATATATATATATATATATATTTACAACTTTTCCTTAATCGATCTTTGAGTATTAAATTTAAACTTAACTATTTAATTGGGAATAAGGTCACTCATTAATTATTCAATAAATTATTGAATGTTTATTTCTTCTGTTTATTGACGTTTCGATCCCGGTATTTTCTTTTTATTAGTCAACCATGGGATCCTCTTCAAAGCTAGAATTTTAAAAAATAGAGCTTCGATCAGACCAGGGACACACCGACAGTCTCGGTGTTCATTCAAGAAATGAACATTCAATAGTTTATTGAATAATTAATCAGTAACCTTATTCCCAATTAAATAATTAAGTTTAAATATATATATATATATATATATATATATATATAATTATCTTTGAATATAAATTACAATCTAAATAATTTTTTTAATATTGTTTTTGCCTGAATCAGGGGCATTGAATATTTGAGATCTATGAGACTCGTTCATACCGTACATACAATAACAAAAACAATAGAAAAATTATAAAAGAAGAAAATAAAAAGAATTTTTTAGTAATACAGAAGAAATGAAACATGAGACAACATTAAATAAAAATATAAAAACGCATTCATACTTATTTACAATATTAAATAAAAGTAACATTTAGTTATCAATAAAATAGTTATATGCCTGTTACTAGGCTCTAGGTAGTTGTCATTTCTTAATCGATTTTAGTCATTCATGTAGCTTATTTATTCTTTATTTTGATTTCTTTATACCTCAAATTATTAGGGGGGGGGGGGAGGCGAATCTATATTCTCGCTCATTCAACATTTTTATTGGGAGACGGTCTGAATTCTGCGCCTATCATAGCAATATGTAATAGTGATATTTTAAAGTAGAATATTGGTGATCTTTTATATGATTGTTGTTATGAAAAGGAAGGAAAAATGCTTGCAGACCTATATATAGTAATAAAATAATGTAATATATGTTCTATGTCCAAATGGGATTGATCAGTATGCTGTATATAACTATACATATATAACTGTATATGTAGTAGGGCAACACTACATTGAATAAAGTATTTTTTCTCTAAAACAAATGTTCTTCTCACAAATTTTATTTCTTTTCCAGAAAATCGTTTTTTGCATGATTCCAGACATATCTATAGCCACTTAAGTCAAAACATCATTTTACCACGTACTTACACAGTAAAAAGTGTTAAAAGTGGAAAGAAGTTTGCATTGATTAGGAATAATAAGGTGAAAATTTTCGAACGTTGTATTCGATTCAGTTTGATTATTTCTATTCCCATTTTTTCTTTTTTGGTTTTTTATAAAAAGTTAGGCAATACTGCACATAAAGTTGTCCTAGATGTATGCTTTAGTAACTGACCGTCAATTAAGGAGATAACGTGTTGCAAGATCTTCAAAAATAGATTTCTGACCATTGAAAAATAGTTGTTCATAAGAGAGATGTTTCGTTGTCTTTATTTAGAGCAAAGGCAGAATTTTGCGTTTATTTTCGTTTGACTTCAACATATGTTTATTTTTATGGGAGAATGGTTTGTTCTTTGGATTTAAATTTTGTAATCGATTTCTTTCGGACGGAATAACTTACCACCGAGTTGTTAAATGCTGTCTTGTTGCAAGAATGCATTTAGTCGATTGACAAGACTCTTTTACATTTTTTTTTTTTTTATAATTTTTATTTTATTCACTTATTTTATTTTTTTTTTTTTCACCTAAAAGTAATTGAACTTTTTACGAAAAGGTCTTACTTAAAGTAAACCAAAGACTTATTCGTAGATCCATCACTTATCTGTTTACCTCATATATATTTTATATCTAGTACTAATCCAATATTTTTGTCCAACCTCGGGTCGATTCGTGCATGAATTAAATACATTGAGTATGGTGACAATTTATCGATAGTAAACTTCCCATAATGGTATTTTACTCTGCATTAACATATGTCTAAATAGAGCCTATTATGCAATAACCTATCCTGAGCAAGGACAATGAATCATCACCTTCGAAGACGGATTCGTTCTGGAGGTAGGAGCAGTTACCTAACGGAAGAAGCAGTTACTTAATTTAAACTTTTTTTATTGACTTCGAATCTAGGAAGTCCTTTGAGGCGTTTGAACTTCTTTCTTTTAGCGTTAGGTAAGACCCAGCGGATCGGAAATGAGATCGAAACTGACTCAGCGAATTCGAGAACTAGAGGTCGTGAACGTACCAACTTTTTTTTTTATACCTTGCAGATAGTTCCTAATTTATGGGTTTGCAACCTAGTATAATGAAATGTTCGACGTGCACACTAAACGCTACGTTTGACACATCGCCGATTTGGCAAAGATTTTAAGAATTATCGGTATAGACTATTTAAAGAAGGTCAATTAATGTGTTATATTCAAAAGTTTTTATCGAGGTTCTAGATTATAATGATTTTCATTTCTTAAATAAGAATAAATTATAATAAAGAAAAGGTAATAACTACTTTAAGGTACTGATTCTCATAACACAACTTAAGAGAAAATCATGCATGACCTTCCCTCAAAGTTGAAAAGCATTCCCAGGCACCATCTAAGGCCATATTTTTAGATTGAAGAAAAAAGATTTATTTATTTGGTATTTTGTCGTATCTACTCTGCAAAAACTCTGTTATGTAGCTCATTGATTTAAAAAATTCAAACATTTTACCGTTTTTTTCGCTCTCGTTCGAGATTTTTTTTTAGGTCTGGTGCCAGACCCAATTTTTCCAAGTCTCACATTATGTGTTTGGGCGTTTTAACTCTAATTAATGCGAAAACTCACCCCTCCCAATTCTTAACCCTTAAGGTTAAGGGTTTGTATTCTTTTCTGGTAAGACGGTAAAATGTTTTCCATTTTGTAACAGCGTCTTTCTATCTCTTTTAATATAGATTCGTTTTGTTGTCATTGCCAGATTTAAAATAATTACTTTTTTTATAATATCTAAAAAGTCTTATACGGATACTTTATTAATTGTTACAACCGGTATGCTTTTTTAATCTTGGTACGCTTTTTCATTTCTTGTACTTCTTTCATGTACTCTGATGAACATAATTTCTTTACGGATTTTGAATGGGTAGTATTGCACTCATCGACTCCCCTACCACGACCCAATAAGTACTCTCAGTTGTCTCAATGGATTTAAGATTATCTTTATTCCTGTCATCTCCCCACTAAATACCGAGCGAACTTTTGGAAGTACTTTTGAATTTGGCAGCTTACAACAGTACTTTTTACTTCATTATTTACATTTGAAGCAGCCGTAAATAACACATTACATTCATTGTATTGTATTTATCCAACACAAAATAATAAAAAAAAAGTTAATTGTTTTATTTTAAAAGTATTTATGCTTTTACAGTATATATGTAACTGCGTCACAACAACTCAATGATATTCGTCATATCGCCTTTTCTAGTTATATTTTTAAAACTCTAGATCAGTCTCATCAGAAGGAAGAGGCATTGACTCATTCCAGGAAATCTAAGACCATGTTGACTTCTCGGTTTTGAGACCAGTCCAGTTAAGCGACATTCGATCAGAAGAAACTGCATTCTCTGTAAGGCATCGCGACGGAAGGAAAGCTCTCGGAATTAAGAACGAGGCAGAACTTAAGGAAGAGCGAGGGCCGCAGGAAGGCGACCACTTTCGATCCTCGGAGGAGAAAGGAGCATTGTGCTATCTTTGCCACGGTATCTAGTGACTTCTAATTAGCGCGGTCCTCAGGTTACTAACTGTGAACTACCCGAGGGGTTGATAGTGTCCTTGGCCAAGGGGTTTCGTCATCATCTACGTCAATATATTTTCAGGTTTACCATCTAGTAGGATTATTGCTTATAAATGTTGATTGAAAGTGTTTCTATCCCTGAAGAATTTGTTTTATCGTAATAATAATTATTATTTCACAAAAACCACAGCAAACGAAGACTGGTTGCAGAGTGCTGAGCTTGTGAAGTCTTGGACTACCTACCTGTGTAGTCTTGCCTATTTCAGGATTTAACTAATCCGCTTAAAAAAAGTATATTTCTTAATTAGATTTAGGTTACAAAGTTTAAGCCTGAGAGGTGAGCCTCCTCTGGCTATTAATATCTGAAAAAGATTCCCTGGGATCTCCTAGAGTCCTAATTTTCCCTTCACGGAGGGTGGAGGGAAAGTTTGGCTCATCTGAATAATCTTTGTAAATCTGAATAAACAAGTTAGCCTATATTTGAGTTTTAATTTCGTACAATTTAATAATAAGTTTCTTTTTTCTTTTTTAATTTGTTTTGTATTATTTCTTAGCTGTCCATCTATTTAATTAATTTTTGTTTATTGTAAATATAGTAAACTCTTTTATCACAATTACTAATGCCCTAAATTTTGACAGAATATAATATAACTCAATATTATGAAATAAGTATATAGTAAAAAAAAAGTCGAAGAAATGCATAAACTAATGATTCTTAATTTTATGATTGTACAATTTTTTTTTTTCTTTTTGTGCCTATACTTTGAATGCTTGTGAATGAATACTTTGTGTCTTACATTCTTGGTTGAAGTAGAGAAAATTTATATTAATCAAAACTGAGTTTCTAATCACATTTATCACATTAAAACGTAGATTGAACTTTTTTTGATGCCATTTCTTAATTTATAATTAAATAATGTATGGTGTGTTATACAACATATTTTGATTTATTTTCATCTTTACGAAATCACTTTTTTAAAAAATAAAACACCTGATTGGTTGGAATATCACCATCCGATAAAAGTAGAATTTTTTAAATAACTTTTTTTTGTGAGAATTTCATCAGCTTTTTCCTAAAACCGCTTCTGTATGCATATTATCAGCTGACGAACGCTTGACTCACGAAGTCTCTCTGCTTGAAGGGAGAGCTCTTTAAAAAACCTTAAGTTTTTGAAGACGTAACTTTCTGTGGTACTTTGTCTTTTTATTCTCACCGATTGCAATAAAAACACTTTTTAAATTCTACTTCGTATTTAGACATTTTTTTTTTTTTTTTCTTCAAATCTCTATCATGGTAGTGACAATTTGCAGATTTGTTGTTATGTAAAACATGGCATGGGAGGCATGATGAAGAATAGTACCCAGGAGCAGTTATACATATAAAAAAAATAAGATAAATGTTTTATATTTTAAATTTACATAACGTTTAAAAAAAATAATCTCCATTATTAAGGATTTCCCATGTTTCTATTATACATTAATTTAGTGTCTCTTCATTCTCATAATTTAAGTACAATGAATTATTGGTTTGCTGTCCTTCCATTTAATTAATTTTTGTTTATTGTAAATATGTTAAACTCTTTTATCACAATTACTAATGCCCTAAATTTTGACAGACTGTAATATATCTCAATATTATGAAATAATTATATAAAAATAAGTTTGGTATTGAATGATATGGAATGATTAAGTTTGATATGGTATGATATCTGTACCTACTGATTACATTAAGAACGAAAAGGTCATACGTTCAATCAGGGTAGGCTAATTAAGACATTAATCTTCTCCTAATATTAGGTATTGAGAGTAATAATGGAAGAATATTAATCTTTTAAACAACTAATGTATACTTTTCCCCGATTTCTTTTGTGCAACCAATTCAAAAGTTTAGACATTGTATCTTTTTGTTCTACATATCCTGCCAGTTCTTCTCTTATGTATCTAATTATGTTAGATCATCAAGTGAAAATAATTACAATGAGTAATATGGATCCAATTTATGCTTTTTGTTTTTTCCTCAAGCCTCCACTGGCTTCTAATGCCAGTGACATGGTTAAGAGAGAAATAATGAGATATTCTTAAAACCTGTTATTTCCTTTACAAATGAGGAGACAAGTCTGTTTCGAAATTTTATGACTGATAGTAAATATACCTTGACAAGTTACTGATGGCCGAATTTTGGAACAGTGGGGGAACAGGAATAGGATGAGAGAGTGGAGTAGAAGGAATAGCCTTTAATTTTCGGCAAAGGTGCCTTTGCTGATGTTGTTCATTTTACTTTAATTTCAAGTAATTTTTTTTTCAATTTATAAATTAACATGATTTGTAAGAATGGTGGGAAATGGTGTTGCCCAAATGTGAGACCGAGACGAGTCTTGGTCATGAGCAAGAGTCTCGCAACAGTCTTACAGTTACTTATTAGCTTATTATTAGCTTACTGTAATTTTTCAGATAGGAGAAACCTAACTAAGCCCGAATGAAAAATTAGAGGAACTAGTAGGCCCGTGCGAAAAATTCGCACAGCATATTGTTATCAAATGCCAGATTAAAAATAAAAGAAAATAATGCAACGTATCAAAAGATAAAGAAATCAAATGTTACTTTATCGATAAATATAATCGACAAAGAAAACAAAAATTAATTTAAATCTTCATTTTTGTTTGGAACCAACATGTTTACAAATTTCAGTAAGCTGTATCTTTGCTAAAAATTGTCCCATTGCAATGATTTTTTTTTCCTTTTGTAGGGAATTTAGTAATCTTTTATATAATCACGGGCGTAGGCAAAAGTGTGTAATTTTTTGGTTATTCGCAAATAAAGTTTGCTTTATTTTATAACTTGTTTGCCTGAATTTTCGGGGTGATTGGACTATTTTGTCCGCCTGAAGCAGAAGGAAGCCTTCAAAATTGGTGGCTCAATTTTGAGATTTGGTGAAAAATTGACGATGATATGGCTTGCCGATCAAAAACACCATCGATAAATAATATAAACTCCTCCTCTCTCATAGGGACCTCAAGTCGACAAAATGAGACATGTATTCAATGACAGTACTACAATTAATGAAAGGTTGTGTGGATGCGAACCCTATGCCTTGCGTTAAATCGAAAATAGTACGTTTTTGGGCTTAAAACGCAGGATTCGATAGTTCCGGAGGAATGCATGTAGGTAAATACTTACAGTTTATGGTACAAGTTCGGTTTTACAGGATACGAGCTAATGAATTCAATGAAAAGCGGAATAAATTGTAACGTGTGCATATATATATATATATATATATATATATAATATTTAATAAATATATTTTGTTATTTATTACGTATAATTATCTCCATGCAGGTTTACTGAGATATGTAAATTGCAACTACCCTTTGTTAGGAAACTTCATTATTGATATTCTGGTAGATTTTTTTTTTGCAAGAAAATCAAAATTAAAAGACTATCCATCACTAGGATAGACTTTTAATGATGGAATGACAGGTAATTTAGCATCAACGATTTGGTCAACCACAATATGGGTTAATGCCACTACAATCTACTTGGACTTTCACAGTCCTTATAAGCACTGGTGAAGGCTCGTGTACTTGATTCCCGAACCTATCTTACCCAAGTCGGGACATTCGTTCTTGTTATCGGGTTCTTTCTTCAGTTCAAGGGCGGGGCCTTCGAACAACTTTCTTATTATATAACATTATAGGGCTACTAGTGAATGTGTGTGTAATCGATCATATATGCCTTTCTCCCATTTCAGTCTAGACCTTCAATAACCTACCGTAGTACAGAGAAAGCTGATTCCCTCATCTGTCATATGATATAGTCGCATTGTATGTGAGCCTACAAAAAAAAAAGCTTAGATCCGTTATAATAAATGTTACGTGCATCGTAGGTAATGATACTCCACAGTTGTAAGCGGGAAAAATGTGAACATGGTATGTGATTACATAAATGTCAGATAAATAAAAGGCTGATGAAATCCATAATTAATGTATCAAATTACGGGAAACATAATATGTACTATCTATATTCACTTGAATGAGTTGGAAGGCGAGAAACATCATTTCTTCTATAACTTATTAATAGGTTCTAGAAGAAAATCAAGTCGGCATTTGCTAGAAATGGAAGTACATATATGTAAGAACGGTTAACAGCTGAAAAAAACATTATTAACATCCGTCTAAGATTTCTTGAACTAAAATTCTGGTCATCTTTGTGCCAATTCAATTGATCTATGAATTATAAGTTACGCAATAAGTAGTGTATTTGAAATGTAATATTAGTTTGTAGCAGTGTCATCGTTTTTGATTTGTTTTTGTTTAAATAAATTATTACATTACATAATTATAATCAATATGCATTTTATTTCATAGAAAGTACAGATATTTTTATTTTCATATTTCACTTTATCATTTCTCAGATCAATTTATTCTAACTAATATAATCAATTTTATTTTATTAATTATTACTTTTTGTCATTTTACAATTACGATTTCCCGCTCGGAACAAGGTACTTTATTTTTTGATTTCATGTTCACAAAATATTTGTTAACAATACTTAAAAAAAAAATATCGTATTTTATTAATGTAAGCAAAAACAATAATGTATTCCAACCCGTTAAATATTTATAGTGATCTAATTTTATTTGTTAATTATTTATTTATCATATATGTAGCAATATTCAGCGATTTTGGTAAAGTGTGAAACACTTTTTTAACGGGTTATAAACTATTGGGGGTAACTATGTTTTATTTTTTTGTGAGGTTTTCCAATTTGTAGAATTTTTAAAACCAAGAAATTTAGAAAGAAACATCGAACAGATCATAGCAGGCATAACTGCATTTAAATATTAGGTTATATTTGGAATAACGATACAAGCTTGTGTCTCTGCAATGCAGTTAGAAGGGCTAACTATTCCGTCAACGTTTCATCAGTGCATCATCAGGACAGAATAAACAAGATGACGTCACAACATGATATACAACCACTTGCTCATTGCACTCATGAACACATACAACATTGTATATCTCCATGGTTTGCAACACTTAAATTTCACCTTGATCGCCCTACCTTAGTGAAGATGACCAGACTCAGAATTAACCATGGTAGAATATAACCAATAACTTTTGGTTTATTATTTTCAATAATGAAACATTGTGATCGACCAAAAAATTCAAAAATATAACTCCGTCTCAAAATTTGAGGTTTCACGTTTCAAGACACATAGAATTCGAAAAACGAATAAAAATTTTTTTGTCCGTCCGCCGTACGCCGTAATCCGCCCGCCGTCCGCGCATTTCCTCCGAAACTACTGGACCGATTTTTTTTCAAATTTTGATATAAAATCAGAGGTCACCCGAGGATGATCCTCCTTCATCGACATTACTCTCCGCCTTAACTTTCAAAATGGTGGACGAAAAACCTGCGTTGCTATAGACTGTAGCTCCTAAACTAATGTACAGATTTCAATGAAACTTCGCTAAAGTCATTTTCTCGCCGACCTTTAAATTTATCTATATAACATACTTCAACGAAAAGAAGCTGGAAAAACAGTTACGAGGGATGGTAAAATTAAATTCCGAATAACTCGAAAAGTTTTTACTTTTTTGTTGATGTTGTGATGAGATGTTTCAAAGGTATTTAAATTTCCTAAAAAATGAAGGAAGTTTCATCGAAATCAAAGCACTATTAGTAGAGATATCGCGGTTTTTACATATTTTGGTTTATTATTTTCAATAATGAAACATTGTGATCGACTAAAAAATAGTTTTTTAAAAGTTTACGAAATTTCCTAAAAAAAAAAAAGAAATCGTTAAAATTGGACAATTAGGAGCAAAGATATGGTCTCTGGTTTTTTTAATGTGTTATACTCCAAATTTATATCCTTGGTTTGGTTTTTAAATTTTAAATGTGTTACTGAACTAATGCTTTTTTTTTTAGCATATTACTAATGATTAAAGAAAAACAGTTTAGTCCAATAATTGGAATCACCTTTTGTTTTTTTTCTTTGTAACTCGGAAGGTAATGTTACTTTAGATGTATAATTGTTTGGAGATAATAAACCATACTGAAAAGTTTGCAGCGTTTTTATTTACGAAAATTATCACTAAATTGATTAATTTAATGAGTTACTAAAAGCTGCATATTGTTAGCAAGGGAAATGTCCATCATTCAATCCTCCTTGTAACGATCTATTATTCGAAATTGTATCTTAATGCGACGCCGTGTTATGGAGGCGAAAAGGGAAAAGTAATGTCGAAAAACAAATGATAACGAGTTTTCTTGAAGATGTGGGTTGAAATATCTTAGAAATTAACAATGCGACTTGCATAGTGGAAACGAGGGAAATTTTCAGCATTGCATCCTGTTTATAACGAACTATTATTTATAATATATTTCATATTATTAACCTATCCTTGTTTTCACTTCTATAGTGTGGTCTAACGCACACACTTCAGTTTTTGTTTTTTTTCCTATTTTGGAGGAGGCTTGATTTTTCTCTTTTACTAATCCTTACCTATCCCGAAGTTAAAAAAACATACACCAGTTTTCATCTAGTCTAGGTAATAAAATCTTAGTTTTATTCTTGATCTGACATTATCCCACTACCAATTTGTTGAAACTGAAAGGATAGAATTAGTCCAGAACTAGGTTTAATTCATGCCTCAACAAAGAGCTTGTAGTTCTGAGGAGGGAATAAAAAATATTTCTCATCAAGCCCACTGGTTATTTTTAGTTTGGTGGTAAAAAATTTTAAACAGTTAATACTCCATCGTTTTAATTTTTGGTATAAAATGGAGAAGAAAAAATAAACAAGCATTCTGCAAAAAGCGTCCGTAGTTGGTTTATCATTGTCAGGTAGTTCAAGGTTTAATACCCGTTTTTTCTATTCTGCATTGTGACTTACTCCGAAACCTAATCTCGTTTTTTAACGCGTTGATAAACTTTTTTGAAAAACTCCATGAAAAGCGACAACATTCTCCATATTTTTTTTTCTTCTTTTTTTCGGAAAGTACAAAGGCTGTCCTACGAGGTACCGTGCTGCGGAAATTTTTTTCGTCTCCTCTTTCTTCGACGACATACACAGGACCGCGTCAGAAAGTTTAAACAGGAATGGTCGGGGTTTAACATAGATTGAAATACTTAAAAGCTTTAATTAAATTTAAGTTCCTCGTGTTTTGAATTAAATATATTTAGTAACTGCTTTTGTATAAAGGCAACTTTTCCATTTATTTTTTCTATTTCTTAATGATATCTACAATTGTATTAAAGAAATACATTTAGTAAATTTGAACATAGCGATATAACGATGTGAAAACAATTGTTGAGAAACTACCCAGTGGTAGCACTCTAATGATATGTCTACATTAGGAGATCATGGGGCCATCTTCTTTTCAGACGCCTCGTAGAGTTATGAGGAATTGAAGACGAAGCAAGATCATAAAAGAGAGGGTTGGGATGATTCTGAAGTTTATTATGGAAGGATAGGTATCTAGATTGGGCCAGATCTGTCTTCCAATTTTAAATTATTTATTTATTATTTTTGCTCCCTCGTTAACGTTCTCGACTCACCATCAGACGTCATATTTTACATTTAGAATTTCTTCACCTAAAGGTCTTCATTCATTCTCTCTGTCATCTTGTATTCATAAAATATCTCCATTGATGTAAAATGTAAAACAATTTTAAACAAATATTATTTAAATTAAGATATAAAGGATAATTTATGGATACAAGCCGACAAAGAGTGTGAAAAATTGAGAATTTTTAAGTAATGTTGACAACATAAGCTAAACTAATAAATAAATTATTTAAAATTTGAAGACGTTTTCTTCATATAAAAACCCACATATGTATTAATATTCTTCCACAATTAATAATATCTGATAATCTTAGATTTTTTATTTTGCCAAACAGTGTCATTAATATGGTGGAGAAATAGTTGACTGAAGAAAATATGATTTTTCAATAGGAAGTTTGTTGGGATAATAACTTTTTAATTTTTAAAAATCATTTTCTGAACAACCCTAAACGAGCATTAGGCCTGAAAATACTGGAATAAAAAAAAAAAAATTCCAGTATAACTGCAACATTAAACCATATCGTCGTATTCATTGGAAAAAGTAACGACGTACATTTTTGATGGAGCTTATCTTTTAAGAACGCTTTTGTGAATTATGGCCTCATTTATTGATAGAAAAAATTCAATGCACTAAAGTGACTCAAATCCTTTTCAAAATTCATCGAAGTTCGTAATGATAATGATATAAGATTATGAAATGTTGCAATGGATAATTTTTTTCCCATAAATCAAAAACATATCATTAATAGTAAGAAAATTACCTATCGTCAAAACAATTTTTTTTTTTAGCTTTTAGTTATAAATAAATAAATAATTTCTTAAAAAGAAGAATTCTGAAACTTCATTTTATAAAAAACGAAATTTTTTATCACTTGGACACGAGGATACTAAATATTTTTCTCCATCAATTATCCTCAAATTGCGATAATTTACAACTTTAAAATATTTCTAAATAATGGAATAAAAGCAATCTAAAACCTTTCTTCTTTGGAATATCACCATCACTCACTATCTAGCAGATACTATTAGCGATCCGTAGTTTCGCAGCTTCTTGATAAATGATTCTCGAGACTTTTTAAAAAAAGAAGAAAAATGAAGCGCGAAAATTAGCATCCTTTGTTATGATTTTTTCGTTCAGGGTTTTAGCTAGAAAGATTTATAGTTGCTTCTATGGTTTGTTGTTGGATAACATTCAATTGTAAACATCTTTTTGTTTAGCAACTTAATTATTTTGATAAATGTAAAACGATCAAGATTTTTATTTATAGATGTTGATAAAACCGATCAACAGGATGAGAAATATAGACCAGTTATATAGTTGATACTTAATATTCATAGAAAGTTTTTAAATTTGTCTATTATTAATAATTAAGACTGTATACTTATGGAGAAATGTGGCCTAACAGTCTCTAGAGCTTTCTGTTCGCTTAATGACTACCTGCCCTGGTAATCAGGCCAGAGCATGTTTAGTTTGGTCCTAAAATAATCTAAATCTTTAAAAAAAAAATTTCAGTTTAAGTCAAATGAAATACACATATATATAATTATGTAAGAAGGATTTTTTTGGCCACCCGTTTAAATCCTAATAATCAAAGTCATACATTTACTTTTTTTATATGGATATAAAATAAAAGTTCATCATTAATAAAATTGGTGTATCTTTTTATATTTTAAAATTATGTATTGCACAACGATTTCACGACTTTAGTTATAATAATTTTTTTAAAAAATCACGTTATGTTGTCATTTCTTTCTGGACTTATGAATTTCTTCGATGGGTCCGATATGGAGGGAAGAATATATAGATTTGTTTTTAGGATTATGTCCTTCATCAATATGGAAAACATTTTAATTGCAAAAACTGGAAATTCAGAAATCTCAAAAACTACAGAGAAATTCAAAATTCTCTAGTCGTATTTAAAAAAGTTAAATGAATAAAAATTAGGTGTATCCTGATAGCTTAATAATACGTATAAATAATATATATATATATATATATATATATTTGACCTCTAGAACATGAGTTCTGAAATTGTAGAAGAGATGTTTGTGGCAGATAAGCCAATCAAGCGTTAACTTCTCGAATTATTTAAAGGAGACTTCAGTTAGATAAGTACTGTTTGTGATATGTTACTGGAATATTGACTGTATTGTCTAGATTCGTAAAATGTTACATTTGTTCTTTGAAGTAGACAGTCCTAACAGGTTTAAACTGTTTAATAATAGTCTGGTACACAGTCTTTGTACTACAGTATATACCGACTCAAGATTTTGACCTCTGGACGAGGAAGGTCTGGAATCAAGCTTAATGTAAGTAAATGGATAGTAAGACATTGTAAATGAAGAAGTGTTTATGACGTAGGTCTATTTAAATTGCATAAACATATAAACCCGTTTAAATTCTAATAATCAAAGTTATACATTTAGTTTTTTATATGGATATAAAATAAAAGTTCATCATTAATAAAATTGGTGTATCTTTTTATATTTTAAATTGTTATAAATATATAATACTGTAAGTATTTTCGAAGTATTACCACACGTTCCTCGTCTGTGGTACAATATAAATTACATAAGTGTAACGTTCGGGAGCTGTTGGAACGGACACCTATAGACCCAGCTCAATCGCGCTTTTCGCGTCTTCGTTGGTTGTTGGTTCTCTTTACCACCTTACCAGAACTTATTTCTACTTTGTTTAGTTATCAATTTCCCCCAGAGTTTGTATTTACCCGTTTTGTATTAATTGTAACAACGATAATTGTTTGATTATTTCAAATAAACAAAATAAAGTTACTTCAGAATAAACAAATTTCCAATACCTGAATAAGAATGTACCTGAATGTTTCATAAATAAATAAACACAAAGAAAAATAACTTTCTTCTTTTCATAATATAGCATTTGTTTTTGTTTCTGGATTATATTACCATTTGATCTCTGACCTATATACTGTGCGAAATATTCGCAGGGACCAACTAGTATTCCATTAATATAACATGGTCCACTTTCTTCAACAGCGATCCCTGAATTTCATCTATTTTATACCAAATAATGAATCATTGTTTGGAATAAAACAATCTTAAAGAACAAACAAAAAATTAAATGTTTTGAGAAATAAAAATAATCAGATATCATTGTCAATTGCATAAATATTATCAATAATATTTAGATAAATAGATTACGAGTTATCTTAGGCGATCAAAATCTTGGTTATTACACCCTTGTGCTTTTGTGTTATTTTTAATTTATTTTCAAGAATCTACAAATTCACAATTATATTTGGAGGTTGCTACAATTTTATACATATATGCAGTTATATATTTTAATAAGTAATACAGTCTATAGGTAATTTATTGTTTCTTTTCATGTAGTGCATTTATTCTTATATTTTATGGTACAATTACATATAAAATCTTTATAATATTATCTCTTGAATCTGCTGAGTCTTTTAGTGTTGGTTCTCTACAACGGGGTATTTTGTTTTTACAAAGTCTTGATGCAGTAATGTACAATCTTCTGTTATATGCTATATGGCATCTTTTGTAATCAAATGGACATGAGTCAGGTTAGTTTGACCAATTCTCATCCTCGTCACTACCACTTATTCTCTTCTGTTTTATCTTTCAGCACTCACCCATTCTTATGTACATTTTTAAATATTTTTAAGTTGATTAGTCGGTAGAATTACATCCCATATGGACTCCCAATTTTTCCGTACTCTGCCTTTTAGCAATATTTTTATATTTCGGCTCGTATATTTGGAGAGATGGGATATTCATATGAGCAGCTTCTTTAGCAGCTTTATCCGCTTTAAAAAAAATTATAAAAAATTATACTTTTATTAAGATTGTTTATAATTTCGATATAATAGTGGATTGTGTTTATTGTAGGTCCGGTTTTATTGAAGTTTGATACACGTTGAAGGGTGGAGATTGAATCAGAGCATATTTACGAGTTTTCTATATTTATTGATAAATACAATGGTGCAGAAATAGTGGAAATTCTACTGTATATATTATTGATTTCTACTTTTTGGGTATCCCATTTATAATTACTGCAAAACCAACATTATCATTCTGTTTGGATCGATCAATGTATATTATTTCGTGGTCTGAATATTTCTGAATCTCATTGAGGAATTTAAGTTGATTGGAACCTGAGTTGTTGTGCTTAAAAGTGAGGTCTATTTTAACAATAATATTTATGAATATTAACAGGAATTCAACTGCCAAGTAAAAGACTTCTATAACATAGTCTGTGACTGTTATATAATAAAGTCTTTAAAAATTAATGCATATGGTAAATATATATTACAAATATAATATGTTATTCGAATGTTAAAAAAAATTAATTTTAAAACTTTAGGGGGTATGATATAGAATAAAAGTTTCTAGCATATTCTATTTGGCGCTCGAACATTAGGACTAGTGCCTGCTATATTTAATTAACACTGACCATTGTCCAGTAATTGCTGAGGTCATCGGCCGCGTGTTCAATGTTACATTAAGTACATAATTGGCGCCATCGTCAGTATTAAAAAAGAGTATTTTTTATATAATGAAAGTTAGATTCATAATCTGTTCAGATCAGTAAACAATGTAATACTATAGAAATCAAAACTTCTTTTGATGGTTAATTACTCTCATGTAATAAAATGTGTAGAGATTCACTTTCTGGTATTTTTATTTTTTTTATCATGACTTAAGAAAAGTGGAATGGAACTCTTATTTAGTATTTCAGTTTTCACAAACCAAAAAAGCCTATCCCCATCAACGATGGTTAGAAGCCTGCCTTTTATGGACGGTAGCGAACAAATTGCCTTCCCCGATCTCTTCAACCAGACAAGATGGACCGCTTGGAATATACTTAGCGCTGCCGAAGAGATTGGTACCCGATGACCCTGAGCCATCGTGATGGGCGCCGCCCACTGGCGAAAGGGGCCTGTTTTCCCTTTCTCTCTGGAGTCCCCTTCATCAGGCACGTCTGTCGATCCTTCCTTCAAAAAGCACTTAGAAGAAATTATGACTCCTGCAGTGCGTTTATGTAACGCTGTCGTATTGCGGAGGTTTTAGGGCTTCTGGTCTTGTCTATAAATAAAAGTTTTTAAGTGTTCCTTAAATGACATCGAAATTCGTATTTATCGAAACTGTACAAGATAAAATTAGGGCAAGCTCCATTATAGGGAGTTTGATTTTATTTCTAGTTTCTAAAATTAATTATAAATTAGTCCACCACTTTCACAATAGATAACTATCTTTTTCTCTAATGCACGTGACTTATGAGCGACGTGAGTGAAACATGTTTAGTCGTACAAACAGTACATTATCAAGATAGTCTAACTCAACCCACACGATTGATGAATTTTCATACTATACCATGACTGGTGAAGCTTCATACTGTACCACTACTGTTAACGTAGCAATTTACTTAATAAGGGATAATAATAATAAGTTATTATAGGCTGGTTCCCCTGGAAAATATCCTTCCGGTTTGAAAGAAGCCATACGACACTGCCGTCCCTAAACTTTTGCATATCCATCAAGGTAACTTGCTAGATTCAGGAGTCTTGGTTCATAGTTCACTCACTTACTAAGAGTATATAAGTCTATTACTACAAAGTGGGATAGCTGAGTAGATGAGTACTGACTTCCAGACTTGGTGCCCGAGTCGAATTGTTCAAAACCAGATTTTGCTCATCTTGGTTCGTCAGCTTACCAAGATAAGGGTTTTAAAACCTTCTGAAAGAATTACGATATCTCGGAAACGGTACATTTTTGGGCTTAAAATTGCTGAACCCTATACAGTGCCTTCGGAACTATACAAGGTGTCCTGTTAGTATTTTATTTATTTATTTATTTATATGATATTTACAACTGTATACAAAAATACATCTGGTAAATTCGCACATGGATTTAATGACATGGAACACATGTTGAGAAACTACCCATTGGTAGCACTCTAATAATATGTCTCGGATCTTCTTTTCAGACGCCTCGGAGGGTTATCAGTTATTGAATAGGAAGCAAGGTTAGAGACAAGAGGGTTGGGATGGTTATAAAATTTATTATGGAAGGACAGATATCTGGATTGGGCCAAATCTCCCAAAGGAACATTAAGGTCATTATGGATAATTTTATTTGTAACAAAGTAAGGAGCATTGAGGATTTTACGAGGGATTTTGGATTATAAGGATTGTATGCGAAAGGAATTTGAGGGTTTGGTGGAGTCCCATAGCTCAACTCCGTAAGCCCAAATCGGCTTTATTATAGTCATGTAAATGAGTATTTTATAATTGATTGGAAGGTTAGAGCGTTTGTCTAGAAAGTGTTGAAGTAGTCGGAAACGTCGAGCTGTTTCTTGTCGTTTCAGTCTGGTATGAGGATTCCAAGTTAGACGTTTGTCCAGATGGAGTCCTAGGTAACGGTTTTGTTCAACAGGAATAAGTAAGATGTTGTTAAAGGATACTGAAGGACAGGAAGTCATTGGTTTACGACGAGTCCTGTAAGTAGATGGAAATATTTAAAAGGTTGACAGTAGACATCAAAATCTACAAAAAAAGTTCATATTTCCCAATTTCAACAATCTGTCATATTTAACAATTTCCCAATTTCCAGCAAAAAAATCCTACTTTTGAAGGTTTATGTTATTTTAAGCCTCACCTCTTCTGTGGAATAGGAATCGATAATTTAAAAAATATTTGATTTAAGTAATTAAACATTTCTTCCTATTAAACTAGACATAATTTCTTTAAACAAAAGTAGAGTTTGTCATTGTTAAAACTATTTAAAGAGGACTGTTGAGCGTACAAACACAGCTAAGTTCCTTATATAAAAAAGTTTCCACTTTTAAGAAAACTTCTTCGTTTAATAAGCTTTAAGTCCATATTGATTAAGTTGGTGTTTGTTAGGAAACATTTTGAGATTCCCCTCAAGCTGTGTAAAAAAATGATGTGATTTTCTATCCAGTCAGCTAAAAATACCCGCGTTCCCAGCAAAAATGACAACAATTAACTGTAGCAAAACATTTATTTCTTATTTTTCTACGATATGGGATATATTGTAATAAACTAAATTCTAAAAAAAATATTTTATTTATAAAGTAAAAATTTGAGTAATAATGATTAATTAAAAATATTTTGCATGTACGCTGATTACAAAGTTGTGTTTTTCATCCCAATTTCTGTCATAGAAATTTATGCATATTTATAAGTGACAAACTTTATTTTTATATCCCTAGTATTTACGTTTTATGAAAATATTTGAAGCAATCAGTGAGTTTCTTCATTTTAAACCTAAATTATGCTAAGAAACATTAAGTTTGTCACTGATAAATACAAATCAATTATACAAATCAATTTCCTACTTTTCTGTCTGAAATTGGGCAATCGTTTATATGACTTTTTTGTATATCTTGATGTCTACTATCAATCTTTTAAATATTTCCCTCTACTTAAATTAGGTCAATAAGGTAACAATCCGTCGAATTTGGAAATCACCATCTGAGTTTTAAAACCTCCCAATTTTTTCAATGACTGCTATTAAAGGTAAGGATCTAAATTTTGAATCATCACTTCTCCATGAAATTCTCACTCGTTTGATTCATCAAAATCCATCGCTCTTTACAGCCGGAAAAGGGTTCTGTACTACAATACATCTAAACATTGAAAATTTCCTAAAATGGGTATAAATTAGTTTACAACGATATCCGATGAGATACCTTTGTAGCATATCGTCAAAAAACTAATTTATTATATTAGAGTGGAAGTTTTTATGTTTGAGCTGCGCTTTAAGCGATTCTTATTCAGCTGTGTTTGTGTTTATGCAATTTAAATGGACCTACAGCATACTTCTTCATTTAGAATGTCTTACTAACCATTTACTTACATTAAGCTTGATTCCAGACCTTCCTCGTCCAGAGGTCAAAATCTTGAGTCGGTATATACTGTAGTACAAAGACTGTTTACCAGACTATTATTAAACAGTTTAAACCTGTTAGGACTGTCTACTTCAAAGAACAAATGTAACATTTTACGAATCTAGACAGTACAGTCAATATTCCAGTAACATATCACAAACAGTACTTATCTAACTGAATTCTCCTTTAAATAATTCGAGAAGTTAACGCTTGATTGGCTTATCTGCCACAAACATCTCTTCTACAATTTCAGAACTCATGTTCTAGAGGTCAAATATATATATATATATATATTATATATATATATATATATATATATATATATATATATATATATTATATATATATATATATTATTTTATACGTATTATTAAGCTATCAGGATACACCTAATTTGTATTCATTTAACTTTTATAAATACGACTAGAGAAGTTTGAATTTCTCTGTAGTTTTTGAGATTTCTGAATTTCCAGTTTTTGCAATTAAAATGTTTTCCATATTTATGAAGGACATAATCATAAAAACAAATCTATATATTCTTCCCTCCATATCGGACCCATCGAAGAAATTCATAAGTCCAGAAAGAAATGACAACATAACGTGATTTTTTAAAAAAATTATTATAACTAAAGTCGTGAAATCGTTGTGCAATACATAATTTTTTCATGGGCACTCGCGGTTGTGAAATCAAGCACAAATGCAACTTTTTATTATTTTAATGCAGCGATTTCCCAACGAGGTGTAACATTATGTATTGATTGATCCGGTTATGCAGCAACTTTCTTTCGATCTCAACCGGCCTTGGTTGCAGTTTCAAAACTGACTTCGCAACCAGTTGGTTATAATGGCAATCGTCGACATATTAACTTGACGAAGAATAAATTAATAAAGATATTTTAATGTCAGTTGGAGGTAGTTTTAATGTGGATAGATTAATCAAAGTTGCCTAGTTTGTAACCAGTCGCATTAATACTACACCGGTTCCTTGCTGGTTCATTAATTAGCCTTCAATAATTAATTTTTTTATGAAGATTAATTATTACGTGACATATAATAAAAAATTTAATTGCTTAAAAAAAGAAAATTAATCACTTAATACATTTCTCATTTATTTTCCGTTACTGTATATAATAAATTAAAGTTATATTTTTGCCTCTGTGATTTATTTTAAGCTTAATAATTAATAATCACTTTTTCCGATCCAGACCAATGGTATTTATAGGAAAATGAGTTAGAACCAATTTTATGTTTGTTTGTTTTATTTTATTGTTAGGTGGTCACGATTTTTATTGAATAAGAATCCATCCATACCCGAGCAGCGTATCTCGGTACTCCTGGTTCGTGAAAATTTTTTTTTTTTCAACTGGTTTATTGAAAAATATTACAGTCTATCTCAAAGGACATCTATAATAGTGTTCAGAGATCACATTCACACTCTATGTACAAAAAATAAAATAAAATTATAGAGAAAAATAATATATATACAATAAATAACAATAAAATAAATAAAAAAAGAACACAGACATACCTATATACACTATGTGAAATAATTGGGCATAATAGTAGCCTTTGCTTTATATGACCTCCTGAAAGTTCTCTTTTATAATTGACCTTAGAAAATTAATTAAATGTTTTCTACAAGAAAATTTTGTCTACTTTAACCATGTGGAACGTGACCACCTTAAGAAAAACATAAAATTATTCTTAACTCATTTTCCGTTCGGAGTTGACCCATGCATCAAATGAACTTTATTGTTGGAATTTTGATTAAAACCACCCTCCAGAGTCTGACCAATAAGAACTGAGATACCCTGTAAATTCATATTTAGTTTTCAATCATGTTTATTCTGGAATAAACCAAGGAAGAGTTCAAAATTACGAAAAATCCTCTTTTTCATTTTAAAGTCTAATGAAATGACAAAAAGTTTTAGCTAAGTACTATAAGTGAAACATAGCTTAGTACCATTCAAGTGAACTTGGCCGTTTAACGTTTTAATTGAATATTGAATAGTTGACCGTCGCATTATTAAGCAAGAGAATGGTCCGAGGAGGCGGTCATAAATAGACTAAATAGCAGCAAAACTATTTTATTAAAATCCGATGTTTCGACCTGACTTTGCAGGTCTTCTTCACAGAGGCCTGCATTGAGTTCTAAGTGAAACTTCTAGCTGAACACTCCTCCCTGAAGAAGACCTGCAAAGTCGGGTCGAAACGTTGGCTTTTAATAAAATAGTTATGTTACTATTTTGTCTATTTATGACAGCCACCCCGGACCATCTCCTTCTTTAATGTTTTAAAGGCTTCTGCAGACAGAATGCGATATGTCTGGGATATACAATATTCCTGTCGGCAGAAATATGGCGATATACTCGTAACAAATTGTATTACTACCTAATGCATTATAGCAATCACACAGAGCTCGACAGTCCGCAGCTATATAGACAAAGAATATCGTTTCATATCGCGTATTTTTTTTTTTTTTTTGGAACCTTATAATGAGTAAGAATTTATCATCTTAATAAAATACGGATAATACACTCTTTTGTAACTTAAATTACAAATTCTTTAAAGCCATATTTAAAAAAATGTTGAATACGTTTTTTTCAAATTTGTCGATATATCCAATACGTTGATTTGAATATATTATTCTCGGTAATAAGATTATATAAGTATAAATATTGGAACTATAAATTAATATCAATTTCATTATAGATAGATATTGTTGTACTTTGCTTGTATTTGTAAAACAAAAGGACATAGGTTTCAAAATACATTTATTTCATTGGCTACCTTCAACCTATTATTATTATTATTATTATATACCTATAATAAGATACAAGAATAACGCAACGCTAATGACCTTCGATAAAATATTCACTTATTAATCGCAGTATTTTAAGAATGTCATAATTTCCGACATATGGTCAATGTCAAATATATGCTCAAGCTGAACAAATCTTTCAGGGCTTCGCAGGAAATGTGCAAATCATTAATTATTGCGAGCCTTTTTTTTTTTAACTATTTTTCTTATGATAAAATAAAAAAAAATAATAAGATTTGTATTTCCTGCGTATATAACGTCATTTTCAAGTTTAGCTATAGTAAAAAAGTTTCTTCAAATAAAGCAAATAAAACCTTGCTGGGTTTTGCAAAAAATACATTAAAGCTGACGAAAGTTATGTTGAATAAAAAAATATCGTTACAATTATTTTTCTTCCACTTGTTTCATAGCCTACAGCAACTGACTTCACACCTGAGCAATATTTCAAATGAAATATTTTGAATTGTAAATACCAAAAGTTTATTGGATTTTGTATTTTAAGATATAGTAAGAGTATATCCTTTTCTCACTATTAATTTTAAACTTGAGAGAACAGGATATAATATTATTCCATAAAACAGTTATAAGAATATTATAAATATTATATATTTTTTATAACAGCATTTTCTTTTGAAAATAATAATATAATATTTTTTTTTATATGTTGTGTTTTTATTTTGTATTTTAAATATACAAAGGTTATATCTGTATTTAAGTTGTTGTTTTGATTAATTCAAGTTTCTTTTTGTTATATATATATGTAATTTATTTGTATTTATTGTAGATAGAGTGTGAATGAGCTAATCTATATCTGTTACTAATTTCCTTTATTGTGACAAAATTTAATTAATACAGTAAAGAAATTGAAGATAGAAATCCGAATCTCAAAGAACGAAACGACAAAATTGCTCAAAAATAAAAAAAGGGAGTATCTTAAAAATAAAATAATTGAAATCGAAACTAATAGAATCGAAAATAACGTAAGAGACATGTACAAAGGTATAAACAGATCACGTAAATATGTAGGGTCCGTAACGTCTGGAATTAGGGATGATAATAACAATATTCTGACCGATCCGGTTGACATATTGAATAAGTTTAAGGACCACTTTGACAATATTTTAAATACGGGAAATTATGATCTGTGTCCTCCTTCTGAGTACCAGAGTGCTGAACCGTTAATAGAAGGACCAAGTAAAGAGGAAGTTGATGTAGCTATCGGAAAATTAAAATCATATAAAGCAGCGGGAATCGATAATATTCCTACTGAACTAATTAAGGCATGCGGGGAAGCTGGAGTTTCTAAAATACATCGGTTGGTTAAAAAGATCTGGGTGAACGAGAAATTACCTGAAGAATGGAAAGAATCTATTCTTATTC
Organism: Nezara viridula; assembly: GCA_928085145.1. NCBI lineage: Eukaryota > Metazoa > Arthropoda > Insecta > Hemiptera > Pentatomidae > Nezara > Nezara viridula. The sequence continues at coordinate 103,659,179 of OV725080.1, read as the reverse complement.
CGATTCACAAAAAGGGTCCGAGGACGGATTGTAATAACTATCGAGGAATTTCACTCCTTCCGGTATGTTATAAAATATTCACTTCAATCTTAACCAGTCGAATCACGGAATACGCCGAGGAAATTATCGGAGACTACCAATGCGGATTTAGACGGAATCGTTCGACTATTGATCAAATATTTTCTTTACGGCAAATATTAGAGAAAAAATTGGAGTATAACGGTATTGTTCACCAGCTGTATATAGATTTTAAAAAGGCTTACGATTCTATTGACCGCCAGAAACTGTATAATATTCTAATCGAGCAGGGGATTCCAAAAAAACTAGTAAATCTAGTCAGGATGTGCTTGACGGAGACACTCAATAAAGTTAGAATCGGTAATAATTTGTCCGAAAAATTTGAGGTTCGTTCGGGATTAAAACAGGGGGATTCTCTTTCGCCTGTCCTGTTCAATTTGGCATTAGGACATGCCATTAGGGAGGTAATGCGAACCGAGAAAGGGTTGGATCTGGGCGGGACAACATCCGTGCTGGGCTATGCTGATGATCTGGTACTGTTAAGCGAAGACGTTGAAACTATAAAACTAAATACGACAACGTTAATGAAAGCCGGTAAAGAACTAGGACTCGAAATAAACGTGGATAAAACAAAATATATGGTTAGCTGCAAAAATGGCGATACTACTGGTGATATCGATATAGATGGTAATATGTTTGAACAGGTAGATAAATTTAGGTATCTAGGTTCTACGATAACTAGAAAAAACGAAATTGAAGAAGAGATTAAGGTTAGACTGAAGGCGGGGAATGCTTGTTATTTTTCTGTGACAAAACTACTTAGTTCGCGCCTCTTGTCCCGAAACTTAAAAATTAGAATCTATAAAACAATTATCTTGCCTACAGTTCTTTATGGATGCGAAACTTGGCCGCTTACATTAAGGGATGAGCAGCGTCTTAAGGTTTTTGAAAATAAAGTATTGCGTAGAATATTCGGACCGAAGAAGGATGAGTTAACCGGAGAGTTCAGACGGTTACACAACGCCGAATTGCGTGAGCTGTATCCGGGTAATATAATTGAGGTAATTTCATCGCGGCGAATCAAATGGGCTTGTAAAGTTGTTGGGCTTAGTAACGAGAGAATTCCTAAAAGGTTAATATTTGCTGTGCCGAATGGTAAGCGTCCGAGGGGTAGACCGAAGCGAAGGTGAGAAGATTGCATTAAAGCCGATCTGAAGGGACTGGGTTTGGACGGCGAACGGTGGAGGGAGGTGTGTAACAAGCGATTGGTGGTGTCGGCATCGAACCTTCGGGTTCGCTAAGCCTTATTATTATTATTAAAGAAATTGAATAAGTTAAAAAAAAACAATTTTTTTTTTTAGTGGGCCCATTTTATTTGAGGAGCAAGGTCATACGTTTTAGAATATTATATGATGTAATAAAGTACTTTTGTATTATACAATAATCTTAATACTTTCAGGGTTCCGTATTTGAAAACTTTTTTTTATAAACAATTATAAATACACGATAATTAAAACGCACTGTATCTTAAAAACCCAATATACTTTCTATTTTAAAAGATGTATTTAAAAAAAAAATAATCAGATATTTTTTGTCCAAGTTTGACTGATATTCCATTCGATCCAATCAAATACATTTTCGCATGATTAACACTATTATTATAACAGTAAACTTACTCCATAAACTTACTCCATTCTTAAAGTCAACTGGAACTTACCTGAAACAAAAATAAAATATTAATACATACATTTTAACGTGATTTACTATTTTAAAATGTAATTTAAAATAATGTATATAACTAATGTACTAGCATATCCATACTAGCAAAGTGGCTCTATTCATTGCCTTCATGTCTTTTATTCTATATGGCAAAAATAATATTTGATTTAATTTATTTATCGAATTTATTGCTTAATTATCACATATTTTAGATTTAATGCTGACGATAAGAACTACGTAAAAAACTTGCATATTGCACCATGTTCCAGATAACGTTCACGCATTCTCTGGATTATCAAGGAATTTAATAATTCTTATCGCAGTTTCTTCAATCGGGATTATCTTTTTCAGATTTTTTATATTTAAAACCCATAGTCTTATAAACACATTATCTCTATGACTTTTAAACTAACAGAGAATGTTAGTACTAATAACGAATAATTATCATGATTATTGTACAGTAACGTATAAAAATAAAAATGAACAATCATACATTAATGTTTCTTTAGTATATTCTACCGATTAGTTCTTAAATTTAATTCAGTTACTTTCGAGGAAGAAAAGCCTCGACGAGACTTGGATGAATAAATGTTAACAGCTGAAGATCGCGGCTTGACATTAATTAAAGTTGGAAAAAAACGATAAATATTCAACATGTAACTCCATCGAGGACCCATTGCACATTATTTTAAAATGCAAGAGATATGATAAATACCGGAAGAAATCCCCCTTCATCCAAAATATAGCTCTTTCCTCCAAGGGCTGGCTGATCTAGATAGGGATACCATTAAGGCATTGTGCAAACTTGTTGAAGAAAAATTGTTGGCCCCACAGTCGCTACAATTGGGAATAATAGTAAGGGTAGGGCTACCAAGAGGATTGCTTGAGGCAAGTTGAGCCATAAAAAAATTTGAGAGAGGCGTATAGTTATGAACTTTTTAAGATGTTTATGGGGTTATGAATTTTTGAGGAAACCTTATTTTTCATAAGAGCAAACATGAAACCGACTACAGCTGCTGTGAATGCAGACACTTTCACTAACAGCATTTTCAAGAAGAGGAGAGCAAGAATTTTTTTTAGGATGGAGGAATTATGAGATATCCACCCTTTGAGTTCTTGAGTTCATCAGCATTTGGAGAATTTGCAAACGTATCGCCATAGTGACCTGAAATTTCTTTAAGAACTTGATTTATAGTTGGCAAAAATAGGCACAAAATTCAAAATGAGCGATAGTAAAATAGATAAAATAGAATCTTCACTAGATGATGCCCAAATTTTTTTAATCTAAGTGAACAACTGAAGTAACAGAGTTTATGTAACATTTCCAAAAAGAATAAATGTTAAAAAGGAATTAATTTGCTATTAATCGTATCTAATGATGGTTCTTAGCACTCTTGCTCAATCTCCACTAGGTTTAGCCCTAGTGACGCGGTTGAGAGAGGAGTGCAGGGAACTCCTGGAGTCATACTTTTCCCTCCACAGTTGGAGGGACAAGTCTGATTTGGAGTTCTCTCGCCAAGTTGTAAATATTGTATATAGGTGTGCATGTGTTCTTTTTATTTGTTTATTTTTAGGTTATTTTATTCTTATTTATTGTATATATATTATATTTCTGTATAAATTATTTTATTTACTGTACATAGAGTGTGAATGTGATCTGTGAACACTATTATAAATGTCCCTGAGACAGATTGTAATATAATTCAATATATAAGCTTATAAAAAAAAAAAAAAATGATGGTATGATAACGTTTAGATCTCTATGACCAAACTGGAACAGATGAAGAAACAATGTTGCTTGGATTTTTTTGTGGAGGACCCCGTGAAAGAGGACTAACAACATAATAATATGAAAAATGAATTCCATGAACCAAAGAAACCTCTCATGTTATTGAAGTAATGGCAATGTCCTTTAACGTGATGGCCATCGACGACGGGTTTCTCCCATCAGATGTGACGCAATGGTCCAGCTGATCAGGTAGATGATGACCAATCAGCGCGCCCGTTACATAATAACCTACAGTGAGTGAATGGCAGGACTGAAAGCGATGGTCATTGAGAGATAGCATTGATGTGCAATGCCGTAATATTGTCTGCGATGACAACAGTAAGGTGGCTGAACTTAGCGGCTAATTTCATGAATGGAAAGGGTTATTTAATAAAGGACGTTTGATATTCTAATGTTTTAGTTATGGTTTCGTTAGCACTGAAATTATTTAGTATTTAACTGAAATTTGATTCGATGAATCACTTACTTATCCCAAAATCAGTTTGTGATTTTAAATTATTCACCTGCCAATGAACTGAATATACACAATTATTTTTTATGAAGGAATATATTATATTTTTTTTTAATAGTAACGACTTTATCTGAAACAAAAAACCGAGAAAAAAAAGTGGCATACAAAAATATTGAGCAATTAAGCCTAAGCTACCTCATTACTCCGAAACTCCCAATATTTTTGTATGCCACATTTTTTTCTCCATTTGAAATCAAATTATCTTATGATAGAATATTGTTTTTGAAACTGGCCTTTAAGGATCACTTAAACATCTTTTTATTTATTTTTCTTCGAGAATAATTACTGACTAAAAAAATAATAATAGAATAAAAATCCCCAAATTACATCCTTAAACTGCTACTACTGCAAAGCTATCCTCTTATTAGATCTCCTTTTCCTGGTCACGAAATATTTCACAAGTCAATCATCCGATTCGATGACAAGTATCGGAAATATCACAACCTACATACTCGTTCAACAAAAGAATTAAAATATCCAATCAAAGCTAAAAGTCGAGATGAAGCATTATAGAAAATTAGATTCATATCGTTATTTCGTACTTCCTACCCATTGGTTATTTTAATTAATTTCCTTTGAGTTAATAAAGCTGCAATTAATAATAAAGTTATAATATAGCATAATTTAATACTACTATAATAAAATTAATTTTGCATATAATAAAGCAAACACCAGACAAAATTAATGTAGTTTGGCTCCATTTGAAGTAAGGAAGTTATTAATATTAGGTTATTAATGATTGAGTTGAAAAGCTTGTTTAACTTCTACCATCTAGCGACCATTGGGCACCGATAACTCTAAGCAATCTAATTATCGAAGTACATTAGGGGTCCATTCTCTTCAAGTTAAGTCGATTACGAACTTAACTCTCTTGATATCAGCAATAGAAAATTTCCACTGGAGTACTCACAAAATCTTTAATAATCGTCGCACAGTGGACTGTCGTACAGTATAGCTGGAAAAAAGTCGAATTATCGATAGTGAATTTTTTTTTGAAAAATGAGATAAGTGGGCTTTAAGTCGAGTTTAGTTAGATAAATAAGAATCATTCTAAATTAAAACAAACAATATTAGTAAACATATTGAGAGTTGAGAACCAATATTTGGAGTGTTCTGGTTTGATCACCAGAGTGAACTAATAATAAATTTCTAAACTTAAAGTAATGATTTTTTTAAAAATATGGATTTGAACCGTAAAAGTACTGGTACTGGTGGGGAGAACTAATCCGAGAAGTAGGCCTAGAGGTCCTTTTTGCCAACCCCTGCCGGCCACCATGAGGTTGCCGCCGCGTACTTACCAGAGTGGGAATGTCAAGATTAATTTTTCCGTGGGCGACGAGAAATGAAGACTTACCGACCCAGGTAGAGAATCGAACCGACAACGTTTACAGAACGGAGCATTCTGAGATCTGCGTCCGAACGTACTCGGCCAACCTTTCCATAAAAGTTAACCTTTTAAAGATGTTTGAAGTGTAATTAATGAGTAATATTTATTTAAGTCTACTGTATTTTTAGAGGAATGAGAGGAGAGGAGGGGGAGATTATTTTGATTTTATCCTTGGTTTCCAGGACCCACAAAATGATACATGTTGTCAATTCGCATTAAATTTCTTTCACAAACATTAGCTAAATTAAAATTTCTCATTGGTCCCATTAGATATTACAGACAGCGCACTGTGCATCGATTTATTGAAGGATTTTTTAAAAATCTCTATTATGTTGTCATAATCGCGGATTTCGAGAGGACAAGGGGAAACTATCGTTCCCTCACCTAATAAAAATGTGAAGGCAAGAATATCGTTTCACCCACACCTCCAACAATTTGAGGTAAAAAGAAATTAAAATTAATAATAAATAAGTTACGGAAATGAATAAAATGTGTTAACTAAAATAGATTAAGAAAAGTCTGCTATCTAGCTACGCTAGGACCTAATGGTAGGTATGTAACTGTTTTATCAATACCTAAATGTAAATTTTATTTAAATTGTCATTTAGGTTCAAAGATAATAATATATATCAACATATCCTAGGATTTTATGATTCAATCACCCCTCAAGATTCACCTGATATTGTTATCACAAATTTCCGCAACAAACTAGTGCGATTGTGAAAAAAATTGTCTTTTTTTATTTAAGATTATACACACGAAGAAATCTAAGATATTTTTCTGCATTATTCATTTTTAGCTGGAAAAGTTGTAGAAATGTCCCCATGTTATGAAGGCTGTTCCCCTCCCACTCGGTGTTTAATATAAGCATTTGTTAGATACGTATTTACGTTATATATTCAAAAGTATTTTTTAAATATTTTTCAGTTTATATAATAAATAAAATCCTTACAAATATAGAAATATATAAACAAATTCATTTTAACAATTATATTTGTTCGTTTCACACTCATTGTATTGGATTTTACACAACAAAAAATCCCGCCAATTTTATTTTATTTTTTTTGGTCATTGGCTCCCCCGCCCCCAATTAAAATCGAAACTGCGTCTACGTATGCTGTAATGTTTTGTTTTTATCAATCACTTTACTCACCATATCTTTAATAATAATTAAACAAAATGATACTATGATAAAGAGATGAGCATTCATCCTCTCTAAGTGACAGAGACGTATAATTTACTAAATTTAATTGTTACAGTGCAATCATTGGGTAGTTACTCAACAAGTGTTTTCACGTCATTATATCCATATGTTCAAATTTACTAAATGTATTTCTTTAACACAGTTGTACAAACCATTAAGAAATAATAAAAAAATTGTTCCATAATATTATTTTTTCTTATCCTCCATTTTATTTTTCATCTATTACAATATAAGTACATACAATATATACGTATATATCTTGTTGTTTTGTCCTTACTCTGTTCTATGGCTATAATATTTCAATTCAATTTGGATTATTAACATGTTAATAATTCAATTTGAATTATTAACATATTAATAATATTTTTTCATTTTTGCAGGCTGAATTATCCATGTTTTTATTATCTGTTATTTTTTAATTGTTAAGCATACCAAGCGCCATTTTTCACTCATTAACAAGTATAGAAAATTCATTATTATATTTTGGACGCTTCTCAATTATTTTTATTCATCCGCTCTTTTTATGGTCATTTTTGTTTTGAGTATTTACAAAAAGGAAACTTGTTTCGATTTATTTTTGTGATAATTCTAAAAGTTCCTATCGTCTAAAACAGATTAAAGTCCTAATCCTTATCGAAGCGATATCTTTGTTATTTATTTATATTTGTTAACAGCCTTTATTCTCTCAGGATAAACATCTGTATCGCCAAAAACGGGTCGACTGCTCACAACAAACATTGATAACTGAAAACTCGATTAAAACATTTTTTTTCTTTTGTTAAGAAAAATCCTTAGTTCATTTCAAGTAAAAGATTCTGTGCTGATATGACTCGTGTTGTTTTTCTTTACTATGGAAATAGAAATTTTTTATAAGTTAGCTAAAATTGAATAGCTCCTTGAATAACCTCAATATTGTGAAAAACTAGGCGATCTGCCATGTAAATTCTATTAATTTTCTTATAAATAAGGTTTTGAAGAAATTTGAATTCGATCTAATTCTAAAAAAATATTTATTTCGCTTCTACGCCTAAAGGTCATTGGCTTGATAAATCTCAATTTAATATTCTCAGTAGTTCTTCAGTTCTTACATTTAGGATTTATAATTAAAAAGTGAAATTGGTCCTATTGTTCGGATAAGTTGAAATTATAATTTTAAAAATATGTTTGAAAATGCTCAACTAAACACATTCTTCGTAGCTTCATGTCCTAAAACACTATTATAAAAAGACTAATTTTATTTATTTATTTTTATCGTTGCCTCTACTCTGTAGGGTCTTTGGCAACACTTTTTGTTCACACTCTGTTGTAGAATTTTATATTTTTTAAAAATTTCAAGGTTTTTTCTAGTGAATGAGATTTTCTTTAATGCTCTGAGCCATATCCAACTTATTTTCTGTGGTTCTTGTTCTCTTAGTAAATAGGCATGTGAAAATTCACAATGCCCAAGCCTTAATCGGCAGAGGACTGTCTCTTCTTTCTTGGAGAGTCGATTACAGGTTTTCCATTTGGAAAAGTGGCTTTTTATTTCTTTTAATTTGGCTTCTTTTTGTTTTAATACACTTTTAATAGACTAATTTTAATGCACTTAATTTTGAAACTTTTAAACAGCTTTTTAAAATGTAGATTATATATAAAAACATCGATCAAGAGGATCGTTGTGAAACATACGTCTGATTTCGAAGGGGAGTGACAAATCCCGTACAATTACGATAGTTATCGGAGTTTTACCTTCTAGGCCCGAGTATGACCCCCAACTTTGGTAGAAAATTTATATTGTTTTCTGGTTTGTAGATTCTAAAAAATGGGTACCTAATCGTTCGTTGGGTCAGAAAGGAAACTTAGCGATTGAGAGTTGATACATAAATCTCTTCTCTGTCCGATGATAATGATACAGTAATCCCTAATCAAGTACCTAAGACCGTTTAAGGATTGTAGTCATATATTAATTTTCTTATATATATTTTTTTTTTCATCACTGAATTTCGAAATACGATTCTTTTAAAATAAAAGAAATTGGTACACATTCCAGAGTTTTCTTTGTAGGAACATCTAACATAAGGAGAGCCTCCTCGCTAAGGCAAATTATTTGAAAGAATACAATTTCGAAGGCGTTCCATGCAGTCAACTAGTTCTACCAGTTTTTGACCATCCCTGCTTTAAATGTAAATTGTCAAATTAGTCCAAAACCTGATTCGGAAAAACTTATAATTCAATTTTTTTTTTTTTTAAATAATAGCAGCTGCCATACTGAAACAAAAAAAAAAAACAGATTGAAGTCATTTCTTTGTATTATTTATCACAAATTTTGGAGTCCTGGCAATGGCCAGATTCTCCACTCAAGACATGAGTGTATGTGGCTAAAGCGTTCTCGCTCAAACTCCACCGGCTTTGGCACCAGTGAGGCGGTTGAGAGAGTAGCGCAGGGATTTGGGTTCCCCACCTGATTGTATATAGGTATGACTGTATTTTTATGTTTTTAATTTACTTATATTTAGGTTATTTTATTTTTTTTATTGTATATAGTTTTTATTTATTATTATTTAGTTATTATTTTACTTTTGTTAATTTTGTTTCCTTTTTGTATATACGGTGTGAATGTGTTCATTTATCAATATAATTATTGTCCCTGTGACAGAATATTATATGTCTAAATAAATAAATAAAACAAAATTTATCACAAAATAATATCGATATTTTTCTGCATCACCTCAGTTGCTTATCTAGACAAAATATAAAACATACCGAAAACCAGCTGTTTTATCGGTATTTCATTGTTGGCCTACGAACTATTTGGTTCCAATAATTCAATAGCAATATAAGGTAAATGTACCAGTTATAGACACTTTAAGAGAAATTTTCGACATTAATGTTAACCAGAGCTTTAGTTCTGATTGTAAATCTTTGCAAATAGATTTACTGGTCACCAAATTTAATCTTTGTAGATTTCTATGTTATCAATTACTTAATTATCCATAAAAAACATGAAATTCTGAACTCATTTTGCACCAATAATAGACACTCAGGTGTTGGGTTCAACAGGTTTTTTTTATATAAATAAAAAAAAGATACAAATATATATATATATATATATATATATATATATATATATATATATATAAATGTTGCACATTTTACACTAAGAAATGGCAAATTGCAGAGGAATGATTCAAAATTTGAAATTTATCTCATAAGAAAAGTTGTAAGAAAACTCCCTGGAACAAACCCTAGCCTTGATCCATTAAAAAATCAACTATTGTGGCATAGTATCAATCAGGTTCAGTCATCGCCCTCCTAATTGTTTCAACTGCATTTCTATTCATATTTGCACTCTCACACTATGCAAATACTCATCGAGCGTGTCATTGAGGAAAAATATAAAACGACTTAGGTAAAACCAAGTGCCAATTTAAGATGATTTTTCATGGAAAATTAATTGAGAGTAACAGTTTTGTAAATATTCAGACTACATATTTCTTAAATCTTCCTAAATCAGGCATCATAATATTTTTCGCTAGGATATTGCACAAGAGTTATGAAGTTAAAGTATTGATCTCGGGGAAGGTTTGAGGAAAAATTTAACAGAGTTAGGACGTATCTCCTACCATTACGAGGGTAACGCATCTCGATAATAAATATATACTATATTACCAATAATATAAACCACTGAGCTGAAGATAAAGCATAATAATATATAATGGAACTGAAGATAAAATATAACATTACTCGACAGTAAAATTACAATTACAAGAAAAAAATTATAGCATCGTTCTTGAGAGGTTCAACTATAAATAATAATTGTCTATCTCATAATTTTTAGTATCGTGAGGAAAGGTATCGTAAAATTGTTTTATTTCTACCACGATATTTCCTTCGTTGAATACTACAATTAAAGTATAATATCATCTTAATAATTACATCAATTTATACAATTCCAATGCGAATAATGAAATTTAGTTAGGTTGTTTATAGCATAATAAATGTCTCTCTATTTTTTTTATGACTTTTTTATAATGATTTGATATGAAGATTCAATATTTCTGATTTAGGTGTGTATTTTTCACTATTTCTAGCCATCATAGTAGACTGACTAGCAGAAGTTTCTTATCACGATTTTTTGGAAAACGAAAAATATGAAAACGACATTTTCCAATGTGTTTAAAAAAAATATAATATTTATTACAACTCTAATCAATATTCTCAAAATTAAATAAATGTTTAATACAAATCTGTGCCCCGATGATAAAGAAAATCATATCCATTCCTTTATTAAATAATCTAGTAACTAAGAAACAAATTTCGATTGCATGGTGTCCTTTACCTCCGGGGTACAGAAAGATAAATTGATGAGAAAAACACAATCTACATAGTAATACAAGAAATAAATGAGAATAATTATAAAAATAACAGGGATAGGATTCGGATGATGATAACTATATTTGAATTTAATGTCAGAGCGAGTATAAAAAACCAATAGTTGATTAAATATTAAGAAACAAAATTCGGTTTCCCCAAAGAGTTTATTAAAAACCTACAGTTTATTTGAAACATATAATGTAAGAACAAATTAAGTGACTATGATTTGATGTGGAGGAATTTCGGAAGGAATTTGAACTGAATGATTTTTTAGCTGAAGCAAAACATGAGGAGGGTCGTTTTATTGTGATCTATGATTGCATATGGAGTCGAGAGCGTTGCTCAATTTTACATAGAATAGAGAAATCAACTTAATTCTAGGATAAAGTTCCTAAAAAATAAATATATTTTTAGTATAAATTAATACAAAATCTGGCATTGAGACCTATTACAATAATATATACCAATAAAAACAAATATTTATATAAACAATATTAGTAAAATCCTATTTATGAATTAAATAATTAACAAACGAAATAAAGCTAAAATCAAAAATCGTAAGCTTCCCTTCTTTGAGTTCATTCGTTGTAAAAATAGCATAAATTTTATTCCATCTAGAACCATATTTCTTTTTTTAAATTAAATATATTTTTTGTTATTTAGTCGTTATTGCCAAAAAACACTCATTAAAAGTACTTATAAGTTCGTTTGTATCAGATTTGTCTCATTGTACAGTGCGATAGTGTTTTCGTTACCATGTTTCCTCAGTAATTGTAGGTTTCGAATCATTACGTGACATCTGATGAGAAAGCGAAAAGCTATTTTCAGTTGTCACATTCTTAACCTTCCTGATAGAGTTGTTTTGAACACCTTTCTCAGAAAGGTGGTTCTGGACTGATGTGTAAGAGCATACCTGGATGTCATATATATTCCGGCCACTGGTTTTACTGAAATCGGTCAAACCAGAAGAGCAAAAAATGGTCTCAGCAACGGCTCTTCGCTTTAGAAAATACATTTTTTCTCCAGTGGGCTCCATCCATACCTTCAGTCAACATTTACTTCAAAACTAAACCCAAGGTGAAAAATAAAACCTCTAAATGTAGGATGAATAAAGCGGACCCTACATGGTCATTCTGAATTGCACTAATGACGTTCCGAATTATCGTGTAAGGTAGTGAATGAAGTACTGATGGTGGTGCGCTGCGGATTTCCGAACATCCGGAAATCAAAGGTTCATTCACGATAAGTGGAGGGGGGACTGAGGTAAAAGTAATGGGAAGACTAACCATACTACTGGATAGGTTAGGTTACCTAGGCCTCACAACCATTATAAATTTCTGATTTTCATTATATGTAAATAGTTAAATAATTTTTCATATCCCTTGTTTATAATTTTAAACCATCTTCAACTATTTCTTTTAAATAGTCAAGTGGGCAACAAATTTAAAAAAAAAAAAAATGAGGAAACTTCACAATTTACTTTAAGAAAAAGAAAAACTTTAACGTTGTGTATATTTTTCAGTTCTTTTCCCATTTTCCTCAACAAATTTATTATTTTCGCAATACCTTTCCTTAATTTTTGTAAGTAGTAGACTTATATTTTACTAACTTTTGTCAAAACGATTTTCTATGAGACTAACATTCTATGAGACTACTACTAGATAGGTTAGTTTACCTAGGTCTCGTTATTAAGTAAATAGTTGTTTATATCCCTAGTCTATATTATTATTAACCATTATCAACTATTTTTTCTTTAAATAGTTAAGCAGGCAATAAATTGAAGAGAAAAAAAAGTGGAATCTTCACAATTTACTTATATCATAAGCAAATAAGCATACCTATGCTCTTTCTTTGTTTACAACTGAGCTAAATTGGTATCAGCAACGATAAGTAATGATCAGTAACGATTGAACGTGTAAGGGTCTTCATGATCAAAGCGATAGCGGGCAATCTTTGCACTTCTTGTGACTTTCATTCATGAATTACCGTGTAGGGTCTGCTATACCTTCAGTCAGCATTTACTTCAAATCTAAACCCAAGGTGAAAAATAAAACCTCTAAATGTAGGATGAATAAGGAAGTGAAGAGTACATATTTTGAACTTAAGCGTATATTCTATCATTATCAATATGTTTGAAATGTATATTAATAGATTGACTTTATTTACAAATGAAAATTAATAAAAGAATATTAATCTTCTATTGAAATTCCAAATAAAAAAAAAAAGTAAAGAAGTATTGTTTCCAGACCAACAAGAAGGTGGTTTTGCCAAAATTACGTCCAATAACCAAGTTTATAGAGGCTGGATGTGCCCCAGGAGGGTTTCCCAGATCCCAAGGATGATCAATGGCAAATGTAATAAAATAAAATGTAATAAATATCCAAAATTCAGAAATAAAAGTTTAATTTTGTAATTAGCTATTAAATGTCTTAGATTTTATTTTAAATGAATTGGAATGAAACTCAACTTTTTTGTTTTACTTAAGATACAATAGAGTTCTGAAACTAAACATAAATTAACTTCTTGACTCAATATCTCAACAGGCAGTTACATATGAGGGAAGCATTTTTTTTTTACCAGTTGTACGTCTACTTTCGATAGAATTTTTACTAATCATCTAAAAGTTAAAACAATTTATTTCATGCTCCAGGAATAGCTCTCCTTATTTAGTCCAGTAATTTCCGAACCCTTCCCCTGGACATCTGCAATCCCGTTGCCTTTGATCCCTTCATGTCATACCCATTCCACATTAAGCTAAGCTTATTGGCTATTACCGTTTGTTTGCGGAGATCTAGGTAATTCCAGGTTACTCCAGAGCCTTTCCTGAGGTTTTTTTTAACAGTGATTGGTCAAATGTTGAAAAATTTAGTCTTCCAGAAGTAGCTATAAGAAAGTAAATGCATGCTGTTCATGAATATTTATAAATACTATTGCCGGTAAAGAAAGAAAAATCAAATTTCTCTGCAATTATTTCGTATATTTTATTTATTTTATTATTAGCTCTAATAATGAATTTGTTTTTTAATTATAATAAAAATGGTATTCGATTTAGAAGTAAATAAACTTCCAAAAGCCACCATATATATAATATTATTATATACTAATAATATAATATTATATTAGTAAATAGACATTTAAGTGCATCGAAATTATATTAATGTGGGACCAATGTTATTAATATTTTTGAATCTACTGCTAATCTGATCTACAACACCGTACTGAGACCAATCTTTGATTCGGCGAAATAAACACACATAAATAAAATACAAACAACACAATCTCAAATCTACGAAAAATTGTCAACGCACCTTGGTACATGTCAAATAACACTATATATAACGACTGTAAACGTATCAACAGTAAAATTCTAAATCCACGGCAAATACAATTCATTTCATTCTTTTACTCTAGAACACCATTAATCTTTTCTATTTCCTGCTCCCTGTTACCTGATCGACGCAGAGTGAAAAGAAAATGGCCTTCATTAATAACAAGAAAGAACTAATCAAGAAAATTCGCAGCTAATGACTAAAACATCAGATTTGCTATATGTTGCAGCGCAGGTGCAAATGACATGAACAAGATATTTTTTTTATTTTCACCAAATTTTTTAGTCCGAAAAAGAATGGAATGAAAACGAAGCTGAAAAAAAGATAAGAAAAAAATCATATATTAGGAAATCACGAATATTGAAATGAAGGTTACGAAGTCGTGCACAAGCTTGGAAAGCAATCATAAGCAATCGGTGTCGTCCGAAAGAAGAGAAAAAAGTTGATTATATTCAAATTTTATTTTTGTGAATTCGTTAATATGTACTGAAACGAAGAACTTCCGCCAGGAAATGATTTAACGTGTCAAGAAAAAAGCGTTCAAATTTAACACTACAAGCATTATTATTGCTGTAACTACTGTTATTTAAAAAAAAAAATCAAATCCAGTAAAAAACATTCCGATATTAATTGGGTCCATTATATTTTTAAAATCGCGATATCAGAATATTTTCGAACTCTCCATCAATAGTAATGATTTTTTATAAAAATTGCTATTATGCAGCTATTCCAAGGCTTAGCATGGTATCAATAAATCCATTTATTAAAAGGTCCACTTTTTGCTGGCTGAATCTCGGACAGAGTCCATCTTATTCCAATATTAGAACCTTATTTCATATTCATTCAGGACAAGATTGCCGATTTCTTAAAAAAAAAAAACTGATAGAAACCATTTTTCATTAGTATGTTAGTAACATTAATATTCATCTATTCTTTTAATAGGAAGATCTCTTCCAAGTTCCAGGAAGTAAAACGAGCCTTCAGAACGACCTCAACGGGCGTGACGCACTAGCTGGCGGAACTGATGAGATGGCTTGCCCGTTCTCGAAATACATTTGGGAAATGTATCGATACAGTAGCAATATAGTAATGGGGCCTCACTGATAATAATGGAATAGATAACTCATAGTCATAGATATAGGGCCACTCGAGATGATGGATAGCGTGACGGGACCATAGCTCGTATAAGCTGATAAGTTAAAAAAGTTCCTCATTATTTTGTCGATAACATTTTTTTAAAATGGAATTGGTTAAAAATAGACAGTTTATAGTAACACTTTTTTTTAAATAATAAATTTACCTATTGAGAAATTCTACAAATGCCTTTTGGAAGATATATAGCACTAGCGCATCAAGGATTTTAATTTTGGGAAACGCTTTAGACCGAAAACTTTTTTTTTAAGTGTAAACTTCTTTAGACGCGTTTCGCACTTTTTTGTGGGGAGTGAATGAGATTGATCCGTCAGATTTTAACGCTCGGGTAAAGTCGGCTATAGTCGACTGATTGAAATGTTTTTAAAATATCTCAAAACTAAAAATCGGGCCTGCACACTATATGCGAGGAAACTGTTCAACATTTCATCCTCTCTGTAATAAGCTATAATTCAAAACTGTATCTTAACGCGACACCGTGTCAGGGAGGCGAATAGCTAAAAGTAGTGTCGAAAACCAAATGGTAACGAAGTTAGTTGAATATATGGATTAAAATATTTCATATACTAAAAATCGAGCCTGCATACTGTATGCGAGGAAACTGTTCAACATTTCATCCTCTCTGTAATAAGCTATAATTCAAAACTGTATCTTAACGCGACACCGTGTCAGGGAGGCGAATAGCTAAAAGTAGTGTCGAAAACCAAATGGTAACGAAGTTAGTTGAATATATGGATTAAAATATTTCATATACTAAAAATCGAGCCTGCATACTGTATGCGAGGAAACTGTTCAACATTTCATCCTCTCTGTAATAAGCTATAATTCAAAACTGTATCTTAACGCGACACCGTGTCAGGGAGGCGAATAGCTAAAAGTAGTGTCGAAAACCAAATGGTAACGAAGTTAGTTGAATATATGGATTAAAATATTTCATATACTAAAAATCGAGCCTGCATACTGTATGCGAGGAAACTGTTCAACATTTCATCCTCTCTGTAATAAGCTATAATTCAAAATTGTATCTTAACGCGTCAGGGATAAAATAGTGTCGAAAACCGAATGATAAGGAGGTTAGTTTAATATATGGATTAAAATATTTCAGATACTAAAAATCGGACCTGTATAGTGTAAGAGAGGGAAATGTTCATCAAGTCTTTTTTGTCTTTGAGGGAATTTTGTCTTTTTTGTAATCAGCTATTATTCAAAATTGTATCTTAACCCATCACCATATTAGAGTGTAGGAGAGGGAAAAAGATAGTGTCCAAATGATAACGAGCTTATGCTAATATGTAGTACAAATGCTAATATTATCACATCATTAAAATTTTGTTTAGACAACATTATTAAAAATGTATAAAAAAAAAATAAGACTAGAAATAATATAAATGATAATAATAGTAGAAATTCTTAGGCATAATGGAAAATATATAATAATATAACATTACATAACCTTCAAACTGAAGATTTCCACCATAAATATTATACAGTCGTTGGAAAAAACATAAACTATTTAACCACTAATTTAAATAAATTATAAATCATTAAGGACATTTTTAGATTGGCCTTGCTTTGATGTCTATAATTAATGCAATAGAACATTGTAATTAACTTTAAAAATTTCTTATTAAACGAAATTAAACTAATTAACTGTGACTACAATACACCTCGAATACATGGATTAGTAAATTTACATAAAAGTGGCGCTCCACTTAGTCCTATCATCAGTAATATTATTGTGAAAACTGAAAAATTCGGTTAAACACCAAACTAAAAAACTCAATGTAGGTGGATTAAATGCTTGAAAGAATAAATAAAATAGACAATAGGTAAATATTGGTTGAACTGTTTTGATGTAGAAAATTTATTTACCAATATCAACTGGAAAGATGTGATCAAAATAATTGAACAATACTGGGATAAAATAGAACCGTAAACCCAAATTAAAGGATTTTATGGAAGATATGTATTAAAAATAAATTAAAATATAATATCTGTATGATTCCAGACACATTTATAATCTGAGAAGTATGGTAATAATTTTATTATATTTTTATATTTTCTAATTACTATTACACAGGTATTTTTTAAACTTTGTTGAATAAGACTTTGTTTATTTGGTTTATATAATCTAGTCAGGAAAGGTAGGAAAAGGAATCCTTATATGGTATAAAGTAATATTTACCATAAATATTAGACTATTTTAAAGAAGGCTTCCTGTAAAACAAGTTGAAAAATTTTAATGAGTCAAAATTTTTAAAAAATACCGTAAAATATGTGTTTAATACAAGCAATTACTCATTAGGTATTAACAATTACTCTAATTTTAAATTAATATTTGGTGTAAATTCGACATCAACGTGTTTTGAAAGTGTGCTTTTAAAGTTGAGTGATGTTATAGTCGTATTCCTCACTCATCCACTCCTTTCACATTATATTTTGAACTTATTAATGGTTATTAAATCACTTTATACGGAAGAAGAAAATTATAGTGAAGACTCGCCCAACAGAACAATACAAAAACAAAACAAATTAATTCAGTTATTATCTTTTTAGAACACAATGAGATAGGGTGAAAGTCATCCCACTGGACAATGAGTATTCATAAAAATGTATTTAAAAAACTAATCGGTTACGTAAAACCTTCATCAACTACCTGTTAAATTCATAATAATTCATTTTAATTGTTTTATTACTTTCTCTTTTAAATATTTTGATATATATATATATATATATATATATATATATATATATATGTATATATATATATATATTAATTTAAAAAATACAAAATGGATAATCGAAGATGGTCCGGGGTGGCGGTCATAAATAGGCTAAATAGTGGCCTTCTTCAGGGAGGTGTGTTCAGCTAGGAGTTTCACATAGAACTTAGAGTTGAACACACCTCCCTGATGAAGACATGCAAAGTCGGGTAATAAAATCGTTTTGCCACTATTTATCCTATTTATGACCGTCTTCTTCCTTTATAATGCAACGGTCAACTATTAAATATCCAAAAAGGATAATCCTATAAAACAAAATAATTAACTTAAATATTTAATGTTAAATTAAATATTGAAAAAAATATATTAAAACTTATATTATCAGTTTATACAAATAACTATTTTAAATTCAAGATTGTTTTTTATACCAAGTTATCACTCTGCACGTACGTCGAAAAATGTCTGAAATCAGGTAATTGCCGAATTTCAACATTTCATGATAGAAAGAAAAATAAACTCAAAACACTGAATATTCATGATATTCAGTCCTCTTTTCTTTTAAGTATTATGAACAATAGGAGGTTATGATACTATTGAGTAGAATTAGTATTAAAAATTAATTGTTGCGTATAAAGTTTACGCAAAAATAAAATAATCCAAAATCAAAACGATTTGGACATAATGGATTCCCAAATTCGAAAATTGAACACGTGTACAATATTTAAAATTACATTTTTTTCGTTCCTTGAATCTTTGAATAATTAATTAAGTGCTTTATTAAATTATTTAAGAAGTCAATATAACGCTAATTTGGAATGTATTCGGCAAAAGTTTCCAATTTAACGTAATCATAATCATGTTGTAAGTAGTAAATTTTTAAGGATGGAAATATTCAGGATATGCAATCAATAATCATGTTTATTAAGTTTGCCGACGTTTCGAACAAAGAGTGTGGGTCATCAAGGCAATGATTCATCCTTCGTCCTTAATATATATAATATACACACACACACACACACACACACACCACACACACACATATATATACATATATATATATATATATATATATATATATATATATAATTACTATTATTATTATTTTTGAATTCTATCGGTTTTCGGCCGTAGGTAGCTGAGGAAGTAAAATGATGACAAACCGATTGTTTGTTTTAGGATGTAACGAAGCTGAAGTAATTTATATGACCGCCAAACATAACTTTTTCTCTAACCTTGTTGAAAATTGGTCGTTACTAAAGAGTAGCTCATAATAAAACTCAAGGTTCGGAGTTCCAGGTTTTTAAAAATAAAAATAAGAAAACCGAGCAACTTATACTTAAACACCATAGTCTTCTTGCCAGTGGCTTCATTTTTATTTGTTTTATTAAAATTATATATAACATATTTTTTGCTAAAATGTTTATTGATTTGCTATACAGTAATCCTATGCGAGTGCTGTTTTTTTGTTAATTTGTACATGCTCCATACATTGAGCATGTCTCAATCCAAGGACATATAACATATGTTTTTATAAAATTTATAAATTATACTGCGATGGTATTAAAATATCTTCTTACAATAAATAAAAACTCATTCTCGTTAAACTTTTACGTCCACATTGTGGAATTTTAAAACATTTTGCCTGAAAGTATCAGTCAATAAGTAACAATATATATTTTCTTTTCTGTTTATTGGAATTTTTTTGTGAGTGTATATTTTGACTATGTTTAGAAGAGGTATAAGTTTTAACATTGTGAGTTATAATTGGTGTCCTTTAGGAGGTAATTTTTCAGTTTGGTTGTTTGAGCGGTGTTTGCTATAACGGTTGATTATAAATAAATAAAAAATTGTTACCGTAAAGTTAAACGTAAGTATTCTATAGTTCCTATCATTGTTATTCATTTTTATATAGTTGAAAAAATATGTCAATATATTGGACGTTGTCACCTTTTGTAGAACATCTCAGTAAATGAATCATTAAATAAAATATTCAAAATAAATTAGGATCATTGCCTATAAATAAGATGACATGTCCGGTATGTTTTGACAATAAGTTAAATCATGTATGAAATTCCCGTTTCGATTTATGCATTATAAATTAGTTGCACCTTGCACCGCTACTATGTATACGTTCATCCTAATAAACGTATACAAGACAGTATCCAAAAATTTCCCTGGTGTTGCGCTTTGAAAGCAAAAAAGGATTTCAATGAGAAATTTCCTCATACAATTAAATATGAAATTAAGTCAGATAGAAGTAGGCGAGACTGGGTACAGTAGTGACAGTCATCATATTAGCGAAACTATAAGGAATTGCCGCTAGGTTTACTAAGAAGAAAAGGACGTTGTGCCTTCCTGAACGTATTTAACAATATTGCCAACGCATGGCGTGACATTAACGCCAGTAAAAGCCTTCATTATTTCTTAACGGGCATAAATAACTAATTTTCCCCCGTTATAAGTTAAACAATAGTTGTTAATTAGCAATTACTTCGTACGTACATAATTTCATTCTATCGAGGCGACTGTTTTTTTGTGAAAGAGTTTGTTGGGGTAGTTTTGTGACATATTTCCTGGGTAAGGTTATGGCAAAAGTAAATTTGTTGGTTTTTAGATGCGCACGAAAAACGCACGAGGAAGATCGCAATTTGATTCTTACAGAAATGTTTATGCATTATTAGTTATGAGGGATTACTTTTTTCAATAATATTGTATAATAAGATAAAAGTTTATATAAAGTTTATCCCCGAAGAGGGATACAGGCTAAAATCCAATAAAGAAATATACAAAAATTTGGAAGATTTGGAAACAGTCGTCAGGACCAGAAAGGTTCTACGGGCACGTGGTCAGGATGAATAGTGAAAGACTAAACAAGAAAATTTTTGACAAAGTTTGCAGCTATAAAAGTATGGGGGATATGTAAAACAAATAAAAGAGGAACTAGAGAGGCTAAAAATTACGGATAAAGATTGCTTGGATAGAGAGCTTTTTAGGGAAAAACTGAAAGGGGTTGGGGTTCTTGTAGGTGGGAGGGAGAGACGAGGAAGAAAATGGAATAAGGAAGAGCGAGAGGAACAGTCCAGGAGGATGAGAGAGTATTGGAGTAAGAGAAAGGCTGAGGGAGTGAAGAGGAAACGGAAATGATATTCGCGTGGTCCTTGCTGGCCGGTTCGTGGAAAAAAATAAATAAATAAAAGATTTTAGACTTTTTTTTTAATATGTCACTGCCGATCCCAAGTACTGCTACAACATATAATATAGTTGTGACATTTTTCTTTTTTATTCTAATTT
Organism: Nezara viridula; assembly: GCA_928085145.1. NCBI lineage: Eukaryota > Metazoa > Arthropoda > Insecta > Hemiptera > Pentatomidae > Nezara > Nezara viridula. The sequence continues at coordinate 103,637,703 of OV725080.1, read as the reverse complement.
GCTCCTATGAGATAAACATATACTTATTGACAAGATTTTAGTATTTATAAGTAGTCAAGTATACACTTTACTACAAAAAAACACATGTCTCCTATCTAATTGGTATACTAACAAAATTGGGGATTAAATGGACATAGTCACAACCCAGATTTCCCTACAAATGACGTTTCCAATCATACACCAGTCATCGTTCTTGGTACTTCTACACATCTGTCTTAATTTTATGACAGTTAAGAAGTAATAAAACATCGTAATAAAAACAAAACCTTAAGTTAATACGGCAAGATAGACTTATAATCCCAAGCATTGAGAAAATACATAGTTTTTTTTAGCAATAATTTAGCACTTATATTTCTGAAAGGTCTGATACAAAGCTAAGGTTCTTCTTACAATGGACTGATTATAAACTTAGTCTGAATCCATTATCGGCTGAAGGTCTTATTCCTGACAATCGTATGAATAATAAATACAAAGCCTGGTTGTGACCTACATTATTGCAATAACTGCGCTTAACCATCATTCTCTATTCCCTTGAAACGTGTCATGGCAGGAGCGGTATTGCGGTTTTCCACTTCTCAGGCTTGAGGTTTATTTATTTTATTTGTAGATTATATTTTCTATACAATAATAAATTTGTATTACTCAATATTGAAACTATATTAATATTTCCTCTGTACTATGGCAATACTTTCTTGGTTATAGAATTGCACAGGAAGATTAATGAAGCCTCAAACCAATGAAAATGTTGTAATAAATTGAAAATTTTAATTTTATCATATTGATTTCATATAAAACACATTTTAAGAGTATGTGAATCGGCTGTGGTTCACGATAAATAATTAAATAAAAAAACGAATTTAGATTTATCATTTATTTATATTAGCTTTTTACTTTCCTACCTATACTAGGTAAGGAAAGTATTGCAATTGGGTCAAATTTCCGACATGCGGTTTTCGACGGATCTATACGTTTCAGAGCCCCCTGAGTCCGAAAAACACATTTTTAGCCATTGGTCTGTCTGTCTGTCTGTGCCAAGATTTTCTCGGAAACTACTGAACCGATTTTGTTGCTAATTTTTTTATTTTATAGGATTCTGACTACTGATGCCTGTGACAGAAATTCGGTGCTCCACGCGCAATAGCTTGCGCTCAATAAATGAATAACATGTTTTTCTATAGACTGTAGCGCAAAAACGACATAATGTTCTAATCATGGTTCTTTCAATTTTCGTATACACATTAAATTCCCGAAAAAATTCAGGAAAAAAAGTTACAAAGAAAAGAAAAATGTTATGTGGCCTAACTCCCTAAGTATATATTATACGGTAAAATTTATAATAAAACTTTTGAAAGGTAATTTTTGTTGTAAACATTTCTTTATTGAGTAATAATACATTTTGATACAACTAAGGACATTAGTATTAGTGACACAAGAGTTCACACTATTGAAGATTGAAGTGAGTTGACTTCAATTATTTTAAAGTTTCTATTACTTTTTAATTTATTTATTACTTAATTTTCGTCTGTCTTCTTTGTTATTTTTTTCTTTCTCCACTGCCTTTGGTAAAATTTAATAAAGTAAAAAAAAATGCTTGTCATTTATAGTGTTTTTATTTATTTATATAAGTTTCAGAGATATTTTATTCCCTTATTTTCACCATATATTATGCTATTATGCATGATGTAATGAAATTCCCTACAAAGCCATATAAAAATCGTTCATTTTGGCCAACTATTAACGAAGTTACAGCTATTCAATTTCCATTGTAAGATTATGGTTTCAGATCATGGTGTCAGAAAGTGGTGGATGAGAGAATAAAGATGACTATGGGAAAGTAAGAGAATCGGTTGCCCGCATCACACAATCTTAAAGGAATTTAAATCGTAGAGGAAATAGCTACTTTTAACAGAAATTATAGTTTTACAATACTAAGCTATGGCAAAAAGTTTTTGATCAGCAATATTAGGAAGTATTGAAATTTTTAAACTCATCAGCAAATGTGCTGAATTACCTAAGGGAGATTAAAGAGCCAGTAGCAAAGGTTTGAGATGATTATGATCTTGGTTCTGCTTCGCGGGTTCCAGATACTTCGATGAATAGCGTTACAGCTTTCCATTTCTAACATTACGTTGCACTTACATTTCTTTTTAACTTGTAGTCTTTATTCACACCTGTCAATAATAATAATAAATCAGTGAAATATTCGTGATGGAATGGCATGTGAAGAATGAAGGGAAACCTTACAAAACCTATAAGTACAGTAAATACGGCTGATGTCTTAAATATGCGAGAAGGTACCTCATACAGCTCCTCTTTAACTCTCACAACAAACGTTACCTGGTATGTGTGTTATGGCCATGTCACATATGAATATGTTTGCTAGTTATTTTTAATTTGTCACGGAAGTGTCATTTGTAAGTGGTATATGCTCGTTAACTGCAAGATTACTTCCTTTATAGAGTTAATTAAGAAATGTATAGCCTAATGCACTATTTTAACTAACAATAGTATTATACGTCATATATAAAAGGAAATGTTTTTTGCTATATAGTAGTCTTATTTGGTTATATATTATATATATAAAATATATATTTCCATAGATATATATTAAAAAATGTTGATTAACATGTCTTATGTTTAAATTTCCAAATCACCAAACTATTTCAATAAAAGAAACAAAAAAAAAAAAATTCAACGAATAAACATAAACGTCTGGTATTTTTTAAAAATTTTTTGTGGTTTGGAGTGATTTTTAAACCTCTGACCTAGCCTCTAAATCTAAAATTCATTTTATCAATCCTGAAATGTTCAGTTATTTTTCAATCCAAGCCTAACGAGTCCAGGATTTCATTTTGTGGACCTTTTTTTACTTTTTGTAATTCAAACGCTAATTAATCTGAAGAAACGGTATGCAATGCTATCTAACTGTAAGTGATCCTTCAAGACCTCCCCCATTAAAAAAAAAAAAAAAAAAAATATATATATATATATATAACAATTATAACAGTAATAAAAATACTTTTAGGGATAATTTTTTTACATATTTATCTTTTGACATGGTTATATTTAATAGTTTTTTATACGTTATAATTTTAAAAGAATGGATATAGTGAAGTTTAACTATTTAACTCAGATCATTCACCGAAAAAATATGCAAAAAAAAAATAAATAAATAATGTCTCTTCTATTCATTTATCCTAATTTTGGTGTCGTAAGGTTTTATTTTTTACAAAAATTAGGCCAATTATCACCAAACATTTTATTGATACGCTATTTAATTCGACGTTTCGACCATACTAAGGGTCATTTTTAAGTCTTGATGAGCCCTCCGTTATATATTCATCATTAATGTCGCAAATGATATATGATATATATGATAATGATATTCACTGAACATATCATTTGCGACATTAATGATGAATATATAACGGAGGACTCATCAAGACTTAAAAATGAAGACCCTAATTTTTGTTTAAAAAATAAAAAATAAATAAAAAAATTTAAAAAAATAAAAATAAAAAATGTCTTTTATTTTTCTATTTGGGGTCTCTTGCCCGTAAGTCCGAATTCAATTAATGATAATTAATTTTTCTTCCTCCTCCTCCCCATCCCCAATGGAGCCACCAGTGATTCAAGAAAACACATCTTCTGCTATAAAAATATTGTGTACACTTTTATTATTATAGAACAGTAAATTCGTAACCCTTAAAATCATAATAGAGTTCTTATAAGTTTAGCAGTCCCTGAGATACAGCTTTTCAAAACCCCAGACATTCCGTAAATTCATTTAGTATAAACATATTCATTATTTTTATTGTAATCTGAACAACCATCGAGGATGAATTTAACTTTAAAGATGAAAACAAAACCGAAATAGATAAATAACAATAACATTTTCTATGTCTATATTTTTATTAATATTTTTTTTTATATTACTTTATACTTTTTACTCGATAGGTATGTTTATCTTTCGAGAGATTAGGACTGCCCTATTAATACAGACCAACGGGACGTGGGCGTCCTTGCCAGATGTCCACCTCCTCAGAGTGACACAGTTTATGGAGTGCGCGTGGAAGGGAATGCCCAAGGGGAGGGATTAGAAGGAACAGATTGTGGGAATATGTATTTTAAAAATAAGAAAAAATAATAAACTATTCTCTTAATGTAATTTATTCAAAGTCAAACTGATTTGTATGTTAATCTAAATAATATTTTTTGAAAAACAAATAAAATAATTTATTCTATTATGTATATTCAATAAAGATATGTGTAACAACATTTAATGATATAATTCTACATTTAATTTTGGTTTATTGTTTTCAAAAATCAATCATTGAAAAATTCAAAAACTTAACCTCCCCTCAAAATTTGAGGTTTTACGTTTCATGGTACGTAGTACTCGAAAATTTAATAAAAAAGATGTCCTTGCTCCGTCCGCGCATTTTTTCCGAGAGTACCAAGATTGATTTTTTTCATGTTTGGAATCTAAGTCAGAGAGGTTCCCCAAGGATGATCCTGCTACCTTGATATTACCATCCGCCCTTTCCTCTCAAGATGAAGGCTGAAAAACCTTTTTCGTTTAGGCTGCAGCTTCTGAACGGATGTACCGATTTCAATGAAACTTGGATAAAGCCTTCTCTTTTGAAACCCTTAAAGTTTATCTACATAACATACTTCAACAACAAGGAGCTGAAAAAAAAGTTACGAGGGGTCGTAAAATCAGATTTCCGATTAGCTCAAAAAGTATACACTTTTTTGTGGATGTAATTATTGTCATTTAAATCTTTACAAAATTTCTTAAAATAAAAAAAAATCGTTGAAATCGGAGAATTTGGTACAAAGATATGTTTTTTAAAAAAAATTTCATATTATTTACTGCAAAGCTTATTTCCTTTATTTTTGTTGTTAACATCCTGAAGATGCTACATCAACTGAAGCAATGTTTTTAATTTTTATTGGAAAATTACGTATGACGAAATAAAAATTATTTAGGGAAATATTATGGAAATCACACTTTATTTTTTTAAGATAATGTTATTTTTGATATATAATTGTTTGGAAATAATAAACTATTGTGTAAATAATTTGCAGCACTTTTTTTTTGTACAATAATAATTCCGACGGAAACCGTATAAATGTTTAACGCCATGTTAAAGCTGTGTTGATAATAAATTATCCTTTCTGGGACTCGTGATTACGTTTATTTAAATGATTTATGTAACACATGTGTGTAATATCTGCGTAGCGCGTGACTGCTACGCAATATATTTGCCACTATTTTATGAATATGAGGGTGTTACGTAGCTAGATTAGAGGGGCAATCCTATAAATGCTGTCACCGTACCCTTCTCCAATTACACTGCCGTAATCATTTCACTTTTATGCTGTATCGGTGCCAACAGGTGATGTTAAATCGGGTTATTATATAAGGAACAGCGTTTAATCAAATTATTATAGAGTTAAAAAAATAAATAAAATATATATTAAAAATAAAAAATATATTTTTTAGGTTCGGTGCTATTTTGTATGTTTTTCTTTAAAAGGTGTTAGGCCACAGGTCTCCAATAACATAAGTTTTCAGTTTATTTCTTTATTTTATTTCATTTTATTTTCAGAATCCTGAAAATGGCTCGAATGGCCAAAACGTTGACAAATAAAGAAATAAAATGAAAACTTATGTTATTGGAGACCTGTGGCCTAACACCTTTTAAATAAAAACATACAATTTAGTTATTTTTCTTCAAAATATTTCATTTTAAACAATTTGTTTCGTATATAGTCCTTATTCTATATTTTTATCCTATTTAAGAAAAATTTTAATATTATATAACATAATTATTTTGGGTTAAAATTGATGTAATATATATATATTAATTAGATAGGAACACCATACTAGGGGGGATTAAATATTTTCAAAAATGAGAAAAAGTGAAATAATTTTTTTGAAGTACAAACGGTTGTTAATGATGTTCCTTGGAATAATAAAATTATATTTAATATAAAGTCGCTTTCAATTTTACATGAAGAAAATAGAGGATTGTAATATAAGACATTCCACGTTTCATTTGATGAGTAAAAATAATTTATACTAAAATATTTTAATAAATTAGTTCCATGATATTGTTTGTTTTTTAAACAATAATTTATTTCTAGACAGTTATTGGAAGTTCATCGATAAAAAATCTTATAAAGGAAGTACTGTTCCCGCAATCCACTACTGTTTAAATGCTATTCAGGATAAAAAAAACTCAAAACTGTAAAAATATTAGTTTTTCTTCTTTGTTAGTTCGAACCAGAAAATGGCTCAATATTACCTGTAAAAAAAATTGATGAGTTATTAAAGAAGAAAAAAAAAATTTCCGGGAATTAGAGTGGGATTAGAACGTTGAAAAGCTAAGGATTTTAGAAAAAAATAATACCTTTCATTCCAATTTGATTTTATGATACATGATATTTTTTTTTACTTTCATCTTTTTAACAGTTCTGGAATTATATGCGACCTGTCTATTGACTCAAAATTTCAAATTTTCTCCATCGACTCTGATGAAACCCTATTTTTAATTTTTTTAGTAAGAGATTAAAGATTATGTTGCTAAGACAGCCGGCGATTTCGTCTAAAAGGTCTCTAACCCCCAGCTTACAGCTACTTTAAAACGTCATTAATGGGAAAACTTGTGGGAGGCTTGGACCTCTTAACAAAGAAATGAAAGCACATTAACGGAGCTGACAGATCACGAAGCCTCCACATTATCAGCCGGAACTGTGGTGATGAACGCCCGATTCCGATATCGATGAATACACCACTGGATCTGGTATAACCAAGCCTGATGCAATACACATTTTTTTTTTATTTTTCCCATTTTTTTCATATTACTTGATTTCAATATTCGAAACGGGTTGTTGGACTTCAGTATAATGCTCTCCGAAAATTCTTATGATTTGTTTCGAATCACATCATATTCAACAACATATTTTGGTTAAATCATACAGGCATGACAATTCTAAACTCTCATTCCACCTGTCACTCAAATAGCCTGGGCGTAGGCTAATCAAGCAATGGTCCATACACTTCATATTGACAAATACTACAACAACAAAAAATATTCAGGCTTCTCGTGGCCATTTTCGAAAGGTACGTCATGTACTAACAATCCATCTGTCGCTGTTAACCAATTGACCAGAAATGTTTGTGTTTTTATATTTATTGCTCCTTTATTATAAAACTTCTTCCAAGCAGCTGTCACACCTCAGACCATGTTCACAAAGCGAAAATAATAATAAGTATAAAAAACTGTAAACTCAGAATAAATATTATGTTAAAATACCGTTATGTTATATATGTTTGTAACATCATATAAAAATATAACTCAGGCAAAGTCATAAATATTTATAATAATTTAATTTAGGTTGTGATCTATCTAGTTCATCTCACTACTTAGAGTCTAAGTAGAAATCTTCCAGGTCGTGAATGGAGAAATTAAGGCCATTGTCAGTATTCAATATAGTAATAATAATTTATAGTAGTAATAGCTTTATTCCCACTCTTTAAAGAACTATAAGCCTTTCCCATGGGAGGTAAGAGTCTGGTTTATTAGCAAAAAAAAACTTTAATTCATTTAGAAAATACTTTCGAATAATAATATAAACTATATTTATGATGTCACTTCTGGCTAAAGCCCTCACCACAAAAAAAAAAAAAATTGCTCCATATCTGTTTCTGTCAGTGATATGAGATTATTTATTAAGCATTAGAAATGTTTTCTGGCAGAAATATTAACTAAAACTACTAACCTGTTAAAAAATCCTTAAGGATTTTTTAATTTGTAATCAGGATATCAAGGCTACCACTTCCTTACATCGTTTTACTTAATTTCTTAATTTTTTTCCAAAGTAATTAACGTTAAAAACATTACCGTTAAACAAAGAAGAAAAAAAATACCGTTAAGAAAAATCAAAGCAAAAAAAAATCCCTAAATCCGCTATTTACACAAGGCGAAGTATCACTTTTATTCACAGATCTTAATTCCTGGCAACAGTAGCACAACAGAATTCACTCTTCCCAATCTTATCTTACCATCTTATAATTGATCATCCTCTACAAAACTTGCTATATTATGTTCCCTCCGAATCAACTTTTTGGGCCATCTTCTGGAATCAAACAATACGACCATCTTACCTCCATTTCAATAGAATGTTACTTTTGGTATGGAATAATACTTTTATAAGATTAAAATACTTTTAACATCGATCTGAGTTGGTACTTTTGTGTAAAACTGCAACTGTGCCTTAGCTAGTTTTTTTATATTTTATTCCTATAGTAGCTTATCTCTGAGACCCGTTTCAAATAATGAATTCTTACATATTTCCAGTATCTTTGCCTTTAAACCTTAGAGATAGTTGAATTCATAATATTTTTTTCATACACGAAAAAAATTACCATCCCATATTAATCCTTCTAATTATTTTATAAATTCCATTTTTAAATAAAACGGACTGTCACGGATAAATTTATTGTTCCGCGACATTAATTACTTGATTATTAATGTTTACCTCTTCCTTGTGAATTCTTCATTGTCTTTGTTTTGTTTTTTCCTGATAATATACCACCGCACGGAATCACGTACAAGGTCATTGACCAATAACGCAAATGATCCCTAAAGACAGACAGTACCTAATCTATATGTATATTAATATTGTTGGTTAAGACTTCAATTCTATTTCAAATAATAAATAAACACATTTGATTATTTATTTCTACTTCAGTTTTTCTTTCACTCAATGTTTCAACCTATTGGACATTTTCAAGAGAAGAAACCGTAGTTTAAAAAATAGAAATAAAATCATTTGGGATAAATTGCCTTTGTAACATTCTTTTATATTATATTAAGTATCAGTATTGATGTTTAGTATCATCAGTACTTATTGAAATGGTTAAGATTAAAAGTTTTTACAGATGATTCTGACTTAGGCTAGATTACTTGTAAGTTGGCAAACGTTGTTGGCATTTGAACTAATCGGATATTACTTAAAAACTTTACGAAATAATGTTATAATAATAATAATAATATATTAGAATAATTTGTTTCTAATCTTTATTTCTATGCTCACAGATATCAATATATTTAATAATAATTGGATTGCCTCGTGTTATCATCAACCTAATAAATCATTCCCGAGCAAGCACCGTGTCCAACGGTCTCTTTCCTGATATGACAGGAGTAGATCTGGTGTCTGACGTCTGGTATAAGTATACTGGTAATAGACACTTCAAGAGAAACTTTCAACATTTATGTGTATCACATACTTAGTTCTAACGGTGGCTCTTTGCAAATGAAATTAATTAACAGGAAATATAGTCGTATATCAATTTTATTTTTTACAATCATTAGGTTTGTTATACATGAGAAACTTAGGACATTCTGACAACGTATATTGCACATGTAATAGACAGCCAGGTTTCGGGGTCAACAGGTTTTTATATAAATAAATTTTAAAAAATAAGCATATTTAAAATTAATAGATGGCAAACTACGAATGAAGGAATCGAAATTTCAAACTTATCTTCTGAAGAAAATGATAAGGAAACCTCTCAGAAACAAACATCTAGCCTTCCTTCATTAAACAATTAACTGGCTATTGGCTATTGTGGCGTGAAGCCATTAGAGATGTGGACATCACCCTCCTAAGTGTTTTAACTGCTAATTATATTTTCATTATCTAGAGGGCGTGTAAAGCTCATAATCTGTCAATGAGTTGCAAACTGTCTATTACTGGTATATTTACCTTCCCGTTAGGAGTTTGGTAATTGGTGCGGACGGGACAACTGTCTTCCCGCCTGGGCAGTCGCCACTTTAACAGGTAGGGGCAAGGTCTCGCATTGACCATTTGACTTGTGGCTTGGTCGGTGCATTCATACAAAGAAATGTATAATTCGAATCCCGCCATGGGTGTCCTTTTTTTTAGGAACAACAATCTAATTTTTATGATAATTTTCAGTTTATTTGCTATTCAAAAAGAGCAAATACACAAAGCGAAGTGTTGCGGGAATGCCGCTCTAATTTTGCATTGCTATGTGCGACCGGGAAGGCATATATCCTGTTTATTTTGAAATGCATTTTTGAAACTAAAATCTTGCAGAGTGACTCAAAGTAGTATTTTAAACAAATTTATCCAAAAAAAATTTGCTCGAGCTCTTTTTTGATTTCAGGATACATCTGTTCTGGTAGAAACACGCGAATGAATTCCCACAAAGCGTCAATATATATATATATATATATATATTATATATATATATATATATATATATATATATATATATATATATATATAAGCAAATAAGTTCAGTAAACAAAAATAAATCATAGAGACGCGACGGTAAGTAGTTAACTGATCAATCATAAGAATGAAACAATATTGTCAGGAATTTTAGTCGATATTTTTATTGGGTTAGCCAGCTTTATTAGGTTAGACGTTGGGTCAAAACGTCGGCTATCCTAATAAAAATATCAACTTAAATTCCTGACAATATCGTTTCATCTCTATAAATAAATAATATTTGCAAGTTGTTATAAAAGTTAATCCGTTATTATCAACTCCTTCTCTCTAATCTTCAGATCCTTCAGGACTATTTAAGACCCGGTGAAAGGCCGTGAAAAGCCACTTTAGCCTGCTGGGATGAGTCACTGGTTGATGAAAGAAACTCGAGAGCGGACCGCTATAAATGTTTCACTACCCTTAGCGCTCATTTTCGGTTTTACGACACAACCGCTTTTATGTGACAGCTCTAATTATAGGAGGCGATTAGATTGAAGCCATTAATACACGATGTACCAACTAGATTAATGGTCGACGAGTCGATCGTAAGCTGTGGCGATGGAGTCATGCAACCGCTAACAGCTTCTCGTGTACTTCCTTGTTTTCCAACAACCACCTGCGTCAATAAGTGATGTCTCCGACGCTATTCTTTTCTTTAGAGAGCTCTTTAGCCGCCATTGGCGATTTATTTTTGTTTCAATTTCTATTATATTGTTTTGGTTTTTTTTTTGGGGGGGGGGGGTTCATAAAGTCGACCCAAGACTCCCACTGAAGTCCTATACTGCCTCCATTGTTGTATTAAAATATAATGGAGATATAGATGTTCATTATTATTATTTATTTATTTTTAAAAATCTATTTTGGATTCTTCAATAAATTTGCACAATGCCTTAATGGTGTCGCTATCTAGATCAGCCAGCCCTTGGAGGAAAGCGCTATTGTTTTGGATGAGGGGGGATTTCTTCCGGTATTCATCATATCTCTTGCATTTTAAAATAATGTGCAATGGGTCCTCAATGGACCCAATTAATGTCAAGTCGCTATTATATTGTTATCTATATATAGAATAGAATAAATAATGTATATTATGTTAGAATTTTTATAAGTTAGTTTTTGACCAGATTGGTATTTTATTTTGTATTAATTCATCTTTGTTATTCTAAGGGAGCTTAGTCCCATAATAAAGTTCTATTTTCTATTCTATTATATTCTATTCTATCTACACTATGCATCAATAAGTGCACTATTTTGTGACTTTCAGGACAGCTGTATTTTGACGAATGAGGTATCAACCGAAAAGGAATTTTATGTAGAAGTTACGAAATCCAATTTCGATCCTTTAATTCTCAGCAACATTAAAAAGTAAGAGGTTTCCACACCCCGATCTTGTTACGCCGATGAATCGTCCGGTTTAGTTCCTTCGGAAAATGAACTGTTTTTTTATATTGACCGAAAGTCCCCTAGGTGCCATGAGTGCCATAGAATACTTGTCACGTTTTGTGTAGGTTTTTAAAAATTTAAATATGTCTATCTTTTAAGTGAAAACTTCTTTAGGCGCGTTTTGCACTTTTTGTGGACAGCAAATTAGATTGAACCGTCAGATCTCCGATGTTTAACGCTCGAATAAAGACGACTAGAGTCGATAGAAGTTTTTTTTCATATGGATTAAAATATCTCAAAAACTAATAATTGAAACTAAAGATCGGGTCTGCATACTGCAAGCAAGGGAATTGTTCAGCCTTTCCTCCACTTTGTAATGAGCGATTATTCAAAATGGTATCATAACGCGACGCCGTGTTAGAGAGGCGAAAAGGGAAAAAATAGTGTCGTAAACCATATGGTACCGAATTTTATTGAAATATTAAAATATCGCAGAAACTAAAAGTTAGACCTGCATACTGTAAGTTAGAGCATTTTTCAGCCATATCTTATTAAAGATAAATTTTATATTACATTGGATATATATGCTAATTACAATGGATTTGACCATACATAAACTTTCTGAATTCCCTATGAAAAGAAAAACAAATATTTAAATCAGATAGTTTTTGGCAAAGATACAGCCAATTGTAATTTTAACATATGTTTTGGTCAATTATTTTCAACGTACCATTGTAATCTACTGAGAAAAATAAAATTAATTTCTGACTGTAATAATGCGTAAAATTTACTTATTTCTATATTCTATTTCCATCTGTTCACTGAATAATATACTGTGGGTATTATTTGTAAGGCCAAACTAGTTTGAGCATCTTGAATAATAAATCAATATTATTATTATTATTTTCTAATTTATTATTTTTAGAATCTACTAATAATAATCATTTCAACTTTTTTTTCCTATAAATTTTGAAACGGTATGTATTTTTTTTTCCGAAATTAGTTGAAGAATATTTAAAAAAACTCATTTAAGTATGAAACTGATGTTAGTCAATTTTACTTAAAGTTGCCCTATTTTAAGTAAATTGAGTGCTAATGTAAAAAGAAAAAAAAATATGGTTGAGAAAGTATACATCAGTTAAACCACAAAGGTCTTAATTATTCAATCCCTAATTAAATTAATTAATTATTTATTAAGACTTTTTTTCATAGGGGTAAATTGATGTAGAATATTTCATATATTTCGAAAGAACAAAATATATCTTTCAACGGATGAAATAATGAAAAGCATGTCATAATTTGAGGAGTGACAACCTCGAATAATCGCCTTTCGATGATTAGCAATTCCCGACTCTGAATCGGGTTTCGACAGGTTCATTTGTAACAGCTAGAAGGCCGTGGTAAAATCTGGTATTTCCAAGTTTCTCCTCGATAGTTTCACAACTCTTGGCTTTTTCTTAAAAGAAAATCCTGGGAGTGAAGTTATCGACAGGAGCGAACTATATCGAGCGAAACTGCTTTGCCGTAGACACGGCCGAGTTGGTGCCTGCTAGAAGTCATGGAGCTAAAAGCTAATCTGCTTTACTTAAGCTTAAGAACCTTGGGACGTCATTATCAGAGACTGGTCTTTCGCGGTTAGCTACGAGCCCTTGTGGTTTCTTATCTGCTTAGTAGAACATGGTGAACACTTAGTACACAGAAGTACTAAATGTATCTAGCACTACAAAATTCAATATATATTATCATTTTTCATTGATTCGAGGTCATTTTCAACCAATGTTTTATTTCTTTTTTAGTATCTTTTGGACGATGTTTTTGGCAGTGCTTGGGCTATTTAATAATAATAATGTTAATAATAAGCAGTGCTAGAAAAATAATAATGTTTCAATTCAGGTCTTCACTACATCATCTATAGCGGCACTGAATAGAACACCTTATGACACTAAAAATAGGAAACATGGATAGAATTAACTCTAAATGTAGTCTAGAATAATTAAATAAAGGACGATAATTAAAAGAAGGTAATTTTTTCATGACATTCTTTAAATGGTATAAATTTACAAGTTGTTCAACAAATATGCAAAATTGACATTGTGAAATAATAACTTCACAAAAATATTTTATAAATTGTTCTGTAGGTATGATATATTTATACTGAAATTGTACACTATATTTTTGTCTTGCAATGGCGTTTGGTATGAACTTGACTTGGTTGTATCTAAAAGTACTAAACCAATCTAGATAAACTTTAAATTGGACCTTTAAGAAAATATGAGTATAATGTAATAGAGCTATATTTTTCAGGATATAGCAACTTGTATTTTTTCTAGTTTGAAATACATACTAAAGATTAGTAATACATATTAAACAAGTATGATTAAATTTACAAACCATTTCAATTTATTAATTTGATTTAAAAAAAAAAAAATACTTTACCACTACATACAACCCATGAAGGGTCATTGGATCAGTACTACGTTGGGAAGTACTTTTTCTTGGTCAACGGTTGTGCAAAGAGATGATTTGACGGAGACCACGCTCAACCGCCAGATTTTTACTCTTAATCAATTAATTAATTAATTAATTAAGGGAATCCACTTTATAGAGGCTGGGTGTGGCCCAGGGTCTATCCACGGCCGATGAAGCAGAAAAATATTTTAAGTGCTATCAATCGGATTCGAACCAGAGACTTGGAACTCTGGAAATCAGTGCCCACCCAACCCACTGAGCAACGTCTTTCCACTTTGATCTAAACCATATTTAAAGAAAAAATAAAATATTTTATTACTTCAATGATGATTGTTGCACTATTTCTTCTAAAAGGCTAATAAATACAAATATATATATATATATATATATATATATATATATATATATATATATATATATTTATATAGAGTATATATATATATATATTATATATATATTATATATATGTATATATACTCCGAGCTAACATGTATCAGCTACCCTAGTTGCTAAGGTTGACGTTTTTAGTTCGTATTGCAAGTAAGATGAATCGTTGCTGTTTAATGTTGTTTGTTCTTGCTGAGTAACTCAGATGGTATGTCAGCTTGTTACGGAACTGTTGGTGAAGAGTGTGGATTGGTCGACAGTTGGCAGTTTTAAGTCAGTAGTTTTATTAATAATCAATAATCTTCCATGGAGACCCCGTATAAATGCAGTTTTATTCCAAATCGTAATATTTCTATTAACATTTTTTTCTTATTTATTAAATATCACAAAAGAAAGAATCAAAGGAGATGGCTTGTCCTTCTACACTCCTAATCTCAAGGTTGTAAGATCTGGGGAAGGTAAGCTTACCAACGGCCACCTGCAGCTAGTTGGCAATAAGACGGTATAGCTTTCCTTGACCTTTCTCACTAATGGGCGGTAAGGAATTAACAACAATACACCAAGAATATAAATGGATTATACCGGACATCCATATATGCATTATATACAGATTATATTTAATTCATTAATATTTTTATAAAGAACCAATTTAGTAGATATTTGTTAAGACTTTTTTTACACTTTATTATATTACATAATACAACATTATTATTATTATTAATATTATACTATTATAATTACTATTTATGTTTTTATGCTTAAATGATCAGCAATTATTTAATTGAAATAATATTCCGATAGCTAGGCACAGATTACAATTTTATTTCATTTATTTTTTTATAATATTTATCGTATAAGAATTCTTCACTAAACAACGACGTGTTTTTCAATTCTAACGGACTTCCTCTACTCCTCTAAATTACCTGTTTCTTTATTACTTTATGGGCATGGATATAGTAAATGATTTTATGTATTTATATTCTAGACATCACTCATTTGTTATATATTATTTTTAAATATATCTTGTAAGAATTTTTTACCAAACAGTGGCGTGTTTTCCGATGTTTTTATATTTCCACTAGATTTGATGGGCATAAACGTAATGAATTATTTAATGTTTATGCAAATTAATATTCTATTTACCACTCTTTTGCTTGTCTGGTAAGGCGATCCCGTAATCATAATAAATTTTCAGAAATGGGGGAACTGAGCCATCCTATAAGGATAACTACGTCCAGAGGGATTTAATATGATTTACTTGCCACAGATCAAAGTGATCTAAAATCTAATTCGTTTATCTTAAAGATAAAGGACTCCTTATACTTAAAGATCTAACTAAGGGATCTTAATGCAGTTGAGGACCATCACTGTTGCTCAAATGATGCGAGACCGGGAGGGGTCTGTTGTCTTACAAACTCAGTCTTGGTCATGGTCTTGGTCTTGCGCAAGAGTCTCGCGACGGTCTTGCAGTTACTTATTAGCTCATTGTTATAGAGATATTGCCGTAATTTTTTAGATAGGAGAAACCTAACTAAGGCCGAATGAAAAATTAGAGGAGTTAAATACAAAAGTATATTGGTTGTACAAATTCTTGTTCTTGCACATTTAGGCGACCTTGGTCTTGGTCTTGCAAAGTGCAAGACCGATTTCGGGCAATACTAAAGACCATGATGTAGAAAGCAATGAATCGAATTCGCCATTGTTATTTAAACAAGAATAGTAATTATTTTTATTATATTTTCTTTGGGTTTTAATTTTATGATCATAATAAATTACTGAAATTTCTTTCAATAACTGTTTACTTCAATGGATTATATTTCCTATTTATTTTGTATTTTTTTTAATACCCTATAGGATCCTGATACAACGTCAATATTTTTTTTAAAATCAATTACATGTTATGCAATAGATATATTTTCCCCAGACATTCGGTGCAGTGCTCTTAAAGAATATAGCAAAGCGGTGATCTTGTCACCCCAAATTCATTGAGCAATTGGTTTGTTAGTTGGTTACCACAGATTTTGTTAGTTCTGATTTTGGATCTTTTCAAATAGATTTATTTGCCGGAAAATATAATCTTCTATTTATTTTTCGCATTGAGTTATTTATTTAATTATTCATAAAAAATATTGGCAATTATGACAGCATATATTACTTTAGTATTAGACACTCCTGTTTTGGGGACAACATGTTTTTATAACCAAGAAATAGCAAATTGCAAATTAATAAATAAAAATGTCAGTCTTATCTTCTAAAGAAAAGTGATAAGGAAACATCCCTACAACAAAGACCCAGCCTTCCTCCCTTAAAACTAGCAATCGGTTTTTGTGTCATGATGTCACTTGAGTTTTAGGCATCATCCTTCTGACTGTTATAACTACAAACATACTTTGTTTACTTTGTGTACTTTGCTTACTACAAGCTTCAATTGTTTTATTACTTATCATAAATTACACTTTGATGAAGGTGACTGGAGGTCGTGTTGTAAAATGATGAGGTATTTATCTCGAAACCTCATAGGGTTTTATGATTGAAAAAAGTATGAAAAGTTATGTCGGAAGTTTTAAATAATTATTTACTTATGTTTGAGTCGAAACACGAACCATGTGGTTTTCAAATGGAAATCATTTATTGTCCTGCCAAAACCTAAACTGGAGGCCACAATTAGTGCTCATTGGTCAATTAGTGAGATAGGATAAGCAATCAGCATTGATATATTAGGGCTCTACCACAGATGCCAGGATTGATCGGCCCGACACGCCCTCTACGAGTAATACCACTGCAGGCTAACTAATTAAATACATTTATATATCTCAATGATATATTTTTAAATTACTAGGCACTCATATATAATTCAATGGCAGAAGTATCTTCTCAAGTCCGTCGACCTTAATTTCAATGTCATCCTGTCCTTGCTCTCTTCCTGCGTACAACGTTTGGCGGTTTGATCAGTCCATCAGTTCAATGTTCTATAGCAAGCTTTATTATGCAATATTAATTAAGCTAATAGATATTAATTAACTAATTAGTTAGGGGGAAATTAATATTGATCCTTGTAATGTCCTGTCTTAAATATCATTGTATCTTTCCTTTTAATTTAAATACAGTAAAATAAGCTGCATAAAACTTCTGGTAAGCTATAATTGCAATATTTGTTTCGCAAAAAAACAACTTTCCTATAACATCCTTTTTGCATAAAACGTCATCATTAAATCTAGTTCGGTAGTGTTGAAAAAAAAGTAATGTAACCAAATCAAAACATCGTTTATTAAAATAAATATATCTCAAACAGGAGTGTTGCTTGGTCTTAAATATTGGTATTCCCTATTCCGAGAGAATAGGGGAAGTATTAGATAACAAAACTATAATTTCTATCAACATTTTGAGTTTTCAAAAAAATAAATAAAAATACAACAAACTACACCTTAGGTTAAAAGTCGCTTAGGGAGCGAATTGCCCAAACTGGACTGCAGTCACTGAATAGAAATGAGATGGATGACATGTGGGTGACTCAGAAACAAGGTGAACATGACAATAATAAGGAATTTTATTATGAGTAGACGCTTGCAATTCGCATAAGTGAAAATGACAGACTTGAAAATGGCTCGACGAGCCGAAACGTCGTCATTTTGATGAGTAGTCATTAAGTGACAAAAAAAATTTTTAAATTGGTGTAAATATGGCTAATAATAAATTAACTTGAAAATAAATAGTATGCACCGAAGAAGAATTGAGTAATATTGTGTATAAGTAATTTATTTTTTAGTAAACTTCGAGATTTTAGCAAATAGGAGATGTGCATTTAAATTATTATTTATTAGAGGAGAATGAATGAATTAGTATTTCCTCTTCCGGTGATTGGCTGATTACAACTTCAGAGCTGAGTAGAGCCTGGCCATGATGGTTTCACAGCTATATAAACCCAACACTACTCGTCTGCGGTCAGGATTTTTACCTGAGGCAGCTGGCACAGGTCTGCTAAAAGCATATGAGACTGCTATGCGTAGAAACCTAACAGCTTCTCTGGACACTTCCTCCAAGATATTACAGTGAACCATATACGATACGTTATGAATGACAGTCAAATGACTGACAAAGATTGCTTCCATAATGATGACCATTACACGTATCAATCATTCAATAGCTCAGTTGACATTGAGATTTACAGGCAGTGTGGATCTGGTGCATTGTCCATCCCCACATAAATTATTACAGTAAAGCTCGAAATCGGTTTTGTACCAAATATAAGCTCCTGTCATGCACAAATATCATGGATACCGTTGGATTCAGAATTTCACGGGGGTTTAGCGAATCTTATTCTCCGCTTTTGTTTTTCTTTCTAAAATAAATAAAGTCTATAAAAACATTTTGCTAGGCTTAAATACTGGAAAGGTGGTAAGTCTGTAGATCGATACGGGACAAATTGGGCTTTGAATATTTTGATGCGTACAGCAAAATCCGGATAGTTCCCTAACTAACCTGCGTTCTCAAGCCCAAAAATGTACTATTTACGAGATAATGCAAGGCAAAGCGTTCGCATCAACACAACCTTACGTTAATTATAGTACTGTCATTGAATACATGTCTCATTTCATCGACTTGAGGTCTCTATGACCGAGAGAGGAGTTTATATTATTTATCGAAGATGTTTTTTGTCGCCAAGCCACATCATCGTTAATTCTTCAGCTAATCACATGATTAAGCCATCAATTTTGAAGCTTTCCTTATCCTTCAGACAGGCAAAATAGTCCAATCAAACTTTTTTTTTTGGTCCTCCCCTTCCTCGCCGTTAAGGCTATACGGGGTTTTCCCGGGCCAGGGATTGTGAGCGGGGATTTAAAAGACTCCCTCGGCACCGGGACGCAAACTCGTGACTATTTTTATATCATTAGATTCATATGTCAGGTTGCCGGGCAACGGCGGTGCTGTGCACACGCTTTAGCCCATTCAGCCATCCTGCCCACTAAATAGTCCAATCAACCCGAAAATTTAGGCAAAAACGTTATGACATAAACTTTATTTGCGAATAACTCGAAAATTACACAATTCCTTATTACTAAATTCCCCCCAAAAGGAAAAAAAAATAAATCATTGAAATAGATTAGAAATTTTTCCAATAGATTTTTTTTCTTTTTATTATCTATCTTTTCTTATTTTCTATTAATATTCATTATGAGAGTTCTATTATGGCCCATTTCATTTGAAAATAATTATATATTAGGCATATAGCTATGGTATGAGTACGACGTTGAAACAATTTGTGCTGACCTGAAGTGGGTTCAAATATTTTTTTAAGGGAAAAAAATTGAGATTAGGATTTCGCACCTCGAAGACTCAAATACGAATTTTCATAGATTCAAAAAATATATGTCTTTTTTTTTTGTTTGCACTAAATCGGAACCAAGCCTTCTTCTCCCCATCGATTTTCTTTCGAAAATCACTGAAAGTGGAATAACACAAAAATGACTCCACTTATCCTCAAGGCTATGTGACTATTTCAGCAAAGATGCAGCTTATTGAAATTTGTAAACATGTTGGTTCCAAACATTAATATTCATTACCCAAATCTCTTGATGATATATTCAAAATAGTCTGTAAAGTGAATCAATATAACTTGTTTACTATTTTTATTGGGTACATACTAAAATACGTATATTCCCATACACTTCACTAATATTATAATTTTATGTTGGGTTATAATTGGGAACAATTTCCTTATGCTTTCAAAATGCAAGTAACGTCAACGTTTCGCCGATTCAAGCTTTATCTGTACAGAAAACGGTGGTCAAAATTGTATATTTTTTTTTTCCATATAAATAATGAAATTTTAAATTAATCTTTGTTTTCTTTGTCGATTATATTTACGAGAAAGTAACAATTAATTTATTTTATTATGTGTTGCATTGTTTTATTTTCTTATTAATTTATTATTTGATAACTGAACAATAAACGTGTGTGAATTTTTGCACGGGCCTACTAGTTTATAATAAAGTGTTTCGTTAAAAAGACGTATTTAGACATTATCCTTTATAGCATTGACATCAAGAGAAAAATGGAGATATAATAATTACTTCCTAGTGCCTGTAAATCGTTTTGACAAAATTTAGAAAAATATAAGTCTACTACTTACAAAAATAGTAGGTAGTATAATAGTAGCGATATAATAGTCGTAGGTATAATAGGATAATAGTAGGTACAAAAATAGTAAGTAGTATAATAGTAGATATTTACAAAACAATTAAGGAAAAGTATTGCGAAAATAATAAATTTTTTGAGAAAAATGGAAAAAGAACTGACAAGTATGCACAATAGTTAAAGTTTTTTTTTTCCATTAGTAAATTGTGAAGTTTATACTTTATTTTTCTAATTTATTGGCTACTTGACTATTTAAACAAAATAGTTGAAGATGTTTTATAAAATATATACAAGGGATATGAAAAACTATTTAGTTTTAAAGAAAATTAGAAATTTACAATGGCTGTGAAGCCTAGATAAACCAACCTATCCAACCTAACCGAGTCTCCCCACTACTTTTACCTTCATCTCTCCTCCACTTCTCGTGATTGAACTTATGATTTCCAGATTTTCGGAAATCCGCCAGCCACTTCCATCAGTACTTCAATCAGTACCTTCTTACACGATCAATCAGAACGTGAATAGTGCCTCGGAATGCAATTCCGAATGACCGTATAGGGTATATTAGTTTAATGCCTTAAATGTTTAATAAACATGACGTTTGAGTGGTTATCGAAAAGTATTAACAAGCATAATACAAAACCGCAGCTAAATAATCTACGGCAGTACATCATTAAACAAACAATGCGGAACAGGATTGATAAATTATTGCAGAAATAATAATAACATGGTATTTGCCGTGATCTATAGAAGGAAAGTAGACTTGTCAGTGAATATAGATAGCCTGATTGTTTTAACTCAATGGGTAAATATGTTTGAGTCTTATCTCCAGGGTTGAGGTTCAAGCTAAAAATATAATTAACACTATAAATCAACAAAATACTAAGAGTAAATACATTTGGATAAATAAAAAAACAATAAATTTGAAATTTGGGTGTTTATCGAGAAGTATTAATAAGTATTTGATAATAAGCAACTAAAAAATCTATGAGAGGATATAATTGAACAAACAATTCAGATCAGGATTGATAAATGACTGCTGAAATAATATACTATTTACTAGAATGTTATGAAGGAAATTAGACGGGTTTCTAAATGAAATTAGTCCGTTTTAACTCAAGGATAGAGAGACTTGAGGATTCAACTCAAAGTTTAATTAATACTCGAAATTATCAAAATATTTAAAGTAAACCTTCTTGGATCTAAGATAAAACAAGTGAAAATAATGATGTGGAATACTGACTAAATCATTATCTTGCATTGGTCAAGGAACAATACTTCCTTATAATGTAATAACCCATGAACGGATAAGAAATATAGTTGTACTAGTTCAACTATGGTTCAGTTTTTTCTTTCACATGTTTAAAAATTATGTATCTAATCAATAATCAAAATAAAACTAGTCTATTTCAGTGAAAATATTTGGCGAATTGCCAATAATTAGTTTGGATTATACTGTAACAACTCCTGTTTTTTTAATGTTCAATTATGAAACAAAATCCATAAAGATTTTTTTAAACTTTATTGTAAATATGTCGGAGATTCGAAATTTAATGGAATATTAATTGTTTTTGTTTTATGATATTGCTCAAGAATTGTATTTTTAATGTCTTGAATATGGAGTTATGTCGAATTATTTTTAAGAAATCGTTACTTTCGGACTTGAGGCAAAACCTAACACAATTAAGTATTAAATAAATTAAACTAAATTTGTCGTTTTACCCCGAGACCGAGCCATACTGTGGAAATTATTTTATTTAATATATATTTTTTTACATTAATTAACAGTTAACATGGATGAAGGAAATTCAATAGTTACAAATTGTTCTATCTTTTACTCTAAAATAACTTTATTACTGCTTTATGGAATACAAGATAATATCCAAACAATTCAAATAAATAAAAATATTACAACACATTAATTACATATAATATTTTTAATAATCTAAGAAGTTCGAAATGGAAAACAAAACACTTCTGTAATTTTAGCAAAAATAAAATAATTAAGAACGACTTGTTAATAGTGAAAAACTTCTTTGAATTGTGGTTGGTTACTTCAGTAACTGAAGTTCAGTTTAACAAGTGTCATGCTGTTTTTCATGAGTTTTACTTTTACTAAATAAGTGTTTCTCTATTATAAAAGATAATTAACTATAGTGGTAATAGATGTTGATATCTGAGGCTCAAAAGCTCTTATTGAAAACTTTTAAGCAAAATCCTTCCGTGTGATTTCGAACTGCATTAGGCTGACAGCTATGCAATAGTTAAAGTGCTTATAGAATTATGTTTAAGAATTATATGACAAACCCCAAAAATATCGATTATTTAATTTCTTGTATAAACTGTAAAAATAGATTCATTATCGCCGGCTACTTATATCGAGGAAGAGCTGTCACGTTACGCGTTACGTAATTAGCAATGTCCCGTCCTACTCTACTGTTCCCGGTAAATAAAACACCGTTATCAATGACTCACTACGCAACTTTCACGAATGACTCATATTGGTCCCTATTACATTTCGAACGTAAAGATAGTAATGAAGTTTACGTCGCAATAACTTATTACTCCTTGCGTAGAACTCTCCATTAGGTAACCATAAATAGCGCCGTCCTCAATCCGCCGGAAATAATGAAATGTATATTCGTTAATTATAATGATTTATTCTTAGATTATATATAAATAATATGATGTTCATTTAAAACAAAATCTTTAATGTAATTTTAATTTATTAATTTATCTTCAAATGAAATATTTACATTTTGTTATTTTCAAAGATAATGTTACATAAACAATAAAAAGAAAAGGTTGCTTTCCCATTATGATAGTTATATTTATCCTGATAAGTTTTAATTTGAAAACAAATTACTTCAAACACATGAAAACATTGGCGTATTTATATACTCAGAGTGTGGGCACCTAAGGGTAAAAGATTATTTTTTTTTTTAGATTATTGTTAACCTGTTTGATAACTAATAAAAACTGCTGACACAAAAATAAAATAATATCCAGTTAGTTTTCAGTCATAAAGCAATAATTCTTTGGAGATAGCAGCTGGAAGGTTTAGCATTATTTATAATGCTTGTGGGCGGCAATAATAAAACCTAAAATAAATCCACTACTGAACATCATAACAATTCTGTGTAAATTTGTACAGGTTACGCACTGAATTTACTATCTGAGATTATAAGATAAAATAAAATCAAATTTTATTATTTAAACTATTTCAAATTCTGGAATATTTAATTTGTCGCATCCCATCTATAATATCATTGAAGACTTTATTGAAGCAAGTTAGTCGATTGTTCTATATATCCACGAGTGATAAATATTCAGGACGCAGTCATTTTTAAGGTTTTTATTGGTGCCGACGTTTAAACCAAAGCATATGGGTCATCATCAAGGAGCTCTTAAGTGTTTCGAGCACTAAAGGTATTAATATCCGACTTTGCAGGTCTTCTTCA
Organism: Nezara viridula; assembly: GCA_928085145.1. Lineage (NCBI taxonomy): Eukaryota > Metazoa > Arthropoda > Insecta > Hemiptera > Pentatomidae > Nezara > Nezara viridula. Next base: position 103,613,557 of record OV725080.1, on the reverse strand, counting down.
GGGAGGTGTTATCAGAAGAAATGCAGCTCTAAGTGAAACTCCTAGCTGAACACACCTCCCTGAAGACGACCTGCAAAGTCGTGTCGAAACGTTGGCTTTTAATAAAATAGTTCTGCCTCTATTTAGTCTATTTATGACCGACACACCGGACTTCCTTCCTTAATAATGCAACGGTCAACTATTAAATATTCAAAAATACAAATACTTCTTCAAGCTGAAAATATATTTCTGGAAAAATAAAATAATACTGCGTATGTATAAAATTCTGTTTGAAAACTAAACATTTTAGGTATCAAAAAATTTTTTTTTTTTTATTTCTTTATTGAGTATTATAACAATCTGTCTGTTCGACATTGGTTATAGTGAGGTAGGATGACATTCACACCATATGTACAAAAAAATAAAATAAATAGAACAAAATAATAATCAAAAGTATATACAATAGACAATAAAATAAAATAACCTAAAAAATAAGAAAATTAAAACTAAGGAAAAAAAAAACAAATAACATGCATACCTATATACAATCAGGCGAGGGAACTCCAGGAGAACCCTGCGCTACTCTTCCAACCGCGTCACTGGTACTAAAGCCAGCGGAGATTGGTCGAGAGCACTTTAGCCACATACACACATGTCTTGAGTGAAGAATCTGGCCATTGCCAGAACTCCAATTTATATAATTTACAAAAGGTCGCGAGGCCACTGCCGTTTCAACCTTCTTGGAGGATTATAGGGATGGGAGATGCTTGATAGGGATTGTGCAAGAGGATTTGGGTGGTAAGTAAGGTTCTGGTGAAATTTGGAGAACTTTTCTGGGATAAGGTCTAGGACAAATGGGATGTTAAGGTCATGATGTAGGGTTTTGTTGGATACATAGAAAGGAGCATCGACTATTGTTCGAAGGACTTTAGACTGGAAGGATTGGATGCGCTTGATGTTAGAAAATTTTGCTGATCCCCACAGTTCTAGTCCGTAAGTCCAAATAGGTTTCAGTATTGTCTTGTAGATCAGTAGCTTGTTTTCAAAAATTTTAAAAACAGTTTAATTACTTGTGTTTTATTTATTTTCGAAAGAAACTCTTTTAATTTATTATAATCCAGTAGAAAACAGGAATTAGGAAATTTGAGAATAGGTTTGGCTGGTTTTAGAATTCTACATTCTAAATAAAAAAAAAAGAAATGTTTGAACAGTAAAGCATTCGACTAGAAAACATGTGAGCTATATTTTCTTTAATATATTTAGTTTTTCTTGTTAATAACTTAATCTTATTTGTTTTGTTTTTTTCCACTCGAGCACTGAATTTTATTCAGTTATATACATATTTATTTACAATATTATTTTAACTAACAAGATTAATTTTATTATGATTTTTATCAACAATAATGTTTCAATACTTTTACGCACTACATTATTGTTGACATGGATTTGTTGTGCTTAGAAGACCACCCTATCGGACTAAACAAATCGCACAAAGCTATCTACCCCCATCGGTAATGCTGGCTCGAGACTCGATATCGCTGCAGGCGCTGAGTCTGAAATGATGATAACGCATCCGTAATGTTTACATTAATTTATATCTTTTAATTGATAGTTTATTCACTATAAATAATTATTATCTACAAATAATTAATGATGCTTCATCTTGATTGGTCGAATCGGAAAGAGTTGGTTCTTTCCAGTGAGTCATTAAGCTGTTGGGAAAAGAGCAACTGAAGTGTGTGAGTGTGATTATGATATGATCCATGAGCAGAGTAGTTTAAGGAAATGAGTGTTGGAATGACGTCTTCTTTAGAAAAATATACCATGCATTTACCTCATAACGTAATTTTATTGTATAAATAAGCTTCAATATTCATTACCAATAAATATATCATGTTACCCGGAACGTTTACTAATCCAGATTAAGCGTCTTCGCTATATAATTAATTGGAAGATTAGGTATACAACGAATATATAAGTAGATATTTTTGTTCTCCTCCAGAAAAAGTATCATTTCTTATTATTACATTCTTCTATGGATTTTCTTAGAAACCGTAAATCCACGGCCGGAACTAGGATTCTTGCCAGAGGAAAAAGCTAAATTTTTCCACCCTTTCCTTTACCTCTGCCTGCACTCTCTCTCTCTCTCTCCCCCTCCTCCCCTCCCTCCCCCCTCTTCCAACCCAATAAAATTCAATAATTGGTAATTGGTTGACTGTCGTGGATAATGAAGAGAAGAATAGGTGGGGTGCTCAGTCAAAAAAGGAGGGCAAAAAATAAATTATAATATTTATTTTTTACAATTTACAATTTATTGTAAAAAATAAATATTATAATTTATTTTTTGCCTTCCTTTTTTGACTGAGCACCCCAAATAAAATTCAATAATTTAAATCAGTATTTTAGGTAATAAATATCATCATCTGATAATATTAACTCATCTCATTAACTGCATTAAGTCAAAAATCAGAAAAAAAATGTTTACATCAAGTAGTTTACATATATAGTGTGGATAGGATGCTAAATATTCTTCGAAAAAATAATACCAGCATTAATGAAAATTCATAAGGAATTGAAAATGAAAGAGACCAACTCAATTTTCTCTCTCTCTCTCTCTCTCTCTCTCTCTCTCTCTCTCTCTCTCTCTCTCTCTCTCTCTCTCTCTCTCTCTCTCTCTCTCTCTCTCTTTATTATTGTTAATATTATTTTTCTTTGCAAATATCAGTCGTTTAAGTATATCATGTTTACCTCAACCAAATAAAATTACTTCTTTGTTGAGAATAGCTCAACATAAATCATAAAAGTTTAATATATGATTCTAAAAATACCGGTTTGAACATACATTGCTTTATACAATTTGAATATTGAGGAATTTTTCTGTCTTTCAAGAAGTAGTAAAATATATTAAAAAATTGCTCTAAAAATGATTCTATACTTCTTTTAATTTTCACCTAAACCAAAGACATGTAAAAATGCTTTAACGAGAACCAGTAAATATCCTGCAGGAGGACTGCAGTGCAACGCATAAAGGCAGGTCAGGTAGTAAGAATATAAAAGAAAGGACCCAGGGGACACAAAGGATAGAGTTCCAAAGGCGTCCTAAACCACTGGCTTACCGGCCCTCAATCGGCTTTATGCTGGAGATTCCAAAACTGGATTATATTAAGTCCAGCATTATAGGGTCATAGCATTATATATATTTACTGAGTGTCCCGTGAGTAGAGGGAAATTTTCATAAGTGTGATAGCAAACCTCAAAAAAAGTTCATGTAAATAATAGGCCTATTTTCAGCAGAAAAGTAGGAAATCCAAGCTTCGTGGTTTTTTAAGTGCCAGGTTTTTTTGTTGAATAGGAAGTGATAACACAAAATGTATTTAATTCAGGTAGAGAGAGAAACACTTTATTTTCATGTGAAATATAAAAGGTTGCTGCCCAATTATATAGGGTTGCTATATACACAGCATACTCGTTAATCCGTAGGAAAATAAATAAACTTAAATATAAATATACAGAAGTAGTTAGTTTATATGAGTATAACAAATATATATATATATATATATATATATATATATATATATATATATATATATATATACAATTTGTTTTCCTTTCATTGTTCATGTTTTTTTTTAACCTTTAATTCCCTTTCTCTTACTTCTCTCTCTTTATACACCTCTCTTATACACAATATTAAGATGCTTAAAATGATAAGAGAACAATAACTTACAATTAGACTAACTTTCCTTTAAATAAAAGTAGAGCTTGTCTTTGTCAAAACCATTGGAAGAGGAATTTTGAGTGGCTAAACTAAGCCCTGTTTTTAAAAAATCATAAATTGCTCACGATTTTTTTTTTTAAATATTTTCCAAATATACTACAGATACTCCACTTTTACAAAAGCTTCCTGGTTCATTAATCTTTAACTCCACATTAATTAAGTTGACGTTTATTTAGAAAATACTTCAGATTCACCTCAAGTCGCGTAAAAAAATGATCCTGTCATTTTAAAATACTCAAATGCAAGTGGAGTTTGTCATTGTTGAAACAACATAGAGGGGACTTTTAGCATGCTAAACTACGCCAAGTTCTGTTTTTCATACAATATGTTCGATTGCCCTTATAAAATGGTTAATTTATGGTTATTTTTTCCACTATCCTACAACTTGACTAAAGTTGCCACACTTTTAGAAAAATGTCCACGTTTAATAAGATTTAAGCCCATATTAATTAAATTGAGGTTTATTACGAAGAAATTGAAATTCATCTCTGATTGCGTAAAAAGTATTATCTGATGTGATATTCTGTCACACCACAGTACCTGTGTATTCAGGAAAATTAACTTCAAAATTGACAGAGGAACTCTGTACTAATTGAAATTATAAATTCCTTCTTGCACGAATTTTTATGTATTTCTTTTTTTTCGAAAAAAATATACTTCACTTAACGTAAAATCCTCGTACCCGAAAAACGTATAAAATAGAAATTGAAAAAACCGAAAAAATAATAAGAAAAGCATAATGATTTAAAGTTTTTTTAGAATATGTATGAATTCTGCTCAAAATCTGTAAGATATAGCGGAATACTAATTCCGAGACCAACAAACCGCATTTGTATTTTTTAAGTTAAGTTGTGAATTTTTATGTATTGATTATCTCTTTGTAATGTTAAAAAATAAATAATGCTTTAAAAACTCACTTTAGTGGCGACTTCTTTGATTTTTAAAACTACCAACAGATGATAAACGAAGTTACAATGTTTAGGAATTAGAATCGATATCAATAAAAAATTTGGATTCAACAGGAAAGCACAATAAAAGTGTACTGTTGCTCAACTGTGTTTAGTTGCTAAATCACTCATCATACTAATCAGTCATAATCTCAAATATAAAAAAAATAGTGCAATTCTTTCTTTAAGTATTTTTCATACCTATATTTTTTTTACCAGTTTCGACAGATTTATTATGCCTTTAACTCAGTTTGGTAGTTGTATACGTAAGGGAAAATTCAGTATCTTTAAACAATTCGAGAAAATAAGTTTATGAAAAGAAATTTACGCAAAAAAAGTTAATGTAAAATATATTATTTTAAAAATAAAATAAAAAAACTCAAAGTTATGTAGTTCACTTATTTACTTTAACGATAGAAATTTTAAAAATTACTTAAGATCTATTTAAATGTTAATGAGAAGGTTCGGGAAACGGTTCTGTAGTTGGGAGAACGATTCACTACCGGTAAAACTTCATTTTTTTCTTCAAGATATTCTGAATTATCATAGTTAAAGGAGTAATAACCTATAAAAAAATAATTTGTAAATAACAGAAATATTTATGTTAAAGTAGGAATTAAAGCAGATGATGTTCCTCATTGGTAACTTGTTCAAAGGACAGAAAACAGAATAATTCCAACAGGATCCCTGATACCTTCCATTAACCTTATAAAATGCAAATCAAAACAAGCTTACCCTTGAAAAATATATATAATCTTGTAGATGGAACTTAAATAATGCAATACATTTCAAATTCATTGTCTCTGTCAGAGGTATAATTTTTTTTTTTTTTTCCTTTTGACCTGAAGTGGATTGTGATAAATTAAACACAAAAATACTGCTTTTTCAAAAATTGTTCATGTAAAGTGATAATGGACCAGTATTTTTTACACAGATCTCTGAAATGGGATTGGTCATTATTATATAAAGGGACCAACTAAATGTTCCTAATCATATCCTTAGTCTTCATGAATATAATTAAAAAAATTATATTGTATATTACAACTACAGATAAATTAGCTTCGTACTGGTCATTGGCACCCAGTGTTGATTCGGTTACCATGGTCACCGCAAGGTCGATAACTGTGAATCAGGAAACGCAATAAAATTAATCATTCACGTTGCGCGCAAAGGGTAGGCGGAAGTAGTGCGCAAAATGACTCAAGCGACAGCTTGCTCTTTCGGTGATTCACGTAAATTTTAAAGATCTCAGGTGACTCAGAAGGTGACACTCCTGCCTGTTGTTTTATGACATGGATAGTATTCCTTTATTTTTTTTGTTGAGGGGTTTACGGTACCTTACCGACGCCTTCAGTTAGATTTTTATTAATCCATAGTAATTTACTAAAACTGTAAAGCATGTAGTATTTACCATCGTGATCTACTGATAAATCCAATTCGCCAGAATACAGAGTAACAAAAAGCAAAATAAGAAAATCAATACCGGATCCCAATAACTGGAGGAACATAAGGAATCCAAGAATAAAGAAGAAAAATAGGTTTAATAGTCAGTTAATCTCAGAGAATGGTTTTCTTCTACTCTTCTCTCATTTGAATATTAAACATGAATATTATAAATTGTGCAAACGATAAAACCTTGGTTAGTTTTAATTACAATTTAAAAATAATCTTTCTATAACAAATGATGTTAAAATACAATGCTCAATACATTATACATACAATCTGTTGTATAATTATTGGCAGTATAGATATGATACATTTCAGTGAAATTCCCACAAACAATTTTTGTTTTTCTAAATAACCTCTTTTGTTTCTCTCAGGTCTTTGATAATAGAAAAAAGATCAGTAAATTCAGTTGGAATATAATTAATATATTTTCATGCATGAAAAACATTTTCAAGTGAATGTTCAATTTGTACAATATCGCATGACTATCACATTTGAGGAAACTACTCAATGACATTTCTTAGGTAGGTTATAGACTATTTACAGAATTTATAATAAAAGTAAGTTATCTATTTATAGGATTAATGATGCAAGATATCAGAGATTAAAGTCATTATATTATTTTCATTTGTGAAGCAATATAAAGTATTGATGACTTTACAAAGGATTTTGATATAAGAGGATTCTTCGCAGAAGGATTTGACGGTTTAGCGTTCGTAGTTCAGCTTGGATTGTCCAAATAAAACGGGTTATTGTTAAGTTAATTATCTTTTTGTTGTAAATTGGAAGTTCTAGTTATTTTGTTAGGAAGTAAATAATAAAATATATAAAAAACGGACTCTTATACGTACATTTTACTTAAACTTCATTTCTTATTAATAAATAACAAATATTGGAATAGTATGATGCACGAATAAAAAAAAAAACTATGGTGTTGGCTTAAGACCAAACGATAAAAGTGAACCCTACTTGAAAACATCAGACGGGATTAATAATATTAAATATAATTTTTTTTTTTTTTTTATATTCACAAAGTAACATTCATAATAGATGCAATTATAATTGTGTATAAACTGTTTGTTTTTTCTATATTCATGTTTTTATTATTATTTTTTTTAATTTTATTAATCACGTAATTTACAGTGTGTAAAAATAGATATACATCCAGTAAATGTGATAAAGAGAAATACAATGACATGAAAACACTTGTAGAGAATCTATCCATTGTTAGCAATCTAATAATGTATCTAAATTAGGAGATCACGAGACCCTCTTTTTTTCAGATACCTCGAAGGATTATCAGGGATCGAAAAGGAAGCAAGATTAAATTCACAAAGTAATAACATTTACAATACATTCAATTATAATTGTGGATAAATTACTAATCGTCATCTGTTTTCCAATAAAACTTCTGTTACTGGGGTCAGTAATTTGTCGAAACACTATTGAGTGCAACAGAAAATCGACTAGAAACACTTAATTTCTTATTTTTACGCCGACATTAGAAAAAAACATATCTATATTGACTTTTGCAAATTGTTTTTTTTTTAATTCTTCTTTGAATTTAAATTTTGAGATATTTTAGTCCAAATGCTCAAAACAGTCGTTATTTTTTTGGTTTCTGACACTTTTTTTCCGCCTCTTTGACACGGCGTCGCATCAAGATGCGATTTTAAATAATAGCTCATTACAAAGAGGATGAAATTCTGAAAATTTTGTTCGCTTATTGTATGCAGGTCTGAATTTTAGTTTCTGAGATATTTTAATCCAAATGCAAAAATTAGTTTACCCAAATGAGCATGATGGCTCAGTCTCATTCGATCAACAAAATAATAATGCTATTTCAAACGCGTTTAAATAAGTTTTCACTTGAATAGTTCTTCAACTATTAGGTATTCATCCTGCACCCGAAAATTATCCGTAATTTGTCATTGCATTGCGCAATAAGCGTTCAATTGTCCGAAGCATTGCATTTAACGAAATACAATGTGATCCTATGTTCTATTTATAATGAACACTTCGCCCCATAGACACAAATACAATGGACGCTCCCAACCTATCCTCTGTCCAACCCACTGTTATCAAGGTAGAATTGTCAGTTCCAACTACCACCATCTAGATCTTATCATATCCCAAAACTGCAAATTCCTAGCCATGTTAGAAGTTTACATAGCAATCAAGGACGGAACAATGGAGGGGCAAATAGGGCACTTGCTCCGGACAGGAGAATTTAGGGCCGTCAAAGTCCGTAAGAAATTTGGTTTTAGTTCAAATGAAAATTATGGAAAAATAGCTACTAATAAACCTGCTAAAGACAAAAATTCATAATCGTGAATTAAACTTGGAACGAAAACAAAGCTTCGCTAAGATTTCTAACTTCTTTATTTTTATTAAAAATTAGATTATTTAAATATCACTTCATTCTTTTTTTTTAATTCAATAAACTACTAAATTTTCATGACTACCATTTGTATTTTCATGAGTTTCAATAAATATAATGGTCTTACTAATAAAGTCAACTAATCATACATTATATATTTTTATTATTAAACTGCAGATGTACTTACGATTTCGTTGATTTTATTATAATAATGATAGTCTTGGTTGATCACTACTTACCTGAAATAGAAAAGAAAATATTTTGTTAAAATTAATTTCTAGTGTGAAATTTAATTTATCAGAAATCATCCAAATTAATCACTAGTTGCTATGATAAAATATATACGATTGTATAACCATTGACATGGATTTTTCATCCTTATTGAGTTTTAATCTAATAACATAAAAACTAAAGTATTGTAAATACATTTTAATCATTTTGAAAATAAGTCAACCAAGCTTTTCTAAAACACCAATATTTTTAATAATCATGATAATTATTTTAAATATAAATATTTAAATTTTGTTTTTTAATTAGCGGAACATGAATATAACTTGGAGCTGTAATAGCAGTTTTAATAATAATATTACAATATTGTATAAATATTAAAGTTTGTTTAATTTTAGTAACATGATGAATTATTTTTAAACAGTTCTGTTTCTGTTTTCTTGTATGTAGATAAATACTAACAAGTCGTAGTTGAGTCGAGTAAATCGATCACAGTTCGTAGAGTGCTTAATTTATTCTATTAGAAAATTCCTTCTCGCAGAGGAATGTAATTTGAGGATCGGAACGTATCGGATGTAATAATTCCAAATACAGTAAATACATTATTTCTCAATCGGTTAATTGTATATTATTAAGAAGTCATTGTTAACAATAACTTATACTCTCAAGGCTTGTAATATAGAACACCAAAAGAATTATTTAAAAATACAAGAACTGCAAGGAACAATTTCAAACGATTACGATTGAGTGCTTTCGCATCTCTTCGTGCAGTTTATTGACCACTTTTTTCTCTCTCAATATAACAAGTTATTGGATCACGGATTCGCAGTCACGAACTGAATATGCTCTCAGGCCGAAAGAAATATAACTCCCGAAATTCCCCATACCACTGTACATTCGCAAAGATTAAATGTTCACACACATATATATATATATATATATATGTTTGAGAATGAACCTTCTTTTTTTCTAAATATCATTGTTAAGTTCATTAATGTTATCCTAATTCTTAAAACATAGTTTCAAAAAAGACTATACCTCTTCACCCATCAAGAGTTAATATTTTGTAAATTTTACAATGAGATGATTTTGTGAAAATCAACGTCAAGGCAGAATTTTTGTCCCAATGACAGATGAGTTACCCACTTTAAAGAGGCTGGCTGAGCCACAGGGGAGTTTTTCGGCAGCAGAGTCTCTCGCTTCTCTGCTGATATAACAGGATAAATTATCTGCCAGAGCAATTCGAATTGTGGCATCGAAAAATCAAAAAATTGTGGCATTAAAAGAAAAATTCATTTCATTTTTCATTTTAAAATTAATATAATTGTTAAATTTAAAATAACAAAAAAAAATTTCTCTTCACTTTCTCTTTCATTTCGAGGAAAGGTAACCATAAGAATATATATGTGTATGTATGTATATATATATATATAACATTATATATATATATATATAATTAGTATATAGTATATACTATATATATATACTATAGTATATATACTATAGTATTTACTATATATATATACTATAGTATATATACTGTAGTATATAAGTATATAGTATATATATATATATATATATATATATATATATATATATATATATATATATATATATATATATATATATATATATATATATATATATATTGAAAATGGTAAAAAAAGAAAGCTATAAAAAGGCTACCTTATCTAATATTGGTCATAGCCGTTATCATGTAGGATTCGTAATAAGGGATTGCTCATTTGTAACAAAGCCAAGCTAATCTGGAATAGATTTCTAAGAATCTGTTTTAATATCGGTGTGATTGATACCAACCGTGTCACGGGGGATTTCCTTTCCAGATAATCGAAAAAAAAAATAGCTACAGTTTTTTTTTATCTTATCAAAACGATTTTATTTTTTTGTTTCTTAGAGAGGAGTAAAAGTTGCTTAAGATTTGTTTTAATCTACTGAAATCATCATTTTTTTTTTTTATTTATTTCTTTATGACATTTATAACTGTATTACATAAATACATCAAGTAAATTTGGACATAATTGATATAATGACATGAATACACTTGCTGAGTAACTACCCAATGGTAGCAATCTAATGATATGACTACATTAGGAGATCACGGGGCCATCTTCTTTTCAGACGCCTCGGAGGGTTATCAGGAATTGAAGAGGAAGCAAGGCTAGAAACGAGAGGGTTGGGATGATTCTGAAGTTTATTATGGAAGGATAGGTATCTGGATGGGGCCAGATCTGAAACATAAGGAACATTAAGATCTTTATGGATAATTTTATTAGTGACAAAGTAAGGAGCATTGAGGATTTTACGAAGGATTTTGGATTGTAAGGATTGGATGCGAGAGGAATTCGATGGTTTAGTGGAGCCCCATAGCTCAACTCCGTAAGTCCAAATAGGTCTTATTATAGTCAAGTATATGAGTCTTTTGTAATTAATGGGAAGTTTAGAGCGTTTGTCTAATAAGTGCTGAAGTAATCGGAAACGTCGAGCGGTTTCTTGTCGTTTCAGTCTAGTATGAGGATTCCAAGTTAGTCGTTTGTCCAGGTGGAGTCCTAGGTATCGGATTTGCTCAACAGGGAAAATCATCATTTTATTAAGTACATTGCTTCTATTTCTGCCAAGAACAATAAAATATTTTGGAAGGGGGGTCAGTTTTTGCGCCATCGATCTTGGAGGGAATGGGAACTCTTGGAACTCAAGTTACTTTTGTATAATTTGCTTTGTGATCTTTCTCCATCAGTATGCCTCATAATCCGCATAGAATGAGAAAACTAATTGATCGATCGTTGTTAACTGAGAGGATACATGTGTCATTGGCATTGGTGGGGATGACAGTGTTGGGATGGAGTGGAATGTCAGCTGTATAGACTGTGTAAAGGATAGGACCTTGGATACTACCTTGAGGAATGTAAACTTAAACTTATAATAAAGAATAAGTAAAATAAATCACAGATAAATAAATATCTGTACGTTTACATATTTGCACTGATAAGCAATACAGATAATACACAACTGGTTAAATATTGAAATCTAATTACTTAAGTTTTAAGTTAAAACATAAAACAATCGATCTGAGGATGGCCTAATGGCTAAAAAATTGCCATGTAAAAAAAAAGCATTAAATGAGCATATGATGAAAAAAGACATAGTTTCTCATGATTTCAAACAAATGATATCACAGATGAATAAATATCGGTATGTTTACATAGCCGCATTGATAAGGAATATAGATGATATATAGTTACTGTGAAATAATAATGAAAGGAGGCCGACAAAGCTAAAATGGCAAAATATAATTCTTACAAATACTCGGAAGATTGATTACTGATTTAAGAATAATTGGTGTTTAAAATAAGTTAAAGATTAGTTTTCCGTATGGTGGTGAGTAAGAAATTCCAAAAAAATATAGGCTCATAAGAATGTGTTCTACAAGGCTCTTTTGTCTACTCCAGTTTTATAATTATATTATTATTATTATTCTTAAATCACACGCTACTTATTCAGAAAACATAAACTCATATTCTTCTATTGGTCCAAGAACAAAAGAACATTATAATTCTTCAGTCTTTCGAAATTATATAAGTTTGTCATGGAGTCTCGATATCAACCATAGTACCTTTTTCTATTTCCGACAAGAAAAAGCCTAAGAAAGCGGCGGTTTTCTCCTTTTCGTATTGTTTATTTTTTTCCACCTAGACACTTCCCGTCAGAGGCGACGTGAGGTGTGCGCAGTCATCATCTCGGACGCACAATGGTCGGAGGAGTGGAGCCAGGAAGGTACGGTCTTCTAGGATACCGTCTGGTCAGTTTGAGGAGGAAGTACCGCATGGCTGTTGCACCATTCATAAACAAGCTAAGGCATCGCTTTCTAATAACGGAGTGGAATTATCAAATAAGTGTTAACCGTAGACTATTTCCTTCTCTATATTTCTCAGATTTCTTTATTTTTTTATTATAAAGAATAATAATACAACCTGCCATAATCAAAGTCAATAGGTATTATGGCTCTGTGTTCATTCATACTATATATTTACAAACTAAAATAAAAAATTTAATAAATAATGTAAAATAAACTACAATCAGTAATAATAGTAATTAGGAAGAAAATGCATTAAAAACATAATAAAAAGAAAAACACTTTGAAGTACTAAATAGTAATTCATCCTCCGCTGGTTTAAAATACCAGTGAAGTGGCTGAGGGAGAAGCGTAGGGATCTCCTAAGCCTCCCTTTTCCCTCCACATGTGGAGGGGACAGGATTGGTTCGGAGATCACCTGGCAAATTGTAAATAATGTATATAGGTATGTTTTATATAAGGTGTTTGTTTTACTTCTATTTCTATTTTTTATTTACTTATGTATATATATATATATATATATTATTTTTTTCTTTACTCTTTTGTTCTTTTTTCTTATTCTTTTGTTATTACTTTATTTATTTATATTTTTGTATATACGGTATGAATGCAATCTCTGAACTCTATTATAAGTGTCCTTAAACTGTGACAAATTGTAATATTTCTGAATAAAGTGTTTTAATAATAATAATAAATAGTAATTAAAAAATAATTTTTCATACATTCACACTTCTTTTAGATTAATATCAACATTTTTTCATATTATTATTTATGGCAAAAGCATTATGGTACAGTCAAATTTGTTCCCATAAATTTGTGTCTATGTTATTATTCTTAAGGGACTGTAGACCCAGAATAAAATTATTTTTCATTTCATTTCATTTCAAATAGCGATGTTGAAAACATATTGATTTATCTACATTTTTTATATTAAAATTAAAATTTGGTTATCGAAAGCGATATTAAAAAATAATTAATAAACAAAACAAGAAAGGATAAAAATAGCAACAATGAAAGCCGCAATCATATTTATCACATAAAAATGAGATTATTTTGTGTTGCACTATACCCGAAAAATATTGGTTTCATTTTTTGGTCAATTATTGTAATGGAACAATAAATTCAAAAACTTGATCCCCTCTCTCAAAAATTTGAGGTTTTACGTTTCAGGATACGTAGAATTCGAAAAACAAATAAAAATTTGTTTATCCGTCCGCCGTCCATGCATTTTCTCCGAAACTACTGGACCCCTGGAAATTTTTTTCAAATTGGGATTTAAAATCAGGCGTCCCCCGAGGATGATCCTCCTTCACCGAAATTACTATCCGCCTTGTACTTTCATAATGGCGGCCGAAAAACCTGCGTTGCTATAGACTGTAGCACCTAAACGAATGTACCGATTTCAATGAAACTTTGCTAAAGTCTTCTTCTTGATGGCCTTTAAATTTATCTATACAACATACTTCAACGTAAAGAAGCTGGAAAAAAAGTTACGAGGGATGGTGAAATTAGGTTCCGAATAGCTCAAAAAGTGTACACTTTTTTTAGATTTTGTATATGTTTTTTAAAATGTTGTTTATAATCAAAATGTTTTTTTTTGTTTTTTTTAGGCTTTAGCCATTATTCATTTAATTTGGATTTTCTTCTCTTTTTACGTTAAAATTTTTTGTCACATTCAGGAAATTGATTTATTTATTATTTGTAATTTCCAACTTGCTTATATAATCCTTAACCTTGCTTATATAAACCTTACACATTAAATTACTAAATAAAGATAACTACAGACTTTTATTAATAAATCATATTTTTCGGATTCCAGTTTTCCAAATTTTTTTGCTATATAATCCATGACCACAAACCTACGTATTGAACCATACGTACTCTTCATGTTGTTCAGTAAGGCTAGTTGAAGTATGTGGGGTCATTCTCAGTCATGAGAAATAGTGCTGAAAACCTTCGCAATATTCTCTAGGAGTGGTATCGCTAAAAATAGAAGATTCCTCCTTGTTTATCTTTTCCTCTATTGGATAACATCGCCGTGGGAAACGTTTAATCCCTACTCACCTTGTTACAGAGCACCTCGGCTATTCATCATTAATTATTCCTAACCGACTAACAGGAAATCACCATTCAACAACATCGACGTAACATCGCTTGCCTTCGAATATTACCCTTGATTAAAATAAAGAAACGTTTTCCCGAAGGTTAATTCTTTTAACGTACAAATGTTACCCGTTTGCAATATTTGCTTAAGAATCCAGGTAACACTATAAAATAACTGCAAGAAATTATAAGAAGTAAGGATGACGGTCAACAGTCACACACACACACGTATCAGTAATGTTTATTGTTCAGCTGAATTTTCGACCTAAGTTCTAGCTCTTCAAGCTAAAAACAACAAATACAAAAAAATATTGTTAATTGCTAAAAGTTAAAATAATAAAATAAAATGAAAATCGATATTAAATGATGATTAAATATTATATTCATTATAGATAAATGAAAATTAAATTTGTGCAATCTATAAGGTAAATATCTATTATAGAGGATGAAAAATGACTAGCAGTAAATGAAATGAGTAAAAAATAGTAAAAGGCAAAATAAATTGAAATGTAAACCGTAATGAATGATACAGAAGTAAATTTTAAAACTGATACAAATACAATGTATTTTATTGCGAGAAATCACATTATAACGGATTTATCGTTCATAACTAACGAAATATTCATTTCACGATTCAAAAATGCATATTATAACAGCCCGATTAGTAAGATGAAATAGAAAATAAAGTATAATGGAGAAATAGATCAGGTCTATTAATCTGAAATATATGACCTTAATTGTTTTGATCTCAGTTACTTATTTTAGACGTTCAAAAAATCTAGGAAACTATTTTTGCTCCCTTATTAGCGTATTTTTCCCGAGCCAGGGATGAGGGCGAGGGACTAATGACAGAGTTATAAGTCCGAGATTTGAACTTGTAATCTTCGTTTAGCAAGGCTGCTCTTCGTCAAGGAATGTTTACAAAACTACTGCATTTACATAGAAAATTTCTCACAAAAAATATAAAACTATTGTCAACGTCATAAAACAGCTGTAACGCTTCGTGTGCGGTAATTAAATTAAAATGAGACCGTATTGAAATTAAAATGATACCGTGAAATTTCTATCACACGTGTGATTACAATAATATAAAATACGAAAGAAAAAGAAATAAGTTCATCCCACGATTTTCTCGTACAACTTAAGAGTTCTCACAATTTGTTATTGTTATATAGGGCTTAGAGGGGTAAAACCCCTAGGTCATCTAATCTTCATTTCAATAAAATCAAGAATATATTGTTACGTAAAAAAAAAAATCCAATTTAAATTTCTTTAGCAAATCTTTAGCTTTGTGAAAATTTATTATCAATTTTATTTTAACTTCGTCATTCCTATGACTTCTTGTACTATAGTATCCTTCAATAATACTCCACTTATTCCTGTTGAGCAAATCCGCTACTTAGGACTCCACTTGGATAAACGTCTTACTTGGAATTCTCATACTAGACTGAAACGACAAGAAACTGCTCGACGTTTCCGACTGCTCCAACACTTACTAGACAAACGCTCCAAACTTTCAATTAATTAAAAAAGACTTATCTACATAACTATAATAACACCTATATGGACATACGGAGTTGAGCTTTGGGTCTCTACCAAACCATCGAATTCCTATCGTATCCTGTCCTTACAATCCAAAATCCTCCGCAAAATCCTTAATGCTCCATACTTTGTCACAAATAAAACCATTCATCAAGACCTTAATGTACCATATGTCGCTGATTTAGCTCGAGCCAGATATCTATCCTTTCGTGATAAACTTCAGTCCCATCCAAATCCGCTTCTTTCCACTCTTGCTTCTTCCTCGATTCCTGATGATCCTCCTAGGCGTCTGAAAAGGAGATGGCCTCGTGATCTTCTTACTTTAAATTATTTAGAGAGTGCTACCATTGGGTAGTATCTCTTTAAGCCTGTACATGCCATTATTTATATTTGCGCATATTTACTAGTTGTATTTGTATACAGTTGTAAATTTCATTAAATAAAAAAACTAAAAAAAAAAACTTCGTCATTATTTAATACTACTGATAATTTTCATACGATTCTCAATGTGGTTAGAATCAATACGTAATAAGGACACTCTTGGAGAATGTGGCGGTCTGTGAGAGTACCTTAGCAATGTTGCCAGTTCGCACAAGTATTATAAGGATTTTCACAGAAATAGTGTGCTTGGGTGAAGGAAGAACTATTGTATCTTGGTATTAACATTGCATTTACAATCTATAGTTAATTTAAGGCCAACTGTATAATAGAGGGCCCCTCTAATCGAAAGAGAAATGATCATCGCATTAAACTTTATATTTGAGAACTTGGGGGAAAAGCCATTTTTTTTCTCGCAATTATGTAGACATTAGCCTAGAATTCTCAGCCATAACTAAATAATAGAGGCAGAGTCCCATTGTTGGGCTGTAGCGCCGGGAAATAAGAAGAAGAAGTTATTTTAAAGAACTTAGTTATAGTTTTCATAAGTAATCCGTTGGATTTTAATATTACAGGATTCAGAAAGCGATATCTTTCTAAAAAATTATTTTTGCAAGACTTGAAAAAGAAAATCAGTTAGAAAAGTTAAAATCGAAAGAGAAATGATCATCACATTATACTTTATATTTAGGAACTTAAGAGAAAAGCTATTTTTTTTTTAATTGCTGAGATTATTCCAGAATTCTCAGCCATCAAGCTAACACGGTTTGATAATGGAGAGCAATATATAAAGGATAAAGTTTAGAAAGTAACTTGGTGATTCCGCCTATATGCCGATGGCTTGGGGCAAGGATGTGTGCAACTTCTAGCTTCACTATCAAGGTCATATCATTAGGATGACCTAGAATGTGTCTCTATAGCCATTGGTGTCTGAGTGGTGGCATTGGGAATTGAGCGCTAACTGTTAGCTATCATTTATTATTATTATAATGCTCACTCCAGTATCATTCCTGAATTATTATTTTAATTAAATCATAAGCTATGGTAAAAATAGTTAGAAAGAATATAATTTACTTCTTAGTTAACGGCTGGTTTCTAGCAATTATAAAATTTTAAATAGTAATAAAGACGTTAAGAAAATTATCAGCCAGGCTAAAGTCAGAATAGTCCCATTTATAAAAAATCTGACATTAGCACCTCAAATATTTGTTTTCGGTGATAGAACCCGTACAAATAAATAGAGTTTGTCCCATAAACATAATAAATATATTTGACAAATAATTTACAAAGTAATAAATAATTACTAAGCAGAAGAAACAATTTTCTGCCTGAATATAATATAAATGCATGTATCAATCTCATTTATGTATTTTTTAAATTATTTTAATCAGCTTAAAAATAATTTGAGTAAAATGATTAAAAAATAAATGAATGAAAATTAAAATAATCAATTACGAAAGATAAATTATATATAATAATTATTATATTTAATATATATTTGTGATTATTTATTTATCAAAACCCTTTTCAATCTCAGTCTTTTATTATATATTTAAACCATTTTTACAATAATTAAAAATTATTATTTTTTAAAGTTTCGGCTCCAAGAGCCTTTTTCAAAAAGTTTTAAATATACAATAAAAGACTGAGATTAAAAAGGGTTTTGATAAATAAATAATAATATATAGACTAAATATGATAATTATTAAAAAATCTCACAAAAAATATGAATAATCTAAAGGTTTTTTATCATAAATATATTTAATTTTTTCTAAAAATAAATATATGTATATTGTAAATATAAAAATATATATTATATAAAAGAATATAAATCGCGATAAAAAAAATTAACTATGTATTCATGATAAAGTCTCTAATGCGGAGGTTTCTATCTAAATAATAATAAATGTTTCTTGGGATTGAAGTATTTGTTTACAATAATACATAAATACAACCTAGAACGGATTTGTTGTTGAAAGTAAAAATGAACCTATCTAAAACTTTGAAAATAATATTTATTGGCTTGCACAATGCTAAGTAGGCTATTTTAAGCTGTTTAAAATTAAGAAAAAATAAAATTGAAACATTTTTTTTCACAATGACTTAAAAGCAAAGCTCCGATCAAAATACAGCTGATTACTCGAAGAAAGTTTAGCTTAGGTATTTACCACAGTAATTCTGGTAAGACTTTAACCTTCTCATTTGAATTACACATAAATCAGTGTCCAATATCCTCGACTCAGTACTGGTTTTAAATCCTTCTTTTTGGGTTTATTTTTTTTCTTGGATAATCCAAGGAATAAATATCGATCTTACCACTCTGGTTAAAATGGGATAGCAAACTGATTTTATGTGTCCTAACATATTATTGTATATTTAATAAATAACAAGTTGCTAATTATTCAATGTACAATCATGATATTGCAGCCACGTCTAAATTATACGACTATTATAACATAATAAATGATACATTCAAATGATTGTCAAAGTATATTGCAGAGGTCATTAGCGGATCCAGGATTTAATTTTTGGGGACGGGGCTTCAGCCCGAAAGCCTTTCTTTTATATATATATATATATATATATATATATATATATATATATATATATATATATATATATATATACATACATAAATATATATAAACATTAATTATTCGGGAAGCAAAAGTAAAAATCTAACCACCTCTATGAAAAAGTGTTTAAATGATTCTTGAAGCCCTATTAAAAATGTTATCACACGAACAATAATACTTTTACAGATAATTTGTATTCATGACATGTTTATGTTTAGTAGCTGTACATGCCTTACAATTTACTAACTAAATCATATTGTTATTATTTATGTGTTTAGCTTAGATCTTTTTTTTCCTCGCTTTTTAGGCTATACAGGCCTTTCCCAAACCAGGGGGTAAGGGCGGGGGATCAAGGCCAGAATGAAAAAGTCCCTCGGCATCGGGACGCGACCTCTTTTATCGGGAATTATTTAAATCAAACTATTTCATATATCAGGTTGCCGTATAACGGCGGTGCTGTGCACACGCGTTAGCCTGCTCTACCACCCCGCCCTCGCACTCGCAGAAACAAATTTGGACAAATGAAAAAAAAAAATCTATTTTGGGGGACTTCAGTCCGAAAGTCCTTCTTTCCCCTCCCCTTTAGATCCACCAGTTCAACAGGTATATACATATTCGAATATTTTTTGTGATTTACGAAAAAAAAAAAATCATTACTAATTTTACTAATTTGGGTTCGATGGTTATGTCAATTATGTTTTTGGTTGTTCTATAAGATTTGGATCGTATTCTTAACTCCGTTCGTTCAGTCTGATCTCTATTAGCTATTATATACTTAATGTCCATTAATTAATGAAGTAGTTAATTAATTTGAAAGTGATAATAATGTAGAATTTTTTTAATTGCTTATATCTAGTCTTGATTATATCGTTACTTATCAACCCTTTCTAAGAGTAAATAGCCAATTTAGACCACACAAACAGGCCAAGAAAAAATATTTCACAACTTTCTTAACGTTTTAATGATAATTTATATCAAATGTATTTTGTTTTTATAGGCTAGTAATTTAATTTAAATAAAATTAAAACATTTAAAAAAATTATTTTAAGGAGAAAACGAAATATTTCGACAATACAAATCGAAACCACTCAGCTCCCGTGTTTCACAACAGCGATATTGTCACATGTATTGTGGATTGGACATGTTATTGCAGCGAATGGTTGATACTCGAATACTGTTCTCAATCCTAACGGTCGATTGGGTCATTTTGTTTTTAAATTTAATAATTCGCTTCTATATATACTGTATATATATTACTATTTTTTAGGAGATTCATGTGTGTAGGACATGTTATAATATTAATTATAGCTATCGTTATCATAAACATAGAACTCTTATTATGCTTAGTTAATTAACGGAAATTAAAGATTAAAGATCAGCTGGTAACATTTAGTTCTTCCATATAAGATTTTAAAAATGTCCAATTCGTAGAACTATGACTTCCTGTCCTACGGTATCCTTTAACAATTCTTCACTTATCCCTATTGAATAAATCTGATACCAAGGACTCCACTTGGACAAACATCTTCCTTGGAATCCTCATATAAGACTGAAACGACAAGAACCGCTCGACGTTTCCGACTACTTCATCACTCACTAGACAAACGCTCTAAGCTTTCTATTAATTACAAAAGACTCATATATATATATATGACTACATTAAGACCTAATTGGACTTACGGAATTGAGCTTTGGGGCTCCACTAAACCATTAAATTCCTCTCGTAACCAATCCTTAAAATCCGAAGTCTTTCATAAAATCCTCAATGCTCCTTGCTTTGTCATTTTTTTTTTCAATTAATAGTTCGCTTGTCTATAGACTTTAATAAAAATAACCTACCATGTGGTAATAATTGATTTAACGAAAATTTAAATAAAATAACAGTTAGAAGTTGTTAATACAGAACACAGGGGTTGTAAATTGAAGGGCAGCTGTTAACGATATTGGATGAAAACTTACCTAACCAAGGTCGCGATCCGTCTACCAATTACCACTGCTAAACAGCGAAACACATTGATCGTCTTCAACGCTTCTTCACGTCCACAAAAATACCTCTAAATTTAATAAACTAAAGATACTTAGATAGACAGGATAGTAATTATACCACAATCAATATTAATACACAGTTTTACAACTGATACGGTCCAATCTTCCTTATCTCTTTTAAAACTCTTAGATCTTTTCAAAATCAGTACTCAATAAATTTGTTTAACGTAGAACTTTTCCCATCCAGGATGTTTTCGGCTTCGGTTTAATTCCTAAAGTTAATAGAAGTTCCTAAGAGTGTTTTTAAACTGCCTTAATGTCATACGGTGGTATATTACATTTTTTTAAGTTTAATGAATAATGTTTTTTTCATATATATATATTTTAAGACATAATCTTTTCTCCATCCAACTATGAAATCAGGCAATTATCCTGATAACCTCCTTTATTCTCTCTTTGTTTTCGCCCGAAATGTTTTCTGGAACAAGTAGATAGATATATACCATTCGCTGGCTTTCCACGATCAAGAGATCGTATAGTTTATGAAGTGTCTTGAAACTGAACCGCTCAAAGGGAGTCAACGCTCAGTCCAACGGTTGAGTAAACCAAGGCGTCGATGGAGAGATAGCGTAATATCTGACGTCACCGAAATGAGGTTTCAGTGATTATAACCGAGACATATCTTGTGTCTTCCTTGAAGGCCACCTCTCT
Source organism: Nezara viridula (assembly GCA_928085145.1). Classification (NCBI taxonomy): domain Eukaryota; kingdom Metazoa; phylum Arthropoda; class Insecta; order Hemiptera; family Pentatomidae; genus Nezara; species Nezara viridula. The sequence goes on along the minus strand of OV725080.1, from coordinate 103,591,632 downwards.
TAATCGTATTTAATGAAAATTAACAGTTTTCGGTTGTACAGCAAAATTCATATTTTCATTCATTCATACAACACGTTTCATTTTTAATACAACTTTTTGAGTCATAATAGGAATTAATATTTTCAATTATTCTTTACCTGGGGAAACGAGTCGTTAACGAAATAATCCGATATATAAAAGCACATTTATTTTTTATTATTTTATTTTTTTTATTATTTCATATATATATATTTTTTTTTGTAAGTTATTAGAATATTATTACATTAAAACTGTATTTCATTTTATTAGGGTCATTATTTAAATGAAGTATTCTTTGTATCACATTTACAGGAAGCTTAAATGATTGTATTTTTCTGTTTCGATATCTTGAAATGAAAATTTTTATTAGAATGATGATAACGTAAAAAAAAATTACCTCTTTTATACCAATAGCATTATTATTATTGTAAATAAAATATAAAGGTATACGAAAATTTTCAAATATTCGATGTTTTATTTTCTCGACTAGCGATGGTAGAGCTATTAAGGACATTAGTACAAAAAAACGTAGCATTTATAGTTACGCTAATTAAAAATATATTTCATGATTTTCCTTCAAATTAAAATTCTAACGAATACTTAAACAATTTATTGCATAAAAAATCTTTAAAAAAATTGTAAATAAAAAACCCTCACTGTCATCTCAGATTTAGTTAAAAGGAACTATTTCTTAATTAATAATATATAGTACATTTTCAATTCATATTCAGTTATTTGCAAGTCATATTCATTTTTTTTTCAAACCAAATTCAACTTTTTCCGTTTCCAATTCAACATTTGATTTATTTTAACTCATGGTAATTTTTCTATGTATTGAACAACACAGATTCTTTTATCGAAAAATTTGGAAAAGTTAAATAAAATTGAAATTTGAATTTCAAATGAAAAAGTTTGATTTGGTTTGTATTGGATTAATGTGGAAAACGTCAAATACGACTTGAAAAAACTGTATATAGTACTGAAATTTAAATGTGGCAGTTATTTAGTTTAATGTTAGTGGCCTTTTTTATTATTTATTTTTATTTTACTATTATGAATTAATATGAGATATTAAAACTCATAATTTTAGCCATCATTGGTGGATGAGCCTTTGATAAAAGGAATCTATCATGTATTGTATAAATACATACTTTCTAATTAAAATTGAAAATTTAAATATATTATATATAAGAGATCATAGTCGTTTATACAGGGTGTTTCATGTTTTACTCACCCCTAGGTTTTTCCGAGAGTTTTGAAAATTTCTAAATGTAACTTGGTAGGTCTTAGTTATGGCGAATGAAGTTCCTTCTGGCGGTGAAGAGGACTTAGTGACCTCTTTCAGTTCCTCTTGAGCGCACTTAACTCATGAATTCCCAAAGGAAAGGGATATTAATAGAAGGTTTATCATAGAAAATATAATTTTAAAGTGATTTTGTATCGAATATTTTTTCCCGACCCGACACGTCCTGATGGTGTTAATCGCTATAAACCGAAAGTTCGTTTATAGAAAGTATTATTTAACGGAAAATGTTGTTTATTTATTTGATTTTTGCAACAAAAACAAAAATAATTGATGGCAATAAATTATCCTAACGGGCTGGTTAAAAGTGTAAACTGTTTACCTCTTTGCTACTCTTTACTAAATTTAAGATAGAATGATGATTTAGAATGGCTGGGCAAAATCAGTTTAAATATTTTATAATAATTCGTAATTATTAGAATTAAAATATTATACATATGAAGAGCCTCATTTTTAAAATGATTTAAACTCCAATATTTACATAATTTTAGAGGCATTGGATCGAAAAAAAAAAACACAGACATAAAATCATTTTTAAATTTCAGAAAAAGAAGAAGAAATTTAAATTTATTTTAGGACCTTTAGTACCCTGAGAATAATGAAACTGATTAGAAATGACCTTTAACAGGCACATAATGAAAGTCAAAAATTTTAAATTACAGTTTCGTAACCATAAAAATAAAATAAACAACAAAGATAAGTGAACTAAAGAAGTTATACATAATAATAACTATGAAATAACAAAAAAAAGTTAAATAAGGCTGACAACATAAAAATATGGAAATTAATTTTCTTACCTATATTCGGAAGATTGATTACTCAGGAGAAAAAAAAAATTATTGTTTAAATGAAGTTAAAGCGTCCAAAATATAGCACACATGATAAAGAATTTTTTGAAGGAAATAGTTCTAAGATAAGAAATGAACCGGTTTGTGGGGTGGGATCTTTAGGTATGCTTAGAGAATGGACATAAAAAAAAGAGTAATCGAGAAGGTTTTTTGGTTTTAATGGTTCGGAAAAGGGGTACCAACTGGAGACGTGAAAGCGCCTAGGAACACAAAAGATGAATCTAATGAAACAATTTATTAACCTCTTCCAAAGAACGGCCCTGCTGCGAGTAACAAAATCCTACAGGACTCGCAAGAGAATAAGAATGAGTATATTCTTAAAACAGAAGACTCAGCAGGGTATTCCGGAAGGATCCAAGAATGGAAAAGAATTATACGGAACGAAGCCATTGCGCATTGGAATAGACGGTGGGTAACTACTCATAAAGGCTCTACTTACTCATAAAACTACTCTACCTTGGAAAAATACTTTCCTACCGTCTATTCAAGGTTTAAAGCGAAATGGGTTCTCCCTGATTATTGGGTGTCACAATTCCTCACAGGCCATGGAGGGTTTCGCGCGAAGCTTCATGGCTTGGGAAAGGAAATTAACCACCAATGTCCCTGTTGTGGTTTCCGGATACTGCTGGGCATGTCGTCACAACTTGCACCGCTTTTGAGCCAAACTACTGCGGGAAACCGGACTTTTTTTCTTCACGGAGGACGATTTCCCTCAGCTAGTAAGCAAGGAAAGCTACGAAGCTTTCGTGTACGGGTTGAAGGAATTATTGGGGGTTAATCATTTCAGCATCTTCTAATCAAGAAGAGGGAAAAACGAAGAAAGAGAACAAGTGGTAGAAGTATTTTGATATAGAAGTATATTCTTCTGTAGTGGCGAGGGCCAGGGAAAGATGATAATAAAATAAAATAAAAAAATAACCTCTTTATTCTGATTATACTTTCTACGAGAATCCTTCATTTAAAACATCACTTTCTATAGGAAAATTCTATAGTTGATAAGGAGATTCGAGAAGATCTGGAAGAGTTTACAAAACACAATGCACCACAAAAATGAGGTGAGCGGAGTGTATGAAACACCATATAAAACAACAAGAACACCAGAATCCATAATTGTTAGTGTAACTAGTTGTAACTTGCCATAATGTAACATGGTTGTGATGATATGCTATCTTTGCATACTACCCACAAACGTAACTCTTAATATTATCGGTTTAGAAACTAAAATGAAAGTGTTTGTTTGTTATGGAAGAGCCCACCGCTTCCGAAAGCCTTCCGGATCATCAGCTTTCCCCCCGCGTCTTACGCTACGACCACAGACCAGCAATATAAATTAACTCCGTTATTAAAATAACAATGAAAATTTACTGCCCAAGTGCCTCATATGAATTAAACATCAGCTGTTGCCGGGACAGAAAGCGCCCAAGACAGACGGCACAAAAGGTATCGGCCCTTGGTTGAATAGTAAGTATGGAGGAAGTATCAAATGACGTGACGGAAATGCATCTCTTCCTAAAGTTGCATTTGACAGAATCTGATTTTTTGCTTTCGTTCGAACATTTATCATTTATAAATTCAAATTTTTACTGCATTTCAGTTAAGAAACCTTGGCAACCTCACAAAGGAACACTTTAAAACACAGCATGCAGTTTAATCCTTTGAAACTATTCATAAGTCGTTCGTGCAAGAACAGAAGTAGTAATCTATAAGTTTTCCTTTATTGACTTAAAAAAAGTAACTAAAAAAAGAAAGTAAGTAAATATCATAGCCAAAAGTAACCAATTGTAGGTCAATAATAAAATTAAAGAAGATCTTCTTAACATGTGTAATGATCGAAAATTAACAAACAACTTCCGCATATTGACAACAACAGCATAGCAAAAAAAGGGCAAATTATATCTACTAACGTGTGTAGTAAAATAAAAAAAAAATTATGCAATAGTTTTAGTCTTAAAGTTGGACCAGCAATTGAAAATATTTTTTTCTGATGAAATGAAGAATATTTCTCGAACATAAAAAAAATTAATTTTAGCCAACACGATAGAAGGGAAAACATTGATAAGGCGACATTAATAATACGGAATATAAATTATAATTAATAGACCATTACCGAGTGGATTAAATGCTGAACAATTCCCTCGCTCACAGTATGCAGGTTCGATTTTTAGTTTCTGAGATCTTTTAATCCATATATTCAATAAAACTTGTTATCATTTGGTTTTCGTCGTTTTTTCACTCTTCGTCACTCTAAAACTGCGTCGCATGAAGATACAAATTGAAATGATAATTAGCTCATTAGAAAGAGACTGAAACGATAAACATTTATCTCGCTAACTATAAAAAAGTCCGATTTTTAGTTTTTGAGATATTTTAATTCATATGAAAAAACATTTGAACTAGTCGACTCTAGCCGACTTTATCGAAGCGTTACACGTTAATTCACTCTCCACAAAAAAGTGCAGAACGCACCTAAAGAAGTTTTCAATTCAAAAATTGACTATAATCAATAGGAAATTTTATTTACCAATAACAAAAGAACAATCAAGAAGCCTCAGCACAACAATGAACGCACCAATAGTAGGCAAGAGACGTCATCGAGCATCGAATCAACTGGAAAGAAATATTTCAGGCTATGCAAGGTTTATAATAATAATAGAACAATAAATAACAAAATTATTATGAAAGTATTATAGCAAACTCTACTTCATTCTCTGGATCAAAAATTTCATTTACCTTGAAAAAGTTCTCAAAAAGCGGAACGAAACGTCAGAATACATTAAATAGATTTATAGTAATTTTATTTTATTTTTACTCTTTAACCGTGACCATCTTTCCCAGATTATTACGGTAAACTTTTTTATACATAATTATTTATGAAACTATGGTATATTGAGAAAAGTTCATACGATGTAATAAACGAAAATATTTTAAATAATGCGGATAGGACCCGTTTTGGCCTGGCTGCCTAGAGGGTAAACAGCTGTGATTTGCATAGACCAGTCAACTAAGCGTTTATTAACCTTTCAGGGCTGTTCCTAGCTTAATTACAACGTTCGCCTCTCTGTTGTACCAGTATAACCTTACCAACTCAACAACAATTTACAATAGACATATAATCAGCATTTAGTTTATATTAAGTTTAACAAAATACATTTTATGATTTACGATACCGAATCCTGTGGTTAAATTATTGTGCGGAAACAATCGAATGATTAATATTTTAATGTTAAAATCCAGAGATGTGTTTATTGCTCAGTTCCGGCCATGAAGCGGTCAGTAGTAAAACGTTGAAGTGTTATTGAGAGCTATTCTCATAACTTGGTTCACGACTTTGTGGTGTGCTTTGTAGCTCTTAAAATAAGCCGAGAATTGACCCATTAGGGTTATGGGTAAACTTTATATTTTATTAGACTTCGGGTTAAGAGATCATCTCGCATTTTATGTCAATTTTCGTGGGGTTTATCCTTAGCTATTATCGTGTCTACCTCTCATCACCTGACTTTTGCTGGAAAGCTGAGTTACTGCTTTTCCGACTCACACCAACTTTTATTATGTTGTGGGCAATAAAAATTTAGGAACACATTATTCAGACATTTTAAACAAAATTAAAATATAGTAAAATTAAATACTGTAATATTACCAAGAATCATACAAATATTAAACCAAAAATAGCAAATAATCAGGTACAAAGGACAATAACAAACCCCAAGTAGTTACCAGACCCCTCAATTGTTAGTCCCATCATTTAGTTGCTCCAGATATTATATATAAAAATTGATGTTATGTGTAAAAAATTTTAAATTATGAGAAAGGAGCACATGTGCTATTTGTGTAAATATAACAAATTTGTAACAGCATTAGCATTGACATATATTCATTTTAATAAACCTTTTTTCTAACTATTACCTTCTAATGAAAGACCAGCTAGGAATAAAGTTCTGAAGATAGGATTGTATCCGGAAACGTTGACTTAAAATAAATTATAGCAAATACGCAATTAGTTATATATTGCCATCAACATAATAATTTAAACAGCCTCCTAACAAAAAAAAGAAGAAAGAAAGCAATAAATTTTAATTCCATTCTTTTTAAAGCTAGAAATCAACAAATACTTCTCAGATATCTTAATTTAATATATTCGGTCCTAATTTGTTTACGGAGGTCAGTTTTGTACTATTTCGTGTAATATATAGAGCCCTGAACCGTAGAAAAAAATTGTGTGAATCCGTGGAATCGTCCTGAAGTTATGACATTTTTTTTGTATTTTCGTGGCGAACATTTCGTGAAACAAAATTTTAATTTCTTGATTGCTATAAAAAATCGTATTTGAGGGGTGAAAAACAAATATCAAATTCGTTTCTCCTTAGAAATGTATTTACAGCCACATTGCTACGCCTATAAGTCCAATTTTTACCCATATTGTAATATATACTATCTGCCATATATAATTTTGTTTTTTATCAAAATCGGCCTGGATTAGGGACCCATCAGAATTTCCCGGTCTCAGGATAGATCCACGGTTGGTGTAGCAGAATACCTGGCACAGCCATACTAAGCAAGGAGCACTGTGCCTTATTCGCCTAGCTACTCTGTTCACTTAAATTATCACATAATAAAACGAAAACTCAGCGAAGATATGTCACATTCAAAGAGAAAATGCCAAAGCAGGAAGGTATTCCATATGCAAATATATATTTTTAAAACACAAATGCATACAAATGATAATAAGTAGAGTGAAACGGTGTGGTTGAGGTAATGGATTCGAGAGAAAGTGGGAATGGTTGGCTCATGTCACCTGTAAAACAACCTTCAAATTAAATCAATGGAAATAAATCTTTGGAATTTTTAACTTTGAAAAAATGTTTTTTTTTCATTATAATAAAAAAAGTAAGATCTTGCAAAAAAAAAACTAGAATAATGTGCTATGAACAATTATAATTGTAATTGAAGCATCATCCCAAATATAACCCATTACAACAGCTGAAAGTTGTCTTCTAGCTGAAAAAGATTATACATATATATATATATATATATATATATATATATATATATTTACAACTTTTCCTTAAACGACCTTTGAGTATTAAATTTAAACTTCACTATTTAATTGGGAATAAGGTCACTTAATTATTATTTAATAAACTAATGAATGTTCATTTCTTCTGTTTATTGACGTTTCGATTATTTTCTTGTATTATTTTCTGGTATTTTCTTTTTATTAGTCAACCATGGGATCCTCTTCAAAGCTAGAACTACAAAAAAAATTATATATATATATATATACATAATGTGTGTGGGTGTGTGTGTCTGTGTCAAACATTGCTGACTCACAGGAAAGTTTTCAGATTTAATTGGAACCTAATTTTAGCAATGATTTTGTTCAATGTTTCAGTGAACGCTAAAAATACTTCAATGAAAGAAATAATAATTTATATTCAATGGAGTTATTATAAACGTAGATAGAGTTATTATATAAGTCGAATTTCATTACATTTCCAAGTCGTCCGCTTATCCATGTTTTTTTTTAAATATTCAGTTAATTTCTATTAATTGTTTTCGAATCGTCTCAACATCATAATGATAATTATTTTTCCTTCAGACATTTTTCAAGTTTTTTTTGGAGTCTTTAACAAATATTTTACCAAAGCGAATTTCACTCTATAATGATATTAACAACCCTATTTTATTCATTTCAAATATTATTTGAATGATTTTATACAAATGCTCTTGATAGACATTAAAGAAAGAAATCAATAAAAATTTATACGGTATCATTTATCAAAATTATGTGATATTATTTGGTAACATAAATGTTTATCTATTTATCAGTTCCGTTGAATTTACAGTAACCCGTTTCTCAATTATTTCTTTCAAACATTAAAACTCACACTAATGGAAAAAAAATTGTCTATCGAATAAAAAATAATTAATTTCGGAAACCAACCTAATTAATTCCAAATGTTAATATAAATCGTATAATAATGAATTTGTAACTCATAGCAAACTGGTTAATGATTACAATCAATTAGTGAATGTTTTTTATGAATTGTTAAAAATTATATTTATTATATTATTAATTTTCTTAGTTTTTGTTTAAAGCCGCTATTGTCCGAAAGTTCTTCAGCGATTGCTTTGAAATTTTGGCACAGCGTTGCAATCGAATTCAGGAGTGTTTTTTGAACATTTTATTACCATCCGACCTTTCGTTTCGAAATGGCGGCCAAAAAACGTATCGCTATAAACTGTAGCGCCAAAACGGTTTTAGCGATTTTAACGAAACTTGGCTAAAGCCTTCCACTTGAAATTTTGAAACGATGGATTGAAAATTTTATTTGCCAATAACTAAAAAATTAAACAATTTTTATAATACATATATATTTGAAAGCTTCCTAGATTCCATTCCAATATTTTTAAAAATCATCGAAATTGAACGATTCGATGCAGAGTTATAGAGTTTTAAACATTTACTACTTTATCTTCAGCAAAGGCCATTTCCCTTTTCTTTTCTTTTTTTGTTTGTTTCTTATTTCTTAGTACTGAAGTAATTGAAATTATCATTTGAAGTGATATGATTCTCCTCATGTAGGTCAATACTATTATACGTTCTTTATATTCATTTTATATTTTTCCTCTAAAGTATTCTGAAAGTAGAACGACACATCTCAAATATCTGATTTGCTATTATTTAAAAATATTTAACTCTTGAGTAATAATTATCACCGTTTATGTTCCTTTTATAAATCACTTTTTCGTTGATTTCAGTTTATTTTATTTTTGATAAATTATTTTCTTTAACATTACTTTGGAATAAGGTTGTGCCGATTACCGCAGGGCTTCTTTCATAAGTAAGGTTTATTTTTCCACTTCAATTTTTGTAACTGTATAGTTAATCAAGTTGTTATTAAGAAGAAGCAAGCAATCAAATGCCTTAGGAGGGGTATGGGAAATCTTTTGAGGAAGGTGGAAGGCAGCTCTAATGCACACGAATGAATTTTATGGTAACTGGTATAGCGCAATTTCAATGCATTGCCACGTTTGATATTTGAAAATCTTTAACATTGAAACAGTATCGCAAAATGTTTTGGATCGCATGTGTTGCTTTTACATTCAACTGATGGTGCTTTTTTAATAAATATGTATATTTTCACCTTATATTTTACAATAGTAGGTATATTAAACCAGGCGCGTATTAAATGCAACGTTAAGCCAAAATTTCCAGGAAATGGATGAACAACTTTTCGAGATTTAAGAGTTTGAACAAACGAACATTTACATATTTATTTGCCATAAAATAATCAACACAAAGTTGAATATTAAATATTAAAAAAAAAATTAATAATAAAATTAAACATGAAAATATATGAGTGGCTTCATATCAAATACGGATCTCTATCATTTTTAAATAGCGAAGATAAAGTCAATTTTAGTTTTATTAGTTCAAACCAGACTGTTTCTGATGTTTAAGAATGTTCAAGTTGAATCATGAAATAAAATCATTAGAATTAGTTTAAATTGAAGTTATGTTACAGACAAATTTATATCCCAACTTTTTAAAAATGGCAGATGTCCTTTGTTATTAATCCACTCATATGTGCTTTCTATTTTGTTTCTTTTCCATTTAGCCAGACTGAGCCACAGCAGCGCGTGGCCGGGTAAAGCTAATTTACCATTAAATGTAAAATTATTTCATAACTTGTGATGTTGTAATTTTATATCTTAAATCTAAATATTTACCTGAATATTTTGAGTACTATTCGAAGATTTTTATTTTATTTTTTTTCATTAAGAGATGATTTGTTTTTCGACCGATATATTTATTGAATAAATTTAGTTTCTATTTAATAAAACTAATTTGGAATATTTTTACAGTAGCATGAGAACATTTTTTTTTTCGTACCATAAAACTTGATACTAGCCAAGAAAAATTGTAAAATTTTACAAAAAAAAAATTACTAAAAAAGATTGGGAAAGACATCACACAAAGAAAAAATAAAACCGAGACCACGAAGTTGTATCGAATGCGAATCTCACTCAGTGGTTTACTCACGTATACTCACTTTGTGGGAGAAAGCAAAAGCAAATAAAATAAAAAATGCACCGGGTTGATACTTTCTTCTTTCACTTGAAAAATAAACCATGAAAAGTCATGTTTGTTTATGACTTCTTTTTATGATAGTTAAATTAAAATAGCTACTTAAAAACATTTTCTATTTATTATTTATTGGGCAATATAATATTCCGTCCCATAGACGATAATCCTGTGAGGTAAGACAAAATTCCAACGTAAAAACATAGGAACTAAAACGAAAAAAAAATTATTTGTTTAATTATTTTTTTATTCGTTATAAATGAATGTCAAAAAGGGTAAAATACTTAATTAAGTAATAGCAATAATTAAAACATTGTTATAAAAAAGAATGCTAAGTAAAGATATGTTACTTTATATATTTGAGGTGGAATTACTTTAATGATTTTCTCAGAATACAATAACTGCTATCTTGCTAAACGAATAAAAGTCGCTTGATTAAATTATAAGTTAAGATTGCAATTTTTCCTTTCGCAGCTTCTTAAGGTAGAATAATTGATGATTGGTCTAAAATGTTCTTAACAGATTATACTAAATTTATCTTTTTGAAAAGTCATTAGCTAATTCTTTTTTTTTTTTTTTACTCGTTTAATGGTTTTCTCCTCTTTCATATGCTTATTTTCAATATTTTTTGAGTATGTACATTAATTTTTTTTCTTTTTTGGAGGGGAGCTGGAGACGTTTTTATTACGTTTCTGTACACCCGGTAATTTATTCGACTTATAAGACAAATGAGTATAGTCTACTAATGAATTTTCCCTTATTGACTTTCCAAACGAATGAAAATGACAAGCATAAACATTTTGCAGGAGATACCCTAATTTGAAATTATATGCTCATTCCACAAAATGAATATTTTCGAAAAGAAACAACCTTAAAAAATATTCAATTTATTTTAATTAAAACTAGTTTATTGTTAGATAAATGTTACTTTTAAAAGTCGATTTGGAATTAATCTGTAAGCCTATGATTTCCTGTCCTACAGTATCCTTTAATAACACACCACTTATCCATGTAGAACCAATCCGATACCAAGGACTCCACCTGGACAAACGTCTCACATGGGATCCTGCTACAAGATTGAAACGGCAAGAAACTGCTCGACGTTTCCGCTTACTCCAACACTTACTGGACAAACGCTCCAAACTTCCAATTAATAACAAAAGACTCATATACATGACTATAATAACACCTATTTGGACTTACGGGGTTGAGCTATAGGGCTCCAATAAACCATCAAATTCCTCTCGTAACCAATCCTTATAATCCAAAATCCTTCGCAAAATCCTCAATGCTCCTTACTTTGTCACAAATAAAATAATCCATAAAGACCTTAATGTTCCATACGTTTCCGATTTGGGCCAATCCAGATACCTATCCTTCCATAATAAACTTCATAACCATCCGATCCTCTTGTTTCTAACATTGCTTCCTCTTCGATTCCTGATAACCCTCCTAGGCGTCTGAAAAGAAGATGGCCTCTTGATCTTTTTATGTAGACATATTATTATAGTACTACTAATGGGTAGTTTCTCACCAATCGCTTTTATGTGATTATATTCCTCTGTACAAAGTTACTTGATTATACTAATACTGTTGTAAATATCATATATAAAATAAAATAATTAATCTAATTTAAAAGCTGCTCCTCTAAAAAAATGTAATACATTTTTTAATGAGATGTATTATGCCTATAAAGAATGAATATAAATTTTAAAATGAAATATAACAAAATTAAAAAAATGAAACCTGAGTTCATTTGAATCATAAGCGGGTTCATTGTTTATAGTATATATAGATAATTTTCATATATTTATCAAAATAAAGTGCATATCTTAATAGACAAAAATATAAACAATTTCCGTACCAATTGATTCAAAGATTGTTTGACACAAGTTGCCCAAAACTATGACAATCGGAAGCAACCAGCTGTCAATGAAGCTACTTATAGCGGTGTAGAATCGATCCAATTGGTCGAAAGGAAAGTGGCCTAAGAATCAGCTGTGACCTTTAGGCCCTACCTACGTCCTCGAGTCGTGGGTGCCTGAGCCCGAGGACAACCAAACCGATACGGTACCGTCTTGGCCAACGCCCGCTGCAATACTTCACAGTCAATTGACCGCTTGTGGTTGTGATTGTATTGTTGCGGTCCGAGGGGAAAAAAGGGAGTTTCCTATTTGAAATAGCTTTAATCATATTCCACAGCTTTTTAAGCATTCAACTTAAAATAATCTGACCAATCCGAAGCAAAAGCTACGGCCTTAATTGGGCATAAATTTGTTTTCTTTTTCTCCTATTGAAGTCCCTAAATGTACTCCGAAAATAAAAAAAAATATTTTTCTCGTCCTTGTGGATTTTAACTAAGCCCGCTTAAACTTTTATATAAGCTTTAACTTGCCTTTTTTTATTACATAAAGAATAGCTGATTTTTATAAAAAATAAAATTTAACGCTGTCTAGAAATCGCTGAAGTGGAGAAATTTTGTAATAGGTTAATAATATATTTTTTTTTTCAATCTAAATTTTATTTGTTCTAAGTTTATAAAGAAAATATATATACCCGGCCTCCCCTAAATATTATGTTTCTAAGCAACAGGAATTTAGAAATATTTTTGTAATTTTAAATCACAAAGTATGTCCTTAATGTGACGGATGTAATATTTCTGAATAAATAATTTGTTTTTTAAATCAAACAAAATTTCGTTTTATAATTCTTATTAGCCAAACAAATGAACTTAACTTCTGAAATATTTTATATTTACCCGAGTAACTGTATTCTAATCTAATACAGGAAAATCGTTAATTGTTTAATGGAATTTATTTAAAATTTATAATGATCTATATTTATTTTTATATTCCCTTCTCCATTTCTTATGTGTTATTTTTTATTTCTATTTATTTTCAATTTTAATAATTTTTAAATATCTCTCTAAGGCAATATAAATGGGTTATTCTGATTTAAATATTTTTTTTTTTTAGTGATGTTATTGATTGTACACCCACGAACAGGGGTTCGAAAGGCATACAAAGGAAGATGTTCTAAGACTTTGACAATAGCTCGCACCCAAGTCGAGAGCACTTGAATTCCACCACACCTGACCCACCTTTCCCTCACTGCCTATACTCGCGATATCTTTTCTCTATTATACTGACCTACCAATTTTCTTAGAAAACACCAAGGACCTGCATGTATCCTGTGTATGGGTCGGCATATAACGATAAACGATTAACCATAAAAATGTTTACTACTTAGGTATTATAAAACGTTTCAATTCGATTTCATGTATAGTGAATTTCAAATGAATACCTGGACACCCATTTTTTCCCTCAATTGAAACTAGTGATAGTTTATGAAAATATGATAAATTTTATATTACAGTATTATATTATGTATTTGCATGAATTCGTGAGATGTCTACTGCAATATTTTTTTTTTCTTTTCTTTCCTTTTTGGCTTTGCATTCTGCATGTCTTGCATAGATCTTGGTGATGCCTGTGTAGACCTTGCATAGATCTTGGTGATGCCTGTATAGACCTTGCATAGATCTTGGTGATGCCTGTGTAGACCTTGCATAGATCTTGGTGATGCCTGTATAGACCTTGCATAGATCTTGGTGATGCCTGTATAGACCTTGCATAGATCTTGGTGATGCCTGTATAGACCTTGCATAGATCTTGGTGATGCCTGTATAGACCTTGCATAGACCTGAAGATACCTAAATTGGCAAAACGTTGGCAAGTTAACTATTCACTTGTATGCTGGAGACCAATGGCTTTGTTGTTAGCATTTTTCCCATTTATGACATATTTCCTTTATATTTCTTTTCTATATTTATGTTTATTTTAGGAATATTACTTGTGGAATGTCCGTGTATCCACTAAGTTTTGTTTAGAATGGATGTTATATATTCCTCCGAACTTTTCCATTTGATTTTTCTTTTATTATTTTTTTATCCAATTTAACTCGTTTTGTATTATTATATTTTAGTTATACCTATTTCTCTGTCTGGTATTTCTGTCTAGGTCTAATCAGCTTCAATATAACCTTCCTTACCTTTTGTTAATAGCATCTTCTCTTTCCCCCAGTATGTATTTGGATGGCTTCGTGAGACGTCTACAGAAATCATTTTTTTTTTTTTCCTTTTTGTTTTTTTCTTTCTCCATTTATGTGATCATGGTTTTTCTGCGCTGATGAAGCCTAAATTGGCGAAACGTTGGCTAACTATTCATTTGTAAGTTGGAGAATCATGACTCTATTATTTGAATTTTTCATTTTTAACATAATTATCTTATGTATGTTTTCTAGATTTATGCTTATTTTATTAAAATTACTTATAGATTTTATTTTGTACTCTTGGTTAGTTTCAGTTTTGTGGTGTAATGTTCGATTGATTAAAATATTGAGCCTTTAATATTTTGGATACTTGAAGTTTATTTAGCACATGTGTAATCATAGGTAGATATTCTGGACGTGAGTGGAGGTGAACCTCCGACAGAGGGAAAATTCTTATTTTTGAAATAATTTAATATTATCAAGATTTTTGTTTTAATAATGATATAAGTAATTATTTAAAATCAATCTCCCTAAATGGAAAGACACAAAGGATATCTTATGACGCATTGAAGCAGTTTAATAATACGACTAATTGTAAGTATCGTTTTAAACAAAATTTCTTATTATTTATATTTCATCGAAAAATAATATAAATCAAATAACAGAGGCTTACATATTTTTTTCTGCATTCCCCTAATTATTCTGATAGTTCTTGAATATGGAAAACTAGTAAAATAATTATAAAAAGCCAAAATTTTGAGCAGCAAAATTAATTCAAATGGGGTGATTTCAAATGGATCCTTGAACCCTTCAATGCAAATGTAGCATTATATTCACTTTGTAATTTTCGTAAATTTATTTGGTTTTCGCCTAAAGCTCAACAAGAAAAAATCAAATCTAAAATAAATACAAGTTGAAAACAGCAACAACAAACATGAAACGCGAGAGAGCGCTGAACCGTGTTGTTTTGTTGATGCAGCTTAAAGTATAGCGGACGAAAGGTCAGTAGTTTCAAGGTCGACCGGGTCTCGACCCCTTGGCCTGGGCGTTATGTCTCTCGTTCCCTCCATCTTTTGCCGATCATAATAAGACCGCAAGGAATCCATAAGTATTATAAACATTAAATACATATAATTAAATACATTACATACATTAAATCATACTTATATATTGCATTAATATTATTGCTTTTAATATTTAAAAAAAATAATTTAAACATGCTTCCTTTTGCAACATACTCAGGTATTTGGGACAATCAAAATACATGGCAATACTCTCGCCATCAAAATTGAAGAGGGATGACAATACCACTATCCTTTATCACTACCTCCACTGGCATTTCATCCAAAAGAAATTGACAATACTCTAGGCTATGATCTAATCATTCTATTTATTCTTCATCTGCTGTCCTCTTTCTTACGCACATCTATGACTCCATCATGCGCACTTATTCTCCTCTCCTTTGGATACTTTCCACAATTAAGACGATCCTTAAACCTTCAAAACCTAAATCTTTCATCCTATCGTCCTTTAGTACTTCTCATTTGGCTTTCGTTCGGAACACTCTCAATCGTTGACATCCAATAAATGTTTCTTCCAATAATGAAAAAATATAATTAATGCTACTAAATCAAGCCAATTAATTTTTTCTCTAAGGAAAGTTTCATACTCACTTATAATCATTGACAACAATCCAGTGCCTACATAAAACTATATCCGGTATGTCCGACTGTATTCACACAAAACAATTACTTGGAACACACATACAGAATTAAAAAGACAAAAATTGACGAGGCAATATAACCAACCCTCACCTCTTCTTGGCTACAGATCCTCACTTAACTGAAAAAAACTTGCAAATAATCGACTCTACTATAATAAGCTCAATTTGGGCATACGGAACAGACCATAGCTCTTCAGTAAAACAAACACTCAAACAACACAATAAAAAGTTCTACAAAAGCGGTTAATGCCCCATGGTATATTTCAAAAACAGTACATATAACGTTTTAAAAATGTCAACACTAACACATGACCAAAACACTACATTCCACTCTTCAACTCAGAACACTTGCGAATAAGACAAAGGAGGGTTATGGGTTTCGGTTGTGTAAGTTCGTGAATTCATAATTGCTGAATATAAATTTTCAATACTTGAAGTAATAAAAACATTAAAATAGAAATGTGATCTCATTTTAAAAATAGCCTATTAGATGTACTTGGTATAGCAGTCGGGTTCCTTCTATATATTGCGATTCCTGGTTGATCTCGACCCCTTCATCGGTGCATGTCAACTTCCAAAAGCCTTGAACTTTGTTTGAGGTTGGAAGACACCCGGCTACTAGGAGTCAGGAATAATATGAAAAAATTATAGACTGACATCCACAATATGATAGATCTATACAAGACAAGTTTCAACACAATAGTTTAATAAATAGTAGGAAAATTTTCATTAGTTTTGGAAAATAGATTAGAAAATTTGTATTAGTCGCAAATAGAAAAAGTTTGAAGTGTTAAAAAAAAAGGAATATCTCATTATTAATTCTTCCTTCAACATTTTGATAAATATGATTGTTTAATTCACTGAGTTGATTGACTTTTTAATTGTATCTGATTTTAATTAATTTCTTTAGCTGTTTGGTAGAAGTTGGTAACCATTAGCTTTTGTGTCTTGTGATTTAATTGACATATTTAAAATTATGGAAGAAAAAAACCTTTTCAGTACTTCAAAGTAGTCTGTTTGAAAAGTGAAATTCGTACGATGTGGACATACTATGGTCGTCAATTTCTAGCCAACAAATGTATAGCAAACTAAAATAATATCCACACCAAAAAAAAAAAAAAAAAAAAAAATGGATACTAGATTATTTCACAAATCATATTATAAACGAGATATTAATATTAAAAGTGAAAAAAAAATCGATATTTTCACAATTATAGCGAATGTTGAGTTGGATACCATAGACCATAGGCAAGAACAATAGACCGGCTGAATGACGTTTGGCTCGGTGGAAGCTCCCCGCTCCCAGCTTGCAAGAACTGGTCAGACCTGATGTTCTTTCTTTATTTCACCTTATCTTCATTTTGTTTTGTTTTCTAAAGGTTGGAAGGGTTATTTGGGTCCGTTCCAATACGCTGCGTGGTTCACGTGCCACGGTAACGTGAATATTATATCATTTCCTCTCGGCCATTTTCAAATAAACCAACAAAACTCGATTGAATCATAAATAGCTTCCATCGTTATTTATTATTCATCATAATAACTTATATAGATGCAATTTATTTTTTAATGTTATAAATTTTTCTAGTATTCAATGAATAATTTATCACATAGTCAATCACTGATTATTTTTATTTAAATGTCCTTTGCATTATTTCGAATTAAGTGGATAAATTGTTTATTTAGTCATAGAAGTCTTGTATCAACTATTATTTTCATAATTTTATACATTAAAAATAAACTATGGTAATTTTATAAGCTTAAAGAAAAGCAATAAACATGTACTATGTATATGATACGTTAATTTTCAGAACCACATTTTCATTAATAAGTTAATAACAACCGATTAAACACCAAAAATCTGCAATAACAAAAATGACTAGCGATTTTCTTTTTGATTTATAAACTTACCTCCTGAACTTCATAAAAAATTAAAAAATCTTAAATAGCAAAAAGTTTTCTTTCTGTTTTAACAATGCTTGTTTATTATTAATAAATAAAAATTAGGTTTATAAGTGCATGTCTCGTTTTAAGGACTTTGTAAAGAACTGTGGAGTTGGAGCAAACTATATTATCACTGTCTTTGATTTAATTTAAGCAAATCGCGTAAAATATATTTTTTAAAAAATGCAATGAAGAAAAACATGAAACAGATTATTTAATAAAAATGCTGACTAACGAAAATACATTTTATTATTTGTCATAAATTGTTTTCCCTGGTTATTAACCAGGATCCTTGAAATGTATATTGAAAGATTTCAGAGATAAATTCTCCGCGGTCTGGGATCACAGTAGTAGGAGGGTGAATAATAATAAAGAACAGCTTACAGAAACTGTTCAATCAATACCTCGTGATATGAAGGCAGGGAGGTTAAGATAGCCGGGCATATTGCTTGTAGCAACGACCTGGAAGTCTCTACACAGCGATGAATGCCTCAATAGTAGACAAGAGACCACGTAAAAGACGCCCTGTGTTACTAAGTGCCTATAATGGAATTTTTTTTTAAGTTTATTTGTATATTAATTTTTATCAGTTTTCTTCAAATATTCAGTTTCTTTAAATATAGTGTAGAAAGATCAGATTGAAATATATAATCACAAATTATTATATAAATACGTATCTAACACGGTCCAACATTTTTCAAGACATTTTCATATTATATTTTAAAATAAAATTATGGGTGATAAATAAAACAGTTGACTAACCTCCTTCAATAGTTTATTAAATAAAATTACTTTTCTTGAAATTTTGACCAGGATTAAAAATCGTGACTCTGTAATGCGCCTAAAATATGTATTAATTAATTAATACTTTGCAAACAGCGTGATTTTCTCTATTTTACTTTCTCTTCACCTTTTTGTTTACCAAGCTCTATATAATCCCTGCCTTCCCGCCTCTATTCCACATCCAACGGAGCGCTCATAATAAAATGCGCATTACCTAATTGACTGGGAGCACTCATGAGGCCGTTAAGTTATGATTTACACAGAGAGGTGAGCGACCGATTCCGCTTATCTGATGGGCTCAGAGGTTTTTCCAAAGTATTGTGTTCCCACTCGAGCGTATGCCGGCTTTCACTGCCGTACTCATGAGAAATTTCCCTCGAGAAATGCATAAACCGATTACCAATACAGCTCTGGATCGATGCAACATACACCGAAGCGATGGATCAGTTTGCTTCTTGTCGTAGGATTAGAGATGGGATAGCTACATGCCACGAGCTCGATTCAAGTCAAGTATAAAGGTTAAGAAAAAGAACAAGATGTGTAATTTAAACCTCACGATATAAGTGAAAACATCTACAAGGCGAGATAAATAATATGAAATATAAATTATAAATAATAGCCCATTAAAAAGAAAATGAAATGTTGAACATTTCCCTCGCTTACAGTATACAGATCAAATTTTTAGTATCTGTAATATTTTAATCCCTATGTTCAACTAACCTCGTTATCATTTGGTTTTCGACGCTATTTTTACCTATTCGCCTCCCTGACGCGGCGTCGCGTTAAGATACAATTTTGAATTATAGCCTATTACAGATAGGATGAAATGCTGAACAATCTCCTCGTTTACAGTATGCAAGCCCGATTTTTAGTTTTTGAGATATTTTAATCCATATATAAAAACATTTAGCCATCAATCAATTAGCCAACTCTACCCGACTTTACCCGAGCGTTACCTCCCTTCCCCACCCCTCTCTTCTTTAGATCGGCCTTCAGTAAATGGGTAAGGTATTACTGATGGGGTAATGATTTCCTATGCCTCATTGGGTAATTATTTCCTATGCCTCGTATACCAATCATAAATCACTGTCTGATAAAATTTCAATATAATATGCCGATGGCCTGAAACTTATTGATAAAACTTCAAATTAAATTTTTTATACTAATTGAGGAGAGAGGATTGCTGAAATCCTCCCAGATGAAGACGGACAAGCGCTAAGGATTTCCAGTTGGCCGCACGACAGCTCATGTGCATCAGCTCCGAGGAGGATTCGGTTTCTGTGCAGTATCAGTTAACGGTCACGGAGGAAGTGTGCCATCCTGCAAAAAATGCAGAAAAAAATTTGTTTTGTTTTTTCATAAACAAACAAAAGTAGCCATGTTATACGATAGGTCTTCTTTCGGTGACTGAACTATTCCTCTTACATACTTTTTAGTCAGAGCAGATAATTTATTTTTGTATTATATTTCAATGAACCACTATTAAATTTCAAATATTCTGATTAGATTTAATAATTCTTGACCAAAACCAGAGGTACCCAAAAGGCATAATCAAAAGTTTGAGAGAGACACACAGAAAATTTTTGCGGAGGTTATCAATTTTTTGAGAGAACAACATATTTGTGGGGTTACGATTTGGAGGAACTTCCAAACTATAGAACGGGAAAACATGGAACAGAACTACACAGAGATAGTTCGTACGAACAGCAATTTTTTTAATTCTGCCTTCACTCGAACTGCTTTTAATTAGAGAAAAGCAAAAAAAGTTCTTGAGAGCGCGCTATCGACTTTAGAGGATGGATACTCCTTACCACATCTGATAAAAACACTTAAAAACCATGTCAGAAAGTAATACTGCGTTATTATACAACTAAGATCGTGTATCCCGACAGTTTAGATCGTTGCCCGCTTTAACCTTTTTGCTTCCAGCGGCATCTATTCGATTCCGGCCTAGGAATTTAGAATTTATTTCTTGGCCGATCCACAGAAGAAATCTCTACCTCCCCACTCTGGTTATAATAGGTTTATATATAGCTCGAATACCTCTACTAATGCCATAAATGGCGAATTAAGGAGGGTGCAATCGAATATATATATATATATATATATATATATATATATATATATATATATATATATATATATATATATATATATATAAAATAAAAAAAAACCTGTACCACTACAACCCATAAAGAGTCTGGGGTTCAGTACTATTTAGGGAAAGCACAGTTTCTAGGTCAACGGTTGTGCAAGGAGGTGATTTGACGGAGATCACACTCAGCCGCCAGGTTTTCCCCCTTAATTAATTATTTAATTAAAGGTACCCACTTTATAGAGGCTGGGTGTGCCCCAGGAGGGTCTTTCGACCCAGGGTCGCTCCACGGCCAATGAAATAGATAAATAAATATATATATATATATATACATATATATATATATATATATATATATATATATATATATATATATATATATATATATATATATATATATATATATATATATATATATATATATGTATATATATATATATATATATATATATATATATATATATATATATATATATATATAAGATAAAGACCGGAGACTGGCGATATCAGCCTTAATACCATCTTGTAATGTAAATAAACATAGCAATTGTATATAAGGCAGATTATTGAACGAATAAAGCAGTGTTAATTCAGAAGCCGTGAGTATTGTTTCTCGTTCCTCTTTCCTTCTTTTTTTTTATTTACAAAGCCCGGAGACGCTTAACTGGTGCCGAAACCCGGGAGAACGTCAGGAGAACACGGAAGTAAAATTTTTTTTTCCTTTCTTTATTTTAATTTTTTTTTCTCTTCTCCTAGTCATAAGGAAAAGACGAGATGCCGACAGAGGGCATAATTCGACCAGGAGTGTTGAACGCACCTGAAATGCCGCAACCTCAGGAAATGCCGATAGCGCAGATTCCTCAGATCGCCCCTCAGGTTCCGCAGATTCCGCAGATACCTCAGATACCTCAAGTACCGCAGATACAAGAGATCCCTCCCTTACCTAGGGACACATTGGCAGAGGCGCACGCCAATGCATTGGAGTGGATGAAGATAAGGGCAGCGACCACGCAGGATCTACGGAGAGCAATCGCAGACCTGGAGCGATTCGGGGGCGAGATAGGTGAACTTAATCACTTCCTGAAAGGTGGAGACCGCCTCATATCAAGAATCGAAGCAAAGGTGGCGGAGGACCTCGTGAACCTGGGAGACGCAGAAGCACTGAAGGCAGCTCTCGTGTGCCGAGTGAGGAGGAACATCCTCAACCAAATCCAAGCGGACGAGGAGACACCATGGCCAGTGATTAAGGAGCGTTTGAAGAAGGCTTTCGGAGGGGGCCGATGGACGCCGGAAGAAGATATCTTCCAAATGTTTAGGGAGTGTCGGTCCCAACGCCAATCAAGAGGACAGTATGCGGGGGTACTAGTGGCGAAGTACAACCGCATAACTGAGAAAATGCGTGAAACCATGAGTGTGGGAGAGGTCGAAGCTAGGATGGAATTCCTTTCGACAATACTCAAGGTTCAGTTGGCTAAGGAGACTGGGAGAAGGGACGGACTGCCTAGAGAGCGATCGTTCCTCGAGTGTGCCCAAGAAATGATAGATCTGAGTGCAAGAGAGGAAGAGACGCGGATGGAAGTAGAAGAACCAGGGTGGACCCGGGTGAGTGACAGACGACCCCGGACAGCCCAGATCGGGTGGAGGAAGAGGGAAATGAAACACCCGAACGGAGAAAAAGCCACGACGGGCGAGAGAAGATCCGGACAGTCCAGGCCTAGGAATGGACCCCGGAGGGAAGACAGAAAATGTCACGGGTGCGGGAAACCGGGACATTTGGTAGCACAATGTCCGCGCACTAGATGTTTCGAGTGCGGGACGGAAGGGCATATTGCCAGACAGTGCCCGTACATGTTTCGCAGGAGAGAGAGACCTCTAGACGAGCCAATGGAGGTGAACGCTCAAAAGTTGAAAAAACGAGCTAGGATGCAGCAGAGAGACGGATCTTCGGAAGAGGCAACCGAGGAGTCGGGGACGTCGGGAACGGAGACTGACGAGCCAGCCAGCAGTGGAGGCGAAGGAGGCAGGAGCAGCCAACGGAGCGAGCAACGACGAGCGACGGCGGTAAGGAGGAAGCGAGGTGGCATCTGAGAAGGGTGTCAGCAGAGAGGCGACCGCACAGCAACCTGCAACAATATTAGAGGTAAGCCATGCTGGTTGCCGATTATTGAGGTAGACGGGGGAGTGAAGTGTCTCGTGGACACAGGGAGCTCGAGTACTATCTTGACTCGGGGGGCGTTGGGGAGAGTGTGCGGGAGCGAGAGGGTACTCCGGATACAAAACTGTGGCTGCCAGCTAATCACTCTGGGTGGTCCCTGTAAAGTAGAAGGGGAAGCGTCAATTACGCTTGATCGGTGGGCAGGGAAAAAGGGGGAGCTAAAGGTGCATGTGGTAGAGAGCATGACGCGGGAGTACCAAGTCATAATAGGGTGTGATCTGTTAGGACAGGTAGGGGTAAGCATTAGAAACCGTAGAGGAGCTTGGAGTATCAGGCTGGGAAAGAGGAAATTTGGATGTATAGGGGTCGCGAGAGAAAGAAGGGTGCGGATAGGAGCGGTGAACAGGGTGGAGGACTGGAGAAAGGCGTTACAAGCGGAGTTCGTAGATATTTTCTTCAGGGAGGGCGAGGTATTGGGGGTAACAGGGAAGACGGTACACGAAGTTCCACTGAAGCAAGATAGGGTGACCTACGTAAAGGAAAGGAGATACCCGCAGGCGCTGAGGCAGCATATTCGGGAGGAATTGGAAAGCCTAAAGGAGCAAGGGATCATAGTCGATAGCACCTCGCCATTTAATAGTCCCCTGTGGGCAGTGAAAAAGAAGGCAGCGCCGGGGGATAATAAGGAAAAATACAGAGTGGTAGTGGACTATCGTAGGTTGAACGACAACACGGTAGACGAAAAGTACCCGATCCCTAGATTCGAGGATATACTTGATAGGTTGAGTGGGGCCGTGGTGTTTAGCACGTTGGACCTCAAGGCGGGATACCACCAAATACGGATGCACCCGAAGGACCAACATAAGACGGCGTTTACATTCGAAAGGGGGCATTACGAATTCACCAGAATGCCGTTTGGTCTGAAGAATGCGCCCATAACGTTTCAACGCCTGATGGACGAATTTCTGAGGGGGATCGACGACTCCGTATGTCAAGTATACATGGACGACCTGCTGATTTTTAGCAGAACGGAAGCCGAACACGTGGGGCATTTGAGGTCGGTATTCGAAAGGCTGCGACAATTCGGGCTGAAACTGTCCAGTGAGAAGTCCCTGTTGGGACAAACGCGGATCAATTTTTTAGGCCACACTATTTCTAGCGAGGGGGTCAGACCGGATGCGGCAAAGGTGGAGGCTATCACACGAATGGCGGTGCCACGGGACGTTAAAGGGATTCGTAGGCTTCTCGGGACGCTGAATTATTATAGAAGATTCGTACCTGAGATGGCAGAATACTTGGTACCTATCAATAACTTGCTGAAGAAAGGCGCGAGGATCGTGGTGACACCGGAAATGGAAAATAATATTCGGAAATGCATGGATAGGTTGCAGGCAGAACCCGTATTGGCGTTCCCGGATTTTGAGAAGCAGTTCAACGTCACCACCGATGCGAGCGAATACGCGTTGGGGGCCGTTTTATCCCAGGGCAGAAGTGAGGGTGAACGTCCGATAGCATACGCGAGCCGACGACTTACGAGCGCGGAATCACGGTACAGCGCGTTAGAGAGGGAGCTACTCGCGATAGTGTGGGCCATCGACCATTTCAGGCCATATATATTTGGGAGGAAGTTTCGAGTCCACACCGATCACAAACCCCTTCAGTGGGTAGGAAAACTTAAGGAAACCTCTGCGAGGGTCACGAGATGGAAAGAATTCCTTAGTCAGTACAACATGGAGGTGGTGTATAAGCCGGGAAAGGAAAACGTGGTGGCAGACTGGCTCTCTAGGGCCATCATGATCAACGCGGTAGAAGAGGACGGGGGAGGTCCATCGCGGGACGTGCGCCAATTCTTGAGGGAATGGACTCCTGAGGGTGAAGGGGCAGATGATACCGTCAGTATAGAGGACAGGGAGGGGTCCCCGGAAGAAGATAGCTCAGCGGAGGAAAGACCAGTGGCGATGGAGGAAATAGACGAAATCATCAACGACAAGCATAGACAGGTAATCTGGAAAACCAGGACAACAGGGATCATGAAAATAGATTACCGAAGATACGGGAAAAGTAGGATTCGCGTCATTTGGTCGCAACCCGGGGTGAGCGAGGAGCAAATCCGTACGGCACTGAAGGACGCCACGGAACCGGGAAAGACACACCATCTCTATGTTGGGAACAACACGGTATGGGAGAAAATAAAGCGGATGTGGAGATCCGAGCGAATAGGCATGGATAGAACGATCATCCGGTGCAAGTATGCAGTGGAAACCGTACAGGATGAGGAGCAGCAACAAGCAATTACATTGGCATACCACCAGGGGAAGACCAACCACCGAGGCGTCAACGAGACGTTGCAGGCATTACGGCGAAAGTATTTCTGGTGGGGAATGAAAAAATCTATCCAAGGAATCATCGGGAAATGCGAGGTATGTATGCGCACAAAGTATGATCGACACCCCCCCAGAGGAGTTCAGGAAGAGACACCTACAGGGAATATGCCGCTACAAGACCTCCAGATCGATACATTCACCTGGAAAGGGTTCAAGTGGGTCACGATCATCGACACCTTTAGTAAAGTAGCTATGGCACATCAGGTCATGGACAAGTCTGCCAATGCAGTTGCGGAAGCCCTACAAATCTGGATACAGTTTTACGGAGTTCCCGAGAGGATCACATCAGACGGTGGCAGAGAATTCGACAATACCGCGATTAGGGAGGAGGTGAAAAGGTTAGAGGTTGTGTGGCATTATAACACACCGGGACACCCTAAGAGTAGAGGAGGAATCGAACGTTTGCACAGCACGTTGAGTGACCACATCCGTGTATATCAGGGAGAGAAAGGGTTGGAGCCGGATGTCGCGATGAAGAAAGCCGTAACAGCTTACAACCATTCGATCCACTCCGTAACGGGGTTTTCACCTGTGGAAATACTATTCGGGATGCGCAGGCCAAGGAGAGATTGGGGGGAAACAACGACCGATGAACATCTCGTAGAGCAAATCCAGAGTACTAGGGTAGAGGTAGGAAAGACGTGGGGAAAGGTAGCGGGGAGAATTCAGCGGGAAAAGGAGAAGCGGGTAGCGCGGCAGAATGTGCAGGTACGTGACCGAATGGGAGAATTAAAAATCGGAACAATAGTGTATCGTAGAATTGGAACCAACAGAGGGAAACAATTGTTACGGTACGAGGGCCCATTCAGAGTGGTTGCTATTAGGGAGCATAATCTGGTAACCATTGAAAGCATTAACGAACCTAAGAAGAGGAGAACTGTTCATATTGAACAATTGAAGCTCCCAATGTTAGAACCGGTACAGAAACCAACTGATTCGTAGTACCCTTATCGCGTATTATAAAAAAATATGTTTTTTTTATTATTATTACTGTTGATGATGTCATTTTTTTTTCATTATTTTTGTTGTTCTTGTAAATAAAGATATGGCAGCATAATAGAGGTGATTGTAATTTTTATAGGATTAAGAGTTCTGTTCCATTGTTAATAAGACGTTGTGTGTTTACTTTCTGTGGTTTATTTCTTTTTATTTATTTCTCGTTCCAGCGGAGTGGAAGTGAGGTTTGGTGTACTTTAAGTTTATACTGGTACGAATAATTGTAAAGGGTTAAGGCTGATACCGGTGGCTCCGATCTAGGAATTTATAAGTTTCCGAAAATCCTATTCGTAAACTGGTGGGGGGGAGATAAAGACCGGAGACTGGCGATATCAGCCTTAATACCATCTTGTAATGTAAATAAACATAGCAATTGTATATAAGGCAGATTATTGAACGAATAAAGCAGTGTTTATTCAGAAGCCGTGAGTATTGTTTCTCGTTCCTCTTTCCTTCTTTTTTTTTATTTACAAAGCCCGGAGACGCTTAACTTATATATATATATATATATATATATATATATATATATATATATATATATATATATATATATATATATATATATATATATATATATATTTTTGATTTTCCTTCATGCTCCATGCCTTAAAGACATACTACATGAATTACATTTGTTTACAATTGTTTTTTTTTTTCTAGTTTCACATGATTTACATTTTTAGTTCAAATTTATATACATTAACAAAAAAAAAACACAAAGAATAAACACACAAAAATTAAATCGGAAAATTAAATATTAAACACACAAAGTCAATCCAACAAAGCCAAAAAGAAATCACCCACGCTGCCCATCCCTGGTTAGTAAGTCGAAGTCGATCGATCTAATAAATCTAAGAAAGTCTGTCTTGAATTCAGTAAATAACTTTTGTTCCGTCTCAGGCCAATTTCCTCTTTTGATAATTATGCTTTTTATTAACTCAAATCGCTGTCTGTCAAATCGTTTACATTCATATATTATATGTTTAAAATTTTGAACCTGTCCGTCTTCATCACATAAGTCTGTTTGTATAATGTTGAATCTTTTAAGATATTGTTTTGTATTCCCATGTTCCGTAAGTACTTGCGTAAGTTTGTAGTCATTACTGTGAATGTGTCTGTAATTGTGAATTGAAATGTGTGGTATAAATCTGTGTAAGCTTGGTGACTTAGCTGAGGTCACCCATATGTGATCCCATCTTTTGATGAAATCCAACTTTAAATTCATATTAATATACGATAAAGGAGCTTGATGATACGATGGCGGCAAATCGCTTTTAGCTGCTTCTTTTGCAAGGCAATCGGCTCGTTCATTGCCCTCAATCCCACAATGTGCTTTTACCCATTTTAGAGTCACTACTTTCCCTACAGTTCTCATCATTAACAATTTGTTTCTAATTTGGTCAGTCAAGTAATCATGAATGTCCCAATTATTAACAGAGTCTAGCAGAACTTTGTTGTCTGTATTTATAGTAACGTGAGTATTCGTTTGTAGAGGGTATTCATATATGTATTCAGTAACCTTTAAAACAGCGAATTTTTCTGCCTGATTATTTGAGCAATATGATTCTAATTTATATTGATGTTCTATATTCCTACCATCTTGAGCTCTGAACAACCATGCACATCCAACATTCTCGCCGTCCTTACTACCATCAGTGAAAACATCAGTATTTTCAGAAGTAATTCCCGGTCCAGTCCATAAACTTGTTGCAGGGTGTAACCAAGATTTACAGTCAGTGATTCTTTCTATTTTGTCTAGGGTCAGGTCTTTGTATCCTCTCTTTCCTTTTCTAATGTTATATAAGGTCGTTCGTTCTTCAATCTTCATTTGGATTGGCAACAGCCCTGCCAATAATATTGTGGCCTCGAATGATAGTGTACGATAGCCCTTACATATCTTAATCGCAATTAACCTCTGAAGCCTTTCCAACTTCACCAAATTTTTCTTACGTTCAACGGCCGGATGCCAGACATGCACAGCGTAGAGCATCTTAGGAAGTACAGCAGCTTCATAAATTTCCTTTAACACTTCCGATCTGAGTCCCCATGTCGCTCTTGCAGCCACTGATAGTCCATTTATAATCCTTAAAGTGTTGTCATATAGATTATCTATATGTCTGTTCCAATTCAGTTTTCTGTCAAAGAGAAGCCCCACTCTGTCTGTACCACGGACAGAGTATATATATATATATATATTATATATATATATATATATATATATATATATATATATATATATATATATATATATATATATATTATATATATATATATATATATATATATATATATATATATATATATATATATTATATATATATATATATATATATATATATTAGTCCGTGGTACAGACCTCTTTTTATCAAATTATTAACATCCGATTGAAACTACGTAAATAGCTTCATCTTTTCGTAACCTACAAATATTTTATTTACAAAAATTCTGGGAATTGGTGCGTTTTCAATCTGGAGGTCGGGAAACTTTGTCTATTTAATTAAGGACTAAAAATTCGTAAATACCCATTTTCTTTTTCTTTCCTCTTGAATCGTAAGATATTTTGATTACAAAATCGATAAAAAAAAAAAAAAAGGTGGCATACAAAAATATTGGGCCGTTTGGCGTGACTAACGCCCCCAAATTGTCAAAATAACGAGGATTTATAGGCCAAATGGCTCAATATTTTTGTAGGCCACCTTTTTTTTTTTTATCGATTTCGTTATAAAACTATTTTATGATTCAAGTGGAAAGCAAATGGGTATTTACGAGTTTTTAATTACTAATTAAATAGATAAAGTTTGTCGATAACCTGAATGAAAACGCACCAATTCCGAGAATTTTCGTAAATTAAGTATCGTAAGTAAAATATTTGTATGTTACGAAAAGATGAAGCTATTTACGAAGTTTCCGTCGGATGTTAATAATTTGATAAAAAGGGGACTGTACCACGGTCTGTATATTACTCTACAATACAAGAAAGAATTTGTAGTTGAAATTATATAAATTGTTTGATTAAAAAAAAATCTTCGGAACTGAACTATGCCCTTCCCGATACGCCATGCATACACACTTTTTTTTTGTCAAATCCATAGTTCCTGATTGCCAGAAAATAGATCTGTACTACGAAATCGACGCATAGTGATATTTGGATGCAACAAGCACTGGTCAATGTACTGGTCAGTACATCAATACTACGTGGTCAGTATTCTCCTAATTTAGCCTAAACTAAATAACTTAATCAAAGCTAAATTATTCATTTATTTAATTGAAATGAAGCTAGACAGGAGTAATATTTCAAACCCTGGTTTTAAATCTGATAAAAACAATCATTTATGAGTCAAGTGAAAATTTGACCCGATAAAATAGGATGAGAAATGAGAATTTCCCTATTATACTCATTTTTAAGTGAAAATTAAATTGAGCCTGTTTGTTATATTTATTCGTTAATTATCAACGAAATATTTCTTGAAACTTTATTATTTAAGATTGATTAACTGATAGATCCTTCAAAGTAAATCATAATAATGCCTATTCATCCTTTTTTTCCCAGTCCGCTGGTGTTCCTCAAGGTAGGCTCCTTGGTCCTATCCTTTACACAGTTTATACAGCTGATATCCCAACCCATCCTAACACTGTCATTACCACGTATGCCGATGATACATGTGTCCTATCAGTTAATAACGACCCAACAATTGCATCCCAAATCCTTCAATCACACATCACAAATCTTGAAGAATGGTTTCAAAACTGGAGGATCAAAATAAATTCCAATAAATCCCATCAAATCTCCTTTACTCTTCGTCGTAAACCTATGTCCTCTTGTCCTACAGTATCCTTTAATAATACCCCACTTATCCCTGTTGAGCAAATTCGATACCTTGGACTCCACTTAGACAAACGTCTAACATGGAATCCTCATACCAGACTGAAACGACAAGAAACAGCTCGACGTTTCCGACTACTCCAGCACTTACTAGACAAACGCTCTAAGCTCCCAGTCAATTAAAAAAGACTCATATACATGACTACAATAAGACCTATTTGGACTTCCGTTATTGAGCTCTGGGGCTCCACTAAGCCATCGAATTCAGCTCGTATCCAATCCTTACAATCCAAAATCCTTCGTAAAATCCTCACAGCTCATTACTTTGTCACAAACAAAGTCATCCATAACGACCTTAATGTTCCTTATGTTTCTAACCTGGCCCAATCCAGATACCTTTCCTTCCATAACAAACTTCAGAACCATCCTAACCCTCTCGTTTCTAACCTTGCTTCCTTTTCGATTCCTGACAACCCTCCGAGGCGTCTGAAAAGAAGATGGCCTCGAGATCTCCTTTTGTAAATACGTTTTTAGAGTGCTACCAGTGGGTAGTTTCTCAAAATGTGATTTCATGCTATTATATTCTTTTGTTCACATTTACTGAATGTATTTTTATTTGTAATACAGTTGTAAATATCATCAATAAATAAAATAAAAAAAAAAAAAAGATTGATACAATTAATAAGGACAGTATTAGGTACTTCAGAAATGATTCTCCTAAACAAAATATGATTACACAAGCCTTCGCGGAATGGTAATGAACTATCGGAAAAACCTGTGGAATACACATACGTTCAAACACTTATTTTTGGAAGTGTATCATCATGGTGAAAAGATTTTAGTTACGTCAAAAGATACTTGTACGTGTTGGAGGGTATGGGAATTAATGATTATAAGTCTTTGAGTTAGTTCAAATGAAAAGCGCTGCGGGTTCATTACAGTAATAGACTGCATGTCCCCTTTCAGAGATATATCTTTCTATGTCAGGTGATTCAAAGAACTAGCTCTGTTTATAGATTCCGTGTTCTAGCTTCATATCACGATTAAATAAAAAAAATTTCATCATGATTTGCCCTTTTTTCTGCCGAAACTACATATCAGACGTATAGATTTGGTAAAATTGAGAGTAACCGATATACGCCATATCTTCTCTTCTGCTAATCATGTTGCTGTTTTTTATTTTAACTTTGTTAGTAAATCTAATTCAAGATAAAAGTACTTTCCCAAGAGATAATTGAACCAATAACTTATCTAATCACGCTTCACTCAAAAAAAAAAAAAAAAAATCGTATTTATTTCCCTGAGGATTACATAGCAATATTAAATATGAGAAAAAAGAAATTCTAGTTTCGAAATTATAATCGTAAAAACTCATCAATAAATAATGTAGTAAATTGAAATAATATTATGACTTCTTTTTTTAAAATATATATTAATAAGTGCGTCGTGCTCCCTAGTCAACTGCAATTATTATCGATTATGTTAACTATTTCTAATAATAGTTGTTATAGATATATATTTTTCTTAAAACTGTACAGCCTATTTTATTTTTATTTAGTAAACGTCTTCTAGGTTTTAAAAGATGTGTTCTTATTGCAGTTCTATTACGACTTTTCGATCTACAAACAATTAAAGAAATTCTCAATATTTTTAATAGGGTTTTTGTAGATAAATATCTTTCTTAGAAGCCCATTTTTATTTATTTTTTTAATGGTTTCTAGTTTTAAAAATGTGTTCCTGTACCTTTGTATGTATTTATTAATAATTTTTGATCTACAGTCAATTAAAGTAATTATAAATATTTTAAATCTAGTTTTTGTAAATAAATGTTTTTCTTAAAGGCTCAGGTCATTTTTTATTAAAGGCTTTTAGTTTTAAAAAATGTTTTCTTAACACGCTTCTATTAAGAATTTTCAATCTACGATCAATTAAAGTAATTACCAAGTGCTTAAATTTTATTCAAATTTATCACCTAATAAAAAGAATACTAAATTAAACTAAAATTATCTAACTTCGTTAAAAATAATTTTCCTACATATTCAATTTAAAAACTGTTTACTTCTGTGGGTTTAAGACAATTATTTTTTTCCAAATATTAGATGTTTAAATTATACTGTACAATTTATCACACGCCTTGTAATCAGTTTCATAACCTATGTCTTAAACAGTTTTAAAATTTAAATAAATTCTCCTCCAAAGGTTTCACATAATAATAATTGTTGTTTAAAATTTGTTTCTAAACTTTTCTAATTTATCATATTTGTAATTGTATTCATTTTTTTTCTCATTATACTTTTAATTAAAATAGATCCAAAGATTTTAATGCCTTATTTGTTAATTTGTTGTTAAAAAAGAAAAAAATTGAGGTTTTGAAAATATGTTTGAGACTTCACTATAATAAATCTTCAAAAGAAAATCTTAAATTCAGACTTGTAGAAAGTAGTCAATAACCCGATTCAATGAAAAAAATTAATTGAATTCATAACTCTTAGAAACAACATTAAGTTGTGTGAGTAAAGGTATTCGTGAAGATCACGGGCGGATCTATGGGGAGGGAGGGGGGCTTTCGGGCTGAAGCCCCCCCCCCAAAATGGAAAAATATACCCATGTTTTATGGGGAAAAAATTTAAACAATTCCTCTTAAAGTATTATTGTTTGTGTAATTACATTTAAAAGTACTTAAGGAATAACTTAAACACCATTTCATATAGGTAGTTATTTTCTTTCTGTTTTTCCAAAGTAATTATCGTTATTTTTATGAAAAAAAAAGGTTTAGGGCTGAAGCCCCTCCCCCAAAATTAAATCCTGGATCCGCTAGTGGTGAAGATAATCCAAATAAACTGCTAAAGTTGATACAAATGGATTTTTGAATCAATCAAGTTGCTTATGTTTTTCTATACATGTAATGTTCATCAGAACGTAAATATTAAATGTGTAGATTGCTTCCCAAGCCGAAATTTAGAACGCGAAAAGTATTGGTTGATATTTTATTTAAAGTTTCTAAACAGATGTGTTTTTTTCAGCTTTCTAATTTTTAGATATGAATTCTGCCAATACAATGAGTTAAGTTTAAGTTATGACAGTTATTTCGAACTATATTACCCAGAATACTGTTGTATTATATTGGGAAAACAGACGAAAAATAAAATTTGCCCCCTGTCAAAATCCTAGTTCCGACCAGATCTGGGCAAAACATATTTTAATTATTTTTAAAATATCAAGTATTTTGTATTTTTAATTTTACAGTATTTCAATTGTTTTCAGAAAATGTATATCATAAGTATTTTGTATTTTAATTACAAAAAACAAAATACTTCCTGGACGATCTATGCGCCTATTCTATTTGATAATTCTTTTGAGTATTTAAATTACAAAGTAAAATAATTTATTTATATTTTATTATGTTGGAAATGAAATGCAAATACTTTTTTTTTTTGTATTATGCATTTTAAAAAGAAATTATGCAGTTACAAATAATCTATTTTATATTTTAATTCTTAAAATGATAAAAACAAAATATCAAGTATTTTGTATTTTTAATTTTACAGTATTTCAATTGTTTTCAGAAAATGTATATCATAAGTATTTTGTATTTTAATTACAAAAAACAAAATACTTCCTGGACGATCTATGCGCCTATTCTATTTGATAATTCTTTTGAGTATTTAAATTACAAAGTAAAATAATTTATTTATATTTTATTATGTTGGAAATGAAATGCAAATACTTTTTTTTTTTGTATTATGCATTTTAAAAAGAAATTATGCAGTTACAAATAATCTATTTTATATTTTAATTCTTATAAAAACAAAATATCAAGTATTTTGTATTTTTAATTTTACAGTATTTCAATTGTTTTCAGAAAATGTATATCATAAGTATTTTGTATTTTAATTACAAAAAACAAAATACTTCCTGGACGATCTATGCG
The DNA here is from genome assembly GCA_928085145.1 of Nezara viridula. Taxonomy (NCBI): domain Eukaryota; kingdom Metazoa; phylum Arthropoda; class Insecta; order Hemiptera; family Pentatomidae; genus Nezara; species Nezara viridula. The sequence continues at coordinate 103,557,496 of OV725080.1, read as the reverse complement.
CCTATTCTATTTGATAATTCTTTTGAGTATTTAAATTACAAAGTAAAATAATTTATTTATATTTTATTATGTTGGAAATGAAATGCAAATACTTTTTTTTTTTGTATTATGCATTTTAAAAAGAAATTATGCAGTTACAAATAATCTATTTTATATTTTAATTCTTAAAATGATAAAAACAAAAAAGGTATTTTGTTTTGTATTTTAAAATACTTCATTTGATTAATACTCCCCAGGTCTGCTTCCGATCGTTATATATTTTAATAAATAAGCAATGAAATTATCCATAAAGAGAAATTCGTACGAGACTGTATTAATTGAAGAGAAGTTGAATAATAAATAAATGATATTTATTTTTATTATTCACTACAGTCAACCATCATACGACTATAATGAGACTGTATTAATTTTTCGGGCTAATGTCTTGTTGTTTCTAGAGCTACGTCACTCTGCTAATACGGGGCGCTTAGTTGTCGAGAGATAAGAACTAGCCGACACCACAATAATATTTGTCGAGGCTCGTAAATCTTGTTAACTGTCTTTCATCTGACGTCCCTCGAGAATGTTCAAAATTTTACTATAACGACCTTCGAATATGTAATAACTAAAGCTAATAGCAAAAACAATTTTCCAAAAATAAACGTTCCTAAACCTCCACATAACTTCTTTAGATTATAAACCTGTTTCACTGTGTCTTGAAAACTTACTGAGAACCACTTCCATAAAATATAGGAAAACTAATTTGTTTTCTAGTTTTATTTAAAAAAAAAAAAAATTGATTTGGCATTTATTGAATGCAGAATTTTTGAGCATTGTAACGAAGCATGGTTTATAATTTGTGAACAAATATTTTTTATGATGAAAAAATAACATCTTTCATATTTCTGCGACAGAGTACCTTATCGTCCAAGAGCTTAGTTGAAATTTTGTGATTTATTTAAAGAGAATGTTTAGTAATACACCACTATGATGTCCATTCTCAGCATTCAATTTGTAAAAGTTCGAATCTGCCCTATACAGGTTAAAATTTATTTCTTGGCTGATCCATGGAAAGAATCTCGACCTTCTCATATTGGTTTAAATAGATTTGGATGTACCTCAAGAACAACCCCTCCGAAAGTCATAAACGGCGAGGTAATAGAGGTAACCGAAAAAAGTATATACATTTTAAAAATTCGCTCTGAAATATTTCCTCAATCTGCTCCATCCTCTAAGTTGGCCCACTCGGCTGGACCGAAACGTCGGGCGTCACAACAAACAGTAAAAAACATTATTTTTCGGGGGGTGCTCATTTCCTTCCCCTCCCATTCCTCCCCCCAATGGCGCAAGAACCTGAATAATAATTTAAATAATACCTCCGTCCGAGAATTTTTTTTTTTTTAAATATTTTCAACAAAGAACTGATACAAATATCAACATTTTTATCAAAAACAGATATGATCAGGAGAAAGCTAGGAACTTAAAAATATAGAAAAACGATAACAGAGATAAGGAACGAATCATTTTTAGTTTCCCTTCGTTAGGTACTTGATATAATAATAATAATACTTAAACTTTGATTTTCAACTTCGCTTCTTGCACTGCGTCTCACGGGCGGATCTACGGGGGAGCTTTCGGCTGAAGCCCCCCTCCCCCAAATTGAAAAAATATAACCATGTTTTATCGAACAAAATATTAAAAAAGTATCTCTTAAAGTGTTATTGTTTGTGTGATTAATATTAAAAGGGCTTTAGGAATCACTTAAACACCATTTCATACAGGTAGTTAGTTTCTTTCTTTTTTTCCAAAGTAATTATCGTTATTTTTATGAAAAAAAAAGCTTTCGGGCTGAAGCCCCCCCCCCCCCCCAAAATTAAATCCTGGATCCGCTAGTGCTGCGTCTTCAAGACCCCATTACAAAGGGTTATGGGTTGATTTTCGTTAATAATTCTAATTGACATTAACAATACGCATATTAAAAATCAACCCACAACCACTATTATATTATATAAATTCTTATACTGTAAGTAAATTTTATTTTATATGAATTCTGGATGTATCATTTTGTTAAGAGAAATTCATAATTCATTGGTAAAAAAATCTTATAAGTTTGTCAACTGAGGAGAGCGAAGTCCACATTATCAGTTTTAATACTTAAATAAACTAGTCATTATGTAGTAGCATTTTCGAAATCTTCATATAAAAAATAATAAATATCCTATTTTTATCAACATCAACAGAAACACCCGCTAATTACCTGTAAAAAGTAATAATCGCAAGTTCATAAAACAAAATAAATATTTAATAAAATCATGAAGAAAACTAATAATCAAAATTTAAGAACTTCTTAAGACTCCACCAAGAAGAAACTATTCATTATATTTTTATTAAAATAAGTATCTAACATAATTTTAAGAATTCTATACTCAGAATTTGTTATCTATTAGGAATAACTTTTCTTTCTTAGAAAATATTTTTCTCAACGTTTTTCTTTTTTTTAATATTCATCATAATTAAAGTTTTGTAACCTTTTTTTTTATTGTCATATTCTAAATGGAAATATTCTGTATATATTTTTTCTATTTTTATTTTAATAATAATAAATAATATTTAGCAAAACAAAAGTGAAACTTTACTACGAGCATCTTTTAAACTTCTTCTCTTTAAACTTATCACACTGGTTTTGGTCACCAGATCTGTCATTTTTGGAACTCATGAATATTAAAAGTGGTTTCTTCTGGTAGGTTACTGAAATAAAAAAAAGTAATTTTACTGTATTTATTGAATGTTACGTTGTTTTTTCCATGTTCTTTTCTTTTTTTTTTTTTTTGTAATAGGGATTTTCGGGGATTGTTTTTCCAAAACCATTAGTGTATTCGGACAAGTTTAATATCGCATGCCAATTCATATACTCTAAAGGAATTTTTAATACAATAATCAGAAAATAAGTAAGAAACTGTCAACGATAAATTGAGATATTTTAAAAATAATGACATTTTTTTTTATCTTATCAAATATTAATACAAAATGAACTAAACATTATTCGTGTAGAAAACTTCAATGTAAATATTAATGTGATATTTGTACTTAACAAGCTTGACAAGATATTTGTATAAATATCTCAATAATATAAAATAATATTGTTATATAATATAAGCATATTTAATAAAATAATATTAAATAAATATGTATACATTTCATTTATTATTTATTACTTGAATTTCAAATTATTGAAACTGTTTCCTATGGATTCAATAAAACTATATTGTTTTTATTTAATGCTCATTATTATTATTATTATTATTAAGAATAAAGTGACATGTGGATTATTAAACTTAACTTATTAAACAAATAAATATATTTGTTTTCAGTGATAATTTATTAGTAAAATGTAGATAAGTTATCACTCAAAAACTTTTTGAAATGCTAATAATTTTTAAGATATTTTGATTTAATTACATTTATGTTGACTCTTGGGGTTTTTTATTGGCTGTTTTATTTTTTTTTCTGAGTTTGTATTTTTATTGTTTATTATTGGTATTTTCTTTTTTTTTTTGTAAATGGGACTCACTTGTTGAAAGTAGCCTCATACTCCTTGATCTGTTTCCGCGTGAACTCGGTGAACTCTGCATAGATGGACCTGTGGGCCCTGAACTGCGGCTCGACGGGGATGCCGTTGTCGAGCGCGGTGTTGATCTCCAGCCTCCGCTCGAGCTTGGAGCTGAGTTCTTCAGTGGCCGGCATTTCGGGATAGACTGAAGCGGTCTGGGGGTCCCGGCTGGGGCCCGACGGAGCACGAGCGCCTTCGGCTAACATCGGCGGCTCACCGCTCTGCGGAAGGGGTTGTTATCAACATATGTCCAGCTATTGAGGGTTTAAAAAATATATATCTACCATTTATTTCACATTCAGTTCGGGTGTGTATTGTCTCCTTTAATATTTAATGAAATTAGAATCCATAATTTTTTTCCCGAAAATTCGAGATTCGTTCAATTTTAATACAACATTCTCTTCCCTTAGTTTTATGTAATGTTACGCCATTATAATCTTTATACATTATTTCTCAAATGTCGGTACGTCATATCTTTGTCAATTCTTCATCAAATTCAATGATTGACCCCTCATTTTGAAGATCAATTCCTTCAGGTAGACCTCCATTTACCGCGTTTGCATATTCTGATAGAGACAAAGTTAAATTATATGCAGATACATTCGGAAAACAATTTTAATTAGACTCAGAAATAGGTTTTTCGTCTTTTACTCGTCGTCTTAGAAATCAACCAACCAATTTTAAAAATGGATCGTTCTAAACATACTGATACCCGCCCTATATCACTGAAAAAAAATCAGTAAAACAAAGCTCCAGGAAATAATGGTGTGACCAATATCCTTCTAACAACTATTTCCAAAAAATGTATCTTTTTAATTTTTTGTCCACCGTTTTCTTGCATTCCGGGCTATTCAGAAATTTTCCTGGGCCAGAGAAGAATACCTAATGCCGGAGTTAAAAAGTCCCGCTTCTCGTCCCCTGGACGTGAACTCCTAATTATTTTGTATATTGTAAAAAAAAAAAAAACTCCCAGGCGCTTTTGATTTTCCAATCACCATTAACACTTGTAGGACCGTAAATCCTTCTTATTATTTTCCTTCCGAATACTTTTAGTTTACGGCAATCCTCTTCCGATAAACACCATGTTTCCACTCCATAGGTGACTACTGGTCTAATGAGCGTTTTATTATGTATCTTGTATCTTAGGTTTATCATATGGTTGGTTGCCTTGTATCACAAATTTGATCAAAATTATTAATCACGTTCTTATATTTGGTTAACTTTCAGTTTTTTGGAAAATAACTAAAGTGATAGATAGTCAAACCTAAACCTGTCAAAAACCAAGCATATCAATACTTGACTGTTTAGCCAAAGTGACTGAAAAAAAAAATCTCAATCAGAATAATCATTTTTTTCAGAAAATAATCGTATGTTATCCAATAAAAAACATGGATTTAGGTCCCATCACTAAATCACTACACAACTAGCAAGAGTAACTGATATTTTTCCCACAATTTCATTCTCAATAAGCATGTAATCGACGTAGAAGGCTTTCGATCGGATGTGGCACCAAGGTCTTCTGTTTAAGCATATAAATGTGTGATTCTTAAAATATTCAACCTGGTTAATTAATAGTGATCTATGCTGCAGAATGTTTGATGTATCCCTAAATAATGAAAATTCTCATTACAAACAGATTTATTCTGGAATACCCCAGGGTTCAGTATTAAGCCCAGTCCTTTTCAACGGTTTTTTTTTCGACAGTATTACAAAATTAAAAATAAAATGCAATATTGATTTATATACAGGTGATGCAGCTTTTTATATTTCCTCTAACACGCCATCACCAATCTTTTAACCGTTGGTATTCAAAAATGCTTTGTACATTTTAACAGAAAATAATGGAATTTATTTATGGAAAATAAAGCTAAGCGAGGGTAAAACTCAATTTATTCTACTCACAAAAAGAATACCTGACATGAGCAACAGGGTTAAATTGAAAAGGACAGCTTTCAGAATGGAAACCGAATGTTGAATATCTTGGTGTCATCTTAGGCTCTAAGCTAAACTGACTTACACAAAAAATATAAATAAACAATGTGATAAATGACCGGTTCTATTTTCCAGTGAAAAATAGAAAGTCAGTTTAAACCAGAGAAATAAGAGGCTCATGAATTATTTATTTATAAGATTAATGATATTGTATGCCTGTCCACTAGCGGATCCAGGATTTAATTTTGGGGAGCTTCAGCCCGAAAGATTTGTTTTCATATACGTATAACAATAATTAATTAGAAAAAAAAAGAAAATTAACTATCTGTATGAAATGGTGTTTAAGTGTTTCTTGAAGTCCTAATAAATCTAATTACACGAACAAGAATGCTTTAAGAGATAGTTTTTAATATTTTTTTCTGTAAAACATGGTTATATTTTATCATTTTGGGGGCTTCAGCCCGAAAGCTTCCCCCTCCTCCCCCCGTAGATCCGCCATTGTGCCTGCCCAATATAGTCGAATACTTGTGAAACTAACTACAAAAAGTTATTAATTGTACAAAATAAGTGTATGAGATTTATTGGATCTTCATCCAGAAGTTCCTCGCTAATGCACATGCACGAAGTTTTAAGTATTCAGAAAATCCAAGATTGCATTTTAGGTTACAACAAATTTCATTGAATCCTGTAACAACAGCCCTTATGAACATATAAAAACATTAGTAAACATTAGAAGATTTGTACTACAACAATATAAGCATAAAAGATTAAACCATGCCTTATTATAATTTTATTGATAGTGACATAAGATAGTTTTATTTTAGGTTATGTTTAGATAATGGATTTAATTTTTTTTTTCTCTTCTTCAGATAGGAAAAATAGTCACATCATCCGAAATTTCAGGGAAAAAAGATATGAAGGAAAAGAAACTTTATTTGCGTATAACTGAAAAATCTACATTTTTTGTTTATTGTACACACAATTATTTGAAAGATTGCTAAATTCCCTATAATAAAAAAAAAAAATCATCGAAATCGGACCATTATTAGGTGAGATACAAGCTATTGTAATTCGTAATCATTTTGGTTTAAAACATGAAGGAAGTTTTTTTTTTATTTATTTATTATTTTGCCATTTGTTCAATGACCTTTCATTCTTTGCGAATTATTCGCAAGGGCCAACTATTCATAAGAAAAGTCACTCCTGTCAATAAAAATTAACTCTTCGTGGTAAAATAAAAAACCTGTGCTAGAGAATTTTTAAAATTTCATCGGTATCTTTCTGATAAAATTATTGAGGAGGGTAGAGAGAGGGACCATAATATTTAAAGATTTATTTAAAATTTCTGTTTAAGCGATTGCATAGACTGCATACTATATATTCCGACTGCAATCCAGGCAAGCACTGGAGGACGCTGCTTGGCGGTTGGGGCTTTTCACAGGCGAATCTACGGGGGGGAGGGGGGAGGACTTTTGGGCTGAACATTCCCTCTCCCCCAAAATGGTAAAATATAACCATGCCATATCAAAACAACATTAAGAGATTTTCTCTAAAAACAACGTTTGGAAGGGGGAAAAAAACTTTTATTTTTATTACGTTTCGGTACCATCGGAATTTTTACAGTCGATAGCTTTTCAGTTCTTTTGGAACTAGAAGTTTTTCAAGTAAAGGTTTTGCTAAACTTTTATTTTGAAAAATATGAAACTTTCATAGTTTCTCAAATGTGTAATTCATTTAAGACATCAATAATTTCCATAAATCTGGAACTTTATTACAAAAAAGTTTCTGAGAACTTTTATTTTTAAATTTTTTTTCCTATAAAGTTTCGCAGAAACTGTTAAATGGAACTTTTTAAAAATGTTAATATTATCCAACTTATTTATTCTTATTTGACTAGTTGACAAAATGTTTTGAAGTCTTATAGTTAGCTTGTAATGGTGTTTCCCGAATTTTCCAGTTAAAAACATATGGAACCATTCAAGATATCGGTGTGAATGAATAGGACCAATTCAAACATTGCAGGGGAAGCGTCCCCCCACTGTCCCTCAGTGTAGCCTATTGCGAATTTAGCTGGACGAAATTATATGTAGATGAAGTTCGAAATTAAGATGAAGAAAGTGTTTCTTCCATTAGGTAAGGTGGTAAAAAAAAAAAAAAATAATCCGAAGGCAATGCCAACTGAGAACTTTAAAAAATAGCTGATACCTTTTCAACCATTCTATTCTATTCTATAATTCCGTAAATTGAAAAAAAAAAAATCTATAATCTCGTTCTAAGTTTTTTTTTTTTTTTTTTTTTTTTTTTTTTTTTTTTTTTCCTACGCCTAAGTAACGCCTACTTCGTTAGCCATGCGTGCTCTTGCAGTCCAATACAATTTCGCTCTCCGAGTATAATAGCTGTCCATTTCATTAAAGCAACATCTTATGTCCTGTAATGCAGGACATGTATCAAGATGTTCTCCTGTCATTATGTCTAAGGAACATAGAGGGCATGTCGGGCTATCTTTTACACCGATGCGGTGGAGGTGTTTCTGAAGGAAATCGTGGCCTGTCAGCATTCAAAAGCATGCCACGGCTTGCTCTCTAGGGAGGTCTCTAGGAATCCTGCCACTTTCTTCCAGCAAACCACTCCATCGTTTCCCTTCAATTGTTTGTACATATTTCGCTTTCAGTGAAATTTGGAGGGTCTGCTTTATGATTCTTTTTATTGAATCCATGGTCAGAGGAATATCGGGTTGGATCATTCCAGAACCTATTCTGGGCAGTTTATCAGCTTCATCATTTCCGTGGAGCCCGCAATGGCCTGGTATCCACTGGAAAGCGACTTCTGTCCCATTTTCCTTTAATTGGTTCAAATATTGATGGCATTTAGGAACATTTGGATTTATACTATATCCATTTTTTAGGGACAAAATGGCTGCCTGTGAGTCAACAAAGAAAGCCACTTTCTTGTCTTTCCGTTCAGTTAACATCTCAAGGCCTAAGAGAATGGCTTTCACTTCCCCTTCAAAGTTTGTGGCTACCTTTCCGACCGGGGCGGCAAGTTGAAACTCCTTTGAATAAACACCAGCTCCGGCATGTTTGCGTGCTTCCAGTGCAGAACCATCTGTATATACATGGAGCCATTCTGTCTCTGGAAATCGTTTTCTGATGGTTTCTAGGGTTATAGCCTTTTGTTCGTAAATCTGTGTTGTATCCTTAGAAGCATTCTGAAGAAGATCACAGTGAACAACAAATTGGCTGGTGAATGGAACTTTTGTCAATGACGGGAGTGGCTCCCTTTCAGCTAATTCTAGTCCTTTTCTTTCTATCAAATCTTCCACTGCCTTAGTAAAAGTAATTTGAGTTTTAAGACGTTCAGGTGCGGGTTCATAGGTACTCCAGTAGTTGATCTTAAGACGTTTTAGCCTTTCATAGAGCGTAATGGCCAGTTGCTCCCGGTGTGTCTCAAGAGGTACTATGCCTGTTTGTAATTCTAGCGCAGATATTGGGGTTGATCTGCTCCCTCCTGTCACGAGTCTAAGGGCTTGATTCTGGATTATGTCGAGCTTGTGTAATATCGCGTCCGAAGCAGTGATAACAAGTTCTGCTCCATATTCAATAACAGGGCGGACATATGTTTTGTAGGTAAGAGCCATAACATCCCCCGTTGCTCCCCATTTTGAGCCACCTAACCTCTGTATTAACGAAAGTCGTTTTGAAGCCTGTTCTATTTGTTTTTCAATGTGCTTATTCCAAGAGAGTCTTTTATCCAATTTCAATCCAAGATATGTAGCTTCTTCTGTGCGTTTGAGCTCTTCGTTATTATGGTTCAAATTGATCTCGTGTGATTTGGTAGAGAGGGTAAAAAGTTGGAATTCCGTCTGGAATTCGGAATTAACGATCATCTCTTTTTCATTGGCCCACTTCTCTAGTAATTTAAGTAAATGTTGCATGTGATTTTCTAGCCCTTTAAAGTCACTACTTGTTGCCCAAATGACGAGGTCATCTGCGTACAGCAGGGCATTTGTACCCGGAATAGTTTCAGTGAGCTCCGTGATATCATCAATCATGATGTTAAACAGTAAGGGACTCAGCACCGAGCCTTGTGGGAGGCCTTGTTTTGTTTGACGATATGTCGAGACAACGTTTTTATATCGCACCCTTATAAACCTTTGATGTAAGAAAGAAGATATAATCTTGAGCAGATATCCTGTGACTCCCTTGTCAACAAGCTTACTCACTAGCTTCTTTCTCCAAACTCTATCATATGCCGTCTTAAAATCTACGAATATTGCTAGGGTGCTCTGTTTTCTTTGGAAGCCGTTTTTTATTTCTTGTGTTAGACGAGCTACTTGTTCAATTGTGTTTCGATTTTTCTTGAAGCCAGCTTGTTTAGAAGATATTAGATCATATTTCTCTAAGCATTTTTCAAGTCTTTCTGCAACGATTCTCTCGTAGAGCTTGGAGAAAGTACTTGTTAATGCAATGGGTCTGAAATTTTCCGGCATGTCTCCTTTTTTTCCTCTCTTCAAGATTGGTACCACTTCTGCTTTCCTCCATTCACACGGAATATGTGTTTTCCAGACATCATTTAAAAATTTTAGTACTGTTTCTTTGGCCATATCCCCCAGGTGTATAAGAAATTCCGACAGTATGTCTTCTGGGCCTGCGGTTTTACCTTTCTTAGATTTAGTAAGAGCATCATTTAGTTCTTGCGTTTGGATATCTCCCCAGAATAGTGTATAATCTTCTTCACTCATTACACAACAATGTGTGGAGTTTGTGACTGGATTTCCGTTTTATTTTTTTGGCTTGTAATTGCTTACTTTTGAATAGTGTTTGCAGAAGGAGTTAGCTATTTCTTTTAGCTTGCTTATTGTTTTCCCATCGAAAGTTATTGGATGGTTTGCTAAGTTTGATTTATTATTTATTTTTGAAAGAAATTCATGTGCCTTAACTCCATCTTTTCTAAAGTCCATTTTCTGTAGGAACGTTCTAAATGAGTTTTGTTTAGCTGAAATAACTTTTCTTTTAAATATAGCTGTTTTCCTTTTAAGTAAACTTATAATTGCATGATTTTTGGAGCTCTCAGCTCTTTTTCTAAAATCATCTCTTTCTTCTTTTAGCTTTTGCAGTTCTTCATTCCAGAAAGGACGATATTTTCGTACCGTTCCTCGGGGAATAGTCTTCAGGGCACACCTATATAAATTTCCTTTTATATTAGTATATGTTTTATCTACGTTGCCGTTTATGATTAATTTATCAGTTATGAGTTCATCTGTCAATTTTCTGAAAAGCTTCCAGTCTCCTTTCTTTAAATTCCATCGTGGCAGTTGCGGTTCTTTGGTCTTGCTATTATTATTTTGATTCAGGTTAAAGTTAACCACAAGGATATTGTGTCCGAAACCTGCTATAGCTGGTAGTAGGGTATGCTTTATGTTATCAGAGATTGAGGTGTGCGCCAATACAACATCAGGGCAGGAAGTACTGCCAGTGAAAGAAAGAAAGGTTGGACGTTCTGTCTCATTTCAAATATATTGTGCAGGGTTTGAGTTAAGGAAATCTTCAAATATTCTGCCTACAGTATCAGTGTTATTATATCCCCATATAGTGGAAGGGGCATTCAGGTCTCCATATAGTATACTTTCTCCATTCCAGTTCCTTTCCAACCATGTGAGGTCCGGTCTGTTTTGAGGAGGGTTATACATTACAAATATTCGGAAGTGCCGTTTGCCATACCACAAATTTGCTTCCAAAGCCTCGGATTTATCACTTGCATCTTGTCGTTTCCTAATTTTCATATCCGTAACGATGGATACCTTTACAGCTAGCATAATACCAGATGCAACTTGTCTTGCTCTTGGGAGGAAATATGTTTGGTGATTATTATTATTTTTTATTGTCTTATATTACTCAGATTTCTGGAATAGCATACAAATCCCGGAAAAAGGATTCAAGGGAATGTAGATGAACGTAAAAATAGAGAGAGAGAGAGAGAAATACTTTATTAAAAGTAATGCTGCCCTACTACATAGGGTTGCTTCGTACACAACATACCTATCAATCCACAAGGACATTAATTTTATATTTTATTTTTCTATTTTATATATATGTATATATGACATGTCTTTCCTTTATTTCCTTTTTTTTCTTCTTCCCCCTCATAACAATACACTTACAAGTTATCAACAATAAACTTATAAAAATTATTTATAAACATTCTGACAACCCTTCACGTATCGAGCAGGACTGCTTTTTGTGCTCCTTTTAAATGCGCTAAATCAAGTCCAAGTTGTTGAGTACCCTCTACTGCACCTTTCAATATTAACCCATTAGAAGATATGATTATTGGAGTAATCTTCACTTTTTCCAAGTGATATAGCGTTTTTAACTCGAAAGCAAGTTCTTGGTATTTTCTATTATTTTGTTGGTATCACAAGGTATTGCTATATCTATAATTTCTCCAGTTTTTTTTTTGTTTTTTTGTTTATAACCAAGATATCCGGACGGTTGTGCAATATTCTATGGTCCGTTATTATATTTTGATCCCATTAAACTTTTATATTTCTATTTTCATTCAGTTTTTCTGGGGCATAGCGATAATAGGGTAACTCATCCCTCTCCAGTAGTCCGAATTTTCTGCATAAACTTTGGTGGTATATTATTGCAAAATTATTATGTCTCATGAGATATACCGTTCCTGCCGTTTTATTGAAACTCAAATTTTTCAGTTGAAGTCGGAGAATTAACAGACCATTCGGTCACTTCAGCCTTCTTACGGGCACACTCGGCGATTATCGGAATTCCATCTTTGGTGTCAATGTGAGATCTTATAAAGCCCATGTGAATGGAGTGACATACATCTATTAGTTCCTTTATTTATTTTATAGCCTAGGCCTTTCTTCTATTATTATTGCTCCTCACTTCTTAGCGACAGGTCTAGTTTAGTTAGGGTGCTCTCATAGTGGCGACAATACTAGCGACGAAAACAAACATGCATTTCTATAGAACACATCAAACATGATTGATTTCGTCACTGTGCTCGCTGGCGATTTTCCCCCAAAATTAAAGTTTATCTGCTTATTACTGAAGTGGTTGATCACTACTGCAAATGTTACAACTGTTGCAACGATAAATGAAAAAATAATTGAAAAATGTTAATCTTTATAACTATATTATTTCTCAAAGGTGTTTTTTGTCGGTACCGCATATCGTCGTCAATCCTTCATAATATCCAATGATTGACCACTCATTTTTTTAAATCTTCTTCTCCTTCCTGTAGGAAAAATAGTCACCTGAAATTTCAGGAAAAAGATTATGAAGGAAAATAAATTTTATTTGCAAATAATTCATATATTTTTATTGTAATATACTCATGATTATTTTGAAAGACTGCTTGATTACCCATTAAAGAAAATTATTATCTGAGATACATGTAAACGTAATTCGATAAATGATGAATGTATAAATAATGTTCGATGATGAACGCAGATTCGTATTTTGCAATTCGTAAATATTTTGGTTTAAAACATTAACAAAGTTTTATATTTCCATTCCTTTTTTTCCTTTTTTCCTTATTTTTTTTTTTGTCAATTACAATTACCACAAAGATAGGAAATGATTGTTTCATTTCATAATACGTTGAATTATTTATTTTTCTTATTATTTTGTCATTTGTTCATTGACCAATATTCTTTGCATATTATTTGCACGGGCCAACTAGTTTATAATTATTTCCACTTGAAATTAACAAAAAAATTAAGAAACTGAAATGAATTTATATTTTAATTTGTACGAGTTGTTACAAAGTGAATCTAAAAAAAAAAATCTAAAATCTAAAATCTAAAAAAAAAATCAAAAAAAAAAAAATCTAAAAAAAATCTAAAATATAATAAAGGATTTTTTATATTGTACCTTTCAATTTAGGTTTTTTACTTCATCACTATTTTTTAAATATCATTTTTCTATTCTTTTCTAATTTATAAATTAGAAAAACTTTGGAAATTAATGTTCATGATATTTTATGCTCTGAAGCCTTATGTAAAAAAACAACCTTGATACAACATATAAAGGGCTTTAGAAAAAAAGTTAATTCAGATAAAAAAATAATTAAATGATGAATTCAAAAATTTGTTCTATTGAACTGATGTTTTTTCTTTAATTGAAAATATATAACAACTATTGATTTGATTATTAGGATATTATTTATGAAAGAATAATTAATACAAGTTTTTTTTTTCTTTTTCAATTAGAAACAATATACAATGAAAGCGTATATTCTTAAAATCAAGTCAGTTTTCAGTACTTCCCGCCCCCATCAAAACCCGACGTGTGATCTTTTTACTAGTAATTATGGGAAGGTAATAAACAATTTCTTGCAAGTTTCATCTTAATTTTTTTAATGTTGGGGTCAATTCCTAATTGCACGGTACTAATAATATTTTTTAATCAATTAGAGCTGAATCTCAATTTACTCTGTAACAAACCTCAACTTAATTAATATAAGCTTAAAGCTCATCAAATAAGGAAGTTTTTCTTAAAGTGAGGTATCTGCTGTCCAGTTAGGCGATCATAAAAAAATCTCGAAGAATTCTTAATTTTATAAGTCCCCATCTTTAAATGATTTTCAAAAAGACAAAATTGAATTGCATTTAATATAAATTTTATCTAGTTTACAATAAAATAATTGGTTGTGGCCTAATTAATTTTTTTAATAACTTTTAATTTAATAAAAACCTAATTAACTTAAAAAATACAAAATTAAAGATTTCAGGTTTTTTTTTTATGAAATCACTCCATGGTTTATAATTTTTTTTTTTTAGGGTTTAATTATATGAAATCAAAGTCAAAGTCACAAAATTCCCCAGTGATGGATATCGAATACAATTTTCTTGTCAATGACTTTTTTGAATCATCAAAACAAAGAATTTGAACTACCAAAAATGTTATAAAAACGAATTAAACTTCGAAATGGTATCATCTACTATAAATAACATCAATTTCATGGTTTAGAGCAATTTTTGCTTATTTACTGCTAATTGGAACTTTTTTATATGCACATTGATATTTTATATGTTAAAAAGTATTTCATATTATCATTTTAACTATCCATAAATATATATTTTTATTTCCTGTTTTTATTTATAATGTTATGGTTTAATTATTTTGGTATATGCAAAAAAGTTAAATGATTTTATAAAATCCATCCTCTATTATTTTTTTTTTTCAAAATGTTTTGTAGAGACATTAGTGTAATTAAATATTTTAAACGTTTTATTGCACGTTTAGAGATTTTTAACTGTATATTTTATGTTTTATCTCTGCATATTTAACGGTTGTTTATTGCATATTACATGGAATATTTTGTGAGTTTTCACTGCATAAAAATCCAGGCTCTTTATATAGCATAATGAAATAATTTTCACTAGGTCTATTATTATACATAATTCATTCTAAATAAAACATGGACTTATTTTGTTTGAATATTTTTATTAGGCATAAGATTGTTAAATTTAAAAGTGAAATTGTGGCTTGCTATAAAAATTTACTAACAGACATGAATAATATGGATATTTGCTTTCAAACTATTAAGCTCAAAATTAAATCTGACATTTAATTTAAATGTGTTTCAATATTAACCTTATAAATTGAGTGTTATAGATAAATAAATCAGTGCATTAAATACATAGAAGGACATAAATAGTATTAAAAAAAATCCTTATCATACAACTCTGATGTTTTAAAGTGTTTGAAATATTGTTTTCCCGCATCATTGAAACTAACAGCAATGCCCATCTCAACATTGTTTCTGCCTTGTGGTATTGAAATTATTTTTTTATGGTGCAGATTTAAATTTTTTATTCTCTCGGGGGGTTGTACTCCTTGAGCTGAAGCCTAGAGTAAATATTGATTGTATATCTCATAGGTGGGAAACCTGCGGCCTCTAGGACTACATGTGGCCTCCATGAGCTAGCAGTCCCTTTGCCAAATGTCTTTTTGGGATATTTATTAATCTAGTGCTAGAATTAATTAATATTTTAATTATTTAGAATACGAATATTTGAAAATTAATAGATTTAGGTTGAATATAGTTGTGTGTATGTGAGTGTGCATGTGTGAATGTGCATGTGTGAGTGTGTCTGCGTGCATGGGTGTGTCTGCGTGCATGTTGTTTGTGTGAATTGCAGCCTCCATTAAAATTATCTAACCTTGCTGCGGCCTCTGTTCATAAAAAGTTTTTCCATCATTATATATCATTTTAATACTAGACCTTTTTCTCACCCATTAATTATTCCAAGCCATTTCTTAATTCTTTTTCATTCTTCACATTGATTTAGAAATACTAAAATTATGTTCCACAAAATATGTTTTAAGTACACAGCAATGCAAAATTATAATTTGTAGCACCAAATCAGGAGTTTGGCATCTACTGGGATGCACTGATATTGATAGGAGACGGAAGAAGGGAGGAGGGATGGGTACTGACATTTGTGTGTGTGTGTGTGTGTATGTGGGTAACCAATGTTTGTGTATTCATAAAGTGAAACGCATTTCCTAATTTTCAATTATTCTTTAGTTATTCGGTGGTATTCCTTTAAACAGAAGAAGTTTACATTAAGGATAAAATGTCACACTTGATTTGGAAAAATTTACATAGGTTTGGGATTTGGAAAAGATTTACGTAGTTTTGGGATTTGGAATAGGTTTGTAATTGCTGTTTCAATATTATCAGAAGTTTCATTCTTATCTATCTGAGCTAATACTCCAATGATATGTTCAAATCATTCTTCATTATTACTTTAGATCCTCAATTTCTCAGATATGATAAATTTTCTACAATTCTATATGATTGATCTCTTTATGTTTTCATTCTATTCGTCAATAAAAAAATAAATAAAAATGATACTTTTCAGTAATGTCTATAATTAAGGAAGCGAGGTAGCTCAGTGGGTGAGCACTGACTTCAAGAGCTCAAGGTCCTGGGTTCGAATCCGGCTATTGATTTGTAATTTTTCGTTAGCCGTGGATCGACTCTGGGATTGGGAGACCCAGCCTCTATAAAGTGGGCACCCTTAATAAAAAAAAAATAATTAAGGAGGAAAACCTGGCGGTTGAGCGTGATATCGGTCCCATCACTTCCCTGCACAACCGTTGGCCTTGAAACAGTAATTCCTCACATAGTACTGCACCCAAGACCCTTCATGGGTTGTAGTGGTACGGGCACAGGCGGATTTACAGGGGGGGCTTTCGGGCTGAAGCCCTCCCAAAATGGTAAAATATAACCATGTTTTATAGAAAAAAATATTAAAAATTATCTCTTAAATTATTATTGTTCGTCTGATTACATTTAATAAGACTTCAAGAATAAGTATGACACCATGTCATATGGGTAGTTAGTTTCTTTCTTTTTATTTTTCAAATTAATTATCGTTACATATATGAAAAAAAAATCCTTCGGGCTGAAGCCCCCCTCAAAATTAAATCCTGGATCCGCTAGTGGGTACGGGTCTCTAATTAATTTATCTGAAGTAGGATATGGATTGTACATAAATATTTAAAATAAATTATCTGTTTGTCGGTCAACTTTAACAATTTTCAAAAGTTTTTTCATTCACCTTCCTTTTATTCAAGTCTGAACATCACCATATTCAAGCGATATCTGTAATTTTTTTTCATGAAAGATTATATACTTCCAGGGTGGACCCATGTAAATTTCATCAGGATCCAATTAAGTCTTCAAGAGATAAAGAAACTCCTTAAAAAACTACATCTATTCACTCCTAGTATGTTTGTGGAGAGAGTGGATATTCTAAAAATAAATAACAAGTCTACTCACCTTATCCATAGGCACTAGTGCCTTGCAAAATTAACAAATAATAAAAAATTATAAAAAGGAAAAAAAATAAATGCCAAATAGCAGATAATAGATATAAATTCGAAATAAAGAAATTAAATAATACATGCCATAAAATGAATGCCAATAAATCAAATATAATCCCCAATACAAAATAATAATAATCAAACAATGAAAGAAATAAAAACCACTTTAAAACAGTAAACATAAAAAATAAACCTTAGAAATAAATTTAAAAGTGCTATAGATAAATTATAATTAGTTATTGCAATTTAATGAAAATGAAATTGATTTAATTGTTAAATCAATTTAAATTTGTTAAAATAATGTTACGAAATATTTATATATGCATATAAAATTTAAATTATAGTTTTATATAATAAAGAAGAATTATAAAAAGAACATAATTGTGGGTTAATGGTTGACTGTCGTGAATAATGAAGAGAAGAATGGTTGGGGTGATCAGTCAGAAATAAGAAGGCAAAAATAAATAAATAATAAGGTATGATGAAGAAGGCTAAAAGAACATAGTTGAACCGGAGACCTTCTCAAAGTGAGAAATGTACGATAGCCACTGTACTATGATAGCGCTTAGCGAAATTGGCATGAAGTAAGGTATAAGTGAAATTTCAACCTCAATGTGAGGTGTTTAAATTACGGAAAATTAATGGAGGTCCACGGGATCTGAAATGTTTTTTTAAGGGGACGACACTCACCTTATAATGTTCATAGATTAAATACAACGATTCACCTCCACCCCGCCAGTCATATTGCCCTTTTAAGCCCTTAATAGACCAAAGGTGTCTTTAAAGACACCTTCCATATTTTACTTGTTCAAGGAGTAACTGCTTCCATTCATACTTTTTGGGCTACAGTCCACATCCCTGTAGCCTCCCAACTTTAGTACATGTGACAAAAGTCGATTTATTGTTATTGAAAGCGAACTATTAACAATATATTGAAGAATATTCTTTACCTCACTGTTTCACATTAGTCACCAGACAAGTTTCTAATGAAAAAAAAAAATATGTTATTCGATTTAAATATGAACTAAAATGAGTGAATTAGTTTTAAAACATTGTATTTAACTTCTGATGTGTTTCATTTCCTATTCTGGAGAGGAATAAAGTTTTAGCATGAATTTTAATGATGGTGTACTTAAGTTCACCCTAATAATAATAAGTTAACCTTAGGCAACAAATGTGCCAGAGGTACATGATTTTAAATTATTTCTTTATTTTAAGATTTTTATTCACAAATATGCATAAAAGTCGAGCTAAAATGATTTTGGCTTCGATACCAAAATTTAAAATCACTTCTGATGAAGAAGAGAGCGACAATGAAGAAAAAAATGTAGACAAATGCCCCAAAATGGCTGAAACAAAGCTTAAAAATGAAAGTAATAAAATATTGGAATATTTCAAAATTGAAGATAAAAATTTCAATAATATCCAGTGCAATAAATTGTTGACAATGTGTGAAGAAGAAGTAGATTCCATTAGTAGATCCCATTTTGACTGGAGTATATGAAGAAACTTCAGTCCCGAAATTCGAACCCCCACTGGGAAAAGAGCTTGATAATTCCAATGGTATAAGGCCCAATAAAAAAAAAAATTCAAGACCACAATTCAGGTAGCAAAATATTAACATTTATTTCATATTACTCAATCCCTTTTTCCCAACACATATCTGTTATTAACAGGAACACACCTAAAATAAATTTGACTTTAAAACAATTTCGATTACAAATTGCAGAGGATATTCTGCTGTACTGGTGAGCTGAAAGAGCTAGTGGAGCCAGAACACCACCAATTGCAGTCTTGAAAAAAACAACAGCTGTAGTTGTCATACCCCACGCAGCAAGACTTGATAAGATGCACCATTGGCAAATACTAACTACAAAGTGCAGACTGTGTTGCCAGAATCAAACGTTTGTTTCATGAAAAAAATGTAATGTGAGAATTTATAACACCAGTGAGAGGTCCTGTTTTCTTGAATTTCATGGACAAGGGAAGGCATAATGTTATTTGTAATAGATTTATGTTTTGTATTTTATTATATTTTGTTTACAATATAATGATTATTTATTTACAACACGTTTCTTTTATTGCTTAACAAATTATTTAACTAAATTTTTAAAAACTATAATGCCAGTTTATTAGCCAAAGTGAACTTATAGACACCATCATTGATTTATGGTGATTGGCTTAAGTGTACTTAAAGACACTATGCAGTATTTTTATAAAGAAAAGAAAAAATGAAGTTAAACCATATATATTCTATTTATTTAGAATACAAAAAAGGAGGTTTAAGGAAAAGTTTTCATTTCAAGTCATTTTTTGAGTGCCTGGCCAATTATACCACCAATATACCACTGAGTATAGCTTACTATTTTCTTAGCTTTCATTTATAATATTAAAAATATTTAGTATTTTCAAATAAACTTGAAATGAATTGAAAAAGCTACTTTGGAATATTTACTTAATAATATACTATTGGAAGGAAAATTTCTTTATATCGTTTTAGTGGTTCTTGTGTACCATTTTGAAGTATTTTTTTAGTTTATATATTACAGTATTGGCACCATATTAAATATCCCCAATGAATTATAAAGGCATTGAAATCAACAACCAATTCTGTATGTTATATATTTTCTTTTTAAATTATTTTACATTAAACTTATAAAAATCTATTGTAGGTATTAAGTATCAATTGCAACAACATTTTAAAATCCAAAGAATAAAAAAGACATTCATAAATTTAAAAATATTTTTTAATTGAAATAGCTGAATATACATTAATATATAGAAAACATTAATGAAATATGTATCTAAGACATGATTACACATTCACATTTAAAACTATTAATTATTTAGTTACAAGATAATTAGTTTCAACTATTTCAATTTTTTTAATCTAAATTTATATAAAATTGGTTCCTTTGACCTTTAAAGAAAAAGTCAAAAGGTTATTATTAGAATAACTCAGATTCAAGACTATTTACTGTTTATCTAATCAAAAAGTGATGGCAGATATTTCTTCTGCAACATCTTATATAATGTATTCCAAAAATAAACATTTCATAAAATATTTTTAAGTATAGATTTTGATCTATGCTTCTACATCCAACACTTTTTAAATTTTATTTAGATTATTTATTTTAATGATATTAAGTAACATATGTTTGTTCCAAAGGTGAAACCAAGAATGAGTAAATTCTTGATTTAGAGAAAAATAAGTTTGATATTTACCCTGGCGTTCAAAAATTAAAGAAAGCAGCATTCATAATATTTTAGGTAGATGAATGATAATTCATTTTTCTCATCGATGGTTTTGCCATTTAAACCTTCACACAAAAATAATTATAAACTTCAAATTTGAATTTTTTTATGCATTCATGATTATCTCTTTGGCCTGTAATTATGATACAGACTTCTAACTCTATTTGTAATTAGTACTAGCAAAATTTATCCTATCAATACAATATATTTTCTTTAATAAAATGTTTCTTGTTAATTTACTTAAGTATCGAGATATATTGTCTTAGAACTCACAACACTTTCTGTAAGCTAAAAATGCATAATTATCTTTAAAAATATGAATAAATTCACAACTTTATTAATTCTAATTAAAAATGAAAAACATAAATATACTTAATAAACGTTTCAGTCATTAGTTATTTAAGTAACTTAAATTATTAACAGACTTTTAAAAGATAAATTATTTTCCTTTATTTTCAGTATAGTAGTTTGTTTTGACAAAAGGCATTCTGGTGACTTGCATTTCTACCTTTTTTCCTCTGACCATGGCATATACGTAGTCTCCTATAGATAGTTCCATAGGAACATATGCCATGGCAATATTTGTTCCTAAACTTGGTGAAGGACAGCCAGAAGTAACGTGTCCAATGAATTCACCATATTTGTCCATCACAGATGCTCCTCCTCTAACTGGAGGACCTGATCTTCTACTAATAAGGCCAACTCGTTTCTCTTTTGGTTTCTGGCTTAGGATGATTTCTGCTCCAGGAAAGTCTTTCTTGACTTTTCTCCTTTTACCTGATGAGATCAAAAAGTAATTTAAAAAATAGAATATAATTCCTCGACAGAATTTTATAAAATTTTAAAAGTTAAAAAAAAATTTTAATAGTTTATGAGATGCTTATTCGTTATGATATTAGAGATAGAGTGAGATTAGGTTAAAACAAAGTGAAAAGTAATCAAATCAATTGGCAATTACTCAATTTAAAATCAATTAACATAAATAGCCAAATATCTCCAAGGTATATAAAGACAAATGCAGAATGTTTATAAATTGAATACATTGTTTGTTTTTTTATTGGATTACCTCCTACCCACCACTTCTGGCATACAGGGGGATTGTTCTAGAGGTACAACCAAACCTATTCTACCAGAATGGAAAGGTCGAGATTCATTCTGTGGGTCCACCACAAAATTAAAATTAAACTCTTTCCAGACCGGATTTGAACCAGCATCGCTAGGCATGAGAATGCTATGGGCAATGCTCTAACATTCTCGGCCATCACAACCTCTACATCATCGTTATCATTAGAGCTTTATAGGTTGTTTACTCTCAAAGGCTAAATTCAAACTAATGCCAATTCCGATTTGAGAAAGCTGAGGTATTGCCTCAACGCACTTAACTACCATGGTATGTTTTTATCTAGAGATTATCTTTGCATGTATCATATTTTAGGTGTTTCTTTTGATATATAGGGAGTATGGTTGCTTAGTGGATAAGGTACAGGTTCTGACCACTAAGATCTCGTTTCAAGCTTGGCTATAGAACATAATTATTTATTCTGCTACATCAGTCAAGGGTCAATCTTAAGGCCAAGCATTTTCCTAGGGAACACCCAGCCTCTATGAATTGGCCACTTAATAACAGGAAAAATCTGACAGTTCAGCATGATGTATTTGTAATCACAAAAATCTATTGAATTTTATTTAGATCAATTCCTCACCTATTGTCCACATCAACCCTGCTGCAGCTGGTGTTGTTTTAATATCTATGTCACTTCCATACAAGCAGAGTCCAGCTTCAAGCCTATGGCACAAGTTAATAAATTGTCATAAATAAATAAATTATCATGAATGTGAAACTGGCTTTATGGCCTCACAGTTCATCCCCTTAAAAAAGGTTATGGTTCACTTTGAAAACTACTACACCAAAGGAGATTATTATAATAAGTAATTTTTATTCTATATTAAAAATTATAGGAATGTCAACTATTTAGATTTAGATGAGTTCCTTAACAGATACGATAAAATAAGTTATGTTTATTCCAATACAAGTTTAGTCACCTCAAAGAATCTCGAACTCCTAACCCAGCTAACTCTACATCAGGAATTGATACAAGTTTTTCAGCAACAGTCTCTACATCTGATGAATGAATAGAAATTTCAAATCCATCTTCTCCAGTATAACCTGCTCTGGAAACACGGCAGTTTTTACCGCAAACATCCATTTCCATTGACTGCATGAAATAAAAATGATTGATAGGTATCTCAGTTACACTAGATAAAACTGCTGCCGCTCTTGGGCCTTGCAAAGCGATGAGAGATAGATTCTTTTCAAACTGTAAGCTTACATCCCCACCAGAAGAAGAAATTGATTCCTGAAAAATAATTACCAAAAATTGTGAAATCGTAATCAAAATCATAAAATATATTTCTCATTGATCTCATTGATCAACAAATAGTTCTCATTGATTAAATTCCAAACTTTTCAGTATCAGGTTTAATTTTATTTTGCCGAACTGCAAGTATTTTATTTTAATCAATTTGGTAATATACTAAAGGAAAGATGGAAGTTGAATATCAAGTAAGTTTAAAGTAGTAATGTTAATTTAAAATTAAAAACAACACTAAAATCTCAAATTTTCTTTTTTAACAATATTTATTATGTTTTTCTAAAGTGCTTACCAATAGAGCTCATTCTGACACATTTGTTTTCTCTAACCAGGGCTCAAAATGAATAGCTGACTTTTGTTTTTAAACGGTTTTGATATGATTAGAATTTTAATTTTTTAATTGTTATTTTGAAACTCCAGCTTTTCTCATGGAAATTAACGTTTAAGCTTTTATTTTTAAAAACTTTTATTTAAAAATTGAGTTAAAACAATTCATTTTACCAAAATATAAATTTAAAAAATTGCGGTTGTGTAGTAGATTCTTAATATGAAAACCTGGTTATTCATTTTCACAGGCAATTACATAGGTAATCTAATCCTGATTGGCACTGTCATGAATTTTTAAATTTTATTCTTTGTTAAAGATTATGTTGTAACAATAAGAGCACAATATGTCACGAATTTTCTGAAGCATATCTACAAAGATAATTAGCGTTATTGGCAGCGGATGACACCATGATGTCACCATTACGTGATGAAATCCCAGTGCCTAGTTCAGAATCATTGGATATCTTATATTCTTTAACTAATAGAAGGAATAATAAATAGTAATAATAAAAACTAATACTACTGTTTGTTAATGTGCAGAAATATCTTTCTACTTTTTTCTCATGCTGTCCTCACTTTATCATTTTAGCATTTATAAATGCACATTAATAAATTAGAGCTGAGATACACTTTGAAAGGAAAGTGTTATAGAGTACAGTTAGGCTGCGTTATAGTGTCAGTGTATGCGTCATAACGCAGTGGACGTACACCTACACCCTCAGTTCCCACCATCATTCCGAAACGCGCTATTATTTCAAGTTTTTAGCTAAATATCAATATTTTGTAATTATTTTAAAGATTCAATCTTATATATAGTCTTTATCATTTAAATTCTATTAAAGCTCAAATTTGTAATTTTTAATTTCCATCAAAGTACTAAACTACTGTTTATTTCTCATTTAAAGTAACTTTTGTTATTTTTATTTATTCATGTTCTTAAACGAATAAAAATTATGCTTTTACACCAATCCCGGAACTTTATTACATAAAAAGCATTATAGAAATTTTATTTCAACAGTTTTTTTTTTACATTAAGTGGTCTATGAAATTGTTATAGCTCATGAAAGCAAAGGAAATTGCATATGCTCTGGAGGACAAAAGTGTAAAGGTTTTAAAAGGGATAGAATTCATAAAAAATAGTTCCAAATATATTTGATTGTTTTAACAAAGAAAAAATGTTTTACTTATAATTAAATTGAAATTATTTATTATACTTATTCCAGTTAATATTCAGTATTTAATGATATATGCCCAAAATAATCTAATCAAGATTATTTTTAAAAACAATTTAGATTTGATTAGCTTTCTAATATAAAGAATTAATTACAGGAAAGAATAATTTTGCAACCGTATATTAGTAGGTGCTTCATTAATTTTATAACTCAATATTGTTAAATGTTAATTAAAAATTTACCAAAGCTTTTAGCATGAGCTTCATATCTGAATCCCTTTGAGAAGCATTTGTGACAATGCTAAGATGATCTGAATATTTAGTTATTATAAGATCATCCAAGATACCTCCTGTTTCATTATCTGTAAAAAGACTTAAACAACCACTTCCAATCTTAAGACCTGAAAGCAAAGTTGAGTAATGATCAAAATTACAAAAAAAGTTCTTTTACATTCCTGTTTGTTTGTTGTTTTTTTTTTTTTTCAAAAGGAAAGTTTTAGAATATTTACAGTGGTTTATTTCTTTATTCATTTCAATCATGATAAAACTATGTTTTAGATTGAACATCTAAATATTGTAGAAACCATTGTGATGTGTTTATATGTTGAAAGGATTGTGCTTATAAACCAGAAAACCTGTAGATTATTCTCCTATTTTTCTTGTAAACTTAAATGAATTTCAATATAAAACACAAACATCGAAAATAAAAAATTAGTTTTTTGCAATATTACTGCAAAAATAAATCTTACTATTGAGTGTTTTTGATACTCAAAACTATGACTGAACTTGAAATTCCCATAATTGATTAAATATTGTATTTGCTGATTGAATTTCAGTCATAAATGAATATAACCTCATATCTTGGTTTAAATTTGGTGTGTATGCATGTAAACACATAAAACCATCCACATACCTTCAACATCAGCGGTGGCAATGCTTTCAATAAAGCGTACTCTGTCTTTCCCTCTGATTGTAGTTTGTAACATATGAGATACATCAAAAAGTGATGCTTTGGAGCGGGTGTGTTTATGTGATTCTGGGATTCCCTAAAAAAATTAATAATTATTTAAGCATAAACATATTTCCTTTTATTTGTAATTTTATATAAACTTTAAACAGTTATTAACCAACTATTCAAACTAACTACTTAAGCTTTCATGTTACACATTTTAAATATATTTTTACATTTGTATAGAATAAGTTGACAAATTAAAAATGTTATTAAATTTGATTATGATACCATATTATACTGGATGGGTAGGAGATATCCTGCGAAATCCACCATTTTACCTCCATGGGAAACATGAAAATCGTACAAAGCTGTTCTTGAAGCTGATTCTTTGGAGTACCATCTTTTCCCTTGAAACAGGACACACTGAACATCATCATATTATCAAAATAATAAAACTATAATAAATTATTGGAAATCTGAAAGAATGTGAAAACATGAAAAATTTAATGAGTTTTTGATTGAAATCAGTATTTTGTCAAGAGATTTCCATACGATCAAGAAATGTTATCAATATTAATCACATAATATTAATCATAATGATTTCACTTTATGTAGCATAGGGAATTATACATGTGGGTTGAAGCAGGTAAAAACACGACACTTGCAAACATTCCAACATCTGTAAAATTTAATTTTATAATATTATAGATGGAATAAAGTTGTTTATGCTTAACTGAATCATTCTGTTTAAATTTATTTGTCATAATGATTAGGTATAATTTCACTATTATAATGTTTAAAATTCTTTTAAAAAGGTACAATGTAATGACTATTATGTAAATCTCAGTAGTTGTTTACTGTCACAGTTCTGAAACATGAACAGCCCTAATTGTGTGGTAATATGCTGATTGTTATCTCTTTACTGATTAGGAAAGTCATATATAACTTAGTAAATTTATTGTTTATCCTTCAACCATTATATGTTTATAGTTAAATAAGCTCTTCAGATCATTTATAAATGTTTGTCTATCATTAGAAGTTATCAAGTTGTATACTAAAAAAAAAACAGAATTATTTTTACCGAACTTTTGAAACTTTGTTCACTATATTTATCTTGTTTAATGAATAAAAATGTAAAAAATTATAACAAAAGCATTATATTTACCAAACAAGTAAGATATCCTTCTGAAGATCATTTGGACCAGTTCCTAATTGAATGTTCTCTATCAAACTAATCATAGAATGGAGATTCTAACAAGCAGATAAAGGATGTTTCATAACAAAATTAACATTTGATTTATCCCTCATATAAAAATAATATTTGCTTGTTCCAAATAATTTTGTAATTTTATACCCAACTTATACCTGTTAGTATTAAATTAAAATTATCATTTGACTGAAATATGAGCTCTAAGAAATATCAAGTAATGCCATTAATAGGTTGTTTGTTGGTTTTATATAAATTCCAAGGAATAAATGTAAAACTATTTACCATTATTTTATTTTATATTTAGTGTTGAACAACTAAATATATACAACCATGTTAGGGACATTAATTTTTATTGATAATTAAAAATTTAATTAATTAAAACCATATAATCACAAAAAAGTTATTTTCTGATTTCAGATATAGTGTTTCAATTTTCATTTTGATTACTAAAATTTAACAAGGCATGTTTTATTAATTTATTAATTAATTTACCATAATCATAGAAATGAAATCTGTGACAAAAACTGTTTTTTCTTACCACTCAATATTATAAGATGCTATATGAAAATTTAGTGATAGTATGGGTTTTTATGCACAGCAGGTTTAAAATTTGAAAATATTAAGTTGGAAATTCAGATTGACTCAAATCAAGGATTGCAACCAGTGAATCTATTTTAGTTACTTTGTTTTAATTTTTTTATCAGTTAGGTTTTTGAGTGAACATTTTATTTTATAAAACAAAAGTTTATATCAATTTAATTCAAACGTTTTTCTTTGTAAATTATGGATGAATTATTTGTTTTTATTTCTGTATCAGTTGTGTCTATACTAATTTTTCTTTTTTACTTTCACTTACCTATATATGTAATGTATAGTAAGGGAATGTCTTGTGATCCTGAAAATTTTCTGTGTGTGTGTGTTCCTGTGTGTGTTAACAGTCTAGCTCAAAAACGAAAAGTTCTACGAAACTGTTATTATGTATCTTTCTCCAAAGTACCTTTAATATGGTTTACTTAAAAAAAAGAACTCTTTTTTATTGACAGTGATTATAAAAAATGACTAAATATGAAGTTTGAAAGAATATGATATCTGGAAACCGGAGGGAAAAAAAAATATTTATCCAGGTTGAAATAGAATCTCCGGAAATAACTGTCAGAAGGTATACGTATAATATATCGTTGGAAAGCGGAGAATTTTAGAAAAAATTATCAAATAAATAAAAGTTGTAGAAGGTAACGGAGAGTGAAGAAAAAAAACATAAATAATAATTACTGAAAACTAACATTATTTAACGTAAATCACATTTTTCCAAGGAAATTAAATTAAATTTGTTTACTAAAAATTAAATTTTTCGTGCGAGAGGTTAGAAAATATTTTGTGCTCAGAATCGAAAATTTCCACCCGCGTTTTATGTTTCAGACATCAAGGATCAATTTTGGTTCGGTGTCTGTCTGTCTGTGGTCAAATCGATGTAACGGGAATATCACCTGCTATCCTTCATCCAACTTTCATGAAATTTTCAGGAATTGTGCGGGTTGGTCATAGATGGTCCCATATCAATTTTATTAAATTCTAACCAGCACTTCTGCTTTCGCACGCGCAAATGCGTTTTTGTAAATATGCCAATATTTCGGAAAAGACTCGTTCAATTTGGCTCAAAATTGGATAAAAGGTAGGTATTTGTGAAAAAATAATGCAGGGTCAATTTTATTGAATTCTGTCAGTTGTTTTCTCTTATATACGCGCAAACGTGTTTTCCTTGATACGTCTATTTCTTCTTCTATACGTCTATTAAGTTCGATTTGGTTCAAATTTGAAGGGAATTTAGGATTGGTAAACGTAAAATGAAATTGGCATCAATTTTATCAAACTCTATCTACTACTCCAAAAAAAAAATACTTCCGCTTTCAGCTCGGGAAATTTGTTATTTGATATGGCTACAGTTTGAAAACGAAGCATTCGATTTGACCCAATCTTGGAGGAAATTTGGAGTATAGAAATAACTTAGTATCATTTTCATTGAATTTCATTTAATAATTAAAATGAATATAAATAATTGTTAACAATAAAATGGCAGTGAAATGTTGAAGGCACTGATCAAATGGAGTGGTAGTTAGGTTATTACAATATTGTTATCTCCTGTAAATATAATAGAACTGGAGATATAAAACTAAAACCTCTGAGGAGTTTTTCTTTATTTATTGTTTTTAAACACGTCAATTCTAAAAGTTATTGATATGGTGTTGAAGAGTAATAATTCAGCTGTCCAACGATTATAGATACCTTGAATTAGGAGCAAATCCTGAGGAGTTATGAAACATATACTGAAAAGCAAAGGGAAAATGAAATAGAAAGACAAACCGCGTTCCTATGGCAACGCAGTCAACAGAACAATGCTATCCCTAACCCTATTCGTACATCCGTACATACATTATTACAGTAAGGCTCGAAATCGGTTTTGTACTAAATATAAGCTCCTGCCATGCTCAAATACCCTGAATGGGGTATCGTTGGATTCAGAATTTCACGGGGGTTAGCGAATCGTATTCTCCACTTTTGTTTTTCTTTCTAAAGTAAATAAAGTCCATACAAACATTTTGCTAGGCTTCAATACTGGAATGGTGGTAGGTCTGTAGATCGATATGGGACAAATTGGATCTTGAAGATTTTGATGCGTACAGCAAGACCCGAATAGTTCCTCCCGAACTAGCGGATCCTGCGTTTTTAAGCCCAAAAACGTACTATTTTCGAGATAACGCAAGGCATAGCGTTCGCATCCACAAACCATACATTAATTGTAGTAAATGTCATTGAATACATGTCTCATTTGGTCGACTTGAGGTCTCTATGAACGAGAGAGGAGGAGTTTATATTATTTATCGATGGTGCTTTTGATCGGCAAGCCATATCATCATTAATTTTTCACCAAATCTCAAGATTGAACCACCGATTTCGAAGGCTTCCTTCTTCTTGCAGGCGGTCCAATCACCCCGAAAATTCAGGCAAACAAGTTATGAAAGAAAACTTTATTTGCGAATAACTAAAAAATTACACACTTTTCCCTTGATTCTGCCTATGATTTTATATAAGATTACTAAATTTCCTACAAAAAGAAAAAAAAAATCATCGAAATCGGACAATTTTTAGAAAAGATACAGCTTACTGAAATTTGTAAACATGTTGGTTACAAACAAAAATGTAGATTTAAATTAATTTTTGTTTTCTATGCCGATTATATTTATCGATAAAGTAACATTGTATTTCTTTATCTTTTGATATATTGCATTGTTTTATTTTCTTATTAATTTGGCATTTTATAACAATATGCTGTGCGAATTTTTGCGCACGGGCCTAATAGTAACAAATAATGAGGTATCTATCGGCCGTTTATTCCGGAAAATTATCAAGTGCACCTTTTAAAAAATTTAATTAGACATTATCGACTTAAAATTAGTGTGACAAGTTTTGACCTATCCTTGACAGGCAATGGAAATCGCGTAATTTTATTTTAGTAAACATTACAATGGAAAATAACAGTTTAATAACTATCATAATAATTATAATTCATAATCATTTATAGGTTAAATACTCACATGTACTTTCAAATCTCTCCCATATAAGCCTTTCAGTTGACAGAATGATTGACCTCAATTTCAATATTCTTCATTATTAATTGTAGTGATATTTCTAGTGCGAAAAATTATACCATTCTTCACAGTTCTATATTTGAACACTGCAATCATCAACTCTGGAATCTACTTACTCACTGTCTGTATAGATATAAATTTTTCAACTAGAAAGATCACTCAAAAATGTTGAAATTGGAGTTTGTGATTCTGTCAACTGAAAGGCACACATAGATCACAGACTGAAGTTATGTGGTTTATAAAAGCAGATGGAGTAACTAGATTTTTATTGTCTATCGTCGAGATAATAAATAGAGTTTTTGTAATTTTAATGGTCTTAATGATTTGCTATCTGCAAGCTTTAGCTCCGTTTAAAATGCACTTCAAAAATTTTATCATACTTCAACATTGCCAGAAAATAATTTCTATTCAAAGT
This sequence comes from Nezara viridula, assembly GCA_928085145.1. Classification (NCBI taxonomy): domain Eukaryota; kingdom Metazoa; phylum Arthropoda; class Insecta; order Hemiptera; family Pentatomidae; genus Nezara; species Nezara viridula. The sequence continues at coordinate 103,526,765 of OV725080.1, read as the reverse complement.
AGAGCGGTAAGTGAAAGTTGTGGGTTGCGCCCACCAGATTAATCATCATCTGCAAAATAATACTTCTCTGTCTACTAAATACCTTCATATTTTCATAAATTTTAAAATGAATATTATAATGCTAAATATAAAGTTAATGGAACTTCGGGCAAAGTCGACTCATATGGGCCAAGATTCTAACAAAATTTAGTTTTTTAGATAATTTGCTCAATTTAAACGTTTTTCTGAGTTAATGTCGTTTTTATGCCTTTCGCCACCACTGTACCGATCCTCAAATGAAATAAAAATAGGAAGTCTCCTTAGGATAATAGGCTCTTCAAAGGCATACTAATTCGCTTCCATCGTCCACGAGAAACGTTGAGGTAATCAATACCTACTTTTAACCAATTACTGAGATTCCGTAATTATAACATATACCCCTTAAAACTCGAATAGTTTTCTCTCCTATTTTTCGCTGCCATGGATACGCTGGATTGTCTGAGTGGCAGGAGATGAGATTAAAGAGAATGGTTTCATTAATCATCTTCAGAATCCTCAGGAGCTCGTAATATTTCCTGATGTATACCTTAACCGATCCTTTATAGCAAAAATGCCTCCTTATATTCTTAATTTGTATATCCTTTAAACACGATATCCCACACCACGAACCTGAATAATCATTCACGAAAAACTTTTTTCTTCAAAAGAATCCTACATGCAATTTCGTTCAGAAATTATTTATTCATATCCAAACGTAAAACCTCATCTTTAATTATATTTAAATACAAATTATTTGATCTTTCTTCAACAATAAATTTTCCGAATCTAACGTCGGTTTCTTGCAAAAGGCATTAGGTGACATTTCATAAAATTAAATCACGTATTATTTTGTTAAATTTTCTATCAGTGAAATCAAAACATTGTGTATTTAGTTTAACTATATTTTGTATTTACCATATTATATATATATATATATATATATATATATATATATATATATATATATATATATATATATATATATATATAATAAAAGAATAGTTGTCTCATTCACACCAATAAATAAGGTTGAAATTCACTAATACATGCCTAGAAGTTTACCTCCATTAAAAAATGTTAGTGACTTCTTGCAATAAACTGACGATGTGTAAAAATACTTATTTACTGCATTACTATCGCTACTCATATATTACTTTACCGATATTCCACTAATATAATTTATTTCCTTATAGCTATATTTCTTACAAGCACAAATATGTAAACACATCGACGTTTATGTATCTATAATCCCATTATTTCCGTATATTTACTTACTATGTGTTTTTGTTTTATTTCATTATTTTGTTTTGAACTGATTTTATGCCAGATAAATGTAATTGTAATTGTACTGTTCCATTATTCTTAGGAGACTAAGTGTCCCAGAATAACATTTATTTTTCCAATCTCTCCCCACGACTAGTTAGTGACGTGTTTTCGTTGATTTGTCTCCATTAAAACGACCATACTAAACCATACTGAACCCAAGTTGGTTTTTAATCGCTGCGATATGTTATGATCTGAGTCCGAATTATTATGTTTCTCGAATTACTAAGTAAGGGGGCCCCAAAATAGAGATTTTTTTACTGCAAAAAGATAGATATTTTTTAATCCAACGAAAACTTTTTTTTTATTAAATTACGGTTGTTTTATTTATTTTATTTTTTTTTATTTAACTATAATTTTATTCTAAATAAAAAAACGTCTGCCAAGTAAAGTCAGTTTAGCTTCCTCACTGTTTTCATTGTCTAAAAAATATCTATAATACAAGGTCTAAAATTTTTCGTATGAGAATAAAATCTCTGGAAGCAGCCATTTTCGGAAATTCAGCAATCCATCAACACCTACCGGTCTGATATTCACGAGTTTCATTCATCAGCGAATACTAAAATGCGGAAGAGTTCCGTATTTGAAGATTGTTAACTTGATGATTTGTGATAAAAAATAAAAATTCCATTGCATACTGAACATGAATATCACTCACTAATGTTAGTACAAAAGTTTATTTGTAAAAATTGAATGTTTTAAAAAAGAGCATATAAAAACTAATTGTTTCTTTATGGTTTATTAGTATAATTTTCTATTTTATTGCCCTCTGCTATTTTCCATCGTTGCATTTTTCATTCCATTGCACTGCATTCTATTGGTTGCTAGCTGCAAAATGTCATCTTTAACACAAATAGAATAAAATTTGATAATGTTTACATACTACCTGTTACACTAACAATAGTAATACATACTTAATAGGTATGTTTTCATTCGTAAAATGGATTGAACAAAACATCCATAGGAAAAATATCACTCCTTGTTTGTTCGGAGTTAACGATACCAACACTTTTATTCAGAACCACAGGTGGATCTACGGGTGTGGTGAAGGAGGTTTCGGGCTGAAGTCAACCCTCCCTCCCTCCTCCCCCAAAAATGGTAAAATATAACCATGTTTTATGGAAAAAAATATTTCAAAATTATCTCTTAAATTATTATTGTTCGAGTAATAACATTTAATAGTACTTCAAGAATCACTTAAACTTCATTTCATATAGTTAGTATGTTTCTTTTTTTTTTCAAAGTAATTATTGTTTTATATATATATATGAAAAAAAAGCTTTCGGACTGAAGCCCCCACAATTAAATCCTAGTGGTCAGAACAAAACTAATTAAGCTAGAACATAAAAATATGCTTGAAGTTCACACAACTTTGACATTTAAGCGGAAAATCGTGATCAAACTCCAGAGTAAAAATTAATTTAAATTTACTGAAAATTACACGAAAGCTAAGTAAGAGCAGTAAGTGTCATGCCAGTAACGTTTGGAATCGACTAAACAAAATAGTATAAATTAACTTTTTAAATAAAACCTAAAATTTTATAACCCCATAAAAATATTGCCTTAACCTAACTCTCATTCCATATGATCAGTGCCTTCCACATTTCACAGCCATTATATTGTTATTTATATTAATTTTAATTATTGAATGAAATTAAATGAAATTGATATTAGACAATTTCTGAACTCTTCTCCTCATTTCCTCCAAGTTTGGGTCAAATTGAACAAGCCTTATTCAAGCCATAGGGGTGTCAAATAATAAAGCGGAAGTTTTTTTTTTTTTAGAATTGTGAATAGAATTTGATAAAATTTATATTTACTTGATTACCTGTTAATTAATACCTAACTTCCCTCCAGATTTTGGTTAAATATAACCAACGGTTTTCGAGATATAGAAGTATCAAGGAAAACGCGTTTGAGCATACATAAGATGAAGTAGATGACAATTTCTACAATTTTACCAAAACCCACCTTTCTTTTAACTTTGAATCAAATCCGCTTCTGAAATATTGCCTATCTTTGAAAATACATTTACGCGTGCGGAAACAGAATTAGTGGATGGAATTTGATAAAATTAATATGGAGCCATCTAGACACCAACCCGTACAATTCCTGAAAATTTCATGAAAATCGAATGAAAGGTAGTAGGTGATATGCTCGTCTATGCCTTCAACATTTCACTGCCATTTTATTGTTAACAATCATTTATATTAATTTTAATTATTAAATGGAATTCAATGAAAATGGTACTAACTTATTTCTATATTGTTCTCCAAATTTCCTCCAAGATTGGGTGAAATCGAATGCGTCATTTTCAAACTGTAGCCATATCAAATAACAAATTTCCCGAGCTGATAGCGGAATTATTTTTTTTTTGGAGTAGTAGATAGAGTTTGATAAAATTGATGGCTATTTCACTTTACGTTTACCAGTCCCTAACTTTCTTGAAAATTTAAACCAAATCGAACTTGCCGTTTTAGAGATATAGACGTATCAAGGAAAACGTTTGCGCGTATATGTAGAGAAAGCAACCGACAGATTCAATAAAATTGACCCTGCATTATTTTTTCACAAATACCTACCTTTTATCCAATTTTGAGCCAAATTGAACGAGTCATTTCTGAAATATTGGCATATCTACAAAAATGCGTTTGCGCGTGCGAAAGCGGAAGTGCTGGTTAGAATTTAATACAATTGATATTGGACCATCTATGACCAACCCGCACAATTCCTGAAAATTTCATGAAAGTTGGATGAAGGGTAGCAGGTGATATGTCCGTTACATCGATTTGACCAAAGACAGACACCGAACCAACTTTGATCCTTTATGTATGAAACATAATAGGCGTGTGGAAATTTTCGATTCTGAGCACAATTTTTTTTTTAACCTCTCGCATGAATACAATGCTTCCCTACCTTCGGTAGTGAGGAAGCAAAATAACAATATGTTTCCCTATTAACATATTAACAGTTTATAATAGCCAGAAATTGCATACATTTTGTTTAAGAAGACGATTATTCAGATAAAATAGTTATATTATTTTTTTTATTAAATAATTTTTTTTTTAGAGGGCCCAAAAATAAATCCGTCTAAATCTCAATAATTTTTTAATAATTCCCTGCTAAAATAAGCAATTTGCAACTCTGAGGTCCTGCCCCAGTACTGGTGTTAAAAACCAATCTATGTATACCATGCTTTGTTTTTGTAGTTTTTTATTTAAATATTGCATTAGGATGGATAAATGTACAAAGTTATTCTATTAATCTGATAAGTGATATAAATTCACAACCTTTTGAGCGTAATTTTACATTTTTGAGAAGTAGTCAGCAATTCTCTTTAAAATTTAACAGCTGTTGTTGATGTGATGAGATAAATTAACTACTTTTTTTTTCAAATTTCAAAATTTTAGAATTGTCAACATGGACGAGGACTCGGATGAAGACGATGAAATTGAGGTACAACCAAACCCATTTGTTTTAGATGAATTCATAAGGGACGGCACATTGTACTCTCGAGACAACAAGTTGGACGAAGATTTCAATTTTCTCCTTGCATTCGTTCCTGCATTGTTCAAGACCATAAAAGATGAAAGTGAAATGCTTCTGTGTGAGGTCAGTCTTTCATTGAAATATCTTTTTACTTATCTAATATTTTAATATAAATAAGTTGATGTACTTTTTAATCACCCTAAAACGATTCCTCTTGAACATTGGTGGAACTGACTGCGTACTAATAACTGGATTTTAAATGCTTAAAGATTTTTCTCATTATTCTTAAAGAGAATTGGATTAGACGTTTTGAGATCCTATGCATTTATAAAATGTGTACCATTTTAAAATTTGAATTGAAATTAACAAACTTTTTTTATTATTGAAATTTACAACTGTATTAAATGATAAATACAACAATTAAATATGAAACAAGTAACATGACATGTACAACATGAAGAGAAACTACCCATTGGTAGCACTCCAATTATTCTATATTAGAAGGTACCGAGGCCATCTTTTTTTCAGACGCCTCGGAGGGTTATCAGGAATAGAAGAGGAAGCAAGGTTGGAAACAAGAGGATTCGGATGGTTCAGAAGTTTATTACGAAAGGATAGGTATCTGGATTGAACTAAATCGGAAACATGTGGTACATAAAGGTCGTTATTGATGATTTTGTTTGTGACAAAGTAGGGAGCATTAAGGATTTTACGAAGGATTATGGATTGTAAGGATTGGATACGCGAGGAATTTGATGGTTTAGTAGAGCCCCAAAGCTCAATCCCGTTAGTCCAAATAGGCCTTATTATAGTAATATATATGAGTCTTTTGTAAATAGTTGGAAGATCAGAGCGTCTTTCTAGTAAGTGCTGCAATAGTCGAAAACGTCGGGCGGTTCTGGTCGTTTCAGTCTGGTATGGGGGTTACAAGTGAGTCGTTTGTCGAAGTGGAGTCCTAGGTATCGAATTTGTTCAACAGGGATAAGTGGGGTATTGCTGAAGGATACTATAGGATAAGAAGTCATAGGTTTACGACTAAGAGTAAAGGTAATTTGATGAGATTTATTGGAATTTATTTTAATCCTCCTATTTTGACACCATTTTTCAAGGCTTGTGGTGTGTGATTGAAACGCTTGGGATGCTATAGATGGATCGTTATTAACTGATAGGATACACGTGACATCGGCATAGGTGGTGATAAGTGTTGGAATGGGTTGAGATATTAACTGTATAAGATGTGTAAAGGATAGTTCTAAGATACTACCTTGATGAACACCAGCAAACTGAGAAAAAAGAGATGAACAAGCATTATTATGATTTATTTTGAAGTATCTGTCAGTAAGGTAGGAACAGATAATGAGTAATTATAGAGGTGGCAAGAATTTACGGAGTTTAATAAACAAGCATGAAAAAAAAATCAATACTTGTTGTACATAGCAACGTAATTTTTATTTATCGTGATTAAGTATCTTATTATATTTCTAGCAAAGAGGTTATGTTCTATAGATGCCCCACCCCCATTTCTCAAAGCTCTAATAACAATATTATATTACTTATAGATTGATCCTCAACTTATAGATATAAGAAATTTGAGCATTTAATGAGTATAGATGGAATACTCACTAGGAGAGTAATACGCCATAAGTCTCAATTCTAACATTTGCAGCCATTCACACAATGAACAAGAATGTTATTTTGGTTGTTTGTTGATTTAACAATACTCATTCACATTTCTTCAGTTTTCAAGTTTCAGGGTTAATGCATCATATTCAGGAATGCACTACAACTTACCAAATCAAGTTGGTAAAACTTTGGTAAATGATAACACACATAAGTACATTTAAAATGATCACATTATTACATATCTTAATTAAAACATTATTAAGATTTAATTAACATTATTATCATTGAATGTTCACATTATCTTTTTGTTATACGTAAGAGAACAGACAATTTACGTTTTTATTTACTTTTTTAACTATACCTCTCTTCAGTGTCTGCCATAACAGATCTAGCAGACCAGTACCATTACGATTTTTACTACGTTATTATTCCTATATCTTATTAGACATTGAGATTCATTTCATGGATTCGTCACGAATTAAATGTCAGGCCAGATTCGACCCTGTTATATATAAAAAATAAGTTACCTCAACACATCCTCGAGTTAATCCAAACCAACCGCCGTACCAGATTGTTATGGCAACACACCAGACATCCCACACATTCCTATAATTATTACTCTAAAAAAGTAAAGCAAGATTTATCCAACTTCAAATCCCAATCCTTTAACTCTTACCTTGCTTAACTCCCTCTCTGCTCACTAAAATTCCCTCTGGAATATCTCTAAAATCCCAAAATATTTCTCATGCCCTCCGTCGAGGCGATGGCTCCTAGGCGGCGTCTGATAAAGACAAAGCTGAGGAATTTGCCAAACACCTCTCCTGTACATTTACTCCTCATCCTAAATCCCATCGCATCCATACTTCAAAAGTAGAAAAAATCCTCTTCTCACCAATTCCATTTTCCCTATCACCAAAAGCAATTCATCCTTCTGAGGTCAAATATCATTTACAAAAACTATCTTCCCGCAAATCTCCTGGATATGACCTTCTAACCTAGCAGACCCTTCATCAACTACCACCCAAAGCGATCATGTTCCTCACATATGCAACATATACAACTGCATCCTAAGAACTACCCATTTTTCTCTCTTATGGAAACAGTCCACCATCGTCCTTTTCCTGAAACCAGCCAAACCTTCCAATAACACATCACCCTATAGACCAATCAGCCTACTCCAAATCCTTTCAAAAATATTTGAAAAAATCCTATTCAAAAATATCATACCCATAATAGAATCACAAAACCTTCCTACCCATCAATTCGGATTTCGTTTCCAGCACTCCACCGATCAACAAGGACTCCGATTTATTGACCACATTTCCCCAGCCTTAGAAAGCAAAGAGTATTGCTCGGAAACATTCCTGGACATCGAGCAAGCTTTCGACCGCGTATGGCACACCGGACTACTCTTCAAGCTCAAAACCCACCTACCCCAGTCCTTATTTCTAATACTCCGATCCTACCTCTCTGACCGCTCCTTTCCGGTTCGGTGTGGCACAGAATTCTCCAACTGCCATTCAATTGAGGCGGGAGTTCCTCAAGCCAGCGTCTTGGGTCCCGTCCTATACATTCTGTTTACCGCTGATATTCCTACTCATCCCGAAACCCTCCTGTCAATATTCGCTGATGACACAGCCATCCTATCTCCCAATCCAGATCCTAAAACAGCATCCTTAAATCTTCAAAGTCTCCTTTCTGTTATTGAACATTGGTGTAATAAGTGGCGCATCCAAGTAAATGAATCCAAATCCAAACACATCACTTTTACCCTTCGGCGTAAGTACAGTCCACCAGTCTATTTCAAATCCATAGCACTTCCTCTCTGACAGTCCGGTATCTTGGCTTTCTTCTAGATAAAAGACTAACGTGGAACCCACATACCAGACTTAAAATACACAACTTAACAGACGATACGGACAGCTATGTAGACTAATGAATAGAAAATCTCAACTTTCAGTGGACAACAAACTACTAATCTACAACACAATCCTGAATCCTATCTGGACCTACGGACTAAAGCTGTGGGGGACAACAAAACATTCTAACATTAAGCGCATTCAATCCTTTCAGTCTAAAGTCCTCCGAACAATAGTCGATGCTCTTTTCTATGTAACCAATAAAACCCTCCATAATGACCTTCAGATTCCATTTGTTATTGACCTAATCCCAGATGAATTTTCCAAATTTCACGAGAACCTCACTCATCATCCAAATCCTGTAGCACAGTCCCTATCTAGCTCCAGCCATCCCTACAATCCTCCCCGAAGGTTAAAACGGCAGTGACCCCGCGACCTTTTGTAAATATGTATATATTAAAGTACTGGCAATGGCCAGATTCTCCACTCAAGTCCTGGGCGTCTATTGCTCTACTGCCCTCCATCAGTCTCCACTGGCTTGCAATACCAGTGACGAGGCTGGGAGAGAAGCACTGGGATCTCCTGATGTCCTGGCTTGGCTTCCACATTTGGGGACAAAACATGACTCAGAATAGCTAGGCGAATGTAAATATTGTATATAAGTGTGAACGTGATTTCTATATTTTAATTTCATTTAGTTTCTCTCTATTTTTTTTTTTACCTATGTATGTTAATTTTCTTAGCTTACTTTCTACAACTCTTTTTCTTTTATCTCTATTTTAGTTATCATTTGTATGTATATAATGAGTGAATATTTAATTTAGTCGTAATATTAATTCTCTCCAAAACGGCAGAATATATTAATTTTCAAATAAAAATAAAAAAAAAAAAGCTCTTTCTCATATGATTTTTTTTTTCTGTTGGCCTTACAGACTATGTAGATATTTTACCTCCATAAAAAGCCTGCCACATATCTGCATGCAGCTCTATTGCATCTTTGTTGAATCTATCTATCCATCTGCTTTTTGGCCTACCAAATTGCCTTCTATTGATGTATTCATTGTTCCGTAGAGGCATCCAGATGGATTGCTCCGAGCTACGTGTCCCACCCATTTTAACTTCCGTGCCTTCATATGATGAGATATTGATTGACCAATTTTTGTAAGCAGCTTTATTAGTCTTTCTTTTCTATGTGTAATAGTACTCTGAACCCAGATTGCTCCGGTTATCGTATAGAGGATATTTCTCACAAATCTTTTCGTACTTTTTTCTAGGGTGTTGGTTAGTGCCCAAGTCTCACAGCCATATATTAGAATTGGTTTTATCATAGTATTGTACACCCTTAATTGAAGATTTTTTGGTCTTTCAATACCATTGAAAGGAAGAGGAAAGCTCTATTTGCGCTAGTTATACGCTAGTCTGACCGTTGGTCATTGATTGAGGTTATATTATGATACATTTAATATATTTAATAATATCGACAAATATTTTTTTAGAATTCTTCACAAAAAAAATTGATTGGTATATAATAAGTTTGAAATCTGGTCAAAACAATATTTGTTTTTAAATATTTAACTTTTTTTTCTCTGCTCCGGAAGCCCATTAAAACGAATGCCGGGACTTGTATCTAATATTTTTCAATATAGAATCTCTGATTGTGGTCTCCCCTTTTAAGTGAGCAACATGGCTAATGCATAAAACAATTGCCAGAGATAGACTGAGTTGGAACAGCCTGTTGAAGGGTGCTACCTTTGCTAAGCATTAAAAAAGAAACAGAAAAAATACTACAAAACCATCATTAGTATCTTTTTCATTCTCGCCTTTGCGGATTTAAAGCTGAAGGTGGGGGACAAGTCCAACCACGTGAAGTTATAATATTTTAGATTATAGTATTATTATTAGTATTAGTATTACACATAAATTTAGAATAATGTGGTGAACTTAATATTATTTTTTTATTATTTCAGCATTGGCTTGATCGATTGATTGGTTTTCCAGCCCACAAAACATATGAGAAAAGAGAAAGAAATATTTATATAACTAATCTGTTATTAAATATTGGTAAAGGTGAATTATTAGATCCTTTTGATAAAGATCCTCCAATTAAACTTTTACCAGGAATACAAGTATTCGGTGGAAGATTAGAACCCGATGTAAGTATTCAAGTTCTCATAATTAAGCATAAAGAAATGGTGAAAGTATTGGTTAATAACTAAAGCAAACTGTAGTTGAATGAAATTATATATAATTTTAAATTAATTATCCCTTGATTATTTGACTTTTCAATTATTTTCTTTTGAGACTTGTAAGCAGAAATATATACAGCCAATAAGAAAATTATAACTCAAGATAGACAGAATTAGAACAACCTTATTAGGTTGGCGGAAGATCTACTATGTCTATTAATTTCATGGGAAAAATAAAACTGCATAAGCATTAATATTAGCAAAAAAAAATATCAAACGGTCAAACTATGTTTTTAGGTCCCTGAGGTTTTAAATTATTCAAATTGAATCATTCAGAACGCTTAGATTTTTGAAAAATCAGAGATAATCTATCTGAGGATTCATTCAAAAGTAAATAACATTGAGAAATTAATCACCTGATATTTCCCATTCACTGATGAGATATAATATGAAATATCTATATAATATTATAGTGTTAGAACTTTAAAGAAATAAAAATAGCTTTCAATTAATGTATCCCATTAAAAGTAAACATCAAAAATAATTGTTAACCAGTAATATCTTCATTGATTACCAAAATATTGATTAGTATAATTTTGATAATGATCTCAAAATCTTTGGCATACTATCAAAGTAAATTTTATAATCCATTAAATACTTACTTCTATTTATTTTATTCTGAGTAGTCACGTATTAAATTTATAATATGAAATAACACTGGTGTTTGAAAAATACTATTAATTTATTTTATCAATTAAATTTGTTTACAATGAAATGTTAAAAAACTACATTTTGGATTCAGATTTGTTATCGTGACGTAAATCTTGAAGCTGAAGATTTTGCAGAGTACTCCCAAGAGAGCCGAACATTTTTTGCTGCTAAAGCATTACCGAATGGTAATGGAGCTTTTGGTTACCTCGCTGTTTCCTTGGGAGGTGGTGATGCCGTGTGGCTTGACTGTCAAGGCAATGACGTGTTGGTATTAGTTCTAATGATGATTTTTTACTTAAAATTAAACTTAATCCCATGATTGGATAAACATATTGAGAACTTTGTTCTGAATATAAATTTTCGTGATTAAACTATGAATTTATTCTACTGGTATCATTAAATGAAGATATCTGGGCATGACATATCTGTAGAACATACTAGGGCTACCGAATCACCAAGCTTTTAGTCTAACGTGGTGGTTGAAAAAAAAAGAGGAATAAATAGTACCCTATAGTACCCTATAGCCTATAGTACAAGCCTATAGTACCCTAGGAATAACTACAGTGAACAAAAAAATTACAATTTTCTGTACTATAAGAAAATGAAAAATATAACATAACATAATAATCCAACCTTAAAATTAAAATAGATTAAGTACAAGTAAACATATTAATTTTCGTATAAATATATATGAGTGTGTTCAAATATTTGTTCTGATTAACAATATTGTTAATTATAAGTAACACTAATATAATAGTCAAATGAAGGTGCCCGCTCTTAAATACAAACCTTTGTTCTTACATGTATTCGGACGATTGATTGCTTAGGAGGCGGAAGAATAATTGTTGTTTAAATGTGGTTAAGGATTTGCGTATGGAGGCAGGTAATGAATTCCAGAAAAAGGTAGCACGCATGATAAAGTATTTTGTAAAGGAAGCCGTTCTATGAGAGGAAACAAATAGGTTTATGGACTGGGATCCAGTGGCAGATCCAGGAATTTTCTCAGGGGGGTGCACCTTCCCCCTAGCCGTTCCTCCACCACTACCCATCTACCTCCCCTTCCCCTCCCCACAACTCCTTAGATGAGTTTCGCCGCTCAAAAGACCTCTTTAAATGGTTTTAACCAAAGCGAACTCTATATTTATATTATAAGTAAATTTTTTTACAGTGAAGTCATTTTAAGTAATTTTTTTACTTCACTAGTTTACAGTGAAGTAATCGTTATCACTTCCTATTCACAAAAAAAAACGTTACTTACTTAAAAAGTTACAAAACTTAATTTCTTACTTTCCTGCTGAAAATTGAAATTTTGTTTGCATTAACTTTTTTTTGTTTCTTGAGTTCTCTAACTCAATGCGTGCTCAATGTGTGCTATAACTTACGGTACACCCTGTATATGGGTTTAGAAATGTAAAAAAAAAAATTGCTTACACAGGTCACCGAGAGAAAACTATTTACAGCCATAAAATCCAGATTTATCTGATTTATTTTTTCATATATTAAAACTAAACATGGATCAAAGCGAAAAACGTATTCTTTAAGAAATTAAAGAACGTCAAATCGTTCGTCGAACGAGTCGAACCAAAACTTAATAATTTGATTAATTAATTGGTGGATAACCACGGTCAATGAACGCTAATTTTTACCAACATAGTCAAAATCTGAGACAGATTACTGTAAATGGCCCTGCAGCTTGGAAATGAGTTTTATAAAAAAGAAAACTCAGAATAATTTCCGATTCAGATTATGATCAAATCGGAAACCAAATAATTAGTACCTTCCTTCATGAAAACGTTTCCAACAGCAACTACTTTAAGAAAAGAACAACACTTTTTAATGAGAAATATACAAATAATTTTCGTGACCAGTTTTTTGTACCCCATGGATTCTTCAAGGAGGCTAAATAGATACAGGAGGTTGCAATGCGTCCAGATCTACTGGAAATGAATAAAAACTGGATCCGGGAGAAAAATTGTATTTTCTTGGGCTCGAATAAATGTTTAGGGGAAAGAATAATTTTTTTTTTTTTTTTATTAATTAATTTTCCTCCATCATGTATTCCACTTGCGAGACTCAGTTCGGACTGAGTATGAACAAACTACGCTGGATCACTAGCCTTCGCATTTCAAGGTGACCCAAAAACTAGACCACTTCAACTTACGAGCCAACTTTTGCTCTTACATTCTATTCTTGGTTTTACAAAATCTCGCCATGCGCCGCAGCCTGGTGAGTTGACGTAATATGATAGACCTTAATATTAATAAAAACAGACGTGATAACAATTTTTTTTTAATAGTACGTTTGAAAGTTCGTTCATGATGATGAATTTTCCCTATATTTCTCTTTTCTTTAAATAGGTGTTTTTAGGAACTTTTTTTCCACCATCCAAGGAAGGGTGCGCCCCCTGGCACAATTCGCTAATGCTGGCCAAGATAATTTTTTTTTCTATTACATTAGGAAATTCGCCTATCAGGATGAATTTTCCCTATATTTCTCATTTTTTTAAATAGATGTTTTTTGGATTTTTTTTTCCACCGTCCAAAGGAGGGCGGGCCCTCTGTCAGAATTCGATAGTGCTGGTCTATGAGGATGAATTCTCCCTATATTTCTTTTTTCTTCAAATAGCTGCTCTTAGGAACGTTTTTTTTTTTGTTTTTTTTCTATTACATTAGGAATTCATCTATGAGGATGAATTTCCCCTGTATTTCTCTTTTCTTTAAATAGTTTTTTCGTAACTTTTTTAGAATTATTTTCCAGCTTCCAGGTGGGGAGGGGGGGCCTCCCCTCGCAACAAATTAGGTTGGGTGGAGAACTGGAATCGGAAACCAGACTGAGGGGGATTGAGGAGAGCTTTTTGCTCAAGAAAGGTATTAAGCTGTGAATGGATTAGTCTTTCGAGAGGTTTAGAAAGGTTAGAGACGATGTAGATGGGTCTGAAATCGGAAACTTGGAGGGAACTGGAATTTTGCTGAATGGGCGGACTATATATTTTTTCCAAGCTGATGAAAATCTGGAATTTTGTAGGGAAAAATTGTAAACATGCACTGTTCTGGAAAGATGACAGGAAGACATAGTTTGATTAATTTCACTGGCATTAGATCCGGACCGTAGTCATTGGATTGTTCTGGATTTGAGGACTGAGGAAAGCAGGTCTTTCGGTGAGATATTTGTAAAGTAAAAATTTGTAGGGTCAAAGGAAAGCAGCATGAAGAGGAGAACGATATTGAGATAGGATCGGCCAAGTTGGAATTCAGTTGATCGGGTGAAACAGGATAGGAGGTACAGGTTTTTGATATTACTATAGAGAGATTTTTAAGAATCTTCCACGACTCAAGGAAAAACTGGGTATGGTGAGTGGGTTGTATAACTGAACGCAAGTAAATAGAGAGGATTCTAAGGCAGGATCAAATCGGAATTGAGGAGGGTGATATGTAGTGACATAAAGGAGGGAAAAAGATTCTGATAAAATATCGACAAATAAATACCAAACATGAGGAAAGTGGGGAGAGGAAATCTTGTGAAGGATTTTTGTACTCAGACTTTCATGAACGTAAAGACCAACACCACCACCTCTACGATCCGTTCGATTATGACGAATGAGTCCGTAGTTAGAGATGGATACAGAGGAGGAAATATTGTTTGTTTTAAGCCAGATTTCAGAGACGGCAATAATATGGTAAAAATTGTGGAAGAAATAATCAATGGGTTCATCAAAGTAGGCCGGAAGAGATTGGGAGTTAACGTGACACGTTAATAGCATACTAGAAATGGAAGGATAAACAATGGAAGTGCATCACTGAAAGTTTGGAAAGGAACGGGACAATCGTAATTATATGAATTTAAATTTCCTAAAATAAATGAAAGATGGTAGAGCAGCAAAAAATGAGACGGACAATTTTATGTTTTAACAAAATAAATGGAATTTACAACTGGTAAAAATAAGAGATTTTTCAAACTATATAAAAAGGTAAATAATAATAGAGAGAAAAACAGAATGAATGTAAACACATGTACAAAGATAAGCAAAAAAAAAATGTAAAGAAACAAAACTCTGAATTTTCAGTTAAGAAAGAAACAAAATAATATTCCTTGTGGGAAAAATTAAATACTGAGATACATAAATTAAAATAATAAATAAAGAAAAACTGATGACTATTAACGGAATATGTAACGGAGAGGTGACAATTGTGTTTGCATCATTGAAACACATCCAAGTCTTCGGCTTTGTTAATGACAACTAACTGCAAGCCGTTGTCTTTTCTGCACCTGACACGCCCTATAGAGAACCATACATATCTTATTTTTCCCGTCGCCTTTCTGTCTCGCCAGCCAATAAAGACAACGATTGTACGTGGTCATTTCTTCGCCAATATATATTCTTTCATCGGTATCCCAACTGAGGTGCAAGGTTATGAAACCCCTTTTTATCCTCTTGAATCGAAGCACCTCGTCTCGAATAATCTGGCGGACAAAACGCATGACGATCGACGGTGGCCGGGTGTCCTCTCCTCTAGGACGCATTCTTTCCACCAAATCTTCCTCAGTATTAAGCTTCACACCCCCAAGGACAAAACTATCCCCGTTTCCCCGGTATTCGTGGAAATCCCTCTGAACTCGATTGAATGGGAAAACTGGGCTTGCTTGATCTCCGTATTTTTAATTTCAGTTTTTAATTTATTATTTTCCTCCTGTCTATTGGAATGTTCTTCCATCGCCTTGAGCCGTTCCGAGTTTTCAAATGTTATCGTTGCTTGTTAGTCGACGGTACTTTTAATATCTTTGATATCATCAGTAATTTTTCCTAGCTCGGCTAGAAATACTGAGAAGTGCGAAAAAACCATTATTTTTCTTTAAAATTTTGATATCAGAAATATTAACGCATTTACTGTGATATATATTTTAACAATTAAAACATGCTATGATGGTTTTATCATCCCTAGTGATTGTTAATTTGCATAATGTACAGGATACCATATCGGGTATAAAGTAAAAGCAAATAAATGAAGCAGAGTAGCAGCAGACAGTAGAGTGGTGGTGAGCGGCAGTACCGGTGGTGTTAAACAGAAAGCAGTCTCTTTTCAGAGCTCGGTCTTAATGCATTGCAACTAGCTTAGTTTGTAGTTAGTTATTTGGTTGGTATATTTTGTTTTATAATTTTTTTTTTTTCATATGTTTTCCAACAGTCACTTAAGTGTCCTCAAAAGACAAGATGTACCTAGTTACATGCGTAACTGGGTAACTTCAGTCATAGTCAATAGTAAATTATCTTAATTTTATTAATAAATAAAGGAAAATAAATATAAAACTGAGGCATCTGAATTCTTTAATAATTCTGTTGGTTGTTCACTAAAGAGCACGGACGAATCTAAGGGGGAGAAGAGAGGGAGGGGCTTTCGGTCTGAAGTAAAATATAACCATGTTTTATGGAAAAATATATTAAAAAATTACCTCTTAAAGTATTATTGTTCGTGTAATTACATTTAAAAGAATTTAAGGAATCACTTAAACGCCATTTCATATAGATAGTTAGTTTCTTTCTTTTTTTCCAAAGTAATTATCGTCATTTTTATGGAAAATAAAGCTTTCGGACTGAAGCTTTCTCCCCAAAATTAAATCCTGGATCCGCTAGTTCTAAAGAGTTACCTGTCTTGGATTTAATCAGATCATATTTACTCCAAGTATAAAAAAAAAAGTCATTCCTATTTTCATTTAGCCTTGATTTAAAACAGTTGTGGATTTAATATATATCATAATTTATTATACCATTGTTAGAACGAGAGGTAGGTCAGGATATGCTAAGACTAGTGCACTGGCAGATTTAAGAGGGGAGCTTTTGCGTTGAAGTCCCTCTCCAAACTGGAAATAGTTTAGCCATATTTGTTAATCGGAGGTAGTGGGACAATAATCTGCTCTCCCTCTCCCTAAACTTAATTATCAAAGAATGCAGTTGTGTCTCAGGAACAAAAAATAAAGTATATAGAAGAATGTGACAGAGAAGATACACAAATCAGGCAACAGAAGATGTAGAAGGGAGAAGAAAAAAGTGCACCGAGGAAAGAAAAATACCCTAGTCTGTGGACCAGACCCCCTTATCGTGCACTCCTCTCTCCCTCCCCTCCCCTCCCCTCCCCTCCAACACATCCCTACATATTGCATATCGTTGTGTTCCTTGTACTATCTATTAAAAAGGAAAGCCAATGTTCCCACAAAAAAAAGTGAACGCACTGCCCCAAAATGGCGTCCACATATGGCTGAGTGCCTGCCAACTTTGAGTTTTGTAAGTTTTTTGGTTACTGAGAATCATCATTTGGCTTACTTACGTCATAGTTGGTCTTTTACTAAAGCTGGATAGTCAGAGAATAATAAAACATGGAAAAATATTAAAAAATAATTGGCTTAGGCCATAAAAAACCAGCAGTATAGTCAATTTTTTTAACAAAAAAGTTTTCAAAATCAAGCGTCGTTTGTAATTAAACGACCAACAATAACGCAAAACGTGCTGTTAAAAAAAAAATTAATTTATTATTTTTCTTTATTTAACTTCCTTCTATATGGAGATCGTTTAAGAAGGCCTCTATAACAAAAATTATATAATTATAATAAAAAACTTAATTCAAAAATACTTTGCTGAATATCTTGAATCTTTTATTTAACGTTTGCAATTTAACACTTTGTTTTATATATTTAACGATTCATAGAGGTTACTTAAATTTTAAATACTTCTCCGGAAATGAATCATATTAATACCTGTTTTATAAACTAAAATAATATATACCTAATCTGAACTACATATAATGAATAGTTGAAGGGGTTTTTAGTAAAATTCATATATCTCTATTTTAAAAAATCATTTTTAGTTCCTTTATTTTGTTCGGAAGTGGGACCATGTCATCAAAAAATAGGAAATTTCAATATTGAATGCATTATTCTCTCTGCAGAAAGAAAAAGGGAAAGAGGGAAGCTATAAGTTCTTCTAGGTACCTGGAATTGATTGTTAGTATTTGGTCTCAAAACAAATATATAGTGGACAGATGAACAGGATATTTCAAGGTGCTTCTAGAAGTCAAATACTGAAGAAGTTTGGATGATATTAAGGGAACGATGCAGATTTATTATGGTAAAGACCATTTTATCAGCAAGAAAGAGATGTTTGAAGCCATTGGCAAGTCAGCTGGTCTGGACGAAGTTACCCGAAATGCTGTGCGTACAAAGGCTTAGAAATAAAAAAAAAAATTGAAAATGATATGAAAAGACTAGTTTTATCGGTTTACAAGTAAGAGGAGATACTAGGAAATGTAATGCCCATTCAGATTCATTCCTGTTTAGTGTACCAAAGAAACTCTACTCAACAATCGTAGAAGCTAGAATAAGAACAAGATTGTCGATTACCTGAGCGATATGGATTGAGAAACTCAAGTTGCACATTGGAACATAAGTTGCAAATCGGGACTGTCTTCACTTTAAGGCAGGTTATAGAGAAGTCCATCGAGAAAGAAAAATAGCTCTCTATCTGCTAAGTGCCTCACACTTTGGATTGTTTTCCTCTTTTGCATCAAAAAATTGAAAAAAAAAATCTTTTGCAAATGCACTAAACAGAAGGAGAGCTATTTCCTTTTCTCGATAGACCTCTATATAACCTGCTTCAAAGTGAAGATAGTGCCAGTGTGCAACTTCAGTAGCAATCGAAAATAAAGTGGTCTATTATGTTGAAATAAACCTCCATCGTGCACTTAATATCAAGCCAAACTACTAAACTCCATTTGAACCCCTTTTAGCAGCATCTTGAAATATTCTATTCATCTCTACTATATATTCGTTTAGCCATGTAATGGATACTGATCCTTGTTTTCTTTTCGGAAATTTTGGCACTTAATTTGTCGTTCCCTCAATGTATTTTTCCAATGTTTGGATTCAATTTCACGTTTCCCCTCATTTTGAGACCTAATAATAACAATCAGTTCCAGTTACCTAGAAGAACTTATAGCTCTGCCCTTTCCTCTCTTTGTGCAGAGAGAATAATGCATTCAATATTAAAATTTCCTATTTTTTGATGATATGGTCCAACTTCTGAACAAAATAAAGAAACTAAAAATGATTTTTTTAATAGGATATATGAATTTTACTAAACAACCCTTCAACTATTCATTATGCGTAGTTCAGATTAGGTATATATTATTTTAGTTTATAAAACAGGTATTAACATGACTCGTTTCCTGGAAAGTATATACAATTTAAATTGCCTCTAAGAATCAGTAAATATACAAAACAAAGTGTTAAATTACAAACGTTAAATAAAAAATTCAAGATATTCAGCAAAGTATTTTTTAATTAAGTTTTATTATTATAATTATATCATGTTTACAATAGATTTCTCAATAAAAGACCTCCGTATAGAATAAAGTAACTTGAATAAAAAAAGAAAATAAAATAATAAATTTAATAAATAAAAAAGTTAAATAAATAAATAATTTTTTTAAAAATTGTTTAATTTTTTTTTGACAATCAACTGCTTGCATTAATATTTGTTCGTTAATAAAACTAATATAATATACCAAATTATCTGTACAGAATGATGTGGTAGAGGCTTGTAGGAACCTACGCCGGCACCGCTTTTCTCCCGCATAGGTGCATTTTCTACGGAACTGCTTCAAATATTTTAAACAGTAATAAGAGAAATATATTTTCCAGATGTTTTATTTCAGCACATTTTGCGTTATTGTTGGACGTTAAATTACAAACGACGCTTGATTCCCAACTTGAATATTTTTTTGTTAAAATGTTTGATTTTACTGGTGTTTTTTATTGCCTAAGCTAATTATTTTTTAATACTTGTTTATGTTTTATTATTTTCTGACTATTCAGCTTTGATAAAAGACCAACCATGAGGAAATTAAGCCAAGTGCTGATTCTCAGTGACCAAAAAACTAACTAAAGTCAAAGTCGTCAATCCGCCATGTTTGGACTTTTTTTGTGGGAACATTGGCTTTTTTTAATAAATAGTTACAAGGAACACAACGATATGCAATTTATAAGGATGTAGGGAGGGGGGTGCATTGTAGGGGGTCTAGCCAACCGGGAAATGATCAAACTGCAGAAGATTGAAGAGTGCACATGAAAACCAGGTGTTCTTTCAGAGGATAAACCAAGTAAAATCAGCCTTCCTACCAAAAATTATTACTTGGGAGGATTAAGAAGGAACGTTTCTAGACAAGAAAGAAAAGATGAGCCGTTCATTTTGAGAAGCTTTTAAATGAGGGAAATGGAACAGCACTAGAAGAAAGGAGTCGGACTGAATAGGACTAAGAAGAAGCTCTTGAAACTCCTCCAGATCCAGAAGAGGTGATTGATTGAGGCTGTTGGCCGATTGAACAATCACAAGTGCCCAGAACCAAATAAGATACCTGCAGAAATTCTCCAAGTATGGTGGTGAAGAACTACATTAGGAGCTATGCAATTTGATTCTCCTCTTCTCTTTTTAAATTTGAATTCATGGATATAAAAAAAATGCTACCCAATGTAACTACGTGTCAATTTAAAATATTTATCTTTGAATGCATTATTGTTCTGTAATTAGTTTTCATTTTGCTTTAAAAAGCATTTAAAGAATTTAAGATAATTTCATATAGTTATTTTTTTTCTTATTCTTCCAGAGTAATTACCTCCATTAAAAAAAATAAATAAATGAATCCTAGATTTATTAAGTTCTAGTCTAGTACAAGATTAGCCATTGACCGAGTAATCAGTAAATTAAAATTATGGTCCTACAACTTGATGTGAAGTCCTGACCTTCAGCTCTAGCTTCCACCTGTTATTATGATCCCAGAGTTCCTCACTTGCAGCATGGACCTGTTGTCCAGCGGGCCATTCTATCGTTTGCAATAGCTAGAGTACATTAGAGAGAGGATGTGTCATATGTAGGTAGGGCTATTGACTACAAACAACATTATATGATACTCCGCCATACCTTTGACAACATGGAACACTTACAGGCATCTATGGTTCCTTTACCTCTGTTGGAACTGTAATGATGTGGATACATTACATGTTGTAATGTGGTTACTATCATCCTATTTTAGTTTTATTAAAATTTGATCAGATTATTGTGATTTTGTCTTATAAACTAGTAATAAATACATTTTTTAGTGATCCCAGTAAAATGAGAAGAAAAAAATCTTGTGGCAGTGAATCTAAGGAAAATGATCAGGTAAAAATTTGAATAAATTCAAAATCTTTTAGTTCAATATTAATATTTTTTTTTTAACTTCAGATCTATGAAAAACTGGAAAACGTAATCTCAAAAAGAAGTCCACAAAAGGATCGTTCAGAGCTACTTCCATATTATTATGGTCTGATGCAAAGAATTAGAGAAATAGCCAATAGTGTTGAATCTGGGTGTGAAATTTATGATCCAATGATTGAAAAGATGGTAGAAGACTTACAGGTACTGTATAACTTTGTATTAATGGTAAAATATTTGTATGAATTGTAAAATGCCCCTATGCAGAATAAAAAAATTGTGCCTATTTAGTTTTACAACCAATACAGTTCTGATATCCTTGTCCAGGTCAAATTACTCATTGAAAGGGACTTCATCTGTTATAGTTGCTCAAATTTGTAAAAAGAGTGATTAGTTTTTTTATCAAATAAATTATTACAGTTAAAAACATTATTAGTCATAACAATAACCATAGTCATAGCCATTTCATTCTGAGATAATACAAGTAACAAAACCTGAATTCCTGCAATTGATGATCTTGAAATATAAATTCAATTTATAGAGCATAAATATTTCTGTTATAAATTTAGATATTGATCTTATCAGTAATTACATTTTAAATTTACAGTTGGATATCATGGCTGAAGGAAAAATAGATGCATCAGAGATCAGCCACACCAACAAAAGAAGTTGGCTTTGTGCTTTGGAGAAAAAAATTGAAAAGTTGATGGAAGCTGTGAGTTTCACAAACTTTATTTGTAGCTTACTGAGCTTTAACGAAGGGCTATATGCGTAGGCGCAGGTCCTTCGTTAATCCCCCTTTCGACGACTGGACGATAGTTGACAGTAAAGCTTCATACCTAACGAAATCTAGTAACGTTTGTAAGTCTCCCCAATTCCGTAGTGGATTACCGAATACTACTTCCACTGGTGTAAAACCTGTAGGGAATGGATGGTATTGTTGTATGCCAGCACCGCTCGAGGCATTGCATAGGCGATAGCTCCTAGTCCCCTATGCAAACGGAATAATCGAAAATGTTCCTCTAAGGTGTTGTCGAGGTGTTCGATAGTCCCACGTGCTTGTGGGTTACCCGGAGAATTAAAATGTCACTTTATGTTTAAATCCGAGCATTCCGTAGTGGTACGGGTGTTCTGAAATTCCCTCCCACCGTATAACGTAATACTGTGAGGTACTCCATAGCATGGCATCCAACTGAACATACTGTCCCAAACAGCTACTTTCGTTTTATTCGGTGTTATGGCTAATTTGTCCAGGACTGTAAGCCAATGCGACTCTTCCCAAGTAAAGATATCGACCTGAACGTCCAATAACGGTGAATTAGGAGTATGGGACACTTCTGGCTGGCCAGTAATGGGATGTTTATCATATTTCGTACAATGGTACACCGTTCATGTTTGAAGGACCTCGCGAATTGATCGGCGCTCATGAAATTAAATGAAATGAAATGAAAATATTTACAAATCTCATTAAAATAAAAATATGGAAAGAAGAAAAAAAACATACATCTATATTTGTTTTATATATATGTATATATATATATATATATATATATATATATATATATATATATATATATATAAACAAATATGCGAAAATAAAATAACATAAGTAAAAAAAGTAATTTCTGGGGAAACTTAAAAAGTTCTCTTATCTACATTTTGTGATCAATACGGTTCGGAAAGAAGTAGGTGCTTAAAAAGGAAAGATTTAAATGTGGAAACTGATTGTGCATGTCGGGTATCGGGAGGGATGGTATTCCAGGTGGAGGCGGATTGAATTATAAAGGATTTGTCAAACGCTGCAGTTCGATGAGGAGGTGGATAGAGGTCGGAAGTACAAAATATAGTGGGACGGAATTGAATCATCATCATCATGTATGGCACAACATCCCGTTACCGAGACTGGGCCTCCTCCAAGAGCCTCCGCCAGTTGGCTCTGTCTTCTGCTGCAGCTCTCCAGTTCCGCACACCAAGCAGGGTTCTCGCATCATAGGCCACGTTGTCCAACCATCTCGTCCTCGGCCTTCCTACCCGTCTTACGAGGTGCAGCTCCTCCATCATTATTTTTTTTGGTATTTCAAGGGTGCTCATTCTGGCCACATGCCCTGCCCACCTTAGTCTGGCCAGTTTAATATACGTGACTACGTCGATGTCTGCATAGAGAGAACTGAGCTCCCTATTTTTTCTTTTCCTCCAGACATCACCCTCCTTTACTGGACCATAAATCCTTCTGAGGACTCCTCGCTCAAAGACACTCAGCTTCATCTCATCCCTTTTAGTCATCGTCCAAGCCTCTGAGCCATATGTCAAAACAGGCCGAACAAGGGTCTTGTATATGATCAGCTTGGTCTTCTTTGAGAGGTACCTACTTCTTAAGTGTCGGCCAAGTCCAAAGACACATCTATTGGCAGCCGTGATCCTTCTTTGTATTTCTTGAGCCATGTCATTCTTGCTATTAATTTCAGACCCAAGGTATATAAAACTTTTCACTCTCTCAAACTTAAAAGAACCTACCTCAAATGGAGAGTTCAGATCCACCTCACCGCCAACTCTCATATACTTAGTTTTCCTCTCGTTGACTTCTAGACCAAGTGGTCTTGCAGCTGCTTCAAGGCTTATAAACGCTTCTCTGAGAGCTCGTTCAGACCTACCTATTATGTCAATATCATCAGCAAAACCAAGAAGCTGTGTCAGGCGATTGAAGATTATATCTTTGGTCTGAATACCGGAGTCTCTTACAGCTTTCTCCTCTGCCAAATTGAACAATAGACAGGCGAGGGCATCCCCTTGCCTAACCCCACTGCTCACTTTAAACTCTTCGGAGTCGTCAGAACCGACGCGTATTCTGCATCTCGAGCTGTCCATGGTCATCTTGATTAGGCGTACGAGCTTCTGAGGGATGCTTAGCTCCTCCAAGGCACAGTATAGTTGCGTTCTATCAACGCTGTCATATGCTGCTTTAAAGTCCAGGAATAAATGGTGGGTGACTACTTTACGCTCCTACGATGTTAAATTAAATATTTACAAATCTCATTAAAATAAAAATATGGAAAGAAGAAAAAAAACATACATCTATATTTGTTTTATATATATGTATATATATATATATATATATATATATATATATATATATATATATATATAAACAAATATGCGAAAATAAAATAACATAAGTAAAAAAAGTAATTTCTGGGGAAACTTAAAAAGTTCTCTTATCTACATTTCGTGATCAATACGGTTCGGAAAGAAGTAGGTGCTTAAAAAGGAAAGATTTAAATGTGGAAACTGATTGTGCATGTCGGGTATCGGGAGGGATGGTATTCCTGGTGGAGGCGGATTGAATTATAAAGGATTTGTCAAACGCAGCAGTTCGATGAGGAGGTGGATAGAGGTCGGAAATACAAAATATAGTGGGACGGAATTGAATGGAATACTTAAATTGTAGGCTGTAAAAAATATAGGAAGGTCGCTGAGTTCTCATGTCTTGGAACAGAATGTTGGAAAGGAATTACAGACGGCGGTTGGATCTCTATTCATCCACTTCAACTGGGTTATATACGTATTTGGAGTTCTGAAAACAAAACGTATTGCAAAATTCATAAGGCGTTTAAGTTTTGCCTCGAATTCTCCCGAGAGTCCGCCGTACACCAGACAGCCATAGTCGAAGTGGGGGAACACATGAGAGAAAACCTCCAGTTGACGGGATTTATATGGAAGGAGATAGCGGAGACCGTTAAACTGTTTCAGGGTAGAGATGATACGACGATACATTTGGAAGATGTGTGATTTCCAGGAGAGGGTTTGAACAAAGGTAACACTAAGATTTTTTACGGAAGTATGAAATGAGATAGGTGAGTTGTTCAGGTAAGGAATAGAGGAGTTAGGGAAATCCGATCAGGATGGCTTTCGTCTTCTTGGAGTTTAGAGTAATCCTATTATGGTTTGCCCAGGCACAAATTCCGTTTACATCTTTCTGTAATTTTTGGATGGCATCAGAGGATTCGGTCGGATTGAAGGAGAGGTAAATCTGGACGTCGTCGGCATACAGATGTTATTGACAATGTAGGATAGAGGATGGAAGGTCATTGATGTAGATGGAAAAAAGGGTGGGAGACAAGGAGGAGCCTTGTGTGACATCTCTGGACAAGGATAAAGATTCTAAGGGGAGGTGAGGAGTTTGGGTACTACAAAATACTGGGAGCGGACGGTAAGGAAAGCTTCAGCTAAGATGGGGCTCCATATTAATGAGAATAAAACAAAATGTATGTATTCAGGAGATGGAGAGAATCCCCAAAACCGAAGAATATCTCTAGGAACTTACACCTTTGAGAATGTCCAACAGTTCTCTTTCTAAGATCTCAAACTACATAAAAAAAATGAGACGTCATTTGAAATAAAGGGGAGAATAACAACTGCCAACCGATGCTATTTTGGCCTACTTAAGCACATGAGAAACTTACTATTTAGTAGAAGAACAAAGCTGCATCTCTATACAACGCTCATCCGGCCAGTTCTTACCTAGGGTAGCCAAACATGGACCTCAGTTAAAAATGACGAAGACCTTCTGGTCTTTGAAAGGAAAATCCTTAGAAGAATGTTTGGGCCTGGATAGGGGGGACTGGATTGGATAATTTTGAAAAAATAGGGAGGTCTACGAATTGTTTAATGAACCTAATGTGGCTAGAATAATAAAGTTAGGAAGGCTGAGTTGGGCAGGACACACAGCTCGGATGGAGAGGTCTGAAATCCTGATACGAGTGCTTGAGGAGCCATTACACTATAGTAGGAGAGCTCTGGTAGACTGAAATGGAGATAGGTAGATGGTATGGCAGGTGACACTAGTGGCCTGTTGGGAATCAGAAACTGGAAAGTGGCCGCTCAGAATAGAGAAATTTGGCGGAAGCCCATTGAGGAGGTCAGAACCCACTGAGAGTTGTAGGGCCATTATGATAAGGATAGATAGATTTACAACAGATAGCATCAGACAGCACCACTATTGCGGAGGGGTAGTCTTGTCAGCCCTTGACCCCTCCACCTTACGTTCATTACAAACAATTACCAAATATAACCATTAGAATATATATTACGAGCCTTTTTTTTTAATTTTGTCTCTTCAGTACATCGATTAAGCAAACTTTCTATTTTCAATGTTATTTATAGACACATATTACCTCAATCAATTTTTGTTTCCATTATATATTTCTAATATTATTTATGAGAAGGAGTTGATCGGGAGGTGCGGTCAAATGAATACTAAATTAAAATATAGTAATTATTTAATTTCTCATATTATATCAATGGTCAACCATCTCTACATCATTATAAAATTATTTATGATTATTGTGTTTATATATTGCCTGTTTTTGTTTTTTTAACTTCGAGAATTATCACTATTAATGCTTTTCAGTTTGGATATCCTAAATTAAAGAAGTTGATTAACGTAAGTTGATAACTTTGTTTTAATTGTGACACTTTACCAGTACCAAAGGGCAGTGATATAGGCTGAGTTCAGGAATGACCTGGTGAATTTCAGTGGAAAGTTACAATTCCAGGAAGGTTTCAAAGCACATGAAAAATAAAAGATATATAAATAAATACATACGTACTGATTTGTTAAATTTCACAACAGATATAAAATGGGCAAATTGCTAAACTCATCGTTTCGCCTAGTTTAGAAACGGATCAGATGTCATCCATGAGTCAGTGCTGACTTTATAAATTTACCCATATAGATAGAAAATTAACTGAATATAAATATGTAATGTAAATATAGATATAACAACACTGTGATTTCATCCAGCTCACTAACGGATCCAGGATTAAATTTTTTTTGGGGAGGAGGCTTCAGCCCGAAAGATTTTTTTTTTTTAAATATATTAGGATAATGACTTCGGAAGAAAAAAAGAAACTAACTAACTATATGAAATGGTCTTTAAGTGATTGTTGAAGTCCTACTAACTCTAATTAGACGAACAATAATACTTTTAAAGATATTTTTTCCATAAAATATGGTTTATTTTACCATTTTGGAGAGGGAGGCTTTAGCCCGAAAGCCCCACCCCCCTGTAGATCTGCCCGTGATCCAGCGGATTCATCGACCCCAAAAGCCATTGTAACCACTGTGTCATTATAATTAGAAACTCTAAATTCCATCAATGAGTTGAGGAACCTGCCCAAATATTTATATGTTTGTGGGAAATAATATATGCTATATCTCTTGAAACTGATATCTCAGGATTTGGCTAAATTTTACTATATCCGAATTATTTCAAAAGTCGATTGTTACATTGTTTATCTCATTTTCATAAAAATAAGAAGGAATTTTTCATTTTCTATAGAATTATACAAATTCTATGTTACTTTTTTATTAAATATATATTGAACAAAAGCTACATTGTCAGAGATTTAGTAATGGGGACATACTATAGTAAAAAAAAATCCTATTGCAGGATAGATATATTTTAGTTCAAAATAAATCAAAAACGGTCCTATTGAATTTTATATTAAAAATCTACTACTCAAGATGGACATAGATCTGTTGAGAATTCTGTTTTCCCTTAAACAAAATAAGAAAAGGTAAATCCGAAATAAACTAAGATGCAAGAAAAATCTTTCTTCACAGAAACTAAAGAACAGCCACAAAAAATAGATTGAAAATTTAAACTGCAACAGACCATGACTCACTCCGGATTGTAGATCTGTTTAAATAAGTAATAACAATTGTGAATTGACAGTCAATATTTCAATTGCTAACTAAATACTATGTATCTCATCTGCCTACTGACTTGCATATTATCCAAATTAGAATGATCTAGAAAAAGGGATAAAAAAAAAAACTTCATCAATTTGAAGTTAGTCAAATATAGAAAAATCCAATATTACTTTTTAGTCAAACTAATCATAATCTATTAAATAATTTCATTTTTTATTATATTTACCAGTGACTAAAGGGTATTAAGTATACTCAAGTGATAATTAGATATATTAATTAGTTAAATTTTATTTTTATATATTTTAAGGCAGAAGAAAGGGAGCTGGCTCTAAGTCAACTTGAAAAGGTTCTGGTTGAGCATGAAAAGGATAAAATTACTTTTTTGGATGTTTCCAGTGCAATCAGACATCCTAAAATGGATCCTATATTAACTGAAGCTGTTAGGGACAGACCTTCTGAACATAATGTTGTTAGACTTAAGAATAACTATCCAGAAGATATTGTTACTGCGTGAGTACTCATCTCAGAAACATTTGGTAGTTTGGCTGTTTCAGTTAATATATTATATTATTATAAATGATTTTATAAATCATTATGGTGAATAGTGATTGCTATTTTTTTATTATCTACATTATTACATAAAATGCAATTGCAGTTTCTTGTTTGTAACAACTAATCGCATAAACTGCTGGAGCGATTTACACTTTCTTTTTTTTAAATAGTCTGTGTAGTCTGCAGATGGTTTTAAACTATTGATATCCTTGATCTGATGAATGGAAAGAAAGTTAAAAAATATTTTTAGGGTCTTTAAGGAGTTTCCTAAGTATACTTAACAATTCCTAAGCCAATATTTACATTTCTGATGGAATTGCATTGGGATGCCATTAAAAGTTCCTTCGAAATAACAAAATATTGCCTATCAGAAAAATGCTGCCAAGAGGAAATGAATAGAAAGACAAAATGAAAAAGAAGAAAAAACATAAAATGCACCGTTTTTTTTTAGTAATAAATCATATATTCAATAATTTATTTTGAACATCTTAATATAAACAATTCAATTAATCTTGAAGACTTGGAACATACCATCATAAAATAAAACATTTCCAATTTCCGATATTAAATTTGCTGTCACTTTTACAATTAACGAATTCTTAGGCCAAACACAAAGTTGGAGGAGAAATTTGTACAGAAAATTTCTCCTTGGACCAATTGTATCAAGAGTTTTCCAGCACTGAAAATCCTAAAATTCAATGGAAAATCTTCTTTCTGCAGTAATGCCGGAAAGATCTCATCAGTGCCAACGGACTTAAATAGAGAAAAGAAATTAATCACCCATTCAAATCTACTGTTGGTTATAACTCTTTTAGCATTTTCCCACTTACGCAATCCAGCACCACAGTCTTGTGTAGTGGGATCTAAAGGTTTTTTTTTCCATCAGGCAACAGTTGTGGAAGTGCGATTTTGCTATTAGGCAAATGATATTCCAAATGATGAAATTCCATGATGTATTTTTGGTAGTCTTGTTCTAATATATCTCTAACTTGACCTAATTTATTTTTTAATTTTGCAATATTTTCAAAGCTTATATTCAAACGTCAAAGGTCAAAGGTCTTTAATGATTTTGATAACGTCCTCATACCAATATATTTTATTTTTTATTGATTCATTGACCCACACATTTGGGTTGAAACGTCGGCATCAATAAAAACTTTATAATGACTGCGTCCTGAATATTTATCACCCTTGATGTATTTCCCTACCAATGTTGCAAGTTATATTACTGAATAAGTTGTTATAAAAAAAAATAAGTCCATATTCTACTATTAATAAAAATAAAAATTACTATAATTTAGATTTGATTCCTTTTATATTTTAACTGAATTATTTAATTTATATTTATACTGTTTTATTTTCAGATTTCTGAAACTATTAGAAACTGAAAAAATGATTGCAGTAAATCAAGAAAGAATGGAATATGACCAGTTTGTCATGCATATGCGTGCAGAGGTTCTGAATGAAGCAAGATATGGGTTACAAAGATATAATGTAAGCGTTCAATTTTCAAGTGTGTGTGTGTTCACGAAAGGTGCTGTAAAACAACTATCAGGAGTCTTATGGCATCTTTCATGAGAACAGTTCTGATATAGGCCTGAAACTTGGGCCAAAATAACGTCAGCAAAAATAAATATAATTTATTTATTTTTACTGTTTTCTTCAGTTCACTGAATACCCCAACCAACTTCTCTTTAATATACCTAAAATAGTAAATTATTAATCCACTATCATTAAGAAATTAAATATTTAGATATTAAATATTTGAAGAATCACTGGAGCATCCTGTACAAGGTGACCATGGGTAACTTAAACCTCCATAGACAGCTGCTATTGTCTAAGACTTGTATGAAAAGTGTTAAAAATGTTTATGTTTAACAGCTGAGATGTCATATGATTTGTCACCTCTGCAAAAACCGTGTAGCCAAATGGCAAGGAAGGAAGAAATAAATAAAACAGTAGGAGCACCAAGATTCATTTCTTGGTCACTAAATTAATAGGACATTAACAGAACCAGATAGGAAACAGGCCCAAAAAGTTTTGAATCAGGAGCTTGGGGATGCTTGCAACCTGGTAGGCCTATCCTTTTAGTAGAATGTTAAGTGAAAGTTGTGTGATCCACACACTCCACCAGATTTTTTCCTAAAATAAGAATCTGAATTTCACAGCTATAGCTTTTTTTTTCATTCATTACCATGGCCAACTCATTTCAGTAAATTCTTTGTTGGAGTTATTTCTAAGAAGCTTTTAGTGAACTGATTTCTTTATAAATCCCATCCAACGAATTTCCTATTTTGCAATATCTTGATTTTTAATGTCTATGTAATATCTTGATGCTCAGTGGTTTATTGGAAGGCATTGATGGTTTTATATCAATTAACAATTTTCTGTCCTGATAAAGCTGAAAAATGTAACATTTTTCTTTTAGTTGTTTGGCAATAATAACTTCCAGTTGTTAACAAATGAGTATATTTTACTATCAACGTTACATGTTAACAATGAAGAGAAGAATAGTTGGGGTGTTCAGTCAAAAAGGAAGGCAAAAATAAATATTATCATTTATTTTTGCCTTCCTTTTTGACTGAACACCCCAACTATTCTTCTCTTCATTATCCACGACAGTCAACCAATTACCAATTATACATGTTAACAGGTTAGTTGACGTTTCGGGACATTTATTCCCATCTTCAGAACTGCAATTCCAATACTCTTGTGGATGCAAGGCTAAAAAGTTACAATATTGTGCTTGTTACATTACATATTTGAATTATGTTTGTTACAATAAATTTGTAATTATCTTAAATTTAATAATAATAATGTGCTCCATCGTCAATTTTCTAATTTATGTTCTAAAATTTATCATCTAGAGCAACATCCTTCTTTTGACCAATAATTGGGTTTCTGCCATAGTGAAAAATTGACCTTTGGATCTGACTGTTTTATCTGACTATTTCTATTGTTGTTGTGAGTGTTTATTTTATGTGTCTGTGATTTCACTTCTATTAAATTTTAATTTTGTTCCAATATGTCCGTATAATGGGATCTTAAATGTTTATTGTTTGTTTTGTAGTTGACTGTTGTTCTGTTGTTTTTTATAATGTGTATTGCTTCGAGTAATTTTCTATTGGTGTTTTTTGGTTCTGTGCCTATTATCTGTGGTTTGTTAAAATTAAATTTATGCTGTAGTTTTATACTGTGATGTGCTAAGGCTGTTGTGTTTATGTTTTTTGAATTTTTACAGTTGGTGATGTTTTGTGAGATTCTAGTTCCTAATTGTTTGGATGTTTCACCAATGTAGATTTTGGGGCAGTTTTGACAGTTTAATTTATATATTGCATTTTTCTTGTTTATTGGTTCTATTTTATCTTTTATGTTGGTGACGTGCCTGCTTAGTTTCTTGTTATTGTATTTTCCGAGTTTAATTTCTGTCAAGTCATAATCTTTGAACACGTATTTAATTTTGTTAGTAAGTTCAGGTATGTATGTCATTTTGTAGTAGTAGTTGAAGTTCATTTTGTTTGTTTGTGATATGTTATCCTGATTATTTTCATTTGTTGGATTTGTTTTTTCAAAAAATTGGGTGATGAATTGTTGTGTGGGTTTTCTTATTGTAATTTTTTCTTCTGGTGCTTTTTGTATTGTTTGTTTTTTGGCTGTAATTTTGTTATGGTTTAGTGTTGTATGTAATCGACTGTACCAAAGTTTGTTGATTAAGTTTATAGGGTAAAAGTTCTCGATAAGTATTTTGTATATTTCTCTTTTTACTTGTGGGATGTAAGGTTTGTCAGTGAGTTCTATTGATTTGTGAATTAGGTTCTTGGCTGTATTAATTATTTGATGTTTGGGATGGTTTGAGCTAAAGTTAAGAATTCTATTACTCGTATTCTCTTTTTTTGTCCATTTAGTAAGTATCTGTCCTTTGTCCATAATTATGTCCATATCCAAAAATCTGAGTCTATTGTTTGTGGCTTTTTCTATTGTAAATTTGATTCTTTTGCAGTACTTTTAATTATTATTATTCCCAAACAACTAAATTAAATTGACAACTTCCCAGAAACAAGAAAAAAAATAACATTTTTCAATTTGTTCGCACTTCCACAGAAAATATGCCAGTAATGAAGCTGTCCCACTTTTCTGGGATCCATTAAATTAGATTGTCTGTAAAACTACTGCTGTTTTTAATTTTTTTTTTTTTTATTACTTTTACAGCTGTTAACCAAATCTTGCAGTCAGATTTCAGCACTTCAGATTATCTGATCAAGTTAAACTTTGGTAAAAATAGCTGTTATATAAATAAGTAGAGTCATTAGCTCTTCAGAAAGATGTGCCCAAAATAGGTTTAAAAATTAATTAGAGAAGAATAAAATGAATAAATGGAATATTTAAGTATTTGAAAAGAACCTTATGTCTTTATAATGACTATTTATTTTTAATGTTGCATATACTGCATTTGTTATACATTCTACACTATTTTTTTTATTAGTATTTGAATAATTATAAAAATTTCATGATGTTCTTTTTAAATACATAGTCATTGTTGTTTAAATTAAAAATAAATGTACAAAAAAAAAAACACACACACATACTCTTAAATCTTTAAAACTGTTTGCTTGTCAATTAATAAGTGATAAGTGAGTGTTTTGTATTCATGGTTGTATAAATGGTTACCAATAGTTTCATTAATAGTAAATTAACTAATTACAGGATATTCGAAAAGAGTTGCGTCGTGTTTCAGAAGTTATGAAAAAAGTTGAGGACATTAAATCAAAACTACTAAAAGAATTAGAAACAACTGGCAGTGCTGCAGAAACTAGTCAACATGAAGAAGAGCATTTAATAGATAATGAAATCGAGGATGCAAAAACTAGATTAGAGGTTTGATGAAATTGTTAATTATGGCCAAGTTGCTTAAATTTAAATTAAACATATATATATATATATATATATATATAGGACTTCTCTGAGTAGAGGAGAATTGTTAAGAAGGCCAAGGCCCTTCATGGACAGTCATAGTAGAGTATAAATATTGTAATATCTCTATCTTTAGTAATAATAAGACTGAAAGATCACTTCAATATTGCAGTAAAACTTCTCAAAATAAATAAAAAGGCTATTAAAGGAAACAAATTTTAAATTTTAGTTAGTTATATTAAGTTGGAATTTATAATTATTAAAAAAACAAAATCATTTTCTTTCCCTAACAGTCTATCCAAACGATGGATATACATTGATATACACAATAATCTTACTTTTCTAAGATAAACACTATAAATGCCCATCTGTTTTATAAATATATACAACAAATTAATTTTTATTAAAACATTATTCTTACAAAAAAAGAAGGTAAATTTAAACAATACACAGAATCATAATAAAATATAAACTTCTAAACATTTAATGGTAACATATCAAACATGTACTAAAAAAATTGACTGAGCGTGATTAAATACAACTACATTTAAAATAAAATAAATAAAAAAATGGTTAAGTTAAAATTCACATGTTTGTGTCAAACATGGCAACAGCTAGGAGAACATTTCTTCTTGAAAATTGCAATGAAATCAAAGGTGAAGATTTAGTAGCATAAGTTCTCAAAAGATATGATACTGTATTACTTATTATGTCTGGATTGTGATTTAAATTAACATCTTCAACCAATTTTGCGAAATCCCATAGTTTCACAGTACAATCCAAAGAACCGGAGGCTAAAATAGTTCCATCTCTGCTGAATGATAAACAATGTATAGGGCCCGAATGAGATACCATTTGAGCAAGTAAGTGTCCATGTGCTATATCCCACAACAGCAGACTATTATCTGAACCAGCTGAAGCCAGAAATCTTCCTTCTGTAGAAAAACTGAGAGCTAGTATGGCAGCCTTATGACCAGTCATTACTCTTACATCGTTGCCTGTAATACAATCCCAGAGCCTTATAGTTCTATCACTAGAGCCAGTGGCAACATAGTTACAATTTGGATGAAATTGGACTTTATCTACATCTGCAAAATGTCCAGAGAATATCCTGAGGGGCTGGTGGTGGTCTGTAGCCCATAGTCTTGCAGTTTTATCATGACTTGCAGTGACAAAATAATAACCATGAGGAGAAAATTTGACATCCCATACAGGGAAAACATGACCTCTATAGGCAACCAAACATGTCCATGTTAGAAGGCTCCACAGCCTAACTGTTGAATCTTCTGAGCATGATAATAAGAGTGTCTTATCAGGACTAAAAGAAACATTGTAAACAGGACCCAAATGACCATAAAGTACTCGGGAAGATTCAGCATTTCTCTCATCCATTATTCGCGCCCAAACATTCTCTGCTTCATAGTCAATGTCTTGTAACTGGTCCGCTGACTTCATTGCTTTGAGCTTTTGGGTCAGTAGACTCCAAACCTTCACTTTATTATTAGAAAACCCTACTGCTAAAATAGTTGAATCATCTGATATTTCAGCACAAATGACACTCTGAGCTGAGTTAAGCAATGTATAACAACAAATGGATGGTAAACTATCAACTCCTAAGTTCACCATTTTTGAAGCTTCTCTCAATGCTTTGATCTTTTCAGTTTTGTCATTATTCTTCAGTTCAGGAAACGGAATTTGATCCATGGGTGGAGCATTAGGATCAGTTTTAAATTTCTTATTAAAAAGAGATTCTTTTTTTGGTTTCTTCTTCTTAGGTTTATCACCACCTTCATCATCTTCAATGACAGTGTATTGGTAATCAGGCTCTCTTGGAAGGCCATAATATACTTTGGCTTTATTTTCTTGCCTTGTAGCTTCGCCAATCACTGAACCAGCAACTGAATCAATCTGAGAGTTTGTTCGAGCTACTCTTTCATACGTGTCGAAATGGAGATGCTCTTGGATAATTTTTAAAATAATGTTTTGTTTTTTCTTTAATAAATGCCTTTTTAATGTAGCTAGAGTGTCTCTAGATATTCTTATCATAAACTCATTCGACCTAAAAATTTCAGTAATCTCATTTCCATTTATTTGATATCTTTTGGTAAACATGGACAGCCGTTGCAAATCTTCTCTGTAATAATGTTCCTGATCTTTCCCAAATCTTTCCATCAATTTAATGGCCTCTGCTTCATGGCCATTATAAACCAATTCGAGATACATATGTACAAATACTGGATAGAGTATCTTTCCAAGCTCATGCTTAAAAGCATCGAAGGAAGAATCAACAAATTTTTTCAAGTCCATAAATGCATCTTCATATAAATCGGCATTTCCTTCAGACTTGTGGGTTGACAGAACACTACTTACTTTTGAATCAGACCTTTGTTTAAGGACATCAGAAACTTTGGCTTCTTTTTTTAACTGATCCTCTGTTTCTTTGAGATTGTATTTCTGTAAGACTTGAAGAACAGCAAGTAATGTGGTCCCATTAGGAGTTTCAACAGAATCAGGTTCTGCCTTAATCTGAACACTTGACAAATGTGAGATATGCTGAGCTGTTGACTCCATCTTGCACAAACATATGATGCTTTAAAGATTCATATAAAGATTAAAAGTTTCATTCAATAAGTAAACTACTTTAATTAACCTGTTCTACACCACTGGAATCACTGTCACTAGTACAATCTAGCATAAACATATTTAAACTACAGCCACCTAAACTTATATTAAATCAATTTATAATGGTCACATACAATTATTATCTTAACATTAGAATAAATCAAATATGTTTATAATTCTTATAATCGCGACAGTTGTGGCAGAACTAATCCAAACACAAGATTCAAACAAACTAGTAAAGCTCTTTTCCTTTGTCCACGAGTGAAGCTCTTTTCCTTTGTCCAGGAGTGAAGCCATTACAGAGTTTCCTTTGTCCTTTGCCAACTACAAATAGGTGTGTATATTACAGGGGGTTCCTTAATTGGAGGGAAACATTTATAGGAGTGATAGAAGACCTCAAGAACTACAAAAAAGTTTACATAAACATTGGTCAGATATTTGGCAGAAAAGTGGGAAATTTAAATATTGTGTTTTTTAAAGTTAATCTCGTTTTTGTTGAATAGTAAATGACTAAAAAAAATATTTATCTTAAGTAATTATCAATTACTTCATTGTAAACTAGGAAAATGTATTTAAAATGATAGTAGGGTTTGTCGTTATTAAAATCATTTATAGAGGGTTTTCGACCGCCTAAACCAGAGGTCTCCACTTTTAGGCCCATGGGCCATATTATTAAGATTTACACTAAGCCCCGCAGGCCGCATTGAGACTTACACTAATACAGTGACTAAATGGTAATAATAATAATAATATTAAGTCACATAATCCCGTGGCCATCCATGGCTTGTGATGAAAAAAAAAAATGCATGTTCTATAAATGATACTTCAGTTGTGAAATAAGCTTTCTACGAGAAATAACTTATGCAATAAATTTTGTAGTAACGTAGTCTTTGAGTGATCAATTAAATTTCATATTTTTTAAATAGCTTTTAAAATTGTATAATGAAATCAAAGAAACTCAGAGTAGAAAGAAAAGAAACTCCGCCGGATTCTAGGTGCATGCGGGTCGTTGTTTGGAGACCCCTGGCCTAAACTAAGCCACGTTCTGTCTTAGCCAAGTAGATAAAATTTACTTCAAACTAAAATAGAGTTTTTATTGTTAAAACCACTTAAAGAGGACTTTTGAATGGCTAAACTAAGCCATTAAATTAAAAAATCATGAATGTTTTATTTAATCACCCTCCAAATATATTACAGATATCCCACTTATAGAAAAAATTTCCCGTTTAATAAGATTTATATTAATAAGTTGAGGTTTATTAGGGGGAAAAAAATTATGTAATTTTAAATCGTGTAACCTAATAGTTCCCGTGTTTTCAGCAAAAATAACTACAATAAATTATAGCAAAGATATAATTTATTTATTTTTTTGATGGCCTGGATTGTTTAATAATAAATATAAATGTATAATAATATTAATAATATTTATGTATAATAATAATAATAATATTGGCATGACACCTACTGCCATTACTTCGATTTCGTATAATTTTCAGTGAATTTAAATTAATTTTTACTCTGAGTTTGTATTAAAAAAATTCTTATTTGTGATTATGTTTATTTCTATGGAAGTTCAACTAGCTCGTCGTGGTCTCGATTTCATCCTTAAATATCAAAGTTAAACTTCACACATATTTTATATTAGAGTTAATTCGGAACAATCAAAAAGTGTAATTTTTCCTATTAATTATACGGAGATCTTCCCCACCCCTCCCAAGATATTTTATATCCCTCTTCTTTTTAAAAACAGTTCAAACGAAAGTATAATTTAAATATTCATAGATGATATTCAATTATACATACTGCGGTCTGTTCCATACTTCAACTTCATTCCATGCTTCATTTTGAAAATTCATAACCCCCTTCTAGGCACCCATGTATTGTATCCATGACTACTGTAAGTACAAAAGGCCGTATGTAAATATTTCCAACTTTTGTTTTATTTATCCTTCCTAAAAGTGACATTTTGTAGTCTGCAACTAATATAAGCAGTCTGCTATGATGGAAAATAGTATAAAGCAATAACATACGAAATTATACTAATAAATCATATAGAAACAAATTAGTTCTTATGCTAGTAATTAGTTCTAATTAATTACTTCGCACTAACAATAGTGATATTAATGTTCAGTTTGCACATTATCGATTTTTTTTTTTTTTAATTACGAATTACCAAATATGCAATCAGCAAATGAAAAACTTTCATATTTTAACAATGAACAAAGCTCGTGAATATCAAATCCGTATATGTTGAGGAATTACGAAATTTCCGAAAACGGCTTCTCCTTGAGATTTTATTCTCATATGAAAAATATCAGCCATT
This sequence comes from Nezara viridula, assembly GCA_928085145.1. Lineage (NCBI taxonomy): Eukaryota > Metazoa > Arthropoda > Insecta > Hemiptera > Pentatomidae > Nezara > Nezara viridula. Next base: position 103,488,199 of record OV725080.1, on the reverse strand, counting down.
GTAATATAGTTATTTTTTAGCCAATGAAAACGGTGAGGAAGCTATGCTGATCTTGGCTGGCGTTTTTCTTATCACATTAGGTGATGAATAACCGAAACATTATTTTTAAAACGAAAATACACATGCTCTTTTTTGAAACGAATCTTGACAAATGTCCATTTTTAGTCCTTTAGAAGCTTTTACAACCTCGTCATGAAAAGTGGGTTCTAAGTTGTATTGAATGGGGGTAGATTTCTTTCTTTTTTTCTTGTATGGGATGTTAATGAGACGCGAAATCAAAGTTTTCGACCTGGCATCCCCCTCCCCTCTGGATCACTTTAGAAAGTCGCAAAAAACTGCTATATATTTTCGCACTTCTTTCGTTTTTTTTTTCTCATTTTGACCATGAAAAAGCACATATTTGGCAAAAAACGTTCAATACATTTTTAAACTAGATTAAATATGCTACAATTTTAGACCAAAGCAGGTTCGTTAAATATAATAAGTTTTGAGATTCAGGTTTTCAGTTTTGGAAATTTGTCGAACTTTAAAATTTTAAGCTATTTTTCATGTTTGATCATATGCAATTGTCTTTATATCTTCAATAACCTGTCTTGTGTGATTCAGTGAAGTAATTTTTTATTAATTTTAACATTTTGAAGGAGGTAAATACAGAAAGGTAGCTAGGAAGTGCTGACCGCAAAAGAATGATTAGAGCAATTTCAAGTCGGTGTAGTACTGGGTAATATGCGTATCTCTTGATGTTCTGAAAACAAAACGTAATGCGCAATTCATTAGGCGTTTAAGTTTGGTCTCGAAATCTCCCGAGAGTCCATAGTCGAAGTGGGAGACTAGGAGTTGATGGGACTTATATGGAAGGAGATAACGAAGACGATAGAACTGTTTTAGGTTGGAGATAGTGTGACGAGAAATTTGAGGGATGTTTGGTTCCAGAAGAGGGTTTGATCAAATGTAACATCTAGATTTTTAACGGTAGTATGAAATAATAGGTGAGTTGTTCAGGAGAAGATTGGGAAATACCGAGAAGGATTTGAGAAGTTAGGGGAGGAGGGTCCAATCAAGATGGCTATCGTTTTCTCGGTGTTCAGAGTGAGCCTGATGAGGTTTGCCCAAGCACTTATTCTATTAATATCTTCTTGGAGTTTTAGAACGGCATCTGAGGAATCGGTCGGATTGAAGGAGAGGTAAATTTGAACGTCGTCGGTATACAGGTGGTATTGAAAAGGGTGGGAGATAAGAAAGAGCCTTATGGGACGCCTCTGGACAAGGGTAGAGAATCCGATGGGGGGCTATTATGGATTACAACATACTGAGAGCGATCGGTAAGGAAGGATTGGAAACAATTAAGGGCACTAGAAGAAAAGGAGATATTTTTTAGTTTGGTTAGGAAGATGTTGTAGTCTACTGAATCAGAAGCTTTGGAGAAGTCAAGAAGAAAAAAAAAGTGATCAGGTTAAAATTAAAAGGGCCGGAGACAAAGTCAGCGATAAGGTCATCAGCAGAAGGAAAGGAACTGAACTGAGTTTCAGGTGTGTTACAAATGGTCAGTTTTTTTAGGATAGCCCACTTGGCCTTGGATTTTGGTGTGTTGGATAAGGAATGATGGAAATAACGGGATTTGGCTCGGCGTATAGCAGACTGAGTGATGTTTCGAAGTTGCTTGAAGGCGATATTGTCTTCCGGGAGTTGGGTACGTTTAAACTGCCGTCTTGCAGCATCTCTTCTTCTCATGCACTCTCTTGGAGTGGGTGTCTGCCAAGGAGCAGGGGGATTTCGGATAGTTCTAGTTAGGAGAGGAGTATGACAGTTGAGGATGGCATGAAGATAGTTGGTAAGGATTTCTTCCATGGCGTCAATGGATTTTAAGGAATAGATGGGGTCCCAATGGGTAGCGTCGAGATTCTTCATAGGTGAGGAAATTGAGGTTTCGGAAGGATATAGTTCGAGAAGAAAAAATGGGACTGGAATGTTGTAGGATATTTTGATAAGATCATGGGAAGACAGAAACGGGACCGGGAGCTGCGATGCTGCGAAGAGTTTATCCAGGGAATCCAAGATAAAGAGATCAAGCCAGGACTCTGAGGACCGGATATGATGGGAAGGATTATAGGGTTCTACATAAAGGCTGAGGAATTGGAGGAGGCTGGTCAGGTAAAATTGGTCAGAGGACGATATCATTAAATTGGTATTGAAGTCTCCGGAGAGGAGCTTTTAAAGGTTTTCCGAGAAGTAGGAAAGGTAGCATTTTGAAGAGAATAATTATAGATATGATAAAGGAACAGAAAAATGGATGGCAGTGCGGCTTTAATCAGTCTGACGGGGATGTTATCGGGACCATAATCGTTGATATGGGACTTATGTATATATATATATATATATAGTATTTATATAATAAAGTTCACTACGTCTGTAACCTACATATGATACAAAATATAAATAGTCACTTGGTCCCGGTCAAAAAAAAAAAAAAGAAATATATATATATACACATATACACATACATACATACATACATACATACAAACATACATACATATTCTTTTTCTTAGGATCTTAAGATCCATTCAGTACATATAGAACTTAATTTTAGCAATATTTTGATCATTTATTTTCACATATTCATGCAATCTATTGAAAAAAACGCTGCAAATTATTTCACAATGGTTTATTATTTGCAAACAATTATACATCTAAAGTAACATTACCTTCCTAGTTACAGAGACAAATAAATAAAAGGTGATTCCAATTATTGGACTAAACATTTTTTTTTTAATCAGTAGTAATATGCTAAAAAAAAAAAAAAAGCATTACTTCAGTAACACATTCAAAATTCAAAACAAAGGATATAATCTTTCCAGTAGATTATTGCAGATTACTGCATTACTAATTTCCGTAAACTTTTAAATAACATTATCGACAAAAAAGTGTATACTTTTTGTGTTATTCGGAATTTATTTTACCATCCCTCATAACTTTTTGTCCAGTTTCTTTTCGCTGAAGTATGTTATATAGATAAATTTAAAGGGCGTCGAGAAGTAGACTTTAGCGAAGTTTCATTGAAATCGGTACATTCGTTTAGGCGCTACTATCAACGCAGTCTCTAGCAACGCAGGTTTTTCGGTCGCCATCTTAAGGAATTTTATGAAAGGAAAAGATGGATAGGAGGATCATCTTCGGGTGATCTCTAATTTAAATCCAAATTTGAAAACAAATCTTTCCAGTATTTTCGGAGAAAATGCGCGGACGGCGTACGGCGGATGGACAAACATTTTTTTATTCGTTTTTCGGATTCTACATATCCTGAAACGTAAAACCTCAAATTTTGAGAGGGGTTTAAGCTTTTGAATTTTTTGGTCGATCACAGTGGTTCATTATTGAAAATGATAAACCAAAACAAATAACAGATCTACTTAGAATCCACAGAAAATAATTATTGCCCCACTAAAATTACTTACAATATAAAATTAAATTCTAAGGAAAATAGAGACTAAATTGTAGTTACAATTGTTGAAAATTGATAACTACATCCAACTATTCATCTAATAATAGTTAAATATAATGAATATCATTTTTCAAAAATTTTAAGCACAATTTCTTCTCTAGTTTCCTTTCTAATTGATTTATAAACAATCTGAAAAATTTACCTAAAAGGAATGTTATACATTAGTCTGTTTTTTGTTAAAGAATCATGCAATGCAAAACTTTGTTGTTAAGAAATCGTTTATTTTTCTAAATTACAGTTTTATTAAGATAATTGGAGGTCATATAAAATCATGACCCAGTTACTCCACTGCAACTAATCCAACAGTGTCTAAAAAAATTTATAGTTTATACATTTCCTTCTTATCCATTCTGCACCACAATATCTTACACAATATCAGCTGCTCGCTATATAGTGTTTCTCTCTTCCAATTTCTTTTTGCTCTCATGATAATTTCCAGTATTGGTCGTAATGATTGTGAAAAAATTACTCTTGTATGATTCATTTCAAGGACTTTCAGTAATAATTTTTAAGATAGTTGTCGAAGTTACAGCCCAAGCTTGTGTCTCTGTCAATTTCTGCAAGGTGTGCTTTCTGCAAAGGAAGCACAAAAAACAAATGGACTTTTTGAAGTTTTTCAAACACTTTTTACCATAAATCGTTTATAAATTATTCAGTGCAGTAAATTTATGTTTTATTTATCCTAACTATTCCTTAAACCACATAACCTTAGGGATTATTTTATTGTTCCTTTTTTAGGAAAGTCAAGCCCAAAGTGATAAAATTGAAGGGAAAATAGCCAAGCTGCATGATCAGATTCATCAGCTTACTTCAGAATACTATAAAATGGAGGAAGAAGGAAACAGTGAATTGGATAATAATATTAAAGAAATTTCAGATTTGCGAGCTCAAGTTGCATCTCAGGAAAGAAAACTGTTTATGTTAAAAAACAAAGTGGAACAAAAACAAAAATCAGCTGATTGTAAACCATGTAGCTGATCCAAGAATAGTCCTTCCTAGTGATATTTTATAAAATCCACTATTTAAGATTTTTATTGCTGAATTTTTATAGATATATCTGAAAAACATTTATATAATAAAACACTTAAATTGATTTCTTTGGCTATCATCTGTGTAAATTATCTTTCAATTTTTTAAGTATTTTGCTGCAAATAAATAATAAACAAAATTAGTCAGGATTGCCATTTGTCATATATTTAAAAAAAAATTATTAATATTCTAAATGTATGATCATTTGATGCTGTTCTACCAGATGGGTACACCTACAGGGTGGCGACAGACCTGGAAAACAGGAAAAACCTGGAAAAGTCAGGGAATTTTCAAAACCTAGAAAAGTCAGGGAAAAATTGTTAAAGTCAGGGAATTTTTGTAAATTCGAAAATATTCTTTTTAAATTGGAATTAATACACAGTGGATTAATATAACGACCTTAAGAGACCGGGTAAATTTCGTTGTTATAATGTATGATTGTTATAGATGACCGGACCATCTTTATATTTATATCGTTATATACCCTATATCTATCCACTTGTCACAGTCAATAACAGTCCTGGCCATTATATTAGAATCAAACAAGGGTAATGAATAAAATGTAAGCGAAATGAAGTTAAAACAGTGCGTTTTAAAAAAGAAAAATATAACAATATTATTTACTATCTGTAAGTATACATCTATTGGTTGGCTAAATAAAGGAGAACGTTGGCAGCTTCACATAATTCATGCTTAATTAGAGTTGTAATATGCGAATGAGCAAACTGTTGTCTGACCGCTTGGATTTTAAAACGCATTTTGGTCCTTAATTTAGTGATGATTGTTATGCATATCAACAGAATATATAAGAGCTATGTAATATGTTTATACATCCTATTTCTGTTATTAAATACTTAAATTAGCCGAAAACAAAGCATTGAAAAGATAAAAAGCACTTAGCTTGTGAGTGGTAGATACTATTAGGGAAATACGACTTCGACTCTCTGAGCTTTAACAGTCGTTTAATCTTCTTACATATTAACGTGTATGTATGAGGTACATATTAACGTACATGTATGAGGTTTTACACAGCTTTAGTCCCCTCAGGTCCAGTCAATGAATGCCCGAAAAGGGGGTAATAGAAAGAAGTGGCGGAGATTCAAATTTATTTTTCTTCAAAATTCGCCATAGTTGAAGATAGATATCTCGCTAACTAAGTGAGGTAGCGAAAAAATGTACAGAATCAATCATATTGCAAATTGTATCAGCTTTAATTTTGTATAGAACGTCTTTGTTGTTGTGATGAATAGTTTTCCTGATATAAGTAAAACCCCGAAAAAAGTTACCTTCTAGGGTCCTCCTCTCCTCTCCCCTCCCCCCACCCACCACCTGGCTTACCACCTAGGATTGGGGACTTTTAGTATTTTTATTTCTTTGATAGTCAAACAATCTACCAAAGTCAAAAATTGTGTCCTTGCCATTTCCTTTTTAATCATTCATTGACTGAACTACTCAGCCATCTTGCCTCACAGTTGGTAACCTATGTATAATTATTGTTCTGTTTGTGGAAATAAAAAAAACTAATTTGCCTTACATTAAAATAAGAATAGCTTTAGCTCAGTTTATTTCATAATAGATAAAAGCGTCAAGTATCAACTTTTACATTCTCTTACTTTATGAAAATAAAGTGCTTAAAGTATTAGTAAATAGGCGATAAAAATAAAATAATTAAGGTCAGTTTTCAAAAAAAAAAATCCTATCATATTTTAAAAATGCTTCCTCTTGAGCATTATATTTGTTTTTTAAAAGACTGAACAGACTTTTTTTTACTCTAATCTTTCAATTTTCAATCATGTAAATTAAATAGCTATTATTATATATATATAGTTACAGTTATAAATTAATTAGTTATAAACTATATATTTTTAACATTTGTGTCCCTTGACATATTGGTCAGGGAAAACTTTCATTAAACAGGGAAAATTCAGAGAATAGTCAGGGAATTTTACTCTGACAATTTGGTAGCCACCCTGACCTAATTTGATTGTTTTTTTTTTTTTGTCCTTATTAGTAATTTCAGTGATTTACAGTTTGGTTCAGTATAGTTACTGTATTATCATCTTATTATCTAATTATATTATATTTAATATATATTGCTATTGAATTTATATTAGATAGTTTAGAATAAAGTTCAAGTTAATAATTAACAAAATGATGTGATGGCTGGCCAACAATAGTTTTGGCTCCCATACTCACAACATAAACATGGAAATCAACAACAGTTTATATTTTTATATTATTATACCTAACCTTTCTCAGTATCTAGTAATTAAAAAAACACTGTTCCCTTATTAAACAGAGTTGGGAAAACATTATCTGTCATTAGCATCTAAAAACTTTAGCTAAATTAGCAACAACAACAACAGATACATATTTAAAAATCAACTGTTGGCTGTTTGCCCGAAGAGAATTCTTGTAGCTAAATTAACTATTAACAAAAATAGGCAACTAATTTTTAGTTATAACTATTTATTAGCTACATCTTTAGCTAACTACTACATAGATTTATCTATAGTTACGACTAAAAACTTGTGGATAAATTCTTGATAAAAAAAACCAACACATGAACAACAGTATTCCAGCTAAAGTCTTAAATAAATAATCTGAAGTTGTCTATTATGTTTTTATTCGTTATTAGAATTCTTCAAATAAAATTTTGAATAATTGCATTGTGAATTTCTTTGAGCAAGCATTTTAGAATTTTGCAAGGAATATTTGTTACTTTTCAGATTTTTTTTATAATTTTATATAAGGGTCCACTATTATGTTGTAGGTGTCCATTTTTATTGTTACAACTAACAACTTGTGCATAAATTCTTACAAAAAAAACAACACAGTTCCATCTAAAGCCTTAAATAAATAATCTGAAGTTATCTATTACCTGTTTATTATTTTTTCGAAATATTCAAATAAAAGTTCGAATAATTGAATAGCTTTTTTTTTTTTAACAAAATTTACAACTGTATAAAAATAAAATCAGTAAATAAGCACACATTAGAAATAATGACATGAATAGACTTGAACTGATACTACCCAATGGTAGCACCCCCTATTTAATTCTAGGTAAGAAGATCACGAGGCCATCTTCTTTTAAAACGCCTAGGAGGATTATCTTATCAAGAATCGAGGAAAAAGCAAGGCTGAAAACAAGTGGATTCAGATGGGACTGGAGTTTATCATTAAAATTATGGTCCTACAACTTGATGTGAAGTCCTGACCTTCAGCTCTAGCTTCCACCAGTTATTATGATCCCAGAGTTCCTCACTTGCAGCATGGACCTGTTGTCCAGCAGGCCATTCTATCATTTGCAATAGCTAGAGTACATTAGAGAGAGGATGTGTCATATGTAGGTAGGGCTATTGACTACAAACAACATTATATGATACTCCGCCATACCTTTGACAACATGGAACACTTACAGGCATCTATGGTTCCTTTACCTCTGTTGGAACTGTAATGATGCGGATACATTAGAATAGAATAGAAAATAACTTTATTCTGGGACAAAGTCCCTTTAGAATAACAAAATAGAACATAATTAAAATACTACATCTGGCCAAAATAAAACAATAATAAAAAAGAGAAAGTAAAGAAAATATTAGTTGAACAAGCTATATACAAAAACAAAAAACAAAAATCTATATACAAAACACTTAAAACTATGATAAAACACTTAAGACTTTGTACAGTAGGAAATATTATAATAATACTCTTTTGAAAAATGAAATAATAAAAAATAAATTGAATTCTTCTTTAAAATGAGGTGTGTTTCTGCTAACAAAGAAAAGACAAAGCTGACAATATAAAATATCAGTGTCTTTAAATAATGATTAATATGTATACTCATCATTGTCAAATGCTAGAGGTATTTAATTAAATACCAATAAAAAATAATAATAAATAAAAAAAAAATAGATGTGGTCAGTGGCATTAAGAGCCGGAAGATATTGTAATATCCCTAGTGAAGTTCACAGTATAGAATAGTCATTTGATGATGACTAGAATATCGAAAGTTTAGCAAGTATCTGACTGTTTTTGTGATAGGAATTGGAATAGGAGGGATTTGAATGTGGATATGGAAGGGGAATGCCGAATTTTGATAGGTAGAGAATTCCAGAAATTGACAGCGCGAGCTATAAAGGAATTCTGAAATGAGGCAGATCTGTGTGAAGGGATGTAAAGGTCAGAAGGTCGAGATCTTGTTGAAAGGGAATGGACTGAGGACTTGAATTGGAGAAGGTTGTAGGCGTAAGAAGGACGATGGTTATTGATGATTTGATAGAGGAACGTACCTAGGAAATATTGTCTTCTAAAGGAAGGGGAAGAGCCACCTTACATGTTGTAATGTGATTACTATCATCCTATTTTAGTTTTATTAAAATTTGATCAGATTATTGTGATTTTGTCTTATAAACTAGTAATAAACACATTTTTTAGTGATCCCAGTAAAATGAGAATAAAAAAATCTTGTGGCAGTGAATCTAAGGAAAATGATCAGGTAAAAATTTGAATAAATTCAAAATCTTTTAGTTCAATATTAATATTTTTTTAAACTTTAGATCTATGAAAAACTGGAAAACGTAATCTCAAAAAGAAGTCCACAAACGGATCGTTCAGAGCTACTTCCATATTATTATGGTCTGATGCAAAGAATTAGAGAAATAGCCAATAGTGTTGAATCTGGGTGTGAAATTTATGATCCAATGATTGAAAAGATGGTAGAAGACTTACAGGTACTGTATAACTTTGTATAACTTGTATGAATTGTAAAATGCCCCTATGCAGAATAAAAAAATTGTACCTATTTAGTTTTACAACCAATACAATTCTGATATCCTAGTCCAGGTCAAATTACTCATTGAAAGGGACTTCATCTGTTATAGTTGCTCAAATTTGTAAAAAGAGTGATTAGTTTCTTTATCAAATAAATTATTACTGTTAAAAACATTATTAGTCATAACAATAACCATAGTCATAGCCATTTCATTCTGAGATAATACAAGTAACAACACCTGAATTCCTGCAATTGATGATCTTGAAATATAAATTCAATTTATAGAGCATAAATATTTCTGTTATAAATTTAGATATTGATCTTATTAGTAATTACATTTTAAATTTACAGTTGGATATCATGGCTGAAGGAAAAGTAGATGCATCAGAGATCAGCCACACCAACAAAAGAAGTTGGCTTTGTGCTTTGGAGAAAAAAATTGAAAAGTTGATGGAAGCTGTGAGTTTTACAAACTTTATTCGTTAGCTTACTGAGCTTTAACGAAGGGCTATATGCATAGGCGCAGACTTTTCGTTCTGGTAGGGGACCCCCTTGATGGACCCTCCAAAAAACATTTGTAGCTCTTCAATAGACACGATGTTATGTTATGTTATGCACTACCACTTTGAATGGTCCTTCGTATCGTATAGCTGTTGTAGGCCATTCGTATCGTAGGGCCATTCGTATCGTATAGCTGTTGTAGGACCATTAAGATAAGGATAGATAGATTTACAACAGATAGCATCAGACAGCACCACTATTGCGAAGGGGTAGTCTTGTCAGTCCTTGACCCCTCCACCTTACGTTCATTACAAAAAATTACCAAATACAACCTTTAGAATATATATTACGAGCCTTTTTTTTTTTTAATTTGTCGACTTTTTTGTCTCTTCAGTACATCGATTAAGCAAACTTTCTATTTTCGATGTTATTTATAGACACATATTACCTCAATCAATTTTTGTTTCCATTATATATTTCTAATATTATTTATGAGAAGGAGTTGATCGGGAGGTGCGGTCAAATAAATACTAAATTAAAATATAGTAATTATTTAATTTCTCATATTATATCAATGGTCAACCATCTCTACATCATTATAAAATTATTTATGATTATTGTGTTTATATATTGCCTGTTTTTGTTTTTTTAACTTCGAGAATTATCACTATTAATGCTTTTCAGTTTGGATATCCTAAATTAAAGAAGTTGATTAACGTAAGTTGATAACTTTGTTTTAATTGTGACACTTTACTAGTACCAAAGGGCAGTGATATAGGCTGAGTTCAGGAATGACCTGGTGAATTTCAGTGGAAAGTTACAATTCCATGAAGGTTTCAAAGCACATAAAAAATAAAAGATATATAAATAAATACATACCTACTGATTTGTTGAATTTCACAACAGATATAAAATGGGCAAATCGCTAAACTCATCGTTTCGCCTAGTTTAGAAACGGATCAGATGTCATCCATGAGTCAGTGCTGACTTTATAAATTTACCCATATAGATAGAAAATTAACTGAATATAAATATGTAATGTAAATATAGATATAACAACACTGTGATTTCATCCAGCTCACTAACAGATCCAGGATTAAATTTTTTTGGGGAGGGAGACTACAGCCCAAAAGATTTTTTTTTTAAATATATTAGGATAATGACTTCGGAAGAAAAAAAGAAACTAACTAACTATATGAAATGGTCTTTAAGTGATTGTTGAAGTCCTACTAACTCTAATTAGACGAACATATACTTTTTATATTTTATATACATTTTATAAGATATTTTTTCCATAAAATATGGTGTATTTTACCATTTTGGAGAGGGAAGCTTTAGCCCGAAAGCACCACCCACCTGTAGATCTGCCCGTGATCCAGCGGATTCATTGACCCAAAAAGCCATTGTAACCACTGTGTCATTATAATTAGAGACTCTAAATTCCATCAATGAGTTGAGGAACCTGCCCAAATATTTATATGTTTGTGGGAAATATTGTTTGCTATATCTCTTGAAACTGATATCTCAGGATTTGGCTAAATTTTATTATATCCGAATTATTTCACAAGTCGATTGTTACATTGTTTATCTCACTTTCATAAAACTAAGAAGGAATTTTTCATTTTCTATAGAATTATACAGATTCTATGTTACTTTTTTATTAAATATATATTGAACAAAAGCTACATTGTCAGAGATTTAGTAATGGGGACATACTATAGTAAAAAAAAATCCTATTGCAGGATAGATATATTTTAGTTCAAAATAAATCAAAAACGGTCCTATTGAATTTTATATTAAAAATCTACTACTCAAGATGGACATAGATCTGTTGAGAATTCTGTTTTCCCTTAAACAAAATAAGAAAAGGTAAATCCAAAATAAACTAAGATGCAAGAAAAATCTTTCTTCACAGAAACTAAAGAACAGCCACAAAAAATAGATTGAAAATTTAAACTGCAACAGACCATGACTCACTCCGGATTGTAGATCTGTTGAGAATTCTGTTTTCCCTTAAACAAAATAAGAAAAGGTAAATCCGAAATAAACTAAGATGCAAGAAAAATCTTTCTTCACAGAAACTAAAGAACAGCCACAAAAAATAGATTGAAAATTTAAACTGCAACAGGCCATGACTCACTCCGGATTGTAAATCTGTTTAAATAAGTAATAACAATTGTGAATTGACTGCCAATATTTCAATTGCTAACTAAATACTATGTATCTCATCTGCCTACTGACTTGCATATTATCCAAATTAGAATGATCTAGAAAAAGGGATAAAAAAAAAAAAAAAAAAAAAACTCATCAATTTGAAGTTAGTCAAATATAGAAAAATCCAATATTACTTTCTAGTCAAACTAATCATAATCTATTAAATAATTTCATTTTTTATTATATTTACCAGTGACTAAAGGATATTAAGTATACTCAAGTGATAATTAGATATATTAATTAGTTAAATTTTATTTTTATTTATTTTAAGGCAGAAGAAAGGTTGTATCATTCCTATCATCTCACGATCTTATACAAATAACATATAATATCCGAACTCCTTCAATCCAGCCTCGAACTATCACCTAGATACCCTTACTCGAGAAAAAATATTACTTGACCTAGAAACCCTAGATTGGAATGGAATATATGCTTGCTCTTCTATTGACTCCATGGTTGACATTCTTACCACCAATCTTCTCAATATTCTCAATACACATGCTCCCCTCAAAACCTCTGCCTTTTGTCACCGGCCTGCTCCTTGGATGTGTTAGAAAATCAAAGATCTGCAGAAGAGGCGCGACGCTGCAAGAAGACGTTTTAGACGTACTAGGCTTGCAGATGACTACCAAGCGTTCAGGATGCTTCGGAATTTAGCACAGACAAGGATCCGGCGTGCAAAAGCTTCCTACTTCCATGAAACTCTTTCCTCAGCTCCTGATATCAAATCGAAATGGCTACTGCTTCCTAAACTTTCCATTTGTAATCCTTCCAGATCCCCTACCGCAGCCTTTCCTGTATCCTCCGATGATTTAAACTCTTATTTTATATCTGTCGCTAATACCTCTTCTCTACCTTCCTCTTCCAACTTTTCTCCAGAGATATCCTTTAACGACAATAACTTTTATTTTTCCGACATTTCTCCCACAGACCTGTTAACCGCGGTAATGAAATCCCACACCAATTCCATAGGGCCAGACGGCATCCCTGTCAAATTAATAAAAATATGTCTCCCTGAAATCCTTCCAGCTCTCCTTTTTATCTACAATTTCCCTCTTCAGAATTCAGTATTCCCTACCTCTTGGAAAAAAGCCATTGTTCTTCCTTTAAATAAAAAGCCTAATCCATCCTCACCCGAAGATTTCCGTCCAATTTCAATTCTTTCTAACCTCTCAAAGCCTCTTGAAAGACTGGTGCAATCCCAAGTCTCTAAGTTTCTCGAAAGGTCCAACCAATTTGATCCTCTCCAATCTGGTTTCCGTCCCGGCTATTCCACACAATCTGCCTTAATTAAAATTAACAACTACATTCAATCTGCAATAGATGATAGAAAATGAACTGTCCTTATACTCCTCAACTTCTCCAAAGCCTTCGATTCCATCAACCATTCCATCCTCTTCAACAAACTAAAATCATTATCTTTCTCCAATAGTTCCACCTCCTGGTTCCAATCTTTCTTCTCCCAACGCACCCAAGCAGTCTCCATACCCAATCAACCACTATCTGCCTACCTTCCTTTATTCTCCGGAGTTGCCCGGGGTTCAAGCATATCTCCTCTCCTTTTCAGCTCCTACATTAACGACCTTCATAATTCAATTCTCCATTGTTCCCACCACTTTTATGCAGATGATTCCCAGATCTACCTATCCTTTTCTCCCTCTGAGTTATTGGTAGCATTTGCCAAGATTCAAGAAGACCTTGATCGAATCAGTGCCTGCGCAAATGTAAATGGATTAAATTTAAATAATGCCAAAACACAGGCCATTGTCATTGGTTCCAAGCCCCTTATTAGATCCCATACTGACTTTCCCATATTACACCTTAATGACCAGCCAATTTCCTTCTGCTCCTCTGTTAAAAATTTAAGATTTTTCATAGATCAAACCCTCTCCTGGAACTACTATATTTCTCACATTTCCCGTAGGACAATTTCTACCCTTAAACTATTTCATCGCTTCCGCCATCTCCTACCTCAACATACCCGTAGACTCCTAATTTCCGCTCTCATCTTCCCCCACTTTGACTACAGCTGTGTGGTGTATGATGGCCTCTCGGTGGAGCTCCGTGATAGACTGAAAAGATTATTGAATAGCTGTGTAAGATTTGTTATCGGTGCCCCGAGGTACTCCCATGTCTCTCACCACTACACTGAGTTAAGGTGGCTCTTCCCCTCCTTTAGAAGACAATATTTCCTAGGTACGTTCCTCTATCAAATCATTAACAACCATCGTCCTTCTTATGCCTACAACCTTCTCCAATTCAAGTCCTCAGTCCATTCCCTTTCAACAAGATCTCGACCTTCTGACCACTACATCCCTTCGCACAGATCTGCCTCATTTCAGAATTCCTTTATAGCTCGCGCTGTCAATTTCTGGAATTCTCTACCTATCAAAATTCGGCATTCCCCCTCCATATCCACATTCAAATCCCTCCTATTCCAATTCCTATCCCAAAAACAGTCAGATACTTGCTAAACTTTTGATATTATACATTTACATATAAAGCACATAAATATAGGACTTCTCTGAGTAGAGGAGAATTGTTAAGAAGGCCAAGGCCCTTCATGGACAGTCATAGTAGAGTATAAATATTGTAATATCTCTATCTTTAGTAATAATAAGACTGAAAGATCACTTCAATATTGAAGTAAAACTTCTCAAAATAAATAAAAAGGCTATTAAAGAAAACAAATTTTAAATTTTAGTTAGTTATATTAAGTTGGAATTTATAATTATTAAAAAAACAAAATCATTTTCTTTCCCTAACAGTCTATCCAAACGATGGATATACATTGATATACACAATAATCTTACTTTTCTAAGATAAACACTATAAATGCCCATCTGTTTTATAAATATATACAACAAATTAATTTTTATTAAAACATTATTCTTACAAAAAAAGAAGGTAAATTTAAACAATACACAGAATCATAATAAAATATAAACTTCTAAACATTTAGTGGTAACATATCAAACATGTACTAAAAAAATTGACTGAGCGTGATTAAATACAACTACATTTAAAATAAAATAAATAAAAAAATGGTTAAGTTAAAATTCACATGTTTGTGTCAAACATGGCAACAGCTAGGAGAACATTTCTTCTTGAAAATTGCAATGAAATCAAAGGTGAAGATTTAGTAGCATAAGTTCTCAAAAGATATGATACTGTATTACTTATTATGTCTGGATTGTGATTTAAATTAACATCTTCAACCAATTTTGCGAAATCCCATAGTTTCACAGTACAATCCAAAGAACCGGAGGCTAAAATAGTTCCATCTCTGCTGAATGATAAACAATGTATAGGGCCCGAATGAGATACCATTTGAGCAAGTAAGTGTCCATGTGCTATATCCCACAACAGCAGACTATTATCTGAACCAGCTGAAGCCAGAAATCTTCCTTCTGTAGAAAAACTGAGAGCTAGTATGGCAGCCTTATGACCAGTCATTACTCTTACATCGTTGCCTGTAATACAATCCCAGAGCCTTATAGTTCTATCACTAGAGCCAGTGGCAACATAGTTACAATTTGGATGAAATTGGACTTTATCTACATCTGCAAAATGTCCAGAGAATATCCTGAGGGGCTGGTGGTGGTCTGTAGCCCATAGTCTTGCAGTTTTATCATGACTTGCAGTGACAAAATAATAACCATGAGGAGAAAATTTGACATCCCATACAGGGAAAACATGACCTCTATAGGCAACCAAACATGTCCATGTTAGAAGGCTCCACAGCCTAACTGTTGAATCTTCTGAGCATGATAATAAGAGTGTCTTATCAGGACTAAAAGAAACATTGTAAACAGGACCCAAATGACCATAAAGTACTCGGGAAGATTCAGCATTTCTCTCATCCATTATTCGCGCCCAAACATTCTCTGCTTCATAGTCAATGTCTTGTAACTGGTCCGCTGACTTCATTGCTTTGAGCTTTTGGGTCAGTAGACTCCAAACCTTCACTTTATTATTAGAAAACCCTACTGCTAAAATAGTTGAATCATCTGATATTTCAGCACAAATGACACTCTGAGCTGAGTTAAGCAATGTATAACAACAAATGGATGGTAAACTATCAACTCCTAAGTTCACCATTTTTGAAGCTTCTCTCAATGCTTTGATCTTTTCAGTTTTGTCATTATTCTTCAGTTCAGGAAACGGAATTTGATCCATGGGTGGAGCATTAGGATCAGTTTTAAATTTCTTATTAAAAAGAGATTCTTTTTTTGGTTTCTTCTTCTTAGGTTTATCACCACCTTCATCATCTTCAATGACAGTGTATTGGTAATCAGGCTCTCTTGGAAGGCCATAATATACTTTGGCTTTATTTTCTTGCCTTGTAGCTTCGCCAATCACTGAACCAGCAACTGAATCAATCTGAGAGTTTGTTCGAGCTACTCTTTCATACGTGTCGAAATGGAGATGCTCTTGGATAATTTTTAAAATAATGTTTTGTTTTTTCTTTAATAAATGCCTTTTTAATGTAGCTAGAGTGTCTCTAGATATTCTTATCATAAACTCATTCGACCTAAAAATTTCAGTAATCTCATTTCCATTTATTTGATATCTTTTGGTAAACATGGACAGCCGTTGCAAATCTTCTCTGTAATAATGTTCCTGATCTTTCCCAAATCTTTCCATCAATTTAATGGCCTCTGCTTCATGGCCATTATAAACCAATTCGAGATACATATGTACAAATACTGGATAGAGTATCTTTCCAAGCTCATGCTTAAAAGCATCGAAGGAAGAATCAACAAATTTTTTCAAGTCCATAAATGCATCTTCATATAAATCGGCATTTCCTTCAGACTTGTGGGTTGACAGAACACTACTTACTTTTGAATCAGACCTTTGTTTAAGGACATCAGAAACTTTGGCTTCTTTTTTTAACTGATCCTCTGTTTCTTTGAGATTGTATTTCTGTAAGACTTGAAGAACAGCAAGTAATGTGGTCCCATTAGGAGTTTCAACAGAATCAGGTTCTGCCTTAATCTGAACACTTGACAAATGTGAGATATGCTGAGCTGTTGACTCCATCTTGCACAAACATATGATGCTTTAAAGATTCATATAAAGATTAAAAGTTTCATTCAATAAGTAAACTACTTTAATTAACCTGTTCTACACCACTGGAATCACTGTCACTAGTACAATCTAGCATAAACATATTTAAACTACAGCCACCTAAACTTATATTAAATCAATTTATAATGGTCACATACAATTATTATCTTAACATTAGAATAAATCAAATATGTTTATAATTCTTATAATCGCGACAGTTGTGGCAGAACTAATCCAAACACAAGATTCAAACAAACTAGTAAAGCTCTTTTCCTTTGTCCACGAGTGAAGCTCTTTTCCTTTGTCCAGGAGTGAAGCCATTACAGAGTTTCCTTTGTCCTTTGCCAACTACAAATAGGTGTGTATATTACAGGGGGTTCCTTAATTGGAGGGAAACATTTATAGGAGTGATAGAAGACCTCAAGAACTACAAAAAAGTTTACATAAACATTGGTCAGATATTTGGCAGAAAAGTGGGAAATTTAAATATTGTGTTTTTTAAAGTTAATCTCGTTTTTGTTGAATAGTAAATGACTAAAAAAAATATTTATCTTAAGTAATTATCAATTACTTCATTGTAAACTAGGAAAATGTATTTAAAATGATAGTAGGGTTTGTCGTTATTAAAATCATTTATAGAGGGTTTTCGACCGCCTAAACCAGAGGTCTCCACTTTTAGGCCCATGGGCCATATTATTAAGATTTACACTAAGCCCCGCAGGCCGCATTGAGACTTACACTAATACAGTGACTAAATGGTAATAATAATAATAATATTAAGTCACATAATCCCGTGGCCATCCATGGCTTGTGATGAAAAAAAAAAATGCATGTTCTATAAATGATACTTCAGTTGTGAAATAAGCTTTCTACGAGAAATAACTTATGCAATAAATTTTGTAGTAACGTAGTCTTTGAGTGATCAATTAAATTTCATATTTTTTAAATAGCTTTTAAAATTGTATAATGAAATCAAAGAAACTCAGTCCGCCGGATTCTAGGTGCATGCGGGTCGTTGTTTGGAGACCCCTGGCCTAAACTAAGCCACGTTCTGTCTTAGCCAAGTAGATAAAATTTACTTCAAACTAAAATAGAGTTTTTATTGTTAAAACCACTTAAAGAGGACTTTTGAATGGCTAAACTAAGCCATTAAATTAAAAAATCATGAATGTTTTATTTTATCACCCTCCAAATATATTACAGATATCCCACTTATAGAAAAAATTTCCCGTTTAATAAGATTTATATTAATAAGTTGAGGTTTATTAGGGGGAAAAAAATTATGTAATTTTAAATCGTGTAACCTAATAGTTCCCGTGTTTTCAGCAAAAATAACTACAATAAATTATAGCAAAGATATAATTTATTTATTTTTTTGATGGCCTGGATTGTTTAATAATAAATATAAATGTATAATAATATTAATAATATTTATGTATAATAATAATAATAATATTGGCATGACACCTACTGCCATTACTTCGATTTCGTATAATTTTCAGTGAATTTAAATTAATTTTTACTCTGAGTTTGTATTTAAAAAATTCTTATTTGTGATTATGTTTATTTCTTTGGAAGTTCAACTAGCTCGTCGTGGTATCGATTTCATCCTTAAATATCAAAGTTAAACTTCACACATATTTTATATTAGAGTTAATTCGGAACAATCAAAAAGTCTAATTTTTCCTATTAATTATATGGAGATCTTCCCCACCCCTCCCAAGATATTTTATATCCCTCCTCTTTCTAAAAACAGTTCAAACGAAAGTATAATTTAAATATTCATAGATGATATTCAATTATACATACTGCGGTCTGTTCCATACTTCAACTTCATTCCATGCTTCATTTTGAAAATTCATAACCCCCTTCTAGGCACCCCTGTATTGAATCCATGACTACTGTAAGTACAAAAGGCCGTATGTAAATATTTCCAACTATGTAAATATTTTTACATACAGCGGTATGTAAATATTGTTTTATTTATCCTTCCTAAAAGGGACATTTTGTAGTCTGCAACTAATATAAGCAGTCTGCTATGATGGAAAATAGTACAAAGCAATAACATACGAAATTATACTAATAAATCATATAGAAACAAATTAGTTCTTATGCTAGTAATTAGTTCTAATTAATTAATTCGCGCTAACAATAGTGATATTAATGTTCAGTTTGCACATTATCGATTTTTTTTTTTTAAATTACGAATTACCAAATATGCAATCAGCAAATGAAAAACTTTCATATTTTAACAATGAACAAAGCTCGTGAATATCAAATCCGAATCGGAATCGGTCGGATTGAAGGAGAGGTAAATTTGAACGTCGTCGGTATACAGGTGGTATTGAAAAGGGTGGGAGATAAGAAAGAGCCTTATGGGACGCCTCTGGACAAGGGTAGAGAATCCAATGGGGGGCTATTATGGATTACAACATACTGAGAGCGATCGGTAAGGAAGGATTGGAAACAATTAAGGGCACTAGAAGAAAAGGAGATATTTTTTGGTTTGGTTAGGAAGATGTTGTAGTCTACTGAATCAGAAGCTTTGGAGAAGTCAAGAAGAAAAAAAAAGTGATCAGGTTAAAATTAAAAGGGCCGGAGACAAAGTCAGCGATAAAGTCGTCAGCAGAAGGAAAGGAACTGAACTGAGTTTCAGGTGTGTTACAAATGGTCAGTTTTTTTAGGATAGCCCACTTGGCCTTGGAGAGATGGAAATAACGGGATTTGGTTTGGCGTATAGCAGACTGAGTGATGTTTCGAAGTTGCTTGAAGGCGATATTGTCTTCCGGGAGTTGGGTCCGTTTAAACTGCTTTCTTGCAGCATCTCTTAGAGTAGGTGTCTGCCAAGGAGCAGGGGGATTTCGGATGGTTTTAGTTAGGAGAGAAGTATGACAGTTGAGGATGGCATGAAGATTGAAAAAAACGCTGCAAATTATTTCACAATGGTTTATTATTTGCAAACAATTATACATCTAAAGTAACATTACCTTCCTAGTTACAGAGACAAATAAATAAAAGGTGATTCCAATTATTGGACTAAACATTTTTTTTTAATCAGTAGTAATATGCTTAAAAAAAAAAAAAGCATTACTTCAGTAACACATTCAAAATTCAAAACAAAGGATATAATCTTTGCAGTAGATTACTGCAGATTACTGCATTACTAATTTCCGTAAGCTTTTAAATAACCATATATGGTATGTATACATATATGTATACATTATCGACAAAAAAGTGTATACTTTTTGTGTTATTCGGAATTTATTTTACCATCCCTCATAACTTTTTGTCCAGTTTGTTTTCGCTGAAGTATGTTATATAGATAAATTTAAAGGTGCGTCGAGAAGTAGACTTTAGCGAAGTTTCATTGAAATCGGTACATTCGTTTAGGCGCTACTATCAACGCAGTCTCTAGCAACGCAGGTTTTTCGGTCGCCATCTTAAGGAATTTTATGAAAGGAAAAGATGGATAGGAGGATCATCTTCGGGTGATCTCTAATTTTAAATCCAAATTTGAAAAAAATCTTTCCAGTATTTTCGGAGAAAATGCGCGGACGGCGTACGGCGGATGGACAAACATTTTTTTATTCGTTTTTCGGATTCTACATATCCTGAAACGTAAAACCTCAAATTTTGAGAGGGGTTTAAGCTTTTGAATTTTTTGGTCGATCACAGTGGTTCATTATTGAAAATGATAAACCAAAACAAATAACAGATCTACTTAGAATCCACAGAAAATAATTATTGCCCCACTAAAATTACTTACAATATAAAATTAAATTCTAAGGAAAATAGAGACTAAATTGTAGTTACAATTGTTGAAAATTGATAACTACATCCAACTATTCATCTAATAATAGTTAAATATAATGAATATCATTTTTCAAAAATTTTAAGCACAATTTCTTCTCTAGTTTCCTTTCTAATTGATTTATAAACAATCTGAAAAATTTACCTAAAAGGAATGTTATACATTAGTCTGTTTTTTGTTAAAGAATCATGCAATGCAAAACTTTGTTGTTAAGAAATCGTTTATTTTTCTAAATTACAGTTTTATTAAGATAATTGGAGGTCATATAAAATCATGACCCAGTTACTCCACTGCAACTAATCCAACAGTGTCTAAAAAAATTTATAGTTTATACATTTCCTTCTTATCCATTCTGCACCACAATATCAGCTGCTCGCTATATAGTGTTTCTCTCTTCCAATTTCTTTTTGCTCTCATGATAATTTCCAGTATTGGTCGTAATGATTGTGAAAAAATTACTCTTGTATGATTCATTTCAAGGACTTTCAGTAATAATTTTTAAGATAGTTGTCGAAGTTACAGCCCAAGCTTGTGTCTCTGTCAATTTCTGCAAGGTGTGCTTTCTGCAAAGGAAGCACAAAAAACAAATGGACTTTTTGAAGTTTTTCAAACACTTTTTACCATAAATCGTTTATAAATTAATCAGTGCAGTAAATTTATGTTTTATTTATCCTAACTAATCCTTAAACCACATAACCTTAGTGATTATTTTAAAATTATTTTATTGTTCCTTTTTTAGGAAAGTCAAGCCCAAAGTGATAAAATTGAAGGAAAAATAGCCAAGCTGCATGATCAGATTCATCAGCTTACTTCAGAATACTATAAAATGGAGGAAGAAGGAAACAGTGAATTGGATAATAATATTAAAGAAATTTCAGATTTGCGAGCTCAAGTTGCATCTCAGGAAAGAAAACTGTTTATGTTAAAAAACAAAGTGGAACAAAAACAAAAATCAGCTGATTGTAAACCATGTAGCTGATCCAAGAATAGTCCTTCCTAGTGATATTTTATAAAATCCACTATTTAAGATTTTTATTGCTGAATTTTTATAGATATATCTGAAAAACATTTATATAATAAAACACTTAAATTGATTTCTTTGGCTATCATCTGTGTAAATTATCTTTCAATTTTTTAAGTATTTTGCTGCAAATAAATAATAAACAAAATTAGTCAGGATTGCCATTTGTCATATATTTAAAAAAAAATTATTAATATTCTAAATGTATGATCATTTGATGCTGTTCTACCAGATGGGTGCACCTACAGGGTGGCGACCGACCTGGAAAACAGGAAAAACCTGGAAAAGTCAGGGAATTTTCAAAACCGAGAAAAGTCAGGGAAAAATTGTTAAAGTCAGGGAATTTTTGTAAATTCGAAAATATTCTTTTTAAATTGGAATTAATACACAGTGGATTAATATAACGACCTTAAGAGACCTGGTAAATTTCGTTGTTATAATGTATAATTGTTATAGATGACCGGACCATCTTTATATTTATATCGTAATATACCCTATATCTATCCACTTGTCACAGTCAATAACAGTCCTGGCCATTATATTAGAATCAAACAAGGAATTTTTCATTTTCTATAGAATTATACAAATTCTATGTTACTTTTTTATTAAATATATATTGAACAAAAGCTACATTGTCAGAGATTTAGTAATGGGGACATACTATAGTAATTTTAGTGCTAAATTGCAAAAACAGATCTATTTTAGAGCAAAATTGCAGGATAGATATATTTTAGTTCAAAATAAATCAAAAACGGTCCTATTGAATTTTATATTTAAAATCTACTACTCAAGATGGACATAGATCTGTTGAGAATTCTGTTTTCCCTTAAACAAAATAAAAAAAGGTAAATCCGAAATAAACTAAGATGCAAGAAAAATCTTTCTTCACAGAAACTAAAGAACAGCCACAAAAAATAGATTGAAAATTTAAACTGCAACAGACCATGACTCACTCCGGATTGTAGATCTGTTTAAATAAGTAATAACAATTGTGAATTGACAGCCAATATTTCAATTGCTAACTAAATACTATGTATCTCATCTGCCTACTGACTTGCATATTATCCAAATTAGAATGATCTAGAAAAAGGAATAAAAAAAAAAAAAAACTTCATCAATTTGAAGTTAGTCAAATATAGAAAAATCCAATATTACTTTCTAGTCAAACTAATCATAATCTATTAAATAATTTCATTTTTTATTATATTTACAAGTGACTAAAGGATATTAAGTATACTCAAGTGATAATTAGATATATTAATTATTTAAATTTTATTTTTATTTATTTTAAGGCAGAAGAAAGGTTGTACCATTCCTATCATCTCACGATCTTATACAAATAACATATAATATACGAACTCCTTCAATCCAGCCTCCAACTATAACCTTCCGTCACCTAGATACCCTTACTCGAGAAAAAATATTACCTGACCTAGAAACCCTAGATTGGAATGGATTATATGCTTGCTCTTCTATCGACTCCATGGTTGACATTCTTACCACCAATCTTCTCAATACTCTCAATACCCATGCTCCCCTCAAAACCTCTGCCTTTTGTCACCGGCCTGCTCCTTGGATGTGTCAGGAAATCAAAGATCTGCAGAAGAGGCGCGACACTGCAAGAAGACGTCTTAGACGTACTAGGCTTGCAGATGACTATTAAATGTTCAGGGTGCTTCGGAACTTAGCACAGACAAGGATCCGGCGTGCGAAAGCTTCCTACTTCCATGAAACCCTTTCCTTAGCTCCTGATATCAAATCAAAATGGCTACTGCTTCGTAAACTTTCCATTTGTAATCCTTCCAGATCCCCTACCGCAGCCTTTCCTGTATCCTCCGATGATTTAAACTCTTATTTTATATCTGTCGCTAATACCTCTTCTCTACCTTCCTCTTCCGGCTTTTCTCCAGAGATATCCTTTAACGACAGTAACTTTTATTTTTCCGACATTTCTCCCACAGACCTGTTAACCGTGGTAATGAAATCCCACACCAATTCCATAGGGCCAGACGGCATCCCTGTCAAATTAATAAAAATATGTCTCCCTGAAATCCTTCCAGCTCTCCTTTTTATCTACAATTTCCCCCTTCAGAATTCAGTATTCCCTACCTCTTGGAAAAAAGCCATTGTTGTTCCTTTAAATAAAAAGCCTAATCCATCCTCACCCGAAGATTTCCGTCCAATTTCAATTCTTTCTAACCTCTCAAAGCCTCTTGAAAGACTGGTGCAATCCCAAGTCTCTAAGTTTCTCGAGAGCTCCAACCAATTTGATCCTCTCCAATCTGGTTTCCGTCCCGGCTATTCCACACAATCTGCCTTAATTAAAATTAACAACGACATTCAATCTGCAATAGATGATAGAAAATGAACTGTCCTTATACTCCTCGACTTCTCCAAAGCCTTCGATTCCATCAACCAATCCATCCTCTTCAACAAACTAAAATCATTATCTTTCTCCAATAGTTCCACCTCCTGGTTCCAATCTTTCCTCTCCCAACGCACCCAAGCAGTCTCCATACCCAGTTAACCACTATCTGCCTACCTTCCTTTATTCTCCGGAGTTGCCCAGGGTTCAAGCATATCTCCTCTCCTTTTCAGCTCCTACATTAACAACCTTCAAATTCAATCCTCCATTGTTCCCACCACCTTTATGCAGATGATTCCCAGATCTACCTATCCTTTTCTCCCTCTGAGTTATTGGTAGCATTTACCAAGATTCAAGACGACTTTGATCGAATCAGTGCCTGGGCAAATGTAAATGGATTAAAGTTAAATAATGCCAAAACTCAGGCCATTGTCATTGGTTCCAAGCCCCTTATTAGATCCCATATTACACCTTAATGACCAGCCAATTTCCTTCTACTCCTCTTTTAAAAATTTAGGATTTTTCATAGATCAAACCCTCTCCTGGAACTACTATATTTCTCACATTTCCCGTAGGACAATTTCTACCCTTAAACTATTTCATCACTTCCGCCATCTCCTACCTCAACATACCCGTAGACTCCTAATTTCCGCTCTCATCTTCCCCCACTTTGACTACAGCTGTGTGGTGTATGATGGCCTCTCGGTGGAGCTCCGTGATAGGCTGAAAAGATTAATGAATAGCTGTGTAAGATTTGTTATCGGTGCCCCGAGGTACTCCCATGTCTCTCACCACTAAACTGAGTTAAGGTGGCTCTTCCCCTCCTTTAGAAGACAATATTTCCTAGGTACGTTCCTCTATCAAATCATTAACAACCATCGTCCTTCTTACGCCTACAACCTTCTCCAATTCAAGTCCTCAGTCCATTCCCTTTCAACAAGATCTCGATCTTCTGACCTCTACATCCCTTCGCACAGATCTGCCTCATTTCAGAATTCCTTTATAGCTAGCGCTGTCAATTTCTGGAATTCTCTACCTATCAAAATTCGGCATTCCCCCTCCATATCCACATTCAAATCCCTCCTATTCAAATTCCTATCCCAAAAACAGTCAGATACTTGCTAAACTTTCGATATTATACATTTCTAGTCATCATAAAATGATAGTGCTATTCTATACTGTGAACTTCACCGCATCTATTGTTTGTTTTTTTATTTTTATTATTATTTTTTATTGGTATATAATTAAATCTGTACCTCTAGTATTTGACAACATTTGAGTCTACATATTAATCATTATTTAAAGACATTGATATTTTATATTGTCAGCTTTGTCTTTTCTTTGATAGCAGAAACACACCTCATTTTAAAGAAGAACTCAATGTATTTTTTATTATTTTATTTTTCAAAAGAGTATAATTATAATTTTTCCTTCTGTACATAGTCTTAAGTGTTTTATCATAGTTTTAAGTGTTTTGTATATAGATTTTTTTTTCTTGTATATAGCTTGTTTAATTAATATTTTCTTTACTTTCTCTTTTTTATTATTGTTTTATTTTGGCCAGATGTAATATTTTAATTATGTTCTATTTTGTTATTCTAAAGGAACTTTGTCCCAGAATAAAGTTATTTTCTATTTCTATTTCTAAAAAAAAAAAAAAAAAAAAAGAAAGGGAGCTGGCTCTAAGTCAACTTGAAAAGGTTCTGGTTGAGCATGAAAAGGATAAAATTACTTTTTTGGATGTTTCCAGTGCAATCAGACATCCTAAAATGGATCCTATTTTATTAACTGAAGCTATTAGGGACAGACCTTCTGAACATAATGTTGTTAGACTTAAGAATAACTATCCAGAAGATATTGTTACTGCGTGAGTACTCATCTCAGAAACATTTGGTAGTTTGGCAGTTTCAGTTAATAAGCAATTATATTATAAATGATTTTATAAATCATTATGCTCAATAGTGATTGCTATTTTTTTATTATCTACATTATTACATAAAATGCAATTGCAGTTTCTTGTTTGTAACAACTAATCGCATAAACTGCTGGAGCGATTTACACTTTCTTTTTTTTAAATAGTCTGTGTAGTCTGCAGATGGTTTTAAACTATTGATATCCTTGATCTGATGAATGGAAAGAAAGTTAAAAAATATTTTTAGGGTCTTTAAGGAGTTTCCTAAGTATACTTAACAATTCCTAAGCCAATATTTACATTTCTGATGGAATTGCATTGGAATGCCATTAAAAGTTCCTTTGAAATAACAAAATATTGCCTATCAGAAAAATGCTGCCAAGAGGAAATGAATAGAAAGACAAAATGAAAAAGAAGAAAAAACATAAAATGCACCGTTTTTTTTAGTAATAAATCATATATTCAATAATTTATTTTGAACATCTTAATATAAACAATTCAATTAATCTTGAAGACTTGGAACATACCATCATAAAATAAAACATTTCCAATTTCCGATATTAAATTTGCTGTCACTTTTACAATTAACGAATTCTTAGGCCAAACACAAAGTTGGAGGAGAAATTTGTACAGAAAATTTCTCCTTGGACCAATTGTATCAAGAGTTTTCCAGCACTGAAAATCCTAAAATTCAATGGAAAATCATCTTTCTGCAGTAATGCAGGAAAGATCTCATCTGTGCCAACGGACTTAAATAGAGAAAAGAAATTAATCACCCATTCAAATCTACTGTTGGTTACAACTCTTTTAGCATTTTCCCACTTACGCAATCCAGCACCACAGTCTTGTGTAGTGGGATCTAAAGGTTTTTTTTTCCATCAGGCAACAGTTGTGGAAGTGCGATTTTGCTATTTGGCAAATGATATTCCAAATGATGAAATTCCATGATGTATTTTTGGTAGTCTTGTTCTAATATATCTCTAACTTGACCTAATTTATTTTTTAATTTTGCAATATTTTCAAAGCTTATATTCAAACGTCAAAGGTCAAAGGTCTTTAATGATTTTGATAACGTCCTCATACCAATATATTTTATTTTTAATTGATTCATTAGCTAGCTACTTGGGTAATATATATATTCCTGCATATTTAATAATTTTATGAAGTAATTTTAATGTAAATAAAAACAGCATATGTATTTGTGTTTCCAAATAAATCATGTATCCGGGAGTGTACTTTGGTAGATAAAACAATTTCTTTATAAAGTAATAAACAATCCTATTGACATGGAAATACTGTTTACTTCCCCAAAATTGTGTGGCATACATAACGATTGACCTAATGATTGAATTAAATACTTTAATTTTCTGGTTATAAGAAATTCGATTTTTCATCATCCAGTCTTTCCAAACCACATTTATAGCCACTTTTGCCTTTTCCAATTGTAAGTCCGGATGTTTTTTCAACAAAAGGTAACTATTTAATATAATCCCTAAATATTTATATTCATTTGATAACGACTTCAATATTGCCTTTACCTAGGAGCCACTTTTTGATTTATCCAGATTAATTTCTAGATTCCATTTTTTGTAAAATTCCGAAAAATTATTAATCATTAATTGTAAAGATTTGAAGGCAATGAATGCTAATTCATAGAATTTCATCATTTGAATCATTTTCTGTATCCTATATGTAAGAGGAGAATAGAAATGGACTCAAAAGACAACTCTACCGCAATCCCTTTTCTGATCTGAAAAATGTTTTTAACCCCTCTTAACACCAATCAGCAGCCTCAACATTTTTGTATAAATTCCTTATAATTTTTATGAATCGGTTTGAGATCCCCCTTTTGTACAGTTTATAGATTAGTCCTTCTCTGTCCATATTACTGAAATATTGGTTTTTAAAAAAATAATACATAAATTATTAGTTTGAATTCTCGATGTTCTATATTTATGAGATACCTTGATGTATTTCACAGTACTTGAATACCTTCAGTGCTCGAAACATGTCCTGATATTGACCCACACATTTGGGT
Source organism: Nezara viridula (assembly GCA_928085145.1). Taxonomy (NCBI): domain Eukaryota; kingdom Metazoa; phylum Arthropoda; class Insecta; order Hemiptera; family Pentatomidae; genus Nezara; species Nezara viridula. The sequence goes on along the minus strand of OV725080.1, from coordinate 103,459,959 downwards.
TGAAACGTCGGCATCAATAAAAACTTTATAATGACTGTGTCCTGAATATTTATCACCTTGATGTATTTCCCTACCAATGTTGCAAGTTATATTACTGAATAAGTTGTTATAAAAAAGAAATAAGTCCATATTCTACTACTAATAAAAATAAAAATTACTACAATTTAAATTTGATTCATTCCTTTTATATTTTAACTGAATTATTTAACTTATATTTATACTGTTTTATATTCAGATTTCTGAAACTATTAGAAACTGAAAAAATGATTGCAGTAAATCTAGAAAGAATAGAATATGACCAGTTTGTCATGCATATGCGTGCAGAGGTTCTGAATGAAGCAAGATATGGGTTACAAAGATATAATGTAAGCATAAAATTTTCAAGTGTGTGTGTGTGTTCACGAAAGGTGCTGTAAAACAGCTATCAGGAGTCTTATGGCATCTTTCATGAGAACATTTCTGATATAGGCCTGAAACTTGGGCCAAAATAACGTCAGCAAAAATAAATATAATTTATTTATTTTTACTGGTTTCTTCAGTTCACTGAATACCCCAACCAACTCCTCTTTAATATACCTAAAATAGTAAATTATTAATCCACTATCATTAAGAAATTAAATATTTAGATATTAAATATTTGAAGAATCACTGGAGTACAAGGTGACCATGGGTAACTTAACCCTCCATAGACAGCTGCTATTGTCTAAGAGTTGTATGAAAAGTGTTAAAAATGTTTATGTTTAATAGCTGAGATGTCATATGCTTTGTCACCTCTGCAAAAACCGTGTAGCCAAATGAAGAGGAAGGAAGAAATAAATAAAACAGTAGGAGCACCAAGATTCATTTCTTGGTCACTAAATTAATAGGACATTAACAGAACCAGATAGGAATCAAGCCCAAAAAGTTTTGAACCAGGAGCTTGGGATGCTTGCAACCTGGTAGGCCTATCCTTTTAGTAGAATGTTAAGTGAAAGTTGTGTGATCCACACACTCCACCAGATTTTTTCCTAAAATAAAGAATCTGAATTTCACAGCTATAGCTTTTTTTTCATTCATTACCATGGCCAACTCATTTCAGTAAATTCTTTGTTGGAGTTATTTCTAAGAAGCTTTTAGTGAACTGATTTCTTGATAAATCCCATCCAACGAATTTCCTATTTTGCAATATCTTGATTTTTAATAGCTATATAATATCTTGATGCTCAGTGGTTTATTGGAAGGCATTGATGGTTTTATATCAATTAACAATTTTCTGTCCTTATAAAACTGAAAAAACATTTTTCAATTTGTTCCCACTTCCACAGAAAATATGCCAGTAAAGAAGCTGTCCCACTTTTCTGGGATCCATTAAATTAGATTGTCTGTAAAACTACTGCTGTTTTTAAATTATTTTTTTTTATTACTTTTACAGCTGTTAACCAAATCTTGCAGTCAGATTTCAGCACTTCAGATTATCTGATCAAGTTAAACTTTGGTATAAATAGGTGTTATATAAATAAGTAGAGTCATTAGCTCTTCAGAAAGATGTGCCCAAAATAGGTTTAAAAATTAATTAGAGAAGAATAAAATGAATAAATGGAATATTTAAGTATTTGAAAAGAACCTTATGTCTTTATACTGACTATTTATTTTTAATGTTTCATATACTGCATTTGTTATACATTCTACACTATTTTTTTATTAGTATTTTAATAATTATAAAAATTTCATGTTTTTTTAAATACATAGTCATTGTTGTTTAAATTAAAAATAAATGTACAAAAAAAAAACACACACACACACACATACTCTTAAATCTTTAAAACTGTTTGCTTGTCAATTAATAAGTGATAAGTGAGTGTTTTGTATTCATGGTTGTATAAATGGTTACCAATAGTTTCATTAATAGTAAATTAACTAATTACAGGATATTCGAAAAGAGTTGCGTCGTGTTTCAGAAGTTATGAAAAAAGTTGAGGACATTAAATCAAAACTACTAAAAGAATTAGAAACTGGCAGTGCTGCAGAAACTAGTCAACATGAAGAAGAGCATTTAATAGATAATGAAATCGAGGATGCAAAAACTAGATTAGAGGTTTGATGAAATTGTTAATTATGGCCAAGTTGCTCAAATTTAAATTAAACATATAAATATAGGACTTCTCTGAGTAGAGGAGAATTGTTAAGAAGGCCAAGGCCCTTCATGGACAGTCATAGTAGAGTATAAATATTGTAATATCTCTATCTTTAGTAATAATAAGACTGAAAGATCACTTCAATATTGAAGTAAAACTTCTCAAAATAAATAAAAAGGCTATTAAAGAAAACAAATTTTAAATTTTAGTTAGTTATATTAAGTTGGAATTTATAATTATTAAAAAAACAAAATCATTTTCTTTCCCTAACAGTCTATCCAAACGATGGATATACATTGATATACACAATAATCTTACTTTTCTAAGATAAACACTATAAATGCCCATCTGTTTTATAAATATATACAACAAATTAATTTTTATTAAAACATTATTCTTACAAAAAAAGAAGGTAAATTTAAACAATACACAGAATCATAATAAAATATAAACTTCTAAACATTTAGTGGTAACATATCAAACATGTACTAAAAAAATTGACTGAGCGTGATTAAATACAACTACATTTAAAATAAAATAAATAAAAAAATGGTTAAGTTAAAATTCACATGTTTGTGTCAAACATGGCAACAGCTAGGAGAACATTTCTTCTTGAAAATTGCAATGAAATCAAAGGTGAAGATTTAGTAGCATAAGTTCTCAAAAGATATGATACTGTATTACTTATTATGTCTGGATTGTGATTTAAATTAACATCTTCAACCAATTTTGCGAAATCCCATAGTTTCACAGTACAATCCAAAGAACCGGAGGCTAAAATAGTTCCATCTCTGCTGAATGATAAACAATGTATAGGGCCCGAATGAGATACCATTTGAGCAAGTAAGTGTCCATGTGCTATATCCCACAACAGCAGACTATTATCTGAACCAGCTGAAGCCAGAAATCTTCCTTCTGTAGAAAAACTGAGAGCTAGTATGGCAGCCTTATGACCAGTCATTACTCTTACATCGTTGCCTGTAATACAATCCCAGAGCCTTATAGTTCTATCACTAGAGCCAGTGGCAACATAGTTACAATTTGGATGAAATTGGACTTTATCTACATCTGCAAAATGTCCAGAGAATATCCTGAGGGGCTGGTGGTGGTCTGTAGCCCATAGTCTTGCAGTTTTATCATGACTTGCAGTGACAAAATAATAACCATGAGGAGAAAATTTGACATCCCATACAGGGAAAACATGACCTCTATAGGCAACCAAACATGTCCATGTTAGAAGGCTCCACAGCCTAACTGTTGAATCTTCTGAGCATGATAATAAGAGTGTCTTATCAGGACTAAAAGAAACATTGTAAACAGGACCCAAATGACCATAAAGTACTCGGGAAGATTCAGCATTTCTCTCATCCATTATTCGCGCCCAAACATTCTCTGCTTCATAGTCAATGTCTTGTAACTGGTCCGCTGACTTCATTGCTTTGAGCTTTTGGGTCAGTAGACTCCAAACCTTCACTTTATTATTAGAAAACCCTACTGCTAAAATAGTTGAATCATCTGATATTTCAGCACAAATGACACTCTGAGCTGAGTTAAGCAATGTATAACAACAAATGGATGGTAAACTATCAACTCCTAAGTTCACCATTTTTGAAGCTTCTCTCAATGCTTTGATCTTTTCAGTTTTGTCATTATTCTTCAGTTCAGGAAACGGAATTTGATCCATGGGTGGAGCATTAGGATCAGTTTTAAATTTCTTATTAAAAAGAGATTCTTTTTTTGGTTTCTTCTTCTTAGGTTTATCACCACCTTCATCATCTTCAATGACAGTGTATTGGTAATCAGGCTCTCTTGGAAGGCCATAATATACTTTGGCTTTATTTTCTTGCCTTGTAGCTTCGCCAATCACTGAACCAGCAACTGAATCAATCTGAGAGTTTGTTCGAGCTACTCTTTCATACGTGTCGAAATGGAGATGCTCTTGGATAATTTTTAAAATAATGTTTTGTTTTTTCTTTAATAAATGCCTTTTTAATGTAGCTAGAGTGTCTCTAGATATTCTTATCATAAACTCATTCGACCTAAAAATTTCAGTAATCTCATTTCCATTTATTTGATATCTTTTGGTAAACATGGACAGCCGTTGCAAATCTTCTCTGTAATAATGTTCCTGATCTTTCCCAAATCTTTCCATCAATTTAATGGCCTCTGCTTCATGGCCATTATAAACCAATTCGAGATACATATGTACAAATACTGGATAGAGTATCTTTCCAAGCTCATGCTTAAAAGCATCGAAGGAAGAATCAACAAATTTTTTCAAGTCCATAAATGCATCTTCATATAAATCGGCATTTCCTTCAGACTTGTGGGTTGACAGAACACTACTTACTTTTGAATCAGACCTTTGTTTAAGGACATCAGAAACTTTGGCTTCTTTTTTTAACTGATCCTCTGTTTCTTTGAGATTGTATTTCTGTAAGACTTGAAGAACAGCAAGTAATGTGGTCCCATTAGGAGTTTCAACAGAATCAGGTTCTGCCTTAATCTGAACACTTGACAAATGTGAGATATGCTGAGCTGTTGACTCCATCTTGCACAAACATATGATGCTTTAAAGATTCATATAAAGATTAAAAGTTTCATTCAATAAGTAAACTACTTTAATTAACCTGTTCTACACCACTGGAATCACTGTCACTAGTACAATCTAGCATAAACATATTTAAACTACAGCCACCTAAACTTATATTAAATCAATTTATAATGGTCACATACAATTATTATCTTAACATTAGAATAAATCAAATATGTTTATAATTCTTATAATCGCGACAGTTGTGGCAGAACTAATCCAAACACAAGATTCAAACAAACTAGTAAAGCTCTTTTCCTTTGTCCACGAGTGAAGCTCTTTTCCTTTGTCCAGGAGTGAAGCCATTACAGAGTTTCCTTTGTCCTTTGCCAACTACAAATAGGTGTGTATATTACAGGGGGTTCCTTAATTGGAGGGAAACATTTATAGGAGTGATAGAAGACCTCAAGAACTACAAAAAAGTTTACATAAACATTGGTCAGATATTTGGCAGAAAAGTGGGAAATTTAAATATTGTGTTTTTTAAAGTTAATCTCGTTTTTGTTGAATAGTAAATGACTAAAAAAAATATTTATCATAAGTAATTATCAATTACTTCATTGTAAACTAGGAAAATGTATTTAAAATGATAGTAGGGTTTGTCGTTATTAAAATCATTTATAGAGGGTTTTCGACCGCCTAAACCAGAGGTCTCCACTTTTAGGCCCATGGGCCATATTATTAAGATTTACACTAAGCCCCGCAGGCCGCATTGAGACTTACACTAATACAGTGACTAAATGGTAATAATAATAATAATATTAAGTCACATAATCCCGTGGCCATCCATGGCTTGTGATGAAAAAAAAAAATGCATGTTCTATAAATGATACTTCAGTTGTGAAATAAGCTTTCTACGAGAAATAACTTATGCAATAAATTTTGTAGTAACGTAGTCTTTGAGTGATCAATTAAATTTCATATTTTTTAAATAGCTTTTAAAATTGTATAATGAAATCAAAGAAACTCAGTCCGCCGGATTCTAGGTGCATGCGGGTCGTTGTTTGGAGACCCCTGGCCTAAACTAAGCCACGTTCTGTCTTAGCCAAGTAGATAAAATTTACTTCAAACTAAAATAGAGTTTTTATTGTTAAAACCACTTAAAGAGGACTTTTGAATGGCTAAACTAAGCCATTAAATTAAAAAATCATGAATGTTTTATTTTATCACCCTCCAAATATATTACAGATATCCCACTTATAGAAAAAATTTCCCGTTTAATAAGATTTATATTAATAAGTTGAGGTTTATTAGGGGGAAAAAAATTATGTAATTTTAAATCGTGTAACCTAATAGTTCCCGTGTTTTCAGCAAAAATAACTACAATAAATTATAGCAAAGATATAATTTATTTATTTTTTTGATGGCCTGGATTGTTTAATAATAAATATAAATGTATAATAATATTAATAATATTTATGTATAATAATAATAATAATATTGGCATGACACCTACTGCCATTACTTCGATTTCGTATAATTTTCAGTGAATTTAAATTAATTTTTACTCTGAGTTTGTATTAAAAAAATTCTTATTTGTGATTATGTTTATTTCTATGGAAGTTCAACTAGCTCGTCGTGGTATCGATTTCATCCTTAAATATCAAAGTTAAACTTCACACATAATTTATATTAGAGTTAATTCGGAACAATCAAAAAGTCTAATTTTTCCTATTAATTATATGGAGATCTTCCCCACCCCTCCCAAGATATTTTATATCCCTCCTCTTTTTAAAACCAGTTCAAACGAAAGTATAATTTAAATATTCATAGATGATATTCAATTATACATACTGCGGTCTGTTCCATACTTCAACTTCATTCCATGCTTCATTTTGAAAATTCATAACCCCCTTCTAGGCACCCCTGTATTGAATCCATGACTACTGTAAGTACAAAAGGCCGTATGTAAATATTTCCAACTATGTAAATATTTTTACATACAGCGGTATGTAAATATTGTTTTATTTATCCTTCCTAAAAGGGACATTTTGTAGTCTGCAACTAATATAAGCAGTCTGCTATGATGGAAAATAGTACAAAGCAATAACATATGAAATTATACTAATAAATCATATAGAAACAAATTAGTTCTTATGCTAGTAATTAGTTCTAATTAATTAATTCGCGCTAACAATAGTGATATTAATGTTCAGTTTGCACATTATCGATTTTTTTTTTTAAATTACGAATTACCAAATATGCAATAAGCAAATGAAAAACTTTCATATTTTAACAATGAACAAAGCTCGTGAATATCAAATCCGAATCGGAATCGGTCGGATTGAAGGAGAGGTAAATTTGAACGTCGTCGGTATACAGGTGGTATTGAAAAGGGTGGGAGATAAGAAAGAGCCTTATGGGACGCCTCTGGACAAGGGTAGAGAATCCAATGGGGGGCTATTATGGATTACAACATACTGAGAGCGATCGGTAAGGAAGGATTGGAAACAATTAAGGGCACTAGAAGAAAAGGAGATATTTTTTAGTTTGGTTAGGAAGATGTTGTAGTCTACTGAATCAGAAGCTTTGGAGAAGTCAAGAAGAAAAAAAGAGTGATCAGGTTAAAATTAAAAGGGCCGGAGACAAAGTCAGCGATAAAGTCGTCAGCAGAAGGAAAGGAACTGAACTGAGTTTCAGGTGTGTTACAAATGGTCAGTTTTTTTAGGATAGCCCACTTGGCCTTGGAGAGATGGAAATAACGGGATTTGGTTTGGCGTATAGCAGACTGAGTGATGTTTCGAAGTTGCTTGAAGGCGATATTGTCTTCCGGGAGTTGGGTCCGTTTAAACTGCTTTCTTGCAGCATCTCTTAGAGTAGGTGTCTGCCAAGGAGCAGGGGGATTTCGGATGGTTTTAGTTAGGAGAGAAGTATGACAGTTGAGGATGGCATGAAGATAGTTGGTAAGGATTTCTTCCATGGCGTCAATGGATTTTAAGGAATAGATGGGGTCCCAATGGGCAGCGTCGAGATCCTGCGACAGAGCTTCATAGGTAAGGAATTTGAGGTTTTGGAAGGATATAATTCGAGAAGAAAAAATGGGACTGGGATGTTGTAGAATATTTTGATAAGATCATGGGAAGACAGAAACGGAACCGGGCGCTGCGATGCTGCGAAGAGTTTATCCAGGGAATCCAAGATAAAGAGATCAAGCCAGGACTCTGAGGACCGGATATGATGGGAAGGATTATAGGGTTCTACATAAAGGCTGAGGAATTGGAGGAGGCTGGTCAGGTAAAATTGGGCAGAGGATGATATCATTAAATTGGTATTGAAGTCTCCGGAGAGGAGCTTTTAAAGGTTTTCCAGGATGTAGGAAAGGTAGCATTTTGAAGAGAATAATTATAAATATGGTAAAGGAACAGAAAAATGGATGGCAGTGCGGCTTTAATCAGTCTGACGGGGATGTTATCGGGACCATAATCGTTGATATGGGACTTATGTATGTATGTATATATATATATATATATATATATATATATATATATATACACATACATACATATATACCTACAAACATACATACATACATATTATTTTACTTAGGATCTTAAGGATATATATATATATATATATATATATATATACACACACATACATACATACATACATACATACATACAAACATACATACATACATATTCTTTTACTTAGGATCTTAAGATCCATTCAGTACATATAGAACTTAATTTTAGCAATATTTTGATCATTTATTTTCACATATTCATGCAATCTATTGAAAAAAACGCTGCAAATTATTTCACAATGGTTTATTATTTGCAAACAATTATACATCTAAAGTAACATTACCTTCCTAGTTACAGAGACAAATAAATAAAAGGTGATTCAAATTATTGGACTAAACATTTTTTTAATCAGTAGTAATATGCTAAAAAAAAAAAAAAAGCATTACTTCAGTAACACATTCAAAATTCAAAACAAAGGATATAATCTTTGCAGTAGATTACTGCAGATTACTGCATTACTAATTTCCGTAAACTTTTAAATAACATTATCGACAAAAAAGTGTATACTTTTTGTGTTATTCGGAATTTATTTTACCATCCCTCATAACTTTTTGTCCAGCTTCTTTTCGCTGAAGTATGTTATATAGATAAATTTAAAGGTGCGTCGAGAAGTAGACTTTAGCGAAGTTTCATTGAAATCGGTACATTCGTTTAGGCGCTACTATCAACGCAGTCTCTAGCAACGCAGTTTTTCGGTCGCCATCTTAAGGAATTTTATGAAAGGAAAAGATGGATAGGAGGATCATCTTCGGGTGATCTCTAATTTTAAATCCAAATTTGAAAAAAATCTTTCCAGTATTTTCGGAGAAAATGCGCGGACGGCGTACGGCGGATGGACAAACGTCTTTTTATTCGTTTTTCGGATTCTACATATCCTGAAACGTAAAACCTCAAATTTTGAGAGGGGTTTAAGCTTTTGAATTTTTTGGTCGATCACAGTGGTTCATTATTGAAAATGATAAACCAAAACAAATAACAGATCTACTTAGAATCCACAGAAAATAATTATTGCCCCACTAAAATTACTTACAATATAAAATTAAATTCTAAGGAAAATAGAGACTAAATTGTAGTTACAATTGTTGAAAATTGATAACTACATCCAACTATTCATCTAATAATAGTTAAATATAATGAATATCATTTTTCAAAAATTTTAAGCACAATTTCTTCTCTAGTTTCCTTTCTAATTGATTTATAAACAATCTGAAAAATTTACCTAAAAGGAATGTTATACATTAGTCTGTTTTTTGTTAAAGAATCATGCAATGCAAAACTTTGTTGTTAAGAAATCGTTTATTTTTCTAAATTACAGTTTTATTAAGGTAATTGGAGGTCATATAAAATCATGACCCAGTTACTCCACTCCAACTAATCCAACAGTGTCTAAAAAAATTTATAGTTTATACATTTCCTTCTTATCCATTCTGCACCACAATATCTTACACAATATCAGCTTCTTGCTATATAGTGTTTCTCTCTTCCAATTTCTTTTTGCTCTCATGATAATTTCCAGTATTGGTCGTAATGATTGTGAAAAAATTACTCTTGTATGATTCATTTCAAGGACTTTCAGTAATAATTTTTAAGATAGTTGTCGAAGTTACAGCCCAAGCTTGTGTCTCTGTCAATTTCTGCAAGGTGTGCTTTCTGCAAAGGAAGCACAAAAAACAAATGGACTTTTTGAAGTTTTTCAAACACTTTTTACCATAAATCGTTTATAAATTAATCAGTGCAGTAAATTTATGTTTTATTTATCCTAACTAATCCTTAAACCACATAACCTTAGTGATTATTTTAAAATTATTTTATTGTTCCTTTTTTAGGAAAGTCAAGCCCAAAGTGATAAAATTGAAGGAAAAATAGCCAAGCTGCATGATCAGATTCATCAGCTTACTTCAGAATACTATAAAATGGAGGAAGAAGGAAACAGTGAATTGGATAATAATATTAAAGAAATTTCAGATTTGCGAGCTCAAGTTGCATCTCAGGAAAGAAAACTGTTTATGTTAAAAAACAAAGTGGAACAAAAACAAAAATCAGCTGATTGTAAACCATGTAGCTGATCCAAGAATAGTCCTTCCTAGTGATATTTTATAAAATCCACTATTTAAGATTTTTATTGCTGAATTTTTATAGATATATCTGAAAAACATTTATATAATAAAACACTTAAATTGATTTCTTTGGCTATCATCTGTGTAAATTATCTTTCAATTTTTTAAGTATTTTGCTGCAAATAAATAATAAACAAAATTAGTCAGGATTGCCATTTGTCATATATTTAAAAAAAATTATTAATATTCTAAATGTATGATCATTTGATGATGTTCTACCGGATGGGTACACCTACAGGGTGGCGACCGACCTGGAAAAGTCAGGGAATTTTCAAAACCGAGAAAAGTCAGGGAAAAATTGTTAAAGTCAGGGAATTTTTGTAAATTCGAAAATATTCTTTTTAAATTGGAATTAATACACAGAGGATTAATATAACGACCTTAAGAGACCTGGTAAATTTCGTTGTTATAATGTATAATTGTTATAGATGACCGGACCATCTTTATATTTATATCGTTATATACCCTATATCTATCCACTTGTCACAGTCAATAACAGTCCTGGCCATTATATTAGAATCAAACAAGGGTAATGAATAAAATGTAAGCGAATTGGAGTTAAAACAGTGCTCTTTAAAAAAGAAAAATATATCAATACTATTTACTATCTGTAAGTATACATCTATTCGTTGGTTAAATAAAGGAGAACGTTGGCAGCTTCACATAATTCATGCTTAATTAGAGTTGTAATATGCGAATGAGCAAACTGTTGTCTGACCGCTCGGATTTTAAAATGCATATGGGTCCTTAATTTAGTGATGATTGTTATGCATATCAACAGAATATATAAGAGCTATGTAATATGTTTATACATCCTATTTCTGTTATTAAATACTTAAATTAGCCGAAAACAAAGCATTGAAAAGATAAAAAGCACTTAGTTTGTGAGCGGTAGATACTATTAGGGAAATACGACTTCGACTCTCTGAGCTTTAACAGTCGTTTAATCTTCTTACATATTAACGTGTCTGTATGAGGTACATATTAACGTACATGTATGAGGTTTTACACAGCTTTAGTCCCCTCAGGTCCAGTCAATGAATGCCCGAAAAGGGGGTAATAGAAAGAAGTGGCGGAGATTTGAATTTATTTTTCTTCAAAATTCGCCATAGTGGAAGATAGATATCTCGCTAACTGAGTGAGGTAGCGAAAAAATGTAAAGAATCAATCATATTGCAAATTGTATCAGCTTTAATTTTGTATAGAACGTCTTTGTTGTTGTGATGAATAGTTTTCCTGATATAAGTAAAACCCTGAAAAAAAGTTACCTTCTAGGGGCCTCCTCTCCCCTCCCCCCACCTGGCTTACCACCTAGGATTGGGGACTTTTAGTATTTTTATTTCTTTGTAAGTCAAACAATATACCAAAGTCAAAAATTGTGTCCTTGCCATTTCCTTTTTAATCATTCATTGACTGAACTACTCGGCCATCTTGCCTCACAGTTGGTATCCTATGTATAATTATTGTTCTGTTTGTGGAAATAAAAAAACTAATTTGCCTTACATTAAAATAAGAATAGCTTTAGCTCAGTTTATTTCATAATAGATAAAAGCGTCAAGTATCAACTTTTACATTCTCTTACTTTATGAAAATAAAGTGCTTAAAGTATTAGTAAATAGGCGATAAAAATAAATTAATTAAGGTCAGTTTCAAAAAAAAAAATCCTAATCATATTTAAAAAATGCTTCCTCTTGAGCATTATATTTGTTTTTTAAAAGACTGAACAGACTTTTTTTTACCCTGATCTTTCAATTTTCAATCATGTATGATAAATTAAATAGTTATTATTATTATTATTATATATATATATATATATATATATATATATATAGTTATAAATTAATTAGTTATAAACTATATATTTTTAACATTTGTGTCCCTTGACATATTGGTCAGGGAAAACTTTCATTAAACAGGGAAAAGTCAGAGAATAGTCAGGGAATTTTACTCTGACAATTTGGTAGCCACCCTGACCTAATTTTGTTTTTTTTTCTTTCTCCTTATTAGTCATTTCAGTGATTTACAGTTTGACTCATTATAGTTACTGTATTATCATCTTATTATCTAACTATATTATATTTAATATATATTGCTATTGAATTATTATTAGATAGTTTAGAATAAAGTTCAAGTTAATAATTAACAAAACGATGTGATGGCTGGCCAACAATAGTTGAAAAGCCAAGTTAAAATAAAGAAATCTATACTGTTGAAAAGAGCTGCTCAAGAGAAATGAAGTCCATAGTGCCTTTGCACGGTGGCATATCTAAGGTGGGACGAGTAGAGGAGCATGAAATTCATAATTTACTAAATTTAAAAACCCAACTAAGTCAAAAATATAAACTACATTTGAACCAAGTAGGGTTTTAAGAGAAGTGTATTATTCACAACATTAACACGGAAATCAACAACAATTTATATTATTATGCCTAACCTTTCTCAGTATCTAATAATTAAAAAAACACTGTTCCGTTATTAAACAGAGTTGGGAAAACATTATCTGTCATTAGCATCTAAAAACTTTAGCTAAATTAGCAACAACAACAACAACAGATACATATTTAAAAATCAACTGTTAGCTGTTTGCCCGAAGAGAATTCTTGTAGCTAAATTAACTATTAACAAAAATAGGCAACTAATTTTTAGTTATAACTATTTATTAGCTACATCTTTAGCTAACTACTACATATATTTATCTATAGTTACGACTAAAAACTTGTGGATAAATTCTTGATAAAAAAAACCAACACATGAACAACAGTGTTCCAGCTAAAGTCTTAAATAAATAATCTGAAGTTATCTATTATGTTTTTATTCGTTCTTAGAATTCTTTAAATACAATTTTGAATAATTGCATTGTGAATTTCTTTGAGCAAGCATTTTAGAATTTTGCAAGGAATATTAGTTACTTTTCAGATTTTTTTAATAATTTTATATAAGGGTCCACTATTATGTTGTAAGGAGTATTTTTATAGTTACAACTAAGAACTTGTGGATAAATTCTTACAATAAAAACAACACAGTTCCATCTAAAGCCTTAAATAAATAATCTGAAGTTATCTATTACCTGTTTATTATTTATTCGAAATATTCAAATAAAAGTTCGAATAATTGAATAGCTTTTTTTTTTTTTTTACCAAAATTTACAACTGTATAAAAATACAATCAATAAATAAGCACACATTAGAAATAATGACATGAATAGACTTGAACTGATACTACCCAGTGGTAGCACCCCCTATTTAATTCTAGGTAAGAAGATCACGAGGCCATCTTCTTTTAAAACGCCTAGGAGGATTATCAAGAATCGAGTAACAAGCAAGGCTGAAAACAAATGGATTGAGATGGGACTGGAGTTTATCATGAAAGGATAGGTATCTGGCTATGGCTAAATCAGTGACATATGGAACATTAAGGTCTTTATGAATGGTTTTATTTGTGACAAAATATGGAGCATTAAGGATTTTACGAAGGATTTTGGATTCTAAGGATTGGATAGGAGAGGAATTTGATGGTTTGGTAGTTGGTAGCCCCAAAGCTCAACTCCTTATGTCCATATAGGTCTTATTATGGTTAAGTAGATGAGTCTTTTGTAATTAATTGAAAGTTTAGAGCGTTTGTTTAGTAAGTGCTGCAGTAGTCGAAAATGTCGGGCGGTTTCTAATCGTTTCAGTCTGGTATGGGTGTTAAAGTAGAAATTAGAAAATTCAAAACTCAAAAATTACTTAACCTGACTGAAAATCTTACAAATCACTAAGCTTCTGAAGTTTAAAGACTTTAATCACTCACTATCTACTGAACCCCAAACCTGGTCCAAATCCGAAGAAGAAAAATCTCAAATATTCGGTCAACACCTCATCCAAACATTCAATCCTCATCCTGATATCCTTAATTGAACTCACCTGGAATGTATTGCGGCCGAACTGGATACTCCTCTCCAAATGTACCTTTCACCTAAAGCATTCGATCCTACAGAAATATTCAACATCATTCATAGATTACCTTCACGCAAAGCTCTTGGACATGACCTAATTACAATTCAAATCTTAAAAATTCTTCCTCGAAAAGCCATCCTATTCCTTACTTATATATACAATGCTGTGCTGCTATCCACATATTTCCTTGGAAACTATCTATTGTCAAAATAATCGACAAACCCAAAAAGCCTTCTGAATACCCATCCTCTTACCGTCCTATCTCTCTTTTACCAATCATGGACAAAATCCTGGATAAAACGTCTGTACCCCATCCTGGATTCTAATAATATAATCTCTGATCACCAATTTGGATTCTGCACATCCCATTCCACTATCCAGCAATGTCATCGTGTGGTAGACGTAGTATTCTTTGCATTGGAGAGCAAAATGTACTGTATGGGAGTCTTTCTCGACATTGAACAGGCGTTAGATAAAGTCTGGCACTCGGGACTGCAGTACAAACTCTGTAAATTCCTACCACTTACATAGTTCCTCATTATCCGTTCTTACCTTACTGATCGATACTTCAAAGTTTTTTTTGTTTTGTTTATTTAATTAAATTTACAACTGTATACAAATATAACTAGTAAATATGCGCAAACTATAAATAATGGTATGTACAGGCTTGAAGAGATACAACCCAATGGTAGCACTCCCTAAATAATTTTAAGTAAGAAGATCACGAGGCCATCTTCTTTTCAGACGCCTAGGAGGATTATCAGGGATCGAGGAATACTTCAAAGTAAATCATAATAATGCATGTTCATCCCTCTTTTTCCAGTATGCTGGTGTTGCTCAAGGGAGCATCCTCGGTCCTATCCTTTATACAGGTGATATCCCAACCCATCCTAACACGGTCATCACCACCAATGCCGATGACACTTGTATTCTATCTGTTAATCATGACCCTTTACTTGCATTCAAAACCCTCCAATCACATACCACTAACCTTGAAGAATGGTGTCATAAATGGAGAATAAAAATAAATTCCAATAAATCCCATCAAATTACCTTTACCCTCCATCTTAAATCGTAAACCTACAACTTCTTGTCCTACAATATCCTTCAATGATATTCCACTTATCCCTGTTAAACAAATCCGATACCTAGGACTCTACTTGGATAAACGTCTCACTTGGAATCTGCAAAATAGACTGAAACGACAAGAAACTACTTCAACACTTACTAGACAAACCCTCTAAACTTTCAATTAATTACAAAAGACTCATCTACTTAACCATAATAAGACCTATTTGGACTTACGGAATTGAGCTTTGGGGCTCCACTAAACCATCGAATTCCTATCCAATCCTTAGAATCCAAAATCCTTCGTAAAATCCTTAATGCTCCATATTTTGTCACAAATAAAACCATTCATAAAGACCTTAATGTTCCATATGTCACTGATTTAGCCATAGCCAGATACCTATCCTTTCATGATAAACTCCAGTCCCATCTGAATCCATTTGTTTTCAGCCTTGCTTGTTCCTCGATTCTTGATAATCCTCCTAGGCGTTTTAAAAGAAGATGGCCTCGTGATCTTCTTACCTAGAATTAAATAGGGGGTGCTACCACTGGGTAGTATCAGTTCAAGTCTATTCATGTCATTATTTCTAATGTGTGCTTATTTACTGATTGTATTTTTATACAGTTGTAAATTTTGGTAAAAAAAAAAAAAAAGCTATTCAATTATTCGAACTTTTATTTGAATATTTCGAATAAATAATAAACAGGTAATAGATAACTTCAGATTATTTATTTAAGGCTTTAGATGGAACTGTGTTGTTTTTTTTGTAAGAATTTATCCACAAGTTGTTAGTTGTAACTATAAAAATGCTCCTTACAAGATAATAGTGGACCCTTATATAAAATTATTAAAAAAATCTGAAAAGTAACTAATATTCCTTGCAAAATTCTAAAATGCTTGCTCAAAGAAATTCACAATACAATTATTCAAAATTTTATTTGAAGAATTCTAATAACGTAGAAAAACATAATAGATAACTTCAGATTATTTATTTAAGACTTTAGCTGGAACACTGTTGTTCATGTGTTGGTTTTTTTTATCAAGAATTTATCCACAAGTTTTTAGTCGTAACTATAGATAAATCTATGTAGTAGTTAGCTAAAGATGTAGCTAATAAATAGTTATAACTAAAAATTAGTCGCCTATTTTTGTTAATAGTTAATTTAGCTACAAGAATTCTCTTCGGGCAAACAGCTAACAGTTGATTTTTAAATATGTATCTGTTGTTGTTGTTGCTAATTTAGCTAAAGTTTTTAGATGCTAATGACAGATAATGTTTTCCCAACTCTGTTTAATAAGGGAACAGTGTTTTTTTAATTATTAGATACTGAGAAAGGTTAGGTATAATAATATAAATTGTTGTTGATTTCCGTGTTTATGTTGTGAGTAATACACTTCTCTTAAAACCCTACTTGGTTCAAATGTAGTTTATATTTTTGACTTAGTTGGGTTTTTAAATTTAGTAAATTATGAATTTCATGCTCCTCTACTCGTCCCACCTTAGATATGCCACCGTGCAAAGGCACTATGGACTTCATTTCTCTTGAGCAGCTCTTTTCAACAGTATAGATTTCTTTATTTTAACTTGGCTTTTCAACTATTGTTGGCCAGCCATCACATCGTTTTGTTAATTATTAACTTGAACTTTATTCTAAACTATCTAATAATAATTCAATAGCCATATATATTAAATATAATATAATTAGATAATAAGATGATAATACAGTAACTATACTGAGCCAAACTGTAAATCACTGAAATGACTAATAAGGAGAAAGAAAAAAAACAAAATTAGGTCAGGGTGGCTACCAAATTGTCAGAGTAAAATTCCCTGACTATTCTCTGACTTTTCCCTGTTTAATGAAAGTTTTCCCTGACCAATATGTCAAGGGACACAAATGTTAAAAATATATAGTTTATAACTAATTAATTTATAACTATATATATATATATATATATATATATATATATATATATATATAATAATAATAACTATTTAATTTATCATACATGATTGAAAATTGAAAGATTAGAGTAAAAAAAAGTCTGTTCAGTCTTTTAAAAAACAAATATAATGCTCAAGAGGAAGCATTTTTTAAATATGATTAGGATTTTTTTTTTTTAAAACCGACCTTAATTATTTTATTTTTATCGCCTGTTTACTAATACTTTAAGCACTTTATTTTCATAAAGTAAGAGAATGTAAAAGTTGATACTTGACGCTTTTATCTATTATGAAATAAACTGAGCTAAAGCTATTCTTATTTTAATGTAAGGCAAATTAGTTTTTTTATTTCCACAAACAGAACAATAATTATACATAGGATACCAACTGTGAGGCAAGATGGCCGAGTAGTTCAGTCAATGAATGATTATAAAAGGAAATGGCCCCCATTGACATCATACATAGCCTGCATTGGATGTATCATTTTCTGAGACTTTTGTCGTATCGACCGAGGTCATGATTTTTCAATTGTATTTTTACTATTAATTATTAATGTATAAAATTAATAATGATTTGTAGTTTCAATTTATAAGGTAATCTATGAATGATGTTGAATATTTCTGTGGGATCGAATGCTTTAGGTGAAAGGTACATTTGGAGAGGAGTATCCAGTTCGGCCGCAATACATTCCAGGTGAGTTCAATTAAGGATATAAGGGTGAGGTTGAATGTTTGGAAGAGGTGTTGACCGAATATTTGAGATTTTTCTTTGTCGGATATGGACCAGGTTTGGGATTCAGTAGATAGTGGGTGATTAAAGTCTTTAAACTTCAGAAGGTTTCATAGTGATTTGTCGGTAGTTGTAAGATTTTCAGTCAGGTTAAGTAATTTTTGAGTTTTGAATTTTCTAATTCCTACTTTAACCCCCATACCAGACTGAAACGAGTAGAAACCGCCCGACGTTTTCGACTACTGCAGCACTTACTAAACAAACGCTTTAAGCTTTCAATCATTTACAAACTTATAATTTACAAATTTATATATATGACAATAATAAGACCTATTTGGACTTATGGAATTGAGCTTTGGGGCTCCACTAAACCATCGAATTCCTCTCCTATCCAATCCTTAGAATCCAAAATCCTTCGTAAAATCCTTAATGCTCCATATTTTGTCACAAATAAAACCATTCATAAAGACCTTAATGTTCCATATGTCACTGATTTAGCCATAGCCAGATACCTATCCTTTCATGATAAACTCCAGTCCCATCTGAATCCATTTGTTTTCAGCCTTGCTTGTTCCTCGATTCTTGATAATCCTAGGCCTTTTAAAAGAAGATGGCCTCAGGACGTTGTAAGGTAGTACTTTAATTTGAGTTCTACCAATGGGTAGTTTCTCTTCATGTTTTGCATGACATGTTACCAATGTCACATTTACTTGTTGTATTTTCTATGTAATACAGTTATAAATTTCATTAAAATAAAAAAAAATATTTTAAAAAAATCTACTTTTAATTTGTTAGTCAACTTGTAACAGTACGTTTTATCTGTAGGATATCTAGTCATATGCCATTTCGATCTTGCTCTGCGTTTTTCCCTTAAAATGCGAAAACCCTTATAATTATTGTTGTGGGACATCATCTGGGCGAACACTTTAAGTACTGGAAGTACTCAATTCAAGTACTGAATATCTTCATTGCTCGAAACACGCCCTGATAATGACCCATATGCTTGGTTTGAAACTCATGATATGTGAAACTGTCGACTGACTAACTTCCTTCAATAATTCATTAAAATATTTTTATAAATATGTAATGTACCTTATGTACCTTACAATAAAAATACAATTTATAGATTAGTGAAAGTAATTCATAAAAACGTTTCTTCCAATGTCGGTTTTTAAATACAATTGAGACAAAAAATAATATTAGTTTTCATAACATAGAAATTGTTAATAAAAGTTATGTCACTAAAATATAAATAGATTGAAATTCCTGAAACTTTGCATTAATTTAAACTAATTCGTTATTTTTTTTTATTTCGCAGAGCCATTAACAAGACTACCGGTACATTCTAGTTGCAGAATATTTTAATTAAAAAAATGGGTAGGTAAGCTAATTTTCGACGAAGAGTTTCTTTATGAACTGTCTTTTTCAAGTCGCAGGCTGAGCTTTCAATTGAGTTAAATCAGTTTTAACTAGGGACTGTTAAACTAGGCTCAATAGAAATTAATTGAGCCTTCCATTCCATTCACTGTGACATTTAAAATAAAAAAAATGTAGTCAAAAGTTAAATTAATACAATTGTTTAAACTTAAATTGATACCATTGGAATTTTCATACCTCCATGTAAACATTATTGTTGTGGGTTCAATTTCAAACGTGTTAGGCCTTTAAGAGTGTAATCCCCTCCCTCCCCAAAAAAGTTAAAATAGTATAAAGTTAAAAAAAAAATAGTATAGATTCCTAGATTCAGTATAGATTCCTCAACAATCCTATTGGTTAGCCCCATAACTACCTATTTTATAAAACCTATAATTGGTTGTCCTTAGTTTACTCTCTTGAGTCTCTGGGAAATCAAAATGAAATGATTGTTTGGATTGGGAAAAAAAAAAAAGTCAAAGCCATTAAATAAATAAAATTCACCAAGTGGAAGCCAGATGGATTCAGCAAAGAATAAAATCGATTTTCTTCGTAGCTTCTTCAGAAAATCATTAAAAAACGTTTTCACTTAAACCAACCGCGACAATTGTTTTGTAACGTTCAAAAGGAATGCGTCCTCAAGAGAAGAGATCCTATTTTCAAAATGAGACAGTGAGAACGATTGTAATAATTATAGCTTCGTAGATTTTTATTTTTTTTATGTAACCAAGCATATTAAAAATAAACATATAAAAAATATTTTCGACTTTTGTCAGCAACAAATTACTTAAAACGCCAATAGGCGATCTTTAAATATAGTCTTATCTTTATCTCTGTTTTCTACTAAATATAATTTAATTGGAAATTTTAGTAATTTATTGTTTTTATTAATTATTTTTATTTACTTTTGTATGAAATTTGTAGTAAGCAAAAGCGTTCTCAACGGAAATATGGTACACGTTGTGAGGTCTCCTGAGCCCCAATAACCCAAGCACCACACAATGGTTTCTTTATGAAATTACGTATTTAAAGTTTATATATGCCTAGGATGTTACAGCAACTTATTCTTCAGACACGGCTAAGAAAAAATCTCTTGTTCAATCATTTTGAATTTTTTTTTTTTTTTTTTATTATTTCAATGGAATTTACAACTGTATTACATAGAGAATACAATAAGTAAATGAGAAATTTGTAACATGGCATGTACAACATGAAGAGAAACTACCCATTGGTAGAACTCAAGTTTTGAATTTAGAACTGAAAAATTGAGAAATTTAGTTATTACAATATTTGTGGATTTTTTGTCGAAAACATCGAAGGGGTCAAGTATAAACAAAAATTACTTGGAAAATTTTTGATTTAGGAGGTCTTTAGGAGGTGAGATTCGAAATATATCGACTTTGTTTCTCCATAAAAACATGTTTACTGTGGCTACTAGGTCGGGTTAGAAAAAAAAAATAATGCATTTGGCACATACCTATAGGAGGAGAACGAATTGGGCCAACCGACTTAGTGCAATGGGGGTAAATATCTTTTAAATAGATACAAAGTTGATATTCGTTTTTCCTAATTCAAAAAGCCTTAAATACGAATTTTTATAGCAATTTATTGCACGAAATTTTTGCCTACGGTGTACCCTTCGAAATTTTGTCAACAACCACAAAGCTTGTATAACTTGTGGAAGAATCCACCAATTCATACGAAAATTATTAGGAATTTAGGGTTCTATATGATACACGAAACGGTACAAACTCGACCTCAGTAAACAAACTACAGTCAAAGATATAAAATAATAATGTTTGAGAAATCTTTTTAAATTTCTAGCTTTAAATGAAATGAGATCCAGACTTATTGATATAGATTGGAAGATTCAGCTTTCCAAGGTTTGTACTGAAGTTTAATTTCAAGAAAATCCTGATTAATTATGAACGCTTTAGTTAACAGGCGAGAAAAAAAAAACCTCTAAGAAAATCGTTTATTATAATTTTCAATTTTTTATTTCTATAAAAATTCCAATTCAATAGTTTTAACAACAATGACCAAAATTTAATTGGCTTACTTTAGTAGAAGTGTCATTTGGTTTCTGTTTTGTATGATACATTATTAATCATTTAATACCATAATAATGTAGTATATCTTAATGTATATTTTCAGAAAATATTACTCATTATCATTAACTTTAAATTTTATATGACACGAGAATTAATGTTTAAATGTAACGGCATGATACGCATTCTCCTCTTGAACAAGAAAACAATAAAGTTAAATATATTGGATTGGCAAGTCCTTTCGGATTTTCAGGGTGAAATAAAACTCAATATATTATAGACATAAAATTTATTTTAATCTACAATATATTGACCATTATTCAATATCACTTTTTACCATCTTTCCATTAATTGCATAATGCCCATGCTCATAGAATGTCTGGAGTTTATTGTTAAAAAACTGATCCAAGTGATTTTTGATGTCCGCTTCTTTTTTTAATTTCTTTCCATTCGTGGAGTTCTGCAAAGACCGGAATGAGTGGTAGAAACTTGCAGATAGGTCTGGTGAATAGGGAGGGTTGGGCAAAAGGTCCCATCCAAGGCTTAATAATTTATTGTAAGTGACCAATGAGGTATGGGACCTAGCGTTGTCTTGGTGCAAAACAACACCCTTCTGATCATTCATAATTCTTTAGGATGTTCTCCAATTTTGATGTTACTATATTCGTTAGAAAGCTGAATTATTGCTCTTCAAAGTCGTATGAATGTTGTTTTGATTTAATGCCTACCTAAGGAATAAATAAACAAAAACTTATAATAGGTTTTTAATTTTTTATCGCCATTTGTAGTTAATTTAAGAAGTTTTGTTGATGTCATTTTGTGTAGTTTATATGGCTCTAAATTTCTTGTAGATAGCTAAAGTCGTATTTAAGTTATAACATTTTCTGTGATTATCGAAAAAAAAATATTGTGAGGGACCCAAAACATTTAGCCTGGAAACATTGCCGAGCTTATGCAAATGGTTTTCTACGCTTTTAGAACCCCAGCAATCTCTCGCACTGATCGGGTGGGATTTTTATCAGCAATGGCCCTAAGATCTCTCGTTTCAATTCATTTGGCCGACCAGACCGTTGAGCATCATTGATGTCAAAATTTCCTGAATGAAATTTGGCAAACCAATTTTGAGAAATGCGTACGGTTAAGACACCATCTCCAAACACTGCTAATTTTTCTATGAGCCTCTGCAGCACGCTTACCTTTTTTAAAATAATACAACAAAATATGCCGATAATGAATGATATTTTCCTTCATATTCACAGTGCAATAGCAAACAGAATACTAAGCTAGTTTCAACAAGAGTTGACAGATATAGTTGTTGACATATTACAAACAGGATAAACAATCCACCTTAGGGATTAATTCATCAGATAAGAAGTGTATGATAGTGACATAAAAATAAACAGAAAAAACGAAAGGACTTATTTGCCAACACAATATAACCAGAATCAATTATTTTCGTTCAGAAATATTTATTAACTGCCACAAAGAAAAACGTTAGTGTGAAAAAGAATAACTGTGAATCTATCTTACACATAGTTTTCTTTTCCATTTCATAAGACGATCATTTATCAATCAATTAATTAGAAAATTTATAATTTTATTACTAGAAAAAAATAGCCCAAGATAAGAAGGTCTGTCTTACCAGTTGAAAAAAAAAATCAGGGCTGCTTTCACTCGCGGTGCAGTACACACGCGTTAGCCCATTCGGCCACCTTGCCCACCGAGATTTTATTTATTATATTTTATATTTTATTTTTTTTTTTTTTTTTTTTTTTTTTTTTTTTTTTTTTTTTTTTTTTTTTTTTGTCCTTCCCTTCCTCGCTGTTAAGGCTATACGGGATTTTCCCGGGCCAGGGAGTGTGGGCGAGGATTTAAAAGACTCCCCCGGCACCGGGACGCGAACTCGTGACTATTTTTATATCTTTGATTCATATGTCAGGTTGCCGGGCAACGGTGGTGCAGTGCACACCCTTTAGCCCATTCGGCCACCCCGCCCACTCCGAGATATTATATATCAATCGATTTATTATTTTGTGCAGAATTAAAAAATAAAAAAAATTACTATGGTTCCTATATATATATATATATATATATATATATATATATATATATATATATATGGCCTCGTGCGGGCTCATTGCCGCGTATGGGGAGCGTCCCACGGGTGGCGGATGTGGGGATGGTCGGTGGAAATTCCTTGGAAGTTCCTCCCGGCTAAGTCCGATGGACTCGCTGACCAACAATGAGAGGGGCCCTCCAGACTTGCTGGAGGGAGGGGACCTCCAGACTTGCTGGAGGTAGGGGCCCACCAGACTTGCTGGAGGGTGTGACGTAGGATTGAACGCCCTACTCACATATCTTTAGTTCTCCAAACACCACAAATATTCATGGATCTCCCTAAGGTAAAACGCTCATTACCCGGAGGTAAACTAGTCCCCCGTTCGGGTCTCCGGGTGGGGACTGCTTTAAGGGGATTCATGGTGCAAGTTGAAATATAGGTATTTAAATATTGGTACGTGGAACGTAAGGAGTTTAAACACAGCAGGGGGGCTAAAATCGGTCGCGAATGAGGTAAATGGGTACAATTTGGATGTCGTGGCTCTGCAAGAGGTTCGCTGGCCAGGGGAGGGCTCGATGAGGGAAGGAAATTACACTATTTGGTACGGAGGAAGCGGGAATCATTGTTTGGGTACCGGGTTTCTAATTAGGAGTAGATTACTATCCGCTTTGAGGGACGTACAATTCTTTAGAATTTCGGTAGCTACATTTCAGGGACGTTGGTTTAAAATCGCATTAATAAACATACATTGTCCGACCGAAGACAGTGACGATGAAGTCAAAAGTGAATTTTACGATAAACTCTAACGGGTTTATGATAAACTACCGCGAAACTACATGAAAATAATTGTAGGTGACGCGAACGCAAAGGTAGGAAGGGAAGAAGTTCATATTCCGACGATTGGTAAAGAAAGTTTGCACGAATATAGTAATGATAATGGGATCCGTCTGATAAACTTTGCCATCTCGAAAAACCTGATAATTAAAAGTACGACGTTTAAACACAAGGATATTCATAAATATACTTGGACATCACCGGATTCGCAAACACGAAATCAAATCGATCATGTCTTGATACAACATAGCTGGCAAAGCAGTGTAATTAATGTGCGGTCTTATCGCGGAGCAGAATGTGGGTCGGATCATGAATTAGTAATCGCGAAACTTCGACAAAAACTTAATATAAAAAAGAGAAAAGAAAACCGTTTCGATTTTGAGAATTTTAATTTGGAAAAATTAAAAAATCCATCAATTAGAAACCAATTCGAGCTAGATGTTAAGAATAGGTTTGAAGCTTTAGAGCTTCCTGAAGAGGACCACGAGGATATTGACAAGTTATGGGTAGAGATCAGGGATAATATTAAAGCGGTCGGTAACTCGTGTCTAGGAAAAAAAGGAAAATAATAATAACAAACCGTGGTTTGATGAAGATTGCTTAAACATGTGTGAAAAAAGAAAAGTCGCTAAATTAAAAGCTCTAAATAATCCTAGCGAAGACAATCTGGAATACTTCCGAATCTCAAAGAACGAAACGACAAAATTGCTCAAAAATAAAAAAAGGGAGTATCTTAAAAATAAAATAATTGAAATAGAAACTAATAGAATCGAAAATAACGTAAGAGACATGTACAAAGGTATAAACAGATCACGTAAATGTGTAGGGCCCGTAACGTCTGGAATTAGGGATGATAATAACAATATTCTGACCGATCCGGTTGACATATTGAATAAGTTTAAGGACCACTTTGACAATATTTTAAATACGGGAAATT
The DNA here is from genome assembly GCA_928085145.1 of Nezara viridula. NCBI lineage: Eukaryota > Metazoa > Arthropoda > Insecta > Hemiptera > Pentatomidae > Nezara > Nezara viridula. The sequence continues at coordinate 103,434,639 of OV725080.1, read as the reverse complement.
ATGATCTGTGTCCTCCTTCTGAGTACCAGAGTGCTGAACCGTTAATAGAAGGACCAAGTAAAGAGGAAGTTGAAATAGCTATCGGAAAATTAAAATCATATAAAGCAGCGGGAATCGATAATATTCCTACTGAACTAATTAAGGCATGCGAGGAAGCTGGAGTTTCTAAAATACATCGGTTGGTTAAAAAGATCTGGGTGAACGAGAAATTACCTGAAGAATGGAAAGAATCTATTCTTATTCCGATTCACAAAAAGGGTCCGAGGACGGATTGTAATAACTATCGAGGAATTTCACTTCTTCCGGTATGTTATAAAATATTCACTTTAATCTTAACCAGTCGAATCACGGAATACGCCGAGGAAATTATCGGAGACTACCAATGCGGATTTAGACGGAATCGTTCGACAATTGATCAAATATTTTCTTTACGGCAAATATTACAGAAAAAATTGGAGTATAACGGTATTGTTCACCAGCTGTATATAGATTTTAAAAAGGCTTACGATTCTATTGACCGCCAGAAACTGTATAATATTCTAATCGAGCAGGGGATTCCAAAAAAACTAGTAAATCTAGTCAGGATGTGCTTGACGGAGACACTCAATAAAGTTAGATTCGGTAATAATTTGTCCGAAAAATTTGAGGTTCGTTCGGGCTTAAAACAGGGGATTCTCTTTCGCCTGTCCTGTTCAATTTGGCATTAGAACATGCCATTAGGGAGGTAATGCGAACCGAGAAAGGGTTGGATCTGGGCGGGACAACATCCGTGCTGGGCTATGCTGATGATCTGGTACTGTTAAGCGAAGACGTTGAAACTATAAAACTAAATACGACAACGTTAATGAAAGCCGGTAAAGAACTAGGACTCGAAATAAACGTGGATAAAACAAAATATATGGTTAGCTGCAAAAATGGCGATACTACTGGTGATATCGATATAGATGGTAATATGTTTGAACAGGTAGATAAATTTAGGTATCTAGGTTCTACGATAACTAGAAAAAACGAAATTGAAGAAGAGATTAAGGTTAGACTGAAGGCGGGGAATGCTTGTTATTTTTCTGTGACAAAACTACTTAGTTCGCGCCTCTTGTCCCGAAACTTAAAAATTAGAATCTATAAAACAATTATCTTGCCTACAGTTCTTTATGGATGCGAAACTTGGCCGCTTACATTAAGGGTGAGCAGCGTCTTAAGGTTTTTGAAAATAAAGTATTGCGTAGAATATTCGGACCGAAGAAGGATGAGTTAACCGGAGAGTTCAGACGGTTACACAACGCCGAATTGCGTGAGCTGTATCCGGGTAATATAATTGAGGTAATTTCATCGCGGCGAATCAAATGGGCTTGTAAAGTTGTTGGGCTTAGTAACGAGAGAATTCCTAAAAGGTTAATATTTGCTGTGCCGAATGGTAAGCGTCCGAGGGGTAGACCGAAGCGAAGGTGGGAAGATTGCATTAAAGCCGATCTGAAGGGATGGGTTTGGACGGCGAACGGTGGAGGGAGGTGTGTAACAAGCGATTGGTGGTGTCGGCATCGAACCTTCGGGTTCGCTAAGCCTTATTATTATTATTATTATTATTATATATATATATATATGGACCTCCCTATTCACCAGACCTAGCTTCAAGTGACTACCACTCATTCCGGTCCCTGCAGAACTCCATGAATGGAAAGAAATTCCAAAAGGGAGAGGACAACAAAAACCACTTGGATCAGTTTTTTAACAAAAAACTCCAGACATTCTATGAACATGGCATTATGCAGTTAGGAAAAAGATGGTAAAAAGTCATATTGAATAGTGGTCAATATATTGTAGATTAAAATAAAGTTTATGTCTATAATACATTGAGTTTTATTTCACCTTGAAAATCCGAAAGGACTTATTTGCCAACCCAATATATTTAACTATATTGTTTTCCCTTTCAAGAGGATAGTGCGTATCAATGACGATGTCATATATGAACACTACTTCTTCTGTCATATACAATTTGAAATTAGTGATAATGAGTAATATTTTCTGAAAATAGATATGAAGATATAATGCTTAAGAAAGGAATTCTTTTTTTTGAAGGTTGATATCCCGGGATTTGAAAAATGCAGGATTATAAGATCGATTTAAATGCATTAGCAGGAGATACGGCGGGATATCAAAAGTATTTCTATGCATTTTTTATTGTCCTGCATTGAAAAACAGTAAAACCTTAATGGAAAACCCAGAATAATCCCGAAGTCTAGAATACTCCACATCTTTACATTTTCTGCAATTTATTAATCGAGCATCAAAATCTATTAGCATTCTGCATTAGTAAACATATATTAATAAATAATAATAACATTATTAATAAAAAAAAATTGTTTATTATTAGGTCCCAATCAATATATCAATTAAAATCATCAATATATATATATTTTTTTTTTATTATTATTTTCATGGAATTTACAACTGTATTACATAGAGAATACAATAAGTAAATGAGAAATTTGTAACATGGCATGTACAACATGAAGAGGAACTACCCATTGGTAGAACTTAAACTAAAGTTCTATATTAGAAGATCCCGAGGCCATCTTCTTTTCAGACGCCTCGGAGGGTTATCAGGGATCGAGGAGGAAGCAAGGTTTGAAACGAGAGGATTCGGATGGTTCTGCAGTTTGTTATGGAAGGAAAGGTATCTGGATTGGGCCAGATCGGAAACATATGGAACATTAAGGTCTTTATGGATGATTTTATTTGTGATAAAGTAAGGAGCATTGAGGATTTTACGAAGGATTTTGGATTGTAAGGATTGGATACGAGAGGAATTCGATGGTTTAGTGGAGCCCCAAAGCTCAATTCCGTAAGTCCAAATAGGTCTTATTACTGTCATATATACGAGTCGTTTATAAGTGATTGAAAGCTTAGATCGTTTGTCTAGTAAGTGCTGCAGTAGTCGAAAAAGTCGGGCGGTATCTAGTCGTTTCAGTCTGGTATGGGGGTTCCAAGTGAGTCGTTTGTCAAGGTGGAGTCCTAAGTAGCGGATTTGCTCAACAGGAATAAGTAGAGTATTATTGAAGGATACTGTAGGACAAGAGGTCATAGGTTTACGACGGAGGGTAAAGGTGATTTGATGGGATTTGTTGGAATTTATTTTTATTCTCCAATTTTTACACCATTCTTCAAGGCTTGTGATATGCGATTGAAGAGTTTGGGATGCAATTAAAGGATCGTTATTAACTGATAGGATACACGTGTCATCGGCATAGGTCGATATATTTAATCTTTGAAAGGGAACAGGAATGACATTGAATTGAAGTCTTAGATATATTGTTATTACAAAAACGTATCCATTTATTAATACCTAACGTATTGATACATTTTTTTGAGAAATTAAAATAAAATCTTATTTTTTAGAACTATAAAAAAATAATTAAATCGAACATATTTTGTAACGTCCGGGAGAGTCCCGATTTTTAACAATTTGTCCCACGTTTAAAGAAGTCCCGTTTTTCGGAAGTAACGCACAAAAAGCTAGGGGACGGCAGCAGAACGGAAACAGAATATATGGTTATCAGCGGCCATCTGAATATCATAATGTATGTTAGACTTTAATCATACCGAATAACTGTTGAAAACTGATTATCGAGGACTGTTCAGCAAAGCTGGCATTGTTGATCAGTTGTTAGTTGTCAGTTGTTAGATCTGGCATTGTTTCAACCACTAGCGGATCCAGGATTTCATTTTTGAGGTCTTCAGCCCGAAAGCTTTTTTTTTTTCATATATATAACGATAACTACTCTAAAAAAAATAAATAAAAAAACTAGCTGCATATATGAAATGGTGTTTATGTGATTCTTGAAGTCCTCTTAAATGAAATTACAGGAACAATATTACTTTAAGAGATAATTTTATACCATAAAACATTGTTACATTTTACCATTTTGTGGGGGGAGGGGCTTCAGCCCGAAAGCTCGTAGATCCGCCTGTAAATTCAACCATTGTTTGGAATTAACAAACAACCCAAAAATGATGTTTTTAATAAGGTATCGTTATTTAAAAAATATATTGATAAGGAAAAGGTTAAATCTTTGGCATCAGCAAATTATCTTCATTTACTACTTCGATTACCGAAATTTTATCACCTTCAATAAATTGTATAACATTTTCTAAAAGAGCTGCTTGATTGTGTTCAAACTGCTTGCATGAAACATATAAGTTTTAAAAACTGTGTCATTGTTGAAGTCGTAAATTAGACGTTAAATACACCTTACGCTTTCAAAAATACGTTTTTAGAACTAATTCTCTGCCTTATTTTAGCTGAATACTATGTCATCTGATCAACATTCATCCCAGATTATGATGATGTAATATTAATTATTGAAACAACATATTTGGACCATCCTCCTCTTTCTCGGTCAATAGTGTTCCGCTTCACCAATGTTAAAATCTGGTCACCTTACATATACACATATTTATGTGCATTATAATTTTTCAAAACGTCTAAAAGTAAATAAATCATTCGGTTTTCACTTGCGCATACTTGTTTTTTACTAATATTACTGGTAAAATGGTAAGGATCGGTCCTAGTAGGAACACTTTTTTCTTTTCTTTTTCATCACAAACAGCGTATTTATTCAATTTCAATCACTTAAAATCGTTCACAGCTTTTACGGGTACCTATAAATGATGTATATATATATGAGATAATACTGATGAAGGTCATGCAAAATGCCAATTCAAAAAATCAGGTCTCGGCACGTCACATTTACGCAGTGACCAGATTCCTCCAGTTCACCTTGAAATCCTAACAATTCCATGAACAGGTACAACTCCGGTGTTTTAAGTTTTCATATTAACTCTGTTCGATAAGTCGGATAGGACACTCAATCGCTTATCTTAAGTTTCATGCTTCCTTTACATTCATCATTATTAAGAGAAAATAGCAATTAAAAAAAAGATGCTTCAAAGTAAATTATTCCTTCTGTACTGAAATAAATTCGACCAATACTTATTCGACTTGAAGTAATAATAAAAAACTCCAGACATTCTATTTTCTTTAATCGTAATCACGCAATCTAAATTCACAATATTATTTAATTACTCACGGACCAATAATCATCAAGGCCTACTTTACACGTGCCGACAATTTATGGCACACTGGAACTTTTCCACACCGCTCGTGACATATCATCCGATCATATATGCATGCTGAAGCCATTCAATTGAATTAAGGTATTAATATTTGTTACGATCCGTCCTGCTTCAAATCATCCACTGACTGATTTATTTTCAAATAATACACAATACACAAATAATCAGCAAACTGAATTACCAAATAGAACAACCTTTACAATCAGAGTTTCAACTTTACTGAATAATATAAATATTGAACTTCCTATTTTTCAAGAAACTAGAATTTCGCCAATTTATCCTTGGTGACTTCCCACTCCGAAAATTCTTCTTTCTCTCACCAAATTTATTAAAAACAACACAATGCCTTATATATATATAAACAAGAAGGAATTTCTCAAACTTTAAGACAGACTAGGAGATTCTGACTTTATCTACACTGACGGCTAGTGTTGCCCAAAATCGGTCTTGGTCTTGCACTTTGCAAGAACAAGACCAAGGCCACCTAACTGTTGCAAGATTAAGACCAGGACTGGTAAAAAAATCAATTTTTAAATAAAAATTGAGGCAAAATAGTTACTAATACTCGAAAATCTTAGTTACTATATATTAATAATTGGTATAACCAATATACTTTTGTATTTAACTTTTGTATCTTAATTTTACATTTGGGCTTAGTTAGTTTTCTCCTTTCTAAAAAGTTGCAGTAATATCTATATAGTAATAACCTAATAAGTAACTACAAGACTGTAGCGAGACTCTTGCACAAGACCAAGACCATGATCAAGACTGAGTTTGTAAGAACAAGACTCCTCTCCGTCTCGCATTTGGGCAACACTACTGACGGCTCGAAGATGTGGGAGCATCAGTTATATGTAACGAACGACAAAATATTTTTACTCATTCACCACAAGTAATGATTATACTGGGGCGGGGTGGCCGAATGGGCTAACGCGTGTGCACTGCACCGCCGTTGTCCGGCAACCGGATATATGATTCTATGATATGAAAATAGTCAGGAGTTCGCGTCCCGGTGCCAGAGGGGATTTTAAATTCTCCGCCCTCACCCTCTGGTCCGAGAAAATCCCGTATAGCCTAAAAGGCGAGGTAGGGAAGAAAAGGAAAAAAAATATATTATACTGTTGAATTTTTTGTAATAAATAAAAGTTTAAATGTTATACAGCCCACTAAACAAAAAATGGTCATATGTACAGATTCTCCATCCGCCTTAATTAGTCTAGGAAATGTTTTCTCATCTAATATCATCATACAAAACATTCTACACTCAATGAAGTCCGCAAATAGAAATAATATATCAGTATTTTTTGTATGGGTCCCTGGGCATTGCGGAATAGCCGGTAATGAACTGGCTGATGGAGCTGCAAAAAAAGCCTTTACTGATGGAATACCTTATCGGGGAGTACCTGTAGACGATTTTATAACAGTCATCAAAAAGGAAATGAAGACACAATGAGAACAGATATGGTCTAATGTAATCTAAAATAAATTGAGAGATTAAGGGTGACGTTTCCTCCTGGGCATCGTCAAATAGGAATAAGCGCTGAGAGGAAGTAATTCTTACGCGGCTGCGTATAGTGCTTACAGAGATACCTGATGGCCCGAGATTCTTTGTCAACATGCCAGACCTGTGGGACTCCTCTGACAGTGAAACACATTTTAACAGATTGCAGAGCTCACCAAACATTTAGACTATCTTGTGACTTGACAAACGATCTACACATCATTTTATAGGACAATACAAATGAAATTGGCAAATTATTTTCTTTCCCGAAATTTTCGAAACTTGAAAATAAAATCTAATTCTCAATGAAAATAAGGCAATAATAACCCTAATGGTTGAAGCATCTAATTTAAAAAAAGTATTATTAAATAAATTAATACTTTATTTGTGATGAGCACAATTAATAAATTTTTAATTGCTGCTATCGAATCTATTACAATTCTAAGACTTCAATTTATTTTTCATCCTGCTTAATCTTTCAAAGTTTAAAAACACCGAAACCTAAAATATCAATATCTTTACAGATATAATTGAAAAAATATATTATTTAATGTTTCAAATTATTTAGTAAGGAAGAGTTTGATTGATTATAGGTGTATATATATATATATATACACCTATTGATTGATTATAGGTATATATATATATATATATATATACATATATACCTATAATCAATCAAACTTTTCCTTACTAAATAATTTATATATATATATATATATATATATATATATATATATATATATATATAATGAAATTTTTCTCTTCTTTATTATCTTATTTTTTTTCTTTTCTCTTACGTTTCGGATTATTCACCCATCCTCAGAGACAATACAAAACTGTTAATGGTCTTCCATCCATCTTATTTTATTATACAGCATGTTAGAAACATTTTTCCTAATTGTTTTAATTAGATTTGAAATACATAGATATATTGTTAGTTGGATGTTTTTCTATTGTCACTTTAAATAATCTAGTAATCGTGAATTGGAATACATCCAACTAAGAATATATCTTAATAGTGGTTAAATAGCTGACTGTCGTGAATAATGAAGAGAAGAATAGTTGGGGTGATCAGTCAAATAAGAAGGCAAAATAAATGATTATGTTGCAAGTGACAAAATAAATATTATCATTTATTTTGCCTTCTTATTTGACTGATCACCACAACTATTCTTCTCTTCATTAAGAATATATCTATTTATTTTAAATGTAATTAAAAATAAGGACAAATGTTTTTATCATGCGGTATAACAAAATAAGGAAGAACATAAACAATTTTAAATTGTCTTTCCCCACAAGAGGACAAATACATACTCTTCAGTTGAAATACATAAAGATTGGTATTACCTTTAGTACCTATAATGTAGAAATATTTAACCAATTTCATCAAATTTCAACCAATTTCAAATAAATGTATATACAATTGTGTTTATTCGTATTTATCATTGCTTAAATCTTTATTTATTTATATAATTCTGCTGCTAATCCCATATTTCAAAGCTCTATCTTAATTATGGCAATGAAATAAAATATTGAAATCCAAAGTTGACCTAATTCCAAAATGTTTTATCACAGCAGCTATTGAGATTTTGAATGAAAAACAATTTTTTTTAAGCTATAATATTTTAAGTGTACAATAAACTTAGGTTGTTTGCTTGGTATTTACATTATTTTGTACTCTAACTAAGGCTTGACGAACAGATTATCCTACAGTTTCCCTATCTTTTTATAGCCTATAGAGTATGAATATAAACATTTATTTCATGGGAAACAATATATTTAAAGATTATTTTATATATCTTTTATGTAGGTATATATTTTATATTGCACTAGCTTTTGGTATGTCCAACATTCCCAGCCTAAGAAAAATTCATAAAATCTTTGGATAGATTTTTATTTTAAAATTAAAATTGTGTATATGATATTGTTCTCGTTAGATACCTACCTAAAAAGATACCTGATCCACATAAAAAGTACGCGAAACTATTTCTTTCGAGAGATGTTGCAGTGAATTACTTATGACAGTCATGGATCTCTGTGAGGTGAAACACTCATCAGGGAGCAATCTATGGCCCTACTCTGGTATCGGTGAAGGAATTACTTCAAGGGGTTCACGGCGCAAAGTTGAAACCAATTAAACGATCTTTCATGCACATTAGAAAAGAATTACATGATGGGTTATCCTCAGGTTTGTCCTTCTTAAGAATACGCACGATTTCAGCCTTTCTCCAGCCATCAGGGAAGTGACTTGGCCATACTCTGTTAAAACAGATCGTTACTGTGTTCTTAGACCCAAGCTGATTAAAAATTCAGGTGGAACGTTATCTTGGCCAGCATTTTTTCTCTTCTTCGCTGTTTGGAGCGCCCTCTCTACCTCACTCAGGGTAAAATCATTGTTAAGTACCTCATGCTTTCCACCACGTGAGCATGTTTGAATATCAGTCGTTTTAAACTTTTTATCTCTTGTCTCAGGAAGATTGCCCACGCCAGCCTATTGTTTACAGAGAAAACGTGCAATTTCTCAGCCATAAGTAAATCTAATATATTGATCGGGTTTTTCTGTGGTGGAGGATCATTGTTCAATAAGGAAATATGCCCATGTATTTTAATGTCAATCTTTGCGAAAACCCAATTGCTGAAGGAAACTTCTAAAGGCTGAATTTTCGACAATAATTATTTCTCCTTTCAGAAGGCTGCCTTTCTGTTTTAGAATAACTTTATCGGTAGGATTTCGGGATGCACTGATTTTTTTTCAGTTCTATCAGGATCGAATCCCACAGTTTCTAGATGCTCATTCTAAAATGGCTGGTATTTTTAATAGGACGTAGAACGCTCAGATACGCAGCTTTTATTATGACATCATCGATATTCTTAAGGGATTGCTCTAGTTCATTAGTCACTAGATGGGTTGTTAGGTGTAGGTCAGATGCAGAAGCAAACTGTTTCCAATCAGATTTCGTTGTATTCTATCGGGTCCTCGTTTTCTCTTTATGTTGAACATACCGAGTTTCATTAACCACTAGAATACTGTGACCAAATGCTTGAAAGGTGATGAATGAGAGAGACAAATTTGAATTAATTGATGAGCGAGCTAATACTGCGCCTGACCTGGATGTTATTCCAGTAAATGCAAACAAGGTTTGTTTTTCCACCTGGAATTGGTATGTGCTCCACCAGATTCTCGTAAATGGATTCCTCCCAAATTCTTCCTATTAGATCTGTGTTATTGTAATCCCATGTAGTAGACGGAGGGTTTAGGTTATCAAATAACATACAGTGACGATCCCAGGTATCTTCAAGCCAGTAGAGAGAAGGGTTGTTACATGGATCCCTTTCCATACCTTTCGACCGCTTCGAATATGTCAGTTATTCATTTTTCTTTATTTTATTATTCATTTCTCCATAGTTAAGTACGATGATTCCAGATGATCACTGATGACTTTGGGAAAGGATTGATCCTTGGGTTATTCCAGTTAACACTGAAGATGGACGAATTGATGATCGATATGACCCATAGCTTATAGAGAATTTGTTCGAGAGAAAATAATGGAGAATTAGATGGTAGATATGTGGAAGTACGGTCAGTAGTATGAAGAGAAGCTCCTGGTGCCAGAATTTGTCAGAGCTACTGCTGTCCGGCCGTAGGACAGAGAAACTCTGGCCGGGGAGAGCCGACTTGGAGGAGCGCCGACCAATCGAGAATAAAAAAAATCCAAAGTTTATGGGATTTTTTTTTCCTGTCCTCCCCTTCCTCGCCTTTAAAGGCTACACGGGGTTTTCTCAGACCAGGGGTGAGGGCGGGGATTTAAAAAAACCCCGGGCACCGGGACGTGAACTCGTGACTATTTTTTATCACAATTTTATATGCTTGCCGGTTGCCGGGCAACGGCGGTGCAATGCACACGCGTTAGACCATTCGGCCACCCCGCCCACGAGGTTATGGGATAACATAACATACACAAGCCCGAAAGGGGCCCTCTGAGGATGTACTTCCCCACCGTCCAATCACGTTTGGGAGCCAAATTGGTCCTCCCGGATTACTGGCTCTCGCAATTTCTTACTGGGCATGGCCGCTTTCGAGACAAGCACCATGGATTTGGAAAAGATGTCGTCCTCTATGCCCTAACTGTGGGATCCCGGAGACTGCTGAGCGCATTATCATAAACTGCACCGCCTTTGAGTCACTAAGGGCTAAGTTGGTGAGGGAGACCGGTCTCTATGTTCTCGCAGCGATCTATTTCCCTCAACTAGTTACGGAAGAAAACAACCTGTACTACAAAGAATTTGTGTATGGATGGAAAGAAACAATTGGACCCGCACGCTTCAATCTCACAAGAAGAGGACCCGCACCAGGGAGGCCGCCGAAACAAGGAGGAGCGGAACAAGGAAATAAAAAGCAAATCTGCATATGAAGATTAGTCTCGTTGCAGCAGCAGGCAGTTATGCAGTGACGTGTAACAACCCAGTTCTGCAAAACCCGTATTGCCTCAATGGCACGGTAGGGTTCAAATAAATGAACATACTATTAAGAAATAAACTTAATTAGAAACATATTGAATGATATAAAATTCAAAGGTTAGTAATATAAAACAGCTTAAGAATTTTTTTGGAGTGATAATGCCATTGCCCGAGAGGGGGGCTCCAAATGTCTAAGACCGGAACTAACTCCAGTTGCAAATAATTTTCGCTATAGAACTGTCGATATGAAATCAGTTAACCTGTGTACATGATATGTTATCGAATATAATTTTCGAAATCTGGATTTATTTATTTTTTATTTTGGTTATATTTTCTCCCTGAATCATCAATAGGTTACTTTTAATTTAAACTTCTGTATGCACTGTTTTCTATTACTAACAGTTAGTAAATCATTGAGTAAAACATTTGAGAACATCAATTTTTTTTATAAATCCTTTACAAAAAATAAAGACTATTTTATTATAATCAGTGGTGATGGATCTAACAAGAAAGTGTTTCTGTTTGTTATTTGATCACTCCATTCAATGAAATTGGCAGTAAAAGAATAAAATCCCAGTCGCAGTTGTTAAAGATAGAGCACCAGACGAAACAGTTACATAACGCTGGCTTTATCCCTCGCAAAAATGGTGGTAATCCCAACTAACTAACATCTTAAATGTATTAGCAGATTTATTCTCTGTAGTTTCAATATGGCTCACTGATTTAATGTTTTAATCTCAGTTTAACGTTATACTGTTCGTTAATAATCTCGATAACAATAATTAGTAATCTATAGCTCGACCGCGATTAGTTGGCAGCCTCAGAGCGAACTCTGAAGTTTTTTAGTCCGTCCTCCTTCCCTCAATCAACGATATCTGAAACTTTAAAATAAATATTAGTGTACGCAATTTTATAACCGATAATATTTCCATAAAAAGAACCTTCGATAAACAGATCATTTGAAAACTGGCATTACTCACTGAGAGATAAAAGTAAGAGCCAATTTCGATGTCTCATTAAAACTATATCCTGAAAACTGTAATATTCAGGTGACTTAGTACTAAATTTTGAGGTTACCGTTACATCGCGGATAAAAACACCTAATTTGGTATGGATGTACGTTAGGATACACTAATTAATGTTAGTCTAGGAGCCCTCTGAAATTTCTCATGTATGGCACTAAAGTCCAAAATGGCCAACAAAACGGCAATCTACTTTTAACAAAATCTATTTTATTCGTAATTTTCAGTAATTTTACAGCTGTAGGTTAACTCAGTACACTAAAAACTTAACTATATATATTAAATAAAATACAATAAAATATATCCAAATTATTTATTACAGTATTATAGTAGTATATGAAGGGTTTGAATAATAGTAAAGAAGGTCAGTTTCGAAATTTGTTCAGAAAATGGGAACTGTGCAAATCTACCTCTATGATGAATGAATAAAATTTCACATGTCACATATATAACATGTTATACATGTCATTAACGTATATTTACTTAATAATCACTTTCTTAACAAAAAATAAAATGGCATTTTGATATTCGTGAACATGTTTGTTTATTTATTTACTTAATTATATAAGATGGCAATTTGTAGAATAACTTTTTAAATATATATATTTCTTTTATTTTGTTCTATTTTCGAATTCTATGTATATTGAAAAGACTCAAATATTGAAGTGGTTAATTTTTTATTTCTTGGTCGATTAAAAAGATTTCTTACTAAAAATAATAAACAAAAAACATTTAGAGAACTCTAATAAGGTATTTAATAGATTACAAAACAGTTTATAGTTTTTGAGTTATTTCGCAAATAAAATTTTGAATTCATCACGATTTCTTTTCCAAAATCGTTTTGGAGAATTATGTTTTATATATATATATATATATATATACAGGGTATTTCAGAGTTAAGTAAACTAAGGACCTCAAAATAAGAAAAAAACGCAAACGCTTTGTTTAGGAGATATTCTCACCTAAACGTTTTTTCATTCTTATGAATTATTTACGTTATATGAAATAAATAAAACCTATTTATTTGATCTAACGACTTTATTAATTAAATGTAAACATTAACATTTATATTAAATTGTTCGAAGTGATTTCCTTGAGCATTAAGACAGGCTCGGCATCTTTCTTCATCAGCAGCAGTGGCAGAACGGCACTGGATATGTGTTATTGTTTCACTAAATTAAAAAAGTAATTAAGGTCATTGACCGGATTCAATCATATCCCATATCTCAATCAATGAATTGGCCGTGCAGGATCAGTGGTTTGGCCTGCACGCTCTCCAGTCCTGACAACACTGGATTTTCTGTTTAGGGTGACATTAAACAAAAAGTCTATGCAAATACGTTCAATGATCTTAATTCCTAACGAAGAAGGATAATTGAATCTTCTGAAACATTAACTCATATCCAGTGCCGTTCTGCCACTGCTGCTGTTGAAGAAAGATGCCGAGCCTGTCTTAATGCTCAAGGAAATCACTTTGAACAATATTTGGGTTATTTTGGGGGAGCCGTTTTGGGGTGTAACTGTCTTTCGACACTTAGGTATTTCGGGCATCTTTTTAAAATTTAATGGTTGAAGGTAATGTTGAATTTCTAGAATCATCCTAGGGTAGCCAGCAAATTTCTTACTAAATCCCTCCTCCATCCAAAAAAAAAATCGGATGTTCTTCTTGAACATTGATTTTTTTTTAATTCAATTTAAGTATGCTACGCGTCTTGAAACATAAAACCTCAAATTTTGAGAGTTTGTTAATAAACCAAAAATATGTATTGCTATTTGTTTATAGGGATTCAGTATGCAACAGGTGCAATAAATTAAACTTGCGCCAGCATCGTAGATCAGGATCATGATCTGCTCAGGTTCTATTCGACGGACCCGCCGAATGAATATTTTATACAATGGTTTGTCAGTGTCATTGAGCTCGACTTATTTCAAAATACTCAGGGGAACTGTATGAATGATTTGAGCCATCAAACTTTAAAATCGAGCTAGCCGTTCGTTAAAAATATTCGCCTTAGTCGGGTAAAAATCAAATTATGACTTTTATTCATCCGTGGAAAAAAATAAGAGTTAATTTTAATTAATGAATACAAAACATTCTAAGGCTCCTATGTATATCAATGAGTTCTGAAAGACCATTGTGTCATCTAAAACTACTAAATCAATTAATTTAAGAGATGCTATGTAATATTCGGGAATGGAACAGTGCTAGGTTATTGAATAAAAAAGCTTTCACACCATCCGAAAATAGCAATCCAAAAGATTTTAGTGATTATCGCTTCTTGATCCTGCCAAATTACAATACTTATGGCATTAACAAACACAATAAGTTCCTTTTCAACTGATTAATCATGAAATATTTGATAGAAAGGTCAATAACCGCCACTAAACCAAACAAAAGATCATAAAGGCATTAGAAGGAAAAGAATTCTTCTTAATTATTATTTTTTTTTTTTTTTACTTTCACTCAAAATCCACTCTTACACTAGGCTGGGGCAATGAGGTGTAGGACGTGGAAGTAAACAGCCAGACAGACTAGGAGATCAGATCCTGCTTACATAAAAATTAAGAATATTATATTCGAGGTCTATAAATCAGTATATTTTAAGACTACTTGCGATATTAGACCAAATCTTACCTATCCTCTAATCTTTCCTCCGTCCCGAGTCACATCATTGATACAATCCAATAGAAACAATAAATGATTTTACTGTTTTTTTTTTTAAATTACACAGGTACAATATTTTTAAACGCTAGCTATTTCTGATAATTATCAAAGTAATATAACCTCATAAAACACTTTTAAATACGTCTGTGCAAAATGAGAAACATTACTTCAAAGGAGATGATACTATCCTCGCTATTGTATTTAGAAACGATAGTTATGTTAATCCAACTCTCAAAGCAGATAATTTTATTATTCCTCTGTTATAGTTTCCAAAATGGAAGACTATCAAATGATACAATAGTGTTTTTTTTGTTTGTGGAATGTATCAACTTCTAGCGCTTCAACTTTATCAAGTGCCACCAAAATATGAGTAACTGTTGAGGAATCAACAACTGCAAAAACTGTAAAAACACGAAGATATTTTAATATATTTTAAACATCTCCATGATTTGCCAGCCGTTCCTTGTTTTACTAAAATAAAAGTGAGAGAAAAAAAAAGAAGAAAACTTGAAAGTCATATTAGAAATAGCCATATATCATATTAGAAATCGCCAACAAATCTACATTGTACATTGCAGATGAAGAATAATGTAAATGGTTATTGAACTAATGTCAAGTATTAAATAGTAGTAAACAATAAGCTATATTAACAATATAAAGACACATAAGTGAGCTTTTATAAACTACCTGAAAATTAGTGAAACGATCACTGGCCACATGCCATACCGTGTCAAGGATAAACCAGTCGAAGAACTGGTAATAATTTTTTTTTTCATTGAAATTCTTAATTATATGTTTTTACAATGTGGTTTTAGAATCAAACACCTAGCCCAAATAATACATTTCAACAGGTACTTACGAAATAGATCTCAAGATAATTTCGTACCTTATTAACAAAACTGTTTTTCATTTTAATGGACATTTATTAATTTATTTCTAACAATGGTGGGTTCTCAACCACTTTCGGATTATTTTAGCCCTTACAGAGTATTTATATTACACAATATACAATTTAACAATAAACTTTTTTTATTTTTTATTTCTTTATGACATTTACAACTGTATTACATAAATACATCAAGTAAATTTGGACATAATTGATATAATGAATGACATGAATACACTTGCTGAGTAACTACCCAATGGTAGCACTCTAAACAATAAACTTTAAAGTGTAAAAGATTAAAACATTCAAATTTACAAAAGAGTGAATGTACAATAAATATTGTAAATTATATTATATAGTGGTGTTTTCTAAAGCAATAAAAACAATATTTTTGGTATCTTCGTGGTGTTTTTCAAAATTTCACCAATAGTATTTTAATGTTTAGATTACTATATACTTACGTATGGATCTAATTAGTTTGCCAGTTCGACCTGTTGGAGCCCGAGGTGATGTTTTACCAGGCGCTTTTTCACTTCCATTCAATTACACCTGTGGTCTAATTCCTACCCGTCTTTAATTAGTTTTAATTATTACAGCTGAGATATTTCTACCTCCATCGCAGTCATACGGCTCAACTCTCATAGTCGTAAAGCAGGGTCGGCTGATTAACAAATAAAATGAGACGGAGTTTAACCTGATCCCTGACCTCTCCCCTATACCTGCCATGGAGTTGCTAATTTGGTTGGAGATAGAATTTTCTTTCGCAATTCTGATTGACACTTTTCTTGGCACTGTACTTAACTATGATATTTAACCAATAACCCCCAACTCCTCACCGTTACAAATCACTCGATCTTTATTCTTTGCGGATTTTATTGCCATTAAGTTCATGAGAAGCTCTTCTAGTCTTTTTGAAGTTCTCTCTGATATAAATCTTTTGAATTTCACGAATAAACAAAATGAAAAGAAGAGGGCTAAAACTGTCGTCTTCCCTAAAACTCGTGCCTTAGCTAAAAATATTGAGCACCATACCATTAATTGCTACAATATTTTTTATTTCGTGAAATGTTAATTAAATTATAAAGGAACAGAGACAAAGGTTGCACTGACGACTATAACGAGGTTCATTCCATTTACTTAATACCAAATATTATGCTTGCCGCATCGTCTCC
Source organism: Nezara viridula (assembly GCA_928085145.1). Lineage (NCBI taxonomy): Eukaryota > Metazoa > Arthropoda > Insecta > Hemiptera > Pentatomidae > Nezara > Nezara viridula. Next base: position 103,417,799 of record OV725080.1, on the reverse strand, counting down.
CATTAGTCAGTACATCTCTGAGGCGTATATTACTTCTTTGAATCAAAAAACTTCCTTACGTGCAATTGGTCCAGTAGCAAGGTTCTAAGACCGAAGGACAGCAGATCAGCTGGTGATTTCAACTTAACCGGTAGAGTGATACTACAGTAATGTTTGTTCTGATTGTATCCTCAATGTCAGTAAAGACCTATTGTGTTCTGTTAAAATGTGATATGAATGCGATATACAGTAATGGTAACCCTCGAATCTCTTAAAACTCCAATAATTACAAACAAATAATCGATGCGGAAATGTTATACAACAGACATTCGATAATATCGAAGTACTTTTTATTTTATTTACACCCTTCCTTGCCTTACGGTAATACAGGTTTTGGTGAGGGTAACGTAATAAATAATACATCTATCACGCCACCCTTGCCATTTAGACTTCAGTGCTTCAACTGAAGGTCAAATGAAGTCCATACCTTTAGGAGCTTTGTCCATTATAGATTGTCTTCTGCCGCCTCCTCTCTTCACCTAGATGCTCCAAGGTTAAAGTGTTCCGGTCTCACAGTCATCTTCTATCCGTACACAAACTCTTCGGAGTAAGGTTAGTTTTATTTTTTCATGAGGACGGGGAAATCACCTTCTGTTGTAACAAACCCGTTTTCGTCCGTAGCGTGTTCTTAAGTCCTTCAAAGCCAATTCATGTCATTACTACGTGTTCGGCAGTTTCCGGAACGTGGCACCTGGGACATACGGGGTCGACGTCCTTGCAAAACTGTGCAGTTTGGCCCGAAAGCCCGTACAGTCGGGAAGAACTTTCTTAAGGTCGCTCCTTTCAGGGTTGTCAACCACCATCGATTCCATTCTTCAATGAATGGTGTGCTCCCGGATTATCTGTTTCCATCTATGGGGTTCATCAACAATCCTCACTCGGATACACTCCGGAACCCCTGCCGATCCTTCTCTCTAATAGCCGAACACTGTAGCATCTTCAAGCAGGATAAGGTCGAGAGGCACACCTCAGTTACTCGCAGCAGAGCCGTCGCCAACCCGTTTTTCTGCTCTTGTGAGGAGTTACGGTACCAGGAGGGGGACGTGAACCTCAGAATACCCTGCAATATTGCTTTATAGATTGTCATTGTCTCCGGGTATCGCGACCCTAATTCGACTGAGCCCTTTTAGTGAGATGTTGACCCTGCTAGCCTAGTAGACCAAATGAGGCATTAGGTTGAAGCTTCTTCCGAGTCTACAAATCAAGAGTACATCCAGCATTTCTTAAACTTGAATGCTGCCTTCGGCTCTATACTTCAAAATAAAATGTGGAGAGCCCTTCGAGGAAATAAGATTTCCGGTAATAGATGCTCCATAAAAACACATCAAGCTATAGCTGAGTGACAATCATCATCACTGCGAAACATCCATGTGTATCCACAATTAATCTAAGTGAAACCGTGGGGCACAATCATTAGTAAATAAAGCTATTGTTTAAATCCTTATTTTTATCTGATACTACAATTTTTTCTTTAATTTATCTATTAAATTAAAAATAAATATTTATTTATCAAAGGTTTTATATTTTAACTGACCGTAAATTTCTATTACAATTAATTCAATGCCACCTATTCGATAACATGACTCAGTATTTATAGAGAGAAATGCTTTTTTTAATTTTGGATAGATGGTCATTAAAACAAAATTAACCTGACCATTGAACAGAAACATAGAGTAAGTACATGCTTGATCAAGAGATGTGAGCGGTAAAAAGCTAGTTTTCAATATTTTCAATATAATGATTTTTGCAAATCATTAATGATAAGAAGTATTAATACAGATAATGTTGCACGTGTTTCTATAATCTTTCATGGAATCCTTTAAATTCCGCTTTTCCTGATATTGGATGCGAAAAAGAATTATTTTCTAATATTGTTGATCAAATTATACTAAATCATGAATGATATTTTATATGAAATGTTTAATAATAACGTATATTTTCATAACTGTTGATCAAAGCTATATGCATCAAAAATGTCCAATACACCTAATATGTAAACGCAACCCATCCATGTTGAAAGTAACGGGTATTGATCTCAAGGTGAGTCGGAAGAAAATTATTTATAGTTACTTGTAGGTCAACATGACGGCTAGATCTACGCTTTAGTAAAAATATTCTTCAGTTCTGTAAGACCATGAGAATGGCCATATATTTGCCCTTTATTTGTAATGTTCTGATACTAGTTGCGCCCAGCCACTAGTGGATCCAGGATTTAATTTGGGGAGGGGGGGGGAAGCTTCAGCCCGAAAGCTTTTTTTTTCATAAAAATGACGATAATTACTTTGGAAAAAAAAAAAGAAACTAACCATCTATATGGAATGGTGTTTAAGTGATTCCTTAAGTACTTTTAAATGTAATTACACGAACAATAATACTTTAAGATATAGTTTTTAAATCTATTTTTCCATAAAACATGGTTATATTTTACCATTTTGGGGGGGAGGGAAGGGGCTTCAGCCCGAAAGCCCCCCCCCCGTAGATCCGCCCGTGCACCCAGCTGTATAAACCAGAAAAAAAATAACTGATTGCAAACATCAATTTGATGGCTTTGTGAAATGATTTTTTAAGACCTTATTATATTGTAAGCTATTAAAAAAATCTTATAGCACTTCAGCATAAACGATGTTTTTTGTTATTTATCTTTTTAGTATAAGATAGTATTAGTTTTGTGAGCAACCGTGTAAGGCAACATGTACAACTAGATTATCAGTGGGGGAAAAAATCGTTCGTTAATTCAACTCCAAAATGCTTAAAACGTTTTCCCTGCGCTTTATTTATAAGAACCGCAAAGAAAACATTAACAAGAAACTATCCACAGCTTTTCAGACAGATTAATTATTGTAATTTCTGCTCCGTTCCTTCTGATCCCAGGGTGATGTTAAACGGTCATACTCTTCTTCGACAAACGGTCTGTCAAACGCAATAAGATTTTTTTTAATTTGATGAGCAATTACTAACACGTTCAAACGAATAAATTTTTAAGCTTTATATACTACGATGAACTGGTTTGATTTCAATTTATTTTTTCATTGAGTCATGTAAATTTTTTTTTTAATTTATCCTATATTTGAATAGGTGAAATTCATTCAACCTTAAGAAACTATCATAGCAGCGAGGGAAAACTAATCATGAAAATTTGTAAAAAACGTACCAAGAAAATTTGAGAAAATTCTTACGACAGTGAGGGAAAACCGTCATGGTTTTTTGGGGGAAATTGTAATAACAAAAAAATTAATAATAAAAAAAAAGAAAAAATCTAGTGCATTGCATCGGACTTAATACCCTACTTTCAGTGGCAATTAGTTGTATTTTAGGTTAATTTTTTTATTTTTTATTTATTTATATGATATTTACAACTGTATACAAAAAATGCATCTGGTAAATTCGCACATGGATATAAAGACATGAAACACATGTTGAGAAACTACCCATTGGTAGCACTCTAATAATATGTCTATATTAGGAGATCACGTGGCCATCTTCTTTTCAGACGACTCGGAGGATTATCAGGAATTGAATAGGAAGCAAGGTTAGAAACAAGAGGGTTGGGATGGTTATGAAGTTTATTATGGAAGGGCAGATATCTGGATTGGGCCAAATCTGATTCATAAGGTCATTATGGATGATTTTATTTGTAACAAAGTAAGGAGCATTGAGGATTTTACGAAGGTTTTTGGATTGTAAGGATTGGATTGGAGAGGAATTTGAAGGTTTGGTGGAGTCCAAATAGGCCTTATTATAGTCATGTAAATTAGTCTTTTATAGTTAATTGGAAGGTTAGAGCGTTTGTCTAGTAAGTGTTGAAGTAGTCGGAAACGTCGAGCTATTTCTTGTCGTTTCAGTCTGGTATGAGGCTTCCAAGTTAGACGTTTGTCCAGATGGAGTCCTAGGTAACGGATTTGTTCAACAGGAATAAGTGAGATGTTGTTAAAGGATACTGAAGGACAGGAAGTCATTGGTTTACGACGAAGGGTGAAGGTAATTTGATGGGATTTATTGGAATTTATTTTAATTCTCCAGTTCTGACACCATTCGTCAAGGTTTATGATGTGGGATTGAAGGGTTTGGGATGCAATAGATGGGTCGTCATTAACTGATAGCATACATGTGTCATTAGCATATGTGGTGATGACAGTGTTGGAATAGGTAGGGATGTCAGCTGTATAAACTGAGTAAAGGATAGGACCTAGGATACTTCCTTGAGGAACACCTGCAGACTGGGAAAAGCGGGATGTATAGACATTGCTGTGATTTACTTTAAAGTATCTATCAGTAAGATAGGAACTTATAATGAGAAAGTATGTAGATGGTAGGAATTTTCGGAGTTTGTACAGCAGTCCCGGGTGCCAAACGCCTGTTCAACGTCGAGAAAGACTCCCGTACTGTACATACCGCGCTCCAATGCAGAGGATACTACGTCTACCACACGATGGCATTGCTGTATAGTGGAATGGGAGGAGCGGAATCCAAATTGGTGATCTGGGATTATATGATTTGAATTTAGGATGGGGTACAGGCGTTTTAAGATTAGTTTTTCCAGGATTTTTCCCATGATGGGTAAAAGAGAGATGGGACGGTAAGATTTTTAGGTTAATAAAATTTAAATATATTGCTTTCTCTCTATTATAATAAGTTGTTCAGTGCTTTTTCATATTTTATTTTAGTATTAGGAGAATAGGAGGATAACAGGAGCTCAACTTTGCAGCTTAGTCCTCTAGACTCGATAGTGCTGCTCTCCTACGGCGATTATTTTACAAATTATACAACTGTTCGTTTAAGATACTTTGATAAACATACCTACCATAAATACGTAATTTAAGTTTCGTGAGACTTTTCGTTTTTGAACTATCCATCTTAAAAGGCGTATTTCCGTTGAAAATTCGATTTCGATTTTTTTTTTTTTTTTTATGAATTTCTTTGTCTTACTCTTATTTCATATATACGTAAGTTAAAGTAAAAATACATGTATTTTATTTATTTCTGGTAAAGTTAAACGGGGTTGAAATCATTGATGAATACAGTTTTATGAAGAAAAAAAAAATAGTATGGTCCATGGATCTATTAAAGGATAAGTGATCATTATCTATTCGTCTGATAAGAACTAACTCGAAATGGGAAGCAATTCAATGGGTAGGCAGTGGCGGCCTTAGACATTTGGCGCCATAGACAATGAAGCCACTCTTCCTCCACCCAAAAAAATTTAATGTGTTTCTGAAATTGTTTTATATTAAGCAATATACGAATTTTATTTAATTCAATATGTCTCTAATTCAGTTGCTTTATTATCAGGATACAATTAATTATTTTCATAATCGCTCTCCACGTTGGCGCTCCGGGTGCTGCTGGTAGGTATTTACTAAATAAAAGTTTACTCATCTATATATATTTTACTTTTTTTTCTCATCATTAAAATAACTAGTATAATCAAATCAGGTTTAATTTTGTGAGAAAATGCGAATAATAAATAAATTGTTATCTGAAATCAAATTGATTAATTATTTAAATATATCAACAAACTTCGATTTGTTTATTTAACATATATTAATGTTTGCTTGGATAATAATATACCCCAGATTGATTATACTATAGTTACAATTACTCCATACTTTCTCTTTTTGCTGCGCAACCACGTCGTCCTTGACTGGATTTCTATCGACATAACTTCTATCAGAGCCAGAGAGAGCTTCAGTTGGCCCATTGGCAAAACAATAAGAAAACAGATAAATATTCTAATTAATAATTGACAACTATATCTTTACTTATACTGTACATTTTAACTAACAATTACTGAAGGATTATCTTCAACAACTGATCAACTGTTTTATATTATTCACTACGTCCCCACGAGGCAGAAATAATTATATCCATTTTTGCATATTTCTTAATTAGTTTTGATGACATAAAAATATAAAAATGAAATAATTTTAAAAATAACACTTAGATACAATATCCTTAACCGAAATCATTTTTTGTACTCAAAGAAAAAAAAAAAAGAATTACAGTAACACATAAAACTGTTAAAAGAAAAGCAAAACTTGAATAAAATAATCTTTGATTACTTTTTCCGACGATTTATCCAATAAGTAGAATATTTAAATTTTAAGATATAGCGTATTGAAATAATTCAGTAAATCATCACAGATTTAAAATGATCACTGGTAGTTATATATTCTGCTGGGGAAAACCATAGCATACCAGGGACCAGCCAATTATGGGTCTGTTAAGAACACAGCGCATGGTTTTAGAGATAGTCAGCATAAACAGCTTTATCTCAGTGTTACGTCGCTCAGTCCTGAGTTATTTAAAATCTTTATCTAAACAAGATTTTTTTTTTAATTATCTTATATTTTTCACAAATCCTCGTTTAATCGACGATAGCCCATTTATCTGAAACAAGAAGCCACAATTGGAATTAATTTTATACTCTATATAATTTTATACCGCTATATAATTTTATACCGCTAATGTTGGGAATATGTTCGAAAACACTTCTCAGATAACCATTCTATGAGCTAAAATTTTAATACAGTTTAATGATTTCTATCTTGTGGAAAGAAGCAAATAAAATATAGAATGGTGTAAATTCTAAAAAATTATTGGAAAAAATAAATTAAGAAAATGTATACTATTTATCATAGTCTAATTTTCTATAAAAGTATTTTTTTTCTTATTTTTTATTTGTTTTAAAAATACTATCCTTCTTAATTGCTATTTCCCATCCTTCACTCGCAACTTCCGCGGCCTGGAAATTGTTCCTGTTTACCAGCCTCAAAGGTTGTTTTTTTTATCAATCCAAGGACATAAAGCTATTAAATACCAAACCTAATGAAGTATTAATATGAATGTCACTTGAAGATATTTTCAACATATTTTCCACAACAGATGTATGTATGGTATATATATATATATATATATATATATATATATATATATATATATATATATATATATATATATATATATATGTATATATATATATATATATATATTTAATAAATATATGTATTTTTTTTATGAGGATCCATGACTGTTTGGTATTTTGTGAACTATAGACATGTGAATAGGGCGTTAAATCCTACGTCACTTAAAGCAGCTGGGACCGATAATATTTCAAGTGAACTAATTAAGGCGTGCGGAGAAGCTGGAGTTTCTAAACAAAATTTTTAGTTAAAAAGATATGGGAGAATGAGAAATTGCCTGAAGAATGAAAAGAATCCATTTTTATTTCGATTCACAAAAATGGCCCTAGGACGGATTGTAATAACTATCGAGGAATTTCATTCCTTCCGGTATGTTATAAAATATTCACATTAATCTTAACTAATCGAATCACGGAATACGTCGAGGAAATTATCGGAGAGATAGAATGTGGGTTTAGGCGGAACCGGAAGAAAAAGAAGCGGAAAGAAAAAATTAGAGCACAACGGCGTTGTTCATCAGCTGTATGTCGATTTCAAAAAGGCTTACGATTCTATTGATCTCCAGAAGCTGTATAATAGTCTAATCTAGCAGGAAATACCAAAAAAATTAATGAATCTAATTAGGATGTGTTTGACGGAAACACTCAATAAAGTTGGGATTGGTCATTATTTATCCGAGAAATTAGAAGTTCGCTCGGGCTTAAAACAAAATGATTCTCTTTCACCTGTCGTATTTAATTTGGCATTAGAACATGCCATTGGGAGGTAATGCGTACCGAATAAGGGTTGGACCTTATTTTACCTTGAAGATAAGGGTTGGATCTGGATGGTATAACACCCGTGCTTGGCTATGCGGATGATCGGGTCCTGTTAAGCGAAGATACGGAAACTATAAAACTAAATAAGACGACCTTAATGAAAACCGGTAAAGATCTAGGGCTCGAGATAAATACGGATAAGACTATAATATATGGTTAGCTTCAAAAACAGCGACAATTTCGATGATATCGAAATGATGTGATGAGGATATAGAAGGGAATGTGTTTGAGCACGCGCAGAAGTTTACGTTTCTAAGGTCTACGATAACTAGAAAATACAAAATTGAAGAGGAGATTAAGGTTAGACTGAAGGCGGGAAATGCTTGTTATTTTTCTGTGACAAAACTACTTCCGGAACATAAAAATTGGAATCTATAAAAGCATTATCTTACCTAGTGTTCTTTATGGATTCGAAACGTGGCCGCTTACATTAAGGGATGAGCAGCGTCTTATGGTTTTTGAAAATAAAGTATTGTGTAGAATATTTGGATCAAAAAAGGATGAATCACCCTGAGAATTTAGGCGGTTACACAACTCTGAATTGGGTGAACTGTATCCGGTTAATACAATTGAAATGATTAAGTTGAGGCTAATAAAATTGGTATGTAAAATCGCTGGGCTTAGTAACGAAAGAATTTCTAAAAAGTTAATATGCGCTGTACCGACTGGCAAGCGTCCGAGGGGTAGACCAAAGCGAAGATGGAAGATAGTGTTAAGGCTGATTTGGTGGGGTTGGGTTTAGATGAAGTCCGGTGGATGGAAGAATGTGGGCATCGATTGGTGGCATCGGCATCGAACCTTTGGGTTCGCTAAGCTTTATTATTATTTATACTGTTATTATTTATATTTTTTATTTTCCAAATCAGCGATAGTTTTGAGGACGAAAATATCGGAAACTAAGTGAGGTAGCGAATTAAAGAATAGAATCAATCATATTGTAAAGTTTATTAGCTTTAATTTTGTACAGAATGTCTTAGTCGATCCAATGGATAGTTTTGTTGATACAAGCGAAAACTCAAAAAAAGTGACGGTCTAGGCGCCCCCCATTGGCTCACCACCTAGGAGTACTTTACATACTTTTAGTATGTTTACCTCCTTACTAGTCTAAAAGTCTAAAATTGTGAACCCACCATTTCCTTCTATAATCATTCATTGACCGGACTATATCTGGAACATAGCATTTAGATTTACGATAAGTATAGGTTATCTCAAAGGTATACATTATTAATAAGTGGTTGGATTACAAATTAAACAAATTGCAACTGTTTATTAGACAAGTTAGATTCACGACATAAAGCTTCCATTGAAATATAGAGTAACGTAAAAATTGCGATAAACAGCTATGTATAAATAATAATACATTATTAAAGCAAATTAGATGAAGGGTAGGTACATGGTTTGTTTAGTGTTCATATAATATTTGTAACTGATAAAGACGAGCTTGTTAGATGCAATAGTTGAATAGAAGTTGGAATGGCAAACAAAATTAAATAAGCAATTTAATTCGGTATTCATTATCTCTTAGAAGATAAATATGAATCAGATGACGTAGTGGCTAGTAAATTTCCAACAAAAAACACTAGAAGTGAATAACATACCGCTCTACTAATTAGAAAAAGGTCCTCTGGAGTAAAAATAAATACTAAAAGAGGATTGGAATGTTAAAATAGTACTAATTTCTCTGATAAAAATCAGGCGTTTATTTTAGGCGTTTAGGGTCAATGCCCTCAACCGAACACGAAAATCGGTTGTAATTTATTTTTCATCTGCATACTTTTTCGCTTTGCAAAATTTTAGCGTTGCAATATTTTAGTCAAATATTTGTTCAAATATTACTATGAGTTTAGTATTATTCACTACGTTACCGTCGCAACCACTATTCCAATAAAATCTTAATAATCAAATCGATGTGATTCGACTATTGCTTTAGAATCATGAATTTCTCCAAGCCATATTCATAAATATTAATTTTTTTATTTCGATTATTTACGTTTATAATTAATATAGTTTAACAATTTTAATTTTGGTGTGTCAGTTCATATCAGTTTTTATTTTTTATCAGCTTCCATTTTCATGCGATCAGTATAATTTAAAATTTTGAAATCAATACAGTAAGACGATTGAATATGATCCCCACATGGTTGATTGGCGTATGGTAAAGTAATGATGGGGTCAATCATTATCAACAAGTGGTTATACACGGTGGGCCAGACCCCCTTACCGTGCACCCCCCCCCACATCCCTATAAATTGCATATCGTTGTGTTCCTTGTGACAATTTATTAAAAAAAAGCCAATGTTCCCACAAAAAAAAGTGAACGAACTGCCCCAAAATGGCGTCCAAACATGGCGGATTGACGACTTTGACTTTAGTTAGTTTTTTTGTTACTGAGAATCAGCATTTGGCTTAATTTCATTATAGTTGGTCTTTTATTAAAGCTGGATAGTCATAGAATAATAAAACATGAAAAAATATTAAAAACTTATTGGTTTAAGCATTAAAAAAAATCGGTAAAGTCAATTTTTTTTACAAAAAAATTTTCAAGTTGAAAATCAAGCGTCGTTTGTAATTAAACGGTCAACAATAATGCAAAACGTGCTGAAATAAAACATCTGGAGAATACATTTCTCTTTCTAAAACACTGATTACTTTTTTAAATATTTGAAGTAGTTCCGTAGAAAATGTACATAAGCGGCAGAAAAGCGCTACTGGCGTGGGTGCCTACAGGCCTCTACCACACCACTCAGTACTCATAAATGGCTTAGTTATAGTGCTATAATAACGTTTTTGTTATATTATATTGATTGTATTAACGAAAAAATATTAATAAAATAATTTATTTGTCAAAAAAATTTTTTTTAAATTTATTATTATTTTTTTTATCTATTATTATTTATTTTTTAAAATTTAACTTCCTTTATTCTATACGGAGGTCGCTTAAGAAGGCCTCTATTTTAAAAATCATATAATTATAATAATACAACTTAATTCAAAAATACTTTGCAGAATATCTTGAATTTTTTATTTAATATTTGCAATTTAACATTTTGTTTTATATATTTCCTGATTCTTAGAGGTAATTTAAATTGTATATACTTCCCCGGAAATGAATCATATTAATATCTGTATTATAAACTAAAATAATATATACCTAATCCGAACTACTTTTAATGAATAGGTGATGGATTGTTTAGTAAAATTCAGATATCGCTATAAAAAAAAATCATTTTTATTTCCTTAATTTTATTCGGAAGTTGGACCATATCATAAAAAATATCAACTTTCAATATTAAATGCAATATTCCCTCTGCACAAAATAAGGATGGAAAGGGCGATGCTATAAGTTCTTCTAGGAAACAGGAACTGATTGTTAGTATCTGGTCTCAAAATGAGGGAAAACGCGAAATTGAACCCAAACATTGGAAAAAATTCATTAAGCGAACGACAAAGGAAATGCCAAAATTTGGGAAAAAGAAAACAAGGATCAATATCAGTTATATGGCTAAACGAATATATAGTAGACAAATGAACAGAATATTTCAATATGCCGCTAAAAGGGGTTCAAAATGCTTGATCAGTTTGGAAGATGTTAAGCAGGTTTATTATGGTGAAGACCATTTCATCAGCAAGAAAGATTTGTTCTAAGCAATTGGCAAGTCAGCTGGTCTGGACGAAGTTACACGAAATGCTTTGCGTACAAAGGCTACAAATTTTATGGAACATAAGTTGCAAATTGGGAGTGTCTTCACTTTAAAGTAGGTTATAGAGAAGTCCACAGAGAAAGAAAAATGGTTCTCTATCTGCTTAGTGCCTCACACTTTGGATTGATCTAATATCTACTAGTCTTTCACAAAAGCTCGTTTTCCTTTCAGATTCCTTCAAAAATCTTTTGCAATTGCACTAAACAGGAGGAGAGCTATTTTCCTTTCTCGGTAGACCTCTCTATAACCTGCTCCAAAGTGAAGATAGTCCCAATGTACAACTTCAATAGCAATCTAAAATAAAGTGGTTTACACCATTATCAACCTCGTTTACTTCCTCCAGACCTGCTTGCCAATTGCTTAGAACAAATCTTTCTTGCTGATGAAATGGTCTTCACCATAATAAACCTGCTTAACATCTTCCAAACTGATCAAGCATTTTGAACCCCTTTTAGCGGCATATTGAAATATTATGTTCATCTGTCTACTATATATTCGTTTAGCCATATAACTGATATTGATCCTTGTTTTCTTTTTCCCAAATTTTGGCATTTCCTTTGTCGTTCGCTTAATGAATTTTTTCCAATGTTTGGGTTCAATTTCGCGTTTTCCCTCATTTTGAGACCAGATACTAACAATCAGTTCCTGTTTCCTAGAAGAACTTATAGCATCGCCCTTTCCATCCTTATTTTGTGCAGAGGGAATATTGCATTTAATATTGAAAGTTGATATTTTTTATGATATGGTCCAACTTCCGAATAAAATTAAGGAAATAAAAATGATTTTTTTTTATAGCGATATCTGAATTTTACTAAACAATCCATCACCTATTCATTAAAAGTAGTTCGGATTAGGTATATATTATTTTAGTTTATAATACAGATATTAATATGATTCATTTCCGGGGAAGTATATACAATTTAAATTACCTCTAAGAATCAGGAAATATATAAAACAAAATGTTAAATTGCAAATATTAAATAAAAAATTCAAGATATTCTGCAAAGTATTTTTGAATTAAGTTGTATTATTATAATTATATGATTTTTAAAATAGAGGCCTTCTTAAGCGACCTCCGTATAGAATAAAGGAAGTTAAATTTTAAAAAATAAATAATAATAGATAAAAAAAATAATAATAAATTTTAAAAAAAATTTTTTTGACAAATAAATTATTTTATTAATATTTGTTCGTTAATACAATCAATATAATATAACAAAAACGTTATTATAGCACTATAACTAAGCCATTTATGAGTACTGAGTGGTGTGGTAGAGGCCTGTAGGCACCCACGCCAGTAGCGCTTTTCTGCCGCTTATGTACATTTTCTACGGAACTACTTCAAATATTTAAAAAAGTAATCAGTGTTTTAGAAAGAGAAATGTATTCTCCAGATGTTTTATTTCAGCACGTTTTGCATTATTGTTGACCGTTTAATTACAAACGACGCTTGATTTTCAACTTGAAAATTTTTTTGTAAAAAAAATTGACTTTACCGATTTTTTTTAATGCTTAAACCAATAAGTTTTTAATATTTTTTCATGTTTTATTATTCTATGACTATCCAGCTTTAATAAAAGACCAACTATAATGAAATTAAGCCAAATGCTGATTCTCAGTAACAAAAAAACTAACTAAAGTCAAAGTCGTCAATCCGCCATGTTTGGACGCCATTTTGGGGCAGTTCGTTCACTTTTTTTTGTGGGAACATTGGCTTTTTTTTAATAAATTGTCACAAGGAACACAACGATATGCAATTTATAGGGATGTGGGGGGGGGTGCACGGTAAGGGGGTCTGGCCCACAGACTATTATTTAGTATCTTATCTACACATCTTGTTATATTGATGACAGCGAAACAAGAAATGAGACATTAAAGAGCCTTAATTCGCCGACATTAAGCGACTATTTTTATGGCTATGCAAATTTGAAAGATTTGAATTACACGGTTATTTTTAAGTACTTCTTATTATCAGGTAAAAACATGAATTTTTTTTTAAACAGTACAATTAAAATCTATTGGACATACGCTTAAAACAACTAAAATAAATTAAAAACAACATACGCTGATTCAACACTCATTAAGGCCAACAAAATAACATAAATCCTATTTATTATATACATTTTAGTCTATATAAGCCATATAACTGCATCAGTCGATTTGAATCACATAACTCCAGTCTTAGGGGTCTATAGGCAAAGAGAGATTTGAAAGTACATGTCTTTAAGTATGAATAAGTAAGGTAATACTGCACATTAAAAATTACATGAATTAAATCTCTATTACTTTTTAAATTTATTTAAATTCTTCTTTTTTAAAATTAACAAATTTAATTTTTAAAAGTTACTTATTTAAAAAAACAGCATCGATAAGACGAAAGTTGTAACTGTATAATGTGATTTTACAAAAAAAAAAATTAGTTTAATAAATCGACGATACCTACTTGCTTAAATATAATATCGGATATTACAATACATTTATTTAAGGTTATAAACATATGTTTTATCCATCCATGAAATATCTTTATATTTCACTTCTTCTTCCACAAGCACAATGAAATAGCTTTTTTAACAACGTCATTGCCTTGATTTGATGGGTTTTATAGCCTTTTTTTCAAACTTAAAAATAATTTTAAATGTTGATATTTAGTTAAGAAATTTCATTTCATTTCTTTGAAAAAATGTGGTTTTCGTTCAATAATATTAGTTGTCAGAAATTATTATTTAGAATTTTTTATCACTCCCCATTACCTTATACGACTTTGTATGTTAAATTTATTTTTCCTAAAATTCTCTGCTTTCCAATGATATATTATATGTATACATTCAGTCTCTTGTTTTCAGAGCATCTCATTACTTCAGGAAAGGATGTCCTCAAAGAGAAATCCTGACCCATGGACAAAAATGTGTTCTCTACAACCCTCTTGTGGGTCCTGAAGAAATCATTTTGCCTCCAATACATATACACTTAGGGCTCATGAAAAATTTTGTCAAAGGAATGGACCAATCAGGAGAGACATTCATTCGAGTAGTAGTTGAGAGGACAATTTCTTCGCTTAAGTGAAGCTAAGCTTAAAGAGGATGTATTTGTTGGTCCGCAAATCAGTGAGCTTCTTAATGACAGGGATTTTTTAATATTCTTCAGGGTAAAGAAGGAGCAGCGTGGGATGCATTTACAGCTTTAGTTAATGGTTTTGTGGGTAACAAAAGAGAGGACAATTATGCTTTCTTAGTCCAAACTCTCCTTGAGAAGCACAGAGATCTCGGTTGTGTAACTTGTTTCTCAAGATTTGCTTTCTTCACTCTCATTTGTACTTCTTTCCCGAAAATTGTGGATCTGTAAGTGACGGACATAGGGAGCGATTTCACCAAGATATATCCTCGATGGAACGAATATATCAAGGTCTGTGGGATACTTCAGTGGCAGACTGCAGTTGGAACGTTGTGAGGGATTTGCCAGAACATCAGTACAATCGTCAAGCAAAGAAGAATTGTTCTAAATAAATTGTATAACAGCGCTGTTCTTGCTGAGAGAAGTTTAAATTTAATGGTTTGTGGGTTGTAAAAGTTTTCACAGATAATAAAGCACTTTTTATTTTTTTTTTTATTTATTTATACATGATATTTACAACTGTATTAAAAAATTAAATACATTAAGTAAATTTGATAACAGAAAATAAAAACATGAAATGACTTGTTGAGAAACTACCCACTGGTAGCACTCTAAAAACAAAATGTATTTACAATAAGAGATCTCGAGGCCATCTTCTTTTCAGACGCCTCGGAGGGTTATCAGGAATAGAAGAGGAAGCAAGGTTAGAGACGAGAGGATTCGGATGGTTCTGGAGTTTATTATGGAAAGATTGGTATCTGGATTGGGCCAAATCGGAAACATAAGGAACATTAAGGTCATTATGGATTATTTTATTGGTGACAAAGTAAGGAGCATTGAGGATTTTCCGAAGGATTTTGGATTGTAAGGATTGGATACGAGAGGAATTTGATGGCTTAGTGGAGCCCCAAAGCTCAACTCCGTAAGTCCAAATAGGTCTTATTGTAGTCATGTATATAAGTCTTTTGTAATTTACTGGATGCTTAGAGCGTTTGTCTAGTAAGTGTTGGAGTAGTCGGAAACGTCGAGCGGTTTCTTGTCGTTTCAGTCTGGTATGAGGATTCCAAGTTAGACGTTTGTCCTAAGCACTTTTAAAGCCTAAAAAAGTATCGTGTAACTTCCAATAACTTATTTTTTGTATTCGATACTGGGTATACGTATTTGCAGAACGGTAGCTAATATAAGAATTCTGACAGAAAATTCGTGTTGTTCACACCAAAATTAGTCGAGAGAAACAGTTTTCATCGATGATACACGCAAACAAATATTTTGTTGGGCAGTGTTGTTACTCCACTAGTAATATGGATAAATAAAAGCTTGTTTATTATCATATAGCAAATAGATACAAAATATAATTATCACATAAATGTTACAACACATAGACAATGGAAAATTCCATGTGTGATCTTTCTACAAAATATTTCCCATTTAATATCCTTAAAAATTAATGAGCGACAATATTTTTTCATCATTATTAACAACATCTTAAAAACATGTCCCTGTTTTACACCTTGCAAAAACAAAAATAAAAAAGTTTTGGTTTAATGGTTTTAGATAAACATTAAAAGTTAGCTAAACTTGACCAACAAGCAATAAACAATAAGTAACAATGATAAATAGTAAATACCTAAACAGATAGAGTACAAATTATAATAAATAATAAACAATAACAAATAAATACTATCCATAACAAATAAATAAGGCATTCCACCAATCATTCAGAAACTAACTAGCTGGGCTCTTTGTATTGTGGCTTGCTGTGCATCAATACTAAGGGCCTTCCAATTAGCACCTCTCTATAGACTAAATAATTCCTCCGGACAACATGTCTGCCGACCAAAATATTTTCCCTAATCTCACTGCAGACATGACAGGACAAGTGCATGGTGTCTTCTTTTCCCCCGAAATTGCAAATCGGACAATTATCATTAGCCTCCTGCACCTAGGGTTTAACAATTAAACTGAGTAATTCAGTCCTGCATCGGAAAATCGACCTTATCGATACAAGATCAAAACTGTCATTGAGACAGGGTGGTACAGTGTCAAAATCACATAAACCTGCATTTATAGAAAAATCGGCCTGCAGACATTTTTCGAGATTGTGTTGTTTTTCCGATTCCTCAACCATATGCCTAACTGCGAACAAATTTACTCGTAGGTCGGAGGCATTAGAAGTATCAAGTCTAATATGATAAAATTCCTCTAATTCCAATTACTTCCGGGACCAAAAAACTTTATTTTTGATCACTTCTGTTGTTAGATTGTGTGGTAAACGGAAATTAGAAACCTCCAGAACTTTTAAAATATAATCAAAATGTATTTTTAGCGTATAAGCGTATATAGAGGCGATACCCGTCTCATGCCACAAAATGTAATTAAGTGCACCCCTCGAGAGGAGTAATGATATTTTTAAAAAATATTGTTTGAATTTTTCCAAAACATCAAAATGTTTAAAACCCCAAACCTGTCAAACATAGGTAACCACCGCCCGCGAAACTGGCTTATATACTTCTAATTTACTTTTATAGGAGACGTTTTTGTAAGCTATAAAATAAAGCCAAGCAGAATACAATCCAAACTTTGCATGACTGATTCTTTCCGCAAAATAACGCCCCAAGGCCAATCTAGAGGTAATTATTACTCCGAGATATTTATATTCCTTGACCACCTCAATTGGGTTTCCACCGAATTTCCACTTCTCGAATTTGGATAACCTTCCTCCATAGCGGAAAACTATTATTTTAGATTTTTCCAGGTTTATCTGCAGATTCTACATTCGGCAATAACTCTCCAGGTTGCTTATCATCCGTTGTAACTTTACTGGAGAGGGGGCTAGAACTATAACGCCATCCGCGTACAGCAAACACCTAATGTTGATACTTCCGATTTCTAATCCTTCATCCAGATTCTCATGCAAATCGTTTAGGAAAAGTAAAGGACTGTGTTGGACCTGGAGTCAGTGTTGTGAGCCCTTAGGGATCAGAAGTACTTTACTCTGTGCTATAAAGCTCTGTTTCTTTTTCACAGTAAAGTTGTTTAATAACTGTTGTTTTGTTAGTGAAAACCCTTTTAAAGGGTGGCAGTGTTTTATGAAGAGAAAAAAAAAGTTAGTGAGGCTTTACAAGTGAGTAATTAATAGAAGCTCTGTCACTTATCTATGGACAGCCACGCATGTTTATTTTGTTATATATATTGCAATTAAATCTAATTTGATTTCTATACCTACACAGCCGAACAGTTTTTCCAAGAGTTTATATTTCAAAGTTGTGGAAAGGAAAAATAAATAAATACTTTGGAAAAATTAAGCTGTCATAAAACATTTGATTTATTTGGAAACAAAAAATGGCAAATAATAGTTTAGAATCTTATTTTTCACCGGTGTCGCCGGTATAAAATAAAAATAATAAAACAGTGATGAATCTGATAACGAAGAAGAAGGAAGAAAAAGAAAATTTTCGGAGGACTTTAAAGACATAATAATTAATAGCTTATTCTTGAATCAATTAATGAAATCTTTGGGTATATTAATTGATAACAGATTGCAAACAGTGGATAAGAAGCTGGAAATAGTGGCTTCAAATGATATAGTGGTCTTCTCAGATAAAATTGAACAATTATATTTACAAAATGGATTGTTACGAAAAGAATTATAATCACGAGAAGCGAACAAATTGATATCTAGACAAGTAGAATCTATTCATAGAGAAATAAAGAATAATAATGTTATTATTAAAGGTATCAATGGAGGACCTTCCGAGTATTGTACACAGTGTGTACAATGTTGTACATGTGTGTAAACAGTTCTGTTCTAATACTCTTGCTGTGAGAAAATATTATTAAACGATGTCGATATATATGCAACCGTAA
The DNA here is from genome assembly GCA_928085145.1 of Nezara viridula. Taxonomy (NCBI): domain Eukaryota; kingdom Metazoa; phylum Arthropoda; class Insecta; order Hemiptera; family Pentatomidae; genus Nezara; species Nezara viridula. Next base: position 103,399,343 of record OV725080.1, on the reverse strand, counting down.
CACAAATAAGAAAATTATTTGCCTAGAATTTTCTAATCAATGTGAAATAAGACATATTTTAATGGCATCGAAAATATTGAAAGGCACTGGTGTTTCGATTGAAAAATACCTTACCAAATCAAGAGGAAACTTTTATATTTAAGAAAATGTATTAAGGAAGTGAACTCGAAAACTTTGATATCAGTCGAAAACAATTCGTTGTCGATAAACGATCAAAAATTCATTTGGAAGAAGAGAAAGGCTTAACGTTCGGAAATGTAAATAGCATAAAAAAATTGAAAGAGCTAATACCGACTTTTCAGAAAAAAAGTAAGAAATTGTTGGCGGAAGAAATACCAGAAGAAAGAATGGATCCCGATGATTCTAAAAATATATTGAACCAGAATAATAATAGCAAATGAAAGAAGTCCTTCTGTCAGGTCAAAATGAGTGAGTCTTATAATTCAAACGCAACTATTGAATTAAAAATACTTTCATTTAACATAGGAGGTTTAGCAAATAAACTTGTTTATGATTCTTTTTTTAAGTTGAAATGATGCTTTAAGATATGAAAAATATTTTAATGATTTTAATTTGATATGGATTTCACAATGAGTCATAACAGTACAATAAAATTATATAATTTAATTAAATTCTATGATTTCATTGTCAAAAGAATCGTATTGATAAAATAAACTTATTAACTGATTACTTTATCATTGAATTACTGGGGTACACGAAAAATCAATTTGTCTAACTAGATATTATAATTACAACCCAAAACCCAAAACCCAACAAGCAAACATGTGAAAACAGCATAAAGCAGCAATAAGTTAATCGATGTATTATAAATAGTAGTGTATATTATAAATTAATAAATGAACAAAACAGAGCGAAGGTCTATTTATCAAAAGAAGTATCAAGATTATTGGTTGGAAGTGATGCAACTAATTTCATGGGGACTTAAGGAATTAATTCGTATTTAGAAAAATATTTTAAAACTGTATTAACAAACGGACGAAAAAATTTAATGCCATGAGATATGTGCCTGACCTACTTTATAGATTAGTTTTTTTCTCTCTATGTTTGATTACACTGAGGGAAAAAAAGTAACTTTTCCCAATCTTAACAAGAAAAACTATAATTCCAATAAACTTTTTTTTTAATAGTTTAATAATAAACTATATTATTATCATCTACAAAACAATATTAAGGCCAGTGGTTATGTTTGGGTGTGAGACTTGGACCTTGACCAAAAACTCAGAACGCATGCTCAACTCCTGGGAGAGAAAAGTATTGAGAAGCATATGGGACGAAATTTCTGAGTATGGAATTTGAAGAAGAAGAAAGAATGAGGAACTGCGGGAAGTTTATGAAAAGCCTGATATTGTGGCATGGATAAAAAGAGCCAGGATAAGATGGTTAGGTAACCTGAAAAGAATGCCCATCCGAAGAACGTCAAAGAGGATGCTGTATGAGAAGCCGGAAGGCAAAATGAAGTAGGGGACGCCCTCTGATCAGATGGTTGGTGGATGTGGAGGACGATCTGAGGCAGCTGGGCATTCGAAGATGGAAGGAAGTAGCACAAGACCGCGGAGATTGGTTGGCTGTAGTGGAGGAGGCCTGGGTTCTTGGAGGACCGTAGCGACATTATAATAATAATAAACTATTTTTCAAGAATTCAAATACTTTATCAGTATTCTCCGTTGATGTAAGGTTTTTCAAGAGGTAGGCATTCGCAATTTCAAGAATTTTGCCACCGCAACCTAGGAAGGAGAGGAACCTTCTTTTGCAAAATATTTTTCCATCAGTATGATTGTTGGGACCTGACCCTCAGGCTCAGGCATTCTAATGACAAGCTCGGTTCATCTGAGGCGGCTTACTTTAATAAAGGTGACCACATCGGCATCCCCATGCAGCTCTACTAATCGGAATTAGTCCGTTGTCTCCAGTCTCCACCCACGCTTATTACCCCAAGATTCTCCTTATGAACCGCCTCTCGAATATTAGCTGAGCCTGTTGTTGAACCTGATGATAGCCCAGCATTCCGCAGCATAGATAAGTACCGGCCTTACCAACGACTTATACATTTCGTCGTATAAGGTGAATCTTAGTGGCTCGGGATACTACTCAGCTCTTGAAATGACCAGTCAGTCCATGGTAACATCTGCTTGCAGAGAGAATCCAACTGTGAATTCCCTGTGGAATATCATTTCGGGAGTTGACCTTCGAGCCTTGATAAATGAATTCCTCCACTCTCTCAACTGAATACGTCCCAATACGTATGTATGTATGAATGCCCCTTCACAAGGGGCTGTAATCATATATTTTGTTTTTGCCTCATTAATAACAAGTCCTATTCTTTTATCTGCCCTTTGGAGCTCCAAAAACACATCCTTTATAGCTTCAAAAGTTCTTCCCATTATGTCAATATTATCCGCATACCCAAGGATCATTGAAGTGCTATTGAAAGATGAACCCCCAACCTGGATTCCAGATCTCCTCACTGCACATTCCAAGGCTAAGTTAAAAAGTAGGCAAGAAAGGCAATCACCTTGTCTAAGCCCTTTATGGGTTCGGAAGCCGTTTTTGAAAATAGGCGTATAAAGGGAAATACTTTATACCCTTTCCGCGTGTTTAAACGGAAGTACTAGACGGAATTCGATAAAATTGGTACACCATCATTTTTTCACTAATCCTCTAATTTCCTCTAGCTTTGAGTGAGATCGAAGCTGATCGAAAATATCTGGATGAAATAGATATGTGAACATTTATGTAACGACCTGCACGATCTCAAAGAATTTCATAAAAATTAGATTAACGGCAGTAGGTATACACTTTTGTCTACTTAGTAGAGAACGTTATGGTCGAGAACGTTGCGGCTATAGTCCAAGAGTACCCGGTTCATAACACTGTGGGTTCGATTCCCACCTGGTTCAGCTAATATTATATCTCGGCGCCTCCAAGATATGTATCTTGACATTCACACTCTAGTTAATACGTAGTGACAACCTTGAGGAAGCCGGCAAAAAAGACTTTTAGTTCTCCCCACTAGTACCAGTATACCTACTTAATTAATATATACTTATGCCCGCTACATCGATTTGACTTCGAACAGACAGACAAATACTGAACCAAATTTGATCCTTAATGTCTAAAACGTAAAACGCTAATGAAAGTTTTCGTTTCTGGGGCAACAGATATTTTGAATTTCCACAAGAATATAAAGCATCTCTATCTTCGCCAGTGAAGAAGCAAACAACCTAATAATAACAGAAACAAAGGATATTTGCCTGGTAAAACCAAAAATATGCTTTGCTCTTCGAAATTTTGTATCATATACTTATAATGAATAAATACTAAAACAAAACACGAAATTTTTATTTACAATTTCAAAACATAATATGTATATATATATATATATATATATATATATATATAAATTGTCAACCTGTAGGCTATTTAAATTTATTCTTTATCTTGGTAAAACAGCCAGGGACAGGCGGACAAAAGACACTGTTGACGCAGAACTGGCGAGCTCGTGCTGGCTGTAGGAAGAGTTGTTTACCAAGGTCTGTCCTTGGCAATCCAGTATCTTGATCTGGAATTTATATCCAGATATCTTACCACTCGCGTTTTATTTTGCTCGCAAATATATCTATGAATAACAGCATTCTTATAAACATATAATATAATTATTAATAATATGAATATTATAACCATGAAGTTAATGAACCACATAGCGAACTATCCATAAATGTATTTAATATAAAGACTAATAAGGTGAAAAAATAAAGTATTGATTAAATAGAATTGAAAAGATAATTTTACTATACAAGATAAGTAATCCCAAGGTTATTTAAGTAACCTGCAAAGATTTCCGTTTTCTACAACTGTTAGTGTGAAAGATCGTATGTATCGATTTTTCATTCTTATTCTAATTGTGATTAAGGTGATATTTTGTAATCCGCAACTGCTATAAGTAGTCTGTTACCATGGAATATAGTACAAGTTGTCCATGATAGCCTGAAGTCCCGAATCCTTGTTTACTCCCCACCCTCCGAACATCCACAAGTGGAATACCTTCTAGTAGAAATTACCTGTAATAATTCACCTCTCCTTTACATAGTGATCTACCGTCCTCCCCTTGTTCCATTTGATCCGTCCTTAGAATCAACCTTACTCAACTTTGTTCCCCTCTATCCTAGAATAATCATCGCCGGTGACCTCAATACCAATTTCCTTTCTAATTCCAAAGACAAAACCTATCTAGAAAACCTATTTTTTTCCCTCCATCTCTTTATTGTTCCTTTTTATCCTACTCACCACACCCACAAGGCCGACACTTGGTTAGACTTCTTCATTATAGACTCCGAAATAAATCTCCTCTCCTCTTCTCAACTGCCAGTATCCTTCTTATCGTCTCACGACATGATCCAAATAACATATAATATCCAAACCCCTCTGATTCATCCGAGAACCTTTACTTTCCGTCAGATAGACACTCTCACCCGTGAAAAAATACTACCTGACCTTGAAACCTTAGACTTGAACGAAATATATTCCTGCTCCTCCATCGACTCCATGGTTGAAATCCTGACTTCCAATCTCCTCAATATCCTTAACACCCATGCTCCCATAAAAACATCAACCTTTCGCCGTCGGCCTGCACCCTGGATGTGTCAAGAAATCAAGGATCTGCAGAAGAGGCGTGATGCTGCCCGCAGACGCTTTAGACGTACTAGGCTTACAGATGACTATCAAGCGTTTAGGGTGCTCCGCAATTTGACACAAACAAGAATTCGGCGAGCTAAAGCTTCCTACTTCCATGAAGCCCTGTCATCTGCCCCAGATCCCAAATCTAAATGGCTAATCCTTCGCAAACTTTCCCTCTGTGAACCTTCTAATCCCCTTCCTCACTGTTCTTTTCCGTTTCACCTGACGATTTAAATTCACATTTTATTTCTGCCTCCTCTACCTCTTCTCTTCCCTCCTCTTCCAACTATGCTCCTGAGTCATCATTTAATGATGATGACTTTTATTTCTCCTACATTTCCCCGACTGACTTACTAACCGCAGTAATGAAATCCCACACCAATTCCATAGGACCAGATGGCATTCCTGTCAAATTGATAAAATTATGTCTCCCCGAAATCCTCCCAGTTCTCCTTTTCATTTACAATTTCTCCCTACAGAACTCAATATTCCCTTCCTCTTGGAAAAAAGCCATTGTACTCCCTTTAAATAAAAAGCCTAATCCATCCTCTCCCGAAGACTTTCGCCCAATCTCAATTCTTTCCAATCTCTCAAAACCCCTAGAAAGATTGGTACAATCCCAAGTTTCCAATTTCCTAGAAAAGTCTAACCAACTCGATCCTCTCCAATCTGGTTTCCGTCCCGGCTACTCCACACAATCCGCCTTAATCAAAATTACTAATGATGTTCAGACTGCAATAGATAATAAACAACTAACTGTCCTTATACTTCTTGACTTCTCTAAAGCCTTTGATTCCATTAACCATCCCATCCTTTTCAACAAACTAAAATCACTCTCCTTCTCCAATAGCTCCATCTCTTGGTTCCAATCTTTCCTATCACAACGCACCCAAGCAGTCTCCATTCCTAATCAACCACTATCTGCCTACCTGCCTTTATCCTCTGGAGTCGCCCAAGGATCTAGCATATCTCCTCTCCTTTTTAGTTCCTATATCAATGACCTCCATGACTCAATTCTCCATTGTTCCCACCACCTTTATGCAGACGATTCTCAAATATACCTATCCTTTTCTCCCCCTGAGCTATTGGTAGCATTTACTAAGATCCAAGCAGACCTAGATCGAATCTGTGCCTGGGCAAAATTAAACGGATTAAGGTTAAATGCTTCAAAAACTCAGGCCATTGTCATTGGTTCCAAGCCCCTCCTTAGATCCTATACGGACTTTCCCATACTAAACCTTGGTGACCAGCCAATCTCCTTCTACTCCTCTGTAAAAAATTTAGGACTATTTATTGATCAAACCCTCTCCTGGAGTCACCATATTTCTCACATCTCCCGACGGACAGTCTCTACCCTCAAACTATTCCATTGCTTCCGCCATCTCCTACCTCAACATACGCGCAGACTCCTCGTTTCCTCTCTCATCTTCCCCCACTTTGACTACTGCTGTGTGGTGTATGATGGACTCTCGGTGGAGCTCCGCGACAGACTGAAAAGAATAATGAACAGTTGCGTGAGATTTGTAATTGGTGCCCCGAGATACTACCATGTCTCTCACCATTACACTGAGTTAGAGTGGCTCTTCCCCTCCATTCGAAGACAATATTTCCTAGGTACATTCCTCTATCATATCATCAACAATCATCGTCCTTCCTACGCCTACAACCTTCTCCAATTCAAGTCCTCAGTCCACTCCCTCTCCACAAGATCTCGACCTTCCGACCTTTACATTCCTTCTCACAGATCTGCCTCGTTCCAAAACTCCTTTATTGCACGTTCTGTTAGTTTCTGGAATTCCCTTCCAATCAAAATTCGACATTCTTCATCCTTATCTACATTCAAAACCCTCCTATTCCAATTCCTGTCCCAAAAACAGTCAGGCACCAGCTAATCTTTTATGTAAAATTACACATTATATATAAGACCATATTCACATATAGCTCATGACCTGAATACTTATTATAGATTCGACTTTCTTTTTCTCTTTTTTTTTTTTTTTTTCTGTTTCAACAGAAACAGATTTTACTGTTAAGAAGAATATACATTTATTTTTTCTGTATTTTTTATTTTTTCTAAAAGGGTTTATTTATATTTTAACATCGTACATAGTTTTAAATATCTTAGTATGGTTTCAAGAGTTTTTTATATAGATTTTTATATTTTATTTTGTATATAGTATGTATAACCAATATTTTTTTCTTTTCTTTTCTTTAATGACTTATCATTATCTTAATTTGTTATGTTTGTTTTTATCTGGCCAGATGTAAAATTTTAATTTCTGTACTTTTTTGTTATTCTGAAGGGACTTCGTCCCAGAATAAAATTATTTTTCTATTCTATTCTATTCTACAAGGAAAATACCAAACTATACTAATAAATCATAAATAAATAATCGGTTGTTTAAATGCTCTTCTGTAAAAAATATCAATTTTGACACGACCTTTTGCACTAACAATAGCGGTATACTTCATACATAGACTCAGCAAAACACATAATACTTATATTGTGAACCAAAGTACTAGAAGATAAATTAAAATTAATTTTGTATAAGAAGCGGTGCCTAGAAGGGGATTGTACGGGGCAAGTTGAGCTAACCACATTATTGAGGGAGGCTCATTTTCACGAAGTTAAGAATTTTTGATGGGAGCACATATTCATGTGGTTTTAAATTTTCGGAAGAACCTATATTTTAGTGGGGAAATTTGCAAAACAATGAGCACATAGAAAAACTATTTTTATAATTTTACTTTCATTTGCCCTCAAGGTAGTATCCTTGGTCCTACCCTTTACACAGTTTATACAGCTGACATCCCAACCCATTCTGACACTGTCATCACTAGATATGCTGATGACACATGTATCCTATCTGTTAATAATGATCCATCAACTGCATTCCAAACTCTCCAATCACATATCACAAACCTTGAAGAATGGTGTAAAAACTGGAGAATTAAAATAAATTCCAATAAATCCCATCAAATTACCTTTACTCTGCGTCGCGAACCCATGAACTCCTCTCCTACAGTATCCTTTAATAATTCCCCACTTATCCCTGTTGAACAAATCTGTTACCATCTGGACTAACGACTCACATGGAATCCTTATACAAGACTGAAACGACAAGAAACTGCTCGACATTTCCGTCTACTCCAACACTTACTAGACAAACGCTCTAAGCTTTCAATCAATTACAAACGACTCATATATATGACAATAATAAGACCTATTTGGACTTACGGAATTGAGCTTTGGGGCTCCATTAAACCATCGAATTCCTATCGTATCCAATCTTTACAATCCAAAATCCTTCGTAAAATCCTCAACGCTCTTTACTTTGTCACAAATAAAATCATCCATAAAGACCTTATTGTTCCATATGTTTCCGATTTGGCCCAATCCAGATACCTAACCTTCCATAACAAACTCCGGAACCATCCGAACTCTCTCGTTTCAAACCTTGCTTCCTCCTCGATTCCTGATAACCCACCGAGGCGTCTGAAAAGAAGATGGCCTAGTGATCTACTTATGTAAATATATTATTAGAGTGCTACCAATGGGTAATTTCTCAACAAGAGTTTTCATGTGATTGTGATTGTATATTACTGTGTGCACATTTACTAGTTGTATTTTTTCATAATATAATTGTAAATATCAATGAATAAAAAAAAATAAAAAACTTTCATTTGCAGTACAAGAGCAGGGAGGATGGGAGCCCTCCCTTCTTTAAAGAAAAGAAAATTATACTACAACTTACAAAAAAGGTATTAAAAAAAACTTCCTTATCCGATTTCTTGTGTTGTAAAGAAAAGTTAAAAAAAAAAAAAATTTAAAGGCTTATTTTTATAAATGAATTCACAATGGTTCATTATTGAAAATAATAAACCAATAACCGTGAATTCATTTATAAAAATAAGCCTTTAAACTTGTTTTTTTTTTTTTTACTTTTCTTTACAACACAAGAAATCGGATAAGGAAGTTTTTTTTATATCTTTTTTTTTAAGTTGTAATATAATTTTCTTTTCTTTAAAGAAAGTAATTTCTACACTTCTATTGCCATATTTTACAAAAGGTATTGGTGACATTGCTATTTCCGGCAGATCTCAACGCTTCCCTTTATAACAGCCAGGAGAGGCCTAGAGCACTAAATCTGCAGGTGCTTATTGTAATGCTAAATTTGATCATTTAAAGAAATCAGATGGCCATAGTTCACAAATCATCTTGAAGTCATAACCATTTTAACCTTACATTACATTAGTACATTTTCAATAATGAACCATTGTGGGAGTGTTGTGATCTCGTCCTCGTCGTGCCCCTGGATAACCAACCAAACGATCACATAGTCGCCAGACGCCCAGTTTTACCTTTCTCAAGGCCCTGACAACTTTACGTTAATGGATGAAGACCACCTAAACAAATGTCCTGCTTTGTCGGAATAAAACATATGTAAACGATTATACAAACAAAATCAAACTTATACTGGGCAGCAAGATGTCGGATGGTCGAATGACCAATGACTATGGCATAGGAAAAAAAAAAATAATAATAATGAACCATTGTAATCGTCCAAAAAATTAAAAAAATTAAGTTTATACGTTTTACGATAAGTAGAATTCATAAATAGAATCAAAAAAATGTTTGTACGTCCGCCGTCCGCCGTCCATCGTCGCTTTTCTCCGACACTATTTTTTTCAAAATATGGAATTAAAGGCAGAGGTCAACCGAGGATGATCCTCCTACCTCGACATTACCATCCGCCCTTCCCTTCCAAGATGACTGTCGAAAAACCAGTGTTGGTATAGACTGTAGCGCCCAAACGAATGTACAGTTTCAAGGAAACTTGGCTAAAATCTTCTTCTCGATGCCCTTTAAATTTATCTATCTAATGTACTTTAACGAAAAGACGCTGTAAAAAAAAGTTACGAGGGGTGGTAATATTAGATTTTCGAATAACTCAAGAAGTATACACATTTTCTTTTAATCAGGTGTTTGAAAGGTATTTGAATTTCCTAAAATGCAAAACATTTTTGGAATTTTTACATCAACTGAAGCAATATTGTCAATAATTTGTTTTAGTAAGTTATCAATGATAAAAAAGAAAATTGTTTGAACCAATGTTAGAAATCGCTTTTTATTTATTTTCCTTAACATTACATGCAAAGTAATGTTAATGTTGATATATAATAGTTTGGAAATAATAAACCTTTGTGTGATAATTTGCAGCGTTTTTTTTTTATATTCATGCCATTAAAAACCTGAGGAATCTGTATTAATACTATATTTGAGCTTTAAAACCCAGACCATATATGATAACCTTCTTTTTTCCAAGAGAAAGATGAGTTACGAAGTTGTATGATAATAACATAAATAAAATTTTACTGATTTTCTAACCTTCAACAGAGATGCCGATTATTTTGTGTTTCGTTTTCGACAAACTGCTAGATTTATTTTTGGCATTGACCAGCTTAAAAAGTAAGCATCAAATTGTTTCTGGTAACATTCATGTTAGAAACATTATAACATTTCTCTTTACGCCAACCAAAACAGAATGTTATCGACATTTTATGAATAACAATGTTACTGGTACCGTTTCGATATAAACCAAATTAAAGCCGTTTAATAACTACATCAAACCACAATCTTTTTTTCTTTCTCGTGTACTGCTGTGAAATAAGAGGAACGCATGCAGAGTGTTGACCAGATGTCCGAAACTTGTACCAAATCTCTTACTTTGCTCCAATCTATGGCTCCCTTCTCGACTATCTCTCTACCACTATTTTCCCAGGGAATGCAGGATCATCCCTCTTGGTCTCATTCTCTCTAGACGGATATTCACCGATTCACTTCGGGATTGTATCAACCAGTTTAACCTCGAGGCTAGCCCGTATTATGATATTCCATACTTTATTTCGTCGGACCGTTCCGTCGACCTTGTAAAGGTATTTCAACTCTATGATTTATAATTGGGATTTGTGTTTTAAGGTAAGGGTCAACGATTTGTAAAGATAGCCAATTTGGTTCTCTTTGAAACCTCTCTTTTACGTAAGAAATGTCTGGGGAGCAAACAGAACACTCCCCCAGCAGCTCCAATTCTCCTATTCAAGTACACCCTAGCTGTTGCAAACAGTACCTTACATGCATACATGTATACAGTAATTACAAGAAACATCACCCTCTTAACCAGTACAAACTAACGTAAATAACAGTTCTCTCCCTATGACACGTTGCCCGAACAACTTGATAAACCGAAGATTACAAGTTCAAATCCTGGGACCCCTCCTCTGGTCACATGGAAAAAACATGTAAAGATGAGCTCACCGTAGCGTCACCATTCTTAGATGACCGCCCAAGATGGGAGAACGAAAGGAAAGGTGCGCTGAAGAGGCAGAACCAATATCTGTATCGGGATTAGTTGGCTGGTAACCAACTCTCCTAAAATTTTATTGCTCTTACGGATTAGGAAATAGAAATTTCTGATTTTTCTTCTTCTTTTTTTCTATTTCAAAACATTCCTTTTATTACAAAATAATGGAGTGGAGTCAGCAACACAATCAGTAGTAGAATTCAAAGAGAACTATTATGTAAGAAAATAACCTTCGTCAAAAACCGATCGATGATAAAAGGTAACCTTCTGGTCACACTCCTTGGATGGTGTCCTTGTTGATAGATACAACCCTCTCCCAGTTACACCTTAATTGTTTTTTATAACAACTTCTTAAACATAATTTAAACTATATTTAAATTATTTTTTGTTGATTTATTGCGAATTGTTTATTAAAATTTTATAGAATTAAATTTCAAAGTAATTTGATGAATTTCATCCTCAGTGAAATTAAAACATTCGCAGTTAAAGTAACTATTATTTATATATAATAGTGTTTGTGTTATTTTAATGCACTTAATGATTATGTTAAATTAATTGTGTACTGACTGATGGAAAATGATCGTTTCGTTAACACGGAACAAACAAAAAATTTAATTTTCTGAATGGATTGATGTTCCATTTAACGAGTGAAAACATACCTATTGTTACATATATGCATGTTCCGTATGTACATGTACAATGTACTGGGATTATTTACAAATGTGGAACTTTCCTATTTTTGTGTTCGCTGATGAACAAAACCCGTGAATATCAAACCGGTGAATGTTTAAGGATTGATATATTTCCGAAAACGGATTCTTTCGAATATTTAATTCTCAAACCATAAATTATAAATATCGAAATATCGGCAGTGTAGCCAACTGATGTGGTGAGAGAGCTATATGCACCTTACAGTTTAGCTGAGGTTTGTTTCATTTATTTACAAATTGAAGATATCAAAAATGTTTAATTTTAACCATTATAAAAAACATAAATTTTAGAGACATATAATTTTGCTTCCTCACTACGGAAGGTAAGGAAGTATTGTATTTGTGTAAGATGTTAAAAGATTTTTTGGTGCTCAGAATCGAAATTTTCCACTTGTGTTTTACGTTTCAGACATCAAGGATCAAATTTGGATCAGTGTTTGTCAGTCATCAAATCGATGTGACGGGCATATCACCTACAACCTTTTATCCGATTTTCGTGGAATATTTGAGAAATGTCATATCAATTTTTTTATATTCTCCACAAAGCACTTCCGCTTACGCACGCGCAAACGTAAATATATATATATACATATATATATATATATATATATATATATATATATATATATATATATATATATATATTTTATTCTTTTTTTTTTTTTTAGATATGCCTATATTTCTGAAATAGCTCTTTCGATTTGGCTCTAAGTTAGAAAAAAGATAGATACTGGTAAAAAAATAATGTAGTATCAATTTTATTGAATCTTATAAACTCCTTTATCTTATTTATGCGCAAACGGGTTTTCCTTGTTACGTCTATATCTCTAAAACTTCACATTCAATTTGGAAAAAATCCGGAGGAAGTTAGGGGTCGGTTAACAGATAATCAAGCATATATCAATTTTATCGAACTCTATTCACTATTTTTAAAACAATACTGCCGCTTTCGGATCATTATAGGTATTATTTGACACGCCTTTAGTTTGAAAACCGCTCATTCAATTTGACCCAAACTTGAAAGAAATTTGGAGAATAGTATAGAAATTGCCTAGTATCAGTTTCATAAAATTTTATTTAATAATTAAAATTAATATAAATAAGCGTTAACAATATGATGGCTGTGAATTTTTAAAGGCATTGATCATATGTAATGGGAGTTATGATAATTCAGTGTTTAGATGAGTTTATTAGGTTTGATTCAAAAAATTAATTTATCCTGTATTGTTTGGTCGATTCTAAATGTTACTGTAATGACACTTACTGCAGTTACTTAGATTTCTTGTAACTTTTAATATATTTAAATTAATTATTACGCTGTTTTTTTGGGGGGTCTTCCTCTTCCTCGCCTTTAAGGCTAAAAAAAAAAAAAAAAAAAAAAAAAGAAAAGGTGAGAGTTTCTATTGAAGTTAAACTAGCTCCTCGTGGTTTCGATTTCCTCCTTAAACATCAAAGTTTTGAACTTCACTCATATTTTTATATTCCAGCTTAAATTAGTTTGTTCTGACTGAAGACTGACTGGTCTCGTTAACTCCAAACAAACATGAGTAAAACTTACCTATGAAATACATAACGCTACTGTCAGTGCAAAAGATCGTATATAAAATTTTTACATTTATATTCTATTTGTGCTAAAGGTGACGTTTCGTAGTCTGCAACTATAGTCACGGTCATAGAAATTGGCTCACATATTTCTTTTGATTTTTATGTTGATAGCGCTGATTCCATTAAATCATTTTGTTTATCTTTACTCATTAAGGTTACAAGAAAATTTTAACAATGTTTCTCAGTTCAGTTTTAACTAACGTCAGGATAAAAGCAGTAATTATTATGAACTGTATCACAAACTGTCCTCGTCAAAAAATATTAAAATTGTGATGTTAAATGAAGTAAAGGAATTTTCACGGGATGTAGTAACGAGAATAGGGTACCACCAATCAGCGGCAGTCATAGTTTTGAGTAAAAAACAGAGCAACATGGAGCGAAAGAAAGCAGCAGGAAGAAGAAGAAAAACAAATGAACAATTTGTCTGCTTAATGGTGCCATTATTTTAAAAATACCATTTCAAAACTGCCAATGGAATATCCGGAGATCTTGCTGATAGCAATCTAGTAAATAAAAAGAAATTTAATAAAATGTTTTCTGGATGATGCAATTTCTATGAGCGTGACTGTAATATAGGTACAAGCTGTCTAATACTATGGAATATAACAGAGAGAAATAAAACATGAAATTATACTAATAAATCATCAAGAAATAATTAGTTTTTATACTCTCCTGTAAAATGACCAATATTTACATACAACCTTTTTCACTAATGGTAAAGAAAGCATGTTTGGTATGTTCTGGGATTTTTTTTTAATCACGAATCATCAAATTCGCAAGCTGCAAATGTGAAACTCTTCCGTGTTTTAGTATTATCTGATGAACAAAATTTGTGGATATCAAAACCCGCGAATGTTGAGAGATTGTTGTATTTCCGAAAACGGTTTCTCCCGGTGATATATTCTCATACGAAAAATTATAAAACTTGAAATATATACACTGTTTAGCCAATGAAAAAGATGAGGAAGCTAACCGTGTATAGCCATATAAACAAACTTATATATTTCTACATATATATATATATATATATATATATATATATATATATATATATATATATATATATATATATATATATACATCTATAAGTTATAATATACAAATTGTTTCGCATATGTTATCAAAATCTATCGTAAAAACTGGTTTATTTGCCTTTGATTATATAAAATGGCTGATCCCATTTTTTTTTTCCACATCAGTCATCCGTGAAATGAGATAGTGTTTATTATTAATGTGCCATTTGGCTATACTATCACAATCAGGTTATACAATGATGTAGAACAACCGACAAACAAAGTGACGTATTCATAGTATAAATTTACATTGAAGAAATATTATAACAACAGATAGTTAAAAATTGGTCACTTTTCTTCTGAGAAAAAATCTTTATCCGTTTCTCAAGCGCTACACATATATATCACCCCTACATTAATTTGAGGTCCATACAGTAATTAGTATAATATTTGTGTTTAGTAAAATATTATTTAGTAAAATATTAGTATTTAGGGATATCTTAATCCACTTTTACAAATTTATAGTCATATTTCGAGACAAGATAATCTCTCTTTTTCATGTTCTAAAAGCATACCGGACTGTAATGAGTTATAAAAATATACAGAATATAAGTATTGATGGTGTGTTCCCGCATAATGACGGAACATGATTGTCTCTTTTTTTTTCCATCGCCTTTTAGGCTATACACGGTTTTTTCCAGGCCAGGAGAGAGCGGAGGATTAATGCCATAGTTAAAAGTCCTCTTCCCGTTCTCAGAGTCTGACCTGAATAGTAACATCCCTGATATGACGGAAGTAGCTGCTTCCAATGAAAGCCACAACGTCAAATTGGAGAGTGCAATCATGGCGAAGCTGTATTGGAACGTCAGGAGCCAAATGGCCTGATTGTCAATGCCATAGGCTTTAAATAATGAAAAATAAAAATGTAGTTTCCAGAGTTGAACGTTTCGAGATATTTTTTGAAAACTAAAAAATACTTAATATTTTTCGAGTTCCAACCTCAAGCTCATTTCTACTTATCAGAATTATTGACATTTGACATTGAATATTCTAGACATCACTGAAAGTGTAGAATATAATTTTAAAAACATCAGATTTAATTTGAGTTCATTATTTATTATTTACTTTTATCATATCAAGAATGGAATTTCCACTATTGAGATATTTCACTACCAATATTAGTGTTATCTAATGCTTCTTAGCTTTATTTATTTTAACATTAATATAATTAACGGACTTTCTGTTAATTTTTCTATTGGTTGCTCGTGAAAAAAAATCAATGTTTCATATAAACACTTATGCTAGTAATTAAACTTCATTCATTCAAATTCATACTTTCACACATATGAAACATAGAATGCTTGTTCTAAAAAGTAAAATTTAAAAAACAGTATTTTTCCGCTGTCAATAATAATCTTCATTTCAAATCCCTAGTGATTTACGCTTTTATTTTTTAAAATTTGAGGTTAATCCCATAATCACTGTCATTTATTCCCTGAATGATTTCCGTTCTATCTCTTTTTAATTCTAATGCACTTTCTTTAAACCTTGGATAAAAAACAAATAAAAAAATAACTTTAGACAGGAGCATAGCTGTTTTATATATATATATCGAGATATTTCCTATATATATATATATATATATATATATATATATATATATATATATATATAAAAGTGTGTGTATGTGTGGAAAATTCAAAAATACATTTTATAAAAAGTTGGTCTGTCTGCTGCTTTCTCCATTAGCAGAAGTCAGAAATTAATCAGATTAAAGATTTTAATCGACATATTTTCTTGACTTATATAATAAGAAAATAGAAAAACTCTGTACCTTGCTTAAATTAAAATGATTCTAGCCAGTGGTGCCCAGAAAAGGGTTTTATGGCGCAAATTGTCGCGCAAAAATTTTGAGGGGGCACATTTTGATGGGTTATTGAGGGAGGCTCATTTAAACAGGGTTACGATTTTACGGAATGAAAAGTTTCAGAATAAGGGACAAGGAGAAAACATGGAATAGACTACAGCAATAAAACATCAGTAACAAAGAAATAAAAATATATTTACAGTACAGCTATAATGAAAATGATAATGAAGTCACAAGATGGGGGGCTAATCTAGACGCCAATAGGGAATTGATGTTTTCAAGCACTGAAGCTCTCCAATTCGGGCAGACTTGTAAATGCACTTGCGGAGTCAGCTGGGAGCGCGGGAGGCACGCCTCTACTCAGAAAATTCCTGAATCCGCCACTGTGTAGATGAGACATTGGACATTCAAAATGAATAAACCTTAGATCATAAATAAGTGACATGACAAATATACGTGTCTCAGGTCTTCTTAAATTGTAAATAGAGCAATCCAGCGCAGTGTATTGTACTTCCATTTAAATTGTATTTTTTCGGCGTAGTGACGTGGAGACCCCATCGTCCAGTCTATAGGCTGCAATCAGCCCCTGGCCCACCAGGTAGGTGAAACAACTACTCTGACGCCTACACAGTACACTGCAAACAACACATTACAAATATTTCACATTTACAGACTAAGGTCAAATACAGTACATACCCTAGGGCTACCTCCCCTAGGTAGCCGCCCCGAACGGTGGAGTACGTCAGGATGCTCCGAGGAGGTAGACCTTCTACCTGACTCGGGGACAGAGTCTGGCCTCCCTAAGCCCTTAAACTTAAAATATTAAAAGGATAACAACCAAAAAGCTACTCAATTTCAAAACCTTTAACCATCCTCTCCTCACTGAATCCCAGACCTGGTCCAGAACCGACAAAGAAATGACTCAAATATTTGGTGAACACCTTTTCAAAACTTTTAACCCTCATCCTGATATCCTCAATCCTACCCATCTTAAGCATGTTGAAGCAGAACTTACTATCCCTTGCCAAATGTCGCTTCCTCCTAAAGCAATATCTATATTAAAATATTTAACATAATTCAGAAATTACCGTCCAAAAATGCTCCTGGTAACGATCTCATCACCTCCCGAATCCTAAAGCAACTTTCTCGAAAAGCTGTTCTTATTCTTACTTATATATATAACGCCGAACTTAGAATCACCTATTTTCCTGATCCTTGGAAATTTTCATTGATAAAAATGATCATAAAACCCAAAAAGCCATCTGAATACCCATCCTCTTACCGTCCTATCTCCCTACTTTCCATCACAGGAAAAATACTAGAAAAACTAATATTAAAACTCCTTTATACAATCCTAGACTCAAATCACTTGATTCCTGACCATCAGTTCGGATTTCAAACATCTCATTCCACTATTCAGCAGTGCCATTGCGTGGTGGATGTTATTTCCTCAACACTGGAGCGCAGAATGTACTGCACGACAGCTTTTCTAGATGTGGAACAGGCTTTTGATCGAGTCTGGCATGGAGGTTTACTGTACAAACTCCGTCAATTCCTGTCCCCTACATATTTCCTGTTAATCCGTTCTTACCTCACAGATAGAACTTTTAAAGTAAATTGTAACTCTGCTTATTCACAACTCTTTTTCCCAGTCCGCTGGTGTTTCTCAAGGGAGCATCTTAGGTCCCATCCTTTACACAGTATATACAGCTGATATCTCTGCCTATCCTTAAACCGTCCTCACTACCTATGTTGATGACATGTGTGTGTTGTCTGTCAATAATGAACCAACTATTGCATCACAAACCTTGCAGTCACACATTTCAGCCAATGAAAAATGGGATGAAAATTGGAGAATTAAAATTAATCCAAACAAATTACTTTTACATTTCGCCGTAAACCTACAACATCCTGGCCCATCGTATCCTTTAACAATATTCCACTGATCTCTGTCGAACAGTCCGTTACCTAGGACTCCTTCTTGACAAACACCTTACCTGGAATTCTTATACTAGAGTTAAAAGACAAGAAACTGCCAACAGATTCCGACTACTACAACACATACTTGACAAACGCTCTAAACTTCCAATATTCTACAAAAAAACTCATTTACACTACCATCATCAGGCCCATTTGGACATACGGTATTGAGCTTTGGGATTCAAAAACATCAAATTCTTCCCGTATCCAATCCTTACAATCCAAAATCCTCCGTAAAATCCTAAATGTTCCTTATTATGTAACAAATAAAATTATCCATAAAGACCTCAACATTCCTCTTTTGGAAGACCTGGCCCGAACTAGATATACCTCTTTTCATTCCAAACTCTTTGGTCACCCCAATCCTCTAGTTTGTAACTTTCATCCAACACAATTCCTGACAACCCTCCGAGGCGTTTGAAAAGAAGATGGCCTAGGGACCTCCTAAATAAATTTATCTTTGCTTTGAGATATATTTAGAAATTAATTAAGGATATTAAGGAACACCTATGCTCTCTAACGGCAATAAAGTATTCTCAACGGTCATATATCAAAGACTCCACCAAATAGCCGAAAGAGAAATTGAATTGTACCAGGCAGGGTTCATGAGAGGTCGAGGGACTCCACAGTTCGGGGATCAACATCACATCTTCTCAATAAGATCAATCCTAGAAAAAGCCAGGAGGTACCAGAGGTGCCCATCCCTCCATGGTCGATGGCGCATGAACATCACCCCTCTTTTTCCAAATCATTTTATTGCTCTCATTTTAAAAAAAGTGCAAGCCAAAGTAGAATTTTAAAAATAATAGGTCATATACGATGACATTTTCAGAAGTCTGTTTTTTGCTTTCTTCTTGTTCTCTGGTCTGAAACTTTTCATTACGAAAATTCATATGTCCGTCGAAATGTGCCCCTCTCCCTCAAAAATTCAAAGCCCCATCAAAATTTCCTCCCCTCCCTCAAAAATTTTTATAGAGCAACTTGCGCCGTGAAACCTTTCATTGAACTTTTCATTCATTCAAAAATTTTCATTAAAACGTTTAATAGTCTCAAATCTACCCTAACTTCAAAGGCTTCGGATACTTCTTATTTCAGGAAAGCTTTGCGGACCATTAGTCTTTGTTTTTTTCATCAATTTCTTGGAACCTCCCAATTCGGGAATAATAGTTTTTAACTTAATTTTTGTCTGAAGCAGGGTTCTACTATAAATAATCGGTTGTTTATAGATTAAGAGATTAACGGCAGATGAGCTGTGAAACAAAAAATGACTAAAGAAGAGAACGGAGGAATTATCCCACTATTAAGGAGGAAGATCAAATAATCATCTTAAATTTGAAATGAAAAAGAATAAAGGTAAAAGAAAGTTATTAAGGCCATCTCCTCTCGGACTCCTTGCTGGCCATCTCCTCTCGGACTCCTTCCACGTGGTTCTGGGTCATCCTTGCCTACACTTTCCGGGTGTTGCCAGTCCAGGAATCTATTCGGCCAATGCTCTTCGGCATTCTCCTTCAGTGCCCATACCACCTTAACCGCCGTTTTCCGATCCGATAGTCATCCCAATCTCTTCCTCTCCACTTCATTTCGGACTCTGTCCAGCCTCGCTGACAGGAGGCACCTTCTCTAAAAATCCGTCTCTACAATCCGAACTTTGGCAAACAACCTAGCATTCATCAACCATACATCACATGCGTAGGTTAATATGGACTCGACAATAGCTGTGAAGATACGCCGCTTGTTCACGTTTGAACAGGGTAGATATTCTAGTTGCTTTCCTTTCCATCTCTATCTTGTTTAGGACATCCACTTCGGACTCTCCCACATCGTCCAGATAGAAGCCTAATAATTTAAAAGCCTTTACTTTTCTGCACACCTGATCACTTATGTTATCGTCTTCCTCATCTCCTAGAGCCATATACTCAGTCTTTTGGAAGTTGATCCTGAGACCTACCTCTTCATAAACTTCTTTTAACTGGATAACGACCATCTCCAGAAAAACTTTCTTCCAGGCAATCACTACCTGATCATCTGCGAAGAACAGGGTAAGGAGCTCGTCGCCATCAAAGTGAACTCCGTAGTCCCGACTTCGTCTCCCCAAAAAATAAATTAAAATTTTATTTTTAATGTAAACTTAGTCCGATATGGTTAATTAGAGGACGTGATGGCGGAGCACGTTGGGGCGTGGTTTCCAGTGTCCGGTTCTGAACGTTGTGAGTTTGATTCCCACCTGCATCGGTTAATTTTGTTTTTTCGGTGAACCCGAGAAATGAATCTTGACAAACCCACTCTTATAAGGACGGGGTGGCAACCTTATCAGTACCAGTACCAGCAGTCCGCTGACCCATATTTATTCTGCATTTTGTTTGTTTTATGCAGTTCATTTCCAAATAATTGAAATAGAATCTGCATAAACATATTGGGAATTCATTGAAAAATCCTAACTGAAAAAAGATTTACTTTTGTCAAGAAGCATGGATGTATGATTCATAGCACATTTTCATCAAAATTAAAAAATTTCTAGTTGAAAAGTTATTTTAATCTCAAAATGATTTAAGCCTTAACCTTTAGGAAAAGAACACACCTTCATTTTTTAAATTATTTTTTCTGTGACCTATACTTTTTTTGAAAATAGAACACTGAAAATTGCCATTGTGGATTGATGGTTGACTGTAGTGAATAATTGAAGAGAAGAATCGTTGGGATGATCAGTCAAAAAAGAAAAGTAAAAACAAATAAGTATAAGTATAAGTATATATATATACTTAATAATTTACTATATATATATATATTTTTACAGACCATGAAGATTCCCGATTTAAAGTATACGGGGTAGGGTCATAAATCCTACGCCCGGTCGGTGTGAATTGCCTCCAGTAGGTTGATGGATCTCACATACGGGGGGAGGAAGGAATCTCGGCCAGCGTGGTTTTCCTTGGTGTGGGCGGTCACCTAATCATGTGCTTACCACGCTCGGCGTTGCTCTCTCTCTATATATATATATTTATATATGTGTGTGTGTGCGTGCGTGCGTGCGTGTGTGTTAATAATAAGTATATATAGTTGTGTAGTAGTAAAAAAAATATACTTATTTATTTTTACTTTTCTTTTTTAAAATTGTCTTTATCACGTTCAAACATGTAACCATAGTTACAAATGACAATTGGTCTATCCGTGATATGTATAACGTCCGAATATTCCAGGATCCAGTTTAGTTATATACATCCAGCATCGGTACTTCATTAAGGGCAGATTTTCTCTTTGGCTTTAGTTTCGTGATTAGATATTTTTGGTAAAATAGTTATCAATCCTATGGCTACTATCTTACCTGTCTATCAAGGTTTGGATTAATGAATGTATGTAACCATGACTTATGTATAACTGTTGCTATGTCCTTCTGCTTCTTCAGTAATGTCGCATATAACATTTTGTAGAGCAATCATTTGGCTACCTATTTTCGTGTATTCTTTAACGAACTTCAATAATCATTTTAATTAGATATGATGCACAAGAATCTGCTTACTTTTGGCATAAAATTTCTTCTTTTAGTACTTGTTTCTGAGGAATTTTGTAATACCGATTACTTTTGGTGCCCTTAACAATCGAAGTTGTCCCATGACACAATTTGGTGAGGATAGTATTGGGTCCACCCTTTGGATCTTTTATGTTACTTGAGATCAGAGACCTCAAAAGCTTAATCTTTTTTCAGCCTCCCCAATGAAGAAAAATATGTTCTTGATTATAATGATTAGAACAAAGATTCCAGACTAAGATTAACATTAAGATATAAAGATTCCAGTTTTCTGTATTGGTCCCAACCAGAGATGAGCTGTCCATATTAAGCATCTAATCTTGAGGAAAAGCAAAAACATCTTCTAGAGCTATCAATAGAATAATACCTTTACATAACAAGCCAAACTGTATAGTATTTCAAATGAAATGTTCTAAAATATGAAACAAGTAACTAACTTCATTTTAAATTTTTCTTCTACTTCTTTCTCTACCTCTAAGTTGCAACCAGGCATGGAGGTTAAATCTAGGTTTATCTCAGGTCCACAATTAGTACAAATTAGGTACTAAATATTGGCATAGGTTTCAACTCGAAATTCCATAGGTGCCGGGCCACCATGTCCCTGGCCCGGCAGTTAACGAGCGTTATATCTCCGGTTCCTGAGGGGTACAAATTCTAATTTTTGAGGTAGTAATTTGGCATAGGTTTCAACTCGAAAATCCATTGGTGTCGGGCAGGGAGATGGAACTTCCGGTACCGCCACTTTCGAGCTTTATATCTCCGGTTCCTGAGGGGTACAAATTCTAATTTTTGGTGTACAAATTATGTACTAAATATTGGCATAAGTTTCAACTCGAAAATCCATTTGTGTCGGCCAAGGAGATGTTACTTCCGGTCCCGGCACTCTTTCGAGCTTTTTTGGTGTACAAATTAGGCACTAAATATTGGCATAAGTTTCAACTCGAAAATCGATGTCATTTGACCATGTCGCTGGCCCGGCACTTTTACGAGCGTTATATCTCCGGTTCCTGAGGGGTACAAAATCTAATTTTTGAGGTACAAATTAGGTACTAAATATTGGCATAGGTTTCAACTCGGAATTCCATATGTGCCGGGCCACCATGTCCCTGGCCCAGCACTTTTACGAGCGTTGTATCTCCGGTTCCTGAGGGGTACAAATTCTAATTTTTGAGGTACAAATTAGGTACTAAATATTGGCATAGGTTTCAACTCGAAATGCCATAGGTGCCAGCCCAGCAACATGGACCTGTTTATCTCCTCTAATTCCCAAGGTTATTCATGATATCCTTATTTCTGTAAAAGCAGCTCAAGGGGAGGTTATTCTCTCAAGCACAAGGGGAGGTTATCCCTGCTTTACATTCAGAAGTAAAAATAAAATATATTTGTAACTTCATCAATACAAATAATTTAACTCTTTTTTTTTTTTTTTTTTTGAGAATACAAAAAATATATGTTATGTCCATTTGATTTAGGTTGATAGCTAGGTCTTTTGCAAGATTAATGAACTTTGAAATTTTATAAGTTGATGGTTTATTATTAAATTATTTATGGTCATAATATAGGTCAACCCAGAAAAAAGTTTTGATTTACTCAATTTATGTAATACTTTGATAAGTCTTAAAAATAAAACAATTTGACAAAGCGTCAATTTTGATACAAATTGTTCAGATATAATATTAATTTTAAAAAAGTAATTTTTTTATCAATTATTTTAGAACTGTCCTCAAATCTCAAACTCATTTATTGCATCAAAAAATATCAATAAGGAAGCTAAGGATAAAAATTAACAAAGTAGTTAAAAGATTTTATTAATTAGTTAACTAATACACACAAAAACAATAATAGATAACAGAGCACTGAAACAATTAAAAATAAAAAAAATTAAGTGCATAGTGATTTAAAGTATAATTAAAATTATCATGTACCCTTAACATCAAAAATAGTTTTCATTAACTAAGTAATTAGTTCTTAGCACCCAAATATATTTATATAGATATATACAGCAGTGAGTCAACGATAGGTCGTATTTCAAGTTGGAAGGCTCCTAAAAAATCACGAGTTACGAAATAATCATCTATCTTACAAAAGAATAAGATTTCATAGGTTTTCGAACTCAATTTTAGAAGGCTACCAACCAAAAATTAACTAAAACTATGGTGATACAACAGAATAGAAAATAGTCAACATTTTCTTGTTTTGAGAAATGATAAAAATAAGAATCAACCTTCAAAATTAGAAATTTACTACCAAAGGCTAAGGGAGTGATACTGTCTATTACAAAAGATGGGTCCATGTATTATACTTCAGGTATGTACAGTACATGGAAGTCGAATGCCCTAGGCAGGGAATAATAAAATATTGAATTATATCTTTGAGCAGCGGCACCCATACTTAATGAGGAGATCTCATAACCAGTCCCTACTAAACCTGATCAAAGAAAACAAATGGAAGTGGCTTCCTCAAGGCTCACATTAGCTACTTCTTGAGAATAGCACCACTTCAAAGCTCTTCCTGTTCCAAGAGGAAGAACCAAAGGTTCAATACTGTTGAACCATCCCTGCATGGATTTGAATAATACCAATGTTTGATAATAATGGGAACTTCAGACACAGTTCTACTACCTAATCTAAAAAACTGTGATTTTTTTTCAACGGCTTTATAAAAACTATTACACATCGCACAGACCCACTTTAACTATGAAGTACAGTACCGAAAAGCAAATAAAAACAAAACAAAATGGGATTTGTTTACTTTACATCTTTAGTAATAAACAAGAAAAATAAAATTGATGGCAAATCTTCACAGAAGAAAATAAATTAAGTGAGGTAAATTTGAAGAAGTATGTTTTAACAAAACTAAATTAACAATTCAGGAATCTGAATGTTATGAAATTTAATAATTTTTTCATGAAGAAGTAATAATTTAAAAGGAAATTCATAAAATTTCCATGACTGAAAAAATTAAAAACATGTTAAATTGAACTTTCTAAAGGTATTGAACTATGCCTAATTATGAAATGAGTCCCTTAGCCTTGAACATATGCCTCATTAATGACTTAAGATATTTTATCTCCCGTTGGACTTCCTCCACCTCAGCTTTCAGAGACTCGTTTTTCTCTTGGAGTTCTCTCTCCTCTGACAAGATAACCTCTATTTCTTGTTTTTTCTTCTGTCTATAGCGAGTTGCTGCATTTTTGTTCTGTTCCTTTTTACGAGCTTTCCTTTCCTCAACTGAAGGATATGGGCGAGTCCTCGATTTTGAAGAAATAGGAGCCCAATCAGGATCTTCATAGCCCGAGTCCGAAGACGAAGTACAGTCACCATTACAAAAATTTTCAGCAACAATTTCATCTAAATCACCAACAGTTTCATTACTGTTGACAGCCTGTAAATAAATTTTTGAAATAATTATATAACAAAAAATAAAAAATAAATTAAACATGTTAAGTATGTTTTATATATTCTAAAAACCTGATAAGCATGATGATGGGATGGAGACGGCTGCGGTGAAGGCTGCTCCTGCAGAGGTGTTGGTTGGAGGTGAAGAATGGAGGGTGGATAATAAACTGGAGGCTGATGTGGAGGTGATATCTGGGGGCTATCAGGTGGTGTCAGTTGGCGGCTCAAAACATCTTCGAACTCTTGAAGCAGCTGAGAGGTTTTAGCTTCCTCTATCCAGCCACTACTAGATGTGTTGTAGTTGTCAAAGCCACCACTATTATTCTCTGGCCACCCATGAAACTGTGGTTCTACAAATGTATTGAGCAAATGATAATAAGCGACATATAATTTAAATATCTATCTTATTCATACAAATTTGAATTTGATATTATATAAAATTAATGTAAATAAAATTTGTTATCCTTGATGAACTAAATATGCAATTATTGATTATCAAATCAGCTTTAAGTTAATTCTAAGTACTTAAAGAGATTCTAGGCAGACTAGGACTTAACTCATAGACTTTACGTATATATATATATATATATATATATAAAACCTTCTTTTTTAAATTTTAAATTGTAAAAATGTTGTAAATAATACAATCTTTCCAAATAGTGATATGCAGACAACTATTTAAAAAAATAATAATAATAATAATAGAAAAGCCAAGAAATTGCAACCTTTTTTTTTTTCATTTAAACTCAACAAAAATTACTTAATATTAACAAAGTATTTATTTTCATATTTCAATTATCTATTAAATGATATAATTTGAATTATTTAAATATAATTATGATTGTAATTTGCAATGATCACTATTGGAAATGGCAGGACAAGAGACTACCACTTCTGAGGCAGAAGAGCACCTAATGCACTCCTCAACTGGATTTAAATACTATTTCAGAAAAAATAAAATAAAGGATAACTCAAATTAGTTGTTTAAAACTACATAAATTCCTATTTCCCAATCTAGAATAAAGAAAGCAGAAAATCGATTGAAATAAAAACATTTCATAATAAAATCTGAAAAATAATTTTAGATATACTCTTAAAAACCAAGAATTTATGAAAGATTATCTTTATTATGAGGTAACGTGACAGTTATGAAGAACAACAGATTGAATAAATAATATTTTTGTTCCTTAAAAATTATTTATATCGATGTAATTTGGGAAAATAATAAAAACATTGTCATAATTATAAACTCAGAGTGAACAAAATATTATGGATTAAACTTTTATGACCTTCAAAAATTATGTAGAGGGGAAGAGAATGCAGAGAAATCTAACTGAGGAACTTGGTCTAAAACATGGTAACTAGCATATCTTATATATATATATATATCTAATAGACTTCATAGACTCTCATTATATATATATTTTGGAAACTCCTGATTACTAACAAATAATTTCATAAGTTGATAGAATCAGTAGAAATTTTATTTTATAGAGTAATTTTTGTATTAAAATACGCTAAGTGATTGCTGATCTAAGGTTAAGCAATGTAACAAACAATTCAAAATTATATGTTTTGATTTTGTAAATGATCATCATGAAATACCATGATATACTACAACCAAGTGTATTAAATATTGTAGCTGAGACAAAATAAAAATTCTATAAATTATGGAATAAATTATCAAGGCTTACAGTGATCAAAATTATCTCAACCTGCCAATATTTAGTAAGAATGATCCTACAATATGATAAATAAAGATGATACTAGAAAAGAAAAATGATCTCTTCATGACAAAGTAGCACCCTAGCTACCTAGACATTAGCCTATATACTATAAAAAATATATATTAAATAAAATTTTATATTTACTTCTTGAGTAGATGCGATGTAGATCAAAACAAAACAAATGATTTCCACTTTTGGAAAACTTGAGATTGCTTGTTTTAACCTAATGTTACCCAGATTGTTCGGTACTCAGATATTAAAAGGTCTATTGGTGTATGTAAAATTACATACAATCAAGGACATTATGTGGGTGGAACTAATAAGTCTATTTAAAATAATAATATGAGTAGCATAGCATCAAAACAAATAATTTCCTCTCTAAGGAAAACAGACAACATTTTGATCTGCAGTTACTCAATTAGGAGTCAATATTACTGTAAGCAAAATTTTTAAAAATACTGCGTAAAAATATACTAAATGTTTAGAAAACCAATAGGATAATAAGAACAAATAGCAAACATAAAAGTGACTGTGGGCATATCTCATATCATAAATAAGAACAAAGTGCGTTTATTTATCTAAAGCATATATTAATAGAAATATCAGCAAGCCAATAATGATAAACAAACGCTATTGCTCTTGATAATTTCAGGCCATTATAGAAAAAGTACACAATGTTACTGTTAACTTTTTCATCATGTGTGCATCACAAAATATGTGACGAAACAACCTTATCAAATTAAATAAATAATTCTCAGGGCAAATATTGTCTGATTCCATTTCAGAACAAGAGCTAATGTAACTGTTCATCCACACAATTTGTGGAAATATTATTGTTAATTTTTTATTAATAAATTCTGTCATTTACAACCAAATTAAAATAATGGTTGAAAATTTAACAGGTTTTATAAATAAAGATTACTTATATTTCAAAGTATATTACTTCCCTTTTTTATTTATAATTAGGATTTTTAATGTATAAAAGAGAACAATATCATATAATTGCACATTGAGAAAGAAACATTACAAAAAAATTAATTTATTACATTGTACCACATTTAACATAAATATAATTTTATTATTTTCCTTCTCTTATTATTTAATTAAAAGAATATAATTTTCTTAAATATTTTAAACATCAACATTAATGTTTTCGAAAAAAAAAAATTATCTTTGGTTACATAACAACAGACATGTGTCTAAACTTAGTGAAGGTAGTTTCTCAAATTGAAAATGTTTATGAACCAGTTCATAGTAAGAAAAGTTTTGTTCTCAACTATGAAGAAAATATATAAATGTATGTGTAGTTAAACTATAAAAATAAATTATTTTGGGAAGAAAAAATTAAAAATAAGAGTGTCAAAGAAGTTTAAGAATACAACATAAAACATGTAAGAATAGAGAATCTCTATGTATGATGTTCTTTAAACAATTTTAAGCTGTTTCATATAAAAGTTATTTTGTATTTGACTTTATTTTTAAACATGATAGCAAAGTTTTATTTCATTTTTTTTTTTAAACAGGTCTCATGTGCCATCATCAAGGAGCTATTGTGAATTTATACCTCATAAAAAAATTAATACCAAAAAAAAAATAAAAATAATATAAAATGAGAAAAATAAATTTAAATGCTAATCAATACACAGTGGTGAGTGATTGTAGTTTGGTATTTTCTACTCTAATTAATGTAATATTCCTAGTTATTATTTTAATTATAGAATGAAAAGACAACCAACAAATATGGAATAAAAGAAAGGATTCTAGGCCTACTTCAAAATGCATTCATCCAAAAATACTTTGAAAAATCATTAATTAAAAAAATAACCTCAGTGGGTACTTGAAAATAATATAAAATATTAACGTATAATGAATGCAATTACAAAGGAGATTTTTTTCAAATAAATCGTTATTTTAATTGAAATTTATCAAAACTATTTTATTTGATCAAATGATCAGTTAGCATTGCAAAATGGATTGTTAAGAAATTGTTAACTGTCATTAAACATGAATGAAGATGGTCAGAGATACATGAAAACTTCTGGAATTAATATTACTTCAAGAAAATACAAATTAAGGTATATAGTTGTTAAAAGTACATTAAACTAGGAGAAATTGCTTAATAGAGAAATATTTCATTACAATGATTTATTTAATAAAATAATTAAAAGATTCTTTTGCACATATGGTGGGAAAATATTCAAATGATAAGATTTTAGATATTTAAAAACAACAAAATGAAGTGAATTAACACAATCTGATATTGGCTTTTAATGTACACAAAAATAATGAGTATTACATTATTCATACAAATTATAGATGAACAAAATATATATTTTGCAAAGTTTAAAAAGCTAACAAACTAATTTAAGGAAATCATACATACGTTGGTAATAGATTTGCTGAGGAAGATAGGCAACTTGTAATCCATACATTGTCATGTATTATCACAAAAATTATATATAAAAACTTAAAACAGAAAAAAGTCACAAACTTCTAAAAAAAGTCAATGTATATCAAAACTTCCTACGGTGGGATCTTTTAATAAACGTTCAGTCACTTAAGTTAAAACTTCCAAACTAAAAAGTTCACCTTCTCTTTACAAGTTTTTGCGAATTTACTATAATTTGTTGACTCCAGGTGCAAGGGTAACCGCTCTTCATGTCAACGCTTGGGTACATTTGACAGCATCTAGAGTAAGTGAATCTTGAAGTATTACAACAAAATATTGATCGACAAATTTTTGACGATGTAAGTACTTTAACTTTAAGGCACTGGAGTGATTAGCTAAAGCATAGAACAAAAGACCACAATGGTAGGCTGAAGAGCAAAGACTAACATGCCAGCTAGAAGGGCATGACTATATCCCCTCCACTGAGCCCCCACTACCAAAGAGATTTGTGGTATCACAAGGTCTAATAATTAAAACAGGTCTCAAATCTAATAAAGAAGGATCAATCACACTGATAAGAATCAGACTAAATAGAACGTTTTAAAACACATACATTTTTTCTATCCTAAACTACGAGGCATTAATCTATTCTAGATCCTATAAAATCTACAAAATGCTTATTACAATAATAATGTTTATGAAATAATTAAAATGACTCATTAAACTGGAAATAAAATTAATTATTAAACATTTCTGATGATAATAAATTAAAATTAACAAGCTTTATACAATAAACACGTACCATCCAAAATACATAAAACCAACCACTCATGAGAGAACATAATAAAGAAAAAAAATCTTCAACAGACAAAATAAAATGAAGATGCAAAAATTCACTTATTTAAGAAACATTAATTACTTTTCATATAACAGGTTCTATGAAAGCTAAAGCTATAACAGTAAATATTAATTGAATTTCTGATATATTAAGACAAAATTCTAAAAAAAGAAAATCACGTGAATTGTAATATCCTATCATAATTTTAGATCCATAACGAATTTCCATAATCAAATTCAAATGATTTCTAGTTTAAAATTAATTTTATATACCAATATATGATTAAAAATGAATCATTCATAAAGAGTTAATATATTTATAAATCTCTAAGGATGAAGAGAAAGTCTATCCTTTAATTAACTTTTTAAAAATAAATAATAACTGCAAATATATGCGTTTAGTAATAAACTGATAGGACTGTATTATGAGAAAAAATAAGGCTTTGTTTAAACCATTTGAAGGGGCTTACAAATACCTATATTAAGCTAAGGTCTGTCATGCTGTATCAAACTTTTAATTGGCATTAATCTCCCTTCCCTCTCCCCTGGGTCAGAAAAAAATCCTGCATAGCCTAAAAGGTGAGGAAGGAATGAAAAAAATACAAAAAAAAAGTCAGGAAAAATTGAGGCATGATTTGCAAGGTTACATGGGCATGAGTTAGTTAGAGTAAGTCTTTTATATGAGCCTTTTAGCTGACAGAATGACTAACTTCAATTTCAACACTTTCAATTAATAATTTTAGCGATATTTCTAGTTGGAAAATGTATACCTTTATTATTCACAGTTCCATATTTCAATGCTGCAATAACCTACTCTGGAATCAACTTACTCACTGTCTGTAGTAGACTATCACAAGAAATATCACTCAATTACTTATTCAAAAAATGTCGAAATTGGAGTTACTTATTCAGCCAATCGAAAGAGGCTCATATATACTTACAGAAACATATTACCAATACTTCAAATGGTACCAGTATAAGTTCAAACAATGTTTATAGGACAGACTGTTTTCTGCTATGAGGGTTTTTTCCCAAAGTTAAAAGTCCCCCGGCACAGTGATTCGGACTCATAATGTTCAGGTTGTTAGATAATACTTGTTTAGAACACATATTAGCCTGCTCAGCCGCCCCATCCCCATAGCCAGATCTCGTATAGCTATTTGGAAGGTATGCATTAGGTTATTGATGCCAGATATCTTTTATTTATTTAATCTTCATTATGGTGAATTTATGGCTTTTAGTCCTGATTGTGTTTGGATTGGCAACATAGACCACTAGTTATGAACTGCTATTCATAAGACTTAAAGATTTTGTTTTTGGAAAATTCCAATATATTTTCTTTTATCTATTTTTTTTTTACTCATTATTTAAATTAAAATCTAATACCATTAATCATCAATACTTTACTCATCCACTAGGAATTACTGTTGGTCTTATAAAATCAGTCATCTTTTTTTCTATTTTTTTCTAACAAAACGTTTACAATTTAAACTGATAAAAAACATAGGAATTTTAAGAGTAAAAGGATCAAGTGTGACAATTGTTTGTTTCAAAATAAATAGTTGTAATGATATATGTGCTTCCAATAAAATAATTTACAACGTAATATAGGCATTAAAATTGATATGATAAAAATGTCACAGTTTCACTAAATTATTATTTTTTATTAACATTTAAGAAAAATAATCTTTATTGTAGGAAACATTGTTTCTTAAAGGTAGCTTTTGCCAAAATGCTACAAATATATTTATTTCAAGTTCTTAAAACGTTCATACATTTATTATAAAAACCTCTATGTTTATTTTTTACATTGGTCAATAGTGAAATGTTTTTAACACAGCTCTTTGTTGTCTTGGGTCACCAAATTACCATTACTGTCTTGCACACTTCGAACTTGTTTCCCTTTCTTTCCTCTTGGTCCATTCACAATATTCCTGAATTCACTCTGATTCCCTTTAAAATTAAATTATATCTCATTTCTACCTAAGATCCTTATCTTGCCTTTGCTTCTTTGACTACTTGCTTGGCACCGTTTCTCTTTCTGACACATTCATCCCAACATGCCTGGGTTTTATTTTGTAAGTATAAGTCTCCATAAAAAAAGAAGTTCTGTCACAATACCACTTTTTGTACTTCATCATTTCACCACCTGGTACTTTTTGTCTGGGGCCTAATTATCTTCATGCCACATGATGCTTTTGTATAAAAATGATTGCTGGTTTTGATTTGGTGCCAGAGATTACTGGAACCATTTCAGAATTGAATTCTTCTAGTTTGGTCAAGGGCACCTCATTATATCTAATTTTATGTCATTCCAATGTTTTAATAAATTGTTCCTTCCTGGACTTAATAATTTTAGTACCACCAACAATTAGACAGTAGTCTATGCTTAATTCTGGTTCATTAAAAGCCTTTATATCTACACATGTTTCTGTTAAACATGTAACTAAAAAAAAAAAATTGTGTATTGCTGTAAGTTAAATTCAAGGATTTCCAACAAACATATTTTTTATGCAAAATTCTACTATTCTCTAGCCATTATCACTCTTGGTATCCTCTGTTCCTCATATGCCTATTACTCTGCGGGAATTAGCATGATGCTGCTCTGTCCTGGCCTTCAGATCTTCACAGATAATAATCATTTTATTCCCAGTCCAGCCCTTATCATAACACTGCTCCTTGACAGTTAGTGATAGATGAATCTTCTATGGAGGCATAGTCCTGATTAAGAAAAATTCAATCTTCAAAAGCTTCAATGATTAAAAAGGCTCATTGGCATCAAAGTTGCCAGAGCCTTTTTAATCATTGAAGCTTTTGAAGATTGAATTTTTCTTAATCAGGACTATGCCTCCATAGAAGATTCAATTCAATAGAAGATTGGCATCAAAGTTGCCAAGGCTTACAGAATAATTTCATACGATGCAGCGTGTGTATTGGCTGGAATAGTTCCTATTGATATTAAAATCAAAGAGTTAGTCAAGCTAGCTTCGATCAAACTACTAAACAGTGACTATGGAGAAATTTTATACAACACAATAGAAAATGAATATGAACCTATAAATTGGTTATATCCATCAATGCATAGTTATATTCACAATTGACACAAAATACAGAAAGTAATACAAACATTACAAATATATACACAGAAATAGTAAAGATGGTAATAATGTAAGCTGTGCATGGATGTTTTAGGACATAAAGGGGACAAAAAGTTGGTGCCAAGTTCAAGCTTAGTGCTACATGTTCCAACAACCAGGCCGAAAAGTACGCAGTTGTAAAAGCCAAAGAATACCTTCTTGACCTTACAACTGACATACACCAAGATGTCGTCATACAAACAGATAACATAATCTTAGTACAATCGGTCCTAAATCCAAGCATACACGACCAGCTCACCCAAACTATCAGAAGTAACATTCATAAACTTGGGCTAATAAATTTCGAAATAAAAATAAAATGGGTGAAAGATCACTCTGGGGTCGAAGGGAACGAGATTGCTGACACTTTAGCAAAAGAGGCTGCACAAAGTGATCTACCTTTGTCATATGATAAAACCGCACTGTCTTACATAAAACATGAGATCAGAGAAAATTCAATTTTAAGTTGGAACGAACAATGATAGATTGCATCAAACAAATCATAAATACTATTAAAATGACAAAAGCTCTATTTATTATATCACTGGTTGATTATGGATTGTATGATCCATTAATTATGACTATTAGTTATTAAATTGCTATTTTCCATTGCAAAGTATATTAAAACGGAATTAAGAGATTTGCATTGTCTGTCATGGACAGGTCAAAAGTTGTCACACTGATTGTAAGTGGATTCTGTTGAAATATCGCAAAGAGAAAATTTATCCAATTATTCATTAATTTAATTTTTTAAAAGGTTACATAATGATTTTTCGGAATAAATGGATGATAAATACTTAATTATTTAAATATAATAACAGATCTAGAGTTATTAAACTACAGTAAATATATTTCAGGTTATAAATGTACCCATGAAATATTTTTATATTTTACTACTTCTTTCACACAAGTACAATGAAATAGTATTTTAAACAACGTCATTGTCAAGAATCTGTTTAAATTTAAATATAATATCAGATCTATAATCACTAAACTACTGTAAATGTATTTAAGGTTATAAACATTTACATGCTTAATACATCCATGAAATGACTTTATATTTTAATCCTTCTTTCACACAAGTACAATGAAATAGTTTTTTTAACAATGTCATTGGCTTGGTTAGGTAGATTTTAAATACATTTTTTAAACTTAAAAATATTTTAAAAGTTTACATTTAGTTAATAAATTTCATTTAATTTCCTTACCGTTTAATTCGTTACCTTCTACAACTTTCTATATTAGATATTGTTTTTTCTAAAATTCCCTGCTTTCCAACAATATATTATATGTACACCTGCTGACTAGTATTTCAGGAGATTCATTTTGACCTGGATAAGCATTTTTATTTTTTTCTCCTTTATTCAATTATCAAATTCTTTCAAATGTTATATTTAGCATTTTTTTGTAATTTTTAATAATGAGAGATAGTTAATTATTTGAAATAAAATTAAAGGTACTTTTGAGGAAAACCTATATGAACATTGGGCATTTAGGTCGTGTAAAGTGACATCAGCAGGGATAAGACCTAAATTATATTAAAGACCACTTAATTATACAATGATACACTGAGTTTAATCAAAATCGTTACGAGCCGTTTGTGAGAAAATTGTAAAAATGTTTTTCACCGTTGATATAAAGAGGCACTACCGGTTTGCTGATTTTAAGGAAAAAGTTGCTAGGACATCTAAGGCATATACTTAAATACGTAATACCAGTTTCGTACGACTTTTCGTTTTCGAGCTTGAGTATTCACATATACACAGACCATTTTTCGGGACTTGGTTATTTGGACTCAGGGTACATCAAAACATGTATTTCTGTTGAAAACTCACAACTGGAAAATTTTCATGATCGCAATACCCTTACTATATAATACATATATAGGTAAGTAAAAGTAAAAAACTGGCCAATGTCAGAATTTGACTTGTACAATAATTTTCGACAAAACTTATCAATTTTCTAGAATATGACCAACTAACGAAAAAATGAGTATAAATGGTAAGCATAACAAATATGATCACCTATAATTTTTGTATTATATATTAATTTATTACTTATTACACAGACCATTTTGTGGGAATCTCAAAACATGTATTTTTGTTAAAAACTCAGATTCACGAATTTTCATGATCGCAATAATTTTTCTTACTATATATTTCATATATAGGTGAGTTAAAGTAAAAAAATTGGTGCAGTGAGCATAGTCACTGACAGCTTGACGAACTGAAACTCCTTGCTGCATACACATCTCTGAAGAAGACCTGCAAAGTTGGGTCCAAAGGTTGGCTTGAAATAAAAATATATTTTTCACTATTTCAGTCTTTTTATGACCGCCACCCCAGGAAATTTCCTTACTCAATAATATACAACGGTAACCATCAAGTATTCAATTAATTACCACGTATTTCCCACCCATCAAATCTGTTAAATTTATACTTTTGCATCACTTTCTATTTCCTTTTAAAACTGTGTTCAGTATAAAAAAAAAATACTTATGATTATGAAGGAAAATGGATCTTCTAGAAAAATTTCAAGTTTTTTTATTAAAAAATAACTTCTACTTTAGCTTCGCTCTTTAATGCCTCTCAGCGTAGAGGAGCATTCAGCCAGGAATTCCATTCTTTCTTATTTCTAGCTCGGTTCCTTGCCTGTCGGAGGTCCTTCCCCCTCGCCCTACAGAGTCGCTCAATGTAGTCGAGATAGGACATCCTAGGGCGACCCCTAGGTCTTCTGCCATCTGGAACGGATTACATGCTCTTTAGAGGAGCTCTTTCAGGCTATCTGCAGTTCTTGATGAATCCTTTGATTCATGATGATGAATCATTGCAAACTTCGTCTCTCCTTGTTTTTTCCAATTATCCTTCCAACGAAATTTCATTTCGGCAGCAGTGATTTTGCTCTCCTGTCGGTCTGTTAATATCCAACTTTCCACTCCATACAAAAGTATAGGTAGATATACTGTCTTGAAGATGTGCAGCTTGACATCTTTGCCTACTTCTCTCTTTCCAACCACAGTGTTATATATCAATTTTGAAAATTAGGCATCATAACTCTGTTAGAAAACATCAATGAGAATGAGACTTATATTATATTTAAAACCGCTTAATTCTACTCTGATATAAAGAATTTAATCAAAATCATTAGAGCTGTTTTCGAGAAAAAGGTGTAAAATCGACATAATAAGTTACACTATTCGTTAGCCGATTTCTATAAAAGATTTGCTATAACATCCCAGACAAACCTGAGATGTGCAATTTCAGTTGTGTACGACTTTTCTTTTTTGAGCTTTTCACGATCATAATTCTTTCCCTAACTATATATTATGAATATAGATAAGTGAAAATAAAAAATCAGCTCAGTAATCTCTGAGAAAAGCAAGCCCAAGAGATGTTATAAAATTTATTTGGGGTATTGCAAACCACCAAGAGTAGGACAGAAAGATGTCATAGTGTGCCTTCTGTTCAAAAAGGTTTTAGAAAAGGCTGCACACAAATCCAAAATAGAGACATATGACATCATATTTTCCAGACATGTGGAGATATTGGAGTACAGTTAAGACATTGATTTCTTGAAAGGCATGTATGATTTGAGCAGGTGATTGAGGATCTATTAATTACTTTCAAAAGCAACGGCCAAGCAACTGATTGTAAAAAAAAAAATAACAATTATATGCAAGTTGGCAGTAATGAAAACCCTGTCCCATTTTTAAATATTGGTCTCAACAAGTAGATAGAAACCTTTGTATACCTACTGTTCTGAGGTAAAGGTAAACAACCAATCACAAAAAATCAGTAGTAAAACAGATTTAGTTTCTCCAGAACTAAAATTAACCAGAATATGACTCTGATATGCCTAGCGCTCATCTATTTGTCAGAAATAATGGGAACTACAGTGGAGGAAAACAGACTTTTAATATTTGATAGGTTAGTACAAAGAAAAATCTTCATAGCTATAGAGAATGAATATGGAGGAAATGAAATGCTGGAAAGCCTTACAAAACATTCACAACTAGAGAGCTACAGAACTAGATAGACAGTGACTTGGAAAAAAATTCATAACCAATCAAGTTTTATTAACCATGGCCTCTCAAGAATATCAATTAATAAATTGTTTTATTCAGCAATATTTATATTTATAATTTCCTCACCCTTCATACTAAATTTTCATGGGATGCTGTCAAATAGTTACAAATAATCTAATTGAAAAAAAAAAGAAATTATTTAGGGATAAAATTTAACTAAAAATAGGTTAGTTACCATCTTTAATAATTAAATCTATCTCTTCAAGAAGTGTAGTATCACCATAGTTTGCCCAATCATCTATCTCAAACCAATCTGGAGAGACTGGCTCCTGCTTCCATAATCCTATCTGTGTTGACATCTCCCACTTTCGTTGACTCACTACTGCTTAATGCATAAAAAAACGCCATTTTGGCTCTGAAAAAAAAATTTAAATTAGAAATAACTTTTAAAGAAACAACTGACTTCAAATATATTTTTATACAAATAAACTTATCACCAATAACTAGTTAGCTAAGTTCTAATTAGCTTTTAAGGTTTATTTCTGAAATTCCTCTAAAAAAAAATACTAAAACCTTTAAATAGAATACTAATAAACCTTTCTAGGTAACACATATGCTTCTAAAGTATTGAGTAATGAATGACAAAGATTATTATTTTATATACAAGTTTGTAACTTACTATCAATAGATAAAAGTTATTCTCTTTATTCATAAAGTAAGGTAAAATGAAAATTTTGGTTCATGTCTAAATTTCTAGGAATTTATATACAGAAATAAGCTACTATAAACATAATAGTTATATACGTAACAGTAGTATGGATTATTTGTTCGGCTTTTAGGAGCAACCGATTATGCCAAATGAGGTACCAAAAGAATGTTGAAGTGACAATTCCAATTCCGATCCATAAATTCATACAACTTTAATAATCATTGAAAAATTAGTAATTTCAAAACTTGACGGTTCTAGATAGTGCACATTGTATTTCAAAGATTTTGATGCGGGCACCTGGTAAAGTTCTTCCGGAACACACAGAGCCCTGGTTTTTAAAAGCTCTAAAATGCTGAATTTTTTTTTTAGATAAAATGTTATTGTTACTAAAGCATCCTAGATCCCACAGTTGTCATGAGATACTTACTAAGCATAATGTTTAAGTTTTAAAATATTAAAATTTAGAAATGGATAAATTTAAGACTGTCATTTTTAAATGGTGAGAAAGATAAATAGCAAAGACTTACAATCTAAATATGATTTATTGGGTATGCAATATTTCAGGCCAAGCATGTGGGTCATCAGGGCAATTGTTACTGTCTAGTCTGGCAAAAAGAGCTAAACAAAGGATATGACCATATTACTAGGATATTACTCAAATCTGTATTCAACTCTTTATAAGTGAGTGAACAACAAACCAAAGATCATTTTCTTTTGCCTAAAATCGATAGGTCCCAACAAGTACAACTCTGGGTCAGTATTTGGTTAAGCATAGTGAGTTTTATTGTTCAACTGAATACATCTTCCTGTAGAGCAAGCTAAATACTTAGTAAGTAAACTTCAACATAGGAATTATAAAATATGTAGCTTCAATGATCATGAGTATCGAAAAGACTTTCTTAATAGCGCTATACTGTTTGTAAAAATATAAATGTTTTCCTAATATTATTTATACTTCAATACTTCAAGTATATTAAGGAGACGCATAGATATCTAATGCGAGAGTTGGTTCAATACTTGACCTTAAATATTTTTGGCATCAAAATTAAAAATACAACAACTGTCCTTAATTTTAACAGAACAGTCCAAATTATTTTCTTAAATAGTTTTGAGATAAAATTAGATAAAAACCAATTAATGAAAACATTTCATATAGAAAAATTGATAAACACACCAAACTACATTTGACATGTCATGTCTTAATGTCAGTGACCAACAATGATTCTGAATCCTAACAACGAAATCGCACCTGCATCCCCAAGTTTGCGAAATTTCCAGACTTCTGGTGTTCCACTATAAATTTTAATAAATTTTTCAGGTCCAAAAAATTCTTTAACTTCAATTATGATAATTAAATGATTTAGTAGATACTAATCTTAATAACTAAGAATACTATAAGGAAGCATTTCCTCAATGGTAATGGTGTAGAAAGCATGAGACATTCTTCATCCAATCCCAAGGAGTATATAATGAAGACTAATTAGACTAAACAAAGTAACTTTTTTAACTTACCAATTATTATTATTATCAAGTTATTTTAACCTACCAATTATTATTATTATCAAACATAATACATACAAAATTATATCAATCTCATGTTAAATATCGAAATGAATAAAAAAAATTAACATTTTTGCCAACAATTTTAATCCCTTAACATTACAAAAAAGATTAAATTGTAAAAGAAAAAAAAAAAACTGGTACAGTGCGTGCATCATATAGAATTATAAGTATTTTCAGACAAAGGGAATTGAAAGTAAAAATTATAGATGGTAAGGAATATTACTTAAAACAGCTTAATTTTACACTGATATAATGAATTTAATCAATATCATTAAAGCTGTTTTTGAGATAATTTTAAAAATGTGGTAAATCGATAATATAAAGTGCCACTTTTGATTAGCTGGTTAAGACAAAAAAAGTTGGTGTAACATCCCAGGCATTTAAAAACCTTAAATATGCAATTTTGCTTTTGTACAACTTTTCGTTTTTGAGCTTAACTGTTAACCTCCATACACTCTGACAATTTTGAGCGAACCTCAAAACACTTATTTTCGTTGAAAACTATGATTCAAAAATGTTTAATAAATATATAGTATATACAATAAAATTTTGACCAGAATTAATGATTACTCAAATAAAAGATTTTTTTAAACTTTTTATTTTTAATATTATTAGGATTTATTTTAAAAAATGATTTAACCTAAATATCATCTCTTTATTTAGATGCTGTACTAACGGAATGTGTTATCATCATGCTGATTCAGCTATAAACAACTATTATCAGTAATACCATTGACAATACAATTTAGTTCCTGTAGTTGATAAAATATACTAGACATGGTCATCGAGTTTTATAGAAACAGAAGAACTACTGCAAGTTCAAATAAATACAACAAAAAATCTAACTTTTCTTTTTCGTTAGGAATTACCTTTACTAAGAAGCATAATGTGTAACGAAGGCTCCAGGAATAATCAATAATAATTATTTGATTATAAACAACTTCATTAACTTTCCAACACTCAAAGAATATAAATATTTTATGACAAAATTCATGAAAACAATTAGGCGTTACCTCATACAGAAAAACATGTTTTTCGGAATCTCAAATTAAAAACTTTCCACTTCATTAGATAGAAATGAAGTAAAGAAACAAATCTCTAATTTCCCTCATTTTCTAGAATTTCCTCCTAATAATATTGCAGTAATATAATGAGTGGAAGAAAGAGATCAGTGCCTAAAACATCTGTAGGGTGCACATGGTGCTTTGTAATATTCAATATATTACGAAGTAATAGAACAGTGTTGACGAATTGATTTTTTAAAAAAGTAAAAATAAACAGTAATTAGGCTTAATATAATTATACTATGTCTTAAATGAATTCTCTTGGATGAATACACATAATTCTAATATGTTTTTTGTTCAAGTAGCTATGAATAAAAGTAATATAATAACCTTGGAATAATCTTTGATCAAACCCTTTCCTGGAAAAACCATGTGTACAATATCTCCCGACGTACCTTTTCCACCCTAAAAAACTTAAATAGCCTGCGACACCTTTTTCCTTTTGAAATCCGTTGACTCCTGGTCACCTCCTTAATATTTCCCCCCTTCGACTATTGCTGCACGGTATATGGAGGCGTG
Organism: Nezara viridula; assembly: GCA_928085145.1. Taxonomy (NCBI): domain Eukaryota; kingdom Metazoa; phylum Arthropoda; class Insecta; order Hemiptera; family Pentatomidae; genus Nezara; species Nezara viridula. The sequence goes on along the minus strand of OV725080.1, from coordinate 103,358,218 downwards.
CGTCTCTGGGGATCTCGAGGCGAAACTAAAACGTTTGATAAATTGCTTTGTACGATTCATAATCAGGATCCCAAGAGATGCCTCTGTTTCCTGTTTCTATGAAGAGTTGAAGTGGCTTTATCCTTCCTACTGCCTTAAGTATTTCCTGGCATCCTTCCTCTTCCAAGTAATTCACTCCCGCCATCCTTCATACATCGCCGAGCTCCTTCAATTTAAATCCTCTGTCCACTCCCTCAATACCCGTTCCCGGTCTTCAGATTTATATATCATTATAAATCGGCCCACCGAACCGCTGCTTTCGATAAATCTTATATTATTCGATCATCTTCCATATGGAACTCCATCCCTCCCCACATTCGTCAATCCAAAACCCTTCCTACCTTTAAATCCCAACTGTTTAATCATTTCTCATCCATCCAGTCCTCATAAAACTGTAAATAGTTACTACTGTAAATATGTATATAAATTATTGGATCGTTCTTTATTATTTTTACTTCATGTTTATTATCAATTTTTTATTATTAACTGATGTAAATTAGAAAGTAACTAATAATTTTTCTTATCATTTTTTTTTATTTATTTACTTTTTTTTTTTACTATTTAATCAAACTATATTCTTGATTATGTATCTCTGAGGCTCCTTAGCCAAAATTTTTTGTCTCTCTGTATTATTCTAAAAGGACTTGTCCTAGAATAAATAAAGCATTATTATTATTATTATTATAGATCAAATTTTTAGAGAAATCAACAGAATTTTTAATAAAAAAAGTGCTTAAAAATAAAATTCTGGAAAACCTTAACTTGGAATGTTGCTAGAGAAAAAGTCCGAAAGAACTGAAAAACTATCGCCAATAAGAATTCCAGGGATACTAAAACTTTTTTAAAATCTTTTTTTTTTCTAAATTATTATTTAATAAATTTCTTAATCTTAAGATGAAAACCCCAACAATTAAGAGAGAAAAAAAAGCTTTATATATATATATATATATATATATATATATATATATATATATATATATATATATATATATATATATATATATATATATATATATATATATATATATACACATTATATATGTATATGTATATATATATATATAATATGTATATATATACACATTATATATGTATATGTATATATATATATATAATATGTATATATATACACATTATATATGTATATGTATATGTACATATATATATATATATATATATATATATATATATATATATATAATATATATATATATATATATATATATATATATATATATATATATATATATATGTATATATATAAATTATAAAAATAATAATTTTTATAATTGTTGAGCACTACAACAATTAAGTTTCATGTGAATCATGACAAATGATATTAAAAATGAAAAACCAAATAATAATCACTCAAAAAAAATATAAAAGGATATTGAGCTAAATAATACATATTCATTTCAAGATGGACATCTGTCATTTTCAGATAGCCGAGAAAAAGTCAACTTTTGTTTTATAGACTCAATTCAAACTGTGATTTTATTGAAGTGATGATTTTATTTAAGAATGTTTAAGCTGAATTATAAAAAAAAAATCATTAGAATTAGTTTAAATTGAAGATAAGTTATAGAAAATTGGCTTTTTCTCAACTTTTTAAAAATGGAAGCTGTCCGTCTATGGTACGTCACTCATACCATAAAATATTTAAACTACCCAATATGAAAAATTATCATATTAAACATCCTAGTGTTGTAAACATTTTTAACATGAACCGTGTAAAATAAATAAATTGAATTAGTTCATATCTCTGAAATGTGTTCTATAAACTCATTTAGAGTATAATTCAACAAAAAATAATGATTTCATAGAAGGGAAAAGTGTATTATTTTAATTTTCCTTTTGCTAATCTACACTTGAGAATATATCACTACTACATCATCACATTAAGAAGGGGAAATCTGTTATCTACTCAATGACTCGCAATATCTATTAAAAACAATCAAGAACCTAAAATTAAGAATGTTAAAATTGTACCTATTCACCAGGGATATTATATTAATACTATTACTATTGCCTACAATACTGCTAATAAAAAAGTTATAATTGTAGGCAACTAAAATTTATAGATTGTAAATAAAAATTGGCCAGATAAATATGTCAATAATAGGTTATTTAGTTAGAAAAAATCAAATTAATTTATCATAAATATAAAGCAGCCACATAACATAAATGAAACTAATAATAATTTAATCTAATCAATGTAGCCAAATAAACAAATACCCCTGCAAACATGACTTCACCACTTACTTTTATAGTAAAAAAACGTGACTCCTGGCAAAATTCAATTCCCTGTCTCTATAAACTTCACAGATTTCGAGCTGTAAAGATTTGAAAGTAACCTTAACTTAATAACATATTGTAAAATTCCAAAATTTCCCAACTATAGCAGTAAAAACGAAATAATGGTTTATTTAATTAAATAAAAAATATGGTACATTCAAGAAAGTTTACACCATTAGACATATACTGTCACAGTCAAACTGATAACTATTCAAAAATACTTAACAATAATAGTATTTATTTTTAGAGTTGTACATACCCCATTTTTATAACTTTTATTTTGCACACAAGGTGCGCGGCGGCTGATGCCCCTTATTTCCCCATCTTCAACCAATATTAAACGGTAAATAATAATATGACCTGCTTCTTAGTGACATGAGGAAAGAATGCCTTAATAGATCGATTTCTCTGTTTCCCCCACTTCTTAATTTAATGTCGCCAATATCCATCCGCCTCGAAATTCAATTAAAATTGCATTTAAAAGATTAAAAGAAAGATTAGAAACACACTATTTATTGAGCATGGGGTATGAGGATTATAAATTCATAAATGTTCCAGAAAAATACCAAGGCATGTGAAACATTAGAGAACTACTTTGTTATAACTAAAGTATTACATCATTCCGCGCTATCCGACTTCGCGCATGCTTACATCTAGGAATCTTTGAATTATGAATATTACTAAATATTTAATCATTAGATAGGTTAAATTTAAATACGTGATCAATAAATCGGACAAAGCTATAACAGAAAATAGTTCTAACTTATGGAGAGCACTCCTGCTTTAGTTGGATTTTATTTTTATTTGTATTCATTTTTACTTTCTCTGCCTATTTACGAAGTGTGTACATACATATATACTTCATTTACTTAGTATTCAGAGAGTATTAGGATCATTAAAAATTTCGATTACATGTTTCCATCGGAAATATACGGTTTGAGGTCTCGAGTCGAGATAACCGATAATCAAGCCTCGCAAAATGGTCTGTGTGTGAGCCTTACTCAAAAACGATGATCGCTCTTACGAGACCGAAATTGTGTTTTATATATATATATATATATATATTATCTCTGTCTCGTAAGACCGATCATCGTTTTTGAGTAAGGCTCACACACAGGCCTTTTGCGAGGCTTGATTATCGGTTATCTATATCTATATATATATATATATATATATATATATATATATATATAGTGACGCATGAACTATGAATAATAATTTCTGAAAACTAATATTATTTAAAGGAAACCAAATGAAATTTCAAACTAAGTGGTAACTTTTGCAATTATTTTTAAGCGTGAAATGCCAAAAATATATAATGCATCCAATTGCCGCTCCGAATAGTGAAGAAATAGTTTATTGTAGACTTAACGACTGGAGGTTGCAGTCAGTGAAAATACAAATAAACATAAAATAAAATAAAAACAATTGATTTGTCCCCAATCATTGCAAGTCCCAGCCAACTTCCAAACCTACAGGCGGATGTACGGGGGAGGGAGCCTTATGGGCTGAAGCCTCCTAGAGAGAAATTTTTATAGGAGTGATATGATAGCAGACTTCAAGAGCTACAAAAAAGTTTATATAAACAATGGGCAAATTTTCAGCAGAAAAGTAGGTAATCCAAGTTTCGCGTTTTTTTAATTAAATTATATTTTTGGTTAAATGGGAGCGATAACTAAAGAAATATTTAATTTAACTAATTAACAATTGCTTCACTGTTAACTATACAGAATTTATTTCAAATGCAAATAGAGTTTATCATTGTTAAAACCATTAAAGGTGTGACTTTTGAGCAGCTAAACTAAATTAAGTTCTGTTTCAAAAAATATTATAAATTACTAGCGATTTTTGTTATCATCAACCAAGTAGACTACAGACAACCCACGTTTAAGAAAACTTCTTCGTTTAATAAGCTTTAAGGCGATATTTATTAAGCTGAGGTTTATAAGGAAAAGACGTGAGATTCGATTCAGATTTTGTAAAAGTTTATGTAGTTTTTTATAGTCACGAAAAAATAACCGTGTTTTCAGTAAAAATTACTATAATTGATTGATGTAAAGCTTTTATTTATTATTTTCCTATTATGTAAGATGTATTATAATAAATATAATTGCCTAAATACAATTTTTATTTATAAACAATTTTTTTAAATAATGATTTTTCAAATATTTTTTTGTTAAGTGGTTATGTAACTGTGTCTTTCTCCCAGTCCTGCTCATGTCTCCCTCCCTCCTACAGATCCGCCTATGGTGTGATGCACGCCGCAACAGATTTTATTTTTTAGTATAGTTTCTGTTAATGAAACTCATTTGAAATAGAGGAATAAGTTATGAATGTTTTTATTTTTTAGTATGACAGAGTTTTCAAAGTAAGGATTAATACTAAAAAAAAGGGAGGAAAACAATTTTTATTATTACTTATTCTTTTGCGAACATGGCTTCAATATTTACTTTTATTACAAATAACGTGACTCTTGGCAAAATTCAGTTTACTTTCACAAATTTATGCAATAACTAGCTGAATTTGAATAAACTGCTACCCATTTCTTGGAAAACTTCAACAGGGTCAGTAGTCTCGACCCAGGGCCGAGAGGAGGGGAGGCGTAATTACAAACCCTAGATGGATTCATCCATCTCAGCGCAGCATGCCCTCTGGAGAACTTGAATTGTTTAAAATGAATTCATAAATATATTAAAACGTTTTAAATGTTCTGAACAAGAGAACTATATTTAATTACTTCATGATTTTGGTTAAATAGTGTTAATTTTGTTTTGAATACTTGTTTACTGATAGACAATACCGTCAAAAGGCAAGAGGAATAAGTGTAAACAGTTTTAAATAATAATAATAAAATAAGGACTAACACTACAATAGCATACATAATAAATATATAATATATTATAATAAAATAATAATGACTTTTTATTGAAAATAAAAATTGACATTAAGAGAATAATAACTTCTTAAAAAAAAAAAATAAATAAAGGTTGCCTTGTGCACATATACATTTATACATTATATTATTATTAACATCCGCCTGAATCTTGGTAAATAGTTTCGTCTCATCGTAACCTACAACTATTTTATTAACGAAAAATTTTGGAATTGGGGCGTTTTTAATCTGGAGGGAGGCAAACTTCCTCTATTTAATTAGTAAAAATTCGTAAATTCTCATTTGCTTCCTACTAAAAAATATTGAGACGTTTGGTTCAAAAATTTAAGCATGTACCCCCAAAATTTCAAAATAACGAGATTATATAGGACAAACGGCCCAATATTTTTGCAGGCCACCTTTTTTATCGATTTCGTAATCAAATTATCTTATGATTCAAGTAGAAAGCAAATGAGTTTTTACGAGTTTTTAGTACCTAATTAAATAGACAAAGTTTATGAAATTTCAGGTGGATGTTAATAATTCGATTAAAGGGGTCTGTACCATGGGCTATAAACAAAAGTTTTACTTTTGGGGTCGTTTTTAATTCGCTACCGCAAATCACTTGTCAATAAAAACATGTGATTTCTTTGTCACTGTTTACATACTTGACATTAACTATCGTTAATAACCTCATTTTCAAATAAAGAAATAAACAGGTATATGTTTTTTAACCAACAACAAATACAACTGACAACATTGTATATATTTATTTTAAATTAATATAAACACTAAAAGGAGAACAAACATTTTATTTTGCTCATGAAGGAGGCCAATAGCCACTTATGTTTTCTTTGACAGCGACGACGTTTTCTCTTGCCTTCTGCGCCAAATTCTAAGCAGCAGGGGCTCTTAACACGAAGATGGGGCCCGGCGCTCAAGTTTTACCTTCTATATAAAAAAAATGCATACATTATATAATATCAGTACATAATATTTATGTTTCATACATTATAAAGGGTGATGGGTTTCAGTGGTGAATTTCATATTTGATGGTTCATGGGAAAATCTGGTTTCTTTCAACAGCCCTTTCCCGATCATGTTACGAATACTTTAAGACAACTGATTAAAATAATATTTTTGGTTATTAGTCCTAATTTAAAGAATGATACTGGGCAATAAACCAGTCCCGCCGTAGGATGTAATGAGGGACCACAAGATATTTTGGTGAAATATTTTTTCTAGAGTTTTCATTTTAAAATAAACCCAAGTTAGAACAGCATTCTGCTTTGTTGTACCAGCACATATATCAGTACTAGTTCCGAATAGCTATTCCAATCGGCTGTTCAGGATCACTTTGAGCAAATTGTCGATGGAATTACGATACAACCTTCGTAGCAGAAGGTTTATGTGAAGTCAAGTTAGATTAGCTTAGGCATGGCTTGTTACTAGAAATTCTTAGGTCTGAATATAACTGATACTGAATATAACAGATACTTTTTAGATCTGAGACTAACAGGACATGCCCTACTCTGCCTCGAAGAACTAGTGAGACCGAAAAGTAGAGAGTTGACCACGCCCCTGGCTAACCTGGTTGACACAGATGTTATATAGTGGCTTTCCTACTTTTTTGTTAATTATCTAAAAAACATTCGTTTAATCGTTAACATTGACGGAATATTAAATGTCGTAATTGAAGCTCAATTCGAAATTATTGATAAATTATGATCTAAATCGTAAGGATCTCAAGATTGAGTGTTATCAGAAGTACGGGCTTTGGGGCTGAAGCGTTTCCCCAAAATGGTAAAAAATAACCATGTTTTATGGAAAAAAATATTTAAAAATTAGCTCTTAAAGTTTTATTGTTTGTGTAATTACATTTAAAATGAGTTTAGGAATCAATTAAACACTATTTCATATAGGTATTTAGTTTCTTTCTTTTTTTCCAAAGTAATTATCGTTATTCTTATGAAAAAAATCTTTCAGACTGATGCCCTCCTCCCAAAATTGAATCCTGGATCCGCTAGTGATCAGATGTAGAGTCTTAATGTAGGTATTATTCAAAAAACTAAGTTTTCCATAACTTTAAATTAAATTATTAAAGTTTAATATTAAAAAATAAATATAGCTAGTCCTCCTAGTTTCGAACGTCCATGAATCGAAAATATATAAGTTGAGAAAACTTTAATCTAATTAAATTGTTCCAAAAACAGGATGCTTTGATAAAATATTGAACAGTACCAATTTTCCAATAAACCCCACCACCGGGAGTATCATCATTTTGAGAAAAACTGCTGCTAGGGTAAAGGCACCCATTATTGATATATTACCAATTATTGATACTAGTAACTTCAATTTGATAAATTTGTTCTTGCGCCATTGACCTTGGGAAGGTGGGCACCCCTGAGATGCTCTTACATCAATTGAAATGATAACAACTAAAGTATGATGACATTGGCCTGAGTGTATTGTAATGTTATTGTGAGTCAAATGGGAGCCGGACCAATGAGAAACATGATCCAGGCCTTTCAAAAATATGGAAATGTAAGGTAATTTAGATTTTAAAGTAATTTGTATAATATTATATGAGAGAAATGTTGCGATAGTGAGTCAATACACTCGAGTGAGTCAATACACTCAACGTGCAAAGAGGCTTTTGACGGTGATGATTGTCGAGCCTGTTCAAGCGTTGCCAGCTTTAACATTCTTGAATATAGTGGCTCCGCAATGTGGGGCACTAGCGGATCCAGGATTTAATTTTTTTGGGGGGGGACTTCAGCCTGAAAGTTTTTTTTTTCATAAAAATGATGATAATTTCTTTGGAAAAAAAGAAAGAAACTAACTATCTGTATGAAATTGTGTTTAAGTGATTCCTTAAGTCATTTTAAATGTGATTACACGAACAATAGTACTTTAAGAGATAATTTTTTAATATATTTTCCCATAAAACATGGTTATATTTTACCATTTTGAGGGGAAGGAGGCTTCAGCCCGAAAGCCCTCCCCCCCTCCACTCCCCGTAGATCCGCCCGTTATGTGGAGCAAAACATTTGATTTTCGGATAAAACTTTGTCAATTTCAGAAATACGTCTTCAAAGCTCAAATAGGGGTTATTATTCATGACTCCTTGAACACAGCCATGCAGCGTCAGGTGCAGGATTTGTTTAATCGTTGTTAGTCCTCTTACACTGGCGTACCCAGATTATTTGGCACCAAAGTGCGCGTATATTTTTGAGGCTATATAACAAGAATAAATAAATAAACTATTTTCGAGCCTCCATAGTAAGTTGGATTCGAGACGCATATGTTTTGGAAAACTGGCACTAAGAATAATAACTCTCTAATTTTACTAAAATAATGTTATAAAATGTGTCATTTTATGCATTAAAGTTTACATCCAATTAGAAAAAATCTGGTGCACGCAACACACAACTTTCACTTACCGCTCTACTTGAATATAAATTATTTTCTGGCTATGTTGAGTAATTATAAATTTATTGAATTACATTTTTAACCGAGCTAAAGCTAAAAAATCTGGTGAGTCCACTCACACGACTTTCCTACCTATTTCAGAAAAGTTTTTATATCTTTACATATGTTCATGAAGAAACAAAAAAGAATTGAACTACATTTATTTTCCTGAAAATTGATCAAACCAATGATTTCAGTACAATTTATTAGATAAACTAAGCCAATGAAACCGGCTTAAGGTAGATCAGTGTAAAAATTTCAATACTCACTAATATTGCTGATCAAAAACTTTTTGCTATAGCTTAGTATTGTCAAACAATAATTTCTGTTAAAAGTAGAAGAAAAAGTGAAGATTGTGTGATGCGGGCTACAGTAAACTTGTAATCTTTCATTGGAAATTGAATAGCTGTAACTTCGTTAATAGTTGTCCAAAATGAACGATTTTTATATGGCTTTGTAGGGAATTTCATTACCTTTCAAATGATAGGCTAAACGGTAGTTCATTTATTGCGCGCAAGCTATTGCGCATGGAGCACCGAATTTCTGTCACAGGCATTGGTAGTCAAAACCCTACAAAATAAAAAAAGAAGCAACGAAATCGGTCCAGTAGTTCCCGAGAAAATCTTGGCACAGACAGACCAATGGCTAAAAATGTGTTTTTCGGACTCAGAGGGCTGTGAAACGTATAGATCCGTCGAAAACCGCATGTCGGAAATTTGACCCGATTGCAATACTTTCCTTACCTGGTATAGGTAGGAAAGTAAAAATTACAGCTAACAAATCATAAGTACCATTAAAATAACAAAAGTCCTATTTATTACATCAACGGTTGATTATGGATTGCACATTCCGTGTATTATGTATTGTACGAATATTAGATATTAAACTATTATTTTCCATTGCTAAGTTTACTAAAACGAAATTAAGAGACTTGCATTGCTTGTCATGGACAGATCAAACGTTGCCACACTGATTGTAAGTGGATTCTGTTGCAATATCGCAAAGGGAAAATTTATCAAATTATTCACTAATTTAATTTTCTAAAAGATTACATAATGATTTTCCTGAATACACGGACGATAGATACCTAATTATTTAAATATAATATCAGATCTAGTGTTATTAAACTACAGTAAATATATTTAATATTATAAACGTATCTATGAAATATTTTTATATTTCACTTCTTCTTTCACACAAGTACAATGAAATAGTAGTGGGTACTGTTGGAATATCACAAAGGGAAGATTCATCAAATTATTCACTAATTTAATTTTCTAAAAAGTTACGTGACAATATTTCGGAATAAACGGACATTGATACCTAATTATTTAAATATAACATCAGATCTATAATTATTAAACTACAGTAAATGTATTTAAGGTTATAAACATATGCTTTATACATCCATGAAATGATTTTATTTCTACTTTCACACAAGTAAAATGAAATAGTTTTTGAAACAATGTCATTGCCTTGATTAGGTGGATTTTAAATACTTTCTCAAACTTAATAATATTTTAAAAGTTTACATTTAATTAGAAAATTTCATTTAATTTTCTTGACGTGTGATTTACCTTAAATATTATTAGTTTTCTAAAATTATTATTTATAATTTTTTGTTACTCTCCGTTACCTTCTACAACTTTCTATATTAGATATTGTTTTTTTCTGAAATTCTCCGCTTTCCAACAATATATTATAAGTATACCTTCTGACTAGTATCTCCGGAGATTCATTTTCGACCTGGATAAGCATATTTCTTTTTTCTCCTTTATTCAATTATCAAATTCTTTCAAAAGTTATATTTAGCATTTTTTTTTCGTAACTCTTAATAATGAGAGATAGTTAATTATTTAAAATAAACCATATTAAAGGTTTTTTAGAGGACGACGCATATGAACCTTGGGCATTTAAACCCTGTAAAGTGACATCAACGGGGATAAGACCTAAATGATATTAAATACCACTTAATTATACAATGATACACCGAGTTTAATCAAAATCGTTAGAGCCGTTTTTGAGAAAATTGTAAAAATGTGTTTCAGCGATGATATAAAGTGGCACTTCCGGTAAGCCGATTTTAAGGAAAAAGTTGCTGTCACATCTAAGGCTTATACATATCTTAAATACGTAATATCAGTTTCGTGCGACTTTTCGTTTTTGAGCTAGGCTGCTAACATACACTAACACAGACACACAGACCATTTTTCGGGACTGGATTATTTGGACTCGGGGTACTCCAAAACGTGTATTTCCGTTGAAAACTCAGATTCAAAAATTTTCACGATCGCAATACTTACCCTTTTACTTATATAAGTAAGTGAAAGTAAAAAAAAAAAAAGATCTTTACTTAGGAAAACGATTATCTTAGTAAATAGGAACCTGGAGTGAATATATATTTGAGGTCCCTAAAAATTAAAAATAAAAGGGATTATTTTTTTTTTAAGCAATAACACGGTTAATATATATATTATTCTTTTGCAATAAAGTTATCAACCAATGGTGTAATAGGAAAAATCCAAACTAAAAGCCATGAGCCTTCAACATACAGGTGAATAGTTAACTTGCTAACCTTTGAACAATTCAGGCATCATCAGGACAGAAAAGACACAGCCTGAGTATGTATTTGGGCGGCTTTGTCTGATGTCAACTGCAATTTAAGTAACAAAAAACAGCTATTTAAAGAAAAGAGAAATGTAGGGAAAATTCATATCCATACATGCATTTCCTAATTTAATATAAAAAAAAATATTATCGTGACCAGCACTAGCGAATTCTGCCAGAGGGACGCCCTTCCTTGGATAGTGGAAACAAATATCGAACAAAATGACAAAAAAACAACTATTTAAAGAAAAGAGAAATGTAGGGAAAATTCATATCCATACATGCATTTCCTAATTTAATATAAAAAAAAATATTATCGTGACCAGCACTAGCGAATTCTGCCAGGGGGCGCCCTTCCTTGGATAGTGGAAACAAATATCGAACAAAATGACAAAAAAACAACTATTTAAAGAAAAGAGAAATGTAGGGAAAATTCATATCCATACATGCATTTCCTAATTTAATATAAAAAAAAATATTATGGTGATCAGCACTAGCGAATTCTGCCAGGGGGCGCCCTTCCTTGGATAGTGGAAACAAATATCGAACAAAATGACAAAAAAACACCTTTTTAAAGAAAAGAGAAATGTAGGAAAAAGGTATCCTCTTACAGGAATTTCCTAATGTAATATAAACAAAAAAAAAAAATTATCGTGACCAGCACTAGCGAACTCTGCCAAGAGGCGCACCCTTCGTTGAATGGTGAAAAAAAATCCGAAAAAAAACACCTATTTAAAGAAAAGAGAAATATATGGAAAATTCATCCTCATACACGAATTTCCTAATGAAACATAAAAAAAAAATTATCGTGACCAGCACTAGCGAAATCTGCCAGGGGGTGCGCTCTCTCTAGGATGGTGAAAAAAAAGTCCAAATAACACCTATTTAAAGAATTGAGAAATATATCAAAAATTCTTCCTCATAGACGGATTTTCTAATGTAATATAAAAAAAAGTCATTATCGTGACCAGCACTAGTGATTTCTTTCAGGGGGCGCGTCTCCCTCTCGATGTTAGAAAAATAATTCCGAAAAAAAAGATCCATAAAAACATCTATTTAAAGAAAAGAGTGATCTAGTTTTTGGGTAGCCGTGAGATGCGAAGGCTTTTGCTTTCGCAGTTTGTTCCTATTGACCCCGAACTGAGTCTCGCCAAGTGAATTTTATGATGGAGGAAAATTTATTAAAATAAAAACTTCATTTATTCTTTCAAACCACCTTTTATTCGAGTACAAGAAAATACGGGTTTTCTTCCGGACCCAGTTTTTACTCAGTATCAATAGATTTGAACGCATTCCAACCAAGCAACTATAATCTCCTTGAAGAATCCATGCAATCATAAAACTGGTCACGATAATAATTTGTATATTTCTCATTAGAATGTGTTGTTCTTTTATTAAAATAGCTGCTGTTGGGAACGTTTTCATGAAGGAATGTAATTATTATTTGGTCGCCGATTTGATCGGAATCGGAAATTATTCTGAGTTTTTTTTTTCTTAGAGAACTCATTTCCAAGTTGCAGCGCCATTTACAGTAATCTTTCTCAGATTTTGACAATATCGGTAAAAATTAGCGTTCATTGACCGTGGTTATCGACCATATCACTTAATCAAATTATTAAGTTTAGGTACTCGTTCAACGCACAATTTGACGTTTTTTAATTTCTTAAAGAATACGTTTTTCGCTTTGATGTACTGTTTAGAGGTAATACATGGGGGGGGGGGAGGGAAAATCAGATAAATCTGGAATTTTTGGCTCTGAAAAGTTTTCTGTTTCTGACCCGTGTTAGCAATTCAGTTTTTTACATGTCTAAACCCATATACAGGGTGTCTCGTAAGCCGAGGGAAATATTTAAAGGAGTGATAGCAGAACTCAATAAATACGAAAAAGTTTATATAAACAATGGTTCGAGATTTTTAGCAGGAAAGTTGGGAATTAAAGTTTTGTGATTTTTTATGTGTCACGTTTTTTGTTGAATAGGAAGTGATGAAAAAAAAATTCAATATAAGTAATTAATGATAACTTCACTAAAAACTAGTCAAAATTTACTCTAAATAAAAATAGAGTTTGCTTTTGTTAAAACCATACATTTTGTTAAATGTATAGTGGTGGGGGAACGGGTAAGGGTGGGGGAAGCACGTGGTACAGAGGTGCGCTCCCCCCCTCCCCTGAGAAAATTCCTAGATCCGGTACTGTCTTCAGAGACACCAACCTCTAATTAGAAATTTTAAAAATACAAAACGTATTAAAATAAATAATTTTAGCCTATAAATAAACAACTGTATCAGGGGAATAAAATTCAAATATTACATCATACAAACAGCTCAAGAAATAAATTATATTTTTTAAAGAGAGGGGAAAGATGACTTCATCGCCCGGGGGCACCAAATTTCTACTAAGGCCAACTCTGCAACCGATGTAAAAAGGAAAAAAGGAGTCTCTGTGATGGGGTCCCGTTAATGAGTATAGCCAGGAGAGGACCACCCTTTACGTTTTAAACTATCGTCAAACATTTATTTTCAGACAAAGTAAAATATTTTTTGCCAAACAGAAAAATATAAATTATTTTCATTTTATTTTATTTTTTATTTTAACTCTGTATAAATTAATGGAAAATACACTAATTAAATTTTAATTAAAAAAATAAATAAAGTTTTAAATTTTGAAACATGAATGAATTTTTTTTTCCTACAAGTTGTGTCCATTGAGTCTTATCGAATCTTGATAAACACGAGCAAGATAAGAACCATGGGATCTGGTGCTTGGAGCTAATAAATAGGTTTTCCACGTGGGTGAAAACATCTCCTTTTTAGGAAAACTTTAAGTCTAGAAGGGAAAAAAGGGAAACAATTTTTATCAAGGATGTATAATCCCAGCACATGAATATTTTAATATATTTCTTTAATAATGTTACAATTTATTTCTTTAATAATGTATAAAGCAGATATAAAACAAGTAGTTGAACCATTGAAGCACTGTAAATAATTTATTATTTAGTAGATATTTAATATTTTAACATTTACCAATATCATAATTTTAATAACGAAGTTAAAGGAGTCCTTGACGTTTCTCGCGTTTATTGATTCAAATAGTTGATATTTTTCTGAAAAATTAGCATGAAAATAATGGAAAGTATAAACTTATAAGTTTTCTATCATTTTTTAATATTTTTATTGATCTACTATATTGTGCACCCAAGATCAGAATTAACGATCTAAAAATTAGAGGCATGGATGTCTGGGGCGAAGTAGGCGAGATAAAGGAGTCTGCAATTTTGTATACAGAAATACAACTCAATTCTCATTAATAAATATCTGTTTTTGTAAAAAAGAAAATTCCGAATTCTCATTTAATTAAGGCTCGATTTATGATAATTAATTCAGCCATAAGTAGTAATAATAACAAAACAAATTTGTGAGTCATAATTACCGGTATAATTTTGTGTATATTTTGGCGGAAGTTATTGCTGAGAGAAAAAAAATTTGACTGAGAAGTATGGAAATTTAAGAAAACTATGATATAAATGCTGCTAATAGAATGATAGCTCCAGCTCCTGGCGGAGCCAAAAAGCCAAAATCAAAGCATTCCAGAACGAAATTATTAAGATGCTATGCTGGAATTGGCATGGAGTTCACACTCTCGGCCAGAGGTGCCCATCCCACCCAAGGTCGATGGCGCAAAAACCTATCCTTTCCCCTCCCCTTCTATCAAGATATTTTATTCCTCACCTTTCTTGAAAACAGAGAAAATTAAGGTAGAATTTTAAAAATCGTAGATCATAAAAAAATACAATTACTGCGGTCAGTTCCATATGCCACGGGCAGATCTACGGGAGGGGGACTTAGGGGCTGAAGCTCTCCCCAAAATAGTAAAATATAACCATGTTTTATGGGAAAAATTATTTCTTAAAGTATTATTGTTTGTGTAATTACATTTAACAGGACTTTAGGAATCAATTAAACACCATTTCAAATAGGTAGTTAGTTTCTTTCTTTTTTTCCGAAGTAATTATCGTTATTTTTATAAAAAAAATGCTTTCGGGCTGAAGGCCCTCTCCAAAAATTAAATAATGGATCCGCTAGTGCAATATGCTATCCTTGTCCGTTAGCCCAAAAATTCATAACGCCGCCGAAATTTGCTCCCCTCAAAAATTTTAAAACCCGTCAAAACATAACCCCTCACAAATTTTGATGACGCAACTTGCGCCATAAAACCCCCTTCTGGACACCCCTGCCCTCGCCATCAACGGTTTTAACTCTAGCTTCCAGCTGAGCTAACAAACCAAGGTTGTCTGAACAGTTCCGACCAGAGCCACAAGCCGTTCCAAAAGGCTCCAGATGCATATTAGGTTCCGCGGAACGGCTCCACCATTTCAATTATATCTAGTCAAGCGTTGCTATCTGGTTTCCTTATTGTAACCTGCGAATAGTGTTGTGTGCTCGATATGCCAGCCAAGTGCTGTGTTCCAAGTTGTAAGAGTACATCATTTACTCTTGACAAGGTAGCATTCTTTTCGTTTCCGAAAGACACGGAGAAGCGACAAGAATGGCTAAAGATTATTAATAAGGAAGACATTGTTGTAAAAAGGAGCACAGTAATTTGCAGTAAACATTTCGAAGAAAAGTATCTCATTAGAGAGCATAAAGCTACAGCAGACAACGGGAAAATTATAACGTTACCCAGAGATAGAATAAAGCTTAAGCAAGACGCAGTTCCTACCATGTATATACTAGATCAATATACTTGGGCACTAGAAACTAACACTACCATAAATGATAATAATATTGAAGGTTTTTATACAGCAGTAAGTATTGTTTTGTGCTTCCCATTGATTTATTTCTCCAAAATAGTTGTTCCTAATCTGTCATTCACTCTATAGTAATGTAGAGAATATGTTTTATGATTTTATTCCTGCCCCAATTTTTATATTGGTTCATTAAATTAATATGTTTTTCTTCATTAGACTTAGTATAATTATTTTTATGTGTCACCTTAGTAATTTATTGTAGGTTGGTTATTATTATACTCTTTTTTGCTGAAAACTGGTGCTTTTAGGTAACAAGATATCGTCTCACCTCATTCTTTTACACAATTTTAGGTGAATCTCGACTTATTTTGTAATAGATCTCAACCTCATTAATATGGATGTAAAGCTTACTAAACAAGGAAGGTTTAGTAAAAGTGTGGTATCTTTCATATACAAATAAAAAAATTGTGTATAAACAAGGATTTTATAAAAAACAAAACTTAGCTTAGTTTAGCTCCTTAAAAATCCTTCATAAATGCTTTAAACAAAGACAAACTCTAGTTGCATTAAAAGAAAATTTTATTTAGTTTACTATAAAGCATAGGTGGGAAACATTTTTATCATAAGTGGCTGGAGTAAGTTTTTGCCTAGCGCAGTCCTAATCGAGGCCACAATAATTCTTTATATTTTACCATTGCTATTTTTATTTATCACTAAATACAGAAACCCAATCATACATTCAACTTAATTCTATTGATTACCAAATTGCCATTACTTAAATAAGTAAATATTAGTTAATTCTACCACTAGATTAATAAATATTGTCCAAAAATGTTTAGAGGCTGCATTCTACATCACAGAGACTGGTTTCCTACCTATGATGTAAAGCAATTATTTACGGTCTCACAATTAAGGACTTTTTTAGTTATCATCAGTATTCAACATGACACTTAAAAAAAATCGAAACATAAATTTTCTACTTTTCTTTAAAAAATCAGAGTATTGTTTATAAACGTTTTGTAGGTCTTGAGATCTGCAATCATCCCTTTAAATATTTCCTTCTACTTATGGGACCCTCTTTTTTATACAGTGATGTGAAAAAGTCTTCGAACAAACCAAATTTTTATAAAAATGATAAAATTTTCAATTTACAAGTGTTTTTATTTTCTTAATAGTAAACTGATTCAACCTTGCCGACATAGTAGATGTAATATATATTTAAATTAGCATTATTTTCAATTAACAACAAGCCTAGGGACCTAGGCTCGGCTGTAAAATGAAGAATCAATATTTTCATATTAAATCAATCTGAACTATGGATTGTATCTATATTAAGCACTTTGCGGTTGTCAAATCGAACATTATTTTGAATTTTATTCACTAGCTATCATTAAAGTTTTTATTTTTGTTTATTCATTTGCCAAAAATTAAAAGATTCTATCTTTTTTTTACTTCTAATTAATTCTCTTTCTATTATTCAATTTATAGTACCCTAATAATTTATTACAGAATGAATTTCAAGTCCGGCTGTAGCAGGTAATTATTTATTCTGTTATATCAGCTGTGGATCTACTTTGAGTTTGGGAGACTCTCCTGGACACACCCTGCCACTATAAAATGTGTACCTTATGATTTATTTATTGGCTAAGGGGAAAAACTTGGCAGTTGAGCATGATCCTGGCCTAGTCACCTTCCTACACAAACATTGGTCTTAGGTTGTAGTGGTAAAGATTTTGTTTAATAATATATATGAAGGGCAGACCAATACAAATCAACACAAAATTGCTGTAATATATGAAAGTTGGCTTAAATCATACAGTTGATATTGTTAAATTTCTACTTATTAAATTTATTTAAATTATGTAACAAGTATACCTTTTTTCAGCTGACAGATCCATTTTCGGCTGTATACTTGGACACCAATACCCTAGAGAATTTAAACCTGACAACTCTTCCATTGGCAACATTAGAACCTGAACCCCAACCAAAGAGGAGAAAGGAGGTGACCCAGCAGACTGATCTCATGTAAAATATGACATAAATAATTTATCATTTTTTCCAATTCCGAGTTAATAATTTAATATAAATTGATTAAAGATTCATTATTTTTATAGATCAAATATTATTCCGTTATGGAATAGAAATGGTTAAATGTTAATCCAAATCTGGCAGATAAGATCAAATTCTATACAAAGGGGTGCTAGTTGCCAATTAATTCAACTTACAAGCGGAGATTACGGACGTGGAGTCACTGATTTCAATGAAACTTATTTTGGTGATACTAGATCAAAAAATATTAGACCTATGACCGAGGGTTCTTGTCAATGTGCCGTAGGAGCAGAGAAAAAAAAATGTATAAAAATTCATTATTTGTTTATGTTACTGTTTTCTGACTTTGCAATGAATGAATTTATAAGTTATTATTTAGCAATAGATTTGTTTTTTTGTGTAAAATAAGAAAAACACACTGCTTAGTGTATTAAACAAATTCTTATATATAATAAATTACAAAAATCCATAGACGCTTCCAGTAAAGTAGGCCAAGTAAATTTTTGACATGAAAAAACTATTCAGATTCGTTTTTAGGATTCACAAAACTCTTAAATAGTAGTTGTTTTTTTTAAATACAAATTTTTGGACGTCATTTTAGGGGAGAATTTTTTTTTTTATACCGTTTATTAAAATATTAATAACTCATCAGGTTTTTCTCCTAAGACTACAATTGTTGGAAAACTAAATTGTTGCTCTTCAAAACTCAATCTATAACTTTGATATTTCATGCTTTTCTAAGAAATAAATAAATAAAAACTTTTCAAAAGCCTAATTTATTTGCAGGATTCTGGTTTGTGCCATTTTGTGTATATTATAGGCCCCCAAATTCATGCTAATTTTCATATGGCTAAGCGGGGCCATGTTTAAGGCTCCAGCCTAAGCCAAAATTTTGAGCAAAAAATTTTTATTTTTCGATTATTTTGAAAATTTGTATTTAAGGGTTTTTTAGAAATGCAAAATAAAAATCTCTACTTTTTCCCTCCTTAAAAAAATATTTGAATCTACTTTACTCCTTAGGTAAGTACTATTTGTTTAAATATTGAAGACATACTATAGCTGAATGCTAATATATTTTTTTTTTTCTAATCCAGACGGGTATCAAAAGGAAGATTATCAAAGGCACAAAATCTTGTATTTTGTCAAGGAGCAACCCAAAAAAAGAATAACAATTTACTGTGCATATTCTACACATATTAAACCATGAAATATATTTTTGGGAGATAAACAAATATTCATTTTTCGCGCCCCTTCAAGTTCCTAAATAAGCATTTTCGTTGCAATCAAAGAATGTAAATTACTGCATACAGCTAACGAAATTGGACGAAGTACTGCTACAGAAATGTCCAGAACTAGTCAATCGCAAAAGTTTTTTATTCCACCATGGCAACGCTAGACCACAGTCTATAATAATCACACAGTAAAAGTTAGTGCAATTTGGGTGGAATATTTTATACAGCCACCGTATTTACCAGACCTTGTACCATCCGACAACTACTTATTCTGGTCCCTCCAAAAATCCCTCCACAGGAAATCATTTGTTGATGAGAGAGATGTGAAAATGTATCTCGATCAGTTTTTCGCTTCAAAGCCCCAGATGTTTTACCAGAGAGAAATAATGAAATATTTTGAAAGATGTCAAGAGGTCATTAATAAAAATGGCAGATACATTATAGAATAAAATTTATTCTTTGGATGGAAAAAACATATTTTATTTCACACTTCAAAAGCTGAACAAACTTATGGATCCACCCTATATTATAAAAACGAAATACATTGATTTTTCGATTGCAATGAACATTTCTTTAATATTAATATAATATGTTAAATATATATATTTAATAGTTTTAATATCTATTATAAAAAAAAAAATGTAAGGCAGAATATTGAGCAAAAAATTTACATTTTTCGATTGCAACAAAAATGCTAATTGAAGGGCTTTTAGGGATGCGAAAAATCAATATCATATTTTTTTATCCCAAAAATATATTTTATGGTGTAATATGTACAATAAATGCTTTATTCTTATTTCAATAAATGCTTTATTCTTATTTTCGGGTTGAACCTCCACAAAATACTTGATTTTGTGCATATAATCTTACTTTTGATACCCGTCCGGATTAGAAAAAAATATATATTTAGCATTCAGCTATAGTATGTCTTCAATATTGAAACAAAAAGTACTTACCTAATGAGTAAAGTCATCATCATCATATGTGGCACGACATCCCGTTACCGAGACTGGGCCTCCTCCAAGAGCCTTCGCCAGTTGGCTCTGTCTTCTGCTGCAGCTCTCCAGTTCCGTACACCAAGCAGGGTTCTCGCATCATAGGCCACGTTGTCCAACCATCTCGTCCTCGGCCTTCCTACCCGTCTTAGGAGGTGCAGCTCCTCCATCATTATTTTCTTTGATATTTCAACGGTGCTCATTCTGGCCACATGCCCTGCCCACCTTAGTCTGGCCAGTTTAATATACGTGACTATGTCGATGTCTTTATAGAGAGAACTGAGCTCCCTATTTTTTCTTTCCCTCCAGACATCACCCTCCTTTACTGGACCATAACTCCTTCTGAGGACTCCTCGCTCAAACACACTCAGCTTCATCTCATCGTTTTTAGTCATCGTCCAAGCCTCTGAGCCATATGTCAAAACAGGCCGAACAAGGATCTTGTATATGATCAGCTTGGTCTTCTTTGAGAGGTACCTACTTCTTAAGTGTCGGCCAAGTCCAAAGACACATCTATTGGCAGCCGTGATCCTTCTTTGTATTTCTTGAGCCATGTCATTTTTGCTATTAATTTCAGACCCAAGCTATATAAAACTTTTCACTCTCTCAAACTTGAAAGAACCAACCTCAAATGGAGAGTTCAGATCTACCTCACCACCAACTCTCATATACTTAGTTTTTCTCTCGTTGACTTCTAGACCAAGTGGTCTTGCAGCTGCTTCAAGGCCTATAAACGCTTCTCTGAGAGCCCGTTCAGACCTACCTATTATGTCAATATCATCAGCAAAACCAAGAAGCTGTGTCAGGCGATTGAAGATTATATCGTTGGTCTGAATACCGGAGTCTCTTACAGCTTTCTCCTCTGCCAAGTTGAACAATAGACAGGCGAGGGCATCCCCTTGCCTAACCCCACTGCTCACTTTAAACTCTTTGGAGTCGTCAGAACCGACGCGTATTCTACATCTCGAGCTGTCCATGGTCATCTTGATTAGGCGTACGAGCTTCTGAGGGATGCTTAGCTCCTCCAAGTCACAGTATAGTTGCGTTCTATCAACGCTGTCGTATGCTGCTTTAAAGTCTAGGAATAAATGGTGGGTGACTACCTTACGCTCCATAGTCTTTTCTAGGATCATCCTCAGAGAGAACAGTTGATCAGTGGTTGAGCGTCCTCTTCGAAATCCAGCCTGATATTTCCCCAGTTCCTTTTCAGAATACGGGAGGATCCTCTCAAAAAGAATGTTAGAGAGCAGCTTATAAGCACACGAAAGGAGTGAGATTCCTCGATAGTTAGCGCATTCTGTATGATCTCCTTTCTTATGTATTGGGCAGATAATGGCTGTTGCCCATTCCGTAGGCATAGCTTCCCTCTCCCAGATGGTCAGCATTAAATCATGCAGAGCTTTCTTGAGTTCTTCACCTCCACATTTCAACAGCTCTGACTGGATTCTGTCCGGGCCTGGCGCCTTTCCATTTTTCAATTTCCTCAGGGCGTTTTCCATTTCCTCCTCATCCGGGGGTTCAATAGAATTCAGGGAGTCTTCCTTCATTACTCCTACTTCTCCAGGCACCATTCCTCTGTTTAATGAGTAAAGTAGGTTCAAATATTTTTTTAAGGAGGAACAAAGTTGAGATTTGTATTTCGCACTTCGAAAAACCCTAAATACGAATGATCAAACTAATAAAAAAAATCAAAATTTTCGCCTAGTTGAGATAACTTTGATGTGGCTCCCCTTAGCCACTCGAAAATTAGCATGAATTTTGGGGCCTATAATATACACAAAATTGCACGGATGCACTGCGGCCATTGTACACCTCTATTAAAGTCAGTCCTATTTAGAGCATAATTCCTGGAGTCTCAGTGAACTGTAGTAAGCTTGTTTGGTTGATGAGCTCGTTTGCCTTGGGATCAATCACCATATCAATGCCGAATAGTCGGAATCTTAGTCCACCAAACCTGTCGCACCAACAAGTGATATGATAAGTTGTTTCATCCTCATGGCCATAGTTCCTACAAAGGGATGACTCCGTGAGCCGGGCATTGAACATATGATATGTGGGATTGAACAGTTTACAGTGTCCAATATATACTGCTGTAATTTTCTTAAGTGAGCCTCTGCTCAAATTAATTAGTAGGTTACTTCTTTTCTGACAGATTTCTTCCAGGAACAATCTAGAGCGATTCTGTTTTTTCAAGCACCAGCTCATTTTAGCTTCAGCACCTTAAATCTTCCCAATTCTGTTATTTATTAGACACTAACTAATTCCACAGATGGGTTCAGGAGTTATGGGAATCTTTTGTGAGCCTAGTCTGACTAGTTCATACAGCTCATTACCATGAATTTCAGAGTGACCCAGGACCCATTCAATGTTTATCTTATTAAGTCTGGATAAGTCGTTGAGAATTCTAACACAATCCTATACAGCCTTAGATCTAGTTGTATAGTTGTCCAGTGCTCGTATAGCTGCTTGACTGTCAGGATATATGGAAATTTTCTTCCCCACTAGCCCGTCAAGGAACGTTTTTGAAGCACAGTGAGTTATCGCCAGTATTGCAGATTGGAACACAGTTGCATAATTGCCGAGTGGTGTTGACATGACTTCCTCTGGTTCATCTTTTCTCCAAAAGCCAGCATCAGATCCGCATGTCATAAGTTACCCATCAGTATAACAATTAATCCCATTAATGGGTTTATGTTCTCCTGAGCTGTCTATTTTTATATGTAAAAAGATGTATTATGTACATCTTTATAGGAAATTCTCTAGTCTGAGTGTCAGAATGCATTGTAAGCACCCTGCCTGTCTTCCTCAATTTTTTAAAATTATTTTCCAATGTCTCCTGGGTGTTTATCTTTGAGCATAAGTTTAATTTTTGTAGCCTGTAAAAAGTTTTCAAGGCCTGCTTTTCAATCTCTAATTGCAGAGGGAATAGACCTAACATTACTTCCATGGCTGCAGTCGGAGTAGTTTTCATTGAACCTGTTATCAGTACACAGGCTAATCTCTGTAATTTTTCCAATTGTATCCTGTTGTGGCCCACTCTTGCCCTATTCCACCATACAACAGTTGAATATAAAAGCACAGGTCTAACTGCTGTGACATTAAGCCAGTGGACCATCCGAGGTTTAAGTCCTCATGCCTTTCCAACAGCGTTCTTACATGCTCAAAGGCATTTTAGTGCTTTATTAGTTGTGTAATCCACATGTTTATTCCACATCATTTTATTGTACAGCGTTAACACCTAAATGTTTGACTTCCTTACTTACTGTTGGCTGGATGTTGTTTATTTTAGGTAGCACTTCTACCTTTTTATTCTTTGTGAAGATGCAAACATTAATCTTGGTCGGATTGGCATTTAGTCCCCTAGACTGACACCATCTCTCCAAGACTCCTGTCGCAGTCCTCAACAGATCAGAAAGAACATTCTGATATTTTCCACCTATAAGAATAGCGATGTCATCCACATATCCTTGTGCATAAAAGCCTGCACTATTTAGTTTGAAGAGCAAGGAGTCCACCACCAAGCACCACAATAATGGAGAGAGTACACATCCATGTGGACAACCTCTCCCACAAGAGGTTTGATCCACATTACGGTGTGTCCTAGTTCAGTTTTGAGAATTCTTTTATCCAACATGTTGCCAATCCATTTGGTGACAAGTGGATCTATTTGTCTTGTCCTTAAAGTATCCATGATACTCCCAGGTAAGGAATCCTATCGAAAGCACCTTCTATATCTTCAAATGTACCAACCATTATTTCCTTCTGATTCATGGATTTTTCAATCCTTGAAACTAGATCTAGTATTGCAGCCTCGCATGATTTCCCAGGTTGGTAGGTGAATTGATTGAAATGTAAGGAATTAGAATTCATTAATTGTTCTCTTATATGGCTGTCCAAAATCTTTTCCAGTGTCTTCGTTAGAAAAGATGACATGCATATTCGTCTGAATGACTAAGGATCATTATATGACCCCTTTCCAGGTTGTGGAATAAAGGGTACACAGCATCCCTTTACGTGAGTACACAGCATCGCGAGTTGCCCGGCAACCAGATGACCTGAATATGTGATTAAAAAAAGTACGAGTTCGTGTCCCAGTGCCAGGGAGGATTTTAAATTCCCCACCCTCACCCTCCGTCCCGGGAAAATCCCGTATAGCCTAAAAGGCGAGGTAGGGAAGAACAGAAAAAAAATATCTGGTGTGTCCATTCACACGACTTTCCTACCTATTTCAGAAAAGTTTTTATATCTTTACATAATTTCATGAAGAAACAAAAAATAATTGAACTAGATACATTTTCCTGAAAATTGATCAAACATAAGATTTGAGTACGATTTATTTGATAAACTAAAGCAATGTAAACCGGCTTAAGGTAGATCAGTGTAAAAATTTCAATACTTCCTAATATTGCTGATCAAAAACTTTTTGTCATACCTTAGTATTGTCAAAGAATAATTTCTGTTAAAAGTAGAGGAAATAGTAAAGATTGTGTGATGCGGGCAACAGATTTTCTTACTTTCACTTAGTCATTTTTATTCTCTCATTCAACCCTTTCTAACACCAGGATATGAACCCATAATCTTACATTGGAAATTGAATAGCTGAAACTTCGTTAATAGTTGTCCAAAATGAACGATTTTTATGTGGCTTTGTAAGGAATTTCATTACCTTTCAAACGACTTCAGGCTAATTGGCATCGGAAATTTGACCCGATTGCAATACTTTCCTTACCTAGTATAGTTAGGAAAGTAATAAGTTAAAAAATGTATAAAAAATAGAATAAGCTGTATCATCATAATACTGGTTCGATTCCGGTAATTTTTTTTTTGTTGGTAATTTAATTACCTTTCAAAAGTTTTATTATAAATTTTATAATATATGCTTAGGGAGTTAGGCCCCATAACATTTTTCTTTTCTTTATAACTTTTTTTCCTGAATTTTTTCGGGAATTTAGTCTATATACGAAAATTGACATTAGTACATTATAGGAAAGTTTCATCAAAATTGTTATAGCCGTTTTTGCGCTACAGTCTGTAGAAAAACATGTTTTTCATTTATTGCGCGCAAACTATTGCGCATGGAGCACTGAATTTCTGTCACAGGCATCATTAGTCAAAACCCTACAAAATAAAAAAAAGAAGCAACAAAATCGGTAAAGAAAATCTTGGCACAGACAGACAGACCAATGGCTAAAAATGTGTTTTTCGGACTCAAAGGGCTTTAAAACGTATAGATCCGTCGAAAACCGCATGTCGGAAATTTGACCTGATTGCAATATTTTCCTTACCTAGTATAGGTAGGAAAGTAAAAAAGCTAGGAAGTGTAGTGTCTGTACAAACCTTTTCCCTAGTCTTATACCCAGGAAAGTGTGCTATTGCCAGTTCTCTCAGGGTTTCAGGCTCATTACTAGTATGTTTTCCATTCACTCTGAGTGTACCCAGTATTCCTTTCTTCTAGGTGTGAGAGGTACTCTTTCCAGTCTGTAGACTTTGGGTTTCTACATTTCTCGAGAATTTTAGTGTTATCAGACCAGTCAAATCTGATATATTTATGGTCTGACCATGTTTCCTCATTCGATTCATGCCAGTTTTCTACTTTTGATGTGACCTGACCAGAGGCCAGTGTTATGTCTGTGATCTCTGATCTTAATTTGTTAGAGAAAGTAGGTATTTTGCCCCTATTGAGTATGTATAAGTTATTACTAATAATAAAGTCTAGCAACATCTCACCTCTGGGATTGTTGTTGCTGCATCATATGATATTTTGGGCATTGGCATCAAGTCCCATCAGGTTGTCTTCATTAGTGTAATTAATAATCTTATCCAAGTCTTGCACAGGATCTCCCAACTCATTTGGCAGGTAACCCACCTCTATGATTAGTGTCCTCTTGTCTTTTGGTGAAGTAAATTTGGCTGCTGCCCAATCTCTAGAACAAAGTTGCCAAAGATGCAATAATTTTAATGATTTTTTATAGAGAATATAGGTCCGGGGATTGGTGGCAACAGAAATAGTTCCATAGCCATTTATTCCCAATCTCCTGATCCTGTTATTGCTTAAGTAAGGTTCTTGGATTAATGTAATATCAATGTCCTCACCTTTAATATACTGTAGAAGTATTCCACTTGCCGCAATGCAGTGGTGTAGGTTGATTTGCAGCCACCTTATCTAAGTAGTTTAATCAATACATACATATATATGGATGTATATGTACCTGCCTCTGTCGTCTGGGTGTCCCATCAGACTCCCTGGGGGGCACCGCATGGAGGTGACAGTAGGCATTGGTAGGGATAAGGAGATCTGGGAACTCACTTGCAATGGGTAGGGCAACAGGGCATTGACGCTTGATCGTTCCTCGAATAGTGGGGGAACCCCCACACCCATTTCGCTCTCTAGACCTCCCGTTCTCCTACTGATTTGTCCCCTATTTATTCCTTAGAAAAACATGAAATATGAAAGTTACCAATATAGTTTTGAAGAGCAATAATTTAACTTTCCAACGGTTGTAGTCTTAGGAGAAAAAACCTAAGGACTTATGAATATTTTAGTAAACGGCATGAAAAAAAAATTCTCCCATAAAATGGCATCCAAAAATTTGTATTTTTATATTTAAAAAAAAACTCATATTCAAGAGTTTTAGTGAACCCTGAAAACGAATCTGAATAGTTTTTCTTTGACAAAAATTTACTTGACCTACTTTACTGGAAGTGTCTATGGGTTTTTGTAATTTATTATATATAAGAATTTGTTTAATATACTAAGCAGTGTGTTTTTCTTATTTTACACAAAAAAGCAAATCGATTAATTAATAATAACTTAAAAATTCATTCAGATCAAAGTCAGAAAACGGTAACATAAACAAATAATAAAGTTTTATCAAATTTGTTTTTCTCTGCTCCTAGGGCGCATTGACAAGAACCCTCGGTCATAGGTCTAATATTTTTTTACCTAGTATCACAAAAAAAAGTTTCATTGAAATCGGTGACCCCATGTCTGTAACCTCCCCTTGTAAGTTGAATTAACTGACAACTAACATCCCTTTGTATAGAATTTGATCTTATCTGCCAGATTTGGATTAACATTTAACCATTTCTATTTCATAGTTCATAGTTTGGCACTGTTTCTATATGTTATACATACTTAGGCTTTAAAAATTCTTATTCACTAATTTATAAATCACATTGATGTAGTACTGTTGGCACATTGACCCATGGCACATTTCTTACTTATATATTGATGCCTTTCAACCATTAATAAGATTCTGAACAACCTTTCAGTTACAGAGAAACCATATGTTAGGATCAGTGCAGTCTCTAATGCCAATTGCTTCTGCAATTTTAATGATTTCTGATGCGATATTTTGCACTAATGTGGATTATTGATAAGTCAAGTTACTGTAGTAATTGAAAAATTATGCCACATTTAGTGCTGGCTTAGACTGTATTATGTGTCTTATGGTGGATGTGATGTTCTCCATCCATTTCCTGCTCATTACTAAGAGTATCTTCATTTTCAGGTCCTACAGCTGTAGCCCAACTCTAGTAGCTAATAGCGGATGGCTGTAATTTTCTCATTTAAGATCCTCACTGCAACTTCCATTTGTTTAGCAGATTTCCTGAAGCCTTATTAGTTTTCAGTCAGTCTCTCTCTACCCTCAATGTTTTCATGGAATCTGTTTTATGTATGTATAGACATATTAATAATCTTTATGCATATTGACATAGTGTCTAAGAACTGATATTAGTTATTAGATAAACCTAAAATTACTGTTATATTTTTCTTAGGTATATATAAACTGAATAGAATCCTTTTATTAAATAGTTATGCTTCCTTAACCATTTTTTCTGTAAAAGGTTTCTTTATCAGCATTGATCACTTTTTAAATTAATATATCACTTTTTTAATATATATATTTCTTAGGTTTTCCATTTTTTGTTTGCAGAATTGAAAAGAATGAATTTGACATATTGGAACGAAGTGTTGCCATGCAATTGAGGCATATGCCATTAGCTCAAGCTTTAAGACTTCGACTGAAAATGCAGGCACTCATTACAGAAGATAGACTAGCCCTATCTATAATATAAAATAATAATTTTAAATGAAAAATAAATTAATTCTTTATATCTTTTTTATTTGTGAATATCTAAATTTGTTTTTATTGATTTGGTTTTATTACTCATCTTTTATTATATTCCTTACCCCATTTTAATTCATTTTTACTATAAAACACAGAAAATAAATACGAGGTATACAATATTGCTGTTATTTACTTAAGTAGAAGAATTAAATTAACGTCATGGCTTTCAATTGTTTAAAACTGGAGATTTTCAATGAGACCAAAGATTTTTTTTTACTTTCACTTACCTATATATGAAATATATAGTAAGGATAAGTATTGCAATCGTGGAAATTTTCGAATCTGAGTTTTCAATGGAAATACATGTTATGAGTTCTCCTGAGTCCAAATAACCAAGTCCCGCAAAATGGTCTGTGTGTGTGTGTGTATTTATGTGATAAGTCTAGCTCAAAAACGAAAAGTCGTACGACACTGATTTAAGATAGGTATATCCCTTAGATGTAATAGCAACTGTTTTCTTGAAATCGGCTAACCGGAAGTGCCACTTCATATCAACAGTAAAACATTTCTATAATTTTCTCAAAAACGGCTCTGATAATTTTGATTAAACTCGGTGTATCATTGTATAATTAAGTTGTCTTTAATATCATTTAGGTCTTATCCCCATTGATGTCACTTTACAGGGCTTAAATGACCAATGTTAATTTACGTCTTCCTCTAAAGTTCCTTTAATATGGTTTATTTAAAAAAATTAACTCTCTTTTATTGATAGTAACCATAAAGAATGGCTAAAAATGAAGTTTGAAAGAACATGGCAATTAGAAACTGGAGAAAAAAAGAAAACTGCTTATCCATGTTAAAAATGAATTTCTGGAAATATCAGTCGGAAAGTATAAGTGTAATATATCGTTGGAAACAGGAGAATTTTAGAAAAAATAATATCAAATAAATAAAGTGGTAGAGTTGGAGATGGGTGTAAGGCGCTTAGCTGCTAACAGAGGTATGTGGAAGAAGACGTTAGCAGAGGCCATGGCTCTTCAAGGACTGTAGAGCCCAGCCAGGAAAAACCATCCTCCCCAAGGTTGATGGCGCAAGAATCTACACCTCCCATTCCCAAAACATTGTATTGCTCATATTTTCTTTAAAAGAGAATAAGCAAAGGTAGAATTAGAATTAGATCATAAACCATTACACTTGTTGCGGTCTATTCCATGTTTTCCTCTTGTCCCATGGTTTGAAACTTTTCATTCCGAAAATTCATAACATAGTCAAAATGTGGCCCCCTCAAAAATTCAAAAACCCTTCAAAATATGCCTCCCTCAAAAATTTTGATTTGAAACCCCTTTCTGAGCCCCCCCCCCCCAATGAATGAACGGGTAACAACTCAAAATTTTAAATAAATTATTAAAGCACACAATTGATTACAGCTTTTATAGGAAATATATTTTTCTAAACTTAACAACTTAAATACATATCGCTAAAAAGTAATTGATGTTTTGAAATACGAAAAAATTCTTATTTTATTTTTACTATTTTCTACTTATTATAAGGAAATCAGTCAACAATTATTTGTTTTCTGTGTTACTACATCATTCAGTACTCGTTAATGGCATAGTGCTATAAAAGAATATAGGAAGTAAAATAAGAAAAAAAAAATATTTTGGACAATTAAATTATTGTATCAATTTTTGTTCGTTAATACAATCAAATTAATGCACTAAAAACGTTATATTATAACGTTATTATGCCATTTATGAGTACTGAATGATGTGGCAGAGGATTCTAGGCACTTATGCCAGTACCACTTTTCCGCCGATTAAGTGTATTTTGTAAGTAACTGCTTCAAATCTTTTAAGAAGAAATGTGTTTCAGAAAGATAAATATATTCTCCACATGTTTTATTTAGGAGTTTTTTGTTATTGTTGGCCATTTATTCACAAACAATGCGTTTTTCTCAACTTTTGATTGAACGACTTGAAAATTTTAATTTAGTGTTGTTTTTTATTGCCAAGGTCAGGTTTATTAAAATATTTTTTTATGTTTTGTTATTCTCTAATAAAAGATCAGTTATGACGAAATTAAGACAAATGCTGAATATCAGTGACCAAAAAACTAAGAAGTCAAAGACATTATCTGCCATTTTGGGACAGTGCGGCCACTTTTTTGTGGGAACGTTGGTTTTTTTTCAATCAATAGTTACAAGGAACACAACTATATGCAGTTTTTTGGAAAGTAAGGAGAGATTACGGTAAAGGAGTTGGATCCATTGTACTCCATACTTTTCAAAACAACTGACTACAGTCTACCGTTGCAGTCAATGGCTCAAGGCAAACCTCCAAATTCTCTAGACTAAGTTCAAAATGGAGTTCAGAATCATTCCATTCAAAACTGAAAGAGCACTATTGTGAAGAAATCAAATAGTGTAAATTTTGAAAGCTTGATAGTTGGGTTTAGAAAAAAATGTTGGATAATTTTAAGGTGTTTAAGATTAAATATAACCATTTTTTAGCTATATCGGTTTAAAATCGATATTTAGCGTAAATCAATAAAAGTTTGAAATTTCAACGGTTTTTGGAGCACAACAGAACGATTTTTTATATTCGCTACATACCTAACAATTTTTAAAAAAGAAATTTGAATTACTCGACCTTTTGCAAGCTAATATGGCTAATTTGACTGGGCTAGATGATATATTGAGGTTCAAATTGTGTATTGAGATGAATGGCAGTAGTCTCAGTATCATTAATCTGATCCACTAAATAGTGTTAAGCCTTTCCTGTTAAGAGTGAGTACGCAGGTTTTTAATGAACTAAGTAAGAACAAAAACTATCTTCATTTTATAATGACATAACAAAAATAGACCAATTATTAACATCACACACTACAGTGAAACACATTCTTATTACAAATATCATATTTTAAAGAATGTACAATATAAATGATTTTTGAAAATATTGTCTTTTACAAATATATTCTATATATACATATTTCTGATATACACTAGAAATAGTTATAACAATGTCTAATTTAAAAAAGACTAGATTTCAATACCAAATTATATGTTTAAAACATAATAATGAACACATAAAATTTAATCAGGTAAATAATTTTTATAAATATAATCTTATTTTGATATACTTATTTAAGAAATTTATTAATTAGACTCAGTTATGAATGAGCAAAATATGAAAAACAATAATACATAACAAAATAAGTACTATTAAAACAATATAGGGTAAGAAAATTATCCTTACCCTAAGATCACATTAAACAGAACTATCTGTTTGATTATTAGTAAGATTCAAAATCTAACAAGAAATACTGAGCCTATTTATTTACAAATAGTTTTAGTTTATCCCTTATTTACAATTTATAGGTGTCACTGTTTAAAACTGTACAATCTTCATTAGGATCTCTATAAATTATCTATACTTCTTAGTGTAAAAAAAATATTTAATCTTATTTACATATAATAATGTAGAGCCTTCTTATAAATATTTAACTTTCTTCCCTTATTTAAATATTATCTACAGATAAAAAAGTTGATTTTTTTACAAATACAGGAACAAGAATGTAATATTTAAATCAAATGCCAACTACTAGTAATGATACTGAAAATAATTAATTTCTAGCACATTTCTTATTATTAGAATGGAACAAATAATACATTTAAAAAGAGAAATGTACAATATAACTTATTTTTACTGCAGGATTTTTTATAAAAATCATGATGGTCTTCAATGCAATGACTGTGATAAAGCAGCCTTCATATCAAAATTGAAAACTAGTTCGTCAGCTATATCTTTATCATGGATTCAAAATTTGTATAAAAACTAAATGCTTAAATTAGGGTTTTAGTAAATTTACTTCAATTAATCAATACAAATATGGTTAAATATAAAAATTTGTTTAATATAACTTAAAAAAAAAACTCCATTTACAAATTAAAAATTCTAAATGATTTGTAAAAAAAATCATTACTTAGAGACATGTAAAGGATCAATATGTTCATCATAATCTTATAATAAGGTATGATCTCATAACTAAAATAAAAACACTGCTAGGTAGTAGAAATATATAAGCCTATTGCAGTAGTGCTAATGACTAGAACTCTAGTTCAATAGATAAAATAGGCTAGAAAAAAAAACATATATATATGTGTGTGTATATATATATATATATATATATACATAAATTGTTTCTGTAGTAATTGTATATATTTTAAAAATTTATATAATTAGGTTTTATTCTAACCTATGAGGATATATGTTTAAAAAGAAATATATAGCAACAAAAAGGAAACAAAACATCGTTCAGACGATATAAGCAAATATTTAAAAATTAATTGTTATACAACTGGTTCACTATGTAAACGTTCAGTTTAATAAAACATTCTCTCAAAGTGACAAGACTTCTTGAAACTAAAATATATGCCTAAAATTTGACAAAATAATTTTTTTAATTTTGATTTTCCGAATTTCTTTTAAATAGAAAGTTTGCGTTAAGTGAAGCACACTAACTTTAATCATTAAAAAATATGATAAGCAGAACATTCATAGAAAGATTGAATTAATGTAGTGTACTAAGTTAAGAAACTGTTCTCATCATAATAAACAATTGCATTTTGTTAACCATTAAATCTGTAGCTGGGAACAAAAAAGGTCAAAGCACAAAACTTTGAAATTTGAGTGAAATGCAGAAAGAAACTAGGGAAGGGTATATATTAAAAGAAGGGTTCAGCTAAATAACAGTCTAAACATCTTTTTTTTTAAATTTACAGTTCAATAAAAGTTGACCTCTTCAAAAAAATAGAACATTTTTTGCTTGAATGTAACACAGATATTCCTTTTAGCTCTTATGGAAGTGGCTCCAAAACATTTGAGTTATCTGCTAAAGTAAATTACCAATGTATTTTTTTTTTTTTTTTTTGAGAAAATTCTCCATTAAGTAAAAAACAGTTAATTTCATCCTCATTTAAATAGGCAAAATCCCAATAGGACAAGAAAATAATGCATAGTACAATTTGAAATGGAGCAGCTGGCTTAGTGAGGTTGGTAACAAATACAATAAATGTAAGTAAACTCAAGGTAACATTGATTATCGTAAAAATTACAGAACTTACAATTACAGCTAATTAAAGTGGTATAGCACCTAATTTGTTGATTTTTAGGTGATTACAATAAGAGATAAAATGTACTGAAAGCTACATAATGTTAATAAATAAATACTCAATTTCGCAAACATAGGTCATTATTCTACCAAACCCATCATTTTTAAAAATGGCCAATGTTCTCCTCTTACTAATCAGTCTCAGTAGCTAACAGTGGAAGCATAATTGCAACCTAGCAATTAATGTACAACCTACCATCATGCAGAATACTCAAACATTTTGGAGTTTTGGGCATTTTCCCTTTTTGTTCTAAGATACAGAAATATCAATTACTCTCCTTAGATTAAGCTAGAGCTTTGTAAAACATTTTATTATGTTTTTAAGCAAAAGGTGTTTGTTATAAAAACAAATTAAAGAAATATTATATACATTTCTTAATCAGATTTTTTAAAGAAATGATTCCTTTCAACAAACCAGAGTTGATAAAATAACAATTTTGCTTTCTTTTCTCTTTTAATTTACCATTAATATAGTTAAATCAAGTTATTTTGTAATAATGTGCAGCAGTCAAGACCAAAGAATGAAATTTATACCACTGTCTATTTATTTAGACTGCTTCTTTTAAGCAGATATCTTAAAACATGTTCGAATAAGTGCATTAAGGCAAAATTAAATATATACCTTATAAAATATAAAATTTGGATAAATTTATACTTTAATGAAAATAATTTTTCTTTAATCATGATGAAAAAATATATTGATTTTTATTTATTAAAGAAACTTATTTTTTGAAAAAACGACTGGGAAAAATGAAACAAGATTTAATCATACTATTAACCATGAATAGAACAGAAATTTGAAAGCTTTGTTCACATAAGTTTTTTTGTTTAACTATCTTATTGCAGTTTACTGAATAAGCATCCGGTCTCTGATAATGACAAGCATAATTAACTTGATATTAATTAAATGCATAATAATGTCACATAAATTAATTGGCAATAGGCAATAGCAGATGTAGTTTCATTTAGGTGAATAAAGGAAAGTAAACCTATGATGCCAAGAAACATTGATTCCATAGATGAGAAATATATTCTAAACAGGGAAGAAATAATGGCCACAGGATAAAAAATAGTAAGGCCAATAAAGTTTGTTTAGAATAAATTACAAGACAATTTAAAGAGATAAAATAAGGCAACTTGTGAATATGCAGAGATCGTTTCCGAGCAATATAGTTTATTGAGAGCGGATGGGTGGAAGTAAGGGGTGATAAATCAATTAACTTTAAATTTCAGATACAACTTGACCAACAAATAGCTTATCATTCATTCTCGAGGGAATAGAAAAGCAGCAATGATGAACCTTAGCAGATTTAAAAATACAAACCTATTCATCGTCAGCTTACCGTCTCGAAAATATTCAACCTAATTCACGATGCTAAACACACACACGAACATGCACGTCAGCTGACAAAATCTGGGCTTAATGACTATGTTTCATTGATTATTATTATAGTAATCTGCAAGCTCCCACAATCATTATAAAATTACTGACATTGCTCTTTTTGAGTAAAGGAACAAATAGATTACTGACCTAACTTTGTTAACAATGGTTTGTGAACCTGTCAGTTTATAACTTCCTCTAGACTCTTTAACCTACGTAACTTTCCTTAGTTCAGTTTTGATTTATTAATTCAAGTTGTATTAAGCAGTGAATAAACATAAACATAATAACAAAATATAAATCTTTTAAAGTCAATAATTACTGATACAAACCAGCTAAACAAATTAGCACTTACAGTATTGAATTTATTTTATAACACTTAAAAACTCTGATAACTCAGCTATTAGGTCAATGAATCCATAAGAGATATGCACAATAAAGTTCTTGGCAAATAGTAGTAGTGGAGGAAATAGATATCACAGAGATAACTAAACGTTTAGGCCCCAGACCATATTACGAAATGAAAATGTGGGCCGGCGAATCTAGGCCTCAGGTTGGTTGATACATATGGATTGGCTGCTGGTATTGAACAAGCATAATCTGTGGCTGACTCGGGGTTGTAGGCAAAAGATCAGGACCAGCAGGAGATCCTTCTGCACCTGTAGCCTCTAGTGAACCATTTGTCTCTTCAATTCCTCCAGTGCCATCATACTTACCTCGCTTGAACCTTCCATATAAAGAGGAATAAGGTAGGTTGAAGTGAATTGCTGCCTGGTTTATACTCATTTGTCCAATTCTGAAAAATTCAAATATATATTATTTGCATCTTATTGATATGTATTGCTATACTCATAACAACTTTATAGCTAATAAAATCTAAGAACTCATAAAACAAATAGAAAATTCTTCAAAAAAAGTAACTTTCCTATGGGTTCCCAGTCATTCTGGTATCTCTGGAAATGAGGAAGTGGACAGAGCAGCAACAGAAGCCCATTCACTGGAAGTAATAACGCCCTCTTATATCTCAACATCAGATTTATTGAAACCAATAAACATAAAGATTTTAAACGAATGGCAACAGAACTGGACCACGTTGGAGAATAATAAACTGAGGATAATCAAACCTCATTTTCAATCAATCAAAGAAGTCAATTGTTGGGCCTCGTCCTCCAGGAAGTGCAGAAGAGAGGAAGTAGTCATCACACGCCTCAGAATTGGACATTGCCGGTTGACCCATGGCTACCTGATGGCAAGGGAAGATCCCCCTCAGTGTCAACTCTGTAAAGTGGATCTCACAGTGAGCCATATCTTTGAGGAGTGTCCTCGCTACAGGAGAGAGATGGAAAGACGTGGTGTACCTCGTCAGCTCTGTGAGGCACTAGCAGATAACGAACAACGTATCGATAGTACCATTGAATTCATTAAGAACATAGAGCTAATTCAACTAATCTGAACTAAATTAATTTTTCTCACAAACTTTGGTATATTGACTTAATTTATTTTTAATTGACTAAATTCTTTTTTTTTTTTCTCCTCGATAATAATTTATGTATATATTTTCTTTATTCCTTTTTAAAACAT
The DNA here is from genome assembly GCA_928085145.1 of Nezara viridula. Lineage (NCBI taxonomy): Eukaryota > Metazoa > Arthropoda > Insecta > Hemiptera > Pentatomidae > Nezara > Nezara viridula. The sequence continues at coordinate 103,321,710 of OV725080.1, read as the reverse complement.
ATTTATTTTTGTTATAGTAGTTTTAAGATTGAAAAATAAATCAATCAGTACTATTTGAGGGCAATGATAACCATCAGCAGTTTTTTGCCCCTAAACCCAAAACAACAAATCTAAGAACAACTCCCCACCATCAAAATCCAAATTAAAAGATCAGATTAAATCTTATCCTCTTGTGTATGTCCCAGTTCACTCCTCAGGTTAACTGGTATAACAATAATAACTCACTAAACTGGCAGATAAGTGGTATGAACCAATATTATGCAGCATCATATAAGTAAAATAAACCTTCCAAAGTTACCACCAGCTTTCAGGATGAAGCCAACCAAAATGGTAATATATATTTATTTTTTATTACTCAATATTTATCTCTGTAATTGATCGAAGGAACATCCTTATAAGCATGTGTCAAAAAAAAAAAAATTAACTATGAACACTATTTTTCCTGTCGTCAAAATTTTGTTTGTAAGGCGATAAAAAAAAAATTTAAACATTTCATAAATGGTTTTTGTTTTTCTCTAATTAATTATCGTTATACATTGTGTGTATATGTGAATATATGTATATATATATTGTAATAATTTTTATTGTTCAAGTAATCACATTTAAAAAAAAAAGAAATGGAGATAGAAATACTGTGTAGAGAACTTGATTCCTACTCTGCCCTCTAAATAGTCATTGTCGGTTCCGGAAAGCTCTAGAGATAACATGTGTATAGTGGTCAGAGAATCATAGACCGGATGAAGAATTTAATTCATATTAGCAGAAAAATAATATTTTTCAACTTTTTTTTCCCCCTAAGCCTGTTGACTTCAACTTTTTAAGTCAAGTGTCTTCTTCAGAAGCTTCGAGATATCCAGGGAGCACGAAACCAAAAGCGATCCCATTTAACTTCCTCTTCATCAGAAACTTTCCTGCAGGATGGTTGGCAATCTTTTACTTCAATCTTCTATCCACTTTTTTATGTGAGAGGGGAACCAGTCCTATATCCAACTCCCAACCTGGAGGACCAGAAATTATGGCATAAGACATAGAGGTGATTCACCTCCCTATGAATCTCAGGAGGGGGATGTTACTATTTCTGTGAGAATAGAACCCGCGCTGTAGTGATCTAAGTAGTCTAATAGGGGGCCAGCACTTTATTATTTTAATTTAGTGTTTGTGATTAATTTCCGTGAACAGGATTTGAACACTTGATATAACATTTTCAACAAATTAAAATCATGATCCTTCTCCAATAGTTCCATCTCTTGATTCCAATCTTTCCTCTCATAGTGTACCGAAGCAGTCTTCATAACTATTTAAACGGAAGTTTATGGTCTTTCAATTAAATCTTATAACTAAACAAAATATATTATGTAATTATTGTAATTAAATGTATACTTAAGCACACAAATCTTTCATCAATGTTGATTTCTGGTGGAGTATGAGGCATCTACAAGGGTGTTCCATACCGCTCTTTGGGTAACAATAATTTTTGCTTCTAGACAAGTCCTGACAACCCCATTCTGGTAATTTTATAAAGATCTGTGCCATGTACCTCTCTCTCTTGGTCTTCTTTTTTTTCTTGTTCCTTGAGGATTTCATTGAAGAGCTTCTTTTTCAATCGCACCATCTGCTTTCCTTAAAGTGTATCCTAACCATTTCCATTTCTTTTTCCTTATTGAGAGGTGGATAGGAAGCCATTTAGCGGTACTTCAAGCCTCTTCTCAATCTCAAAATCTTCTCAGGCCAAGATCCCTAGGATTCCTCACAAGCAATGGTCAATGAAGGTTTAAAGAGTTCAAGTAATGTATCTGTTACCTTCCATGTTTCATTGTCATAGAACAGGACTGATTTTTCACTGTTGTTAAACAACCTTTTGTTTTACTGGACAATTTCTTGTTCTTCCATATCAAATAAAAATGTCCCATTAGCTTTTTTGATCTGCCTTTCAACACCTTCCAACGAATTCCCTTCTTTAGTGATCAAGCTTCCCTAGAAGATGAATGATTCCACCCGCTCTACGAAGAAAACAAATACGATTAATATATTTTTGCATAAATACTTTGGTATTAAGTTTTTTGCCTGACTTCCATCATAACTCTAGGAACTGATTATATTTTTTCTTTAACGGGAAGATGCTGGAAGTAGTTAAAGATTATAACTATCAAGGGACCATTGGAAACAGTTCTGTTATGATTTAGCAAGAAATAAAAAATATTATCTCAAATTCAAATCATGTGTACTACCGGATATATAATAGAATAGCTGGCAACCGTGAGTTGAAGGTACATCTTAATAAATCAACATATAATATGAGGTGATAACTATGGCAGTCAGAGTTAGCACTAAACAGGTATGTCAGCGGAATTACTGCTAAGCTGAAAAAAAAAAGGAGAGACTGACTATGAAATAGAAGAATTAGAGATTGCTTAATATCTCTGTTAATGAAATCCTGGAAAGCAGATAACTGAAATGGTAGGGACTAAGAGAGAAACCTAAGAATAATAACGGTGTTTTATTTGAACCTATGGATAAAATACCAAGTAGCCATTTCAGGATCACTCATAAAAAATTAGCAAGAATTGGAAACTTTCGCTGAAATGAATTATCTAATTTGAATCAAACAATGACATAGCACCACAACATTAAACTATTGATAAAATAACTAAAATTTTAATCCTAAAAAACTTGCTAAGAAGTTAAAATATCAACATTATTTTCAGAGATGTTTCCATGAGCAGCAACGAGAATCATGTCAAGAATGATAAATTAATTTATTTTACATATATTCAAAAGAACCCAGATTAACCTTCAGCATAATATAAAAACTGTTAATGCATTTAAGTTATTAATATTTTACTTATTTAAAAAGAGATAAAAGATTTTTTTATGTAAAACAATATTCAGTAAATATTATTATGAAAGTAATGTTTATAAAAATGATATAAAGTAAATGTTTATAATGAAACAACTGAGAAATATAGGCAAAGCACAAATATACAACATTAAATTAAAATTTACCTAACAGCATCCAATGCCTGGTTCATGGCAGCTTCGGACCAGGGGGTGGGGTTAGCCCTTGAGAGCTCAATACCTTCTCTTTTACACCTACCATATAAGGTACCAGAAGGAATACCATACTCGGCAGCTGCTCTCTGCACCGTTGACTGCCCAGATCTGATAGATTCTAAAGCACGTTCAAGATCTTCAGGTGCCCATGATGTTGGTGCAGCATTGAAAGGCGCAGCTAAACGAATCCCTTCTCTACGTGCTATTTTGTACAGAGTACTACTCGGAATTCCTATGAAAAGTTATAATAATATTGTTAAATAACTAGTTAAATGTTGACACATAATTTGATGGTCATTCTAAGTAATATAATGAGTTAATTATTATTTTAAATCTAGGAAACTATCTTTATATCTTAGAGAAGAATGGCCTCTTTCATCTTCTAATTCAGTTTACAACTAACAATTTTAATTTACGTGAAAAGAAGGCCAATACATACTTAAACTTTATTGATGCTTACATCTTACCCTTCAACAATAAAAAGTTCAAAAAGCTGTGGAATAGGACTCTTAACTATTTTGAAGTTTGAGAGGGAAATGGAGACAATAAGTTGGTTGAACTTCAAAAGAAACAAATGCAATCACAAATAAGACATTATTTTTTACTATCAGTAATCAAAGATTAATTTAAATTAAAAAAAAAATATATGTATATATATATATATATATATATATATATATATACACATAAATTATGCATATAACAGTAAATAATGTAATTTAAAATAATAAAAATTATAGGTTTAAAATAAAATCTGCTTGATCATCTTTGATGGCCTTTAGTAAACAGAATTCATGAATTCAAGATTCATGTGATGTTTCTGGAAAAAAATCTGGAGAATGTTAAGGAATTACAGTACAGGAGAATAAATCCATCCAAGTTTCAATGCTCATAATCAGTGAAAATTACATGGAATCTAAGTAATTGAAGTACTTAGATGGAATTGACAACAGAATAAAGTTTAAATTAATTTTTTTAATACAGACTAAAAACTTATAACTTTATAAAACCATAAAATAAATTTAACCTAAATTCCCACAAGTTCAATGCCTACCACATTTCAATGAATTCTTAACAGCAATAAATGTTACTGTAAAATGGAATTTAATGAAATTTATACGAAACAATTTGTATATTATTCGGTACATTCTCTCCAATTTTGTATCAAATTGAATAAGCCATTTTCAAACTATAGTCCTTGTCAAAAGTCCTTGTCTGTGTCAAAAACAATATGTTTGCATATTCATAAGTGGAAGTATTTTTTTTTTATAAAATTGATACCTAGCTGATCATTTGTTTACCAATCCTTAACTTCCCTCAGACTTTGTGCCAAATGAAACAAATGGTTTTCTAAAACTAGTTGTATCAAGAAAACACGTTTGCCATTATTTATGAGAAAGTACACGTAGCAAATAGAATTCAATAAAATTGATACAGCATCTTTGTTTAACAATAACAATTTCTGAAATATTAGCATCTATAAGAAAATATGTTTGCATGTGTGTAAGCAAAAGTATTTGATGGAATCAGATAAAATTCAAATTGAATATTGTGACTATCTAGGCAGCAACCCGCACTATCCATGAAAATATAAAACGGTAATAGGTGATATGCCCACCACATCGATTTGACTCCAGAAAGACAGACATATATCGAACAAATTTGATCCTTAATGTAACATAAAGCGTGAGTGAAATTTTCAATTCTGAGCACAAACATATTTTTAAACTCCCACACAAATACAAAGTTTCTCAACCTTCGGTGGTGAGAAAGCAAAATAGTTCTTTTCAATTAAATACTTTCTACTATTTTTTGATAATTTTGAATTAATTTATTAGTAATGAATAACAATAACAGTGAAACAAATGCTGGTTGAGGTTTATTCAAAACCTCTCAATATATTCATAATTTTTATAATATCAACTTTAATATAATGAAAACTATTTAAAGAAACTTCTGTACAACAGATGTTTTTACCATTCTTAAAATTTATTACAGCAAGGAAATTCAACGAATACAAGAAAAACAAATGTATAAATATATGTGGATCATGGAATGTTTGGAGCTTATACAGACCAGGAGCCGCCCAAACGGTTAATGAAGTAAAAAGGTACAACATACCATTAACAACCATTCAAGAGGTAAGGTGGCCAGATGGTGGGGAAACCACTATAGAAGGCTACACACTGTTCTACACCGGGAGAAATGACCGTTGTTTATGTAGTTAATCCGGCCGCAAGGAAGTCAGTAATAAATTTCCCCCAGTTAATGAAAGGATAAGTGTGCTGTGCGTAAGAGGTCATTGGTTTAATATCACGATTACTAACGTGTATGCACCAACAGAAGAAAAAGAAGATGAGGTGGAGGACAATTTCTGCAATCAGTTAGAAAAAGTTGTGGACCAAGCTCCAAAATATGACATAAAATTAGTCATGAGAGACTTCAATGCCAAGATAGGTCGAGAAACCCAATTTAAATCCATCATTGGAGGCCAAAGTATCCAGGAAACTATTAATGACAATGGAGTGAGATGTATCAGTCTGGCAGCAGCTAAAGGTCTAGTAGTGAGCAGTACAATGTTCCTGCACAAGAACGTACATAAGTATACCTGGGTAAGTCCTAAAGGAGCAAAAAGCCAAATTGACCATGTGCTGATAGACGAGAGGCATCAAAGCTCCATACAAAACATAAGAAGTTATCTTGGAGCAGACTGTGATTCGGACCATACTCTGATTAGAATCAAACTCTGTCAGAGGCTCAAGTAAATCCACCGAATTGGGGACCAAGTGGAAAGAGAGAGGTACGAAGTCCATAATTTGAAAAACCCTATGGTACAAGCTGAATTTCAAACTGAGCTGAAAAATAAATTCGAACCCTTGAATTCGGAAGGCCTTACGGTTGACCAAGACTGGGAGGCACTAAAGTCAGGGCTAAGACAAACAGCTAAGGAAGTAATAGGGATTCAGGAAAAAAAGAAAAGGCAAAAAATGGTTCACAGAAGAATGCGAAAAGGCAGTGGAGGAAAGAAGAAAAGTCCTCTGCTTAGGACAAACTGATCAAGCAATGCTGGACAAATACACAGCCGCCAAGAAAAAGACAAACAAAATATTAAGAACAGCCAAAAGAGAATTCCTCAAAGAAAGATTACAAACTATTGAGGAAAAATGGCTGACTGAAAGAAAGGGTAGGATATAAAGCGAGAAATACACAAATGCGAGGAAAAGAGGGCAAAGTGACGGCATCAAAAGAAAAGATCATAAGCATCTGGAAGGAACACTTCCAGCAGCTGCTTAATCAAGGGCACTCCACAAACGATGTGGAAATAGCATTCTGGATGTGGAAATCGCTATAGGCAGGCTTAAAAGAAGAAAGGCTCCAGGAATAGACAATCTACCATCACAATTGTTCAAGGATGGGAGAGAAGACCTCAGAGCCAAGCTGTTAGATCTAATCCAAAAGATATGGGAGAAGGACAGGATTCCAGAAGCATGGAACACAGGGTTGATCTGTCATACCCTTGAGAAGGGCACCATGTATGAATGTGGCAATTACAGACGCATAGCACTTCTTCCGGTCGCCTATAAAATAATGACTAATATTCTGCTAAATCGGATATATCCGTATTATGAAAACATAATAGGTGACCATCAAACAGGATTCAGGAGAGGGAGGAGTAAGCTAGATCAGATATTCATCCTGAAACAAGTACTTGAAAAATGATAAGAAGTAGATCAGGACGTACACGCATTATTTGTCGACTTCAAATCAGCCTATGACTCCGTTGACAGAAACTGTCTCTGGAAGGTCATGACTGAGCTGGGTGTTCCCGGGAAATTAGTGAGGTTGACGAAGGCATGTACAAATGATCCTAAATGCAGGGTACTAATACAAGGAAACGTATCTGAAGCCTTTGTAGTTCGAACGGGTTTGCGGACCCATGCGAAGATGGAGGGGTGCACGTTAGAATGAAACATGATGAAGGAATGAAACATGAAAAAAAAATATACATATATGTGTGTGTGTGTGTGTATGTGTGTATAAATGACAATAGTTTAACCTACCATAAGCCTTGCTAGCTTTGTTGGCTGATATTGAGCCAGTTCTGAGAGCATCAAGGGCTACATTCAGGTTATCTTCAGTCCATGTTTTCAAAGGACCATCTTTTTTAGGAGTTTCAATTCCTTGCCTGTGATGTAAAAATTACATTAAATAAAATAAAAATGATAGAATAGCTTCAAAGAGGTTCAATAAACTCATGTAAAAACTGAACTATTGATTTAAAAAAATCATTTTCTTTAATATGTCAATGAATATAATGAAATATAGATACTCTGAATTAAATAAAATAATATAATGTTACTTAAGTTGATAAGTTATATAAGAATTAAATTTATAAAATGAATAGATTCATAGAGAACCAAATAGAGAAATGGACATATCAGAGCAGGCCGCAAAGATTAAAAATAACAACCTCATAATTGTATTTCATTAGTGAACAATTAGTTAATCAGTTAATAATTAATTAAGCTAAAATGAAATTGTAGAGACAGGTAAGTAGTCAACTGATCTATTGATCAATTATCTTATAGTGAAATAAAATTGTCAGGAATTCAGCCAGATTTTCGACCTAAACATGTGGGTCATCCTCAGGGCTATCGTTTTGAAGTTGGGAAAAGAACCACTCCGTTCTTGATTGTTCTTGTCTCAACTTCCAAATGATGTTAGGGTCAAAACATCAGCTAACCTCATAAAAATATCGCCTGAAATTTCTGACAATTTAATTTCATCCTTAAAATTAAATTGGCTGATTTTTTTTCTTGGTAGATTAATAAGGTTCATAAATAAAAACAGCAAACCAAAATCTATGTATGTAATTTATGGTAAAATTTGTTTATTTTATGAAAAGAAGTTAGTCAGGGGAAGAGAGAAAGGTGCTGTCAAAAGTCACACAAATTTTTGGGAATTATATGTATTGTTTGCCTATGTTTTGATCTACATCTTTATCAGGATTGTGGAGTAATGTTGGAGGAAAATAGATAACTGATCTCAGGCGAGATCAGGGTGACTAATTCTCGAGTCTAGCAAATTTATCTAACAAAATTTATTTTGCGATGGATCTACAGAATGAATCTTAACCTTTGCACGCTGGTTAGAATAGGTTAGGTTGTACCTTATATTATGTTTGTGACTTTTGACCATAATCCCTGACTAATTTTCCCTTCAATTAGAACTACAATCATTAAATTTCCATACTATTTTGTCTACTTTAACTTACAATAGTGTAATTATTTATAAAATGCACAGTTTCAGAGTCAGCCGAAAACACTGAAAAAGTGCAAAAGAATTGTTTTTGTTTTTTTTGTGTTTATCTCTGATGCTACAAGAAATTTTGTTTGAAAAATTCAAATTCAGATTCAGCACCCCTAACAACTCATAGAATTCCAGAAAAACTGACAACTTGAAATGTTTTCATAAGCAATTACCATATTAATAATTTAATGATTATGACATCAGTATCCAAAACGCAACTGAGTATTCTCTTTTATGGACATATACTTTAATTTGTATTAAAATTTCAACCATCAGTTTTTTTTTTTTGTTAAATATATTATTTTTTTATTATTTGTGAAATAAAATCTCAAATTTCACCATTTTAATTAAAATTTTTATATATAAAGCAAAGGCTTTCAACTAAGTAACTAAAGTTGTTTGTTAACTAAAATTTAAAATTTTAGAGATGTGCACGTGGTCAACTGATCAATTATGAATACTGTCCAGTTTCCATATGTGGCAACTCCCGTGTATCCCAAAGGCAAGGAAAGAAAGGAATAAATAAATTAAATAAAAAGTCCAAATGTTCTTTTTAAATTATTACCACTCTTTGAATTAAATTCTTTACTCAATTTTAAAAATATGTTTTTTTTTTAAATCCTGCTTATATTAACTGGAAAAAATGGATCCAGATTAGCAGAACTGTACAATGAAAATTAATGTACAAATATCACTGCTATACTTATTTAAATTTTGGACAAAATAAAATCATAATGAAGCATGAAAAATAATCAGGATAAGCAGTCAATAATTGTGTTTATTAAGTTGGTGATGTTTCGACCCAAATATATAGGTCATCATCAGGGCTAAAAATACAAAATAACATCAGAAAAATTATATAGATAAAAGTTTATAAATAAGAAAAAGCAGGGCGACGCATTATCGGCGACACTGTTCAACTTGGCCTTCCATTCGGCAGTTAAAGATGCAATTAAAGCTTGAACATTAACCAATAAAACCTGGCAAATTTGTGGGTATGCAGATGATTTGGTTATTATGGCCAGCACCCAGTACTAAAGGAAGCCTTTGAAATTATTATAAAAAGAGGTAACAGGATTGGGGTCACCCTGAATCAAGAAAAAACAAAGTATATGCTATTAAAACCAGCAAATAACCAAAGAAACAACAAAATCAAAGATTTTTTTCTAAGAAGGAAGACTGATCAAGCCGATTGGTGCCTGCAGACTATCAAAAACTGAGTTATTGAGAGACGAATTATAAGGGGGATATATGGGGCTGTACAGATTGATGGAAAGTGGAGGATCAAGAGCAATACAAAACTGCAGCCATTCTGAATAATCAAGATATAGTTAATTATATAAAAGCAGATAGGCTGTGATAGGTAGGTCATGTTTCCAGAATGAACGAAGAGAGGATTCAGAAGAAGATGCTAGACATGGCAATCATTGAAAAAAAGAGGCAAACCGAGGTGCCGCTGGAAGGATGAGATGGCAAGAGATGCTGTAAAGTTAGGTGTCGTGAATTCGAGGAGTGCAGCCAAGGACGGTGACGGATGGAAGGATATAATCTGGAAAGCCAAGTTTCACAAAGACCTCCAGAGCTAGGGAGTAAGTAAGTAAATGAGAAAAGAAAAAAAAAATAGATGGGCCGTAAACATGAGATAATGATAATATAACATGACAATAATACAAACATAACAATCACTTAGAAAATGTTTGTGTTATAAAAAATAAATATAAAAATTAACTATATAAAGGTATGAGCTGCTAAATTTCTTTCTCTTGTTTTGTTTTTTAAAACTTTATTTATTTAAATGAAAATAACTATTAAAATTATTTGTTTCAGAATTTACTTTATCAAAATGGTGAGGGTGGAAAAAAATATTGCGAGTCTAGAAGAAAATGTTCACACACACTAACTCAATTCACAAATTTTTAATCGTATAAATTAATTTGGAGGGAACACAGAGTGCAAAAATGGTAAGTTCCAAAAGCTACAACTCAAACTTCATATCAATATAAATACAAAGCCCCTTTGATATAAAGGGATGGACTCCCTTGAAAAATAAATAAATATGTTTACCAAAAATTTCCAGCGCTCCCATAACTATGTTCTAGGGATTCTAAAAAGGGTATACAATGCGAATAATTAAATGTAGATTAACCATTTCTGATTACTAAGATTTTACTGTATATGGTTCACATTTATTTAGAGACTGTGATGGTCGGGCATGTTTAAGCATTAACTTTAATATTCTCGAGTGACGAAGGTTCAGATCCTGCCAGGCAGGTTGAAACGAAACTGATTTTGAAGGAAATGATACTCGGCCTTTCCACTCTAGACAGAATAGATTTGGTTGTATACCTCTAGAACAATCCCCTCTTCCTCCCCTGCCCCCATATACCAGAAATGGCAAGATAGGTACAGGAATTTTTCTGAGGGAAAGCTATTTACTTAATTTATTCTTACTCATTATATACTCAATTTTTGTACTTTGTTTCATAAAACAAAAAATATTTACTGCCATGTTCACATTATCATTATCTCATGTTTACATTTCATCTTTTTTTTTTCTTTCTTGTTTACTTACTTTTATCTATGTCATTTTTTTGTTGTTATTTTGTATTGTTTTTAATTTTTAGTGATGATGACCGACCCACATGCTTGGGTCAAAATGATGACAAACTTAATTAACATGATTATGACTGCATATCCTGATTATTTTTCATCCTTACACTTTGGACTGTCAACTATAAATCTACCTTTAAAAAAGTTCATTTCTGATTAATAATAATAAAAATTATAATTCTTCATGAGACATTTAAAGGAATAGTGAAAAAAAAAAAAATTTACCTGTGAGCCCTCTGCCACAAAGTAGTTGATGGTATACTATATATAGCTGAGGCCCTACTTAAAGACATAGACCCCGACCTAAGGGCTTCAAGAGCAGCTTCCATGTCTTCTTGCCTCCAAGATTTACCACCACTGCCTATAGTGTTGTTCGTAGAGCCTTTGGTGATACTGCCTGCATCACTTCCTTCTATAACCAAACAAAGTTTCAGAAGAATTCATAACTGACTAATAGGTTATTAAAATTAACTACAAACTTTGTAATCATCAAGTAAACTAAATCAATAAAGAGTAAATAGAATATACAAAAAATAAATCGAAATAGAAATATCAACTTCCATTCAATATTCACACGTTCACATTTATACCAGACGCATTGTTAAAATTAGAAGATATATTATTATTATTATTAGTGATGATTTGAGTGATATATTGAAATCAGGGAAAGAAAATATAAGGAAAACTATATTATATTTATAAGGAATGTGTAATCATTTACAAATAATTGAACTCATAAGAAAACACTAGACTAATTCCATAAATGAGCTTATTTTCATCAACAAAGCAAAATCTGTTTTAGTAAGAGAGGTTGGTTGGGAACAGAAAAAAATATTATATTTTCTTTGAGCCAGCGTTTTGACTTTCATCAGGGCTAAGCAACGACAATATAACAATGTTATGATAATAATAATGAAAAAGAAATCACAGAAAGAAGATAAAAAGATATTCTCCAATATTACAAAATCTGTTTTCATTAATGAATTCTGCAATATAAATTAGGCATAGATGATAATTGGCTGTGTAATATAATTAAATAATTTTAGTAAGGAATAGATTTTCAAATACTTTATATATGTGTATATATCTTTAAGTTACTATAATTATCTTATAGTAACCTACAACTTTTTAATCCAAAAAATATTCTTCTTCTTCTTCCTCTTATGCCATTAGTTGGCGCCGAGCAGCCTCAATCCAGCGTAACCACTCTTCCTGGTCCCTGCTTAGCCGCTTCATCTCATTGAGGGTTTTGCCTCTTTTACATCCAATTCTTTGAATATACTCCTGGTATGTGATTCTGGGGCGTCTGCATGGTCTCCTTCCTGTGGGTCGAGCCTCTAATATCCTTATAGGATTGAAGTTCTCATTCATGCGGCAGAAACTCTCGGTGGAACCTGTCCACTAGGGGGCGCATCCCCCGGGTGGCGGATGAGGGATCCCTCCTAGGAGGGGTGGTCTGAATATACTGAATAAAGACCCATGGACCAACAGGTACCCAGTACTGGGGGGTATAGCCCGGCCACCCTTCCTCCTGAGGGGATATAAATATTCAGGAGGCCAGTTGTCCCGAGGATACGGGACCTCCAGCACTGGGTTAATCTCCCGTCTGGAGAATCAACGATTCAAAGCAATTTAGCTAGCCTCGGATGCGGACTGTCTTCAAGGAAACGACCTGGGGTGCTAAGAGATATACGAATTGGAATGTGGAACCAAAAAATATTAATTAATTTAAATTACAATTAATTAATAAAAACATTTTCAGGAATGGGACATTTTCATTAAATTAATTTAAAGAGAAACTTTGTCTATTTAATGAGGTACTAAAAACTCATGAACACTTTAGTCTTGAATCGTAAGATAATTTCATCACAAAATCAAGAAAAATTCGGACTACAATACTATCTGACTATTTGGCCTATATAAACTCATTATGTTTACATGTTGGGGATGGAGGTCATGCCAAATGGCTCAATATTTTTTAAGCCAGCTTTCTTCTCAGTTTTGTAATCAAATTATATTACGATTCAAGTGGAACACAAATGGATGGTGCTCATGAGTTTTTAATTCCTCATAAAATAGGCAAAGTTTAGTGATCTCCAGATTAAAAATTTGACTAATCCCATTTCCACAAATTTTCATAAATATAAAAGTTGAATGTTACAATAAGACAGGGGTCTCCAAACTTTTTGAGCCACAGGTCACATTGACACTTCCATAAAGGTCTACAGGCCACATCGAGACCTTCACTAAGACCTGCAGGCTGTGGATTGTGATGAATCAAGATTGTTTTATAAACAACAAGAAAAAATCGTTTTATAAACACGATGGCTACTGAACAGTTAAAGTCAAATTCTCTGATTTTTCCCTGATTAATGATAGTTTTCCTTGACCAATATGTCTGGGGACACGAATATTAAAAATGTATAATTTATAACAACATTTATTTATTATAAATGAAAGATATATTTTCTCTATTATAAAACAAAGTGAACTACGGGGGATTCTAATATTAATATAGTTTATCATAAGTAATTTAGATTCTTTAATACTGTGAACAGTGAGTGTGAATGTGCTCTCTGAACACTATTATAAATGACCTTAATTGTGACAGATTGTAATATCTCTCAATAAATATGTTTAATTAAAAAAAATACTGTGAACGAGGTAATAATTATCCATATGACACCAACTCTGACATTTCTAGTTAATAAATGTTTTTTTTAAAGAGCACCACAGGTCGAAAGAATAAATGCATACCAACGCTAATAAATTGTACCAACCATAGCCCTATGAATTAACTAAAAATATAATGCAAAATAAAATTTAAATAATATATAGTTATCTATCGTTTGCCAATATTAACTGTCACTCCCCACTCTTTTTATATTTATAATTCTGTTTAGTAATGAAATACTGGTAGTGGTATTTGGTGGGAGAATTAGTCCGGCAACTGGGCCCTATTATGGTCCTTTATACCAATCCTTGATGGCTAACTTGAGGTTGCCACCACGTACTTAGCTGAATGGGAATGTCAAAATCCGTTTCCCGGGGTCACTGAGAAATGAAAATTAACTGACTCAGGTGGGAATCAAACCCACAAGTTAAGAACCAGGCACTCTGGGAGCCATGCCCCAACATGCCTCGACCATCCCGTCTTCAGTAATGTAATAAGAATATGGAAGAGTCCAACCTGGTTCAATAAAAAAACTTAAGTATTTCAACAATTTGAAAAAAATGGCAAATCTATTCAAGGCAGCATGCTGAATGTGGTGAATCATTTAAATCACAAAAAAACGACGATCTACCAAAAACAAAATCGGTTGTTCGCAATATTTCGCTATGAGGGTTAAGGCAAATTTTACTTGAAAAGACTAACAAATATTTAAAAACGATTCGCGATTCATTTGATGAACCTCAAACTAATATTTTATGAGGATGGATACAAAGATTCTGCTCCCGACACAATACTTTTATTTAAAAAATCAACTGTGAAGCTAACAATGTTCTCTTTCAGTTAACCAACCAATGGAATTAAGTTTAGGCGACAGTTGGTGATAATTATCCTGATACTGATATATTCAACGCGGTGAAACGAGATTTTTTTAGTATTTGTGGAATTGGATCTACATTTTAAGATAAAAAAATGTTTTAATGGACACTTATCTATAGACAGGATTATGTTGAGAAGTTTATAAAAAAAAAAAATATATATATATATATATATATATATATATATATACACCCACAGATGTATACATTACAAATAGTAAATATTATTGGTATGTTTTTCTTTTCAAATTATCTCTGTTTTAAGGCACTTTTGCTTAAATGTTAATCATTACCCTTGCTTTATTTCAATATAATCAGTGCCGTTTATTGACAGTCAAAGGTGGATGAGTATAGCAACTGTGGACGTTTATAAGGATTAAATTTACCCCTCCAAGCTCAGTAAAAACGATATCCACTGTATATTTACTTCTAATTTGAAAAAAATATTTACCCCTGTTTTTTCCAAGTCGGTCACCACTCTGATAAATAACACCTCAGTTGTGAGGTAAGTTGCGAGCTTTCTTGAAATAAGCTTTTCAAGAAAATTAATATATGCAATAAATGTTGAAGAAGTAAGCTCGTGTTTGAGTAATTTATAGCTAAATTTCACATTTTTAAATAGTTTTTAAAATTTTACAATTACCATTACCAAATATCAAAGAAACTTTCGTGGACTAAACTGATGTCGCTGTCGGGCGTGGGATAGGACTGATAGGCTCAATGCGGCCCTTGTTTGGATATCTCTGTGATAAAACGAAGCCATTCACGTAGTTTTAGACAGATAATAATAATTTGATAAAAAGGGGTCTATTATGCCGACTATATGTTTATATTTGAATAATCTTTGAAATTTTATTTAAATTCTTTTACTAGTGTAAAAAGAAAATACATCTTACAAAAATGATAAACTACAAACTAAACAAAATGACAAAGGTTTTGATTCATATCCTAGACCTCAATAATGCTTTTAAATTTAATCTAAATTGAACCATCACATCACATTGCATCGACCATTAGATCTCATTTTTTGCTAATGGATGTCCTGGATATTGGGGTACTTGAGACGTATGTGATGTGATGAAAATTATAAGAGGGAAAATTGTTGGGGAAAGGAAGCATTGTTATGTTAATTGAGGCATAAACCAAGAAATATTTACCAATTTGCAGTATGATCATACTGCAATTATTGATATCAAAGCTAAATTAAGGTAGAATTTTGTTGGTACTGCCAACCTTAGCAGGTAGTAGTTGAATAAAATTATTTGATGAAATAGAATGGAACATATGATATCTTTAAAGCTCTTGGCAGTATGGCAGTTTCAGATTACGTTATCATATAGAAGATGTTTTATTTTAACTGTCACTTTTCAATGTTCTATTTCCTTTTTTTGTTATACCAAGTCAGACAAGATTAAATGAAAAAATGTTTAAACTTTAAACAAAACTAAACCAAGTCATTTTTGTAGTATTTAAATAACAAGATTATTTATAAAAATTTAGATCTAATTCCAACAAATTTCTTTAAGGAATCAAATATACCTAAATCCAATAACCCTTTAAGAGATTAATAATGGAAAAAATTTAATTTCAAATAAATACTCAAATCCAAACAGTAAAATAGATTTGTCTTTTTAATTGTAAGTGCTGATTGATTAACTAATCACCAAATGATAAAACATTATCTGTTGTGATTTCACTATAAATAAACCATATTTATTACTAAAATGTTTATAAGAATAATGAGCAATAAATTTAAAATCAGAGATACACCTCAAGTTCTTAAGACAACATTTCATCATATTCTTTCTATCACAAGGTTGATATTTACTATTCCAAATATAAAAAGAAACCATCAATATATAGAAGGGGGTCATGTAGTTTATAGGTACGTAATGGTTAACATTTTATAGTGCAGACATAATCCAGTCTAATTATTCAACATGAAATACCAGGTAAAATGGCATGTATTAATTAAAAAAGATCAAAACTCTACCATTGTATGTATTTCTGCTCTAACGATACAAATGAAAATAATTAAATTTTCATTTTAAAATATCCTAAACTAGGATAAGGCAACTAAGGCACTACCATGGCATTACCATCCACCATGGTGAGCAGTACCAGCAAAATTTTATTAACTTTAAAACATGATCTTCTCAGCAGGATGCAGTATTGGCAAGCAAGACTCATTTAATGTACCATAAATATCACCACTAGATATATTTAACTTTAACTACATATATTTATATTTTACCGCATGCATATAATTAAATTATATAGGTTACATCAAATGATCCATGGATGCCTGTGCGGTATCCTGTTGAGAAGATCTTGATGTCATAAGATGCCAACTACAACAATTAAATTTTACAAAGCAATGAGTTCATTTTTGCAATAAAATTTAGGAATGTATTTCTAATAATAAAACAACAAATTTGATCCATAAGTCTTACTTTATTTTTTCTTTCACCAAAGTTTCAACTCTTTATAACATTTTTATGGGGGGAAAAAACCTTATTTTAAAATTAAAAACCTCTCCTCATAAGATTATGAATTGATTAATTTTAAATCATTTTCACTAATACATTAATTTACTTAAACAGATAAATAAATGATAAATGCTTATTCATCAACAAATAATATATACCATTGTTTTGAATTCATATTCAACTTTTTCTGAGTCCAATTCAATTTTCTATTAATTTTAAGTTTTCGATATAAGGGTTAACAAACTCTTATATTGAAAAAGTATGATAAATTAAAATAAATAGAAAATTGAATTGGAGTCAGAAAAATTTGATTATCACTTAAAAAAAAATTGAATTTGTCTAGGAAATAGTTGATTTGACTAGGAGAAAGTTTAATATTACTTGGAAAGGCTATAATTGCTTGAAAAATAGGGGAGAAAGGAATTTTTATTGCAGAAAGAAAACATCACTTTGGACTAATAATAGTAAGGTAATAATTCTATCTTACTACTCCAAGATGAAAATAAGTTTAAAATTAAATTAAAATCTCCTCCTCCCCTACTGATAGATATAGAAAAAAATGTGTATAGTAAAAAAATATAGAATTAAAATAAGCCTAGCCTATTAAAATTAAATTGAAATCCTCCCCTCCCAATTTATAGATACGGAGAAAATTTATATAATAATAAAAACATAATTAAAATAAGGCTATTTCAATTAAATTTAAATACCTACTGATAGTAGTATAATATGTATGGAAAAATACAAATAATAAAATGAAAGGATACAGAGAAAATTTTGATTGTGAAAATTCACAGCATCATAATTATAGTTATTTGTCGCTAATAATCTGTTTATCAGATCGGAGAGTGATTGTCAGACCAAAATTCTACAAATTATATTAATTTAAATATTTCAATTATCGACTATGATTATTATTACTGACCATTCTTAACAGTAATAAATTTAAAATATATCAGGACCTTGGATAAGTTCTCTGTTTCTTATTTTTTTAAATTAGTGCTTCATTTGAAGTAAGTACTAACAACCATCTCACTCAAAGTATTTCCAATAACTAGACTCTATGTCCTCCCTCCCATCTTTCTAGCAACATCTGAATTAAACGTCAGAAAAACAACTCATCTTTTAAGGCTATCCTAGAATCTACCCATTTTTTTTTCTCAATCTTCATAAGAATTTAAATGCTGCTCAGTCAAACCATGTGCCACCGAATGAAATAAGTGAATACGGGGAAACAATGGAATTCAGCTTTGCAGAAGATGTTGATGA
Organism: Nezara viridula; assembly: GCA_928085145.1. Lineage (NCBI taxonomy): Eukaryota > Metazoa > Arthropoda > Insecta > Hemiptera > Pentatomidae > Nezara > Nezara viridula. The sequence goes on along the minus strand of OV725080.1, from coordinate 103,303,432 downwards.
ATGATGGCCCGGGTTACCTCACAATTTTTTAAGCTTAGGATATTTGTACTGTAGAGATTTTTCATCATCAGACATAATATGATGCAAAAAAATAAAGCATTTGCTTACAATTTCTAATCATATGGAACCCAATGACCTTGCTTCTGGAAATGCTATCATTCTTACAAATGCTTTTAAACACTTCAAAACCATTGTGTTGTAAGTCATATAATAGCAATGATTTTCCAAGTTCAGTCTGCGTACAATATGGGTCTTCATTAAGTAATTTCTCTAATTCTTTGTCTTCAAGCTTTTTTAGTGTGCCAGATTGTTGTTTGACTCCAAAATTAAAATCATTACACTTGAAATACCAAAACCTGTATCTGCATGTTTTTAAAAGAGCATGCTTACTGTAAGTCTCAATAAGAATTCTGTGTGCTTCAGCTGCAGATTTCTTTTCAATAAAATTCCCAGCAAATACGAAAAACAACATTTTAGATCAACAAAAAAAAAGGAAATAGTGTGGTGGACTAACATATACTGAAGTCCAAGCTTACTGACAGTTCTTGGAATATTGTGTAACCGTCTGAAATGAAACACATAAAGACCTGCTGCTACTACCATCTGTTAGGAAACTCTTGGTTTTATTTCTAAGAAGTAGTGAAACTTTCAGCAAATTAATGACAGTCATTTCGCTAATTTGGTTCACGCCATATACACGAATCTGGTGTTAATCTTAATCACTTGAAGAACCAATCAGACCAGGGGTCCCCAAAAGTTTTGGTCTGAGAACTTCGGTAAAAGTTCCGCAAGCCGCATTGAAACCTCCACCCATGTCCCGTGGGCCATTGCTCATGATGAAAAAAAAAATTTTGTTCTATAAATCACAATTCAGCTCTGAAATGAGCTTTCTAAGAGAGGAAAAAATATGAAATAAATGTTGCAGTGACCTCATGTGTGAGTAATTTGCTAGATTTCATATTTTTAAATTTTACCATGTGATGAAAAAAACTTTCGCAGACCGGATTGAAAGTTATTGCGGGCTGGATCCGACCTGGGGGCTGTTATTTGGAGACCCCTGAATTAGACTGATTTAATCTAACATGATATTTAGATGTATAATTGAGTAAAATTTCACCCCTAAAATGCTCGGCAATTTACTAGCTAACAACAGTTAATGGATCAACCAACTCCCTCTACATTTTTTTTATTTTTATTATTTTTTTTTTTTGTGCTTCCCTACTTCGCCGTTTAGGCTATACGGGATTTCCCTGGGCCGGATGGTGAGGGCGGGGAATTTAAAATCCTCTCTGGCACCGGGACGCAAACTCGTACTTATTTTTGTCTCTCAAAACTTCATATATCTGGTTGCCGGGCAACTCCCGATGCTGTGCACATGCTTTAGCCCATTCGGCCACCCCGCCCCCTAACTCCCTCTACTTTGAGGCAAATCCAGGTATTTTTGAGTGCTCTAGGTGATCTTGAAACCAACTGTCATTTTGGAGTAGCAAAATTGAAACTAGTAACCTTAAATAATATAAAAGAAATATTTTTACCAGACTGCGAGGAAGGGATGAGGCCAAGCAATTCAGGTGTTATCATCATGGTATGCATGCCCTCTTCTCCAACTGTTTGAACTCCCTGAAATATCACAAGTTAGCCTTAATATTTGATAATAAAATATAAAAATAACCATTGTTTAGAAAGTTTTGTTATTACTTTATCCTATTACCATTAGATACCACCACTTCTTTAATTCTTCTTCCATTAATCTAACACCTTGTTGCAGGAAGGAATAACACTCTATAGTCTGGTCCATGAATGATTATAGAAGGAAATGGCGACAACACATTGATTTTGGGACATTGTTTGGACTAGTAAGGAGGTAAACATACTAAAAGTCCCCACTCCTAGGTGGTGAGCCAGATGTGGGAGGGCCTCTAGTAGGTCACTTTTTTCAGGTTTTTACTTATATCAAGAAAACTATCCATCGCATCGACAAAGACATTCTAAACAAATTTAAAGCTGTTAAAATTTTCAATATGATTGATTATATACCTTTTTTCACTTAGTTTCCGAGATAGCCGTCCTCAGATATCGCTAATGTGGAAAAAAAAATGTTTACCTCATGTTTTTTACTGTATTTAACGAGCTAACTTTTGATTGCTTCATTTTACAATTAAGTCATGGGGAAAAAAGTTTTTAATAATTAAATTTTCTTGAAGAATATATATTATTTTACTAGTTTATCTTCAAACGGTTCAAAAGTTTGATCAGCTATAAGTTTATATTTCGATTCCACGAATTTGCATAAAAAAATAATTTTTATAATAAACTGTTATTGTATGTATGTATATGTATCTATTTATATACATAGACATTTAGATATAAAGAGAGTTAGAGCAATATAACAATAAGGAATATTATAAAAATTATTTTATTCTGCAAATTCTCAGAATCGACATATAAAGTTATATCTGATCTAACTTTTGAACCATTGGAGATAAACTTGTAAAATAGCATATATTCTTCAAGAAAATTTAATTATTAAAAACTTTCATCCCCATGACTTAATCGTAAAATGAAGCAATCAAAAGTTAGCTAGTTAAATACAGTAAAAAAACATGAGGTAAACAAATTTTTTTTCCACATAAATGGTAGCTGAGGATGTATATCTCGGAAACTAAGCGAGATAGCGAAAAAAGGTATATAATCAATCATATTGCAAATTTTAACAGCTTTAATTTTGTACCGTTCGAGTTTGTTAATGTGTTGTATATTCTACATGATATAAGTGAAAACTCAAAAAACAGCATTAAACATGAGGCAGAATTTTGTTTTTCAAAATTAGCCGTAGTTGACGACGGACATCTCGGAAACTGAGCGAGATTGAGAAAAAAGTTATATATATAATCAATCATATTGCAAATTTTATGAGCTTTAATTTAGTATAGAATGTCTTTGTCGATGCAATAGATAGTTTTCCTGATATAATTGAAAAACCGAAAAAAGTGAACTACTAGGCGTCTTCCCACATCTAGCTCACCACCTAGGAGCGGGGACTTTTAGTATGTTTACCTCCTTACTAAGCCAAGCAATGTCCCAAAGTCAAAATTGTAAGGCCGCCATTTCCTTCTATACTCTCTTTTCAAGCATTCATTGACTGGACTAATATAGAATAATAAAAGTTGTTTATTATCATGAACAGACAATGTTGAATTTCAATGAAAAATGAAACTATACAATTAAAAATAAATGTAAAACAATAACATTTTATAAAGTTTAATTGTTGTTATAATTTTAAAAATTTTAAAATAAACAAAATATCTTTAACAAAAATTCAAATCAATATTATATGACCTATATAATATTCACAATATTGACAAACAATCTTTACAAAAACAAACAAATGAATCCAATATTTACAAATAACATAAAATATTTAAAAAATAAACAAGATATGATTTATTAAACATTAGGATACAGTGATTTCACAAACCATTTTTAAGTTATACATCTTCAATAATTATCACAAAATATATTTGGTTGGGGTTTATATATCATTTTTCATAAAGTTTGTTCTCAGAAACTACAGAATGGTGGTGGGGGTGGTGGTAGCTAGTAACATCAGAATAATCTAGTGTGACCTTAATTGGCATCAATTTAAACGAATAGAACCACAATATCTTAATGATAGTATTTCAAGTAAATCAATATTAATATTTCATCATATCATGTATAACTACTAATCATTATCATAATTTATGATACTACAAATCTTCAAGAATCAAAGCTTCTAAAAGTAAGGTCTAATTATTGCTGATACCTCATGAATCTATCAGAGCCAAGATCTTCCCACTTTTCTCGTACCAAAAACCCTTTTATCAAGAATTCCTCTGGTCTGAGATCATTTAAACTATATACTCTACCAATCGATGAGGGCCTACTTTTATTGTCTTTACATCTATAGGGCTTTCCTTGTTTCTAATATGTTTTTTTAGTCAAAAATAACATTTAATTGCAATAATGATTCTCTAAGAATCTTAGTTTACACCTCATTATTTCAGTTTAAGAAATAAATTTAAGAATAACTTACCAAAATAAACAAACTATCCTTATCAAAAGAGTAACTTCTGGTCATAACTACCAATACTAGATTGCTTATTTATAATGGATTGATAATATACTTAAACTAACTTACACGATCAGGCATATGTTCCATATCCATGTGCTCTGTCTGATCAATAGCCCTAAGTGTTTCAAATTTAACTTTCACATTATCATCCTCTTCAACTTCCACTCCAGCTGCAAGATCACTAGCATCAACTGGAAATAAAAATTATTGGTATTCTAAAAAGAAAATAACTGCTTCTCTCTTAAATACTATTAACAAATTAATTCAAGTATATTGAACTAACTTTTCAAATGTAAGTTCAAGACAAGTCAAAAGTAGTGGAGTCCCATAGAAATCTGAAAATATAAATTGGAATTGGGGGAAAGCTACTTTCAACAGAGCATAATAGATCATAAGTAAATATAAAGATCTAAACAATAAAATTTAAATTTTTGAAACAAAAAAAGTTATAATGTTCCATTTTAATGGTCTAAAAGGATCATTGTATGTCCATTTTTAATTTGTTCTATGTGAAGCATTGATTTGAAGGTGGTGTTCTTTCCTATTGCATTAACATTGTGCGTTATTTTTGGGCAATTGAATAACTGCACTAATATGAATCTCTCAATAGTATCAAAATAATGTATCAGAAATGTTTCTATACCACTATAATAAACCATTTCTGAGGAGTCAATGATGTTGCAAAAAACTAAAGGGTTACCCCTATATCATTTTTTCACAGATTATGTAGAAAATAACGTGTTTCTTAAAAGTTGTGGGTAAGTAAAATATAACAATTACAATAACAATATGAATGCTCTAAACAGAGAGGTATTGGGTATCTGTATAGGGAGGGGGATTGAGAAAGATCAAGAGCTCCTGACTGTTTCTTAGGTTTTACTTCCTCCTTTAGTTAATAATCAATTTTTTTTTTATTATATTTAACAATTTAAATATTATACATATTTTTATTACTAGTTATAATGTGAAATGTTTATTTTTTTTTTAATCAACAAAATTAAAGGTACTTTAGAGGAAAAAATTAGAAAAATCAGCATGTATATCCTGTCACACTTTTCAATGACCAAAATAAGTGCCTCATATTAAAAACTAATTGATTTTACATTGATATAACGAGTTTTAACAAAATCATTAGTCGTTTAAAAGAAAATTGCAAAAGTGTGTGCCACTTAGTCAACTTTGATGAAAAAGTAGCTGTAACACCCCAGGCTTATACATAGTTTTTTTTTTCACTTTTATTTTTCAATCCACACTTGTTAATTGGCATAAATGGGTTTTATCATTTTCTCTATAAAAATCTTGAAGCTGCAATGTTCGAACCACTTGAAAAAACACTATGCATTAGCTTAAGCAGGATTTAATTTATTTAGAAAACGATTCAGGATCATGGAAATAGGTGAGTAACTTGCTGTTATGCTAATGAGAGAACATGGTGGTAAACTAAGGATGGAAAAGTAAGCAGGGCACTGGATTCAAATAGTAGTTGTTTTTTTAATTTGCTATTGAATTTAATCTATTTAGTTGTATGTGTCTTTAACACAAACATGAATATCATTAAATCTACAAACTTGGGAGATGCTGCTTGGGGAGTGGGAGATGTGGTGTTGAAAAATAACAGTGTAAATTTATTATAGTCAGTATACTTTGATGTCTGACAAAATAATTTATAGAGTTAAAACAATTTAATTCTTTATAGATCGGTAATTTTTCCCCCCTGTTCCCCTTTCCTGGCCATTTATGTTATACAAGAGGAGGAGCAGTTCAACACAACCTTTTCTAACCAGAGGGGGAAGGTCGAGATTCTTTCCATGGGTCTGCAACAAAATAAATTCCAACCAGCTCAGACCAGATTCGAACCATGATACTCGAGAGCAATGAGAGGGTAATGCTTTATCATGCAAGGCGTCAAATGCTGTTGGCCATCTTATCTTTTGAATACCAATCACACAGTACAATTACTAAAGTAAATCTATTACCTCTGCTTATAAAACATGAACTTATTTTCCTTGCCACACCTTTGTTATAACTGCTTGTCCATTCTGGCCAAATGTTGTAAGAAGGTTGGGTAATAGTGAACAAATGGTCCATTATCAATTTCCATATATAGGTACTTATAATTTCATATATAATAATTATGTAACTCCTTTACTAAAACTACAGTTCTTGGCAATTCAATAACATCTTTTTTCATACATATTTGAAAATTAATATCTTGAAAACTAATTAACTTATCAAATTAAAATTTTTCATGGTCACTAAGATTGACAAGAACCATAAGTTTCATTTTAATTGGCTAGATGATTTGAAATGGAATATTTGATTGGGTCGTGAAGTAATACTCTCTTAGTGCAATCATCTCTAGGAATAGAAATAGCGAAATTCGTTCTATTAAATGAGGCATCGACAAATAAAGATGGAGAACTACATTATTTTTTTTTTATATGGCCATTTTTTAAGAGTTTGGTAAAATGTACAGTATTTTAGAAAAAACCTCGTCCACTTTTGACATACACCTTTCACGGCTTTAGTAGAAATCAGTCTTTATGCATTTTCTCATCCTGAAATCTCAATCAATAAAATCAAAAGCAGATAGCTGTACATGTTTTATTATCATGAGAATATAATGTTTTAAATTTTGAATAAAATTCAACAATTCAAGTCAATACTACTGGGATAAAAGTATGAACATTGTAAGGAATGAAAAGAAAACTGATGGGATAATTGATTAAATGTATAGATTTATATTAATTACAAAATATTTTTACAAAACGGACAGCATATATTTTCTTTCTAATCAATTTTCTGCACAGATAAAAAATTTTTATTAAAAAATTGTTAATTTTGTTGTCTTTTGTTATATTTTTACCTTATTGACTCCTGAATAATATTATTTCAAATATTGTACAGATTTTGCCTCTGTTCAGAATTGTGGTTTAAATTATTATTATCATTATTTATTTATCATTTTTTTCAAATTACTTACTCCTCCCAGGTAGGTGGAAGGATATTTAAAGGAAAAGTGTCGCCATTCTCCAAAATTTTTAAACCAAAAAATAAAAAAAAAAGTCTGCCAAGTAAGGTCAGTATAGCTTCCTCACCATTTTCATTGGCTAAAAAATAACTATATTACAAGGGCTGATATTTTTCATATGAGAATAAAATCTCAAGAAGCCATTTTCGGTAATTCAGTAATCCTTCAACATATATGGGCTTGATATGCACGAGTTTTGTTTATCAGGAAGTACTAAAATGCAAAAAAGTTCTGCATTTACGGATTGCATATTTGATAATTCGTAATTAAAAAAAAAAAAAAAATTCAGTGCATATTGAATAAGTATCTCGCTACTGTTAGTGCAAATGATATATATAAAAATTGAGTGTTTTACAAGAGAGCATAAAAACTGATTATTGATCTATGATTTATTAGTTTAATTTTATAATCTCTGCTATTTTTCAAAGTAGTACACTACTTATACTAATTGCAGGCTACATAATATAAAAAATAGAATAAGAATTGATAACTTTTACATACATCCTTTGCAGTAACAGTAGTGATAAATACTTAATAGGTATGTTTTCACTTGTAAAATGGATAGAACAAAAATTCCATAGGAAAAATTCAAGTTTTTGCTTGTTCAGAGTTAACGAGACCAATATTTTTCTTGAGTTAGAACAAAACTAATTAAGCTAGTATATAAAAATATGAGTGAAGTTGACACAATTTTGGTATTCAAGGAGAAAATCGAGACCACGAACTGATTGAACTTGAATGGAAATAAACACAATCAAAAATCAGACTTTTTTTTTACAAATTCAGAGTAAAAATTATTTTGAATTTACTGAAAATTACACGAAATCTATGTAACGGCAATAAGTGTCATGCCAGTAACATTTGGAATTGACTAAACAATACAGTATAAATCAACTTTTTGAATAAAACCTATAATTTTAAAATCCCATAACAATATTGCAATAACCCAACTCCCACTACATATGATCAGTGCCTTCCACATTTCACAGCCATTATATTGTTAAGAAGTATTTATATTAACTTTAATTATTGAATATAATTCAATGAAATTTATACTAAGTAATTTCCATACTATTCTCCAAATTTCTTCCAAGTTGTTTGGGGTCAAATAGAATACGCCGTTTTCAAACTATAGGCATACCAAATAACACATTTCCTGATCTGAAAGCGGAAGTTTTTTTTTAGTATTAGATAGAATTTTATAAAATTGAGGCCTATTTCATTTTACGTTTACCAATCTCTAAATTTCCTCCAAGTTTGAGCCAAATCAAAATTGCGGTTTAAGAGATGATATAGACGTATCAAGGAAAACACGTTTGCGCATATACATGAGAAAGCAATGGACAGAATTCAATCAAATTGACCCTACATTATTTTTTCACAAATATCTATCTTTTATCCAAATTGAACGAGCCGTTTCTGAAATATTGGCATATTCACAAAAATGCGTTTGTGGGTGCATAAGCGGAAGTGCTGGGTAGAATTTAATAAAATTGATATGGAACCATCGAGACACCAACCTGCACAATCCCTGAAAATTTCATGTAAATCGGATAAACGGTAGTAGGTGATATGTCCGTTACATTGATTTGACTACAGACAGACAGACACTGAACCAAATTTGATCCTTGATGTCTGAAATGTAATACGTGAGTGAAAATTTTCAATTCTGAGCACAAAATTTTTTTTAACCTCTTCCACGAATACAATGCTTCCCTATGTAGTGAGGAAACAATAAATTTTAGTTCAATTTTAAACTGTGAAAATTAAGCTAAAATATTTTATTAAAAGAGTTACTAAAATTACAAAAAATGTCAATACCTCTTAGGTTAAGAAATTAAAAATTATGTTTATTAAATTTAACATTTTTTTCCACCTTGGCACCACTATGTCAGAACTTTATTTCTATCAATAGCAAGAATTTAGTATTTCTTTCTTTTAGGAATATGAAGATGACTCTTTTTGTATTTTGGTTAGTAGATGCTACAAATACCAAAATACTGCTTATACTCATTAGCTATTTCTTACTTGACTATTAAAAGTAAAAATAATGTGTCTTAAGTCTTAATTTAAAAGTATTTCAAGGAAAACATTAATTTTCCATCCCCTTTCATGGTCTACGGTGAATATAAAATATATTATTAAATATCACAAATACAAAATCATTAAATCTTCTTTACCTGCAATGTCCCTATGTGTTGTTCCTTGTGGAATATCTACAGCAGAAACAATAGCAACAGATGCTGTTGATTCATTCGGCTCATTTTCATCTTCTGTTACCACCACCTAAACCAATGTAATCTGTAATGATCACAGTTATAAAAAGGCTATTGCATTTTTCACAATCGAATTGAGAAACCTCAAGAACTTTTATAAAGATTAATAACAAACAACTATTATTATATGACAGCAGGGTGAACAATTATACAAATCATCAAATAGTTCAAACAATGTTGTGTAAATCAAAGTGATATCCAATCCATCAGATAATCTCATTACTGTTATTTGCATATGAATATTAGATACCCAATTAAATCAGAATTAAGAAGTTATAAGTTATATAGAAAGGGATGGGATAACTATTTACTAAAAGAGGATATAAATACTTAAATAACAAATCATGGAGTTTGAGGTCTTAGAGGTCTTAAAAAATAAATGCAATATTGATACTCATGTTAGAAAATAAAATATCAAACAACAAATGTGTACATTTAAATCAGGTTTTTCCCTTGATGTTGATATTGGATATTTTTTTTTCTTAATGTCTTCTGAACAAGTTGTTAATACAGACTAAATAAATTGTAGACTTTATTACAACTTATTTTCTGAATAGAATATAACTTAAAAACATTGTTTACTCAATGAACATATTCAATAAAAGAGACAGACATTTGATATCTTTCTACTCAAATTATGAAATTAATTATTCCAATATATACTAAAAGATGAATTTATTAATGATAAGGCATAAATCACTCAAGTTAACCTGAAGAATATCTTGAGTGAAACAGAATTAACATTAAACAAATATATTGTAAAAATAAAAATATGTCGTTCTTTTTTCTGTCAGACTAACTCATGCATAAAACAAGAATAGATCCTCCTTCCTTCCTTCCTTACCAAATGTGGATACAATCCGAAAATTCATTTTTGTGGACATTCTCCTCTTGCTGGTTTCCCAGAGAATGGGTAGTTTTCTTCTTATTTCTGATGGTAGTATCTCCTGCATGTTCTATTCTAATCCATATGAAGTTTCAAAACTTTCTTGTTATGCCAAATTAATAATGTAATTGTTGTATTGTAAATGTGTTTAGTTTTTGTTACATTCAGTACTGGCTTGGCTGCATTGCATAGCAACAGATTGAGGGATCTATTATTATGTAATCAGTTATGCTTACTTAGTGCATACTCTACTATCAGAACTTGTCTGAGTTAGAAGAGAGACAGTGGGCGCTTTTTTAAAAATCAAATTCGCCAAATAACAGTGAGTTGTGGTAGACATGGTCTCGCTAACTTTAAAACCACTTTTGAGAGTTACAGCGACATCAAAAACTTAACAATAGCCTACAATACTTTTGCAACAAGAACTGTATATTGTGCCACTGGTCTATCGGAATAGCATTTCATTTCTTCAATACCTTTTCTTATAATCTCTGACTTCCCAACTTTTCATAACCTATTATTGTAATTGTATCACCTCTAATATAAATTGTCTCTAACTTTTTAATTTTATATTCATTATTTCCTTCACATACATTGCAATTTCAGTAATCCGAACTTTGTTAGTCAGAACACTGCAATCGTCCAAATAAACAAAAGACAATAAGGCTATAAGATGCTGTATCTAGTTTCAATTACTGTAACAGAAATAAGGATCATCTGATATAGACATTTTTACCGATACTGATATTTCATTACAAAGGCTGATATTTATTTATTGGTATAGACTTATTGGCCTTACATTTCTTTCCATCTAGGTTTGTGTGATTTTGCTCCTTAATCATCTAGTCTAGTCAATCAACCATCTAGAGATTGACTGATATTCAAATTTTTGTCAATAACAAAATTTAAAAGACCATAAATTAAAAAAAAAAAAAAAAATTAGTGGGCCATTACAGTTTATTTAGAGGTGACACTCAAAATATGAACACCTGTTGCTCTCCTCTATTTATAACTCTGCTAACACCAGCCCACCAGTATGATAGTTGACATGCGACCTGAAGTGAAGTAATTTTAAGAATGAAGGACTATCCTAGTAAATATTGAAGGGAAACCTTATTATCCATTTTTTTAGTTGATTTACAATAACAATGGTAACAAAGAAAAAGTGAAAAAAGATTATGAATTACTAACTATACAAATGTGAGGGAGAATGAGGCTGGTGACCAGTATAATAATATAAGATTAATTTTCATTTGACATTAGAATTAAGAGAACTTTGGCAGATATAATATGATTAGTAAGACCATATCAAAAATAAAATTTAAAAAAACAGCCATATGAAATAAATTCTCTGCTATTCAAGATGATCCTTGATAAATAATGTTTCAGTCAAAGTACAATATAGATCCAAATGTGCTAGGGCTGAAAGAAGTCAGTGAAGATCAGTTGAATGCCAGTCATAACCAAATAAATAGATAACCAAAGTCATAACTATAAAACATTTTATAGTTTGAGTAAAAAACCTTTATATAAATACCTGTGGTGTAACTTTCTGTGTCAGCTCAGGCAGTGATGATGCCATGACTATAGTTGTATCACCAATAACTTCTTTATTTTCCTGGTCATCGGTTGAAGTTCCTACATCACTATGAGTCCCATTTGGAGTTTGAGCAAGAGTAGCACTATACTGAATTTGGTTTGCAATTAAAGCAGAATCCTGGCAAAAAATACAATCACTATAATTTAACATGGATAAATTATTATTATGTTTTAATTATAAACACATAATATTAATATAATTTAAATACTATATAGTTTAATAACTAATATATTATTATTAATTATAAAAATAAATAATTGTAAGAAAATTTGGCAGTAACTTTTATATATATATATATATATATATTTTCTTTCTTTCTTTCTTCAAATTTTCTTACAATTATATATATATATATATATATATATATATATATATATATATTAAAATAGGCAGAACTATATGATACCCTTGATATCATTGGTAGAAACTTCTAGGTTCTGAAACATTCTAGAATGAATCTTTATTTATTTATTGCCCCTTCCCTTCCTTGTCCTTCAATAATATGGGATTCAATTTTATTGTATACAACAATAAAATTTAGGTATTTTTCTATACTATTCCTCTTTGATTTCCACCCTGGAATCACCTTCGATTGAGATTGTGGAAGTACCTGTCTTACTCCCATATTAAAATGGACGGCGCCTATTAGCTCCTTCCACCCATAAAAGAATGAATCATGGTATGGATAGTAACCTCCAGCGACAATTAGATGTAAATCTCTTTCGTTGATACTATAGATACCTGTGCTCCTCATTAGCTTGGCCCTCAGTGCCTCTAAAGCAATTCAGTTGATGATCACATGCTCAGCAGTTTATGGGACACCAGAACTGGAGCATAGGGGCTCAAAATCTTCTTCAAGACTGTGTAAATTGGCACAAAAACCCCTATGTCCAAAGAGAGATTGAAAGACCCAATAGTTTGATTTGATCCATACCATCTTTCTGCTAATCGGGACTGAACGTTAGGGAAATACTTCCTTAGGGTAGCCCTCCCCCTTAGTGGTAGTGACTCAACGCCTGTTCCATTCTTCGGCGGTAGCTTCTCTCAATGTTGATTTTCATCTATGAGGGGTGGCCTGAAAAGTTTCCACCTTAACAAAAGTACAAGAAATTTTTTTAAAATTTTTCAACATAGTCTCCTTGTAACTCTACACACTTCTCCTAGTGATGCTCCCATCTCTGTAATCCATCCAAAAAGTACTCGGCGGGTTTCTCTGCAAAATTGTGCATGAAGGTGATTGCCTCTTCATTTGATGAACAAACCGAAGTCGCTTGGGGCTAGATCTGGTTAGAAAGGTGGATAGTCAAGCAGTTCAAACCGTAATTCGTGGATTTTCACCATGGGAACTGCAGAGGTGTGAGACAGTGCATTGTCTTGGTGAAACAGGATTTTCTTTTTCTGCAAAAGTGGCTGTTTTTCTGCAAGTTCTGCCTTCAGCTTGTCAAGTAATGATGCGTAGTATGCTCCTGTAATGGGTTTTTCTTTTTTCTGTTCTCTCTTTGCAGTACACTATTTGGACTGTATTTTTGTTTCAGGTGTATAATGGTGTACACAAATTTCATCTACAGTCGGATTTATTGTGACTAAACTGCCCCAAAATTTTTGGTCGAACGTGACCAAACACGGCACCCATTGTTCGGACAGCTTTCTCATACCTAATTGTTGATTCAATACGTAACAAACACGTTCTTTTGACATGTTAATGACCTCTGCTATCTCTCTCACTTTAATTCGGCGGTTGCCTAGCACCATTTGGTGAACTTTGGAAATGATTTCGTTGGTAGTTACAGTTTTTGGACATCCCGAACATTCATCGTTGCCATGTTTAAATTCAGCTGCCCATAATTTCACTGTGGTAAATGATGGTGCAAAGTCCCCATACACAGAATCCAACTCATCTTTGATTTGTTTAGGTGTATTGCCTTTCAAAAACAAATATTTAATGACAGCTCGATACTCGATTTTGTCCATTTTCACAACAGCAACTCACTCAAATGACTGTTACATAAAAACTGCGCGTCCAAAATGGCTGAAACTTTGGTAGGTAACTATCAACAGATGAACAATTCACTAGCTTTTATTTACGAGTGCTCCCATTTTCATGTTGAGGTTGGAAACTTTTCAGACCACCCTTGTATTAGGCTGTTCCCCAATCCTCATTTTAAGGTGCTCCAGAATCCCTGCTGAACGTTCTCTCTAGTAGGTATATTTGATCACATCTTCTTGCAGTAGGAGATCAAGAAGTATCTCACCTGCTAAGATCTGCATTGCCTCGTGAAACACTGTCTTACATGCTCTGGTGACCTGCAGCAGAACCATTCTCTGACTAGATGCTAACTTGCTCTTCTTTCAGTTGGTGAAGTTCTGATACCATGAGGGGAATGTATACCTTAATGTACCGAGCACCACTCCTTAGAAAATAGCCTTGGCAGCTGGGTATCTAAAATCCCAGAAAGCTCAACTAACACGACTGAGACCATTTAGGGCGACTGTCATTCTGTTTGCCAAGAAGTCCAATAGAGGCGTTTATTAAACTTTCTTCCAAATCTTACCCCAAGGTTACCACCCCACTTGGACTAATCGTTTCTCCCTGGATTTCCAAGAAGATAGGATATTCCCTCTCATTCGTGCCCCTTCATGATTGCTTGGGTTTTAGCAGCAGCCATCCTCATTCTCCTGATCGCACACCATATATCCATCAACTTAGCACATCTTTCTGCCTCCAGTATGAACCCTGCTCTCCTATCGGATGCCACCACAGCAGCTGTCGTCAATATACACTATTGCTGGGAACCGCTGTTCTTCTAACACCTAACACCCCTAGAAGCTCGTGGAAAACAGAGCAGGACCCAGAATCCCTGTGGGCATTGCCTCAGGATGGTTCTCTTAATCTCGTAAAAACAACCACTAATCCTTACATGTCTATCCTATAGGTAGCTTCTCAGAGAGTGGGCGGGGTGGCCGAATGGGCTAAAGCGTATGCATTGCACGGCCGTTGCCCAGCAACCTGATATATGACTGAAATGATCTAAAAATCGTCACGAGTTCGCGTCCCGGTGCCGGGGAGTCATAAATCCCCGCCCACAACCACTGGCACGAGAAAAACCCGTATAGCATTGACGGCGAGGAATGGGAGGACCCCCCTCCCCCCCAAAAAAAGGTAGCTTCTCAGAAGAGCATTTATTTCTAGAGTGAACCTCTATTTCAATTCCATCTTTCGATGCAGTCAAATGTTGCAAGGAACCGACAATGTTGTCTGTGCTCACATGTCATGTGAGTAGATGCTAACGGTTGGCCTGGCCATCCCACAAATTTGAGTGGCCACTAAATTGTTAAAATACTCAGTTTTAATATAAGTCAATTATATCTCTCGAATAGGAAATCACCATATCTTCTCAATATTCTTCGTTGTTGATAGGTGGACAAGAGTCCTATATTGTATATACCAGACCCTAAACAAGAATAATTCAGTAGAATAGACACCCATACTGATGAAATATTTAAAATTACAGATATCTTCATTACAGATTTCCATCCATCAGGAGATAACCTATTTCAAGCAGAATAAGTGACCAACATTAAAGCTGTTGGTACTCAATGGATGCAGAATTTGATTCTCTAAAACTTATATTCTATGAGTTTTCTAAGAGGAAAAACTAAATTATTATAATAAAACTCATTAAAAAAAAAAAAGGAAGATGCTTCAAGGAATATTTTTACCTTCACACAAATTTCAAAAGCCGAATGCCATAAGACCATAGTAGACATATTGAATATTATAGGTCACTGGTCAGGCAAGGCTCAAACATAGCAATGACTGGGTTCCCTGTTAGGTGGATATGACCACATACCAGTGGTTCATTGCTCTTTCGGTGCCTTATCATGCGCCTCCCCCCACTTGGCACGCATCCTCACTCAGAGAGAAATCTTAAGTGTATACGTAGCTTAAGTAAGAGTTTAGATCCTTTAATCATATATTCTTATATTGTAAATATTTCTGTTGAATGACAGTGAAAATCTTTTTAATTCATGGACTTTTAAATACTGGTTAACCAAAAATTGGTACAGAGAACTAGTACAAATAATTTAACAAAATAACTTGTTTCAAGACTTTAGAGGCAGAGTTTTTGACTAACTTATAAGAACTAGAATTGTTGCAAGAAACATATTGATGACATTTCACATAACACGATTAATATTTAAAATTTGCTTAAGTATGCCAAAAACTGAGAGTTTTGCTAGTTCAGGGACATTTTCTTAATTTTTTTTGTTTATTATTTTTTTAAATATATAATAATGTCTCAAAGAATACTAGGCCTTTTTTAATGAAATTTAAACACTTCCCATGTAATAAGGCATTGAAGGAAATGGCTTATCAAACCTAATAGGTAGATAAAACATTTTTTTTTTAATTATGCACAATCAATAATATCCTATTTCTAATAAAAAAAAAAGTTTCCTTTATTTCTAGTAGAAAAAAGCTTCCTTTATTTCTAATAAAAAAAAAATCCTTTAACTTAAGACTAAATCATTTTTAATCATTACCTCAGTTGGCAAAATGCTGGCCTTTTGACGTGCTAACCTCTGTCGGTATTGAAGCCTTCTTCTCGCCAATCTTCTCTGTCTAATAGACAATGTCCTACGATGGGGTAGAGGTGTGACCTCGGCTCCTTCTTTCCCTTCAGGAACTTCACACAAGCCTTTTATTTTGAGCTGATCGGCTGTTTTCAAAACAGACTGCAACATAATTTAAAATATCATGATTAAAATGTACCATACGAATCAAAACCAAAAATAGCTGAGATAAAATTAAAGTAATATTTTCATGATTAAATTCAGCTAACTACTGATTAAATTATACAGTAAGTGCCCATAAGGAGAGTAAGTTTTTAATGGCGAGAAGTAGGATAGACTAATCAAAAGTCATCAATCGGATGCATTTTTATAACATAAAAACCTTAATCGGTGACCTGGCAACATATACCAAATATACAAAGTTTTCAGAAAGGATGAAAAAATTATTTCAGTACTTTAGAAACATTTTTTCATCTTTCTTCTTATGTTCATTGCATTACAAAGCATACCGTTTGTTACACAAACAAGAACCATCCAAAGATCTACCATAGTTCTCTGCACAGGAGTAGAATGGTTAAATGGTCAGCCTCTGTAGAGAGGAAGTGAAGGTGTGGGTAAGATCCACTCCCAGATTTTTCATTATTTCTTTATTATAGTTTTCAGTATCAGAATAAAACAAAGAAAAATAAAAAGTATAGATAAATAAAAATAATAGTATAGATGTAAAATAAACTTTTGGAAAGTCACAGATTTTAGAAAAATAATAGCTAAATTATATAGTCATAGGTAGGGTAAGAGAGTGATGATAAGCTGATATATTTGACAGATTAGACATATAGGAAAAATAAATAGTAATTGATTATTTAAAATGATTATATTAGAATATCTAGAATTTTTATTTCCACTTATTATAGTGGAGACTTAGTTATGTGTACTGTTCGAGTCCTTTATTCCTCATAAGTTGCTAATTTAGTAGGCTTTGTTGGGATTGATTTTTTTGTGTTTCTAATAACCTTGATATAAAATGAAAAAAAGGAGGTTTACTTGTTTTTTAAACACAAACAAACACTAACTCTCAGTAAACATTGAAAACCAATAACATAGAAAATAATAAAAAATAATTGCAAATTATTCAAAGAACAGAAACTATGCGAATATCTGATGTTGAGTTTTGAAACAATACTAGCTCATGTGGTGCTTTCCACAAGCTCCTATGATTGTGAGAACTAAACTTATTTAAGCAAAACTTTAATGCGGTTTGGACAAAATTATTATTACATCACGATTCATAGCTCCAAATAATTTCTGAACTTCAGTTTAATATTATGTTGACTTTAAGAATTCTTTTTTTATTCCCCCTTATCTTTTATTAGTTTTAATGCATTTTTGACTCATTCATGTTAATATAAGCTATGTCTTTTGTGTTTAGTTTTTTTTAAAATTTACTTTTATTGTTTTTTCCAACCCCCAAAGAATAGAAAAATGAATGAAAATGAACAATTAATTCTTAATCAAAACTGAATGTTTTGAAACAAAAAACATATCTAAAACAAAAATGAAAAGAAATATATAAAGATTATAAATTTGTCTTTTGACATGAATTTGTCGCTCGATTAACTGGATACAATCATTTAATTTTTTCAAAACATTGCATCGATATAAAAATTTCTCTACTCTACATACAAGTAAGTACTAAGCCAAAAAAGAAAAGACGTGAGTGAGTAGACAACCTGGTATAAAGGAAAGATAAAGACAGCTAGTGCCAAGACTAGAACCATCTTCTTCAGGAAAGGAAGGGGTCAGCTTAACATGGGCATAATCAGTCAAGGGATCTGTCCAAAGAGGTAATGACCCATCTTCGCTTAGGGTGAGGTAAATTCCTGGATTAACACCTCACTTGGATAAAGTGGATGAACTAAGAAATAGCGGGTGGGATGGCCGAGCGGGCTGATGCGTGTGCACAGCATCATGCATTGTTTGGTAAACCTGATAACCGAAGTTGTAGATGTTAAAATAATTAAAAGTTTGCATCCCAGTGGCGGAGGGTCTTTTTTTTAACTCTGACATTTATCTCCTGCCCTTACCGACTGAAGCAGGCAAACTCCGTATAACGTAAAAGAAAGGGAATAAAAATTAAAAAAGACCTAAGATAACTACACTCACTAAAAATTCATAGGGGGCATGCTAAGATATAGATCCTCACCTGGTACCAGACCTTAAAAGAATTTATGAAGAGATTAAGAAGAAACATTAATAGTTTTATCACAAAGACAATAAATATGTTAAAATTCGAAGTTATTACCTGCAGCTGTGCTTGAGAAACATCTATTTCCCCTTTGTAGACGAATTCAATAATAAATTTAAGATCAGTAAAACATACGTCTTGGGGCATAATTATAGTTGGATGCTTGCATGGATTTTCTAATAAAAGCTTTTGAAAATATGAAGAACAAGCTGATAGCACCACCTGATGAAAACAAAGACAAGTTATTGAAATTTATAAACTAAATAATTAGTGATACAATAAAGTATAATGTCTTACAACCTTATAAAATAGATAACTGAAAATAAAATCATTGAAAAAGAGTTGGTTGGGGATCGCTGCCATTGAAAGTACACAAAAATAAATTATATTTATTTTCGTTATCTCAATGTTTGGTCTAAGTTTCAAGCCTTTATTAATACTGCTCATTCAAAGGGACTTGTATAAATTCTTTATGAATAAGAAGCTCTGATGAAGACCTGAACCTTAGGCTGAAACGTTGGTAAGAAGAAAATAAATATAATTTATTTTTATGTACTTCCAATGACTGAAATCCACAACCAACTTCTCTTAGACAATATCTTCCAACAGTCAACAATTATACACTATCATTAAAAATAACATAAATTATGAACTGTCAATGAAAAAATAATGTAGAAATATATTTGGATTTGGCCCCACAATTGTTCAACTTATATATTTAATAAAATACAAATAAATTATACTGAGATTTTTCAATGAAATAATTTTAAAAACGCAATATAGAACATTCTACTATTTTGGAGTCTGTTTAAAATTTTTATTCATTTATTTGTAAAAGTTTTACAAATATCATTTGGATTATTTTGAACACACATTCTTCCTCTTTGGTAAACTTCTTCTCCAAGAAAAACTTGGGTGCTTCAATGAGGAAACCTCCCAGTGAAATTACTCCTCAGGTTACAGACTCAAATAGAACTTCTAGAATAGAAGATTCTTTCTCCAGAGAGGTTTCAGACCTATATTAGATTCTACGGTAGTGTTTTGTCAATAATGTTCAGAGGTGACCAATAGGTGGTTTCATGGTGCAAGTTGTTATCAAAATTTTTGAAGGGGGTATATTTTGATGGGTTTTTTAATTATTGGAGGAGGCACATTTTTCCAGAGTTATGAATTTTCGGAATGAAAAGTTTCATACTAAGAGACAAGGAAAAAACATAGAACAGACAATTTGACAGGAAGATTTGAATGATCTATAAGTGCAATTTTTTCAGATGAGTCCACAGGCAGATCTACGGGGGAAGGAAGATTTTGGCCTCTCTCCCAAAATGGTGAAATGTAACCCTGTTTTATAAAAAGAAATATTAAAAAATTATCTCTTAAAGTACTATTGTTCATGTAATTACTTTTAATAGGACTTCAACAATCACTTAAACACCATTTCATATTGGAAGTAAGTATATTTCTTTTTAATCCAAAGTAATTATCGTTATATATGTGAAAAAAAAAGCTTTTGGGCTGAAGGCTTCTCCCAAAAAAATTAAATACTGGATCGGATAGTGGATGAGTCACACATCTGAGTGCACTAACTGATCCAGGATTTAATTTTGGAGGGCTTCAGCCCGAAAGATTTTTTTTTTTTGTATGTATAGATTAGGATAATTATTTCGGAAGAAATAAATACCTAATTACTAATTATTAATTAGAAATACCTATATTAAACTGTGTTTAAATAATTCTTGAAGCCATATTAAATGTTATCAGATGTAATAAATCTCGTCAATAGCTATTAAACAAAAAAATAATGAAGAAAATCGGTTGAATTTATTTATTTATTTATATAACGATAATATATAGTATGGAAAAATATTGCGATCGTGAACATTTTCGAATCTGAGTTTCCAACTTAATACAAGTTTGGTGGTCCCCTGAGTCCAAATAACTAAGTCCCACAAAATGTTCACTGTGTATTAGCAGTCTATCTCAAAAACGGAAAGTCTTAAGAAAGTGAAATTACATATTTAAGGTTTTTACATGCCTGAGATGTTACAGCAACGTTTTCGTCAAAATCGGCTAGTCGGAAGTGGCACTTCATAGCATCGATGTAACACATTTTTACGGTTTTCTCGAAAACAGTTCTAACACGATTTTAATTAAACTCGGTACATCAGTGAATTATTAAATTCTGATTAAAATCAGCTAGGTCTTATCCACACTGATGTCACTTTACAGAGCTTAAATGCCCAATGTTCATATACTTCACTTCTTCCTCTTAAGTACTATTAATTTAGTTTATTTTTAAAAATATTACTCTCTTTTATCGACAGTAACAATTGAAAATGGCTAAATATAAAGTATGAAATAATTTGATAATTGGAAAATGGAGAAAAAAAGGAAAATGTTTATATAGGTCGAAAATGAATCTCCGGAAATACTATTCAGAAGATATACGTATAATATATCGTTGGAAAGCGGAGAACTTTAGAAAAAAACAATATCTCGAATAGAAAGTCGTAGAAGGGAATGGAGAGCGACCAACAATTATAAATAACAAGTAGGCCCGTGCGAAAATTCGCACAGTATATTGTTCAGTGATCAAATAATAAATTAATAAGAAAATAGAACAATGCAACATATTATATAAGAAATCAATTGTACTTTCTCGCTAAATAAAATCGACAAAAGAAACAAAAATTAATTTGAAACAAAAATGTTTGGAACCAACACGTTTACAAATTTCAATAAGCTGAATCTTTGATAAAAATAAGTCCGATTTCGATATTTTTTTCCTTTTGTAGGGACTTTAGTAATCTTTTATATATTCATGGACATAACGCAGAGAAAAGTGTGTAACTTTCGAGTTATTCGAAAAGAAAGTATCTTTTCTTTAAAGTTTTTTGCCTGAATTTTCGGGATGATTGGACTATTTTGCCAGAAGGAGAAGGAGAAATCTTCAAAATTGGTGGCTCAATCTTGGTATTTGGTGAAGAATGAACGATGATGTGACTTACCGACAAAAAAAAACCTTCGATAAATAATATAAACTCCTCCTCTCTCGATTATAGGAGCCTTAAGTTGACGAAATGAGTATATGTTAATTCAATGACAGTACTACAATTAACGTAAGGTTGTATGGATGCGAACCCTTTGCCTTGCATTATCTCTAAAATAGTACGTTTTAGAGCTTAAGAACGCAGGAGGGGGGGGGGGGGCTTAAGAATCCGGGTCTAGCCGTACGCATCAAAATCTTCAAAGCCCAATGAGTCCTGTATCGATCTAAAGACTTACCACCATTCCAGTATTGAAGCCTCGCAAAATGTTTGTATAGACTTTATTTATTTTAGAAAGAAAAAGAAAAGCGGAAAGTACGATTCGCTAAGCCCTCGTGAAATTCTGAATCCAACGGTACCCCATTCGTGGTATTTGAGCATGACAGAAGGTTATATTTGGAACATAACCGAATTCGTGCCTCACTATAATAATATATGTGGGAATAATTTGTGAAAACTAATATTATTTAACGGAAATCACATGTTTCAAAAGAAATTAAACGAAACTAACTAAATGTGAAATTTTATAATTTTTTTTAGTTTGAAAAGTATTTAAAATCCACCAAATCAAGCCAATGACATTGTTAAAACAATTATTTCATTGTACTTAAGTGAAAGAAGAAGTTAAATTTAAAAATATTTCATCGTTCGAGTAAAATGTATGCTTATAATCTTAAATACATTTACTGTAGTTTAATAACTCTAGATCCGATATTATATTTATATAATTAGGTATACATCGTCGATTACTAAAAAAAAAATTATTTGGTGAAATCACATTATACACTTACAATTAGTGTGACGACGTTTAACCTATAGGCTACAATCGTATTACACGGTGGGCCAGACCCCCTTACCGTGCACCCCCCCCCCTCTCCCCACCACATCCCTATAAATTGCATATCGTTGTGTTCCTTGTGCCAATTTATTAAAAAAAAGCCAATGTTCCCACAAAACAAAGTGAACGAACTGCCCCAAAATGGCGTCCAAACATGGCGGATTGACGACTTTGACTTTAGTTAGTTTTTTTGTTACTGAGAATCAGCATTTGGCTTAATTTCATTATAGTTGGTCTTTTATTAAAGCTGGATAGTCAGAGAATAATAAAACATGAAAAAATATTAAAAACTAATTGGCTTATATTAAAAAAATCGGTAAAGTCAATTTTTTTTACAAAAAAATTTTCAAGTTGAAAATCAAGCGTCGTTTTGTAATTAAACGGTCAACAATAATGCAAAACGTGCTGAAATAAAACATCTGGAGAATACATTTCTCTTTCTAAAACACTGATTACTTTTTAAAATATTTGAAGTAGTTTCGTATAAAATGTACTTAAGCGGCAGAAAAGCGCTACTGGCGTGGGTGCCTACAGGCCTCTACCACACCACTCAGTACTCATAAATGGCTTAGTTATAGTGCTATAATAACGTTTTTGTTATATTTTATTGATTATATTAACGAACAAATATTAATACAATAATTTAATTGTAAAAAATTAATTTTTTTTTAATTTATTATTTTTGTTTTTATTTTTCATTATTATTTTTTTTTAATTTAACTTCATTTATTCTATACGGAGATCGCTTAAGAAGGCCTCTATTATAAAAATTATAAAATTATAATAATAAAACTTAATTCAAAAATATTTTGCAGAATATCTTGATTTTTTTATTTAATATTTGCAATTTAACATTTTGTTTTATATATTTACTGATTCTTAGAGGTAATTTAAATTGTATATCCTTCCCCGGAAATGAGTCATATTAATATCTGTTTTATAAACTAAAATAATATATACCTAATCTGAACTGCTTTTAATGAATAGGTGATGGATTGTTTAGTAAAATTGTTATATCGCTATTAAAAAAAACATTTGTATTTCCTTTATTTTATTCGAAAGCTGGACCATATCATAAAAAATAGAAACTTTTAATATTAAAGTGCATTATTCCCTCTGCACAAAAGAAATATGGAAAGAGCGAAGCTATAAGTTCTTCTAGGTAACTGGAACTGATTGTTAGTATTTGGTCTCAAAATGAGGGAAAACGCGAAATTGAACCCAAAAATTGGAAAAATAAATTAAGCGAACGACAAAGGAAGTGCAAAAATTTCGGAAAAGAAAACAAGGATCACTATCCATTATATGGCTAAACGAATATATAGTAGACAGATGAACAGAATATTTCAAGATGCTGCTAAAAGAGGGTAAAATGCTTGATGGGTTTGGATGATGTTAAGCAGGTTTATTATGGTGAAGAACACTTTATCAGCAAGAAAGATTTGCTTTACGCAATTGGCAAGCAGATCTGGAGGAAGTAAACGAGGTTGATAATGGTGTAAACCACTTTATTTTAGATTGCTATCGAAGTTGTACATTGGGACTATCTTCACTTTGAAGCAGGTTATACAGAGGTCTATTGATAAAAGGAAATAGCTCTGCTCCTCTTTAGTGCAATTGCAAAAGATTTGTGAATGAATCTGAAAGGAAAACGAGCTTTTGTGAAAGATCAGTAGATATTCTATCAATCCAAAGTGTGAGGCACTAAGCAGATAGAGAACCATTTTTCTTTCTCTGTGGACTTCTCTATAACCTACCTTAAAGTGAAGACAGTCACAATTTGCAACTTATGCTCCAATGTGCAACTTGAGTTTCTCAATCCATATCGCTCAGGCAACCGACACTATTTCTAATTTTAGCTTATACGATTCTTGAGTAGACTTTCTTTGGTACTATAAACAGTAAGGAATCTCGGATAACATTTCCTAGTATCTCATTTGCTGTAAAGGGACAAAACTACAGTCCTTTCATATCATTCTCTAATACATTTGTAGCCTTTGTACGCACAGCATTTCGGGTTACTTCCTCCAGACCTGCTTGCCAATTGCTTGGAGCAAATCTTTCTTGCTGATAAAGTGTTCTTCACCATAATAAACCTGCTTAACATCATCCAAACCTATCAAGCATTTTTACCCTCTTTTAGCAGCATCTTGAAATATTCTGTTCATCTGTCTACTATATATTCGTTTAGCCATATAATGGATAGTGATCCTTGTTTTCTTTTCCGAAATTTTTGCACTTCCTTTGTCGTTCGCTTAATTTATTTTTCCAATTTTTGGGTTCAATTTCGCGTTTTCCCTCATTTTGAGACCAAATACTAACAATCAGTTCCAGTTACCTAGAAGAACTTATAGCTTCGCTCTTTCCATATTTCTTTTGTGCAGAGGGAATAATGCACTTTAATATTAAAAGTTCCTATTTTTTATGATATGGTCCAGCTTTCGAATAAAATAAAGGAAATACAAATGTTTTTTTTAATAGCGATATAACAATTTTACTAAACAATCCATCACCTATTCATTAAAAGCAGTTCAGATTAGGTATATATTATTTTAGTTTATAAAACAGATATTAATATGACTCATTTCCGGGGAAGGATATACAATTTAAATTACCTCTAAGAATCAGTAAATATATAAAACAAAATGTTAAATTGCAAATATTAAATAAAAAAATCAAGATATTCTGCAAAATATTTTTGAATTAAGTTTTATTATTATAATTTTATAATTTTTATAATAGAGGCCTTCTTAAGCGATCTCCGTATAGAATAAATGAAGTTAAATTAAAAAAAAATAATAATGAAAAATAAAAACAAAAATAATAAATTTAAAAAAAATTAATTTTTTACAATTAAATTATTGTATTAATATTTGTTCGTTAATATAATCAATAAAATATAACAAAAACGTTATTATAGCACTATAACTAAGCCATTTATGAGTACTGAGTGGTGTGGTAGAGGCCTGTAGGCACCCACGCCAGTAGCGCTTTTCTGCCGCTTAAGTACATTTTATACGAAACTACTTCAAATATTTTAAAAAGTAATCAGTGTTTTAGAAAGAGAAATGTATTCTCCAGATGTTTTATTTCAGCACGTTTTGCATTATTGTTGACCGTTTAATTACAAAACGACGCTTGATTTTCAACTTGAAAATTTTTTTGTAAAAAAAATTGACTTTACCGATTTTTTTAATCTAAGCCAATTAGTTTTTAATATTTTTTCATGTTTTATTATTCTCTGACTATCCAGCTTTAATAAAAGACCAACTATAATGAAATTAAGCCAAATGCTGATTCTCAGTAACAAAAAAACTAACTAAAGTCAAAGTCGTCAATCCGCCATGTTTGGACGCCATTTTGGGGCAGTTCGTTCACTTTGTTTTGTGGGAACATTGGCTTTTTTTTAATAAATTGGCACAAGGAACACAACGATATGCGAATTTATAGGGATGTGGGGGGGGGGGTGCACGGTAAGGGGGTCTGGCCCACAGACTATATATATAATCTTAAATACACTTATAAATAGGGTATTTGTTATTTTTGCGGTCTTAATGAGTTTTTTTATTGATGGATATGACCGAAATTCAAAAATAAGTTGTTTAAAGTTTAGCTACATTAAAAATGCGCTTCAAAAACGTCTTGTAATAGCTCAACTTTTGTCAGACAAGATTTGCTTTTCGAAGTAGAGTGGTAAGTGAACGTTGGATGATGAGCGTACACGATTTTTTTTTTTAATTTCACATGTTTTTTATCATTGGATGACATTAAACTATTAAACTGAGAGGATAATCCTATAATCTCAACTTTTTTTTTGTTCTCCCCTTCCTCGCCACCCGGACCAGGGTGTGAGAGCGGGGATTTAATGCCAAATTAAAAAAAAAAATCTCGGCACCGGGACCGTTTATAAATTCGGTTATCAGGTTGACGGGCAACATGCGATGCTGTGCACACACTCGTTAGCCCGCTTGATCAACCCACTTCTACAATCCCAACTGCAAAAATTAAATTTAACGGCATTTGTAGAGATTTATTTTATTTTCCTCCCTACCCTGCCTTTAAGAAAATGCGGGATTTTACAGCAGTGACTTGATACACACTGCAATAACAAATCACTGTTGCAAGTTTATCTTTTTACATTTCTGTGGATACAGCCTGCTTCATAATTTTGTCTCTTAGTTTATCGTCCTCCATCTTCTTCTGTCCTAATCAGTGGCCTTCCAGGTACTGCTTCTTCACTCCTTCCCAGGGAGAAGTGGGTTGGGCCCACAGTTTTTTTCCACCCGCATACAAAACTTTTAATGTGCGGGTAGTTTTGTACAGACATCAGTTGGGGTAATTGTCTTTCTGTTGGAACGAAAAGCCCCGTATCCCTCATTAATTTGGCCCTCAATGCCTCATAGCTGGTGCAGGCTACAAGAATGTGCTCAGCGGTTTTAGGTACTCCATAAGTGGGGCATAATGGATCGACATTTTTACCATGTTTAAAAAGTTTCGCTCTGAAACACCCATGCCCCGTGAGGATCTGTGAGACCCAGTAGTCCGGGAGGACCCATTTCTTTTCTAAGCGCGATTTAATGGTGGGAAAGAATTTTCTTAGAGTGGACCCGTTTGGGGTTGTCACTCATCGCCGATTCCATTGTTCCAATGTATCCTCCCGGAGGATCATCTTCCATCTTCTGGGATCATCACAAATCCTCTCCCGAATGTTTGCTGGTAAATCCGCCAAGCCATCCCTCTTAATGTTGTGGCGATAAAGGTCTTCCCGCAGAAGAAGGTCGAGAGGAATACCTCCTCCTAAGACCTGCACCGCCTCATGGGACACAGTTCTGTATGACCTGGTTACTCTAAGCAGGGCCATCCGCTGGATTCTTGCCAACCTAAGCTTCTGACGGTACGAGAGATTCCGATTCCATGCAGGGAACGTGTATCTCACAATACCAACAACTACTCCTTTATAAATGGACATAATTGCTGGATATCTAAGACCCCAAAAGGCTCCCCCTATGCGACTGAAACCATTAAGGGCTAAGGTTATCCTATTTCTTAAATAATCCAAGTGAGGCGTCACGTTGAATTTTTTTCCAATCCTAATTCCAAGATAGGTGACTACCTAACTTGGACATATTCTTGAACCTTGTATCACCAAGGTTATGGGGTGTGCCCTATCGGTCGAACCTCTCAAGAGGATGACCTGAGTCTTGGAACCCGCCATCCTTAACTTCTTTCTCTCACACCATTTTTCTACAATGTTGGCACAACGTTCAGCTTCATATTTTAATCTGGCCCTGCTATTCAAGGCCACTACAACAGCCAGGTCATCTACATATGCAGTTGCGGGGAACCTCTGCTGTTCTAGCACTCCCAGCAACTCGTCCAAGACCAGTTTCCACAGGGCAGGGCCAAGGACAGAGCCCTGTGGACAACCCCTTTCCACTGTACCTTCTACTTCATAGAAGCTACCTTTAATCTTTAATGTCCTATCGTGGAGATAGCTTCTGGTCAAGCCAAACAAGTTGCTGGGAGCTTCATACCTTTGCAACTGCTGGAATACGCTCGATTTGTAGAGATTTATGCAATTTATTAATAATTCATACGACTAAATCAGGTGTGCCCATCTCACCCAAGATCAATGGCGGAAGAGCCCCTCTTCTCTCCAAGATATTTTATAGCTCACTTTTCTTAAAAACAGAGCAAGAGAAACTAGAATTAGAAAAAGCACAGATAATTAATTAAACAAATCAGTTACACTTACTAAGGTCTGTTCCATGTTTCCCACTTGTCCCTTATACTCAAACTTTTCCTTTAGAAAATCCATAATCCCGTTGAAATGTGCCCCCTCAAAAATTCAAAAACCCTCTAAATATACCCCTCAAAAAATTTTATGGAGCAAGTTGCGCTTCTGGGCTCCCCTGGACTAAATTATGTTCTGTGCTTGAGGAATGCTCCAACAACTCTTTATAACATGTCTTCACTATTGGGTAAAACACGAATTGATAAAGCTCCTTATAGATAGAGATTTCTCCTGTTTCGAGGAAGTCTATAGCATCAATACGGGGTGCCCAGAAGAGTGTTTCATTGCGCATCAAAGTTTTTGAAGGGGGCACATTTTGATGGGATTTCGAACTTTTAAGGGGGCACATTTTGACGGAGTTATAAATCTTTAAAGTGAAAAGCTTCAAAATAGAGAATTAGGTGAAAAACATGGTAGAGAAGCAACGAGTGTAATTATTTATGATATATGATTTTTATAATTATACTTTCGCTTGCTCTATTTTTAAGAAGAGGAGGGTAATACAATTTTTGGAGAGGGGGGAGAGGGTGATTTATGCGCCATCGACCTGAGGGTGGATTGGCACCCCTGGATCCACGTATCGGCATATCGTTTTCCTAAGACAGGATAGTCTGTGAGTGGGCGGGGTGGCCGAATGGGTTAAAGCGTGTGTACTGCACCGCCGTTGCCCGGCAACCAGATATATGAATCAAAGATATAAAAATAGTCACGAGTTCGCGTCTTTTAAATCCCCGGCCACACCCCCTGGCCCGGGAAAATCCCGTATAGCCTTAACGGCGAGGAAGGGAAGGACAAAAAAAAAAAAGATAGTCTGTGATCGTTCTGGATCCTGCCGTGAGATGAGACTTCAATGCGAGAGGGCTTTGGTTCAGAGCTCGCCGAAAAGTACCAAACTTAACAAGGAAGTTCTTGGAGGTTGGTGTCAACACAGTATGTTGGCCGAAAATACAGTCCTCCACTCCTTCGGAATTATCCACCGGATTATTTACACCGGGATGGATAGGATGAGAGGTGTTGGGGGGGTGAGGAGGAGAAAGGATTGAGCATGCATACACTGCAACATTTATCAATTATTTATTGTAAATATATATTATATTTAAATATATTAATTTTATTTCATTTTTGCTTCCTCGCTACTGAATTGTAATAGCGCGAGAGAAAAAAAAAAGTGCTCAGAATAGAAAATTTCCACCTGCGTTTTACGTTTCATACATTTCATTAAAATTTTCAGGATGCGTGGGTTAGTGGTGATGGTCCCATATCAACTGCACGAGCAAACGTATTTTTTTGGATGTGCCAATATTTAAGAAATGGATCGTTCGATTTGGCTCAAAGTATCATAAAAGGTGTGAAAAAAATAATGTCAATTTTATTGAATTCTGTTTACTTTTTCTTATATATGCGCAAAAGTTTTTTCCTTGATACATATATATCTCTAAAACCTCACGTTCTAGTTGGCTCAAATTTGGAGGGATTGGTTAAACAAATAATCGAGTACGTATTTATTTTATCAAATTCCATCCACTACTCCAAAAAGAAAAATTCTTCCGCTTTCAGATCAGGAAATGTATTATTGATACGTCTATAGTTTGAAAACTGCGACGTTTGAGGTTGCAAGTTTGACCCAAACTTGAAGGAAATTAGGAGAATAGTGTAGAAATTATCTGGTACCAATTTCATTGAATTCCATTTAATAATAAAAATTAATACAATTATTAACAATAAAATGAATGTGAATTGTAGAAGGCACTGGTCATATGGAGTGAGAGTTAGGTTAATACATATTTATGGGATTATAAAATTTACTGAAACATTGCTGGCATAACACTTACTGCCGTTGCATAGATTTCGTGTAACTTTCAGTAAATTCAAATTAATTTTTACTCTGAGTTCGTAAAAAAAAGTCTTATTTTTTATTGTGTTTATTTATATTGAAGTTCAACCAGCTCGTCGTTGTCTCGATTTTCGCCTTAAATATCAAAGTTGTGTGAACTTCACGCATATTTTTATATTCCATACTAGACTGAAACGACGAGAAACCGCTCGACGTTTCCGATTACTTCAGCACTTACTAGACAAACGCTCTAAACTTCCTATTAATAACAAAAGACTCATATACTTGACTATAATAAGACCTATTTGGACTTACGGAGTTGAGCTATGGGGATCTACTAAACCATCGAATTCCTCTCGCATCCAATCCTTACAATACAAAATCCTTCGTAAAATCCTCAATGCTCCTTACTTTGTCACTAATAAAATTATCCATAAAGGTCTTAAGGTTCCTTATGTTTCAGATCTGGCCCAATCCAGATACCTATCCTTCCATAATAAACTTCAAAATCATCCCAACCCTCTCGTTTCTAACCTTGTTTCTTCTTCAATTCTTGATAACCCTCCGTGGCGTCTGAAAAGAAGATGGCCCCATAATCTCCTAATGTAGTCATATCATTAGAGTGCTACCATTGGGTAGTTACTCAGCAAGTGTATTCATGTCATTATATCTATTATGACCAAATTTACTAGATGTATTTATGTAATACAGTTGTAAATGTCATTAAGAAATAAAAATTAAAACAATGTTTATATTCCAGCATAATTAGGTTTGTTCTAACTTAAGAAAAGTATTGGTCTCGTTAACTCCGAAAAAAAAATTGAATTTTTCCTATGAACTTTCTCGTTCCATCCATTTTACGAGTGAAACATACATATTAAGTATATATCACTATTGTTAGTGCAAAAAAATTTGAACTTTTATTCTATTTGTGATAAAGGTGACATTTTGTAGTCTCCAACTGATATAAGCAGTCTGCTACTATGGAAAATAGCAGTGGACCAATAAAATATTAAATTATTCTAAAAAATCATAAATAAATATATAGTTTATATGCTCTCCTGTAAAGCACTCAATTTTTATATAGCACCTTTTGCATTACCAGTAGTGACATGCATGTTTAGTATGCACTGGATTTTTTTTCTAATCACGAATCATCAAATATGCAATCTGCAAATGCGGAACTCTAATATTCGCTGATGTACAAAACTCGAGGATATCAAAAACGTACATGTTGAGGGATTACTTAATTTCCGAAAACGGCTTCTTCCAGAGATTTTACTATCATACAAAAAATGTTAAACCTTATAATATATATATTTTTCAGCTAATGAAAATGGTGAGGAAGCCATACTGACCTTACTTGGCAAGCGTTTTTTTTACTTCCACTTATCTATATAAGAACTCTGTAGTAAGGAAAGTATTACGATCATGAAAATTTTGGAATCTGAGTTTTCAACGGAAATAGATGTTTTGAAGCCCCATGAGTCCAAATAACCAAGTTCCAGAAAATGATCTGTGTGAGTGTGAATATGTATGTGAACAGTTTAGCTCAAAAACAGTGGACATGAAGTAGAACGAAACTGGAATTGCGTATTTGAAATTTTTATAAGTGGTACTTTATATCATCGATTTACAACATTTCTAAGATTTGATCAAAAACGGCTCTAACGATTTTGATTAAACTCGGCATATCAGTGTTATAATAAAGTAGTTTTTAACATAACGTAGATTTTACTCTCATTGATGTTCTCTAACAGAGCTTCAATGGCAATTTTTTAATATTAACTACCACTAAAGTACCTTTAATATTTTTTATTTGAAACAATTAATCCATAATATAAAAAATAGTTAAATATAAAATATGAAAGAATTTGATGATTAAATAAAGGAGAAATAATATATCGTAACGAACAATAGTTGTAATGGCGCACTAGCGGATTCTTAATTTTTATTTTTATAATTTAATTTTAATTTTAATAAATAATTAATCAGGACTCTTAATTTTTTTTTTGTGAGGGGCTTCAGCCCGATAGATTTTTTTTCATATATTTAACGATTATTACTTAAGGAAAAACAAGAAACTAACAACCTATATGAAATAGTGTTTAGTGCTACTTAAAGTCCTATTAAATGGAACTAATTACAGGTACAACAATACTTTAAGAGAACATTTTTAAATATTTCTTTTTATAAAACAGGGTTACATTTTACCATTTTGGGAGGTGGGGAGAGGAAGCTTCAACCGTATATATAGGTCTATAATTTTTACTTCCCCTACGTCTGAAAATACTTATTTCTTCTAAGAGGGTGGTAAGTGAAATTCCTGTGATGCGAGCACCAGATTTTTTACTTTCACTTATCTATATATGTAATATATAGTAAGGGAAAGTATGGCGATCGTAAAAATTTTTGAATCTGCGTTTTCAACGGAAATACACGATTTGAGGCCAAATAACCTAATCCTGCAAAATGGTCTGTGTGTCTGTGTACGTTAACAGTCTAGCTCAAAAACGAAAAGTCGCAGGAAACTGATATTACGTATTTAACATAGGTATATGCCTTATAAGTGACTTATTAGAATACATATATATATTATTTTTGAATTGTAAGAAACAATTCAAAACTCCTCAGGTGGGAAGTCAGTCAAAAATGATGTTTATTTTATAAATATTTAGGTAATTTCATTTTGTTGAAATAATCATATGTGGAAAATTATTATTGTTGTAAATTGAATCTAAAAAAATCTAAAATCTCTTTTGAAAAGATTGTGTTGAAATAAAAATTAGATTGTTTCAATTCAGAGTACTCTACTTGATTTTATTTGAATCTAAGGATCAAATATAACGGTTAGTCATAAATTAATCCCTAACCGAAACAGTAGTCAATAAAAACCTCGTTACTCAATCTGTTTTTGTAAACCACATAACTCCAGTCTGAGATATAATACATCGTTTATTGTAACTTTTTATATTTGTTAATGTCTTCTATCACATATTATCAACTATATGAAATTAATGTAAATCTAAACTTCATATCATTATCACGAAATTCCCCATTGATTAATATTTAATATAATTCTGTTGTCAATTACTTTTAAGAATCATTAAAAGAAAGAAACTTTCAATAATAATTTGAACAATCAAAAATTTAAAAACTAGTTTAACTTCAAAAAGGATCGTCTACTATGAACATCAATTTCGTGCTTTGGAGGAATTTTTGCTTATAGTGGAAATGCAATAAATATAACCTCATAAATAACTCCGTAACCATTGATTTTATCAAAAAATATGTGAGGTCATTTTTATAGATTTTAAAGAACTTTGATATTGTACTAAACAATCTTTGCGAAAAAAACCTGACAGTTTTTGAGATATTCTAAAATTAAAAATACCAGTTTTCTGTCCTTCCCTCCCTCCCCCATCAAAACCCCACGCGAGATTCTTTGGGACTTTTTACCTGTTATTATGGAGAGGGTAATGAACAATTTCTGACAAGTTTCATGTTTATTTTTTCAATGTTGGAGTAAGGCTGCTTTTCCCTTTAACTTTACTGGACTAAAGTATTGACGGAATTACTTCGAGCCTGTACTGTCAAATATCGGTCTTGTTTACTATAGTAGATCTTTGACGTTCTCCACTATATGCATATTCAAAGGAACCACTATCCTGGTAATGTTTCCATGCCTGATTTACCACTTTGTGAGATTCCTCTTGTTTCTTAATTTCTCTGAGCATCACCTCCTTCCAAAGGAGAAAGAGCTGTTGCAAGCGCTACTGCTGTAAGATATCATGCATGCATTCTTTAAAATACCCAGAAGAACTAGTAAAAAGGATTAATAAAAAATACTAAAAATGATTAGGGTGAATGCACCAGTTATAGACATGAGGCCCAGTGATGGGTGATAATAAGCTTCCTTATTGATTTAAAAGTTCCATTTTTTTCTAGATTGAAACACAATGCCCTCTATTGGCAACTATATGAATAAAGTTCCCAAAAGAAAATTTTAAAATATCAATCATTGTTGTTTATAGTGCTCTTGAAATCAGTGTGTTTCATACCTTCATACTAACAGTTTTGCTAAGAGTAAGTTGAACATTTGTCTTGTCTTATCTTTATCATTAAACAAATATTTTATAATTTTTCTGAAGTGTGTTTATTACTGGTACCGACATCCTGTCCATTACTAGAAATATTGAATTTTGGGGTGTCCATCGCTCGGCAAAAAATTATATATTTTTTTTTGAAATGGAGATTATAGTTGCATAACGGAATATTTTTTCAATTTTAAAGTGCTAAATTTATTTAACTAGATTTACTCGACCATACGCTGCTGTAACTCAGTCTGGCAAAATGGAAAAACAAACAGAATATAAAGCACATATGAGTGGATTAATACCAAAGGACATCTTTCATCTTTAAGAAATTGAAAAACAAACAGCTTCAATTTAAACTAATTCTAATGATTTGTTTTCACGATTCAACTTAAACATTTTTAATCATCAGAGTGAATCCGCCGTCATTCTTAATTATCAGAAACAGTCAGAGTTGAACTTATAAAATTAAAATTGACTTTATCCCCGCTTTCTGAAAATTACAGAGATCCGTCTTTAATCTGAAGCCACTCTATATTTCCATGTTCAATTTTATTATTATTTTTTTATATTTAATGTATTGTTTAATGTTTAACTTTGTGTAGATTATTTTATGGCAAATAAAAATATAAATGTTCGTTTGCTCAAACTCTTTAATCTCGGAAACTTCTTCGCTCATTGCCTTGAAATTTTGGCTTAACGTTGCATTCAAATAGTTGTGTGGTTTAATATACCTACTATTGTAAAATATTAGGTGAAACTAGACATATTTATTAAAAATGCACCATCAGTTGGATGTAAAAGCAACACATGCGATCCAAAATATTTTACGATACTGTTTCAATGTTAAAGATTTTCAAATATCAAACGTGGCAATGCATTGAAATTGCGCTATTCCATTTACCACAGCGTTCATTTCGTGTGCATTAAAGCTGCCATCTACCTTCATCAAATGATTTCGCATACCCTGCCTATGATATTTGATTGCTTGCTTCTTCTTCTTAATAACATCTTGATTAAATATAGAGTTATAAAAATTGTAATTGAAAAATAAACCTTACTAATCAAAGAAACCCTACGGTAAACTGCACAACCTTATTCCAACGTAATGTTAAAGAAAATAATTCATTAAAAAATAAAATAAACTAAAATCAATGAAAAACTATTTCTAAAAGAAACATAAACGGTGATAATTATTATTCGAGAGTTAAATATTTTAAAATAATACCAAATCAAATATTTGAGATGTATCATACTACTTCCAGAAAACATTGGGGAGAAAATAATAAATCTGGTGCGCGCAACACACAACTTTCACTTACCTCTTTACTTTGAATAGAAATTATTTTCTGCCAATGCTGGGCTATTATAAAATTGTTGAAGTGCATTTTAAACGGAGCTAAAGCTCAAAGCCTACAGATAACAAATCATTAAAACCATTAAAATTACAAAAAGTCTATTTATTAGATCGACGGTAGGCAATAAAAATCTAGTTAGTCCATCTGTTTTTATAAACCACACAACTTCAATCTGTGAGCCTTTCAGTTGACAGAATGACTAACTCCAATTTCAAAATGTTTAATTAATGTCATTTTAGTGATACTTCTTGTTGAAAAAGTTATATCGATATAGACCGTAAGTTGATCGCTGTTTAGAAATATAGAACTGTGAATAAATATATATAAATTTTGTCACTAGAAACATCACTAAAATTAATAATAAACAATGTTGAAATTGGGGTGAGTCAATCTTTCAATCGAAAGGCTTATATATGCCTAGAGAGGTTTGAAAACATATCTAAATATTTAACCTACAAATGATTATGGATTGTAGGACTATTAGTTAAACTATTATTTTCCATTGTAAAGTTTACTAAAACGAAATTAC
Organism: Nezara viridula; assembly: GCA_928085145.1. Classification (NCBI taxonomy): domain Eukaryota; kingdom Metazoa; phylum Arthropoda; class Insecta; order Hemiptera; family Pentatomidae; genus Nezara; species Nezara viridula. Next base: position 103,267,211 of record OV725080.1, on the reverse strand, counting down.
GAGATTTTCATGGTCTACCATGGATAGGTCAGGTCAAAAGTAGTCACACTAATTGTAAGTGGATAATATTGGCATTTCACAAAGGGAAAATTCATCAAATTATTCACTAATTTAATTTTCTAAAAGGTTGCGTGATGATTTGTTGGAATAAACGGCCGATAGATACCTAATTATTTAATTATAATATCTTATCTAGAGTTATTAAACTACAGTAAATATATTTGAGGTTATAAACTTATCCATGAAATATTTTTATAATTCACTTCTTTCTTCATACAAGTACAATGAAATAGTATTTTAAACAATGGCATAAGCTTGATCCGGTGGATTTTAAATCCTTTTTTTTTCAAACTTAGAAAAAGATTTACAACTTACAGTAAGAAAATTTCATTTAATTTCCTTAGAAATGTGTGATTTACGTTAAATAATGTTAGTTTTCTGAAATTATTGGTACTAGTTCACAAGAGTTCCGCACGGATTACGCATGGTTCACAATCACTTCGGTCACACTTGTTCATGGAATCCCGAATGCCTTCGTGTTTATCCGACAGAGAACAAAGGCGACCGATCTCTTGAATTTGTTACGATTAACTTTCCCGCCATTTAAGTACTTCTATAACCTTAATCATGTTCAGTTATATTAACGTTATTTAAGGTATTGACTTAAATTCGAAATTTAGACTACACATTATGAAACCTGAATCGAACATGCACATATATTATATATATGTGAAAAAGGAATATTAATAGATAAAAACATTTAATTATTACATCTCTGAATGCTATTTCACAATATTTTTCTTATTTATGATTTCCATTATTCATTATCTCGGAATTATCAGATATTCTTCTTCAGTTCTTTCCTCAATACGTTAATTCCTTGCTCGAAAATAAACACGATTTTTTTTTATTTTTTATTTTACGAATGACTACAATAATCGCCATTCGGATTATTTATTATCCAAATGATAAAAAACTCTTTTATACAATTTATAATAGATAATATACAACAGTATATGCGTATTTATAGCCACTACATGTAAGCACGTGTCAATAAAAATTTTATTTCTAAAAGCATTTTTTTTTTACAGGCCTTGAAAAAAGACTCAAACATTATTTTATATATGTTTTCTCTTTTTTTCACTGTAATGACCGTTATAATGCAAATTAATAATTAACTAATTAAGTAAATACACAATTTGTTAATACATTTTTAATAAGGAAGTTCCAGGAAGGGAATACGTTTTTTTTTCTTTCAAAACTGCATTAAGAGGGACAATAGCTGACGTCATAAAAGACGACAACATTCGGCTGTTTTCGGGATTCCATGAACAAGTGTGATCGAAGTGATTGTGAACCACGCGTAATCCGTGCGGAACTCTTGTGAACTAGTACCAAATTATTATTTATATTTTTTTCATCATTCTCCGTTACCTTCTACAAATTTATTTGATATTATTGTTCCCAAAATATTCTGCTTTCCAACGATAAATTATACGTATACCTTCTGACTGTTATTTATGGAGATTCATTTTCAACCTGGATAAGCATTTTTCTTTTTTTCTTTATTTTCCAATTATCACATTCTTTCAAACTTCATATTTAGCCATTTTTTTTTTATAGTTACTGTCAATAAAAGAGAGTTCATTTTTTTAAATAAACCATATTAAAGGTACTTTAGAGGAAGACGTATATGAAATTTGGAAATTTAAGCCCTGTAAAGTGATATCAATGGAGATAAGAACTAAATGATATTAAAAACCACTTAATTATACAATGGATACACAGAGTTTAATCAAAATCGTTAGAGCCGTTTATCAGAAAATTGTAAAAATGTGTTTCACCGTTGATATAAAGCGCCATTTCCGATAAACCGATTTTAATGAAAAAGTTAAAGCCACCTCTAAGGCGTATACCTATCTTAAATACGTACTTTTCGTTTTTGAGCTAGATTGCTAAACACAGACACAGACCATTTTTCTCAGGGGACCTCAAAACGTGTATTTCCGTTGAAAACTCAGATTCAAAAATTTTCACGATCGCAATACTTACCCTTAATATAGACATTACATATAAAGGTAATCGAAGGTAAAATTGAATTTAAAGAGCGTATAATAGTATTGCCCTATATAAGGAGAATCATATCATTCTTCAAATGATAATTTCAATTTCTGCAGTAATTATAAAATTTTCGATTAATCAATAACAAAATAAAGGGAAATGGCCTTAGCTGAACAGAAAGTAGTAAATGCCTGCAAAAATGCCTGGGTTAGAGTAGGCAGGATTTGCACATACTGACCCACTAGGCAGTAATCTTTGTTGCACTACAACTAATAGAACCATTTGAGTCCACTAGCGGATCCAGCCGGAGGTGGATGGTGGAAAAAAATCCGAAAAAAAAAAATCTTTTTAAAGAAAAGAGAAATACAAGGAAAATTCATCATTCACGAATTCCCTATTGTAATAAATTATTATCGTCACCAGAACTAGCTAATTCTTCTTGGTGGCACGCCTTCCCTTGGATGGTGGAAAAAAAATGACAAATATCACCTATTTAAAGAAATGAGTTATGAAGTTATTGGGCCGCCGTGAGATGCGAAGGCTTGTGCTATTGACTCCGAACTGAGTCTCGCAGGTGAAATACATGATGGAGGGAATTTTTTTTAAATGAACTTCATTCTTTCTGTCGAAGAACCTTTTATTCGAGCACAAGAAAATACGAATTTTCTCCCTGATCCAATTTTTATTCAGTTCCAATAGATAATAGATCTGGACGCATTGCAACCTCCAGTAATGGACTTCCATTATGCAAAGTGATAAATCAAAAATATATTTTTTATTCTCAGGACGGGATGGCCGAGCACGTTGTGGCGTGGGCCCCAGAGTGCCCGGTTCTGAACTTTGTTGGTTCGATTCCCACCTGGGTCGGTTACTTTTCATTTCTCGGTGGCCCTGGGATATGGATCGTGACATTCCCACTCTGACAAGTATGCGGCGGCAACCTTAAAGGTAAATCGTCAGGGGTCTCCAGTGGTTGGCAAAAAGGATCACTATAGTCCCACTTGCCAGACTAGTTCTCCCACCCAGTATCAGTATCTTTTATTCAACCGTTCATATTCTCTTTGACGAATCCGTGCGATTTTCTTAAAATAGCTGCTGTTGGGAACGTTTTCATGAAGGAAGGTACTAATTATTGCAGGGGCATTTTTGAAATCTTTCTCATATTTTGAACCGTTCATATTCTCTTTGACGAATCCGTGAGATTCATAAAACTGGTCACGATAATTTGTATATTTGTTCTTTTCTTAAAATAGCTGCTGTTGGGAACGTTTTCATGAAGGAAGGTACTAATTATTGCAGGGCCATTTTTGAAATCTTTCTCATATTTTGACGTCGGTAAAAATTAGCGTTCATTGACCGTGGTTATCGACCATATCACTTAATCAAATTATTAAGTTTAGGTACGCGTTTGACGCACAATTTGGCGATCTTTAATTTCTTAAAGATTACGTTTTTCGCTTTGATACACTGTATAGTAGTAATACTTGAAAAAAAAAAAAAAAAAAAAAAAAAGGATCAGATAAATCTGGATTTTTTGGCTGCAAAAAGTTTTACCTTGGTAGAGGGAGTGTACCGTAAGTAGAGGAAAATATTAAAAGTAGTGATAGCACAACTTAATAAATATAAAAAAGTTTATATAAAAAATGGTTCGATTTTCAGCAGGAAAGTAGGGAAACTTTTGTGATTTTTTATGTGAGTCACCTTTATTGTCAAATAGGAAGTTATAACAAATAAATTATTTAATTTAAGTAATTAACAATTACTTAACTGTAAACTAGACAAAATTTACTTTAAATAAAAATAGTTTGCTTTTGTTAATACAATTTAAAGAGGACTTTTGAGCGGCTAAACTCATCTCTCAGTGGGGGAGATGTGTAGTGGTGGGGGAAAGGGTAGGGGTGGGTGAAGCAAGGAGTACAGAGGTGCGCCCCCCCCCCCCCCCCCGAGAAAATTGCTGGAACCTCCACTGGTTGAGTCTCAGTGATCAAATTCATATCACATGTTCCTATCATAAAGATGTATAAACTGTATCAATTTCATAATTTTTCACTTGGTCCCTTTGCGATATCCAACATAAAAAATCGCCAACAACGCCTTTAGGCTGTTTTTGAAAATTCATATTTTAAAAAGGACAAGGTTTTCAAAATCCGTATTTCATTAACATGTATAACTAATAAAAATATCATATAAATTAAAAATATCGAGCAACAAAATTAATTCAAACTGGTTTATTTCTAATGGATTGACCCTACCTACAGTTTTCACATTTTACAATGTAAATGTACAGTGTCTTGTCATAGTATTAATGGTTTTGTATATAGTTTAGTTTGTTTTGTATATAGAATTTTTACCTTATATTTTTTTTACATTATTTCTTTTTTTCGATTGAATTTATTTTGGCCAGATGTAATATTTTAATTTTGTTATTCTGTGTCCCAGAATAAAGTTATTTTTCTATCTATCTATCTAAATGATGATTTAACACATTAGCATATTTTGCAGTAGGGAAAAGACAAATAAGGTTTTTTCTAACTAAAAATTTGAAGAAGTTTCCATAATAATAGTGAGCTGAGCTAATTTTCAAGCCAAAGAACAAAATCATTGTTTTTCAAACAGATATAATCAATAAATAGGAAAATATCATAATTGTAGGCAATTACACAATTTAAAAAAATCTTTAGCCACAAAAAACTAATACTTAAAGATTAGGATTAGTTGTAACTTGTTAAATTTAAAGAATTTTTAGAATGACGATTCTAATAGAAATTTTCATTGTTGCATTGTCTCTTCAATATTTCTTCTTTCAAGAATAGAATTCTACTATCATGAATATTTTTTAAATGCACAATTATTAAAAGAAATTAAATAAATTTATTACAATATAATAATTTAAGAAACATAAATTGTAAATTCTTCCATTTATTTATTTCTTATTACATTTGACATTTCAGGTGGAGTTTCAATTCTGTTTTTATACTTATGTGTGATGTAATTTCTTCAATTTCACATTAAACAAGTCATGTTTTTATTTTTTTAAAACATGAAGTATTTAATTATATTTTTCTTACAGAAGATTTCCATTTCTTGTAAGTTCATACATTTTTATTCATAAACCAAACTATCAGAAAATGTGTGGTTTAGTATTTTAAGAATATAATAAATTAACAAAAATCTATGTCTTGTTGATTCTGATCATATTAGCCCTGGGAGACAGAGCCCAAAAATCGACCTCATCGCAGGAGAAGGTTTGATTATAAATTATGAAAGTATATGTTATTCTGATTAAAAAGAACCTTGTCTGCCATTCCAAAGCTGCTGCTTTCGAAAATGGTGGCTGATTTAAAGAATATTAGGGCATTAATTTGAGGATCCAAACGAGAAATCCATTGTGAAAAATGGGGGAAAAGCTTGTTTTTAACTTGTATATATGGGTTTAGACATGTAAAAAACAAATTTGCTAATGTAGACCACCAAGGGAAAACTTTACACAGTAAAAAAAGTAGGATTTTTCAATATATTTTTTTTTTTCATGTATCTCCTAAACAATGCATCAAAGCATAAAATTTACTCCTTAATAAATAGAAGAACTTTAAGTTGTGCGTCGAACGAGTACATAAACTTTATAATTTGGTTATATGTTGTAAGGTATAAAACTACGGTCAACCAACGCTGATTTTTACTAAATTTATTTTACGTTCTTTAATTTATTAAGGGGTACGTTTTTCCGCTTTGAAGCACTGTTTTGTAGCAATGCATGAAAAAAAAGATTAGATAAATCTGGATTTTTTGGTTGTAAAAAGTTTTCTCTTCGTGACCCGTGTCAGCAATTCAGTTTTTTACATGTCTAAACACATATACAGAGTGTATTATAAGTAGAGGGAAACATTTAGAGGAGTAATAGCAGAACTCAATAAATACGAAAAAGTTTATATAAACAATGGTTCGATTTTCAGCAGGAAAGTAAGGAATTAAAGTTTAGTGATTTTTTATTCATAGTTCTGCTTTTAAAAATATTATAAATTATTCACGATTTTTTTTTATTATCATCTAACTGTACTACAGTTATCCCACTTTTAGAAAAACAATCTTGATTAATAAGCTTTAATAAGCTTGAGGTTTATTAGGCAAAAACGTGATTCACATCAAGTTGTGTAAAGAAATTACGTAATTTTCTGTTCAGTCTTCTAAAAGTACCTGTTTCCAGCAAAAATGACTACAATTAACTGTTGCAAAGCTTCTATTTCTTGTTTCTCTATGATCTGAGATGTATTCTAAAAAACTAATTGCCTAAAAGTATATTTCATTTATAATTATAATAAAATTTAAAATAACAATTTTTAAAATATTTTTCAAGTAAGGTGGTTATATAATTGTGTTTTTCGTCCAGATCTCTGTCATAGGAGTTGATCCGTTTTTATAAGTGACAATCTTAATGTTTCTAGCCCTAATAATTACATCTTCATGAAAATAATAGAAGCAATCAGGTTTCTTTATTTTAAATGCCAATTTTAGGACTAGAAACATCATATAGGTCAGATAAATCCGGATCGATTCCTATGACAGAAATCTTGGAGAAAAATACAATTACATAACCACTTTACTTGAAAAATGTTTAAAAAATCTTTTTTTTTTTTTATTTCATTATTTTTATAAATAAAATATACATTCAGTCAATTATTTTTATTAGAATACAACCCAAATCATAGAAAAGCAAGAAATAAAAGCTTAGCAACAGTTAATTGTAGTCATTTTTGCTGAAAACACAGGTACTTTTAGGAGACTGAACAGAAAACGACATCATTTTTTTACACAACTTGAGGTGAATCTCAAGTTTTTGCCTAGTAAACTTCAATTTAATTAATATAAACTTAAACCTTATAAAATGAGGTAGTTTTTCTAAAAGCAGGATAACTGTAGTATAGTTAGATGACGATAAAAAAAAATTGAAAATAATTTATGATTATTTTAAAAGCAGAACATAACTTAGTTTAGCCGTTCAAATGGTTTTAATAATGACTAACCTCTTGTTCAATTTAAGTAAATTTTGTCTAGTTTACAATGAATTAATTGTTAATTATTTAAATTAAACATTTCTTTAGTTATGGCTTCCTATTCAACAAACAAAATGACTATTAAAAAGACACAAAAACTTCTATTTCTTGCTTTTCTGCTGAAAATTGACCCATTGTTTACATGAACTTTTTTGTAGGTCTGCTAGCACTCTTATCAAAATTTCTATCTGCTAACGGGACACCTAGTATGTATAGATACACACACACATAATGAATTTCATAAATAAATGAAAATTATTCAAATCAAATATAGCTTTCTAATTAATAGATAAATATTAATTCAAAAAAATGAAAATTACATGAAACAGAATCACCTTCATTCAAAGACACACCTCACTTATTTTTTCTGTATATATTCTCACTATTATCAAAAATAACTTTAATATAAATAAAACTACATATGAAATAAGATAAGGCAATAAATGGAAATATAAAATATATTACTAATCAAAACTAATAATATACTCTCAGCAAAATACAAAGTTTTATGGATATTTAAATTTCTACAGAAAGGAACCCTAGCACTACCCACCAATAGAGGACTGAACTATGGTCATGATAAATTCAATTTCAGTAGTAAAATTTAGTTTTAAGTAAAAATAGTTACTCTGCCTGAAAGTAATTATATAGACTATACAACTATGTATGAACCTCATTCATCTAAAATTATTAATTATATTATTATACAAAATAATTGACCTAACCGTCTATACAATCATTTGAAAGACAAAAAGAATTTTTTAGAGTAGAATATAAATGTCTACTAAACTAAATTCCAAATAAATAAAACTATACTGTCATAAATACAACTTTTGAAATCTCACTAAAACTATTAGTTTAATTATAAACCATACCTTGTGGGCTTTCAGGGATTGGTCATTACAAGCAAGTGTCACATCAACAAAAGCCTGGGTCCTGAGAAGGTGATGAAACACAGATGTCATATTCGATTGGTAGTTGTTCCATCGAAGGCAATAATGTTGCCCTGCCATTTCTTCTTCCAGGCCACTATACATATTGAACCAAAACATGAGAAAACTCAATAAAACACCATGTTATGAAAAGAATACCCAAGGATAGGTGAATGGAAACCCCTGTCCTGCTTTCTCCACTCTTTCACTGCCTCTCCCTTCCTCTCTCTTACTTTGACCTCTTACTTTCTCAATTTCACTAACTTCCCTTCTCTTGTTCCCATTCTCAGATAAGTAAACTAAGAATAAATTGAAACAAACATTCTTTAAATTAAAGGAGAAAAATCCCTACTACCAGATTCTCACTCAAATAAACAAATAAAAACAAGGATAATACATTTAAAACCTTAAAATATAATGCCTAAATGGCTTCAGAAGATAAAATAACATTAATTAGTTGAATACACCTAATTCAAATTAATGATAAAGTTACAAATTAAAACATTTACCTTGAATAAAAAAACATCTTCACCTTCATTAAAAGTGATATCAGAAGCAAAAGATAAGATATAACAGTAAACTGAATAATAAACAAAAGATAAATAAAGAAGAGGTTCATAACACTGTTTGTCCGACCAAACTAAAAATATATCAGAAAAACTATGAAAAATAATATTATTATAACTTATATTTATGTAAGTATATTGATAATTGACGTTTCATAACTTACAATTAGGAGTGTTATCACGAAAACCGCGAGAATCTGCCTCCTTTAATTTGGCCCCTAGTTCTCAATAATTCCGTAATTTCTTGCAGCAAAAGTATACACTAATTCACATTACTTTCCTGAACCATCTTTGATCCCGCTTTCCGTGATTTTCGTAACATCGAACTTATCAACACAAATACTGTTTACGATCACTGATAAGAGATCTACCAGAAAACACCGTATTCATCAGCGAGACTGAAGGATACTTTTATCGGAAACATTAAATGTGCTCTATTAAAATAAATCAAACAAGAATAACAGTATTACATAAAATCGTTTGTCTAAAAGATCAATATCTGCGCAATCAGAGTTATATTACGTGTGCGCACTACTGTTTAGATATAACCTTCAAACTTGTTATCCACGTCAACTTCAAAAACTTTTACGATAACAGGATAAGATGAATTATTATCCCTAATGTGTTCAGTTTTATTTTATTTCTAATAAACACAAAAATGGTACTTAAAATCACAAATAAAACATAATGACTTACCTTACTATTAGCCATAGTCTTTCCTTCCTTTAATGTTTAAAGAGCACAAAATCTGCTAATTTAAATTTATCCTTGTTTGCAGTTTATAACAATGATTCTTGAAAAAATTTAATTCACTGGCCAATCTGCCTTTCATATCTCACATCCTTTGTTTATATTTTTAGTACAATTGATTTCCACAATAAAATTGAATGAATGTACCTGAACTATTTTTTTTTTAATCCTTGTCTTCTTAATTCCATTATTAAGTAGTAAACATTTATATGCAACTTGTAAATAGACTTACACCATTCATACTACCATGTCAAATAGCAACAAAAAATATTTGTAAACTATTAATAATAAATGGAATTATTAACTTAATTTTATTATGATTAGGATGATATTGCTTAGAAACAAATATCAGGGAGATCATTTTTTAAATACATTAACCTTTATTGCATTATTCCAAATAGACAATGATATAAATCTTCATCAAATTAATAAACAAGATAGTGATGAATCAGCGATGAAACATAGTTATCGAAAAACACAATAAATAGCTCCATAAATTAAATATGGGATCAAATATAAGGAAATTTAATAGTACAGGTTAGAAAACCAAAACAGGGAAATTAATGCATTCATTAAGCAAGCAGCAAAGCACAAAAAACATGCAAAGGAGAAGGCTGGGTGAAAGCCTAGGCGCTTATCAACCTTACCTATCTCCATACAAAAAAAAATTATTTATAATAATTTTAAAAGGTTGTGATTGATTTACATACCTGGAGCTGGGTTTCCTTGACTGTTAATTTCTTGCTGTGCTGCTAAAAATACTTCATCATTAGTTATATCGCCACTGACTTGCCAATTGTTGAAATCTGTTTAAAAAAAAAATCTATCAATGGAAAAAAATATTTTTATTCACCTATTTCTACTCTTACTGTGAGTCTTGATGAAATCTCATAAATGTAAAACCTTTAATGACAGAGTTTTAGTGTTTAACCTTAATGATTAACTATGTCTAATATTGAAATAAGATTATATTTGAAGAGTCCGATAGAAGAAGTAATTCAGTAAATATTAAAAAGAGGCATGAATCAACACAATAATTCAGAACCATCTGTATAAAATGTTGCAATCAAATAACTTAAATTAATGATCAATTTCCTAGCTAAAATTAAATGAATGTTGACAATATTTACTTAGATTAAAAAATAAAATATAACAGAGAAAAATTAATACCTGACCTTGACTCGAAAAGCTGCCCTGTGAAGTTCCTGGTCCTGGAGGTCCATATTCATCATCCTCCTCTTCGATTGTAAGATCTTCAATTGGTTCAGAATTAGCTTCATCAATGGGTTCTGATTTTGGTTCAGGTTTCAACGTTTCCTTTTCCTCACTCTGAGTAGATTCACTTGAAGTGCGTCTTCTTCTTTTCTTTCCTGTTCTTTGTTCTTCTTTTTCAGTGTTCTTATGTCCACCACCTTGATCAGTCAACCCTTTAATTTTTAAGGACTCGGCTACTTTCAAAAATGAATCTAATTGTTCTTGTGAAACATTAACTTCCCCTCTGTACATATATTCCAACATTGCTTTAAGTTCTTCATAACGAATATTATTAAAAATGATAATTGGATGTCTGTCATCATGGTTTCTAATTAATTCCTAAAACAATATGACAAACCATCTTAGCGAAATACCATCAATACATAGAAACTAAAAGAAAATTTTAAACTGTAAAATACCTCAAGATATGGACTGCAAGCAGATAACACAACTTTATGGGCTTTCAACTGTCTACCTTCTGCAGCAAGTGTACAGTCCACCAATGACTCACATTCAAAAAGTTTGTCAAAAACTGAAACTAGTGTTGTTTGATGGTTATTCCACTTTAAACAAAATGCGTCCCCCATACCTACACAAAAATGTTTATGATATAGTAACAGTCTATACATAATAGTTATAAATACTAATTATTAAAAATAGAAGTAATTTTAAAGACTACAATAATAAGAAGGAGACAATAAAAGTAAATAAATTATTTTAAATCATCGCCTTTAAAATATAAAATTGATGAATATTACAACAACCTACCTATATCAATATTTTTTAAAATATCACAGAATTAAAATTAAGAAGCTGAATTAATCCAAATGGACGCTGAACTGCCAAGGTTAGGTTCAAGTAAGTTCTGATTCAGGAACGAAATCAGTGATGCAAACATTTTTAAACATCCTATTTTAAAGAAAATTTGGAAACTTGCAGTAAAAGTAGTTATCTATACTTTATAAATAGTATACTAAAAAAAATACTATTTCAATAATAGGTGATTGATAAAAATAAAAAATAAGTTGCAAAGATTTATGCATATTTTAAATATGTCTAATGACAAAAATATGGGTGTCCAGGAAACAATAACATCAAAAACAAACTTTTTACTTCCTTAATTACTCCTATTTTTTATTTTCTTCATTTATTTATTTTTTAATGGAACAAATAAGGATTATCAGAGAAACATTGTTTTTGAACTCAGTTAAGGTATTTGGAAGTGACACTTATAGATTAAAAATAAGGCGCTGATGCCATACTCTCATTAAAAGAGCGAGTGACATCCAAAAAAATCCATAAAAAGAAGTATTTTAGTTTAAACATGGGGGTATCCAATTCATAATTGACCAAGCTTGATTACTACTGTAAAACTTACAGAATATTTCAATATTTAATTGTTTTGGACTTTAAAACATTATCTTATAACATATGTAGAAAAGGACGGTGTTACAAGTCATCGAACCCTTTTTCCACTCCAATAACTCCTATCAACATTAGGACTGAAGGCTTTCCGTAAATGATAAAGTATATCCGTGTTTTATAAAAAAAATTAAAATCTATCTCTAAAAGTATTATTGTTCATGTAATTACATTTAATAGGACTTCAAGAATCATTTAAACACCATTCCATATAGGTAATTAAGATCTTTCTTCTTCTTTAAAAGTAATAATGATTTATGAATATATATATATATATATATATATATATATATATATATATATATATATATATATAAAACTTTCGGGCTGACGTCCTCCCCAAAATTAAAACCTGGATCCGCTAGTGTTAATGAGTGAAGTAATTACAGATACGTGGCACTGCTTCCTGTTGCCTACAAGATAATGACCAATCTTATATATTATTTTTAAAAGGTGTTTTTTTGTCGCAACGCCATAACTTCGTCAATCCTTCATAAAATCCAACTATTGAGCCTTCATTTTAAAGATCTTCTTCCCCTTCAGGTGGGAAAAATAGTTCCATCCTCCCGAAATTTAAGGGGAAAACGTTATGAGGGAAAATAACCTTTATTTGTTAATAACTCAAAAAGTGTGCATTTTTTTCTTGATTGTTCCCATGATAATTAGAAATATTACTAAATAACCTACAAAACATAAAACAATTGTAAAAATCGGACAATTTTTAACAAATATACAGTTCATTAGTTTTGGTATACTTAACATTTTCTTCCTCTTTAAAGATACTGCATTTATTATTCCAATGCTAGCTGATATGTACTTTATTATTTCTTAAAATCATTTTTTTGTTTTTATATTTTATATTTTTAAATAATTTATAAAAGCCCATTGTCAAGGATTTATTTTGAATGTTATCTTTCCAGTCAATGTTTAAAAAGAGATCCTAGCAAAGCAATTTGTACAAATATTTTGGCCTATTATGTTAAATGGGATATTGTAATCGACTAAGAAAAAACAATTAATTCCTCCTTTACATATTAGATAGGATCTACTTATTCCCATATTGTTTTGATATTCCTTCACTTAAAATTTTTTGGGAATTAATCACACGGGCAAACTAGTATTCTATTAAACCGGATATATCCGCTTAATGAAAATATAATAAGCGACCACCAAGCTGAATTCAGAAGAGAAAAGAGCACGCTAGATCAGATTTTCATCCTAAAACAGGTGCTCGAAAAACAATGGGAAGTAAATATGCAGGAGGTGCAGGCCTTATTTGTTGATTTAAAAGTAGCCTATGATTCGGTGTATATAAACTATCTTTCGAAAATGATTAATGAACTGGAAGTTTCGAGATAATTCTAATGTCGAACGTGTTTACAAATGCTACTAAATGCCGAGTCCTGATCCAAGTATCTGAAGCCTTCAAAATACGAACTGGTTTCCACTAGGAAGATTCTTTAATTCTTAGAGGAGGGCTCTTTATACCGTTCAATTTAGCACTGGATAAGGTGATGAGAATAACATTATTTGACGATGGAGGTGTGCACCTCTTAAAGAATCATAAAATCCTAGGAAGCAATTAATAGGGACTTTGAGAGCCTCACGAAGACTAGAACCATTTATCAGAGTAAAAGAAGCAGAGCAAATCAGCCAAGAAGTAAATGGAGATAAAACAAAACATGATAGTAAGGCGAAAATCCCATCCTGACAGAATAGAAGGAAAATCCTTCCCAAAAGTAGATAATTCGAATAGCTCGGCTTCATAATAAACTCAAGAATGACCAACACCCAGAAATAAAATAACTCAGTATATTCCTAGAAATGTCAGACTAAGAGTATGCAATGCTATAAGGTGGTTTTGGTATAAGGTTACGAGTACTGAACACGAACCATCACACTAGAAAGAAATATTGGAAGATTGAGAAGAAATTTTTTTCCACGATGAACGGAACGATTTGGGATTTAATTCCTAAGACATAAGGAGAAGTACCATAAAAAAATAGCTTACAGGAACGGCTCAATTGATGTTTGATGGGTAAAGAAGAGTAGCATGTAAGGAGCTCGGAACAATCCACAAGAAAGCCAATAATAAATGCCTCAATAGTAGGTAATAGACCACGTGGAAGGCCGAAACCTAAACAGATAAATCGAACTAACCAAGGCGCTATTACAAAAAGTAATAGATATATATATTCTGACTTAATTTTACTTCCGTAAATTAATTTTCATCCTGAAAAAACATTTTATCTCATTAAAAAACAGGCGGATCTGCGGGGGTGGAGAGGGGGCTTTCGTACTGAAGCCTCTCCCCCTTCCCCTCCTCCCAAATGGTAAAATATTACCATGTTTTACAGAAAAAAATATTAAAAAGTTGTAACATCCCATGCATATAACTGTCTTAAATATGTAATTTCATTTTCATCCGATTCTTAATTTTTAAGCGAGGCTGTTCACATACATGCATGTATACACAGACATACAAACCGTTTTTTTGTAGGACTTGATATTTACATTCAGTAAACCTTGAAACTTGTATTTCTGTTAAAATCTCAGATTCGAAATTTTTCCCGACCGCATAACTTTTCCTAACGTTTGCAAGTATATTAAAGAAAAAAATCTATAAACAAAAAATCTTAAATTGAGGCTCAATATGTTGCAGAAATGAGATCAACTTCAATTAAAAGACTTCATCTAATTGTATATAATTGTATTATAGGGATGAAAAATAATCAGGATCTATAATCAATAATCAAGTTTATTAAGTTTGCCAATGTTTCGAATCCAACATGTTCAGCAGCAGCAGCAGGTTTATCATTGGGGCAATGGTTTGAAGGCAAGACAAAAACGTCGAGAAACTTATAATCATGATTATCGACTACACATCCTGCTTATTTTTTAAAAGTCAGCTATTAATACATCTATAAATAATTGTATTATTCATTTTTGCTATCGATATGGTCATATTGGACCTTCTTCAGGTTTATTTATGATGACCCTTCTGTCAAGCTTGTCATCTGAGGAATCGTGGAAAATAATCATATAAAAATTTTGACTAAAATAAATAAATAAATTATCATCTAATATGAATATGTAGTAAAACTTTTGCTGCATTAAAATTCTCCTTTTATACTTAAATTTGCATTAAAAATACATGTTTTTAAAGTAAAGAGAATATTTTTTATTGAAATTACAATTAGACATTTAAATAAATAAATATATCTGATGGAAAAAGTTTTTTTTTATTTCCTATTAGTCAGAGCATGATAACTTTTCCTGGTTATTTTAACTGTTTTTTAAGTCAACCCTGCCAATTTTCAACTAAGATGATTCAAATTATTTAGTGAGTACTAGTGAATGCTATGAAATAAGCTGAGAAAAATTATCTTTTCAATCCTAATGTTTGCGAATCCAAGAAATTAATTCAAGCAATCAGCAAGCTTCTTTATTTTACAGATATTAGAACTGGAAACGTTTAATTGGTCACTTATAAATACGGATCAACTTCTATAATAGAGATCTTAATAAAAAAAATCAGTTTTATTATCACTTTAGAAGATAAATATTCGAAAATCATTATTTTAAATATTTTTATTGTAATAAATACAAACTGTATTCATTATGTTTATGATAATACATTCCAGGTATTGGAAAAAAAAATAAATTAAAGTTTTGCAATAATTTGTTGTAGTCATTTTTGTTAAAACAGGTACTTTAAGGTGACAGGATATGAAAACACCTCATTGTTTTACACTACTTGAGGTGAATCTCAACTTATTTCGTAATAAACACACAACTTAATTAATATGGACTTGAAGCTTATTAAATAAGAAATTTTATCTACAAGTGGGGTGTCAATAGTATAGTTGGATGGCGATCAATAAAAATCGTAAATAATTCAAGATTTTTTTAATATCACAACATAGCTTAGTTGATTCGCTCAAAATTCCTCTTTAAATGTTTTTAACAATAACTAGCTCTACTAATATAAAAATATTTTCGTATGAAGCAAAATTTGTATAGTTTACAGTGAAGCAATTGTTAATTAATCATACTAACTAATGATTTAGTTATCGCTTTCTATTCATCAAAAACCACGTCTTACTTAAAAAAAACGAAACTTAAATTGCCTACTATTCTGCCGAAAATCGGACTAATGTTTAAATGAAGTTTTTGATAGTTTTAGAGGTCTAGTTTTACCTGTTTAAATATTTCCATCTGCTTGTGGGAAACACTGTATATTTTTATCTTTGAATATAAATGAAAATTTAAATAAAAGTAATATTGATGTATCAATAAAATCGTTACATACCAACCTACCACTAGGCCCTAGCTTAGCTGGTTAGTTTACTTTTCTTAATCGATTTTAGTTTACACATTTCATTCCTTCATTTAGCTTATTTATTGTTGATTTTAATTTTTTTGCCTAAAATTATCGGCGGAAGGGGGGGGGAGGGAGAAGAGGGAGGGAGCACAACGATATTCACGTCTCCTCAACATTTTTATATGGGAGGATCACCCCTTCTCCCACAGGCTGCGCCTATGCTAGGCATTCTGGAGATAAACATGTGTTCTATCCAAATTAAGTGCTGATAAAATTTGGAACAGAGCTAGGTATAGTTCCAACATTTTAGTGCACAATATTCCATAATTTTGATTTTTTAAAAATGCCTTGATTTTTTATCTAGCCAACTTATTATGTCTTCATTCTACGAAAAATTCATGGAGATAAAAATTCATTTGTATTAAATTTTCTACAAAAATATATATTTTTTCCTACCTCATCTTCAACATATCAAAGTTAAATTAAATAATTTAATATCTTAATTCCGAAATTTCACAGAAAACGTAACTTTTTGTATATATATATTTTTTTTTTATGCCGTTCATTTGTTGAAAATATAAAATAAAAAGTGTATTAGAAATATTAATGTTAGCCTATTAATAAAACAATTGAATCAGAGCCGTGTTGAATTTATTACAATTCAAATACTACTATATATAAAACAGGGATGGACAAATGCTACTCTGAGTATTGAGTACCAAGAATTTTCCTCAAATCCTGACCTTTATTGAGTAATAACGAATTTAATTACTACCTCATTTGATGTGAAATGATTAACTGAAGTGGTAAGTGAATTCCCAACTCGACTTGAGTAAAATAATTGTTACTCGGCACACAGAGTAGCATTTGCCCGTGTCAGATATGAAAGCTTAAGAAATAAATTAAATTGTTTGGGGAAGATTAAATTGTACGGAGATACCAAATGTCTAAGGACGACGCGGGAATTACTGGTGGGAGGAACTAGTCCGGAAAATGATCCCTTTTGCCAATCTCTTACAGCTACCTTAACATTTGGTAAGGTTGCCTCCGGATTAGTACTTAACAGAGTGGGAATATCAATATTCATTTCCGTAGCCGCCGAGAAATGAAAATTAAGTGACCCAGGTGGGAATCGAGCCCACAACGTTCAAATCAGAACCGGGCACTCAAGTACTTGAGTAGTACTTGTATTACCTTCAGTAATAAATTTACTATGGTTTAGTAACTTCAGATCTGATAATACCAAATAGATATACATCGTCGGTTTATTCCAGAAAATAAATTAAAGATAATTTAGTCAATTATATTAGTGAATTATTTGATTTTCATTCTGTGAAATCATGTACTTGGAAGGGGGTTGCGGGCACTGACCGTACAGTGGATCGCTGATTTTAACCAACATTTTTTCGGTAATCGTACTACATATTGTCACAGCGTTCGTTCTAATGGACTCGAGGAGCCGACAAAAAAATTATATAATTCCAAACAAAATTTATGTTACCTATTTATATTTGTCTTTGATTTACCTAAACTTTTAAGTTATTACAAATCAATCGATTTTACTTTTTTTGTGCAGATGAGAAAAAAATATTGACTCCAGGCCCTTCCAGGAAAATAGGCCAAGTAATTTTTTATTACTAAAAGGGAAGTTAGATTTGTTTTTAGAGTCCTTTAAAAATACTAAATACGAAGATGAGCCAATCTTAATCAAACTTTTATCAATGAGTTAAGTAGGATAGTAATTGATTTGAGAATTATTTGAATTTAGTAGAAGAAGCCGTGTAGGCTTTTGTATTCATTAAAGGCTTAATCCTCACTTCCTAGATAATTATTAAGTCTGTGGAGTAAGATTATAAACAACCACCGGAATTCCAAATGTAACAAAACTAAACAGTAATTTTCAGAAATTATTATTTATATTTTTTTTTACAACTTTTTTCTACCTTCCACAACTTTATTTATTACTTTTTTTTTTTAAATAAATCTCCACTTTCCAACGATATATTATACGTATACCTCCTGTCTATTATTTCTGAAGGTTCATTTTCAACCTGGATAAGCATTCGTCTTTTTTTCTCCTTTATTCAATTATCAAATTCTTTCAAAAGTTATATTTAGCCTTATTTCATAACTCCTAACAATGAAAGATACTTAATTATTTATAATAAACCAAATTAAAAGTACTTTAGAGGAATACATTTTGAACATTGGACACTTAAGCCCTATTAAGTGACATCACCAGCAAATCCATGATTTAATTTTGGTGAGGCTTCAGCTCGAAAGCTTTTTTTTTCACATATATAACGACAATTAATTTGAAAAAAAAAAGAAAATAATCTAACTACCTATATGACATGGTGTTTAAGTGATTCTTGAAGTCATATTAAATTTAATTACACGAACAATAACATTTAACAGATAGCTTTTAATATTTTTTTCTATAAAACATGCTTATATTTTACCATTTGGAGGGGGGGAGGGGAGGACGGGAGGGCTGCCGCCCGAAAGCCGTCCCACTAGATCCGCCTGTGAGCGACATCAATGGAAATAAAACATAAATAATATTAAAGACTACCTAATTATACATTGATACACCGAATTTAATCAAAATGGTTAAAGCGGTTCTTGAGAAAATTGTAAACAAATTTAAATTCGTTGATATAAAGTGCCACTTCCGGTTAGCCCATTTTAGAGTAAGGTTGTAACATCCCAGGTCTATACTTGACTTAAATACTCAATTTCAGTTTCGTAAGACTTTTTGTTTTTGAGCCAGACTGTTCACACACACCATTAAGTGGTTTTAATCCTTTCTCAACGATCGCTCCCCAGTTCTTAATAACCTTCAATAAATGTCTCTACCTCTGTCTAGAGGCGTCTCACAAGGTTCCTCTTTATACCCCACCCTCTTTTCCATCTACATCAATGACCTCCCTTACTCTATCAATATCACTTATATGTCGATGATATCCAAATTTATCTTTCCTTCAACCCGGCGGATTCCTCTAATGCCATTCAGAAACTGCAACAAGACATCAATAGAATATGCGCATGGGGGAATCTTAATAAACTCACACTAAATACGGAGAAGACAAAAGCCATCCTGATCGGATCCACCTCACTCCTCAAACCAATTTCAGCATCTCCTAATCTTCTTCTGAACAACTAACCTATCTCCTTCCATACCATCGTTAAAAACCTTGGCGTTACTCTCGATCAAATCTTCTCCTGGAAACCACACATCTCCCAAATTTCTCGCCGTACTATATCCACCCTGAAACAGTTTAACCATCTACGTTATCTTCTTTCGTTCAAAACCCGTCAACTCCAGGTCTCCTCTATTGTTTTCCCCCCACTTCGTCTATGGCTGTATGGAGTATGGTGGACTCCCGGGAGAACTCGAAGCTAAACTTAAACGTCTAATGAATTGCTCAATCCGCTTCATCTTCGGAATCTCAAGAGATACGCATATTACCCAGTTTTATACCGGGTTGAAGTGGCTTTATTCGTCCTACCGCCGTTAATATTTCCTTGCTATCTCCCTATACCAGGATATTAGAACTCGGCGACCCGCCTATATTCTACAGATCCTACAATTCAAACGGTCCTTTCAATCCCGTGCGTCCGACCTCTATCCTCCCCTCACCGAACTGCTGCGTCTGATAAATCCTTTTTAATTCAAGTTCTCTTCTTTTGGAACTCTATACCCTCAGATAATCGAAACGTAAAATCAATATCCTCTTTCAAATCTCTCCTATTCAAACATCTACTCCATTCCCAATCTGATTGATCAAGAACCACAGTTATAAACCTAAGCTGTAAGAATCTCCAAGTGCACCCTGATATTTGATTATTTTGTGATTCATTGATATTTTGTTTACTTAATTTACTTTCTCTGTTCATTTTATATTTATACACGCTTTTATATTTCATTCCTAATCATCCTGTAAATATTTTATGGACACACCAGAATATTAATATATATTCTGCATTTGTAACCTTTTCTAAAGGGACACTAGTCCCAGAATAATAAAGTTATTTTCGTTCATTCATTAGCGGATCCAGGAATTAATTTTTTTGGGGGGAGGAGGGGCTTCAGCCCAAAAGCTTTGTTTCATATGTGTATATATATATAATGATAATGTCATATGTGTATATATATATATATATATATATATATATATATATATATATATATATATATATAATGATCAACATTGTCTCAATAATACTATGAGACAATTTTTTACAATAAAACTTAGTTACATTATACCATTTTGAAGAGAGGCTTCAGCCCTCTCCTCCCCCCCCCCACTCCCATAGATCCCTGTGACACACACACAGACCCATTTGTGGGACTTGGTTATTTGGACTCAGGGGACCACAAAACCTGTATTTCCATTGAAAAATTAAATTTTCAGGATCACAATACTTTCTCTTACTATATATTTGATATATAGATAAGTGAAAGTAGAAAAAGGGAGCGGGGTGGGCGAATAGGCTAAAGCCTGTGTAACAGCACCGCTAGTTGCCTGGCAACCGGATAACAGAGATTTGAGATGATATAAAAAGTACGAGTTCGCGTCCCGGTGCCGGAGGGGATTTTAAATTCCCCGCCCTCACCCCCGGCACGGAAAAATCCCGTATAGCCTAAAAGTCGAGGTAGGGAAGAACAAAAAAAAAAAAAAAAAGTGAAAGTAGAAATAAAGATAACATTCACTTAATGACTTATTGATCACTGAAACTCAAATATGACATGTTAATGAAGCTGAAATTAATTAATGATAGTTCAACTTATGATTCTTATACTGTTAATTAGCATCTAATGGAGGAAATAAGATATTTGTGACCGAAGTTGCAGGTAACATTTGGTCAACATTTTTAATTTCCTTGTGTATAGAGTCGCTTTATTATGAATTCAGTTTCTTTCAAATTGGTGAAATAATAACTATGCACCTTCTGCTATTAGTCAATGTTACCGATATTTGTTACAAGTTTATTTAATTTTTCTGACCTGTTGGAAGGAGGGGCAGCTGCCCCTCTGGATATGCCTAAGTTCTTCTGAAGGTAAAAACCAAGTTAAGCATATGTTCATGAAAAATAGAAATAGAGCCTGACGAATCTGATTGCTTAGAGTTTCAGAATAACAAAATAAATCAAAACATTTCCGTTTGTAATTATAAAAACATGTAGAAATCACTTTTAGCTAAAAACAAAATGCCACACTAAATAGCTATTGTAATTTAAATCAGGAAGAGGAGCACAGAAATTTTATCATAAATAGTTAAAGTTTGAATCTGTTTCAATAAAACTGCAATATAGTAATTTTTTTATTAAATACATTGAGTTAGAAACAATAAAGATGTAAATAAAAACTGGTGTAAAAAAAGAACTAAGTTTGAAATAAGAAAAAACATGCAACATTAATCACAGATATGTGAATATGGCAATAATGAATGCAAGAAGATGTTTATGGGAGATGGAGAGTTCACTTAAAATCTTATATATCTATAATTTCAAGTTAGATGGCACACTTATACACAAGTTATTTTCACATAGATTCGGAATGGAGTAAGTTGTGGGTAGATTAACATAGACATTAAAAGAACAGTTGTGACACAAATAAATAACTAGGTTGTTACACAGGAATCAGGATAGTTTAATATTGGGAATCTTAAATAATATAATCAAAGAATTGTTAGAGCTCATGTAGATCAATGCTAATTAAAATATAATACATTGATTTATATATAACTCTTCTAAATTCAAAAGACAAAAAAAGGAAAACATTTTTCATTTATAACAGCTAAGATTTCAGGCAAATTAATTTTGACAATCGAAGGCACGTCAGAAAAAAATATAAATAACATTAATTTAAGAGTTTAAGCAATAATATAACACAGGGATGAGCCGAATTGTGCAGATGTAGTAGTTTTTTTTACAGACTTATTGGGGAATAAATATTTCTGCATGGAAGATAATCAATCCATTGGCCACTTTTTACAACCATACATTAATTTTTTAACAACCTGGCCAAAATACTAAATATATTCAAGAAATTAACTTAACCTTTTACATTTAGGACATAAAAAGCTTGCCTAATTAATTATAGATAAACCGAAAACTATGATTTTAATGCAATATCAAAAAAGAAAATAACAATAGAGAACACAAATTTAATGTGTTACATAATGATGTAGAGATGGTTGACCATTATATAATATGAGGAGTTATATATTATATAGTATTATTATATATAGTGTTATATAATATATAGTATTATTTAATACTATTTCTATAATTTAGTATTTATTTGACCGCACCCCCCAATCAACTCCTTCTCTTAATGTGTCATAATTTAAATTTGTACATGGAATCAAATATAAGAAAATCTTTAATTATGCTTACTGAATAAGAATTCATATCAACTGTTCATAGAAAAACATTCATTTAAGACCATAGTGGCCCAGTGTATAGGTGTCACTTATGCAACCTCTAGTCATAAGCAGCAGTATTTTGAATACAGCCTTGGAGGGTTAAAATTCATTTTGTAATGGATAATTTTTTGACCTTCCTACTATAGTTTGGTTACCTGGAGTTAATAACCTGTAGTTCATTTAAGTATATATGAATGTTAAGCAAAAATAAACAAATAACAATGTATCTATTATATGGTTTACATAATTCATTCTATTAAAAATGAGAATACCAAGATATAGTATATGAAAACAAGTAATACTAGGTGAAAATAGTTTTTGAACATAAATAATTTGGATCCCGAGATTTACAGTTTTAATTGAGAATCCAAATGAGACACTTTGATATGAATATCACAATTGATCTTTTGTTTAAATTTTCTAAAGCAAATTGGACAACTATAAGTAATCGGGTTTTCAGAATGTTTATCATTGATGTGTTTTTTTATATTAGCTTTCCATCTTGAGGAGTGGTTACAAAATGTGCAGTGGAATAGACGATCATTGCCTTTAAGTGGATTATTTTTGTTTCCAAAACCTGAAAATATTAACAACATTAGTGATAGAATTATTAAACAAATAAATATTAGTGGATAGACTAGATCAATTTTTGTTATTATGGTTTTAACATACCTTATTAAAATACTTTTGGCATTTCCGAAAATTGCTTTTTTCCAGATGCCAATTTGAATCCATTAACACCATAATTTTTTCAACAGAAGGAAATAATTTAAATTGCTAATTCTAAACAAAAAATAAAAATGAAAAAGGGCAATATTTATAGAGAAAATAATGTAATTGAGACATGACACTTAATTTTATAAAGATAGGATGGAGGCATTTATTGTATTTTTTAAAAGATAAAGTGATTATCACAGTCATATAAAATTGTAACTTAGAAACCAAGAATTTTTGGTTGATACAAAAACTTGATATTGGTTACCCATAATATATCATTTTTATACTGGAGGTTTGAATTTGTTTTATATTACACAACAGATTATCCTAAATTATCAAAAATATCTAAGAATTGTAGCAGATGTGATATTATTATCTGACAAAGTCATTAAGAATACAACAGTTTATTGAATTGTTAGACACAGATGTAAATATGGTGGCCCATACTACCCCCTCCCTCCCCATAGGTATATGAAACTCTTTTGAGAAATAGGTATAACTAGTAATCAATTAAACAATGACCATAAATAATAAGAGGAGAAAAAAAGCAGAACACTTTGTATTACTAACATAGTTACAACAAAATGAAGCATATAAATAATTCTATTCCATTGAATATATTTTTTGATAAAATATATTCAAAAAATAAATACTTATCAAAGCTAAATAAAAAATAACTTAACTATAAAAGATGAAATTTATAAATAAATCAATAACAAAGGTTATAAATAATTTTGCAATACTATAGTTCAGTTATTGGCTTGTAGCGCACTCAATACATTTTCTATTAACTACTTCTTCAAACAAAAATAAGTCTAATAAGCTTATATTATCCAAATAATATCCACAGAAATTATTCCTGTTTATCTTCTGCAGAGTATATCATAAATATATAGATTTATAAAGCTGTTTAATTGACTACGGCCTCTAAGACTAATACTCATCGGACCATTATATGATTCAGAATATCTCAATAATTATTTGTTAAATGCTATAAAAATATTGTATTATAATATAAAGGCATTATTAACAAGTCAAAAATACAAATATTGATAGATAAACACCCATCAATAGACGCTCACTGCTAATAATTTTTACAAACACTAAATATTCCATTTTAGGTATTCCTTATATGAACATTTCTTGCCTTTCAACAGAAATTATTTTTTTATAAATAATAATTTGATATCAATAAAAATATATTCTATTGTAATCATATACACAATTTTTGCCAGTGAAGAGATCATTGTAACCATAATAATTAATTTTAAAACACAAGTTTCACATTTTATTTTCATGCTTTTAAATAATAATTACTCATTCAATTCATTATCTTTCTTCATTAAGGAAATAAATATGATACATAATACTTTTCACAACCAAATTTCAATACAAATCAAAAATAAATCATATTTACATAAATAGGAAGATCGAAACCATGAAACTTGCTAATTAAAATAAATCACTAAAATAAATGTTGATAGAAGAGGGATAATGAGCAATTTGAAATACATATTTGATAAAAAATCTCTACTTATTATTTAAACAATGGATTACACAAAATAAAGTGCCATTAATAATGTATATTCACTTTTGTTACTTGAGGAAACATAAAAGTGTAAATGATTGATGAACCCTCTAATTTTAGACCTTTCTTCAACTTTAATATCTCTTGAATATTTTAAATACATTTTTTTTCTGATCCATTACATCACATAGTAGCCTCGGTAAATAAAAAACATAATTTTTAAACACTGAATCATAAAAATTTAATTCCAGTTGGGAGGATTATCTTCTACTTATAAGATAAAATTAGAAATGAGTTTGCTAATCATTAGTATTATTTAAATCAATTAATATTGTTTCAAACAAATAATTGACTAAAAATGATAAGATCAACAACCCCTCCTTACAATCCACAATAACCACATGCCTGAAACCTCTCTACAACAGACCCAAAGGTCTGATGGATTGTCTGTTGCAGAGGAGTATCTACTGTTAAGGAGAATTTCCTAACTAAAAAATTAATATGTAGATACATGAGTGTATCAAAATAAGCTTATACATTTTGTGTTATATTTATTTATCTTTTCTTTCAATCATCAAAAATTCACATTTAAAACTAACGTTTTGGTTTGAAAAAACACAAATGAGGTATGAGGGATTTTAAATAAAATGATAAACAGAGAAGAAGGGATTCTATGAAAACCACAAAGAGGCGAGAACAAAATACAACACTATATGGAAAACTATATGACTTAATTCTATTTAAGAGAGCGTTTCCATTTCATATTTGACAATAAATCTCATATTATACCAGAAACACTACGTACAAAAGAGTTTGTTTGATGTGATGACAGTGCCGTGGCTTTACTTTAAATTGATATAACAGATGTTGTCTTTTATAAAAACACATGTTGAGCTTATAACATGTTTATCACATCTGAGGAAGAAGAAGACCATTTTATTAATTTATTTTTTAATTAATTAATAAGAAATAATTACTTCAAGAAAAGTATGTTCATAATTATAATGAAACATATAATAAGTAAAAATGGGTTTATTGATTTTCACATCTTGTAAGAGTCCATTGAAAAGGGGCAAAAATGTTTCTCGGTAAGAAAAATTAGGTTATTTAAGGACACTGTCACAAAATGGTATAAATTCCTATACTTCCAGATCAGGGGATTTAAAAATAGTCTATTAGAAGGGGTCCAATAGAAGAGGTTTCACTGTTTATACAAATAATCATCCTTTTCAATAAAATTTTCTATATAGAGAGCA
Source organism: Nezara viridula (assembly GCA_928085145.1). Taxonomy (NCBI): domain Eukaryota; kingdom Metazoa; phylum Arthropoda; class Insecta; order Hemiptera; family Pentatomidae; genus Nezara; species Nezara viridula. Next base: position 103,240,916 of record OV725080.1, on the reverse strand, counting down.
ATAATAAATATTTTTGACACTTTTCTGGATTTTTGAAATATACTTCAAATAGAGTAAATGAGTATTTCAAATCAACAACATTACAGTTTAGCCATTCAGTTTCGATCTCTTACATTGTTTCTTGAATAAATATTACTGTACAATTGAAGGTAAACAGTGAGCAAACTAACCCATCAGATAACTTGCTAAATGAAGGGACTAAGATTAGGCGGCTTTCTTTTGGAACTATATTAATCAAAAAGCATATAAACACAGCATTAAGGCATAGTTCATTTTTAATTCCTAATAGGTAATTCAATGACAGGCCTCACTTAACTTACTTATTAAAAATCTCGACTAAAATTAATGTTAAATAAACAGGTACAATAATACTTAACTAACTACATTCTTATACAAACTATCATACATCAACACAATAGAGATTACTTTTCACGATAATTAAGTATAATTTAATTATCTTACTCTTGACATTAAATTCACATGGGATTCATAATATAAAATTATTTCACTTATTGGGTAAGATACTTCTTATCACAAAGTTCAGCAATTCTTATCATAGGTAGCGAATTGCATTAATAAATTTATTGCAGGAGTAAAGCTAGTCAAGCAAAGTTTTAGAAATTTTTATTGTACTTCAGGCTTCACAAAATATGCTTTGTAATAATTTGCACTAATTGATGGTGTTTCCATTAATTCTACTAATATAATATATACAAATTAAATAAATAATTACATCATAACATTAATAACTGTTCAATAGAGTATCAATGACCATACATGGAAATGTTACCAAATACGAATGTGAACTCAATTTTGTACGTATTGAGGTATAAAATATTGAGTTTACTAATTTATACAAAAGCTTCCCTGAGCTAGTATAGCATAAACTTTACATATAAAAAACATAGTTAACATATGTTATAGTACTGAATAACTATTTTAAATGATAAAATGAATTTATGTGTAGTTATCATAAGTTTTATAGATAAACATTAGATGTGAAAACAATATTGTATAGTTAAAAATACTAGTCACTAATCCTACAGTATTATTTGCCAATTATTTTCACCTTGTTCTATAAACACATTTCAAATATAACTTTTTTAATGTATCAAAAATATACTCTTCCTGTTATGGAGGGAAGCATTTGTATGAAGAAAATAAAATTTCATAGAACTTAAGAACAAAAATGTCAAAATTGCCTGGCCTAGGTGATGTTAAGAGGTAGGTGCTGACAAACTAGAATCATTTAGTTTTGGTCCTGTTACGTATATGGATACAGGCCAAACAATTTTGAGATACCAAGAATAAATGCACAGAGTGACATAATTAAAGGCTAAATTATTTCCTTTGGCATACCTGAATTTTTGCAATCTCAAAAGCAATAGATCAATGTTAAATATAAGCCAAACAACATATAGATATCATACCTTTGCTGCATTGAATAAACTAGATTTCATTTTTTATGGATATAATTGGAACATTGTAGACTATAATCTTAATCTCTAAAATACAGCAACGCAAACTAACCCGTCAAAGTACTGCTAATTAAAGCATCATTAGGGGTAGAAACAACTTAAAACATATTTATGCAGACAAAATAAATTTCTCTCTTGATAATGCCATAGTTGGCAAAAGTTTTCTAATTAAATCTGGAAATTTTACTAATGAGTCTTTTATATTAATAAATTTATTTTTTTAAATTATAAAGATCCTAGAGTGAAGAATAGATTACATTATTAATTGAAGTTTTGTAATAATTCATCTTTCTTTTTCAAGCTCCAAACTCCTTTTCTTATGATCATTTCACATACATTTAATAATAATAGAAATAATTGTGTAATCACAACACGATCTATAAATATTGTTTTAATAGACTATTCAGTTTAAAAATTAACTTCAGTCTTAACAAACGCAACTATAGAACATAGAACCAAACCATTTACGATGCCTATAACTATCAAAATATAAAATATTTTTATATGAAATACTGAAAAAAAACTTAATAAATAATCTATTCATAAATGTAAAGAAGTGTATAGAAAAAATTTCTTGGTGAACCATAAGTTTAGTTTATTCAAGAAGGAAAAAAATGTAGCAATTACTGAATAAAAATATGCTGAGGAGCCATACAACAAATAGATGGAGGTTTAGTGATAAATTTTTTTCACATTCAGATTTTAAAAGTTAACCGATGTCTTGAATAGGTAAATATTTAACATACAAGAACTGAAAATAATCATGATAATAGTACGTAATAAAAAAATTAAATATGTGTCTGCTTAAAGATAATCCTTTTTTGATAGAAAATAGAACAATAATAAAAAAACAAGTTTTCTGAAAAATTTCATGCAGATGAAGAATTATATTATGTATAATAAAAATACTCTTGCACAGAATATATGAAGACCGAAAATAATCATGACCAATTGTAAAAGTTAACCAAACAGATGGAAGATAAATCAAAGTAACTCAAAAAGGAGTCTTATCCAGTTATGTTAAATTTTTAAAAGATTTTCTTCAAGTAAGTTCGATAATAATTTTCAAGAAAAATATATTCTTTCCTCCTTATATGAACCCTTGCACCATATTCACCTGTTTCTAATCTGAATCCACCCTCTTTGCATGTCATTCTTTCAAAAATTATTTTTCTTTCCAATCCTTGATATATTGTCATACTGTTTTGTTAAAAATCTATATTATTGGAGGCATAGAAAAAACTTTCCATTCTGGTTGGTACGGAGGGAGTAGGCGACAGACTCCTTCCCAAAAAGTCAAGTTTAGTAAGAAATTGAACGTTACCTATTTTTATTTTTATTAAAAGATTTGAGACAGTGAGATGAACTCTAAATTCTTCTATACTTCAAATTTGCAGCAGGGAATGTGATAAAATCTTCACCTAAAAATGGAATGTGATAAAATTTAGGGGTGTACATGAATGAATCATACAATCCTAGGATATATTACTACATATAATGGCATAGTGGCATGGGAGGGTGGAATATATAAGTAAATAAATAATACTACATATAATTATCTTTGAATATAAACTAATATTTCAGAAATAGGAACATAGGGCATGCTAAAATACCTGCGTTCCTACTTCTATGCCTTCTACTACTTAACTTAGTCATCTAGTTGACTTTTCCTATTTCCTTAATTGATTTCAGTTTACACATTTTATCCATTTATGTAGATTAATTGTTATTGACTTTTACTTAAGTTTTTTCTTCTAAATATTGGCAGGGGGTGATTGCCCCCTCCCCTTCAAAGTCTGCACTTAAGATTGGAGGAGAGAGGACCTTTTCTGTCTATTAAAACTCTATACGACCCGGTATGGACAGAAAAGAGAAATAGATTTTTAACAAAACAATACTAATACCATCTATTAATGATTGGAAAAAACTCAGTACCACTAACAATACATGAAGGGTCTTGGATTCAGTAAAATTTGAGGAAGTGCTATTAAAAGGCCAACGGTTGTGCAGCGGGTGACGAGCCAATATCACGCTTAACCGCTATGTTTCCTCCCTTAATTAATTATTTAATTAAGAGTACCCACTTTATAGAGGCTGGGTATGGCCCAGGAGGATCTCCCGATCACAGGGCCGACCCACGGCTGATGATCAGCTGGATTCAAACCTGAGATCTTGAGCTCTGGAATTTGTTAGGAAAGACATTTGTTAAGAAGAGGATTTGATAGGAAAGGAATATAATTTTTGAAAGAACGACATCTTAAGTGGATGGATTTAGGTTAGGAACAAATGAAAATGGTGCAAGGCACCGAAAGCTTCATGTAACGAATAAATAATAAACAAATACAGGACTCTACAAAAAGAGTATTCTTCTTTATTTAGAAAAAAATAATCTTTATTTTAAAAATTAACAAGTTATAACTTTGCTAATGTTTTGGAAACATATCAGTTATTTTAACACCAAATACTCTGCCTTTATGATCAAATGTGGAATAGTTAAAATCTGATGATGACGTTTAGAGCAGTGAAAGGATACCTGTTCTCATTATTAGTTTAATTCTTCATATTTGCCAAAGATATTGTTTTTAAAGCTGGTTACTATTTGAATCATCAAAAAGATATATTTGCATAGAAAGTAGAAGGTATGGAAAGTGAATTAAAATAAGTAGTGCCAGAGTAAAGGAATCAATGATTATAAATAAATAGATATCTGCTACATACTATCAGTACATATTAACATATTTCTGAATAGGAAAGAGCTGATATAAAAAAATATCAAACACTATACAAACAATATAATGGTCTACAATAGTAGCCAACACAAAATAAAGAACTTAATGCACTTTTCTTTAATCGGTATTCCTTGCAACTTTAGAAGTGAAAAAAAAAATAACCACGACAAGTATGGTAGTATGACTATGGAATAAAATTAATAAAAAAATTGGTCAAGGGGACACAATATTTGCTTAAAGGCAATGGACAGATACTAAAATAACTTATGGTCTGTAATTAAGGATCTCCAAATATCTAATTGAAAAAAGACAAAAAAAAATTCTAAAACTTAAAAAACTTTTATTAACATTGCAGATAATACCTTTACTTGCTTCTGGCCATTGTCAGCATATTGGTAAAAAAACAAGAAAAATATGCTTTTCTAAGGCATGATGACTACTAAGAATCCCCTCTCCTTCCAGTCCCCAAGTAATTCCACCTCAATATTTGAAATGGAAAGAAAAAACAGCAATTCAAATTGCTGTTCCATTTTTATTGAATTCAATTCACAACTTTCTCTTAAATTTGGGTAAAAGTATTTTCCTGGATATGCTTATTTCTCAATAACCGCTCATTTGAATTGCCCCAAACTTGGAAGAAAGTGAAGGATTGATAAAAACAATATCAAGGGAGTTTCAATTTCAACAAATTCGATCTACTAAACTAAAAAAAAAAAATACTTCCACAATGAAAATCTCGTTACTCAATTTTAGTAAACTTTACATTAGAAAAATAAGATCTTAATAACTAATAGTGTAACAGGTTAAATGTGCAAGTGTATATTAATAGGTTAAATATAAAAATACACTTACAAATATTTCTTGGCATATATATATGTAGCTCAGAAACTGGAGTTACGCGGTTAACAAAACAGATGGATTTATGAAGTTTTAATTGTCTAATGTCGAAATAATAAATAGGGTTTGGGTTATTTTAATGACATTAATGAGTTGTTACAAATCAGCTGTAAGGATTAAGGATTAGTTCTGTTAAAAATGCACTTGAAAAACTTTGTGATAGTGCAACATTTCCAAGACATAATTTCTACTCTTTTAAGTATACAGGACGGCTGATTGGTAAATTTAAATCTATATCATATTTCATGAACTAAAAATAACTAGAGATGGTCAAGAGCAGAAAGATGGTAATAACTACCAACTGATCCAGTTCAGGTAGGCGTCGTTATATGAGAAAGGTCCTGAAGGGATGCAAAAATGCCGACACGTGCAAGATCAGAAGACCTTCCTTTGTGAATTTGATTATTTTAAAAATTTTCTTCACCCATCACAACTGGAGAAGAAGCTATACTGACTTACTTAGCAGACTTTTTTAATTATCAGGTTCATAAATAATCAGGATTTTCAATCTCACTTTGTTATATTCAGCTTTACAACCTTATAACCCATGTGGGTCATCATCAAGACAATAGTTTCTGTCTAGCCCTAGCATTATGAACAGAGCAGAGTGGATATCATAAATATAAAACAATCTAAAATTTACAAAGTACCATTGTGTACAATTTTAACATGGTTGAGGTTTTATATTTAACCATTAAATTATTATAGATTTCTTGTCAAATCATGACATAAAAAATACTAAGAACATTGTCACTACCCTAAAATGGGCTAATTCAGTAAATAGCTAAGCAATTTACTAGTGAGTCATCCACATAGTAATTCACCATCAATGCAATTTTTGAAACTAAAATATCCCACCATGAATTATCAGGTGTATGAATTGATATTGCTTTGTTTGTATTTATCACACGTAAGAGCAGTAGATTATCTCTGACTGCTGCATTACTAGATGTAATCAAAACAAAGACAGAAGTAAGATAAGTGAATAATTTCCATATATATATATATATATATATATATATATATTAGTCCGTAAAATAATTTTAAGTAATGGTGTACATATCATGTTATTTGGTAAGATTTGCATTTAACAATGTCATCAAAACAATTACCAAAACTATATTCAATACAACTAATACTAAAAAGGTGATCTGACAAAGTACACATGTTAATTTCAACTATGAATGTTTTATGTGAACCAATTTTGAAGATATTTATAATAATTCTTAATAAACAGAAGGAACTAAAAATTACCTAATTGCTCATAAACATAAGGCTTATGTTAAAGTGGTATGAATGATAATTAATGTTTCCAAAAGTTTAATCAAAATAACCAAGTAATTAAAAATTTTGGATATATAAAAAATATATAACAGATGTGAACAGTTCGCAAAATTATTTTCAACAACAAACTGACTAACTAGTTATCAATGTAGCAAAGGTTTATTATACCCAACATATCAAAATGGTTTTCAAAGATTAATTATTAACATGATCTATCACTAGAGATATGTTAAATGTTTAATAAAGGCAAAGGATTATACTTGATTCACCTTTGTGCTAAATCTAAAGGAGCTTGCTCTTTTGTCGAGAGATTAACTATGGCATTTAAAAGGGACAAGTTTTGAGGGCTCACCATCGGTGTCATACTACTGGCCATTGCTAGTCCTTGTCGCATTCGATCCTTTTTCCATTTCATACGTCTATTTTGAAACCAGATCTTTACTTGTCGTTCTGTTAGTCGAAGGGCTTTAGCAATAGCAAGCCTTCTGTTCCGTTCTGGATATTGATTAAGAACAAACTCCTTCTCCAGTTCTGTTGTTTGTTGGCGTTTATATGGGACTCTATGACCCCTCCTTATGACACCTTGGCTCCATTCTCCAGCTGAACAAAAATAACTTGTTAAGTAGAACAGACTATAAATTTAAGAATCTATTAAAGCAAAAAGCACATGCGCCATGCACTGGAAAGGAAAGGGGTAAAAGGTACTACAAATGCACCAAAGTGTATTTACAAATTGACTTTTTTGATCATAAGTAACACTGTTGATGACTATGATAGAGAATGGCATAACTTATTATTCATCCAGTACACCTATGAAAAAATAAACAAATTTTGATTAGTTATAATATGTTTTAAATCACAATAATAGCATCAAACAATAATTAATGAGCAAAATATATTTATAAGAATTATATCCTGTGTATACATGTATATGCTTTATGTAGTAGTTCTTATACATATTCTGTATAAATACTATATCCACACATATATTGTCTTTCATTCAAGAATTGTATAAAACAAAGAGCAGCAGTGTTAAGAAAGTAGCACATATTTTGGTAAAGTGATTCATAACACTAAATATAAACACTATATGTATGTATAAAACCTGTTAGAATTATAATGGCTGTAACTATCTCAAACATTAAACATTTAAAATGTATAATTTGCTTCAGAGGTAAGAATTCAAAAACATTTCCAATTTGTTGTAATATTCACAAGTTTTAAAAACTCATAAAAACTATAACCTATACGCAAATGTTAGAAAATAAATAGTTGAACTAATTTAGAAATGATAAAAATGGATTTATAAACATAACAAATTTTAAATCTAGTAGTTAACTTCAAAATACAGAAATTAATCATAAAAGAAATATTTAGTAGACCGACTACACATGGGAAATTTGCAAAAATTCATTTAGGCTTAAAAATTAAAACTTAGAATATTCACTAACTGATAATTTTTTAAGGAATAAGCGGTACAACGAAACAACTTTCTAAAAACCAAAATAGAAAACTTAGAATATAAAGAAGGTTTCAATTACTGTTAATGGAAATGCACTATTAATTAAAATTTCGTATCAGGTATCTCATTATTTAAAAATAAAAGTAAAAAAACTAGCTCCTGGTATGTTCAATTAATGTATTTATTTAACTGGTATTAATTAATTTATCTAATCTAGTTATCCTACTTCATTCCTTTAACAAAGTATTTAGGTGGCCTCTTTTTAGTTAGTCGTGTACCCATGATTCCAAACAGTGTGGTGTTTTCTTGATTATTTATTCACTTCTTCTTTTAATTTTTTTTTTTTGTTTTGGTTTATGCTATGGCGGGGAATCAACAGTTTTGTTTAAGATGGAATAATCATCAAAGTACACTTATATCTGTGTTCGATAGTCTTTTAGAAAGTGGCACATTGGTTGATTGTACATTGGCTGCGGAGGGCCAGTATTTAAAAGCCCATAAAGTTGTATTATCGGCATGCAGCCCCTTCTTCGAGGTATATATATAGTTTTCCCTAGTACAATTTTATTTGATTAGTTTATGTATGTGAAGTTTTGCTAATGAATGATTTGTTAGAAGCAATGTTTATATGTAATGCAATAAAAGAATGGAGCAGTTGGCTGCGTTAAAGGTCAATAGCCTCACAGGACCAATGCCTTGGGGATGCAAAATATGTGTCACACTATCTTTTAATGAAACCATGCATGGGATATAAAGTTCATTAATCTTCATAACCTTTTTTTTTCTAAAAAATATTATAGTCAGGCAAAATAATTCCTGTATTGCTGTTATATGATAAGGATCCTTTAATGTCTTATCATTACTAGGTATTAATTCATTGTAACATTAATTCTTTCAGCCTGAGTGTTGACTCCAATTGATAAGGATTATTGTTTATTCACAACCAATCTTAAATATCAACTGGAGAATTCATTAACTATAGATTTCATTACTGATAGATTTGAAGTGTTCTTATCTTTTCCAGGTTAATAAAAAATATATGGTAATTGAATCGACTTAAGATTTTTCTTCATAATTTTATTAACTGCTTTTTTAATTAATTTCTTTAGAATTGATTATTATTTTAAGGATTGCAATTGTTTAAATATTTATTATTTTCGGAATTGATGATTAAATTTTATCATTTAACTTTTTTTTTTACATAATCTTTTTATAGTTTTAAATGAAAACATTTCAACCAATCATTCAGCTTTAAATACATTTTTGTAATTATTCCATCTTTGTCTCTACTGCGTTTACTACTTCTATCTCCCTCCATTTAATAAAGAAACAAAATTTTAAAAAAAATTGATTAAATATGAGAGTCAATTAATTTGGACTAGAAATTTGAAAGTCATACTAATATAATAAAAATATTCATCAGTTATTTTTTATTAGACTTCCATGATTGACTATCGTATTTAAAGTTAAATTTACTGTTTTATCATTTAATAGTTTTCTATAGGATAATCTTGAAGATTTTAGTTAAAAGTGGTGTTCAGCTAATTTTTTTATAAAAATATTTGTATACCTTAATGTGATTTTTATTTTAATTACTTATTTTTTGTTTACCCACTATATTATTGTATAGCATATTGATTTTTTTTTTCATTTCTTGTATTGTATATATTTACTGATTTTTATTTTATTCTCTCCCCGACTATTATATAGATTAATTTATTTATCTTTGATTTTTATTTTTTATTTATTATTATTTATTTATCTTTGATTTTTATTTTTTGTTTACCCACTATATTATTGTATAGCATATTGATTTTTTTTTCATTTCTTGTATTGTATATATTTTCTGATTTTTATTTTATTCTCTCCCCGACTATTATATAGATTAATTTATTTATCTTTGATTCTGTTTCAATTTTATATTATTTAGGTAACTTATAGTGTCAGATGTTCTGGCTCTGAATACAATTTTAATTATTTTGTGCGGTACCTATGCTGAAATAGGCGTGTGTTTGTTTTGTCCAATTCGATTGTCTTTAATAGACCTAGTTTTTCTTGTTTGTTGTTTTTAAAATGTCTTATGTACTTTTTTTTTATTATTAGTTCCATAATTTCATTAGTTCACACTGAAAATATGCCATTATTTTTATTTCTTTTTTACGTTGTTCCTCATGTTAGAATGGTTTTGATGGTACTTATTTTAAATTAATTAGTTATTATGGTTGCGGGTAAGTGTATTTAATGTATCTAGTCTCATCTGCCAAAACTTCAGAGTCTCTTAAATATTATTGTTTTCTTTTTAATCAACTTCGGATATAAGGTGGCTAAGTCAATAAATAAAAAATTGTTGTTGTCTTGAGGTTTTTTAAAATGAGTGGCACTTGAAAAATACTAAAATGAATGATGCTTGATATTTGTTTTCTATGCATATATACAGTTAAGAATCCCAATTTTCAATTTAGCTTTTGTAATTATTCATGTTTAGCAGAGTTTTTATTTATTTTTTAATTATCACATCCCCAAAGCTCGAGATCTATTTCCTTATAAAAGCTCAAACTTACACTGTTCTCTGATTTATTACAAAAGCTTAATTTGGTTTTTACTCAAAACAAATATTTTTTACGTTAAAAAAAAATATATTAAAATAATTAAATTGCTTAATGTAAGAATGTACCGAGAAATTAACCAAATTTTATATCTCAATGGGTTCATGTCAAAAATTAAAACTTTGTGGAAGCTGGCACTAATTAATGCTCATAACTGCTGTCAGGTTACCATGTAAATTATAAAAGATGTTCTGGGCAATGAGACTATAATACGTATTAGTAAAAAAAGGCTTTTTCAGTCTCGATCAATAATTAGTTTATTTCAAATTTATTCACATTTTCGCCTCTTCAGGCATCTTTAGGGATAGTCTGATTTTACAAGTAATTTAAATTTTCATATGAAAAAACATATACAAAAATCGTTCAGAGGATTTACTATTAGACATTAGCTATTTATTTAGTGCACTATAAAACTGGCAAACTTTACTCCTCAAGGGTAACATTATTCCAAAAGTAGAATATTTTTTTGGTGATTTTTGCAAAAAAACTTTGAAGTTACCAATAATTTGGAATATCTTCTCTATGAAACTCTAAGTTAGTATCATATGTAAAAGAAGGAACACTTTTTTTTTTTTATTTAAGTCTGAATTTAATAATTTATATTTTGTAGGTTGTCTTTAGTCAACATTATGAGAAGCATCCTATTATAATCTTGAAAGATGTAACTTTCACTGAATTAAAAGCAATGCTGGATTATATGTATCGTGGGGAAGTTAACATCTCACAAGAACAGCTTGGTACATTTCTTAAAGCTGCTGAATCATTACAGATTAAAGGTTTAACAGACAGTGGAAATGGTGAAATAAAAAGAGAAAGAAAAATTCCTCCACTTTTTCCACAAGGTTTGATTGTTGAGCAAAGAGCACCTAAAGTAAACAACAACGATTCCCCGCCACCACCTCTCTCACTTTCCCCGAAAAGAAGGAAGAGAAAAAGTAGTGAAGAGAAAGAAGAAATGATATTAGCTGAGCAGTCATCACCTGCACCTCCACCAGGCTCAGATGGGGTTGTAAAAACTGAAATGAAGGGTGGTTCTGAATCAGGTGGTGAACAATTTGAGTTTGAAGATGATGAAGAAATAGACCTCAGCAAGCCAGGCACGTCTGCCAACAGTCATCCCCCAGGTTAGTATATATACATATTCTTTTCTTCTATTCTTTGAAACAATTTCCCTTTTACACAGATCATGTCTGCCAATGGCCGGAATAAGACTATGCCGAAGCTAGGGAGTAGGGGTTGACTGTTCCTTCCCTCCACTGTTCTAATTCTAACTTATTTTTTTAATGTGACAATCAATAAATAAAAATAAGACCAAAATAAGTGGTAGTCATTAGGTCTGATAAATTTCGAGAGTGGAGTAAAAGGGCCTGTCGAAGGCTCACTAATTTATGGGGAGTGACCAATGAAGTGTGCCTAGCGTTGTATTGGTGGAACACAACACCCAATTTGCTAGTTCTGGACGTTTATTTTTAATTAATTGATCCAATTTTGTTAATAGTGAGCAGTACAGAGTTGAATCAATTGTTTGTTATGTAGCAATTGATAGCAATAGCTCATAGAAAATAACACCCTTGAAATCTCACCATATGGAAAGCATTATCTTCTTTGGATGCAATCCAGGTTTTGACATTCTTCTAGGAGCCTCATCACTAGATGCTCAAGATTTTCTATTGACTGCATTATTGTAAAATATCCATTTTTCATCTCCTGTTCTGTTGCCAACTTTTTCTAAAATTGGTCGTTTTGTTGCCATTTCCGTTGTGAATCACAATCAGAAATGTGTGTTGCCAAGTTAACTTCGGTTTGAGAGTGAGGCACCCAAACATTAAGCCTGGAAACAGCCGAGCTTGTGCACATTTGTGTGCAACACATTTAGGGCCATAGCAATCTCTCGCATTGATTAAGTGGGATTTTGATCAACAATGACCTTAACATTGCTCTTTCAATTTCATGAGGGCGACCAGAGTGTTGAATATCATAGATGTAAAAATTTTCTGAATTAAATTTGGAAATCCAATTTTGACATTCGCTTTCGATTAAGGCATCATCCCTATAAACACTGCAAATTTTTATATGGGCTTCTGCAGAACGCTTACCTTTTTTAAAATAATAAAACAAAATATGCCGATAATGAATGGTATTTTTTCCATATTCACAGTGCAAAGCAAACACAATACTAAGCTAGTTTCAACAAGAGTTAACAGATAGAATTGTTGACATATTACAAACAGGATAAACAATCCACAATAATTTTGTGGTACTTGATTATTTATTATAATTGAATCAATAATTAATATATACATCCTTAAAAGGAAATGGTTAGTAGCAAAAACCACATAAATTTAAAACATCAGACTAATGGTAAAAACATATGATAATTGTACCGTCTATGATTTTAGGTTCAGTTACCTATGGATGATATTCCCCCAGCTAAATATTTTAATATTAGTAAATGGGCGCTGATGACCCCCATCTTTTGAGCTTAAAACATCAAATGATGAACAAACCTATTTTTACTTAAAGTAGGGTGGTAATTGAAAGTTGTGTGATGCGTGCACAACACCAGATTTTTCTGTACTAAAATTACTTAGCTCACACCCTGTTCCAAACATTTTCCTGCTTGCATTTTTTTATGGATGCGAATGTGGTCGCTTACAATAAGGAATTGACAGCATCTTAAGGTGTTTGATAATATGGTATTGTGTAGAATATTTGGCCCGAAGAAGGATAAATCAACCAGAGAATTTAGGCGGCTACACAACGCCGAATCGCTAGAACTGTATCCAGTTAATATCATTGCGATGATTACTTTAGACTAATAAAATGGGCATATAAAATTGTTGGACTTAGTAACCAAAGAATCCCTGAAAGGTTAATATAAGTGTGCTGATTGGTAAGCATCCGAGCAGTTGACTGAAGTGAAGGTAAGAAGATGGCATTAAGGCAGATCAGGAAGGGTTAAGTTTGGACAGTGGAGGGATGTATGCTGACAGTGATCGTTGGTATCAGGTTCACTAAGTCTTTTGGGTACTTTTTGTCTAAGCGGCTGTTTTGAAACCTCACTTCTTATCTATCTTATCTAACGTCATGTCATCATGTCACATAACCTCCCTCTTCTTAAACTTTTGAGTTATTGCATTGTTTAGTTTTCAGTTATTCCCTTATTACGTTCACTTATTAAATTGTCTACTTTTGGCCCGATTGTGTTTATTTTTAGTTTTTGGCCCGTTTGTGTTTATTTTACATTTTTTTTTAGTTTGTGACCCCTTGGTGTTTATTTTTCATTTTATTTTTCGTTTATTTTCGTCATATTATGGATCTTCTTAGATTATGGGTTTTACCGTCTTCAGAAGAACAGGCAATTCAGTATTTTCAAAATGTTGGGGTACTTGCCGATGTGAAATTGTGTGAACGAGGTCATGGAATGAAGTTAAACAAGAAGACAACACCAGACACCACCTCGATTCATATTTGTGCGAATTTTTGTGGCGGCGGGTTCTCAGAGAAGAGGACCCGTTTCTCGCTATTTTAAGTAGCATAAAACAATTTTGCCTTCCAAAATAAATAAGACAAAAGGAAGTGAATAATTAACTTAAAATAATTTGTATATACGTTGTTTATAGTGTTGATATTTTTTCTTTTCTATGTAAATATTTTCTTTTAAATTTGTTTTTTTTTTTAAATTTCATTTTGATGTTTTATATATACATATCTTCTTAAAGTGTTTTTTTATCATTTCATTAATATATTTGTCGTCAAATAAAAGTATTTTTGTTGTTATTACATTTGTTTTTGTATCTGTTTACACTTTCAATAATACGAATTTAATACAATAATACGAAGATGTGAAGTAGGAGAAGGCTTATCACTGCATTATGGGGGTTATCAGTGTTCAGGTTATAAACATTGGCAGATAGCAGTCAGTAGCGTCCGCTTAGACAAAAAGTACCGTCTTTTGTTACTATTATTATTTTAAAATTTGAAATAATCTATTTCAAATTTTCTATTCTGATCTATTTTGTTGTTAGATGTCTCATATACTGAAATATGTTGGTTTTGATTGAAGGAATAATTTTTATTTAATGTTCCGAAGACGATGTTGGAATAGTGTTGATGTGAAATAGAATCTTATATACATTCATAAATATTAAAAAGGAAGAGAATATAACTCAGAGATCTATAATTGATCAAGGATGGTCGAATTGAGGAAAGGACAATGTTGCAACAATTCTTGTTTTTATTACTGTTGATGGTATTTAAGAGTAATCTGCAGATAAAAGGGAACTATATGATTTGGTATGTAGCCCAGTCAATTAAGGTGGAAAAATGCTAAACCTTGGAATGTAAGTTATAAAGCTAAAAATTAGCCTGAATCTTTAGTTAGATTTTTGGAAGTTGCTCAAAAAGTTAAAAAAACTTGTATCGGTGTTTCAAGTTATTAAAAGTTGAAGGAAATTTTTTTTAAAAATTAATAGAGAGGAAAATGGTTTTCATATATGACCTACTATGTGGTAAGAAATTATTATAAAACTTTTGAAAATTAAACTCTCTAAAAGCTTGCTATTATTCCCTCTTTTTTACTTTCACTTACATAAATATGGAATATATAGTAAGGGAAAGTATTGCATTCGTGAAAGTTTTCGAATCTCAGTTTTCAATGGAAATACGTGTTTTGAGGTCCCCAAGTCGAAATAACCAAGTCCCAAAAAATCGTCTCTGTGCATGCGTGCGTGTGTGTGTGAACAGCCTAGCTCAAAAACAAAAAGTCGTAAGAAACTTAAATGGCGTATTTAAGGTTTGTATATGGTTCTGACGTGACAGCAACTTTTATGTTAAAATCAGCTAACCGGATGTGACTCTTTATATCAACGGTGATATACATTTTCTCCAAAAGGGCTCCAACGATTTTGATTAAATTCGGTGTATCATTGTATAATTAAGTGGTCTTTAATACCATTTAGGTTTTATCCACATTGATGTCACTTTACTTGGTTTAAATCCCCAATGTTCATATACTTCTTCCTTTAAAGTACATTTTTTTTTTTTTTTTTTTTTTTAAAGATAATTCTCTCTAATTAACAGTAACTATAAAAAATGGCTAAATATAACTTTTGAAAGAATTTGACAATTGAATAAAGGAAAAATAAAGAAAAATGCTTATCGAAGACTATTAATTCGAAATAATAGTCAAAAGGTATACGTACAATATATCGTTGGAAAGTGGAAATGATAATATATGTAGACTAACATTATTTTACGTAAATCACATGTTTCCAAGGAAATTAAATGGAATTTTCGTACTGAATGTTAACATTTAAATTTTTTTTTTTAAGTTTGAAACTGAAGTATTAAAAATACACCGAATCAAGACTATGACATTCTTTAAAATATAATTTCATGGATATTTAACCTTAAATGCATTTACTGCTGTAGTTTAGTAATTCTAAATCTGATATTATATTTAAATAATTAGGTATCTATCGTCCGTTCATTCCAAAAATTCATCAATTAATCTATTAGAAAATTAAATTATTGAATAATTTGATGAATTCTCCCCTTGTGATATCCCAACAGTATCCACTTATAATTAGTGGAGACTCCTGCCCTAGAATTATACAAATTTACTATTTAAATGCCAGAGACATTTGTCTGGCATTAGGTAATAGTTACCTAATCAAATTATATTATAATAAACAAGCATAATAAAATAAATTAAAATATTCAAATTATATATTATTACTAGCTGATGTACCTGTCGTTGACGGGTGTATAGTTAAAATTTGAGAATTTTTTTTTTGAGATGGATTTTGTATTATGGGAGGAGTGTCGAAATTCAATTTCATAAAATTGGGTCGGGTGGGGGATGGAGGATTGTTAAATTTTTTATGGCGGTGCTTATGTTATCAATGTTTCACAATAGTCGTAACAAAAACTTTGTTATCCATCTATTTGTTTAGGTACCACACAACCAAGTCCTTAATTTTCATTTATGATAAAGCTAGGAGATTGTGGAATCGATTAATTAATCAAAAAGAGTTGTAGTCTCTCCACTTCTTTAAACTCTGCTGAGTTGAAATAACATTGACATTGAGTCGCCTACATCCCTGTAAAATTAGAACTTGATCTGAATATTATGGCGGGCAGGGTGAAATTTTTGGATTTTTTTCACCTGGTTTCCGGCTAATCCATTTGGTTAATCCTGAAAATGTATACGACAACATTTGTTAGGCTCGGGATATTGAATTGAATGACACCTTGAACAGGAAGATCGGACAAAGTTGAAAAATGAATGTGTTTTTACCCATTTTATGTGACAAAACGCTACAGATGTTCGGTATTCTGGATTTTTCTTATTGACTTGTGATAATTTTTTCCATTAGTTGTGTACTACAACTTTCAAATGTGGCTCATGGTAGAGTAGGTTGGGATTAAAATTGAAGTAACTGCCTAACCGGGATCTCTAAAGAAATTACTCAAGAATTAATGGCTTTAGTTCTCATTTAAAGAATATATTTTAAGTCAAGCCAACCTAAATGTAATGTCAAAAGTCCACCATTAGCCATTGCCGGGCTTACCCTGATAAAATTTCGTTGTACAATGCGGACATCCAGACAGACAAAAATTTTTTTTAAAGTCGGTTTGGTGTCTGTAATGTATAAAACGGAAAGATATTATGAAACGGGTTGATTCTATTCAATGTACAGACAAAAACTTCATTTTATTTATATAGATGTTCCCTCTAACCTATAAACATATGTTTATTATTAACATTTATTATCAACATTAACCGAGATCTCTAGACAAAATTCTCAAAAATTCATAACTTTTGTTATTCTGAATATTTTGCTTTCATTTAAAGCCTATGTTTTAAGTCAAGCAAACCTTAATATTATTAATACATAACATAAAATTGGACATAAAATTAAATTTGGGATTTGCAAATTTCTTTACAATGAGCAAATTTTTTGGCAGCTTCACAGCGTCCCATCACAATCCAGGAAATAGTTCAGTTCAGGTCTCTTGGCCACCGCCTACATAATCGTCGAGGTGGGCTGTACGGGTTTCTAGTGCTTTTAAGGTTTTCTGTCCAAGGATTTGTGTTGTAAGTTAGTCTTTGGTGAAAGTTATTGTAGTTTTCTTTTGCAGTGTCTAAAATTGTTGGGATGTTCAAGTCTTTATGTAATCTATCGTTTGCGATATAAAATGGTGCATAAACTATTCTTCGTTAAATTTGGGATTAGAAAGACTGGATTTTTTTAATATTAGAAGTTTTAGCAGAACCCCACAGTTCTATGCCATAGGTCCAAATTGGTTTTAGTAAAACTTTATAGTGTTAGAGTGTTAGTCAAAGATAATTTTGAACGTCTGTCAAGTAACCTAGACAAAAGACCGTATCGTCTGTTTAATTCCATATGTTTTTGTCTAATGTGTGTCCTCCAAGTTAGTCTTTTGTTGAGGTAAAAACCCAAATATTTAATTACATCGGATGCAGGAATTTCAATGTTATTAAAATATATTTCGGGGGAAGGGGTATGATTAAGAGTGAATACTACGTACACACTTTTTTTTTCATTCATTTTAATTTTCCATCTTGTGGCCCAATCAGCAATATCGTTGAAGTGGTTTTGAAGAGTGGTGGATGCTCGAGTAGATTTTTATCTAAACTGAGGATTGCGGTATCGTCAGCAAAAATAGCCAGTAGGGTGTCACTATGTTGCGGTAGGTCAGACATATATATATTAAACAATATTGGTCCCAGGACACTACCCTGAGGTACTCCTGCTTTAACAGATTTAATGCCTGAATGTGTAACAAAATAACACTGTAGAGAAGTAATAAATAAAGGCAATGTGATGCAGAACTGGTTCCCATAGAAACCAGTCACTTTTTATTAATTTTTCAAATTAACCAAAACTATACATCTCTGGAGATATTGAAGTTGTTAATTACAAGTATACTTAAATTCTCTAACAGAGCTTTCCTGAATAATGTGACCAAAATGAAAGTAATAAAAGTGAATATAAAAATTATATTATGCGAGGTGTCCTGGATAATAATAATACTTTATTTATTCTGGGATGAGTCCCTTTAGAATAATACAGAAAGACATAAGTATGGGCTAAATATAGACATAAATAGAAGCCTCAGAGATACATAAGTAAAAATACAGAGTAATTAAACAGTCATAGTAAAAGAATAAAAAATTATTAGTTACTTTCTAATTTTAATCAGTTGATAATAAAAAAAAAAAATGAATAAGTAAAAATAATGAAGAACGAACTAATAATTTCTATACATATTTACATCAGTATCTATTTACATTTTCATGGGGACTGGATGGATAAGAAATGATTGAACAGGCAGGATTTAAAGGTAGGAAGGGTATTAGATTGACGAATGTGAGAAAGGATGAGGATAGGATAATGATACTTTAGAAATATTCTCTTTTATTTAATTTTTCAATTGATTCTTAGTTTATGATAGGCTGCAATAAATAAAAATATCTTAATTTTTAAAAACTTAAACATAAATCAAGTATCTGACAACCATGGTATTTTGCCTGCTTACGGAATGAATTATGGCTTATTTCGAAAATGTTACATTTTTAGGACTTAAAGTGCAGGGCTCAGCATGTTCAAAAGAAATCTAACTTTTCTTGATGCCCTAGTCGAAATCTATAAAAAGCAATTTGTTACCTACGTTCTAGTTTTGACAGCTTCTACTTTTTTCAATGACATATGCTAAAATTGTAATAGAAATTTAAGGATTGAAATTTGGGTTTGTCGTTTCTCCATGAAATTTCCTTTTGTTTGATACCTCATTTTTCAAAATCTATTATCCTGGAGAGCTGAAAAAGAGATCTGTAATACATTACTATTTACAGTGTAAATTTTAGTTTTTAATTGCATAAATGAGCAATTATGGTAAACATTTTGGTTATCTCCAAATTCTGTGATTGTTTGCATACTTACAGTAAAACCTAATTTGTCCCTCATTTGGATTTTTTATTGGAAACAATCCATGAAGAAAAAAACATTTTAATAGCAGCGTAGTTAGTATTATGTACAGCTTTGGTCAACCACAAAACCAGATGTCGACTTTTAGTAGCTAGCTCCTCAAAAGTAAACAAATAAAACGTAAACTTGTACACTAAAAAGCAGAATTATAAATTAAATTATTTATAATACCAATCCACTATTTTTGTTAAAGCTTTTTGTTCTATTACTAATTAGTTTTTATTACCTTGAAAAACTAAATTTTCTTAAAGGTGTTGAGAAGAATATAAGGCAGAGTTCCTGGAAACGGGATTAGAAGAAGAGGAAGAAATGAGCAGTTGCTGGACCTGTTTAGGAAATCCAACATTGTGATATTGGTAAAAAGAGCCCGAAAAAGATGGAAAGGACATGTGGAGAGAATGTCCAATCAAAGAATGCCAAAGAAGATGCTCTATGGGAAACCAGATGGCAAGAGAAGTAGAGGATGCCCACAGATCAAATGGTTGATGGATGTGGAGAATGATCTGAGCTTGGTGTTCAAAGATAGTGGGAGAAAGCAGAAGATTGTGGAAATTAGTTGGCTGTATTAGAGGAGGTCTGGGTTCAGTGCTATATTAATAATAACAACTAGCAGGCCCTTGCGAAAAATTTGCACTGTATATTGTTCAGTGATCAAATGACAAATCAATAAGAAAGTAAAACAATGCAATGTATCATAAGATAGTAAAATCAGTTATTCTCGCTGAATATAATTTATAAAGGAAAAAAATTAAAATTTCATTAATGTTTTGGAACTATGTTTACATATTTTAATAATTCCATATTTTCTCTAATAATTGTCCAATATCGAAGATTTTTTTTCCTTTTGTAGGGAATTTAGTAATCTTCTATATAATCATGGACATAACCAAGGGAAAAGAGTGTAATATGTGAGTTATTCGCAAATAAAGTTTCTTTTCTTTCATAACGTTTTTGCCTGAATTTTCGGGATGATATTGGACTATTTTTCCTGCCTGAAGGAGAAGGAAATCTTCAAAATTGATGGCTCAATCTTGGGATTTGATAAACAATATAAACTCCTCCTCTCTTGATCATAGGGACCTCAAGTCGATGAAATGAGACGTGCATTCCATATCAGTACAATTAATGTAAGGTTGTATGGATACAAACCCTTTGCCTTGCATTATCTCGAAAATTGTACATTTTTGGGCTTAAGAATGCAGGATCCGATTGTTCTAAAGGACCTATCCTGGTCTTCGCTAACCCCCCATGAAATTCTGAATACAACTGTACCCCATTCATGGTATTTTAGCATGACAGGAGCTTATATTTGGTACAAAATCGATTTCAAGCCTTACTGTTATAATATATGTGGGGATTATCCTTAAAAGACAAAATCAATGTTATTACTTTAGATTCTTCCTCCCCTCACATCCAAGACGTTTTAAGTTGATGCCTTTAATTTACTTTGACCCAAATTCTGTGCGATTTCTATTGCTTTTTCTTTCATCAGAGGGTGCGTGTGCCCATTATTGAGGTCATCCTTTATTTAGAAAACTTTGATACTGTTAAATGACTGCAAATGGATAGAGATTATATATAGCTATTCTGCAGGAAGATATCAACTATAGATAAGGATCTGTTAACAGGAATTTCACTGTATACATTTGCACACAGATAGGTGGTGTCTTTGCTTATTTTGTCCAATAAACAATGAAATAGCAATAAAATATTAAAAAATAAAATGACTATACGATCAAAGTAAAAACAAAAACAAAAATACTATGAAGTATGTGGAAGATTTATATTAAAGAGATGGCTAAATAATTGATGTTTAATGGAGATTAAAGATGGCCACAAGAAATAAGCAAGGAATTCTAAATTTAGGTAGCATGGATGATAAAGTATTTTTGAAGGAAGTAGTGTTGTAAGAAGGGATGTGTAAGTTAGTAGGTTTAGGATCTTTTGTTTAAAGAGTAGACAAAAGAACATAATGTAAATATAATGATGATGTAAAGAGGCTTTTGGGTTCTAAAGGATTTGATAAATGAATGCTAAGGAAATATTGCTGTTGGGAATATGATAAAGCCAGTTAAGCTCGGCATATCAATAAGTAAACGTGGTACTCTGAAGATAAATCTAATGATACAATTCATTAATCTTTTGAGCCTTATCATCTACCTGTGAGTCAGTCCACAATCTACCAAATCACTTCCAATTGCACCTAATGATGTTATGACACCGTAAAACACATAATGCGGAATCACAGTGTGAACTAAAAGTGATTTTCATGTTCTTAATAGTGATCATATTGTTCGGTTAACATCTAATAACATTCAAAGGTAAAAGAGTGATTTCCATAACGTTTATATGCTGGTAACTCGTTATCATGTTAAATGATATTTTTAAATAGTGTGTTATTTTAGACCGTTTAGTTATTTCAACCACACTACTAGTCTTGGGTAATTTCCAACAAAGAGGATTGTGTGGAATATTAAGATTAGAAATTGATCTGAAGAGGATTAAGGAGAATTTTTGTATCTCAAAGAAGCTGTGAGTGTACTAGGCTTGGCAGTGGTTTTGATAGTTTAGGGAAGATGGGAATGGCTATACAATATAAAACAGGATCCTATGGAATTAACAGGAATTTAAAGTAAAAGATGAACTATGATTTTTTACAAGCTATTGTGAAAATAGAATTTTGAAGAAAGAAATTATAAATATTAAGAAAAACCCATTAAAGATGACTAAATGTTTGATCCGGTATAGTTTGATTATTTTAACTGGAATTTGATCTGGGCTGTAGTCACTGGTTTAGGATTTGAAAACAGATGAGATATTTATGAAATAGAAATTTTCAGGTTCAAAGGAAGTTTATGGAATACAGTGGAAGGGAGAGTGCAATGTAGGAAGATAATCAGCAATGTAAGAATTTAGTTTGTCAAGAGATGTGGGATGTTAAGTACAGGATTTGGAATGTTTACTACAATCTGTATTTAAAGGATTTTCATTGGCGATTATGAAACTATTGTCCCTTAGTACAGTGTAAGGAAGATGAGTAAAGATTTGTAGGAACTTAAAAGAAGTGGAGTAATCATCAGATGTTTGAGTGCATCTGAAATGTCTCATTACAACATCTCTTCTTCTCATCAACTCTGATTTATTGCTTAATCTATGGAACAGAAAGATGACTAAAAGTGCAAGTCTTAATAATCAAGATGGGTGATGATTTAGAAATTCAGTGAGATTAGAGGAATCTCTAATCTATGGAATCCATTTCATCATTGGAGGAAGGGAAATAGATAGGTTCTAGGAATTTGGAAGGTCAATCAAGAAAAGCATTTACATTTCAGTGGTTAGTGAGTAGAATATCATGCCAGAAAATTTGTTTGTGAATGATCTTTAGGAGTTAAAATGTTATAGAAAATCTTGTTTCGAAAGAAAAGAAACTGAATTCTGAAAGGAGCATACTAAGTTTTGGGAAGAATCCTTTATGAAAACCTCAAACCGCACACTTGAGAACTGGGTGATGTGGATGAGTTGGAAGGAAACATAATAAGGTCTAGAGAGTAGATGAGATCTACTAGGTATAAATTGTCTAGAGAGTCAAAGGATGGATTATAAAAGGGATTTGTAAAAAAGGAATTATTTAAATGTAGATGCAAAGCAAACCTAATGAGAGTAAAATATACTATGATTTAGTGCTATGGAAAGAAGTCTTGGCAGATTTTTACAAATAAATATTTCTGTATGATGAGGATCTTGAGAAGGATTTTTACTCTGGAATTGAATGAAAATATATCCACCCCTTTGATCATTCAATAATGATAAATGAGTGTATAATTATTAGGAATGGATGAACAAATTTTATGGATAAAACATTGATGTTTTAAACTCTTCTGATTCTTTGTCCTACCAAAGTATCACAAACTTTCTGTTATTATATATATAAATTGTTTTGTTTAAAAAAAACATGATCATTCTTTATTGTAGGCAACAATGAAAAATGAAAATTAGGTGATTATTCATCCTATTGAATTGTTATACAATGTTAATAAACTAATTTTGTATTGTATTTAGTTGATTTAGTTAATATCCCAAAAATCTTGTGAATCTGAGACGTGTTTTTTTTTTTTTTTTTTTCCTTTCTTTTTTTTATCAAGAAGTCATTTGATGTTGATGTTGAATGACCCTCCAGCTTTTAGAATCTGGAGATTTATTTTTATTGGAGAGGCTAACTAATACCAATAAAATTGATCCATATCTACTTTATGGTTAAGATTTGTCTTTTCAAGAACTGGAATAAGAAATTTTAAAGGTACTGTCAGTTGCTGCAGTATTTAATGAAGCTGTAAAAACATTTTAATTGTGACCTTAGGTACACTTTTTCCATCTTTTTCATCTCTATCCATTCAAATTGGTCGTTTATTATTTCGTTTATTTTTGGAATTATATTTATAGAATAACTCAGTGATGATTTTTTTTTTAGGTGGTTGGAATGCATCTACTGAATCTCAATCAGATGATGCTTTTACTCTACCTGGGGGATCACAAGAACAAGGTAAGACAAAATCCTGACTAGTTTGCTTGTATCTTAAGATTGAGATTTCAATTTTATTCTGATTTCAATCTTGGAAAACAAATGAATAAACATAATAATTTGAACCCTTGTTGTGTTAAAATTGAGATCTCAAATAATTGGTGTTATCAGTAAACATGTTACTTAAAATCCTTTCCACTCTCTTCCATGACTTTTTTATTTTTATATAATTTTTTTTTTTTTTTTTTGTATTTATTGAATTTAAGGTCAATTTAACATATATTTTTTTATTAAGAGTACATTAAAAAATACAAAAATTAAATAATTATTGTTTTAATTATATATTTTAGCTACATCTACATATATATTTTAGCTTATATTAACATTATTAGTATGTTACTAATAATGTTAATTACTATTAACATGTTCACTGATGGAAAATAATTACATTGTTTTATGTAATTTATATATTTTATTTAATTATTTTGTTTGTTATTGTCAAGTTTTTTTTTGTTTTTTTGGCAAGATCAGAATTAACAATAATAGTTAAAGACCTAATTGGGAGGAAGGGATTGGAAGGTTAAAAGCGATGTTTACTGAAAGAATAAGGCATGTTTGTACGTTTGAACTTTAGCGTCATATACAATCTTTAAATTATAGATAATTTTTTTATTTGTGATTCATAACTTTAAAATTATAATAATAGTTATTATTATAGCATATTGTATTATATGTCATAAAAAGAATCAATACTGCTTAATTTAACTTCATTTTTATACGGTTATATATAGTGCTAAATAATTATTACTCACATACAATACTATTCAAGACCCTAGTTATATTATTATATTTAGTTATGACTTTATTGAACCCATTTTTTAGACAAGATATACTATTTCCAGTTTATACCTGGAAAAAATAATTAGGAATCTTAATTGTCTGTACATATCTGCCTTGATACATGATAACAAAAA
Source organism: Nezara viridula (assembly GCA_928085145.1). Taxonomy (NCBI): domain Eukaryota; kingdom Metazoa; phylum Arthropoda; class Insecta; order Hemiptera; family Pentatomidae; genus Nezara; species Nezara viridula. The sequence continues at coordinate 103,215,950 of OV725080.1, read as the reverse complement.
GGATGAAATTTGGTGAGTATGTAAGATAATGAGTGAATAAAGGTATTTATAAAAAAAGGTCTAAATTAATATGGGTATACATTTTTATACCAGATTTGTTATCAGATTTCCTTTATCTATTTTTTTTTTATAAACTAGTAGTTTCAATTAAAGTAAACAGATAACATTAATTTAGCAGGGGTTGAAACTTTTATGGTACTATGAAAGTATTCCATTTCAACAGTTTCTTTGAACATTTTTAGGAAAAAGTTTTTAAAATAAAAGTTCTGAGGAACTTTTTTATAGTAAAGTTCTAGGTTTAAGTTCAACTTTTATTTAATTAAGTCTGCTTTCAGACGAAATCAGTAGAACTTTTAAATAAAAGTTCTGTATCACCTTTACTTAAAAAGTTGCTTGGAAAAAAGTTATCATTTCATTTCAAGCCCTGAATTTTAGCCTTTTGTAATGCAAGACAGTTAAGCAAATAACAAAAGGAATCTGAATCTTATATCTTAATTGAGTAGATACTTGAAACAGATATTTAATATTCATTAAATAATAAAATAAAATTTAAAGAATTATTAGTTTAAATTTTTTATGAAGTAGGTATAGTGTAGAAGAATGGTGTTAGTTTGTGAAAACATGGTTCTGTATCTATTTTATCAAATTCCATCCGCTAATATTGTTGCTTATGTATGCACAAAGGTATTATCTTTGATACACTTATTTAAAAAAAAAAAAATTTGTTCGATTTTTTTTTCCGCCCTGGACTACTATCAGGCGACTTAGTTTTATATATACATGAAGTCTAAATCAATCAGTTTTATCAAATTATTCCCATTACTTTTGTTAACACATGTACTTACGATTTTTCATTATACATATATTTCACAATTCTGCGTGTTTGATTTGCCATGAAAGTGGAGAAAAGTTAGGTTAGGGAGTTACGGAAAAGACTCATTCCATTTGTCCCCCCCAAAAAAAAGTCCTTGACAGCGGGCTTGGTAATCAATACTTTACGGAGAGGGGCATTTTCATGAAGAAACCAAACAGCTCTGCTCAACTTTCCTCGCCTTTTCTCTTGATGAGGTCTCATAACCAGTGAAGTAGGGTTGGGTAATACTCGCCAGTCACTGTGTTATTCCTTTCTTCAAAATCAATTAGCATTATTCCTTTGCATCCCAAAAAAAGGGTGTTGACTGCATGACTTTTGCCTTCAGCAGAGGTGCTTCCCCTGGATTTTTTGATTTCATGGACTCTTTTTTGCTGAGTTACACACAATCCAAGCGATCTTCAATTTAAGCACAAATAAGGACCTCTCTATAACAGAATTTAATGACCAAATGGTATTCGATCTTGAATATCATAAAATTGTGAAGTTTTCTTCAAGGCTAGACACTGACTGACAGGACTGGAGGAAGTGCAGCTGATGAATATGAAGAGAACAGACTTGTACAGCTTGTAGGTCTCGACTTGTTTGAATAAGTGGAATTATATGCTGGAATAAGTATCCTCAGGCTAGACACTTATGGACTGTACTTCTTACATGTGGTTTATTATCTATTGAACAATTCAAATTAATGTAATTGTTATAAATATAATGGCTTTGAAATGTTCTTGGTGATAACTTATGGAATGGAAGATTACATGGAAAGCAGAATTTAGATGGTGGCAAAGTTTCTGATTTTTTCACGATTCTGTGAATTTCATTTATGGCAGGGGAAACTCAGAAAATCCGACTGACGGACTTTCGTGGCCACACTTCTGCTGCTGCTTAATGTTTTCGATTTTATTTTTTCTAAAGTCTTTAGCTTTCCCATGGTAGGTATTCCATCGGGTATTCCCAAGATGTAGTAGGTATTATGTTATTCATAACTTCATTGATAATATAATAACTGATCTTTTTTTTTCTTCAAATTTTAGTACTTGAGATATTATAAGTATGCCCTTTTTCATTTATTACTAAAACAAGTTTCCATCCAATTACTACAGCAATATTTATTTTCTTATAGAAAAATGTTCAGTATGAATAAAGAAATTAATTGGTATACATAACATGTACTGCAGCTAAGGGAGACAACAATATCCAGATGCGTTCACCGCAATGGGCAGGTCTGACATAAGTGTGGCTAGATCTGGTAGCTTTGACTTCCTCCTATTGTCCCTTCCAACAAACCCACTTCATTGCTTCAATTGCTTTTAATTCTGTTGGTGTGTATTGTACTTTTGGAAGAACAAACTGATGATTTGATGGGAGGAAAGTTTTTCCTATCTCTCCCTGAGGCATATAGACATGATAGGGATAGATTTTTCCAACTTCTCTCAGTGACAGTTGCTTTCAGTACGCTTTTATCTTTAAATAGTTATATATTTAGTTTTAAAATTGGCTGCCTATAAGTTGTTTTGTGAATGGTTAAAAAATATATGAATATAATTTTTTTTAAAGGAATATGTACCTGTACATTGGCCGGGAATGTTCGTTTGTGGAAAACTAATTAGGTTCCGATTCAAAATCTGGATAGTTTCGTAAAAAAATTATATTTATTTATTTTTTAACAAGTTTATTGAATAATAATAAAATCTGCTACATTGAACGACAACAAGTATTAGGGCTACAAGTGTTCATTTATACAATGTTTACTTACAAAAATGAAACAAATATAAATAATCAAAAAATAAATTTAAAAAATACAAAATAATAGAATTAAATAAAAGGCAACTGGTTCTATTCATCATTATTGGACAAAAAAAAAACTTTGATGACCCTAATAGCAATGAAGAATATCGAAATAAGCATTCATGACGATGGAATAGCCCCATGTGTTAATTAAACGACAGAGCCCTTATCAGTCACTAGCGGATCTACGGGGGAAGGGAGGGTCTTTAGGGCTGACGACTGCCTCCACCAAAAAATGGAAAAATAGCGTGTTTTGTCATTAGTCTATTTCTGTTTTTGTAAGTGACCTAAGCTAAATTCTTGAACAACCACAATATATTTTCTTTTTTCTCCTGAGAATTGTTTCTTGTAATAAATATCTTAAAAACCCAACCCTTCTAGATCCAACAACTCTCCACTGTTCCAGTATTGAAGCCTAGTGAAATGTTTTATTCAATTTTATTTATTTTTAAAGAAAAAAAAAAAAAAAAAACGGAGAATACGATTGCTATCCATGAAATTCTGAATCCAACAGTACTCCATTTGAGCATGACTGTAGCTTATATTTGGCTTAAAAGTGTAGGGTCCAGCATAGCAAGTATAAGTTGTGTGATGCTAAATGTTGTGTGATGAACAGCCCATAATTCTTCTTGCCTGGGCCAAATATTTAATTTGAAAACTGATGTTTTATTCTTGAAATTTTTACAGCTTCATATCAAATTCAGAAATTTGGTAAAGATATATAATTTGCTTTAACCAGGGTGCGCATGGATTATAAAAATGCCAAGAAGTTTAAGTTGTTTTTTTTAATAGTGTTTCATAATATGAAACACTATCTTAAAAAAAAATATATTAATATAATAGGCAATACTAAGGAGGATGCGTCATTTGGAATATTTTAATGGCTTAAACCAAGATGCAGAACCAAACCAAACTACGTCATTCGTTATAAGGACTTTTGGGTTTTAGTTGTAAAATTATTTCGCTTCATAACAAATGTTGAAACACCACGAAAGGACACCCGAATAGCAGTATAGATTTGAACTGAGATAGTTGACAATTTTAGTTTTTAATATAATAAATAACACCACAAATTTAAGAAATTAAATTATTTCCTGTTTGGAATTTATTCAATTTTTTTTTTTAATGATCACAATGAAATTTAGTGTAGTATTCAATAATAATTGATAGAAATGATCTTTAATAAGATTGTATGGACGCTAACTGTTCAGTTCTGTTGCACTTACATTGGTAATGGGAAAGTCTTCTATTTATTTGCATGTTGCCTGGGGATATGGTGAACTCTTGTTATTTGTACACTATACACTTTTTGTCTTCTTGATCGAAAAGGCTTAGCTTATCGCATTTGTGAATAATTTTTTTCTAAAATGAAATATATGAAGAGAATAATTCCAGTTAGTCAAGAGATGAAAGGTAAGTAGGGTTTATGTTCGTTTTAAGTTTAGGGATTAGAATATATTTCATGTAGCGTTATCTTACGGTATATTCATTAATTTATGAGTATATGTGTGTGTGGGTGAGTGTGCGTGTGTCATTTTATAATTTCTTGTGTCTATAAGACAAAGAATGAGAACAGTACCATAAATTGAAACTACCCATTTTATCAGTTATGGTCAATGGTAAGTACTTAATTAGATACATTGTCTTATGCGTAAGTTATTTTTTATTTTATAATATATATCATCAGACCTGGGCAATATTCGAATAAACATTTATTTAATAACTAACATTTTTGTCAGTCACAATACAAATTATGCAATATGTGTTACTTATATTATTAATTTCGTATTTTAATTGTTTAACTTTAATTTGGACAATGATATATTCGTATAGTATTAATATTATTTATCATTATTACTCAGTACTTATTTAACTGTTTTTTATTAGTATAATAAAAATTTATTACTCAGAAAATGTTTATAAACACTTAAATCACAAAAAGTGTTAAATATTCATTGGTGTGTATATATATATGTTTTTAAACATGATTAAAAATCACTCACACAATTAATAGATATGTTGTGAGCATAGAAATTGCATCAATAAAAAAAAAAATTATTTTTCCAAGTATGAACACTCATCAGCACATGTTTTTGACAAATGAAATAAAAAAAATAATTTATTGAAAAACAAAGAACCTTAAGAAAAATCTCGTGAAAATCTGTGAAGTATAATTTTTAAAAACATGAAATTATTTATATTTTTTTGTAATATATGAAATAATTTTTTGTACAAAAATAATATGAAGTCTATTAAACCAGTACCACTGCAATCCATGAAGGGTATTGGGTTCAGCACTATTGAGGGAAAGTACTGTTTCTGAGTCAATGCTTGTGCAACTAGGTGATTTGATGACATATATTAAGTATGTGAAAATATCATATCTTTCATTTACATCATTCCTGTTTAGGTACTATGTGGAATATCCTTTAGTCTAGTCTATCTCTGAAGTTTGTAACGATTCAATCAAATATTTCATTAATTCATCGCTGACTTCCTAATTCCATACATTTTTAATTGTTCCCTTTGGTTTTTCTTTATTTTTAGATTTCTCTGCATCGATTCTGTATATCATGATCATCCACAAGTTCTGTATGAGGTTTTAATCAGGGCTTCCTGGTCATGATAATGTTGAGATCCTATTCAATGATCAAAACTTAATTACCTGTACAAAAAAACATTCATGAAAAGAAAAAAAATATGCAAGAGTTTCAAATAGAAAGGTAGTTTTATTCAATTAATATCAGTACTTACAGATTTGGTTCTGTGGCATTGAGCAGTGTCATCTTGAAAAGTAAATTCTTGCAACAGGTAGTTTCTCTTTGAGGAAATCAAACTTTCTTCTAAAATTTTTGTATATATTTTTTCAGTATTAACAGGTCAATCTGAAATATATTTGGCCATTTCCACAAAAGGAAAGTCTTGCAGCAGGTAGTTTCTCACCGAGGGAATCAAACTTGTAAAATTTTTACATATTTTATAAGCATTAACATTACTATCGTTTAATCTGTCAGTACAATCTGAACTCTTATTTGGCCATTTCCAAAATAGGCAAAACAACCCCAGAACACAATACTTGCCGGACGCTTCACTGTTTTAAATGTACAGTTTTCATTAAATCTTTCATGCGCATGATGTTTTAGAAACGGTTGTTTGTATTGTTTTCATCCTTAAACCGTTTCCTCTTAGTCCTCAAGTGACAGTTTCTTGACTTACATTTGGAGATTTCTATCTAATTGATATCTGGATGTTTCCTTGGCAGTTTTGAAATGACCTAAAGATAATCGCACCATTAAATGGTCTATTCGTTCATTTATTTTATTTTTTTTTCCTCTCAATACCTTTCTTTCGCTCCATGGTGCCTTGAAAAAGATTTATTTTCAGAACTTTGACTACAGTTGCTTGTTAGCACTCTGTTCTCTTCGCTGTTTCTCCTAAAGATTCCCCACTTCATGTAACCTCACTATTTTATTTTTGTGATGACAGTTACTTGCAATTTGATACTACAAGTTTTATCCGGGCAGTTGTAAAAACTGAATTAAGAAACATTTTAAAGAGCAGCAAGCAACAGTTAAGCTACTACCAAAGTATGAGTTTGCTTGTAATCTTAATAAAAATAAAAATTATATAATGGGATCAGCGTTATTAACATAACGATTTAAAGAAATAAGTGATGATGCAATTTAAATGATCACAACTGTATGTATCATTTAGTAATGAGTAGATATATTTTTTTAAATTGAAAAATAATAACATTTGAGATTTGATAAAATTTGAAATTAAATTCGCCCAGGTCTGATTTATATATCCACATTTTTTATGTTTTTAACTCATCATTTTTTAACTGTTTATTTTTTGTTAGTATTATATTTTTCCTATAATATTATACTTATGTTTTTATTGTTTACTTTTCAAATTGGGTTAGCAATATTAAAGAATTTCTAACAGTACAGTAGACTCTTCTTATTCGGACTATCGGATCATTGGGTAAAATCTTCAATTTTCTAAATGCTCTATAATTGTAAAGAGTTCGCTTGTTGGTTAAAGCAGATCTTCACAATCAATTGCCAAGTAATTTAGCTTTGGAGCTTAAATGCAGATAGAAAGAAAATTCAAGAATTTTTTGTATCATACACAAAATTATGTAATTTGTTGAGTAATTTATAAATGATTGTGGTTAATAATTAGGTAGTCCCATCATAATAATTAAAAGTGAATAGAATAAAGAAAATATGAATGAATAACCTGTTGTCACGGCTTCTTTTAATTAATGAAAAGACTCTTAGCTAAGACAAGACTATATTTATCATTCATTGCAGTATTTGTTAGTGGAGTTTGGTTAAGTAAGGACATATAAATTGAATCTTTATATTATTTCCAATATTTTTCGTAAACATTGTTAGATCGGCATGGCTACTTCACACTGCTGCTGGTATAGGTTTATTAGATATTGATGGGGTCATTGACGCACCCAAATATTTAGAAAAAACAAACTAATATTGTAAACTAGTTCTGTTTTAAATAATTATACAATATGTATATTCTTTCTTAAATTTATGAAAAGCTTCTGTACTTTGGTTTATTCACATTAATCCGAATATGAGAGATTTTACTGTACTATAATTTATTTGTTTACAATCTGGTGATAAACAGTATGCATGCGCATGATGGAGGGATCAGCAATGGTTGCTGACACAGCTTTTTCATTTTTCAAAAAAAAAAAAAAAAAAAGGCTTTCACAAGCTTTGTTACACTATGCCATGCCGGAGTGATGTTTTAGTATGAGTTCTGAAATGTACATCTATGTAAATAATAAATTTTATGATTTGTGAAAGTGTTGTCTGAATTGTACTAATAACGGATTTATTTGTCTCATTGTTTAATAAACCAATAGCTTCTATGTCTGTATTATGTGAGGGGTTTATAAAAATTAGTAGTTTGCTCAGAGTTTCTTGTCAACATAAGCTTATATTCATATTTTATACATGAGCCAGTTTATTACTTAAACATAAATAGTTTTTTGTCCCGAGCTAATTTACAATAATTATGATTTTATTTAGTTTTATGTAGTTTCTCATTCATTTAACCAATTGATGAATCAATAAGCATTTAAAAGTAAAGTAAAAATAATTAATCATTAATCAATTATAACAAAAATTGTCAAAGACTTTACTTATAACATTTTACCCTAATATTATTCTGATAAAGTCATTTTATCTCTCAGTAGTATTTTATTTAGTTTTTGTTATGGAATTCCAAAATTATTTCACATTTTTCTTTTTTTTTTTTTTCAAATTAATTAGACTATTGTTCATAGTTCTATATTTTTTTATTGGTTAGTGATAAATTTATTATTAATAATTTTAACTTGAATTTTAATATTATAGATGTACGATTTATTGATTTGGGACCAAATTTCACTAGATTCAGATCGTAAAGGAGGAACCTTTTTATCATTTAAGAGTAGGCAGTGATGATAAAGTTTGCAATTATTTTTTATATTTTACTGTTTCTAGGTTAATTTTTGTGGCACCTATGCATAATATTGTAAGTGTGAAAATTATTTTTTCGAGACAAAGCAATTAAAAGTTTGGAATTTCACAGATGCATGTTAAATTTTCAAGTTTCAATCCATGATTCATCTCGATAATAGCCGCATAACTTAGCCCATTAGACACAGAAGGAGAGAATAATTAGCTTTTATGGTGATACAAAACAAATTCACAAAATTGCACTTAACAGACTATGCAGAGGCCACAGATTTATAAGTGAATACTTATATTCAACTCAATTCTATTAATTTTCAAATATTCATAACCTAAATAATTAAATATTCTCAAGATTATTTTCTTTTATTTTGGTGTCGTAAATATTTCAGTTTCTAATTTTTTATATAAGCCAACATCACACCAATGTTTTCACTTCCCAATCTTACTAAGACGTTTCGCCTCGTCGAGCCATTTTCAAGTCTATCATTTACTTGCCCATCATATTTCTTATATAAAATACATGCATCTTCTCATAATAGCCAGCATCATACGCGTCATATCTATTTTTAACATACTAGTGTCACATGTTATCAGTTTCATTGTTACTTACTTACTATTTCTACTTTACTTACTTATTTGTTGGAGATTGTCGTACGCTGGATTTATGTACTTTTACTGCTAGATTTATGTGCTTGTCACACTGAGCAGAAAATATGCCCTGATGATTATTGAATTCTATTGTATCCTTACTTGTAAATAGGCATTATTATACCATATTAGATATTATTTATTATAGTTGTTAAAGGAATTCAAGGATTGAAATTAGGATTTGTCACTTCCACATATTTCCTTTTGTTTGATATGATATTCAACTAAATCCTTCACCCCTGGGAGCCCAAAAAGGAATATATATTATTTTATTATACTTATTGTAGATTTTTATTTTGATATATTTTAAATATATCAAATGGCTATATTTACATTATATTTATCAAATGGCTATATTTACATTATATTTATAAGGGCTATATTTACAGCCCTACTCCAAATCACAATTTTAATTATTACGCAAGAAAAATAATTAAGTATAAAAAAAAATAGAAATAACAAGTTAAAAAAATTAATGGAAATTAGATAATAGTAACAACAATAATATGTGTCATTTGGGCCTGACGTAACGAATAATCAGCAATTGGCAAACATCACAAAAATACTTGTTAAAATGCTTAGAGATATATCCCAATGATTAGATGGCATACCTTTATTTCACAAAGCCAGAACACTTTTGAGCACCATTCTCAAAAAGAATTTATCAACTGTCAGGTTCTTGAACTCTAATATCAGGCTTTCTTCTTGGTATTAGAGAATATTGTCCGAAGAGATAGAGTTACCAAATGATCTAAAATAATTTATCATTCCACTAGTTTTATTTTTTAAATATTTTGTACGTTGATTATTCAGTGTTTCTAGAGATAGCTTGAGGGAAGGATTTTGTTTGTTTTCCCGTTAATATATAGTTATTTTTGTATAGTTCTACGGGCAGATTTAAGTGAATTTAAGCATTTTTTGTTTTGTACTTTATAAAATTAAAGCTAATCAAACAAAAACAAGATTGATTATGTTCGTTGTTTCGTTATGTTGCATAGTTTCTGGGATATACGTCGTTATAATTCGCCTATTTCGAAAAAGAAAAAAAAAAGTCTTGCTAATTTGACTAGCTTACTCTTTATTTTTCACTCTACGAAGAACTAGGAAGTAGGGTGTTAATCATTTCTTCAGAAAAACATATATTACGTTACTGTTTTATCTTTTACCCCAAAAAAGTTAGAGAAATCATAAATGTGAAAATTCCAAGATTTTGCAGAAAAATCTAAACATATATATTTACACACAAAGAAGTCTTAAAAAAACTTGTATGTCTAATATAAGATACAACAAATTTATATTCAAAATTTAGAGCCTCTAACGTGATGCAGGTCATCTCTACATTGGCAGTTTCCAGTTCCTCTGCACCTAGGAGATAAAAGGCCTTGCGAAACTTAGTAGTCCGGGAATTGTTGGCAATCGGGGTTGGACGTATGAAAGAAATGTCATACGCTTTTAGGGATGCCGACCACAGTTGGTTCCATTATTCAATGGTATGCTCCCAGATTATCTGTTTCCATGAAATGGGAAAATTTGCAATCGTTCGGAAAATGTCCGGAAGCTTTGCTGAGGTTTCTAGATTCGCAGCTCGGTTGTCTTCTAAAGATAGTTGAGAGGCATCCCTTTTAAGAACTGCACTACCTCTTGTGATACAGACTTGTATGCCTTCGTTACCCAAAGCAAACCTGTTCTGGGTATCATCGTCCACCTTTTCTTCTATTGTTATGAGAGCTTACGATACCTGGCAGGGACACATTCCTCAGAATATCGTGCATTACTCTTTTATCAATTGTCATCGTTGTTAAGTATCTCGAGACCCCAGAGAGAGACCCCAGACATTAAAATTTCAACTAATGTTTTCTGTAAGGTTGTCTCCTTATCTGGATAAATATTCTCACTTTACATTTCTGAGGCCGACTCCCCTTAGTTTTTCATCTAACGTTACCTTGTCACTATGTGGAGGGAGGGAGTACTGTAAAGCTTATTCCATGAGGCCGGCTCTGCCGAAGGAGGCTATAACGGACACATTATCCACTTCAGCTGAGAACAGCTCTTCTTCTATAAAAGCCAAAAATTCATCGAAGACCAGTGCCATTAGAGCCAGAGCTAGGATTGATGATGCTAGAAAGCAGTCTTTCTCTATTCGACCTCTTGGGAACAACCTCGAATCTTAACCCTCCTGTTCTAGAGGTTACTTTCTCACGAGACAATACAAGTTGCCCCTGATTTCGTATTTCTTTAGCTGCTGAAGCCCAAGCGGTTACCGGACGTTGGTAATTTAGATTTTTTTTTTCATATCATTTAAATTAGAACAGGGTGGCAACCAACCTGGAAAAATGGAAAAAGTCAGAGAATTTCCAAAACAGGGCAGTCTGGGATTTTTTTTAGTACGTAATTATCTTTTTCAAATTGGAAATAAATATACTGTGGATACCGTTTATTAACAACCTTGAAAGTGTAAACTTCGTCGTTATAAACGACCACAGTCGCTATATCCATCCGCCTTTGACTTTCAGTAACAGCACTCGTTGCTGTATTGAAATAAAACTAGTAGCCCAGTAAGCTTGTCATACAAAGGGGAGTCTAAGTTCCATCGAATATCGTTTCTTTTTTTCTTGTATGGGATGTGACTGAGATTTTTTTTTTTTTGTTCTTCCCTACCTCGCCTTTTAGGCTATACGGGATTTTCCTGGGCCGAAGGGTGAGGGCGGGGAATTTAGAATCCCCTCCGGCACCGGGATGCGAACTCATACTTTTTTAATCTTCTCAAATCTCTTATCCGGTTGCCAGACAACTCGCGGTGCAGTGCACACGCTTTAGCCCATTCGGCCACCCCGCCCCCTGGATGTGACTGAGATGCTAAATCCAAGTTTTCGACCTCGGCGCCCCCCTAGCTCACTTTTTAAAACTGGAATGGCTATAAATAATAAGAGCTATTATTAATTGATAAAATAAGTGAGCTATAATGACTTGGGTCATTTATTGCGTTCAATCTTTTTCGTAGACGCCGCCGCCGAATAATTGCATTTTCTGAAGAATTGTTTCAACTTTGTTAACAATTAATCCGTGGTTTAGAAAGATTAATGTATTTTCTAGATCTTTTATTTCTAGGCGTTTTTCGTTATTGTTGACTGTTTAATTACAAATGACGCTTGATTTTCAACTTCAGTTTGAACGATTTGAAAAAATTGACTTTACTGTTATTTTTTATGCCGCAAAAGGACGATTATTAAAAAAAAAAAATTCATGCTTTATTATATATACTCTGGCTATCCAACTTTAATAAAAGACGAATTATGTCGAAATTAAGCCAACTGCCTGAATCTCAGTGAGCGAAAACTAACTCAAGTTAAAGTCGTCACTCAGCCATGTTTGGACGCCATTTTGGGACAGTGCGGCCCTCTTTTTATTTCGGAACATTGCTTTTTTAATTTAATATGTAGTGCAAGGAACACAGCAATATGCAATTTATAGTAATGTGGAGAGATAGTGCACGGAAGTGGGGGAGGGAGGGAGGATGTGGCCCGAGGACTACTCTTCCACCAAATATTTCTCTCTCTCCATCACCAACTTTCCAAATATTAAATATTAGTTATTAAAATGAATAAATATTTACTTCGCTGACTCATAGCAGACAGGTTATGGAAGATAACACAGAATTGCATATGATTAAACATGTAAAATAAAGTTTGAAAATTTTAATCTCGTAAACTATTCGATTTACTGAGCCTGTTCTAGTGTTACATTGTAGCATAGTTAGTCCATATTGAAAATGTATAGAATGTTTTTTGTCGAAAACGTGCTCATTCATGGAGAAAATGGAGAAAAGTGTGCGAAAATATAGTAGTTTTGGGGTCGTTCAAAAGTGATCCTGGGAGGGGCCGAGGTAGAGAACTTGGATTTTACAAAAAATAAATAAAAAGAATCTTCTACCATCATTCAATACAAGTTACGATGTACAAGGTTACTGGGCTAAATGATGATGAATAAAATTTAAGCCAAATAGACTTAAAACATTGCTTTTTTGAAAAGAAAAACATACCAATGCCATCTACTATTTGTAATATGTACATCTATAGACATATTTATTGTTTTTTTATTAAGTAATGAACTTCTTAACGCCACTTGTGTTTATAGATAAACGTCCATTAGAACATTTTTCGATCTTGAACATCAACTTCTTAAAAAATTGCGTTGCATGCATCAACGTCTTGATAATTCTCACTAACTGTCGGCTAAACTTAATTCCATTCGTTGGTAAACTGAAAGCGAACGCTGGCAGCTTCACAACTAATTTTTGTTATAAATAGTGTTGTGATGGGAGCAGAATCTTTGTATTAATCCTGTCAAAATATTAGTTTGAGGTTCATCAAATGAATCGCGAATTGATTTTGAATATTCGTTAATCTTTTCGAGTAAAATCTGTCTTAATCTGGCGAATCGTCGATTTTCAGATTTGAAATATTCTCCACATTCAGCGGGCTGTCTTGAATAGATTCAAAATTTTGTCCAAATTGTTAAAAGGCTCAGCTTTAATTCTTGGACCCGGCGACTATTGGACTTATCCTTCTCCAGTCGGTAGGATACACAGGGTTAAATGGCCAAACTGCAAAAATGAACTGAAGGCCTCATAACAAGAAAAAAAAATCCTCTCAAGATATGTCCGCAAACGCTTTGTTTATGAGATATTCACACCTAAAGATTTTCGTTATGAATTTTTTACGTTATTTGAAATACATAAAACCTATTTATTTGTTATAACATCTTTATTAATTAAATGTAAATATTAACATTCATATTAAATGTTGTTTAAAGTGAAGTATGTCCGCAAACGATTTGTTCAGGAGACGGATTCGATAGAATACTAATATGGTATTTTATCTCCAACTGTATAAAAACAATAGGGCGCATAACGATTAATACTATTTGGAATTAGCATTGGGAACTCTCAATAATATTTATCAGTTTGTAAGAGGCTTTTGCAGAGTACTCATCATTATGCATTCCATTTATAATAATGGTGAATATGTCGATATGGTGTTAGTATACGGTTGTTGCAATGTTAATGTCGCGAATACGCCAGGCGATTTCCGCATAGAATGTTACCAAACAAGTCTATCTTTAGCTCCACGTTTTAACGTCTTTGAGAAACTGGTAAATAAATAAATAATATAATAATAAAAGGCTTAGCGAACCCGAAGGTTCGATGCCGACACCATCAATCGCTTATTACACACCTCCCTCCACCGTTCGCCAAACCCAGTCCCTTCAGATCGGCTTTAATGCAATCTTCCCACCTTCGCTTTGAGAAACTGGTATATTTACTATATCACGTGCTGATGGTATTTTTGCCCCTTTACAAAAGAAAGAAAGAAGTGCGACCATATTACAATATTTCGATGATAATCCATCTGGCGGAGTACGAAAAGCTGGAGCAGAATTAAATATTACACCAACTACAGTATGAGAACTCCCATTGCAGATGGATTTTATTTATATCATTATCAATGGGTACAAAATTTATTACCGCAAGATTTTCGGCAATGAAGAATTTTTTTCAGATTGGTACTTAAATCAAGTTGAGCATAAGCTACAATTTTCAGGAAAAATTTTCTGGACTCATGAAGCTACCTTTACAAGAAGAAGTGTCTTCAATCAGAAAAATAATCGTCTCGCATCAGGTCGCAGGAAAATCCCCATGCAATTCGTGAGCATCATTTGCAGCACCAGTTTCAATTCAATGGATGGTTGGGGTTAATAGATAATATTTTATTAGATCCACATTTCTTGCCGCCTCGACTCAACGCTGGCACATTTCTGGAATATCTTGATAATGATTACTATGGTTAAGTTGATCATATTGCACTATAACTTTTTTTTTTCGTGTTCTTCCCTACCTCACCTTTTAGGCTATACGGGATTTTCCCGGACCGGAGGGTGAGGGCGGTTAGTTTAAAATCCTCTCCGTCACCGAGTCTTGTACTGGTACTTTTTTTTTAATCTCATAACTTCGGTTATCTGGTTGCCAGGCAACTCGCAGTGCTGTTCACACGCGTTAGCCCATTCGGCCACCTCGCCCCCTCCCTATTCCACTACAACTGAGAAGGTACATGTACTTTAATTAGATGGTTGTCCTGTACATTACAGAAAAATTTTACGATAATGGTTAAATGTTTATTATCCCAATCAACACATTGGCCGTGCAGGACCAATGGCTTGGCATGCACGTTCTCCAGACCTAACACCACTGGATTTTTTTGTTTGGCTTGACATTAAACAAAAAGTCTATGCAAGTCCGGTCAATGACCTTAATTAACCTTAAGAATCTTGTGAAACAATAACACATATTCAGTGCCGTTCTGCCACTGCTGCTGTTCAAGAAAGATGGCCAGTCTGTCTTAATGCTCAATAAAATCACTTTGAACAACATTTAATGTTTACGTTTAATTAATAAAGTAGTTGGAATAATCAAATAAGTTTTATTTACTTAATATGACGTAAATAATTGATAACAATGAAAAGTTGTGGATATCTCCTAAACAAAGCGTATGCGGACATACCTTGATAGGAATTTCTTTTCTTGTCTTTGAGGTCCTTAGTTCATATTTTCAGTTTGGTCACTTAATCCTGAAATACCCTGTATATAGAATTTTTCTTCAAAGGAAAAACTTCATGCTCTTCCATATTCTTATTACAGTACTAAACAGAAATATAAATTTTACGCTAAGAGTGGGGAGTGACAGTTAATGTTGGCAAATGATGTGTACCTATACATTATTTAAATTTTATTTGTCATTATATATTTAGTTAGCTCATGTAACTACGGTCGGTGCAATTCGTTGGCTGACAAGCATTCATTCGTTCGACAAGTGGTCTTGAAAAAAACATTTTTAAATCAGAAAAGTCATAGTTAGTGTCCTGAAGATAATTATTAGCATATTGGCCCCTGACATATGACATAGTATTCCCTGGCGTATTGGTCAGGGAAAACTATCATTAAATAGGGAAAAGTCAGGTAATTTTATTTTAACTGTCTGGTATCCACACTGAAAAAAAAAATCAGGAAATACGACTGACTAAATTGTAGTCGCTCAGAATTTTTGTTTTCAACACCACTTAATTTTACAATATTTATAATATATTGTTAATATTTAAAAAAAAATAAAGAACATAAGTAAAATTGGTAAAAAGGTATCGTAGATTTTCCTTAAAGAATACTTAAAAATAAATAAATTATGTCCTTATGGTAGTAAGTAACATTTCATAAAATTAAATCACGTAGTATTTTGATGCATCTTCTTTCTTTGAAATCAGAACTTTGTATACTTGTATACTTGTATACTTAGTGTAGCTGTTTTTCATATACAATGGAGTTTGAGTTTAGCTCTCTCAAAAATGTACTAAGTTAATTTTTTAAATAAACCAGTTTGAAACTATAGTTCTTCTATGTTGTAGAGATGGTTGACCGTGATTATGGTATGAGAAGCAGTTGGTCAAATAAATACGTGGTATCAGACACTGCAGGAAGCATTTGGCAGACTCAAGAGTCCTAGTCATGACTCCGACCAAGTTCTTCTCATATAGGTCTTCTAATTGATGAAGAAAGATATTCCACCATTTTTTTTTTCACTTACCTGTATATGGGATATATAGTAAGGAACAGTATTGCGATTGTGAAAATTATCAAATCTGAGTTTTCAACGGAAATACATGTTATCAGGTCTCCTGAGTCCAAATAACCAAATTTCGCAAAATGGTCTGTGTGATAGTGCGTGTGTCTGTATGTATGTGACAGGTCTAGCTCAAAAACGAAAAGTTTTATGAAAGTGAAATTGCATATTTAAGGTTTGTATATACCTCAGATGTTACAGTAACTTTTTCGTCAAAATCAGCTGATTGGAAGTGGCACTTTATTTCATCGATAAAACACATTTTTACTTTTTTCACGAAAATGGCTCCAACGATTTTGAATGAATTCATTATACCAGTGTAACATTAAGCAGTTTTTAATATTATGTGGGTTATGTTCTGATTGATGTTCTATAACAGGACCTAAATGGCTAATTTTCAATATCAGCTTCCTCTAAAGTACCTTAATTTTTTTTGTTTGAAACAATTAATCAATTCTCATTGACCTCTAATATAAAAAATAGTTAAAAATAAAATATGAAAGAATTTGATAATTAACTTAAGGGATACAAGCGAGGTCGATCTGGCCCGAAGATTAGAACAGGCTTCCATACGTACAATGAACTTAATATAATACGGACTCCGACAACATTATGTACATATACATATGCGGTTTTCCCAAAATGTTTTCGTTGGTATTATTTAATATTTAATTGTATAGATTACTGCTATATAAATATTAAAATTTGTATATGTAATGGTACTTAAACAAATAACAATATAAATCAATATAGCGAAGCCCTTGAATATAAACACAGTGTAAACAAGAAGCATTTTCTTTAATTCATTCTGTAAAGTTCCTGATTTATAAAATCCAGGCTTTTCTCAATCCTATAAGTAAGTGATTAACGCTTATTTTTGCAGGAAAAGTACAAAAATTGGTTCCATAAAACCCATTTAAATAGTCTGACAGGACTTTAAAACAAAAGTTCTATACGATTGTTAGTATTAAAGAAAAATGTTTAAATGAAGTAATTAGCTTAACATTTATAACATTTTCGAAGTAGTAACATCAATCTGAAGATTCTGTATTTTTGGAACGCTGAGGATTTCAGACCAAATACTGTATGTATAAACTTGTAGAAGGTAAAAACCGCTATTTTACGAAAGTGTTAAAAAATATTATTTAACGAAGATTAAATGTTCCACAGAAACTAAATGAAATTTTCTTAACTTCCATACAAGTAACCAAATATGGTGGAATTCAATTGAGATAGATTAACATCATAAGTATTAAACCTTTTAAAGAAATATAAAACATAAGAAGGCTGAGCTGAGTTTTTTTAAAGTCCCAAGTTAATCTGAAAAATTTTAGAAATCGATAGTATTTTTATTCTTTAATTTTGTACATTTTAAATTTCAGTTAATGTCATGTTTAGTCAGGATAGTCTGATTGATCTAATCATATATATATATACACAAACACACTGACAGGCAAAAAATTCCACCCACTTGTAAAAAAAGTTGTATTTGTATATAATACATAGTATTTGTAGATAATACTTAGTATTTATGCAATTTTATAATCTTTTTTACCTTTAATAATCAAAATGTGATTGGGTAAGAAAGATTAGAGAAAAAAAAAATTGAAAAACGAACCATTATTATTCTAAAAGAAATTAATTACATCATCGTTTAGTAGCGCGTGTTTTTTCTCCTCTTGCCTTCACTACTTCTTGAAGACGCTTCGGCATACTTTCCACCAGTCGGGAAATGTCCCTTTGCTGGAGGATAGCCCATTCCTCCCGAAGAGCCCTTTCAAGGTCCTGCAGTATATCAGAAAGTGTTACACGCGCTCTTATTCGTCTTCCGATGTTATCCCATAAATGCTCAATGGGGTTCAAATCTGGAGAACGTGCTGGCCAGGCTAAAACCGCAATATTGTTCTGTTCAAGGAACGTCTGCACTATGCGGGCGACATGTGAGCGTGCTTTATCATGCATTAGAGTAGAACGATCTCCGATTTCGTTGAGGATAGGCAACACATGAGGTTCCAAAAAATCTACATAGCGAATGGCCGTCAAAGACCCTCCAAGAACAACAACCAATTTTGTGCGGCGCTCCACTGAAATCCCAGCCCACACCATTAAGGAACCACGTTGGAAAGGTTGGCTCTGGGAAAAATTACAGGCTGCAAATCTTTCGTTTCTTCTTCTCCACACCCTTTCACGCCCGTCTGGAGATCGAAGAGCGAATCTTGACTCATCTGTAAAAAGCACTCCATTCGTCCATAGTCCAATGGCTGTGTTCTCGAGCAAAAGCCAGCCGTGTTACCCTGTGAGTTCTGGTCCTCTTCTGGACGGAAAGCCATTAATCCATACTCATTTAATCTTCTCCGAGCGGTACGTTCAGAAATTTGCACACCTCGAACTTCTTCGAGCTGATGAATCGCTTGAACAACGATAAGGTCCCGGTTTCGTAAAATTCTCAAAGTCAAAAACCGGTCATCCCGTGGTTCTGTTTCCCTAGGCCGTCCAGAACCGGGCCTTCTATTGTAAGAACCAGTTTCCCGATAACGCCTGACGGCGTCTCGTAAAGTTTCATATGGAACTCCGATGGCATTAGCTGCATATCTCATGGAACGTCCATCATCAATAAGTGCCACACCACGCGCAACATCCTCAGCACTAAGAGGCATTTTTAAACTTAATATTGAAAAAAATTAAAAGCCGGAGACTTAGAAATGTGCTGCAAGAAACGCCACTGAACTAATGATACTGAATAAACATTTTGATTCCACAGAAAGTAAACATTGGAATCGAGAATCATTTAATTAAATTAAGGGTTATTGTCCTCTATATTAACATTCCTAATTGAAAACAAACAAAAAGATTACCTGTTTATTCATTAAAAACAATAGACCAATCCAAAGCAGAAATATTCTTAGATGAAAAAATCAAGTGGGTGGAATTTTTTGCCTGTCAGTGTATTATAAAAGAAAAAGAAAGTAAGTAAAATGAATAAGGAAAACATTACATAAATTAAGAAAATAATAATAAATAAATGAAGCAGCATAAATAAATATAATGTACCAACAAAGTTAAAAAATATTGAATAGAATAAATATATGAGTACACAAAAACAGATTCCAAATAAACATACATAAAGAAAAAACAAACTTTTCACATATCTAAAACAGGTATCAATATAATATAACTTCATATTAATTTAATGTCAAAAGAATCCCTAGTACCAATGCCCTTAAGTGTGGCAGACTTTATTAATACTCAATAAAACAACAAAAGTAAAGTAAAAATGTCAAAAAAATAAAGACAAAAAGTGTCTTTAGTATAATTTTGTCTGTAATAATTATAATTATCTTAAAACAAATAGAATAATATTTTTTTATCCTCATAGATGGACTCAAAAAAGGCTTATATGGTTTTGGATATTATACTCCCCTGAGGAATCGATATTTCACTGTTTATCCAACAATACCATTGGTTACTGTGATAATCCATGATAAATGTCGAAAATCGTATAAAAAATTGAGAAATGTTTAAATCCATTAACAAAAAAAAGGGTATTTTCCCCGAAAGATTATTTTAAATATCATATATTCATTGGTATGTGATATTTAAAATATGAAATCCGAATTTGGTTTGAAAAGTTCCAATTTATTTGAAAAAATCCCAATTTGGTTTGGAACCAATTTAATTTGGTTCTAAATTACACTATACGTTGGATGTATGGTGACAAAAATTCCACGTCGAACATAGATTCGGATATTTTATACTATGTTTTTTTTTTAAATAATTGTTTAACTTATATTACTTACTACAGTTGAAAAATCAGTTTTTTTAGTACATGAGAGGCTTCATATCAGAGACAAGCATATGTCATTTTCTGAAGATACAGATACAATTAATTTTTATTTTATAGGTTCCTGTCAAACTGTTTTTTATAATTTTATCATGTTAGAAGTTTAATCATGAAAAAAATAATCATTAGCATTGGTTTAAATTAAAGCAATATTACAGAAAATTGTCTATTTCTCAGAGTCTGTGGCATAGACCCCTTTTTATCGAATTATTAATATTTGCCTGAAACTTTGTAAATAGTTTCATCCTATCGTAACCTACAACTATTTTATTTACGAAAACTCTTGGAATTGGGGCGGTTTCAATCTAGAGGAGGGCAAACTTTGTCTCTTTAATTAGGTACTAAAAACTGGTAAATACCCATTTGCTTTCTCCTTGGATCGTTAGATAAATTGATCACAAAATCGATAAAAAAGGTGGACTGCAAAAATATTGGGCTATTTTTCCTATAGAACCTCGTTATTTTGAAATATTTTATATCAATATCTTATATACCGTCGTACTTGGCAGACATTTTTTTTTTCAATTGAGGTATTCAATGAAAAGAGTGAAAAATGAATATTCTGCCAACTGAAAATATTCTTGAGAACTCCACTAACCACCAAAAAAAAAAGAACACTAACTCCACAAGGTATCAATAAAACAGTTTATCTAGTTTTTGGAGCTTAAAAAAAAAATAAAAAAAAAATAGGAGTTTTCTCTTACTCGTTCCACTGTGCGGCGTTTAGGTACTACAGTACCTGCATTACACAGCTTCACTTTCATCCCCCCTATATATTATTACAGTAAGGCTCTAAATCGGCTTTGTACTAAATATAAGCTCCTGTCATGCTCAAATACCATGAATTGGGGTACCGTTGGATTCAGAATTTCACGGGGGGTTAGCGAATCGTACTCTTCACTTTTGTTTACTTTCCAAAATAAATATACTATTTTCGAGATAACACAAGGCATAGGGTTCGCATCCACACAACCTTACGTTAATTGTAGTACTGTCATTGAATACACGTCTCATTTCGTCGACTTGAGGTCTCTATGATCGAGAGAGGAGGAGTTTATATTATTTATCGATGGTGTTTTTGATCGGCAAGTCATATCATCGTTAATTCTTCACCAAATCTCAAGATTGAGCCACCGATTTCGAAGGCTTCCTTCTCCTACAGGCGGGCAAAATAGTCCAATCACCCCGAAAATTCAGGCAAACAAGTTATGAAAGTAAACAAACTTTATTTGCGAATAAATAAAAATTTACACACTTTTCCCTTGATTATGCCCATGATTATATAAAAGATTACTGAATTCCCGACAAAAGAAAAAAAATGATCGAAAGCGGACAATTTTTAGCAAAGATACAGCTTATTGAAGATTGAAATTAATTTTTGTTTCCTTTGTCGATTATATTTATCGATAAAGTAACAATTGATTTCTTTATTTTTTGATATGTTGCATTATTTTATTTTCTTATTAATGTGAGATTTGAAAACAATATGCTGTGCAAATTTTTAGCACGGGCCTTCTAGTTTAGTTATAATGAGATCAATCTATTTATTGTATCTCTGATGCGGTGTACGCATCACACAACATTCACTTACTATCCCTCATTTTTACTTTCCTACCTATACTAGTTAAGGAAAGTATTGCAATCGGGTCAAATTTCCGACATGCGGTTTTCGACGGATCTATAAGTTTCATGTTTACGTTTCAGAGCCCCCTGAGTCCGAAAAACACATTTTTAGCACATTGGTCTGTCTGTCTGTGTCAAGATTTTCTCGGAAACTACTGAACCGATTTTGTTGCTTCTTTTTTTATTGTGTAGGGTTTTGACTACTGATGCCGTTAAGAGATATTCGGTGCGGAGTTTAAATTAATCTTACATCGATATAATGAATAAAATCAAAATCGTTTGAACCGTTGTCGAGGAAATTGTAAAAATGTGTAAAATCAATTCTATAAAGTGGCACTTTCAGTTAGTCAATTTTTACGAAAACGCTCCTGTAACATCCCAAGAATATCCCAAGTTTTAATAAGCAATTTTATGAAGATTCATACTTTTCGTTTTTTAGAATGTTAACATACACACAGACACACATACATGTGCGTTATTTGTTTTCTCAGAACCTTAAAACGTGCATTTCCTTTCAAAATTCGGATTCTAAAATTTTCACGAACGCAGAACTTCCTCTTACTTATATATTTCACATATAGTTAAGTGAAAGTAAAAAAAACATATACTTTAGTTCCCTCTCTTATTCTTTTGTAGGTTAAAAAATAATTGAAATTGTTTTTTGTATAAGGTTTGTTAATAGCAGCCATTCTTATTTACTCTTTTTTTTTTTAAATCATTTTTAGAGTTTGTACTCATTTAAGTTTACCTAAATTAGGTAATTCTTGATTGTCTTTCAAATGAACTGTATTGGACTCATTACTTTCTGATCTCAAAATCAGATTCTATTTTACGTGCATAATGTTTTTATGTTTCCAAAGTAGCCGAATGAAAATTTAAAAATATATAAATATTCGAAGAGCAATTTATTAAAGAAGAAACAATGTGCAAGTTACTTAACTATCAGCTGTGCTCATTAATGCTATTGATTCGTCCAGTTGAGAAAGGTAGTCGTTGTTATCGATGAGCTCAACGCCTGATTTGGGAGACATTAAAACATGTTTGAGTATTTCCGTTGAAATCTCGGATTCTAAATTTTTCACGATTGCAATACTTTCTATCACATATTTCATGTACCATATAGATAAATTAAAGTAAAAAACTATCGAATCCTCGTATTTGATATTCTTTTTATCTTATTCACTTAAAACAGTGTTACGAGGTGATCATAGAAGAACCAGAATTCAATTATGATTTAATCGATTGTTTTATGTGTTTGATGTGACACTTGTAAAATTTTGAAAAACTTTCTAAAAACCATTTTATGATAAATTTGTCATATATATATATATACACCTTAAATTCATTACTATATTTGTTTATTTAGAAATATTACATTCTGTCACATCAAGGACATTTATAATAGTGTTCAGAGAAAGCACACTCACACTCTATTTACAATAAAAAAAAATAATACAGAAACTTAATAATAATAAATACAATAAAATAAAATAAAAATAAATACAATAAAATAAAATAAATATAAACAAAAGAACTAACCTAATCATACACACTCGGGCTTAAGTGGAGGATCTGGCCATTGCCAAAACTCCAATAGATGCTTATTTACAAAAGGTCTCTGGGCCACTGCCGCTTCAACCTTCGAGGAGGATTGTAAGGATGGGTGGTGCTGGATAGAGATTGTGCAAGGGGATTTGGATGATAGGTAAGGTTCTGGTGAAATTTGGAGAATTTTTCTGGAATAAGGTCTAGGACAAATGGGATATTAAGGTCATGGTGTAGGATTTTGTTATTTACATAGAACGGAGCATCAACTATTGTTCGAAGGACTTTAGATTGAAAGGATTGAATACGTTTGATGTTAAAAGCTTTTGCTGTTCCCCACAGTTCAAGTCCGTATGTCCATATAGGTTTCAGTATTGTCTTGTAGATAAGTAATTTGTTTTCAATAGAAAGTTTGGATTTTCTGTTTAGTAGTCTGTATAGCTGGCCGTATCGTCGGTTGAGTTCTTGTCTTTTGAGTCTAGTATGTGGGTTCCACGTTAGTCTTCGGTCTAAATGAAAGCCAAGATACCGGACTGTGTCTGAGTAAGGAAGCTGGATGGAATTAAAGTGTACTGGTGGACAGGAACTGCGTCGGAGTGTAAAGGTAATATGTTGGCATTTAGATTCATTAACTTTAATGCGCCAGTTATTACACCAGTGCTCAATCAAGGTGAGGTGGTTTTGGAGATTTAAGGATGCTATGTTGGGATCTGAGTCGGATGATAGAATGGCGGTGTCATCAGCAAAAGTTGCCAGGAAGGTATCGGGATGGACAGGGATATCGGCGGTAAAGAGGATGTAAAGGACGGGACCCAATACGCTACCTTGAGGAACACCTGCCTCAATTGGATAGCAATGCGAAAATTCAGTACCGCAACGAACTCGGAAGGTACGATCTGAGAGGTAGGAACGGAGAACAAGGTACAAGGACTGAGGAAGATAGTTTTTCAGCTTGGAAAGAAGCCCGGCGTGCCATACCCGGTCGAAAGCTTGAGCTATGTCCAGAAATGCACCCGAGCAATATTGCTTGCTTTCCAATGCTGCGGAAATATGATCAACCACTCGGAGTCCTTGTTGGACTGTAGAGTGTCGTGAACGAAATCCGAACTGATGGGAAGGAAGAGTTTGGGATTCTATAAAGGGTAGGATGCGTTTCAGGAGGATCTTTTCAAAGATTTTTGAGAGAATCGGAAGAAGGCTAATTGGTCTGTAGGACGTTGAGGTGTTGGGAGGTTTGCCTGGTTTTGGAAACAGGATAATAGTGGAATGTTTCCACAAAAGAGGAAAGTGGGTGGTTCGTAGGATGCTATTGTATATGTATGTAAGGAATATGACAGCTTTAGGAGGGAGTTGTCTAAGGATCTGAGAGGTAAGGAGGTCGTATCCAGGTGATTTACGGGTAGGTAGTTTTTGTAAGAGGAATTTGACCTCAGAAGGATTAACTGCTTTAGGCGGTAAGGAGAGTGGGATGGGTGAATTAAGGAATTCCTCTACTGCTGACGTGTGGGTGGGATTGGATTCTGGATGAGAGGTGAATGTAAGGGAAAGGTGTTTGGCGAATTCTTCGGCTCTATCTTCGTCAGATGCTGCCCAAGAGCCATCACCTCGACGGAGAGGATGTGATATATGATGGGGTCTTAGGATATGTTTGGTGGTCTTCCATAGGGAATTGTCATGAGAAGAGAGGGAAGTGAGGTAGGAGTTGAAGGATTGGGATCTGAAGGTGGCCAATTCTATCTTTAGTTTTTTGCAAAAATAATTATAGGATTGGCGATCGGTGGGGTGTCTAGTACGTTGCCATAATAATCTGGCACGGCGTTTGGTATGGATTAGGTCTATGAGGTGCTGAGGTAACTTATTTTTCTTAGGAGTTCTTGAGGAGTGGTTTGGAGAGGAAGCAGTCCAGATTGCTTGTTGAATAGTGGTGGTAAAAAAGTGTATGGTATTGTCAAGGTCATCTGGGGTTTTCAGGGTCATTCTGAGGTCAATTTTTTCGGTAAGGATTTGGTGAAAGATTTTCCAGTTAACTGGGCCTCTGATGAAGGACGGTGGAGAAGACTTAGGAATAGGAGCTAGAGATAATTGGAGTAATAATGGACTATGATCTGAGGATAGTTCGGCAAGAGGGGTAAGGGAATGATTGAGGGGACCTAAGTCACTGTGGATGAAAAAATCAAGGATATCGGGATTGCGGTTAGAATCTGTGGGCCAGTAGGTAGGTGAGTTGGGTGGAAGGAGACTGAAACGTTGGGTATTGAGTGCAGACAGAAATGTTCTGCCACGAGAATTCGTGGTTCTTGAACCCCAAACTTGATGCTTGGCATTTAAGTCTGCACCCAGGATGAAATGATGACCTAAGGAGTTGAGGAGAGAACTGAACTGGACTTTGGATATGGATCTGTTAGGAGGGCAATATGCTGATGCAAGGGTGACTGGAAAGGAGAAGGCTTTGATTACAATAGCGGTTGACTGTAGGAAATCTTGAGTAGGTAATGGGAGTAAGTGATGGGAGAGGGATTGGTGTACGATGACAGCAGTGCCGGCATGTGCGCTGCCATCAGGGTGGTCAGTACGGTATGTTAAATACTGTGGGATTTTTAAATGCTGTTTTATGGTCAGTCGAGTTTCTGTAATTAGGGCTACGTCAATGTTCTTGTCTTGTAGTAAAGCTGTTAGTTCGTCAACGTGATTTCTAACACCATTCGCATTCCAAAGGAGAATGGACATGGGTTTTGGGATGTGGGTCATTAAGGATTTTTCAAAGGAGGGATGAGGTGAGATACGAGATTTGTAAGGAGTGATATGAGTGGAGTGACTAGGGATTTGAAATCGGTTAGGAAAGATGCTAACAAACTAGTGAGATCTGTTGCATTTGAAGGAGGAGGAATATGAGGAATTTGAGGTTGTTGATGATTATGTGTGTTAGGATGAACAGAATATTGAGATTGGGGCTGAGGTAGTTGCTGCGGCAGGGCTTCACATGTATTATTGGGGTTCTTACCTCCAAGTAGTTCGGAGTATGATAAATTATTGTTAACAATTCTAGAAGGTTCTCTTCTTGGTCTGGTTGTCTCATCTTGAATCCGGTTCTTCTGGTATCTGGATTTGAGGCTCTTATAGGTTTGGCAGCCTTTGTAGTTGGCCGGGTGTCCCTCCTGGCATAGTGCACACACTGCAGGATCTTGTATTGGTTTGGTGCACTCCACAGATTTGTGCTGTTCACCGCATTTCACGCAACGCGGCAGATGGTGACAATAAGTTTTCGTGTGGCCATACGCCTGGCAATTGTGGCACTGCACAATTTCCTTCTTGGGGTATGGCTTCTCTATCTTCACGATAGTGTAGTACAATCTCTTGATATCATATATTTTTTCAATGCCAGGTGATGGCTCTAGATCCACGAAAAATAAAGGTAGTGGAACTTTATTACTCACTCCTGGCTGCTCCTTATTCTCCTTCAGAACGTTGGTTACCTGACGCACTTTGAAACCAAGCGTCGCTAGTTCTTCTTTTATCACTTCAGTTGGGGTTGAGGAGTGTAAATTTCTTACCACCACTCGTAGCGATCTCTCCTGTTTCAGCTGGTACGTGTGGAAATTTGCATTCGTTTCTGACAGGTACTTCACAATTTTTCGGTAGGCTTCTGCAGTATCAGGTGTTATTTTTGTGTCGTTAGTCCTGTTGAGGCAAGAATAACTGCCGGAGCAGATTTCGTTTAGCTGTGTACACAGTAGTTGAAATTTTTTGATATTTTTTACAAATATCGGAGGAGGCCTTGGTTCCCTGGGTACTGCTGCTGACTCCATTACTTCTCTGTCATTATGAAGCACTTGGAATGGGTTTGGAGTGAAGAAAGGAGATTCTTCAACCATTTCTTGCGATGAGGTACCTGGTTGAGGCTGAGGTTCTGTATCTGAAGTTTTCACTGTGGTTATTGGAGCTATTTCTCGCAGGCAGCGACGAGTTTTTTGTTTCACTGGTGAATCACGAGGGGTGCTAACGCCGTCTGACCGAGTCCTCTTAGTGGGCACCTTACTGGACATCACTGGCTGACAATGCCGCATATAATAAGAGAAGAAAAAAAAATTAAAAAAAAAAATTAAAAAAAAAAATTAAAAAAAAAATGTAGCAAACTGTAAATAACAACTGCTCTGGTGTACACTTCAACTATATTCTGTAAATAATCAAAGAGATTCCGCTGAAAAATAGGCAACAACTGAGAGAAGATTTCAGAACACGTCCTTCGCATCAGCTGATCCACTGCCTTCTCTCACCTTAAATAAAGAAATAATTTAATTAGTATAATAGTGTAAATAATTTATTTACACTATTCATGTATTGTTTTTTGCATTAATAGATGTGTCTATTAACAATATAATTAGAAAATGTTTGTTCTTAAAACCTTTAAAATTTGCATTTTGATCAAATAACGGATTCATTTAAATTCTTAAAGCTTTCTCTGTTTTCTGCGACAAAAAAATGTTATAATTTATTTAGAAAACTGCTTAAAGAACTCGCCTAAGAATAATTATATTTGTAATTGTTAAAATTGAAAACTTTTGAAAGGCGCAAAAAAAGAATCGTACTATATATTTCATTGAAAAACGTACGTGGCCCCTTTACTGAAAGCGCCTTATAGTTTTTGCGGTTTCTGATATATTGGATATTAGTTAACATAATTTTGTCATGATATTGACCCACATGTTACTCATTTTTACAATTTCCTCGACAACGGTTCAAACGATTTTGATTTTATTCATTATATCGATGTAAGATTAATTTAAACTCCGCACCGAATATCTCTCAACGGCATCAGTAGTCAAAACCCTACACAATAAAAAAAGAAGCAACAAAATCGGTTCAGTAGTTTCCGAGAAAATCTTGACACAGACAGACAGACCAATGTGCTAAGAATGTGTTTTTCGGACTCAGGGGGCTCTGAAACGTAAACATGAAACTTATAGATCCGTCGAAAACCGCATGTCGGAAATTTGACCCGATTGCAATACTTTCCTTAACTAGTATAGGTAGGAAAGTAAAAATGAGGGATAGTAAGTGAAAGTTGTGTGATGCGTACACCGCATCAGAGATACAATAAATAGATTAATCTCATTATAATTAAACTAGAAGGCCCGTGCTAAAAATTTGCACAGCATATTGTTTTCAAATCCCACATTAATAAGAAAATAAAATAATGCAACATATCAAAAAATAAAGAAATCAATTGTTACTTTATCGATAAATATAATCGACAAAGGAAACAAAAATTAATTTCAATCTTCAATAAGCTGTATCTTTGCTAAAAATTGTCCGCTTTCGATCATTTTTTTTCTTTTGTCGGGAATTCAGTAATCTTTTATATAATCATGGGCATAATCAAGGGAAAATTGTGTAAATTTTTATTTATTCGCAAATAAAGTTTGTTTACTTTCATAACTTGTTTGCCTGAATTTTCGGGGTGATTGGACTATTTTGCCCGCCTGTAGGAGAAGGAAGCCTTCGAAATCGGTGGCTCAATCTTGAGATTTGGTGAAGAATTAACGATGATATGACTTGCCGATCAAAAACACCATCGATAAATAATATAAACTCCTCCTCTCTCGATCATAGAGACCTCAAGTCGACGAAATGAGACGTGTATTCAATGACAGTACTACAATTAACGTAAGGTTGTGTGGATGCGAACCCTATGCCTTGTGTTATCTCGAAAATAGTATATTTATTTTGGAAAGTAAACAAAAGTGAAGAGTACGATTCGCTAACCCCCCTTGTGATAGTTGTGATGAAAAGTGGATACTTCAATGGTTCTGGACAAAGGAGAAGCAGCAGAAAAGTGATGGTTA
Organism: Nezara viridula; assembly: GCA_928085145.1. Classification (NCBI taxonomy): domain Eukaryota; kingdom Metazoa; phylum Arthropoda; class Insecta; order Hemiptera; family Pentatomidae; genus Nezara; species Nezara viridula. Next base: position 103,186,638 of record OV725080.1, on the reverse strand, counting down.
CTGTTTGGTGGGCTTCATTTGGTTTGATACACTACAACTTCTTAAATCCTGGAGAAGCCATCTTTAGTCAACCCGAAGAGGTCCATTTTGTTGCATGACTATGACCGGCCACATGTTTCACTTGTGACCTCACAAAACCTGTTGGAGCTTGAATATGAAACTCTGCCACATCTACTCTACTCTCCGGACCTCTCGCCTACGAATTATCATTTTTTTAGACACCTGGTCCACTATTTACGGGACAAAAAATTTAATGGACAAATGGAATTAGTAAATGCGTTTTTGGAGTTGTTATGTTATGTTATGTTATTTATGCTTTAGAGGCGTAAAACCCCAAGGTCATTATTAGTTACCCTATTACATTATTAATTACCCCAAAGTCATGTTTTTAAGTTTGAAATACGTGTATCCCAGGTTAGTCTCAAGTCAAATACCATACCCAAGAATTTGTGACTGTTTGTGTTTGCCTAAATAAATGTCAGGAGAGGGAGGTGTATTTCCCTTTCTATTAAAATGAAGACTTTCTTTATATCGAAGAAAATAGCAACCGAATGTTGTTCGTTGATGAAAGCATACTGGGGTTTCAGCCTCTAATGCAACTTGATGGTCTATTGTGCTGAACGCAAATTGAAATGTCTGCAGTAAATTATTTTTCTCTATAATCCTCATCAATCTCTTCTTTACCATACGTTCCATTATTTTACTTAAACAGCTTGTGGGGAATATAGGACGATAGCTATCTGGGAGCCGGCAATAAATAAAACAGGACGGGGAAGTTGGTTTAAATATCTAAAAGATGTTGTGAGTCTATTAAGCGATCTTGTGGCAGGTATACACCTGGCACATTGCAAATTGAAAAGGTCAAACCATGGTGAACTCTGGCTGCAACAGATTGAAGATGGGTGTAATTGGAATTAATTCTGAATATACAGATTTACGTATAGCTATTAGAACTCCGTGGTGACTGTGGTTTGGGTTCGTACTATCTTTTCTGTATATTCTAAATTTTTAAAGGTGAAGTTGTCTTATACAGTAAGATGAGTCTCTTGAAGAGCAAACCAAAACGGATCGGTGTCAGATATTAATATTTTTAAATCATTAAAGTGGGTTTTTGAAGCATTGCAGTTCCACTGAATTAACGACATGGTTGATAATTGTTTTAAAATACTACAACCACCTAATACAGATAATACATTGCTTTTATTTGTCAGGTTTTCGTTCCATAATTTGTCCTTTTTTGTAAGTGACTTCGGTGTAGCTGTTGTACTGTTACTTTTATTTGCTGATTCGGAGAAGCTTCGAATTTGAACAATGTATCTGTTTGCTTGCCTGTTTCCTGAGTGTTTATATATTTTTTAGGTTTAATAACTTCCGAGATCAACATATTAAATTGTTGGAGTTTTTCTAGTTCATAAATATTTTTTGCTTCGCTATAAGAGACTCTTAATAAATTGGAAGGTTTTAATTTCTTTATTCATCTAGTAAATAGGGCATTTTTTATCCAAACTGTTGATTTTTTGGTACATGGGGGGTCCAAACTGTGGTACATGGGGGGTCTTTGGTGCATTTTTGATCAGTATGTTTTTCACCACTCTGAGAACAGATAATTTTAGAGTATGGTGAGAAAAAGTAAGGCATCTATCGAATTAGGACTGTACATTTGAACGTTAATATTTTGATATCCTACTTTAAGAGTTTCAGGTGGTAATGGATACGGAAAAGTTACAATATATGAATTTGTGAATTTTTTCTTTTTCTTATTATTCTTTGAATATCCATAATTTTTCCATTTAGTTCTTCTATAATTTCATTTTTTTTTTCTAAATATTGGAATTCAAAACATCTTATAACTCCTTTTCTGTAATTTAAAGTGGCATGTACTTTAACAGTAATATAAAATTGGTCAGCAAAATTGCTTACAATCTTAAAGTTTCTGTGCCTGTTTACTTTTGTTAGTTTCAATGAGTAAATTGCCATCCCTCAATTTCTTAATATTTTTAACCTCTTCAACCTGTTTATTATTAAACAAGTAGGAGTATTTTTAATTGCTTCACCTACTTGAAGAGTGTCCGGTGGAGTTTTTATTCGACCTCTTTTTCTACGTTTTGTTGAGCTATGAGATATTCCATCCGTTTTAGTCGAATCATGTAATTATTATAAATAAATTTAAAACAATTAAAAGAAAAGAAAATTGATAAATAAATAGAATAAAAGGAAAACAACGATCTCAAAAAAATATCTATATATGTAAGTTAAACAAAAAGGAAAGCAATGAAAAATATTCTAATCTCGATAGAAGAGAACACAGCTAGCTGGTTAATCCAAGGGAACACCGTAAATACACAACCACTCTCGACGAAGTCTACTATCTGCGTTTTTGGAGTTTATCAATTCTAAAGATAGGAAGTTTTATTCCGGAGGAATAGAAAAGTTGCCAACACGTTGGCAGAAATTTATTGATAGTATTGGAGACTATTTTGATTAAATAAAACAGGTGTAAATCTTTATTTTTCCTTCTTAAACCAAAACCCTCTATTATTTTCTGGACCACCCAATATTTGTTATACTTTATTTCCTGAAACGTATAACAAATATATATTGGGCCTTCCCATCATCAGAAACATATTATTTAAGCGGCATTGGTGGTCTGACTCTTTATTTTTGCAGATTTTGACGAGCCATAATAAAATAAACAAATAGCATGAGAATAGGACGAAGTAATTTTAAAATCTTTACTATTGCCGACGTTTCAACCCAAGCATGTGGGTCATCATCAGGGGAATCGAACACCTCGAAGTGCCGGTAACAATAAAAATCTTAAAATGACTACGCCCCGAGTATTTATCACCCAACAAATTTTGTATATTCACAAAACAAACACAGAAAAAAAATTACATTTTTTTTTTCAAAAACTATTGAAACATACTTTCTGCATCCCCCTTACCTGAGAAATTTTTGTAGCTGGACACTCTGCACATAATAATCATAAGTAAAACAAAAGGAAATTCTGAAGTACAATGTAGGTATTTCGTGGTATAACAGCAAAGCCAGTCCGGAATATAAAGGATCTTAGAGGTGTGGAGGTACTACTACGAAAAGAAATTCTCAAATTATGAGTTAGCAATTTTAATACATCTAGGATTTAGTATGATAAGATCTGAAGAACCAGTCAAGGTTATGGACAACTGTATCCAAGACGAAATAGATGAAGCAATGTCCAACATGAAATTTGGAATGTTGGAAGAAGAGTATGTGGAAGAAATGTAGGAAGAGATAGTGAGCAATTTATTAAGCTTGGCACAGAGGAAATAGAAAAGAAAACGGGTAGATACTTCACGAAAAAATCTGTAATGAAAAGAAAATTCCCAAGGATTACAAAAATGTTATCACTCCAGTATAAAACAAATCTGGTATAGATAACGTATCATACAACTTTCACTTACCAACCTTAGGGCAGATAGATATTTTCTTATGTAGTGAAATCAACGTGAATACGACCGTTTTAACTTCTTTCAAAATAATTAATTACTATATATTTCTCGCCCATCGAATTTGCTAAATTTATACGTTTGCATCACTTTCCATTTGTTTTTACGACTGTGTTGTATCAAACAGTATACTAATGATTGTGGGGAAAATCCTGAGCCAGGGAAGCCGCTGAGTGGGCTCTGAAATCATTGTCTGATATTTTTCTAATACCGTGGTATGTTTGGGGCCTCTCGGGCAGGCCTCAAACATATTTTTTTCTCCGCAGTAGGTTTGTCCCCTTCCCCTTCTTAAGACAGATATTTGATACTGCTAATTATTAATAGAACAAAAAGTTAATTATTTAAAAAGTTGTACGTGGAATTCAAACATCCATTGAAACGTCACAAAATATTACCACAGAAATAATTTTAAAAAAGAAAAATTTTAATTTTAATTTTTTGATTTGTATGGTTGCCAAGAATAATAACATTTTTAAATTTATACTTTCTTTATTGAATATTAATACATTCTGCCACATTGAAGGGCATTAATATTAAGGCTACATAATTCATTAACACAATATGTACATGCAATTAATATCAATAATAATGAAAAAGAAATATAAAAAAAATATATGCCTGTGTACAAAAAAAAAATGAATATAATAGATAAAAGCTAGATGAAATTAAAGTAAATAAATCACATTCACACCTATGTACAATATTTACATTCACCCTCAGGGGACTCTGAGTCATGCCTTATTCCCCGACGTGGAAACCAAGGCAGGACTCCAGGAGATCCCAGTGCTTCACTCTCAGCCGCGTCACTGAAGAATAATAACATAGAACAATTTAAGTAAAACAAATAAAAATGAAGGACTCAGACCAATGGTAAAAGATTAAGGGGATGAATAAATGGCATGTGCAGATCGAAAGTTGTAAAGGTGTTAAAGTTCAGAAATAGCACAGTTAAATTAGACATGTTACCTTGCATAAGGTCGGGCAATTCCAATTTCTTTTTTATACTGTTAGGTATATAATGAATTTATAAAAAATCCAGATTTCCGCTCTTGAAAGCAGCCAATGTGGGCCTGCTGCAGTGCTTCAAAAACCATAGAACTTTCGAACATTCTTTCGTTTAAGCTAAATATCTCCTTTTTAGAGCAATTTCTTCACAATATTGCTCTTTCAGTTTTGAATGGAAGATTTCTATAACACCATTTTGAACCTCGTCTAGAGAATTTGGAGGTATTCCTTGAAAATAATTAGCCATAGGCAGTCAGGAGGTGTTAAGAAAATTATGTTACACGGTGGGCCAGACCCCCCTGACAGGATGGTCCTTCCCGACAGCGATACCGACGGGAAACACAGAATCTGTTTAATTTATCAGCTTCTTGCAAAAGATACGTAAACAGTTTTCTGAAACAGATACAGAAAGCTGTTGTAATTTAAACAGCCTCTTGCAACAGCTCTACTATACTTAAAACTGATGAAATACTTCAATGAACCACTGGCCATCGCACTGCTGCAACTTAAAAACAACTATACAGTTTCAATGAACAATTTTAACAATTCTCATTTTCTTATCTAATTACGTTTACGATTAAATATAATTTCATCGTATCTATCTATAATTTAATCTTAACTCTATTTTCATCTATCCCGCTTTAAAAAGGAGATTAGAATAAACCGAACAAACTTAAAAAATTCAATGGTTTTTGGAGCACCGCAGCAAACCCACAAGGCTTCAAGGACAGAAAGTAGGATTTTTATATTCACTACATACCTAACAATATAAAAAAGAAACTCGAATTACCCGAACTTTTTCAAGGGGAGGCCCCTTTTTGTTATAATTTAACTGGTCTAAAAATTAATGGTTTCTCTGTGTTTCTGATAGGAGTCGAAATATGAACGTCTGAAAGTCTCGGCTGACGGAAACTGTTGTTATAAAATTTCTTGACACGAATTCTTCCATTAATTCGGTACGTTGCAAATGTTCTGTGTCTTACAAAGCATCCAAGTCCATCTCCAGAAATCGTTGTGTTACCTACGATATTCCAGTGAGATGTCGTTAAGACAACCTACAACTTAGACGATCACATTCGTGCCGCCCATTTAAAATGGACTGCCAGGACCAACATAATCTTAATCTTAATGGGGATGTAATTGTCCTCTTAGGACCACGGGGGGAGAGGGAGGGGCTTTCGGGCTGGAGCCTCCCCCCTCCCCATAATGGTAAAATATAACTATGTTTTATGGAAAAATATCTTAAAAAATTATCTGTTAAAGTATTATTGTTCGTGTAATTACGGTGTAGGGGACCGCACTTCAAACTTGAGCCGAAGGCCCAGAACGGAGCACGACCTATTCGTTTTTTTTAATGTAAAATAAGAAAACAATATTGCTAATTGTGTTGAATTCTAATGTAGAAAACTTTCAAAAACCCAAAGACGCTTCCAGTAAAGTATACCAAGTAAATTTTTGTTGTAAAAAAACTATTCAGATTCGTTTATAGGTTCCACTAAAACACTAAAATACGAGTTTGTTTCTAAATCAAAAATCGTAAAACGCGAGTGGATATTTTCGATTCGGATCACATGTTTTTGTTTCCTCACTACCGAAGGTGGGGAAGCTTTGTATTCGTGCGAGAGGTTAAAAAAAAATGTGTGCTCAAAATCGAAAATTTCCACTTGCGTTTTTCGTTTCAGACATCAAGGATCAAATTTGGTTAGGTGTCTGTCTGTATGCAGTCAAATCGATGTAATGGGCATATGACCTACAACCGTTCATCCAATTCTCATAAAATTTTCAGGAATTGTGGATTTTGGTGTCTAGATGGTCCCATATCAATTTCATTAAATTCTAACCAGCACTTCCGCCTACGCACGCGCAAACGCATTTTTGTAGATTTTCCAATATTTTGGAAATGGCTCGTTCGATTTGGCTCAAAATTAAATAAAAGGTAGGTATTTGTGAAAAAAATAATATAGGATCAATTTGATTGAATTCTGTCTGTTGCTTTCTCTTATATACGCGCAAACGTGTTTTCCTTGGTCTATATCTCTAAAGCCGCAAGTTCGATTTGGCTCAACTTTTGAGGGAATTCAGGGATTGGTAAACGTAAAATGAATTGGCATAGCTTTTATCAAATTCTTTCTACTACTCAAAAAAAAAAAAAAAATACCTTCACTTTCATATCAAGAAATGTGTTATTTGATATGTCTATAGTTTGAAAACAGCGCATTCAATTTGACCCAAACTTAGAGGAAATTTGAAGGACAGTATAGAAATTACTTAGTATCAATTTTATTTAATAATTAAAATTAATATAAATAATTGTCAACAATATAATGGCTGCGAAATGTTAAAGCTACTGATCATATGGAGTGGCAGTTAGATTATTACAATATTGTTACGGGGTTATAAAATTTTAGGCTTTATTAAAAAAATTAATTGATATTGTATTGTTTGTTCGATTCCAAACGTTACTGGTATAACACTTAATGCCGTTACTTAGACTTCGTGTAATGTTCAATACATTTAAAGTAATTTATACTTTGAGTTTAAAAAAAAAAAAGTCTTATTTATGATTGTGTTTATTTCCATTGAAGTTCAACCAGTTCGTCTTGGTCTCTATTTCCTCCTCAAATATCGAAGTTATGTGATCTATCACTACTATTAACTCAAAAGGTCGGATGTAAATTTTTCAAATTTTCTTCTATTTGTGCTAAAGGTGATATTTTGTAGTCTGCAACTGATATAAGTAGTCTGCTACTATGGAAAACAGTAATAAAATATGAAATTATACTAATGAAGCTTACAGAAATAATAATTTTGTATGCACTCTTACAAAACAATCAATTTTTACACACTATCTTTTGCACTAACAGAAGTGAAATGCATGTTTAGTATGCATTTTTTTTTTTAATTTAGGATAATCAAATATGAAATCTTCGAATACGGCATTCTTTCGCATTTTAATATTAGCTGATAAACGAAATTCGTGGATATCAAACTCACAAATGTTGAACGGTTACTGTATTTCCGAATCGGTTTCTCCCAGAGATTTTATTCTCGTACGAAAAATTTTATAACTTGTAATATTTTTGTATTTTAGTCAATAAAAACGGTGAGGAAGCTATACTGACCTTACTTGGCAGACGTTTTTTTAACCTGTCGTACGAATACAATGCTTTCCTACCTTCGGTAGTGAGGAAGCAAAATATAAATATATTTGAATGATAACAATTACCAATTCCTTGACTTGGGATTAAATTCAGCACTGGGAGTTAAAGCTCGACATATTTCTCGATTTTCTGATTTCACACAAATCTCTAAACTTTGCCCATACAACGGGCGTTTATGAGGGGAATTTTATGAGATTGAGCCTATCAAGCCCACAGAACAAACAATTTGAACTTGAACTAAGTGTTGAATAAATAAGTCTATAAATGTGGAACGTGTTAAGGAATAAAGAAATCTTTCTTATTCACTTCACAACACTAGCGGATCCAGGATTAGGATCTAGTATTGGAGGGGGTGGGGGACTTTAGCCCGAAAGATTTTTTTTTTCAAATATATATCGATTATTACTTAGGGAGAAAAAGAAAGGAACTAACTACCTATATGAAATAGAGTTTAAACTCTATGGTGATTCTTTGAGACTAAATATAACACGAACAATAATACTTTTAGAGGTAATTATTAAATATTTTTTTCATAAGATATTGTTATATTTTATCATTTTGGGGGGAACTTGAGCCCGAAAGAAAATATTTATTAATTTTAATATTTTGAAGAAGGCATGATGGATGGGGAAAGGTTTAGTGGGAGAGGGTAGTCCGTGGGCCAGAACCTCCTCCCATGCACCCTCCACCCACTATAAATTGCATGGCGTTGTGTTCCTTGTAACTATATATTAAAAAAAAGCAAGTGTTCTCTCTCAAAAAAAGTGGGCGCACTGTCCCAGATATTTTCGAATGGCGTCCAAACTTAAAGGGTTGACAACCTTGACTTGAGTTAGTTTTTGAGTCACTGAGATCAACAGATGCCTTAATTTCCTCATAATTGGTCTTTTATTAAAGCTGAGTAGTCAGAGAATAATAAACATTTAAAAAAAAATTATAAATACTAGTAGAGTCTTTTTACAAGTCGTTCAAACTAAGGGGCGGATGGCCGAATGGGCTAAAGCGTGTGCACAGCACCGCGAGTTGCCCGGCAACCAGATAACTGAAGTTATAAGAGCTTAAAAAGTACGAATTCGCGTTCCGGTGCTGGAGTAAATTTTAAATGCCTCTCCTCCCGCCCCGGAAAACAGCGAGGTATGGAAGAACAAAAAAAAAAAATAGTTCAAAGTAAAGTTAAATATCAAGCGCCATTTGTATTTAAACTGCCAACAATAACGAAAAACGCCTTGAAATAAAATATCGAGGGAATACTTTTATCTTTCTAAATCACTGAATAATTTTTAACATATTTGAAAAGGTTCTTTACTCTCTTTATTTGTCTATTACATATTTTCCACCAAATAATGTTTCCATCAGTTCCGTGCTATATTTTTAAAGATTTAGGATTTTTACTCCGTAATTAATAAATTATTAAAAATAAATTCTATAAATGTTTACGTCATTAACTTTTATAAGGCAGGTCATCAAGAGAAAAAGCCAAAAAAATCCAGATTTATCTGATCTTTTATTTTCATGTATTACTACTAAAGAATGGATCAAAGCGGAAAATTTATTCTTTAAGAAATTAAGTAACGTAAAATTGTTCGTCGAACCAGTACCTAAACTTAACAATTTGATTAATTGATATTGTCTATAACCACGGTCAATGAACGCTAATTTTTACCGACATTGTCTAAATCTGAGAAAGATTAATATAAATGGCTCTCTCTACAGTTTGGAAATGAGTTCTCTAAGAAAGAAAACACAATAATTTGCAATTCCGATCCAATCGGAGACCAAATAATTAATTTATACCTTCCGTCATGAAAACGTTCCCAACAGCAGCTATTTTAAGAAAAAAACAACACTTTCTAATGAGAAATATACAAATTATTATCGTGGCCGGTTTTATGAATCGCATGGATTTTTCAAGGAGACTATGAACGGCTGAATGAAAGATATTTTTTTTATTTATCACTTAGCGTTATAAAGTCCATTAAAGAAGTTGGAGGTCGCAATGCGTCTAGATCTATTGGAACTGAATAAAAATTGGGTCCGGGAGAAAACTCGTATTTTCTTGTGCTCGAATAAAAGGTTGTATGATAGAATATTTTCCTCCATTATGTATTTCTCCTGCGAGACTCAGTTCGGAGTCAATAGCACAACCATCGCATCTCACGGCGGTCCAAAAAACTACATCCTCTTTTCTTTAAACAGTTGTTTGTGTCACGATAATAATTTTTTTATTTTTTTTATATTACATTAGGAAATCCGTGCATGAGAATGAATTTTCCCAACTTTTATCTTTTCTTTAAATAGGTGTTTTTCGGAATTTTGTTTCGAAACAAAAATTTAAACAGTCGGTTTCTCTTTGGTATTTTATTTTTTTTAGGATGCTGTATCTGAATTAGATGTTCCCGAGCGAAATGTCTGAACGTTTTTTGTTTTTTTTTTCTTTTTTTTTTATTTACATGAATTTTATCGATATTATTAAATACAAAGTTTTTTTTTTTAGTTTTTTTTTATTATTGAAATTTACAACTGTATTGAATGATAAATAAAACAAGTAAACATGAAACAAGCAACATGACATGTACAACATGAAGAGAAACTACCCATTGGTAGCATTCCAAATATATTTCTATATTAGAAGGCACCGAAACCATCTTCTTTTCAGACTCCTCGGAGAGTTATCAGGAACAGAAGAAGAAGCAATGTTGGAAACAAGAGGGTTAAGATGGCTCAGAAGTTTATTATGGAAGGCTATGTATCTGCATTGAGCTAAATCGAAACGTATGGAACATTAACTTCTTTATGGATGATTTTATTTTTGACAAAGTAAGCGAGAATTGAGGATTTTACGAAGGATTTTGGATTGTAGGGATTGGATACGAGAGGAATTTGATGGTTTAGTAGAACCCCAAGGCTCGATCCCGTAAGTCCAAATAGCCCTTATTATAGTAATATATATGAGTCTTTTGTAAATAGTTGGAAGTTGAGAGCGTTTGTCTAGTAAGTGCTGCCTGCAGTAGTCGAAAACGTCGGCGGTTTCTAGTCGTTTCAGCCTGGTATGGCGCTAAATACAAAATTTACTATCAATTTTTTACATAGATTTTTGATGTAGGTCCAACGGTTGAGGAGTTAGAGAATATAGTGACTTTATCTATAGACTAGCAGCAACCGCCCATTTCATTTAACGGAAGGACTTACAGCTAGAAACCATTTTAAATAATAGATAATCCTCACGAGAATACACAGCTCCGGTCAGTCGTTTGAAAGCCGTTGCTTTATATAAGAAAATTTAAATCAAAGTGGCGAAATTTGACGTTTCGTGTACCGAGAAAACTGACGGCTCGAAATTCGATGATATGTATAATATGTGCCCCTAAAAAAAAAACATCTTGACTGACGGTCTACATAGTTGCGTTTCGAAAACTGACGGGCGCCAAAGAATAATTTGTACGGTGCATTTAAGTAAAAGACTGAGGTCACAATACTCAGCGAACTAAACTAAAATAGAATTCGAAATGACTGACGATCTAAGTTGTTGCAATTTTAAAACTGACTAGAATTTGGGTTTAAATCATTCAACGAAAAACCTTACGGTAGGAAGGAATCATGTTTGATTGATAAAACAATAATGAAGTGGAATCATTACAACTGACCACTTAAATGGGTTGCAATATAATAATTGACGGTGCCAAAGTTACTGATTTGTGCGGTACATTTAACTGAAGAACTTATGCTTGGAATTCGGCTCAAAATACGCCACAATCCAATCTAAAGTAGAATTTGAGATTACTGAGTTTTTGCATTTTTGAGACTAACCTAATTGTTTAAATATGGGTTAAAGTATTTCAACGAAGAACCTTACTGCTGAAAGCAATCTCCTTCTATATATAACACAACAATGAAGCTAATGCATGCCAACTCAAGTTCAAGTTATTGCATTTTTAAAACTGATGCCCCCGAATTTCATATATTTGTTGGATGAATTTAACTAAAAGACTTACGCTTGGAACTGGACTCAAAATACGCAGCGAACCAATCTAAAAAAGAATGCGAGATGACTGACGACATAATTCGTTGTAATTTTAAAACTGACTTAAATTTTTATTTTGAGTTGAAGCCATTCAACGAAAAACCTTCCCGCCGAAAATTATCTCATTCGATAAATTACATGAAAATGAATCGAAACCATTCCAACTCACCTACTTAAATATGTTGCAATTTAAAAACTTACGCCCCCAAATTTACTCGATTAGTGGGGTATACTTAACCGAAGAACATACCACTTGAACTGGACTCACAATGTGCAGGCAGCCTATATGGACTCCGAAAATAGTATATACATAAATATATGTGGTTTTCATAAATGCTATCGTTTGTATTATTCAATATTTAATTCTATAGATTGCAGCAATATAAAATACAAATTTGTATATATACCGGTACTTGAACAAATAAAAATACTCACAATCGAAACATAAATAAATGTAGCGGCTTTCTTTATCAGTGGCACTCTTTTCGGACTAAAAATATTTCGTGGTACTTAATGTTTTTTTTTTACAAGAATCGGCCAGGAAGGACCACGCGAATATTTCTTGTTCTTCTTCACACCTTCCGCCTTCCTTCCACTCCAATACTGTTTCATCCTCCTAGACTGTTCCTCTCGCTCTTCCTTAGTCCATTGTCTCCCTCATTCTCCCTCCTCCCCCCAAGAACCCCTACCTCTTTTAGTTTTTACCAGAAATCTCTCCATCCAAGCAGTTCTTATCCGTGATTTTATAGCTGCAAACTTTATTAAAAATTTAATGATTTATTATAATCAAATAAGTAATTGAAATATACAGTTGTAAAAGAAAATAGGTAGTGTCAAACAAAATAAATATAATACATTAGAAGTCTATGAAAAACATATGGCAATTAATTGTTTTAAATAATGTTTCATACCGTCTATAATTTTTACATTCACTTCCCTTTTTCTGAATATAGTTATTTCTAGTAAGAAGAGGGTGGTAAGTGAAAGTTGTATCATGCGCGCACGGCACCAGATTCAAATAATTTATGATAATAATTACCTATATTATATAATAATTGTGTAATATCATTATTTAATATTTGAGAGGCCCTTAATATCTCTCCACAGTCCTCGGTATAATCGTTTTTAGGAATATATTTATTCATATAAACAATAATGCATTATTTAGAAATTATATTCAACATATTGTTTTTTTTTTTTTTACAAGCCTGCTCCGTCTCTGCCTGTCTTAGGCTATTTCTTTCCATTTATCTGCATGCAGCTCTATTGCATATTCTGAAGCTGCTGTTTTTCTCCATGGCTAAGTTGAACAACATCGGTAATAGTCCATCTCCGTGCCGTAAGCCCGTTCGAACTTTGAAGGCTTCAGATACTTCTCCTTGTATTCGGACTCTACATATGGAGTCATTTGTACACCCCTTTGTCAATCTCACCAACTTATCGGGAATTCTCAGTTCAGTCATGATTTTCCAAAGGCACCTCCTGTTCTCAGAATCATAGACTGCTTTGAAATCGACAAATAGGGCGTGGATGTCCTGAGCTACTTCCCATCGTTTTTCGAGTACTTGTTTTATGATGAAGAACTGATCTACCCTTTTCTGAATCCAGCTTGGTGGTCACCTATTATATTCCTGTCATACAGATGTATCCGGTTTAGTAGGATTTTCGTCATTATCTTGTAGGCAACCGGAAGGAATGCTATGCCTCTATAATTACTAAACTCATACATGGTATCCTTTTCTCTTCCCACATTTTCTGGATTGGTTGTTGTAGTTTAGCTCTTAATTAGTCTTCCCCATCTTTATACAGTTCTGATGGTAAGTTCTACATCCAGTATATCTGTTTTTTCAACCTCTTCTAGGCCAAGGTCCTTAGTGTGGTCCTTGTGTTTTTTGTTCGTGAGAAATATTTTCTCCAGATGTTCAATATAATTTCTTTAGATGCCATCAGAATGACATCTTTTCCTCGCATTTGCACATTCCTCGCTTTATATCCTACCCTTTCTTTCCTAATGTCTGCGTATGTCTCCAGCCATCCAGTTGTCCTCAATGGTTTGCAATCTTTCTTTGAGGAATTCCCTTTTTGCCGATCTTATAATTTTGTTTGCCTTTTTCTTGGCATTTGTACACTTGTCCTGCGCAACTTAATCTATTGTAGTTAGGCAATATTTCATTTCTCTTCTTTCCTCTACTGCCTTTTCGCATGCTTCTGTGAACCATATCTTAGCATTTCTTTTACCCATTTCTCTATTTTCTTCCAGTGTTAGTCCACCTTAAGGCCATTCAAATCCAAGGGTTCGAATTTATTTAAGTTGGATTTTGGTTTTTACTTCAGGATTTTTTAAATTACGGACTTCATGCCTCCTTCTTTATACTGATTCCCTGTTCCCTTCAATCTCTGACAGTTTAATTCTAATCAGAGAGTGATCCGAATCACAGTCTGCTCCACGATAGCTTTTTACATCTTGTATTGAGCTCTGAAGTCTCTTGTCTACCAGCACTTGGTCAATTTGGTTTTTGGCTCCTTTAGGACTAACCCAGGTATACTAGTGGACATCCTTGTGTAGGAACATAGTACTGCTAATGACTAGACCTTTAGCTGCTGCCAGACTGATACAACTCACTCCATTGTCATTGCTATTTTGGTGAAGGCTTTGGCCTCCGATAATGAGCCTGAGAATTGAGGTTCGCTTCCTATCTTTTCATTAATGTGACCTATGACTAATTTTATGTCATGCCTATGAGCTTGGTCCACAATATTTTTCAACTGATCTCTTCATTTTTGTCTTCGATTGTTCCATACACATTAATTATATTAGTTGGTTTAATTGTAAACATTAATTAAACCAATGACCTTTAACTCGTAATACACTAATCTTTTCGTTTATCGGAGTGGAATGCATATTAGCATTCCAGTGATTGATTTTCTTGCCTCTGGACTAACTATAAATCACGTGCCGACTGTTTTTATCATTTCTCCTGGAGTAGAATAGTGCAAGGCCGTCGATAATGGTTTTGCCACCTTACCTCTTGAATGACTGTTACCGCTATGTTACTCCTTTTAGTTCCTTGACCACCGTTTTTTGCGGCTCCTGGTCTGCATAAATGACATATGTCCCAAGATCAAATGTATTGTCCTTGATTCTAAGCCAAGATCATTACCATATTTAGACAGTTCAATTTTACAAAGCTTAGTTTAGGTTTCGTAATGAGTTGTTTTGCCCGGGATAGGATTATTGGGCCTATACCCAATCCCCAACCTGGAAGACCAGGAGCTATGGTGTAAGATGCAGGGGTCCCTCACCTCTGTGAATCTCTGTGTGGGAACATTACTGTTTCCATGCAGAAATCGAACCCTCGCCGTATTGGTGGAAGTAGTCGGGTAACGCTTGCATTTTTATTATTTATTATTAGTTATCTTTTTTTTGTTCCCGCGAACGGGTTTTTAACTTTGATAAAAATCTAAACAAAAAGCCTCTACATTCAACATATACTAATCAATTTAAATTAACAGATAAACTTATTCTTCTTTGTTCACCTTTTAATAATTTTTTAATTTATCGTCATTGACTACAATAAATAGCAGCATTTTAGTTTTAAAAGTTCTCTATAATATATGATAAATACCACATGGCAACCGTAATATCTATAAAAATATTGCTAGAACAGGTGGGATTGGCCAGTGTGCTATCTGGAAAACAGTGCAATTTTGGAATTTAAAATACAAGATCATCTTAACTTCTTGGGTCTCGATTTCCGCGTTGATATATTTATAATAATCGGTCTCATCTCGTTCCCCTTACTTATTGACATCAGATATTTGTCATCTACTTTTAAAAATACTTTTCTCAAAGCTGTAGCAAATTTAAGGATAGGAATTCGCCTTTTCAAAAAATTATATATATTTTTGGTATCCATCAAGAGATAATTTTTGTTTGAAAAATTATTCAAATTGAAATTATGTAATTTCATTAGATGGCAAAATTAAAATAATGTTAAAGGATGTGAAATTGATAAAATAAATATTTATTCAATTGTATGTTTAATTTGTTTCTCAACTAATTAATTAATAATCACCTGATGATATTACTTTTATAAGTTATGTATTTCCAGTTTTATTAAATAATAGTTATTAAAATAAAATATAGTTATCTGGCTCATAAATTTTATTCTGAGACTACTGAGTTAGATGTGTTCATTTTTTATGAAATTTTATTTCAGTATCATAATATTAAATGAGATGATATCTTTTTACTCATACATGTTTGTGTATATGTGTGTTTGTGTGGGTGTGTATATATTCATATAAACCTAAACTCACATACACACACACATACACCTGCCTTTTCTGAATTACCGTTATAAGTGTGCTTCAGACTCACACTTTTCTTGTTGTAATTGTACATTAAATTTAAGGGGAAATAATAGAGTGGGGTAACACACCTGGTGTTGTGTCCACAGAGAGGTGGGTGGTGTCTCGGCCGCTGGTGCAGAGTCTCAAGTCAGGGAGCGGGCGAGGGTCAGTCTCTAGGAACATAGCATGCCCAACTTGCCACAAGACATACTCCTCACAGCACACCCTAAGGCGCCACATGAGGCTTGAGTGTGGCAAGGAGCCACAATTCCACTGCCCTTACTGTCCTCGCAAGACAAAGCAGCGCTACAATCTCATGCTTCACATTGCCAGGGCCCATAAGCCTGAGCATCACCTGCAGTCACCTTGGACCTAGTGAACCTTATAATTCTAAAACACTGCTCTTCTCCTTCAATATACTAGATATATTAACCAAAGAAAGATATTGTTTTTGGCCAAATTAAAATGTTCATCATATTGCTCTAAAAGAGGCATTTTCTTCTTAAAAGCTATTTTTATTTATTTCTTTTATTAAGAAAAGGAGTATGAGGTCTGATGTTTGCTGAAGTTAATAGGAATTTCATTATTTTGTTGTTGTTTATTAACATTTTATTTTTATTTTAATAGCTATAATTCACTCAGACTTATTAATTTTTAGGAAGAAGTATTCATGAATCTAACAAAGTTATGATTCAATCAATGGTGTTCTTGTGTTTTTTTCACCTATCAAAACTACTCTATTTCTTCATAATATATAGTTTTTCATGTTTATTTCTTGCTTTTCAGTCGTGCTTAGCATTTCCTGCTAATATGCATTCCATTTCTTATCTCATATAAAATTTGTTTGAAATTGATTTTTGCAGTCCTTTTGTTCATTATTTTATGAGGTTATTCATATAGATCATTAGGGTAATATTTTAATTCACTCAGGCTTTGTTTGATAATTTTGTGGAACCTATTGAAGTAATAAGAAGCTAAAGTCCTTTATTTTCATCTTTTTAAGCAGTCTGTCTTGTGTAGGTGTAAATGCAATTTTATATTATAGTAATTCCAGTCAATGATTGGTTATGTCAAACATTTAAAAATAGTATCAATGCTTAATTTTAAAACAGACTATTTATAATACTTACTTTTACTACCCAATGGGGAACTAACTTATTTTTAGTATAAGTTAAATACTAATACATTGGATAGTATGAATATTTCCATAATTATATCTTTTTTTTTTTTCTTTGGAAGATCATTCATGTTCTATTGAATATAATTAGCCATATGAAAATGTTTTGTCCTTTATTGGGTGCTCTTTTCAATTTGAAGATCATTTACCCTCTTTATCTTCAATAGTTTCAAAATTAAAATAATAATAATTTCTCTTTATTTTATTTTTCTTACTCATAGTCCACTTACGAGAACCATATTTAATATTTACTATTGTCTTCCATTATTTATATTCCATCTGAACTATTTTCCCATAGATATGTAATATTTTAGTCTGTAGAAACTTAATTTTTAAAATCTTAAAAAAGACTGGCAGTATAACCACATCAGATAAAGGTCAAATCACATAAAAGATAGCAAGTTTTATCATACGATAATCAAGAAATTATATTTATATTAGTACATCTACATTTGTTTTTAATAGAACTGTTGCTTTAAAATTCTATAAATATGTGCAGAAACAGTTTATCTATGATCAAGAAAGTAAGATACCATAATATGAAAAGCATTTTATTATGTATCTAATATCCATTTTATTTCTACATATTTTTTAATTGATAATCGGGCAAGGTGGTTTTAATTTGGATTTTAACAAGGCAATTAGATATTTTTCTGTAAATTTAAATTTATATTTAACAAAGTAAAAAAGTTTATTGTTGGTTCAGAGCAGTGTTCGAATCATGAATGCTTTATAATATGATTCTGTTGATATATTTTTCATTTTATATAATGTGGTAGGTTTTTCAGATTGTTTTTCATTTAACTTAATAATTTAAGTTTTATTTAATTTAATTTGTTTTTTAATCAAAGGTTTCAAAAGTATGTTTCAGTTTTGCATCCATAATTTTTTTTTTTTTTTTTTTTTTTTAGTATATAATAAACGTTTGAAATTCTCGGATACCAAAATCCATCTATTTTTATTAACTTGAAAAGTGTTCGAACCGTCCTGAAGTGCCTTTACTACTTTTGAAATACTGTCTATTGAATTTCAAAATATCCTTGTTACCTCTAAGGTTGATCAGGTTTATTATTACTGTTAATTTTATTTGATTATTTTAACTGTTTAAATGTTAAATTATAGTGTGAGTTGTTCACATTTTAGTAACTTTTAACAACTTTATTATGTACCATGAACATCAGTACTTTGTTTTAAGTTATTTTGTTAGTCACAGTGCCACACAACTGCTTTAACATTTAATTGTTAATAATAAATTCTTAAAAAGTTCCTAAAAATGCAGTCATCATATTAACAGTTTTTTTTATTACCAAGATAATTGTATACGCAATAAACTGATTTATTGTTTTGTAGTATAAGATATCAATTTAATTGCTCAATTATACAAAGCAAAGTTAGATTTGTAAATATTTAATGCTATTTAAAATGTTTAATCTCACTGTAGGTTATTCATGTGTGTATTAGATAATGAAATTATGTTTTATGAACAACTTTGAACAACGACTGGATTTATTTAGCATTATATTAAGCTTTTTCAAATTAAATGACATTGAAAAGCTTTTTGGCCTGATGTCATAATTCTTGCCGTTGTTATAAGTTATGAATGTAGCTATACTATTAGTTGTTAGTTTTATTTGTTGTTTTACTTCTACAAATTCTTATACATATAAGAATGTTATATTCTGTTGAAAATCATCAAGGCACTTCAATTTTAAATACCTTTTTGGAAAAGTTGTGTCTGTATGCTTAATACGTTATTATCATTTTTTATTGAACGAATAGTTCTTAATGAAACTAGATCTTAGTTACCCATATTCCTGTTACAATTTTTTTTGGTTGAGGGAATCCTGATATCAAGAAATATTTAACCATCTCTTTAAATAAATGTTTACTGGCACAAGGTTTTAAATGTTGGATCTGGCTAGTTTTACTTTCTGCTAGGGCTGGTTTGAATACCTGTTTTGAGACTTTGTGTATATTTGAATCTTGAATAGATTTTATTAACATATATTTCTAGTGGTGTGTTATGAGGATAGTTAATCAATAATTTTCATACTTTTATATTTGATTAAGGATCTGCTTTGCCAGCAGACATAATGACTTCCTAAAGAAACCATATCAAAGATATATAATTTGTGACCATATTGTAAAGAAGACTACCTCATTGTTATGTCATACCATTTATATATATTTTTTTTTCAGCAGTCAGTAGCTAATTCTATATTCTCTTGGAACAAATTTATTTTTATGCGCTACAGTGTGAATCATGATGGGTTCGTCATATTGATATTTTTGAAAATATACATTTTAAAATATAGCATATGGTTATATGTGTTTATAATTTTTTTTTTTTCATCACAGTTTGATTTCATATTGGTTTATTTTATTTTTATTAGAACACAATTAATAGTTTAAGATTAATAATCTATATTATCTTTGTTACATTATTTGTCATTGTTCATGGCCCAGAAATTTTTAATATTTGTTTTATTTATATTTTATAAAGTTATGTATATTTATATATTTTGAAAGAAATTAGTTAAGTTCATGTTATTCCATTTAAAAATAAAAATTCTAATTGTATACGTTTTCTTGTTGGGTTGTCATTATTGGGATAGAATAGAATTTAATTTTGTTAGTGTTAGCTGTTACTTGTTCCTTGAGGAAGCTTTAGAACCGAAGGTTACTTACTGCCAATACTCTGAATAGAATTAATGCTTATTTCAAAATGAAATAAAAAATATAACCCTCAAGTACAAATATTGCCAAATCTATGTACACATTATTTCTAATATTTATATTACAAAATATTTTATATAGTGTTATTTATATAAAATAATGTTAGCCTTTATATATATATTTTTTGTTTAGTTAATTTTTATTTTTAAATTTGTTTTATATATAGCTCTAGTTTGCTATTATAGGGTTATTTCTATCAACTATGGTTTTTATTTTTAAAATTTATATTTATATATATTTTTTTTCTTTTCTTTTTTTACCAAAATGGGTTTTATACCTTGTTGTTTTATGTGAATACAAATTAAAATAGATGTAATTTTAGTGGTGTTTTAAATATTAATTTATTATATAAGAAATTTTATATACATATATATTTATTACATTTATAAGAATTATACCCTACCAGTTCAATCATGATAAATGTTTGCTGAAAGCCTGTCCTGAGTTGAACTGTGAGTGCAATTAATATTATTTTTAATTATTTTCATACTTTATCTATTTTATTCATTTTTTTTTTTTTTTTTATTGTTTCATTCAATCTATGAGTAAACACAGATTTATTTATTTAAGTTGATATAATCAAATTTTCAATAGGAGTATAAATTCCAAAAATATATACTAATAAATTAATGATAAAATTCATTTTTCCCATAACAGGTGGCAGTACAATATATTTACCTGATAGTTATTGTTAAGTAGTATGTTTAATGTACTATTTGTCTTTCTGCATTAACTAAGAATTTGTTGTATGCACAAGTTAACCACATAACTCACTAGTCTTTTATTAATAGTAACTTAAAATATTAAAATAATCAGTTCAGCTCATGGCTTAAGAAACAGAGATAAGATGACTTCAGATTGCTTTAGTGTGGAATATTTAAGTCGTAATGAGGTCTGACTAATTGAAATTATTAATTTTGGCATGGGAGAGAGTTCATTGTGAAATATTTGTTAAAGACAAAGAATAATTAAGCTTTGGCAGCCTGAGAGGTTATTTGGGACCAAACTTTGATGCCATATGTATTTTTCGTTTTAGTTAATTTCTTTTTAGAAGATGCCAAGATTTCTTTTCATCCCATTGTTTGAATATTTATTTATTTATTTATTTTAAACTCTCCCATTCATGCCTGTTTATATTTTGTATAGTTAATGTTTAAGTCTTCATATTATTGAACCAAATATCAGGGATAAAGGTGCCTTCATCCTTTATTTTAGATGATTAGAAGGCCTATTTTTATATATAAATGGAATATTAAATTAAAAAATAGCACAAACTCACCAAAGCCTGTGTTAAGTTCCTAAGTACACAGAAACGTAGTTACTTTTTTTTTTTTTTTTTGAGTCATATTTTAAGTGCATTTCTCAATTATTAATACTCCAATGCTCAGTCCATAATTCATTAATGGCCTTTTATGTTATGTATGTATATTGACAAATCTGCATTGTGTGTGTGTAAGTCTGTAGGTATATGTTTATATCATGTATTTATGGATACATACACACTCACATATATATATATATATGTGTGTGTAAAACTAGTTTATGTATACTTATATAAATACACATTATATATATTGAATATGTTAGAAATATATTGTTGGTAATATTTTCTCTCATTTATTAATAATCCTTTCACTAATCCATTTCAATTTCCTTGCTTCACTTATTTTATAATTAAGCTTAAGAATTTAAATCATTAGAATATAATATTCTATGTCAAAAAATTATTGATCTAAATAAATTATTTTTTCTTTCTAACCAAAATCATAACAAAGAATAGATAAGTCAATTTATTAATAATTATTAAAAGTTGAAGGAAAAAATTCTATAAAAACAAATATTGGTGGAAATGTTTTTGACTGTCAAAATCCAGAAATTTAGGTGTACTGTCAATAGAGAATACACATCAAGTTTAATAATTATTTTTATTAATTAAACAATAAGACACTTGCCGTAAATTCTTTCTTAATAAAATTAACAACCATAATCTCAATATATTAAATATTATTATATAGTTATTTTTTATAGAAATATACTTCCTACAATGTTTTGTGGTAACAATGTTTTAATGACTTCCACTGACAAATACAGATTAACATCCAATTTATTTATTTATTTATTTTCAATTATTTAGTTGTAGGAAAAATTATATAGTACGTGAATTGTCCTTAATAACAGCTCAGAACATCTAAATCTATTTGAACTTGAACAAATAAACTCTAAAGTTATTTTGAGCAATATTAAAATAATTAAGTTGTAATTAATCCAAACATCCTGATTTTTTTTTCTTTTTGTTAGTGAATATTCACTTGAAAAATTGATATAATGCCTGCTTTAAATTAAATATTTAATACAATATCACTTTTTGGCCTGTATTCCCATCAATTCCATCTATTGGGTTGTCAAATAAGTCCTTTTGGTTTTTCTGTTTATTTTTATGTCACTGTGATACACTTTTTATGTGATGAATTAATCCTTAAGGTGGATTGTTTATCCTGTTTGCAATATGTCAACAACTATATCTGTTAACTCTTGTTGAAACTACCTTAGTATTATGTTTTCTATTGCACTGTGAATATGGAAGAAAATATCATTCATTATCGGTATATTTTGTATTATTTTAAAAAAGGTAAGCGTGCTGCAGAAGCTCATAGACAATTTTGCAGTGTTTATGGGGATGATGCCTTAACCGAACGCATCTGTCAAATTTGGTTGGCCAAATTTCATTCAGGAAATTTTGACATCAATGATGCTCAACGGTCTGGTCGTCCACATGAAATTATAACGAGCAATGATAAGGCCTCAGCTATGTTTCCAGGTTTAATGTTCGGATTCCTCACCCTCTAACCGAAGTCAACTTGGCAATACAGATTCCGGTTTGTGATTCACTACGGAAACGTCTACAAAACGACTCATTTTTGAAAAGGTTGTTAACAGGAGATGAAAAATAGATATTTTACGATAATGTAATCTGTAGAAAATCTTGGGGACCTAGTAGTGAGGCTCCTAGAAGGATATCAAAACCCAGATTGCATCCAAAGAAAATAATGCTTTCCATATGGTGGGATTTCGAGAGACTTATTTTCTATGAGCTATTGCCATCAGAACAAATAACTGATTCAACTCCATACTGCTCACAATTAACAAAATTGGTCGTCCACCAAAACGACACTCACCTTTCCCCCATCTCATTGTTCACCAAACCTAGCTTCAAGAAACTACCACTTATTCCGGTCTCTGCAAAACTCCATGAATGGAAAGAAATTCATAAAGGAAGAGGACATCAAAAAATACTTGGATTAGTTCTTTAACAATAAACTCCAGTCATTCTATGAACTTGGCATTTTGTAGTTGGTGGAAAGGTGGAAAAAGTCATATTAAATAATGGTCAATATATTGTAGATTAAAATTAATTTTATGTCTATAATACATTGAGTTTTATTTCACTCTGAAAAACCAAAATGACTTATTTGCCAACCCAAAATATATATATATATATATATATATATATATATATATATATATATATATATATATAATGATTATCTATTAATAAGATTGATGAGCAAATGAATATGGAGTTTAATGTATGTGTTAATTAAAAAATTTGCATACACTTCTGAAAATCAAATTGTATCATAATAAAAATCATGTTTTGTCTCCTATATTTGGATAATTATCTATACTGCTTGAAGGTAACACAATAAGTATTACAGGAACCTCTATTGTATTTATTTTAATTTACTTCCAGAATACTCAGTGAAGTTTATATTTGGTCAGTTGATAAAAATGTATACATTTATAGAATGAAAACAAAAAAGACCACATATAGTGATTAATTAGAAAAGTCTTTCAATCTTTAGTTGAAAATTAACTAAAACATCTGATTTGTACTTTTCTTATTTAATTTAACAGTCTATATAACATCAGTATATAAATGGTTTCTGATTAAAACTAAAAGTTCTTTAGGCTTCTTGTATTTTAATTTTTTGAAGTTCCTCTTTCAGATTTGAGAAGACTAGTCGGCTCTTTAAAGAAGGAAGTCTATGGGTTAGTTTATTTTCTATTAAAAATTTCTTCTGTGCTTTGGGATATAGATTTAATTTATTTATTTTAAGTTACATCTTTGTAAATTAAATAAATCTCATTCAATCAAATGTTGTTCCAGGTTGACAGGTTAAGTATATGACATTTAAAAATTAAACAAATGATTCTTAAAATAGACCAATTGATCCATACTCTTGATAATTTCTATTTAAAATATTTTAAGATTTTGAGTATTTTTTTTAACAAGGATTCTTATTTATTAAAGTAATAAATTTTCATTGTAATCCTTTTGGTTTGTTAAATACTGATTGGTTCCTATTACTAATAAACTTCAATTCAATCATTTTCTTTTAATAATTTTTTGTTTTTATTTTCAACCTATATACCATTATTCTGAAAAACATAATAAATAATTTTTAAAAAAATCATTACAGGTTAATTTGACTATTTTTTTTTTCTTCATTTACTGTATAATATTTACTTATTGTTAAATAGTAAAGAAAGAAAGAAAGACGTAGGCAAATTAGCCTCTAGTGTTTTTTTGCATTATAAAGTTCTTTTTGATAATTACCAAAAATGTAATTTAATATCTAATTTATAATATAACTTAGGTAATATAGTGAAAAATTATTAAGACAATAGCATCAAACCGAAGTCTATTAGTAATAATATTAAATTAAATTGATTAGAGATAAACATTCATCAGTTTATTACCTTTTGTTATTCCTGTAATGTTTCTAATACCACTTATGGTATCTTTTACATGAATATATATCTATATATATTTTTTTTTTCAAATATATAGAAGCCTTTCTCATCAGTATTTTCCTATAAATAAATCTATTTAATTTATGGCTTTAAAAACAGATACCAGCAATGGAAGATACTATTATTCTGAAAGATATATAGAATATGTTTCATTGTTTCTGTTTTGATATTATTCTTTTTTTTTCTTTTTATTTCTTTATATATATATATATATATATATATATATATATATATATATATATATATATATATATATATATATAGTAAATTAAAAGTTTCATGAATGTCATTTTAACTTGTTTTTGTTTTAAAACACTTGGCAGGATTACACAAATGCACTGAATGCTGGAGGAAATTCTCTAGGGTTGACAATCTGAAACGTCATCAAAAGATGAACTGTGGAAAGGAACCTCTACTTCAATGTCCATACTGTGGACATCGTTCACGGCGGACTGACAACATGAGATGTCATGTACTCAGAAAGCATGAAGCAAATGCAGAAAATTTAAAATTTGAAAAACACTCTTAATAAAATTTAAATTATAACTAAACACTCTGTTACCATTAGTGCCTTTTTAAAATAGAAGACTGATCTAATGCCTGAAAATGTTTAGTGGATTTAGTTATGATAACTTGAAATTATAAGATATGGAAAGTTAATGTGAACTTCCATCAAGTGACAATCAAAGTAATAGTTTTCTTCGATTTATAATTTGTATGGTATGGAGAACATCTTTAATGAGGAGAACAACTTCTCCTTCCTGTTCCTAGTGAGAGTGCATTTATTACCTTGAGGGTTTAACTTAGTGTTTTTAACTCAGCACATTACCTAATCCCTCGTTTATTGCTCCTAGTAATATTGAATTGTAGTTTGCAATCTTACATACGTTTTCATAATTATTGTACTCACTTTAATTTTGGTTTTCTTATGGAACAGCAGATCAAGGGATTTATTGTTGGTCATAGAACTTTCTTTTTTCTTTTTTTTTTAACAATGTAGAATTATTAAATTAAAAACTAAATGAGGTAAGATGGAACTTTTATTTCTTCTATTCATTTTAATATTGTCAATGTCTACTGTTATTTAATCTACCTGTTATGTTGTTGTTTGTGAATTTTTATTCAAAATATTGTTTTTTCTATATGTGTTATGGATTATTTATTGTTTATTTTATATCAAAGCAGAATGAAAAAATGTTTGATATAGTGTATAATAAATAATAAACGTGTTATGAAACTTTTTTCTTATAAATTAATAACTTGTTTATTCATTTTCAGTGCTCATGATCAACCTGATGCAGTAGAGACCCATTAATCCGGATCCCAATTATCCGGACAGAATTAAAAAAATAAAATAAGCTATTCAATTAGAAATTTAATTTTGGGAGCAGTAAGTACAAAAATTATTTAAGCGAAGAGAGTTTGACTTTCTCAGTTGGCTTCAATTTCAATAGAAAATTGCTAACAAAGAAGATACCCTTTCCAGTTACGCTTTATTTTAATTGCCACTCTTTCTTTTCCAAAACTGTAGACTGCTTTGATAAAAGAAGTGCGTTGGAAAAACATTAAGCCAAAAAAACTTATCAGGCTTTTGTACCTTTGTTTCAAGAAAATTACAAGCATTTTTCAATGTTCTAAAAATGTTATTCCTGTTTTTGTTACGTTCTATGTTATGTTTTAATATATAATCCTGTCGAGAATTTAGCATTTATTTTGTTTGTAAAATTCTTAAATTTAAATTACAACATTTATCAACCTTGGTTTGTTTATTGATACTTAATAATAAAACCATATTAAGTTTGAATCACTAAGATGTATTGTTTCGTTATTCTAGCTCAATTCTTAATTAAAAACCTTGACCTATATATAAATTAAGATAAGGAAAAGGTTTATTTTTAAGTGAAAAAATATACAAAAAACATATATATCATGTTCATTTTACAGTAAATTATATTTAATTCAAACATCAGGGATTCAGTCATGATTCATTCCCATCTAATCTGGATTAGTGGGACTCTACTGTATTTTCAACCACAACATTTACCTTCATAATTTTCCCAGGAATCAAGTTTTATATATTTAATTACTTTGTTTCATTTGATTTTTTTAAATCTGATTTATTAACACAAGTAAATATTTTTTATGCACTACAGATATTTTATAAATATTTTTCTATTTTCTCAAAAATGTGAAAGAAAATGTTTTCATATACTTCTATTGTCCTTTTCATCATGCAGTAAGTTTAAAATATTAGAACGAAAAGGTAACTCAAAAATGATATTTACTCAATAACAGATGAAGTTTGATTTTGGTATGATGATATTACTTCTAATTATTAGTCATACATCTGTTTCATTAATTACTACTTTTTCACCCAACATATTAAGTTTCTTGTTCCCAATTGACTCATTCTTTGATTGAGTTACTATTTATTTCTGGTGTGCCTTTTATTATATTTATGTTTTGTCTTGACCTTTTATATATTTTGGTGATTTAGTAAAAATCTTTAGAACGTGATTTGATTGGTCTTGTGTTATTATTATTATTTTTTTCCTTTGAAACTTCTGTTATTAGTTATAGGAGTTAACAAAGCACTTTATATTGCTATATTATATTATACCAGTTGTATTCTACCCTAGTTCATTACTTTAAGTTTTACATTGCCTATCAATTTTGGAAAAAAGAATAAGATTGATTATGAGTGAGAAAAATAGATTTTAGGACATATCTGTTTATTCCAAACTCCTAATTCTTATGAACAAATATTTAATATATCATACACTTATATGAATTATTTTGTTTTAATGATTGTTTTTAATTATTAAGGTTAATTCATTTTAACTCACAAGTTGTCTATTTATGTAATTATTCTTATTTTATTTTTCCTTATTTGTTGAAATGAAATGAATGAAGAAATAATTTTATACTGGGACTGAGTCCCCTAAAAATAATTACAATGTTCAATCATACACTGTAGTCTAGCAAGATACTGTTTCTTGTGTTATATATTTGAATATTAGTACTTTTTGGGGGAGAGGAGGCAGGCAGTTTCTCATTGTAATAATATTACAATTATGACTTGAAAATATAGATTGTATATGATATTTTGTTTCATTGATATAGATTTTATTTTTCTTAAAGATTTTAAGAAATATCAATAGTTACAATGAACTTTAAAACTTTCTGAGTGAACTATTGCCTACTTATATTGCTTGATCAATGGAATAACTCTCAACTCTTCCACTTTTGCTAAATAGACTTATTACCTGTGATCAAGCAAGGAGTGGCCTTCTGCTCTGCTAGAAGTAGATAAGGTCATTGTCCCAACTAACAACTACATTATTACTATTTTTTTTATTTATTTTTTTTGTTTTTGTGTTTAATTTATGTTACCTGTAGCTGCTTATCTAGTCTTATTCATTTTATTGTTTTGTTTAGTGTAATAATGATTATTTATTTGATATTTGTTAAAGGTGACTAATATGTTTTATGTTTATTATTATTTATTTATTTTATTTTTCCCTTTTGTAATAAATGAAAAATTCTTAACTTTTTATGAATATTTACTAGACCCTTAATGCTATTTTAAAATTACTTACAGCTATATTTCATGGGTGGGGAATCTTTTTATATTTTACTGCTAATATTGTTATTAGTCAGTAAATACTCACACCCATACGTTCATATATATTCAACTTAATTATATTAATTTTTTTAACCTAAATATTTAAATATTAATTTATTCTAATGATAGATTAATAAATATCGTGCAAAAATGTTTGAAGGCCTCAGTTTCCCACCAGTGCTGATATTCAGTTTCCATTAGTTGCTGATATTCTAAATTAAATCCTTTCAATTTTATCAAATGACAGATTATGTTATCTATTTATTTATTTTTTATTTGACTCAATTATTTTGTTGATAAATAAGATTATGTTTTAACTATACTAATGAGTAAAAATGTTCTAATAACTAGCCCTTTGCAGATTCTAAATTTTGTGGTCTGGAGACACTTCATTACTGTCGCTGTGGCCGAGGTTATCGCTATTCTCACAATTTGGAAAGACATAAACGTCATGAATGTGGAAAAGAAGCAGAACATGTCTGTGTACACTGTCCTTATCGCTCAAAACATAAACACAACTTGCAACGGCACATGATACTTCGGCATCCAGCGATAGTAGATCTACCAGGCTTACCATTATTTCAAGCCTGGAACACCTTGAAATAAAATGATATGTTATATTTTTAATTTAATTTTTCAATAGTAGTGCTTCCTTGTGTGTATGTAAATAAAAAAGATGTTCCTCTTGTGTTTTTATATATTTGATTTGATTTAATCGGTGATGTGGTTTATTATAATATTTTTTTTTTTTTTGTTAAAATAAAAGTAATTTAATATTCATGAGTTTTTATCATTATATTCCCGTGGTGCAAGGGTGCATGGCATGGCTTGGGTGACGGTCATGCAACTATGTTTAGTTAACTTATGAATGAGTGTTTTCCAGGGGAGGAGAAGAGGCGCTACCGAAGAAGCTATGGTGTCTTTCCATGTCCCAACTGTGGTAGAACATACCTTCGCAAGGACTCACTTCAACGACATACCCTTTGGGAATGTGGAAAGGATCCACAGTTCCAGTGTCCTTTCTGCCCTCAGAAGTGCAAACGGAAATCCCATCATATTAGGCACATGCAACGTCAACACAAAGACATGCTTGACCTTATGAATAACTATGTTAAGAAAGAGGTGACTGCTGAATGACATTCCATTTTACCTTAAAACAGTTATCTAACTATATGTGATATAATAAATGCTTGGAAACAATATATTGCTCATCGTGGAAATCAGTGCCTTCCATAAATTTAATCAAATGTACTTTAACCTCTAGTTATATGTAATCATATTTTCATTGTTATTTTTTATCTAATTTTAACATCACTCGAGGTATATGATTACTTTATTTTTGTAATAAAGTTTATTACTTTTTATTGAATGGTAATATTACAAATTTATAATTTATATTTGTTGTATTATTATGTTTAAATTTTCTAATTTTGACAGTAATTTTTTACTTGAATTTTAATAATTTTATCGACAAGTTGGTGATGTGATGAACTCTGTAAAATAATTAAAAATTATTTCTTATAATTTTTTTGATCACTCACCTTGCCACTTTTGTATGTACTTAACTATTAAGTTAATATTTCTTTTATAATATTATATTTGTTTATTTTATTATATATGAATATATTGTTTATTTTAGAATCAATTCTAGGGTTACCTGTGATTAAAAATGATTAATTCTGACTGCTAATGTATTAATAAGTGATCAATATTTTTTAATGCCCAAATCAAATTTAATATAATGAATAGATAATAACCATAGCTTTTTTATAATTAATAATTATTACAAATATATTGAGGTTTTTTTTTTTTTTTGTTTGATGATAGCCTACTTTTCTTACAACATATATATCATTTTAATTCTTAAATATTTATTTTGTGATTTGTCTGCTTTCTGCAATACATTTTATTGAATGTTCAAGAATTGTTAGCTGAAAATGAGGGTATCAGTATAATGAGAATATAATAAACCTAACAAAGTTTTATCGTGTTGATTAAGGAAACAACAATATAATAATGTGGAGAGATGTTATTTATATTATTCAAAGCTGCTGGCATCATTCAGGATACTTTCTCAATTTACAATTTTTTATTAGCATCCAAGTTGATTTTTTATGATTCTATATCAGAATCAACTTTAATTTTTTTTTTATTATCATTTTCTGATTTCATATTACCTCTTTTATTTGTCTCTTTTTCTTACATGTTTATCAAATATTACTTGTTGTTTACTTTTTTTTTAGTTTAAATATTATATTATTTATACATTTAAATAAATTTTTTATTTGCATGGTGTGTTTTAATAACCATTCCTTAGCCCTGAGAATTTCTCCTAGTTTCTCAGTAAATAGATTTATAATTACAATGATTGTTTCTCTGAAGTTTATGAATCATACAATTTATTATTATTTCATTAGGTTATCATCATCATACAATTTTTCATTAGGTTTTATATTTAAATAAAAATTATTATTCTGTGACCCATATTATGCAAGATGAACTATTTTATACTTTCAACATTCGCATAGAAGAAAAAATGCTGACATGTGTTGAGATGAATCTCTTGTTATATATGTACTCAAATAATGCGGAAATAGCTGAACAGCTTAACTAGGATTTTCGTATTCTAATATTTCATTTGATATTAAAAGTTAGGTTAAATTGAGTTTGGTTATTCTGAAAAAAATGTCAAATATCTTTCAATGGAAACAATATTGAACTATAAACTCATAAATATAAAATTATAATGATGCAAATGAATTACTTATTACTACTTGATTGGTTGTCCTGCCATTTCTGACCAACACCATATCATGTTATATCAGCGGCTGTTTTGTTTTTTGAATTGCGGTTATTTTTTATCCAATTAATACCATGTCCTTTCATTGTTAACCATGAAAAGAAGGAAGTCAGTCACCTTGTGTACACATCTCTTGGCTCTGGTAATTACATGTCTTTACTTTCGCATGACATAACATTTCATTACTTTTATCTATTTTTATATTTCTATTTTAAGCATGGATTGAGTATTTTTTTTTTTATTATTATTTTTTTTCTCTTTCACTTTTCTTTCTCTGCATCTTTCTCTTTTCCTTTCATTCTCTTTCTAAGTAGTGTTGAAGTAAAGCTAGAAGAGGCATGTGTGGTTTACATCCATCGGAGGAGATAGGTGACTTAGTGTGGTTCTGGTTCCAGGTACTACTACAAAGTATGGAACACCTATGTCCCTCGTCACTTGGGACCTTTGGGCATCCATGCAACCGCCACTTCTGAAAGGATCTCTTAATGCCACAGGTAATTTATATCTAAATAAAAATATTATATCATTATGGTTACATGTCAGCAGAACAGAATATTAACTTTTTCTTCTAATAAGTAATTACTAGGAGGGTAACGTCCGCCTAACGGCAGACCAACCCCATTTTAAAAATGTATGAAAGACAGAAATTGTTAAATAGGAGAGCAGTTGAAAACTTACATCCTGAAGAGCTTTAAAAAAAATCTTATCTGGGATTAGGGCGCAGTATCTGTTAAACTGCACGGCGCCAGTGCTATGCATACATTCCACCTTATTTGTAAAATAAAATATCGGTCTCTAAAAAGTTTTTTATATGATAGAAAAATAAATGCAAATCAAAATAATTTGTACTAAACTTAAGTGTCAGATGTTAAAACATTTGTTCTTCATTCTTTTCTTGTAGTGTATGTTGTGTAAACATTTTCAAACCAAAGATAGTAAAACATTCATTTTAAACCTTAGTAGTGTTCTAGAGACTATAATTAGTTAACTCCTCATTACTTACAGAAACATTTTATTAATCCAGAAAATGTCTTCATTTAAAAATAATGATTTAATTCTTCACAGACATTAAATTTATTGTTACTTGTTATTGAAATTTGTATTATTTTTCTTTTTTAAACTATCAGTCATTAGGTTAAATTTATAGTTGAATTGGAAACATAAAATTCAATTGAAAACCACAGGTGAAGAACTAGGAATTAAACAGTTAACTGTGCGTCCCAACTATTAGATTGGAACTTAGCATTGTTAGTTCTTTCTTCATGAGGCAAAGAAAATAAAAATAAATTTTAATAAAATAAAAGTTTGAATAGAAATACTTTAGGAATAAAAACTTTTAACTTTTTTTCATTTTGGAATATTTTATTTTTAACAGTGTGTCAATTGCTCTGGAAAAATGAAAGTCAGTTGGAGACAAGTGAAGTGAATATAGTGGATATGGTAGAAGTTCAATTTTCAGATTATATGAAATTAATTAAGTTATATGAAAATGGAACTTACACCATCTTCACATGACTTGTCTCTAACTGACTACCATTTCTTCAGTATGCTTTATACATTCTAAGAAACAGGAATGGAAAGTTAGCTTAGAATATCACTTCATACTCATGAAGATAAAAAGAAAATAGCTGACTGAACCTGAACTAAGTCATCATTCCTAACCTGGGAACTGTTTAAGAATGAAAAAAAAATTAAATACAAGTATATAAGGCCATTTGATTGGTTTAGTTTTTATTTATTATAAAAATATAAATAGAGTTAAAAACTTATTTTTGTGTGATAGATTATAGAAGAATCGTTAATTCGATCAGAAGTTAAGGGTGTTTGGGAGAATCATTAACTATTTGTTTAAAATGCTTAATAAAAGACTTATCAAGTTGAACTGCATTAGACATGTGACCTGATTAAAATTAAATGTATTTAAAGTAGCGTTCCTGTAACAAGCAAAATAAATAGGGCTGTCCAAGCTTAGATCAAGTAGTAGTATTATGAGAAACATGCTAACAAAAAATCCCAACTGGAATAGTTCCTTTTTTTTATTATAAATAATAATAATGTGTGATTAATTCATTCAAAAGTATAACAGTTGGTACCATTTTCTATAAATTTAAGTTTTACATCAATTTTTTTTTTTTTATTTACTGATATTTACAACTGTATTAAAAAATACATCTAGTAAATGTGTACAAATGAATATGATGTGATGAAAACACTTTTTCAGGAACTATTCACTGATAGCACTCTAATATACATCAAATGTAAGATTTAAAAAAAGTAATATTGGTTATACTTCAAATGTGTTAGAGGGAGTTAAAATAGTTACATCATATTCCTTTTATATTATTCAAGTTGAATTATAAAAAACTTTTACATTTTTATGCTTCAGTTAAATTTATTAATCTGTCGTAACAATTTTTATATTTTTAGCTAACTGTAAACAATGTGTTGTCATACTAACTGTAAACAAAATTTTCCTTTTTCAAATATAAGACAGAGTGTTATGATTGCCCATAAAATAAATTTGCTTCAACTTCAAAAGTTCTTTAAGATTGGAGAAATTTATAGATTAATTTTTAAAATATCATAAGCCAGTAACTCATATCTACTTACTACCTTTATTATTATTTTGTTTTTGTTTGTATATTTGCCTTCAGGATTCTACATTTTATAGTTGCATTTCTTAAAATTTTAATTTTCTATGTCTATATATAATTTTTTTTTTCAATATGTTAACTTATTATTATTTCATTTTATTTTAAATTCATTATGTTAACATTGACTATTTATATCCTTAGTTTATTGCAAAAATGCACTAAGTACATGATGAAACTAAAATTTTAAGTAAAACAGAAATTGCGTTAAAATCGCCATACCCTTTTATATATATCAAATATAGTTTTATTGAGTGCATAATGTTATATTTCATAGAGGGAAATTTATCAAAGTACTTTGTGATTTAGTTTTAGGCAATGTTTGTTACTTAATGACTTTTTGCAGTAAACCGGCGATATACTTATTTACTAATAATAGAAGTAAAATTAATTTTAAAGTCATACCAAAACAAAATAATTTGTAATAGCCTTCTAAGTTATTTTTATTGATTGTGAACAATTATTTTATCTATCACTTTCCAAAGAACTGAAATATGTTAATAATTCATATTTTTAAGCAGGTAAACTGGATACAAAAAGGCCAGATGTCTTGACTTGGTGTGATAAAGGTGGTGGGGTTGATCTTGCTCAATCCAATGTATCAACTGTTGGTAGGTATATTAAAAACATTTATACTTTACATTTAATTTTATGAATGACATCTTTGCTTTTTGAACTGTCTGCATATTAAAATATTTTGCTTCTCATATTCTTTTGCCTTAAAATTTATGAGTATACTTGTAATTATTATCAGTTACTCTTATAAACATGTGTATTTATTCATATTGACCTATTATTATTGTCTTGAAATAGGTTATTATGGAAATGATGGTGTTGAGTGTACAAAATGTGGACGCCACTATAAACTTAAATCATCATTAAGAAATCACCAAAAATGGGAATGTGGAAAAGAACCGCAATTTAAATGCCCTTATTGTAACTACAGAGCAAAACAAAAAATGCATGTTGCTAGGCATATTGAACGGATGCATAGAGAAAAGTTGGACATGCTTGAATTACGCGAGCAAGCATTAAAAAAAGGCAGTGAAATACTTCCTTAGTTTTTTCTTAAGTTATTTTTTAGCAACACAAACTTATCAATGAACAACCTTTTATATGGAGTTGTATATTGTTACGCATTTGTATGTAACTATATATATATATATATACAAAATTGTTAAATAATTTCTTGATAACTTTAATATCAAAAACACATGCTAGTCCAGATATATTGATCATAAATTCTTTTATTTTTTATTAATATATATTTTTAAAACAATTTACCTTAATGAAAATTATTTTCTTTTAGTTATAATTTTTTACTATAGATGAGAAAAGTACATTATATATATTCTCAAAAGAGCTGATAATGGAATTTACTTTCTGTCATTGCTATTTTTTGTATTGTTATCTATTGGTTTGAAGTATTCCGAACTATTTACCTAAAATATAGGTAAGCCATTAATCTTTAATTAGAGAATGGTGACATTTTTTTTTAAATTTATTTATTTGTATACCTGCTAAAAAATGAAGGTTTATAAAGTTTTGAAAACAGTTACAAATTTATCTGTTAAATATTTACACTTATTGAAACACAAATACTGCAAATTATACTTAGGTTATAACTTTTTGGTGCCATAAGATACATTTATTATTGCTAGAATGAATGAAAATCTCCATATTTATGGCTGTTTATTGTCGTAATATGTATGTGTTGTTAATTTATTATGAAGTATGAAGATAATTAATTAAGATAATAAGTAAAATGTAAGATAGTATCTATTAATTCTCATCACTTTTCCTGATAAGTATTATTTTAAAGATAATGCTTAAAAGAAATACTCATTTCATAAATGCTCATTTTTTGGGTCCAAAGTAATGTTAAGTATTTTTAATAATGGCCTATGATTATATTTTAAAGTGTATCTCAACATTAATTTTTGCTGTGTTATTTTTGTTGAGTTTTAGTGACATATTTTGAGTCTAAAGTACAAAAATAATCAAATGATGCTATCAAAAAAGACAATCATAATGTTATGTGCCTATTGTTAAATTTGTGCCTTATTTAATATATATTTTAATAAATTCAAAATAAGTAAAAATTATGTCTAGTAACTTTATGCCATATTTAGAATAGTCCTATTTATGAACCAATTTATAAATATAATATTAGTAAAGTAATTAAAGACCAATGTTTAGTTTTATATTCATGTGCCACTTAAAAATCAAAATGAATACGTACTTTCAAGTTACAATAATTTGAATTTAATGAAATATATTATTGAATTTATTTATTTATGTAACCATTGCCTTAAAAAAAGGTATATATCTATTAATGAATCAAATATGATTCAGCATTATTGTTGTAAATATTCATCTATATTTGTACCTATAATATATTGAGTTAAAAGTGTAAATTTCTTTTTAAGTCAGGGAATTAGATCTTAGTGAAAGGTGCCATAATAGCACTAAATACTCTTATTTGTAATTTGTATATATAATCCAATATTTATTATTCTGTACGTTAATTGTTCATAATATTGATAAATGAATATATAAATTATATACTTTGAATATTTTTCATGTAAGCACAAACAATGTTGCTTTTGCTTTAATTTTATTTTTTAATTGAACAATTTTTATTTAAGGAAATGCTCGCTACTGATACAGATTATTTAAATTATAACAGTACAAAATTAGTATAGTTAAAAATTTCAATCTAGCTCTTGCTATTTTTGATTCTTTAAATATATGATATATAACTGTGATACTTCTTCAATACTCTGTTAATTATTGAATGCTCAATTAGTGCCTGAAGTGTTAAATCTCTAAAATATAATGAATAAAAAATTATTTAAATAAAAATCCAAAGCTTGATGGTCTTTTGTTAAACATTAACTACTTTCAGAAAGTTTATTTATTTTTTATTTATTAATATAAGATATGCTTGTTTTGAAATGATACTATATCATCATTAATTTTCTTTAAATGTCATAGTGCGATGAGTTTTATTTTTTAAATTGGTCTTTTTACTTTCCTACCTATATTAGGTAAGGAAAGTATTGCAATCAGGTCGAATTTCCGACATGCGGTTCTCAACAGATCTATATGTTTTAGAGCCCTCTGAGTCCGAAAAACACATTTTTAGCCATTGGTCTGTCTGTCTGTGCCAAGATTTTCTCGGAAACTACTTAACCGATTTTGTTGCTTCTTTTTTTATTTTGTAGGGTTTTGACTACAGATGCCTGTGATAGAAATTCGGTGCTCCATGCGCAATAGCTTGCACGCAATAAATGAAAAACATGTTTTTCTATAGACTGCAGTGCAAAAACAGCTCTAACGATTTTGATGAAACTTTTCTATAATGTTCTATTCATTGTTCTTTCAATTTTCGAATATACACTAAATTCCCGAAAAAAATCAGGAAAAAAAGTTATAAAGAAAAGTAAAATGTTATGGGGCCTAACTCTCTAAGTATATATTATACGGTAAAATTTATAATAAAACTTTTAAAAGTAGTGAAATTCCCTACAAAGCTATATAAAAATCGTTCATTTGGGACAACTATTAACGAAGTTACAGCTATTCAATTTCCAATGTAAGATTACGGTTTCATATCCTGGTGTCAGAAAGGGGGAATGAGAGAATAAAGATGACTAAGTGAAAGTAAGAAAACCTGTTGCCCTCATTACACAATCTTCAGTATTTCCTCTACTTTTAACAGAAATTACCTACCTTAAGCCGGTTTACATTGCTTTAGTTTATCAAATAAATCGTACTCAAATCTTATGTTTGATCAATTTTCAGGAAAATGTATCAAGTTCAATTCTTTTTTGTTTCTTCATGAACATATGTAAAGATATAAAAACTTTTCTGAAATAGGTAGGAAAGTCGTGTGAGTGGACACACCAGATATTTTTTTTTTTAATTTAAAAAAGATAGAAAATATATAAAGCTGTCAGGAAAGAATATTATTTCTTAGATTACAGACAAGATTATTATCTATATTCTTAAATATTTTATTAGTTTTAAACTTACTCATTTGCTATGACTAGTTTTATAAATCTATGGAAAGGTTAATTTTTTTAATAATTTGGTTCATTATATACTACCTATTTTTAGAGAAAATTTATCCCTATATCTAAATTATAAAATAATTTAGTAAATAATTAATGTTTGTAGTTGACAGTTTCTTGTCAATTTTGTTTTTTTGTATTTTTAATTTTGAAAAAAAAAATTAAAAAATATTCACATGACATTATAGGTTCAAAAGCTCCAATAGTTTTTAATTGAATTGTTTATTACAAAAACAACACATGTGACATTTTATATTATTGAAGACAATGCAACAAACTTATCATATCGTAAAATATTCATTTAAAGAACTCAACATAAAACATAGCATGATCAATCAATCTTTACTCTTAAGATTTGTTTATTAACAGTGTTCACAGAACAAGTCTCTACTCCAAACCTTTAAAACTTAAATTTATGCTTTTCCTGAAAAATTCAATTTAATTGTATTATTGCCTATGTTGGGAAATTTTAGGACTTACTACAAATTCACTTACTTAACATTTATAAAAGCAGCTAATTTTTATTGTAGGTTTTTGAAGACCTTTATTGGTAAATTTAATCTTTTAATAACAAGTTAGTTTCATTTTAAAAATTAAATTGAAAAATAGATCAAAAAATGAGTATAGCCCATCAACTTGATAGATTTTTAATTTCTCTACCCTATCCCTTAAATAGCTAGCCCTTAAACACAACCGGAAAGAAAGAAAACCTCAAAAATTATTTTTTGTAAACATCTCAATTGAAATTATTTAAACATTTGTGGTCTAGTTACACATTAAGTGAAAAATTAACCGACAATTCAAATTTTGGGAAATTACAATCAAGAAATTATCTACTACCAAAACTACCATTTCTGAGTTGCTCTTATATTCATATCGTAAAATTTTCTATTTTTTTTTTATATGTGAAGATTAGCTTCTTATATTAAGAAAAATCAATGTATATAATGTTCTAAAAGCATTGAATAAAATTGCCTTGAGAAATATGTCTCAATTTTATTTGTATCAACAAGATCTGCACTTGCTAAATGTAATTGATATTTACGTTGATAAAAAGTAGCTTGTTGTGTTAAAGGCCTTGGATTTGTTAAAAGGTAAATTTAACTGATTAAGATAAGCATGTAAGGTGGTAGGGTTTGAGGAAGAAGAAATCGCTAAATAAAGCAGGGGGTTAAAATTTTTATGGAATGTTTTTAATAAGTTCCATTTTAATGATTTCTGTGAAACTCGTTAGAAAATTTCTAATAAAGTTCTTATAAAGAACTTTTTTTTAATATAAAGTTGCAAATTTATGGTAAAAGTTTGACTTGTATTTCTTGATGTTCTTTTAAAAAAGCCTGTTAAATGAAAAATAAACATTGATTGGGTTTAGTGTTAGGAATTAGATTTATAATTTGTATTAAATAAACTATACTTCTAATCATATAAATTATAATAAATAAAAAAGGATAATGAATATGGATATGGCGTTAGAGGACTGGTCTAATGACTTGGCTGAAACTTCAAAAATGTTATTATAAAAGATGATATTTTGTGGAAAGTAGTCTTGAATTAATGAAAAATGAAATTTTAAATAAAAGTTATGGAATACCTTTACTTGAAAAGTTACAAGGGAAAAAGTTCTAGCTCCAAAAGAACTGAAAACTATCGACAATAAGAATTCCAGAGATACCAAAACTTAAAAAAAATATATATATATTTAAAACCTATCTATATAAAGTTAAAAGTATAACAAATATCTGAGAAGGCCTCTTTTATAAATAGGTTGATCAAGGTGTATATGGAGGATGTTGTAGGTCTGGGATTCAAATTCAATGGAGTTCATTGGAGAAAAATATGTAAGGAATGCTCTTTGATCAATAATGTTTCGAACCATAACTATAAAATAAGCAGCAAATTATTGAGAGTAAGCTGTAAAAGTTTTGTTAAATATAATTTGTAGATTATGCTAACATATCTACAGTAATTATTACAGACCAATAAAAGAGCTTTTTAAATTATTTAGCAATTATTCGTAATGCAAAATCTCATTTTCATTATTTAGACAATTAATGTTAAAATATTTGTTTTATGAAATTAAAAATATTTTATTTTTAATAATAGTTAAATATCTTTTCTGTATTCCTTTGTCTAAATCTCATTTAAAATCCTCAGTTTACACTTTAAAATTAGAATTAGAATTTTAAATTATATTTATACTATTATTAACTATTTATTACTGTCATATTGGTCAATTAAAAAAATTAAAAAGTCAAATCAGTTATTCTTATTTATCATTCCATATTTTCTATTAGTCTTTTAATTGTTTGTATAATTGATACTATGAAATTTCATTATTTGTATTGTTATATTTGTATTTTTTCGTAAACTTTTCTCTATATGTTATTAGTTTATAATTGTTAGAATTACCAGTGATGTAAAGTCAGTATATATCATTACCACTACCTCGAATTGTATTGCTGGCTAGTTGTAAGTTATTTTGTATATTTGATTTCAAAACTGATCAGGGAAACTCACTGCCTATGTCACATGACATGATATTTTGAAGTAATATTTCTGTATTTATAATTTTTATTTGTAAATATCAAAATATTTTATTAAGTGTGCCTTATTTTTGAGGATATTTATTACTTACTTTTAGTTTACATTATTTTAATGAGGAAAACACTGAGTAGTTTTTGTGTTGTATTATTTAAATGATATAAAAATTTTTATTGTTGGATAAATCTATTTATTTATACAAGTATGTAATATTTATATCTTTTTTTTTTTGCTTTATTGTTCTAAGCCTGGTGAAGTATTAAAGTTCTATTATACAGCTTGTTAAATTTTTGTTTCCTTTGGCACTTCTAACATATCTATGGCACTTGTAAAGAGTTGAGTGCATTTAATGGAATATTATTAGTGGATTTTAAATCTAATTGTTTTCTCTTTCTGAGTGCCTAAAGGTGGATTTACACCAATTAATATTGAAGTGTTATTAACATTACTTTTATTCATATTTGTAACAAAAGTGTTACCCATAACAAATTTGTTAGAAACATGGTACAATAATAATAATAAATAGCATTATTAGCATTTTTATTTTTATTATTTATCACTTAAAAAAAAGAAGGTATTTTCCTGGAGTGGGGAAAAATTAACTTCAACCACTTCACGTTAATTTTTGTAGTTTTATTGGATATTTAGAAAGCTCCTTACGATTCTTGCAGTGTTCAGCAGCACAATTTTCTGGGCTTCATTTATCGTAGCTGTTGAGAGGCCCAACTTCTCGGTAGCTTCTACAGAAGATTTTGGAATCAGCCCATTGCTAGAGATCACTAAAGCCCTTTCTGTCACTTTGTTCAGTCTGTACAGATCTTTTAAGTCGGCTGCAAGAGTTTGTTATTTCCAAATTTTTTTGGTGCAGACTGAGTTGGTGTTCCCATCATTTGGTCAGCGATATCTATTATCTCAGCTGTCTTCATAATACTGTCGATCAACATGATATCAGGGCTGTTATGGATCACATTATGGTCTATTATAAAAGATTGATTCCAATACAATTTCATTCCTTCCTTTTGGATAAGTTCTTTAGGGTTGTACTTATAATAAGGTATTGAATCATTCACTAACTTTCTTTTTAGACCAATCGCCTGATGATAAATTTTTGCAACATCTTCATGTCTATTATTATTATTATTATTATTATTATAAAAGTATGTTGATATAATTTTATTAAAATGTTTAATAGTGTTTACTTAGAGTTATTAAATCCTCAGGTCACCAAAAACTAGAAAAACAAATTTTAGTTAAAGTTTACAGCTAATTGTTAATGCAATCAAATGTTATTAATTTGATAATTACTCTTGTTATTAACTAAGGTGTTGATACACATTAATGGGGCTAGTGAGTCAACTAATTAGGAATATTGCCTGTGTACAATAAGGAATATTGAGATACCTTCTTTATATATTGGGAATACCTTCTTTGTAATAATTCTATTGTTTAGCTGATGAGACACAAATATTTAAAAAAATATATTTTAAATACTCCAAATTCACAAAATTGCATTTAAAAACCTATATTCATAGACAAACATAATAGTCCATTCAAATTAGGCTTGTTGAGGGCAACAAGTGATTATTTTTTGTTTATTTTCACAATGTCAATATATAAGGGTTAATTTTATTTTATAACAAATGTCACATGGATTATTTATTTTATTCAGTTTTGTTTCTCTATTATTATGCGGCAAACCCTCTTATTAGTATGCATTTATACAACATTAAATATTTCTTTCACTACAAAGACTTCCCAGCGACGATGTTTTCGGCCACTTCTGGGTCAGCCCGCCTATCGTCGTATCAATTAATACGGAAGGCAAAAAGAAAACATTGCAAGTCCAGTATGGCTGCTGGAAGCAATGAGTATAGAACCGACTTCATGACGTTCTCCGTTCCGTCACAATTGTTCCTGGAAAACTCATTGGTTTCATTATCCCAGGCTGTG
Source organism: Nezara viridula (assembly GCA_928085145.1). Taxonomy (NCBI): domain Eukaryota; kingdom Metazoa; phylum Arthropoda; class Insecta; order Hemiptera; family Pentatomidae; genus Nezara; species Nezara viridula. The sequence goes on along the minus strand of OV725080.1, from coordinate 103,144,239 downwards.
AAGATGACTTCCCGCATCTGGGACATGGTTATCCTACAAGAAGACCCTCGTCAGCTGCAACATTGACTTTGAAACACGTAATATGACAGGCCGGGTGGAGGTTCTATTTTAATTTTAATTGTGAACATTTAAGGTGTGTGGCGTTCCTTTGAAATACATTTCATGACCCCACGGGTCTCCAGTTTCAATAACTAGGAATAAAAAACATTATTTTCTTAAATTTTAAAACCTCCTATTGAGGCTAACTTGAACTTGAATATTAATTCATGTATGAATATCTATGTGTCTATAGTCTAGTGGCTAGGATTCTGAAATCTGAATGTAAAAGTACCTAGGTCAATACCTATGTATTCTTTTTTCTCCTTTTTATTAGATAAAAATATTAATTTAAAATTTATATAAATTTTTTAATACAATTTAAAATCATTTTATATAAATTAAACTAGTTGGCCCGTGCGAAAAATTCGCAGATAATTTGGTTTAGTGGAGAAATAGGAAGCCAATATGGAAATAAGTAGTTCCTATGTATTATGTAAGTAAGGAATTAATATTTTTTCCTTAGTGGATTACAATATTCCATTAAACATAACGGGCCAAAATATTTGTACAAATTTCTTTGCTAGGATCTATTTTTTAACGCTGAATGGAAAGATAATAAAAGTAATAAAGACAAAATAATGCCCCGATCGTAGGATATTCTAAATTATTAAAAAAATAAAATGTCAGAACAACCAAATGCCTTTAATTAATAATAAAGCTAATATAGAAGCCAGAAAAAGAATGTAGTAGCCTATTCTACTCCTAAATGCAATTAACATTATTAAGTATACGAAAACTAATGGACTGTATGTTTGTTAATAATTAACCGATTTTTACGATTATTTTTATTTTATTTTTTTTGGTTTTGTAGGTAATTTAGTAATCTTTCTATCACGGGTTCAAAGAAAAAATCCATACTTTTTGAGTTATTCGTAAATAAAGCTTTTTTTTTCCCAGAAATTTGGGTGGGATGGGACTATTTTTCGCATGTGAAGGAGAAGAATATCTTCAGAATGAGCGGTCAATCATTGGATTTGATGAAGAATTGACGAGGTTATGGCGTACCTACAAAAAAACACCTTTTAGTAATAATATATAGTATAGAAGAGCTGTGCTGAAATCTTGAAATTGACTTCACTTTTCATTATGATGTTACCTGCCGTTAACTAAAACATTCATAACTCCTCAGGATTTCTTCCTAATTCAATGTTTCTACAACAATTGGAAAGCTGAATTATCACTCTTCAAGGCGGTATAAATAACTTTTTGATTTAAGGCGTCTATAGAGAGTAAATAAATAAAAAACCCTAACAGGTTTTTATTTTATAACTTTAGTTCTAAATTACTTAGGAAGGCACAGTTTGTGTCATATCGTGTAGTTTATAAGGCCCTATATCCCTGCAAAATTTCGTCCCCAAGCCGACCGAAGAGGTGTTTCCCGCCTGCGGCATGGGGAGCCACCTGACCAACCCTTGTCACCTTCGCTTCCTCTCCCTAGGGTTGGTAGGTTCCACTACTTACCAGAGGAGAGTTCTCTGGCTAGTTCCAATCATCGGCAGGATACAGACTATGTCCACCACCTATGTAAAAAAAAATAATAATTTAATTATTTTTGGCGCTATTCTTCTGTGCATTTGAGAACTAATCTTGATATTCATATAAAGAAAAAAAAAATTAATATAATAGGCGAATTATATATACAACTAGTTTTACCCCGCCAGGCACTGCTGTGGCTCACCCTGACAAAATGGAACAGAAAAAAGATAGCACATTTGATTGGATTAATACCAAAGGACATCTGTCATTTTTAAAAAGTCGAGAAACAAATTTGTCTGTAACATAGCTGCTATTTAAAGTAATTCTAATGATTTTTTTTTCAGGATTCAACTTGAACATTCTTAATCATCAGAGACAGTCTAAGTTGAAGTTATAAAACTAAGACTTTAACGGAGACTTTACCTCCGCTTTCTGAAAATGACAAAGATCCGTCTTTGACATGAAGCCACTCATATATTTTCATGTTCAATTTTATTATTATTATATTTTTTTTATATATTTAATGTTCAACTTTCTGTTGATTATTTTATGGCAAATAAAAATGTAAATGTTTGTTTGTTCAAACTCTTAAATCTCGGAAAGTTCTTCACCCATTGCCTTGAAATTTTGGCTTAACGTTCCATTTAAACACGCCCGTGGTTTAATATAACTACTATTAGAAAATGTAAGGTGAAACTATACATATTTATTAAAACGCACCATCAGTTGGATGTAAAAGCAACAGATGTGGTTCAAAATATTTTACGATACTGTTTCAATGTTAAAGATTTTCAAATATAAACCGTGACAATGCATTGAAATTGAGCTATACCATACCGTTCACTTCGTGTGCATTAGAGCTGCCTTCTACCTCCCTCAAATGATATCTCATACCCCCCTAAGATATTTGATTGCTTGCTTTTTCTTAATAACAACTTGATTAAATTTAGAGTTATAAAAATTGTAGTAAAATAAATCTTACTCATCAACAAATCTTACTTACTAAACGGCACAACCTTATTCCAATGTAATGTTAAAGAAAATAATTTATTAAAAAATTGAATAAACTGAAATCAATAATAACTGTTTTCTGAAAGGAAAATGAACAGTGATAATTATTACTCAAGACTTAAATATTTTTAAATAATAGCAAATCAAATATTTGAAATGTATCATACTACTTCAAGAATACGTAATAAGAAGAGCGTATAATAGTATTGACCTACATAAGGAAAATCATACCACTTCTTCAAATGATAATTTCAATCACTGCAGTAATAATAAAATTTGTTTAATCATAATAAGGAAAATGGTCACAATGTAATTCTCTGCCTATTAGGAGCGTTGCCATATTAATAACAATTTTCAAATACTAAATTTTCAACAAAATACTTCAATAGCCTGTTCTTAGGCAATTAATATTAATATTATTTAAAAAAAATTCAATAATTCCATAGAATTCAAAAATATAAAATTAAACATAAAAATAACAAAATAAATAAACATTACAAAGAAAGTTCTTACTGCGGTGATGCTAACGTTTCTTTAGGATATGCAGTGTCCAGAGAGACTCAGCAAGACATCTCGGGTGAGCAGTGCCTTGGCTGGAGAAGTATACCTGATGATCTTCTGTAGTTGGGTACCTGGGTGTAGATCCACTCTAGAAGCATCTTCAAGGGTACAGACTGCGAAGTTTATCAAAATCTAGTTTGAGACTTGCAGTGCCTGTTGCGGGCGCCAGTTAACGAATCGGAGGCAGTGGAGACTTTATAAGTAATGCTTTTATTCATAAAGTTACAAATGGCATCTAAAATACAGAGTAATATACAATGGGTTGACTACATGTGTTCACTCCAGGTCTCCTGCAGTAAAGAGTATGACTCAAGAATGCAACTGCATGAGTGATTTGGTCTAAGGATCATGGGGGTTATATGCTCAGGAATAGTAGGGGGGGAATGAATCAATTCTGGACGGTCTAGGAAGCGTGTGAATGAAGTTATAACTATTAAGAATTGATATCCTTATCTTTTAGAATTGATATGAAGTCTGTGAGAAAGTGCTCTTTTGCTGAAAACGGTTATTGTTCCCTAAGTCTTGATAAGTGTCTTCTGTCCAGTCAATACATTCTAGATAACTATTTCTAAGCTATTAGAGATAGCTTGACCTGGCTATCTAGGGCTTTTTGCTTTTATGCTTTGATAAAGGTCATGAGAAAGGTCAATGCATGATTAAATGATTAAATAAAATAAAAGTTAATATTAATAGTTGTTACGGATTAAGTCCATTCCGTAACTATAGACAGGTCAAAAGTTGTCATACTAATTGGAAGTGGATAATGTTGCAATATCACTAAGGGAAAATTCATCAAATTATTCACTAATTTAATTTTCTAAAATTTTACATGATGATTTTTCAGGATAAATGAACGATAAATATCTAATTATTTAAACATAATATTAGATCTAAAGTTATTAAACTACAGTAAATATATTTAAGATTATAAATATATCCATGATATATTGTTATATTTCACTTATCCTTTCACGAAAGTACAATGTAATAGTATCTTAAACAGTGTCATTGCCTTGAAACCGTGGATTATAATACTTATTCAAATTTGAAAAAAAAAAAACTGTTAAAAGTTTACATTTATTAAGAAATTCACATTTAATTTCCTTTAAAACACGTGATTTACGTTAAATAAATAATGTTAGTTTTTAGAAATTATTATTTATATATTTTTTCGCCACTCTCCGTTTCCTTCTACAACTTCATTTATTTTATTATATCTTCTTCTATATATATAAAAATGAATGTATGTCTGACTTTCCGTCTGTTTGTCCTTGGTGCATTACTAAACCATTCATCCGATCACCATGAAACTTTGGGAAGTTGTTCCGCACACCCCTCGGAAGGTTTCTGGCATAGTACTTCTGTCTTACGATAATTTTATATATGTAAAAAAAATAAAAATGTAAACTTTTTCCGTTCAAAGCCGCAAAAAAATGTGTCGCTATTAGCTGTAGCGCCAAAACGGCTTTACCGATTTTAACGAAACTTGGCTAAAGTTTTCCCCTTGAAACCCATTTAATTTATGTGTATAACATACTTTCTCGAAAACAAGCTGAAAAATTTTACGATTAATTCAATATTTTATTTGACGATAACTAAAAAAGTACACAATTTTTGACTGATAATACACATATTTATATGTAAATTCCTGATTTGCCGACAAAATAAAAAAAAAATCATCGAAATAGACAAGCATTATTTCCGAAATAAAACTATTTCTAGCGGTCGTAGGAGTAAAGTGGCTTAAATTATTTTTTTAAGGAAAAACAAAGTTCAGATTTGTATTTCGCACCTTGATAAACCTTCAATTACCAATTTTCACTGGAATCGAAAAATAATTTTTTTTTGTCTCAAATTTTGGTCAAGGGTGGGACCTTCATTTTTCTTTCGGAAACTACAATGTGATACTACAGTGTGATAACTTAATAATGGCTCCACCTATAAACACGAAAAAAATGAGGGGTTTGCGGCCACGTAAACTGCACAAATTGCAACAAACCGTACCCCCACAAGTATATTAGATGTGACGATAAAAAATTAAGCGCATTAGGAGATTTTCTTTATTTATTCCTCATGAAGGCGTTAAATCTAAAAGTTTTTGATGTGGTTTTGAAGAGCAACATCTCAGCTTTCCAACGGTTATTGAATCATTGAATTAGAAGAAAATCCTGAGGAGTTATGATTTATTTAGCGAACGGTAGGGAAAAAAATTCCAATAGACAGTGAATTGATAACCATAGCAACCGGATTAATACCTGTCTCTTTATCTTCTATCTATATATATAAAAATCTGGTGCGCGCAACACACAACTTTCACTTACCCATCTACTTTGAATAGAAATTATTTTCTGGCAATGCTGGGCTATTATAAAATTTTTTGTAGTGCATTTTAAACGTTATCTGTAAGCTTTAAGCTTTAGCTCCGTTTAAAATGCATGAATTGTTAAATTATGACATGTTATCTGTAAATTAAATTCTATTCTGTAAATTAAAACTTGTTATCTGTAAGCTTTAAGCTTTAGCTCCAAGTCATTAAGACCATTATACTTACAAAATATCTATTCAATATATCGACGACAGGCAATACAAATCTATTCACTCTATCTGCTTTTATAAACCACAGAATGACTAACTCCAATTTCCACATTTTTAAGAGATGTCATTTTAGTGATATTTTTAGTTTAAAAAGTTATCTATGCAGACAATGAGTAAGTTGATTCCAGAGGTGGTGATTGCAGTGTTGAAATATAGAACTGAGGATTTCTTTTTAAACTTTTATTATGATATTTACAACTATATTAGTATGAATACATCAAGTAAATGTGTACAGAGGAATATTATCACATGAAACACGCTTGTTGAGAAACTACCCATTGGTAGCACTCTAATAATTTATTATAATATTATTATTATAATTAATAATAAATTTAAAAAATAAAAGTTGCAAGCCCTACCTTATTACTTCGACCACTACGGCGCGGGTTTGATTCTCGCATAGGGACGGTAATGTCCCCATCCAGAGATTCACATGGAGGGGAGCGACGCCTGCGTCTTACACCATAGCTCCTGGTCCTCCAGGTTGGGTGTTGGGCATAGGGCTAATAACCCTATCCCGAAAAAAAAAACTTATTACGAGAGAGAATCACTTTATTATCATAAAATAAAATAAAATGGTGCTGCCCAATTACATTGGGTTGCTAACAACACAGCATACTTATTAATCACTACAGACATTATTTAAAATTATTATACAATTATAGGATTAACAATATGTATGAGCATAGTATACAATATTTTATACGTATATATATATATATATTTTTTTTTTTTTTCCTTTTTTTTTTTTTTTTTTTTTATAATTTTTACTATTTCTTTCATTCATTTATTATCATTCTGTACCCTTTCTCTTCCTTCTCTCCCCCTATACATGTTCCCACTCACATTCTCTCCTCTCTCTTTCTAACCTAATACATAAAAAATTCATAAAGTACAGTGGACGTGTTCAATAAATAATAATATAAAAAATGCTGTAACACAGGCATGCCTCCCCCTCGCGAGCAAACTCTCCCCCTATCCGCTCCCATGCACATGGTGGTGGATGATTCCCAGGGAGTCGAGGATTATACTCTCTGCCAACCTTGCCACGTCCTTTATGTCGACACCAAGGCCCTCCATGAAGCTCCTTGTTGAGTCTGGTATCGTTCCGCGAGCTCCGAACCAAAGGCCTCTCACGTGGAACTCTCTCGGCCCGAAACTCTCGCGGAACTTTTCACTAAGGAAAGGGATGCATTTCTCATATATCTGTTTTTTCTCCCTTTCCACTTTTTCTGCCTGATCGAGGTCGTTGGTCTCATATCACACGGTCGGATCCAAAATCATCGCCGACTTTCCCGTCTTAGAGAATGCTACAATGTCGGCATATCGGGTGGATCCATCCGTATCTATACAATATACTTCCTCGAAACAGGCGTATTCTCTCTCTTCAAGGAGCCTCATCAGTTCATGCTTGACTCTGTGGTGACGGCGTGTTATAAGGAGGGAGTTGTTGGGGCATTTTCCAAGCACATGTGCTGGTGTTTCTGGCTCTCTGTCGCATTTGCGACAGAGGGACCCAACTTCTCTTACCTGTCCGCTGACACCTGGGACTCCACGCAGGGGAGCATAATTAATATTTAGTTTCAGGGCATTTGACCATTCAGACCCAGAAAGTACTTGCTTATCATACATGTATTTATTGGCTTTCGGGGTCTCTTTAAAATGGCGAACTCCAATGCCCTGCCACCTGCAATTGGTCCATTCCTCAAACGAATTTTCTCGAAGCGACTGCCGTAGAGCTCTCATATTCCGAATACCCCGATCAACCCCCAATCTCTCGGCACATTCATCAACCTCAGCCGAATAATCAAAGATCGACTGAAAAAGGGCATCGGGCACATTGGACAGTCGCTGAGCAATGGACCAATGTTGTAGAGGAGCCTCCCATTGGCAGCGGATTAATCCTAATCCTCGATACCTCCTGGGAGAGTACAACATCGCCGTGGAGGTGTTCGCAGGGAGTCCAACAATAGCCTTCACACTCCTGCGAATCATGGTGTCGATGCCGTCAAGTACGGCAGGACGCAGCTTTGTGAGGGGCGCAGTTTGGAGAGGGTAAGTAAGACCCGGGAACAGATATTGGTTGACAATGTTTAGCTTCTGCTCCGGCTTCAGCAAGGGAGAGGTTACCAGTTTATTCAGGTTTTCGTTCAATTTGGTCACCGAATCTTCGTTGAACTGTAGCTCTCCCGAGAATGTACATCCTAAATACTTGATTGTATCTCCATTCTGCATTGTTTGGATGTACTCTCCGTTCTCAAGGGAGAGCATCGCGGTTTCCAGCTCTCCTTTATTTAGAACGATGCCCACGCTTTTTTGAGGATTAATAGCCAAACCAATTCCCTCAAATGTCCTCTGAACGCTGCCAATCACTCTTTCTGCAGCCCCCTTGTCACGCGCTGACACGGCCTGGTCATCCGCGAAACCTGTGAGGACCACACAACCTTGGTCACTTTTTAACTTGTATCCAAATTTTTTGGAAAATTCTTCATCGCACAGGTCGCGATTGAGATGGTCAATGGCCAGGTTGAAGAGCGACGACGACAAGGGGCCGCCTTGGGGTACCCCGCGCAGCACTTTGATTTGGCTAGTTGCGTGAACACCGTTACTAATTTTGATTGTGTTCGTGCAGAGGAGAGCCGATATAACGTGTTGAAGATCCGGCGACACACCTCTTGCTTCCAAGGAGCTCACGATATGATTGTGGCCAACATTGTCAAAAGCACCGACAACGTCAAGGAATACCACCGCACAATCTTTTTTCATAATCTTTGCATCTTTCAATACAGCGTCGATAATCCTTGCGTTGACGTGCGTTCCCGGGAGGCCTTTTATAAAGCCTCTCTGATTCCTGTGGAAGGTGACCTGTTTTCTTAATTCGTGGTCCAGAACCTTCTCTATGATTCGGCGCACAATAGAATAAATGGTGATGGGTCTCCAGGAAGGGATTTTGTTTACATCACCTTTCCCCTTATATATTAGTATTGTGCGCCCTTGTCGAAGTGGTTCTGGGACATAGGCCACCTTCAACATTATCTCCGCAATTGTTCTAATAATATTTGCAACATCAAAATATTTAATCGTGCGGATCAGAACTCCATCAGGCCCCGGCGATGTGTCCATTGATGTTGATTTAATGGCTTTCTTGACGGTTTCTACATCAATGGACACTAAATTTGGCATCGGGGCACACTGCTCGTAATCCGCACGCCTGCAGAGATTTTCGCTCTCAAAGAGGTCTTTATAATATTTTTCGATATCGGCCATCTTTATAGGACACCTCTTAGGAGCATCGGCATTCATAACAGTTTGCACAACTTTTTTTCTTTTATTGTAATAATTATACTGTGCGACTTCGTATTGATACTGCTCCTGCCGACGACTCCTGTCTACCTTGTTCGCTCTTTGCGGATTTGAGACTTGTCCAGCACCCTTATCAGCCACTTTAGTTTTATTTTTTTTTCTCATCTTGTAAAATTTAACGGCTGGGTGCTGGGGACCTGGCAGTTCCGCATTGATATTCTTGAGAAAATTCAGGAACTGGCCTACGGCCTCATCAAAATCCGCAATATTCATTGTGTTTTCTTTTAAGAGATTCTTGAACACGGTAGACCATAGAAAATAAGCCCCGGAAAATCGGACTGTCAAAATATGGTAACGACCTCGGCTTTGAATCACGGATCTTGGAACGTACGTAGTTTATACAGACCAGGAGCCACAAAAAAAGTATTCAAGGAACTAAAAAGGAACATAACATACCGGTAACAGTCATTCAAGAGGTAAGATAGCGAAACCATTATCGACGGCCATACACTATTGTACTCAGGGAGAAACGATAAAAATAGCCGACACGGGATTTATAGTTAGTCCAGAGGCAAGGAAATCAATCATAAACTTCACTCTAATAAACGAAAGGATTAGTGTATTACGAGTTAAAAGTTTGTTGGTTTAATATCACGATAATTAATGTGTATGCACCAACCGAAGACAAAAATGAAGTATGATTTCTACGATCAGTTGAAAAATATTGTGGGCCAAGCTCATAGGCATGACATAAAATTAGTCATAGGTCACATTAATGCAAAGATGGGGCGCGAACGCCAATTCATGCTCATTATTGGAGGCTAAAGCCTTCACAAAAATAGCAATGATAATGGAGTGAGTTGTCTGGATAAGTGTGCTGAGTGTAAGAGGCCGTTGGTTTAATATCACGATTATTAATGTGTATGCACCAACCAAAGAAACAGAGGATGAGGTGCAGGATGATTTCTGCTATCAGTTAGAAAAAGCTGTGGACCAATCTCCAAAAGCTTTTTATATGACATAAAATTAGCCATGGGAGACTTCAATGCCAAGATAGGTCGAGATACCCAATTTAAAAAAATCATCGGAGGCCAAAGTTTCCAGCAAACTAACAACGACAATGGAGTGAGATGTATTAGTCTGGCATCAGCTAAAGGTCTAGTCGTTAGCTGTACAACGTTCCTACACAAGGATGTCCACAAGTAAACCTGGGTTAGCCCCAAAGGAGCGAAAAACCAAATTGACCTGTAAAAACCAAAGCTAGTAGACAAGAGACATCAGAGCTCAATAAAAGATGTAAAAATCTATCGTGGAGCAGACTGTGATTCGGATTACTCTTTTATTAGAATGAAACTATATCAGAGATTGGAGCGAATTCACACAACAGGAGATAGAGTGGAAAGAAGGAGATACCTGGATAGCATCACGGTAGACCAACACTGGGGAGAAATGGAAAAAGGACTAAAAGAAACAACTAAGGAAGTGATCGGTATTGAGGAGAAATGAAAAGTTAAGATATGATTCACAGAAGCATGTGGAAAGGCAGTAAAGAAAAGAAGAAAATGAAAGTCCTCTCCCTAACTACAAGTGATCAAGTTGCTCAGGACAAGTACACAACTGCCAAGAAAAAGGGAATCAAAACTATAAGTTTGGCAAAAAGAGAATTCCTCAAAGAAAGATTGCAAACCATTGAGAATAACTGGCAGGCTGGAGATATACGTGAATTATACGCAGACATTAGGAAAGAAAGGGTAGGATAAAAGCGAGAAATACGCAAATGCGAGGAAAAGATGGAATTCTGACATCATCTAAAGAAAGTTTATTGAACATCTGGAAACAACATTTTCAGGAACTTCTCAATGTAATGTTAATTTAAAAATTAACATTACATCTGGCCAAAATGCATATTACAATAAAAAAATAAAATAAAAAAAACAACTAAAAATAAGTAATGAAAGAAGTATTTACATAACTGTACAGATATAGTAAAGACATAATATGAGCAATAAGGTCCTAATACTGCAAAATAGTTTCTATAAACAATTAGCTATGGCATTATAAATGAAATTTGAAATGAGCGACAAATAACTTTTGTTGTCATGCCATTGTATTAATGAAAATAAAAATAATAAAAGAGTGGATAAATATGCACATAATAATAAAAATACAAATTAATTTAATGTTGATTGTTATTTCAATTGTGCAATAGATTGAAATTAAACATTGTACAGATCCAAGTGGAATTTGAATGTGGAGTAGGTGTTGGAACAGGAGTTGTTTGAAGGAATTTGTAGACTAGGATTGACGTATGGAGGTAGGAAGTGAGTTCCATAAGAAAGCAGCACGAACAACGAAGGATTTGCTGAAGGACTAAGTTTTATGGGAGGGAATATATAGGTCTATAGGTTGAGACCTAGTGTTGAGAGAGTGGATAGAGGAGAGTAGAGTAAGAACTTCCAGGATGTACGGGGGGTTTTTGGTTGTGAAGACTTGGAAAAGGAAAACACCAAGGAGGAATTGTTGTCGGAAAGTAGGATAAAGCCACTTCAACTCGGTGTACCAGAGTGAACCTTCTGGTCAAAGGTTACTTCTAGGTTTTTGACTGTAGGGAAAAAATGGATGGGACGGTTATTGAGGTTAAGTAGAGGAAAGTAAGGAAGGGAGCTAATGAGATGTCTGGACCGCTTTAATTAATTTATTTCTGCCCATCTGTTGATACAGTCGACGTCCTCTTGTATCTGCTGCTGTCTTACTTTGCACAATGTCAACCTGTATTGTATGCCCCAGAGATTCTTCTCCGACTTCTGCACAATGAACTCGTCCCAGGATATCTTCTTGTGGAGAGGCAGGCCGTTTCGGTATACCCTATGCTTCGCCTCTTCTCGGAGTACAGGTCTTCTTTCCTTATCTCTGCACTCTTGGCACCTACGCCTAGCCCTGTAGTAGTCTCGCTTCAGCTGTGTCAGGGTTGGCGTCCACCATGGGATCGGAAGCGCTCTCGCCCTTCGTTGCTGGAGTGAATTTTCCGCTGCTTCCGTGATAGCGTCCATTAGGTTCGTCATCCGCTCGTCGATGTCCGCCGTTTCCTCAACGGGCACCCTCTCCTCCATTATTCCCTCCAGTGTACTGGAGTAGGTACTCCAGTCCGCCGATCGGGTCACGAAGCCCCTCTCGCAGATGGGTACTCTGGCTTCCTACTCCACGACACTGAAGGCTATGACCCGGTGGTCGGGGCTCGTGTCAAACCTTAGGGTCCATTCAACCACCCTCCTTGCCATAGCGGTCGTGGCGAGTGTCACGTCGATATTATTACTCTGGTTCCTTGTTCCAACAAATTTGGTTCAAGAGAGCTCGTTCATCACGACGAGTTGACATCTCGTCACGAGTTCCTTTACCGCTCTTCCTCTGGCATTCATGCAGACCGAACCACAGGCCGTGCTCCAATGCTAGTGTTGGTGTCGGAACAGACTATCTTACTTCTGTATCGCTGTACGATAGCCTCCACGGCAGTGATATTCTCCTCTATGTCTGCCTGCCCAGACGGCATGTATGAAGAGACTAGGGCGAATCTGTCCTATCTTAAAGAAAGGCTCCATGTACGAGTGTAGTAATTACAGAGGCATAGCACTCCTTCCGAGTGACTACAATATAATGACCAATACCCTACTAAACCGGATATATCCGTATTACGATAATATAATAGGGAACCACCAAGCTGTTGGTTGGTTTCAATTCAGAAAATGGAGGAGCACGCTGGATCAGATCTTCGTCCTAAAACAAGTACTCGAAAAACGATGGAAAGTAGCTCAGGACATCCACGCCCTATTTTTCGATTTCAAAGCAGCCTACGATTCAGTGGACAGGAGCTGTCTTTGGAAAATCATTACTGAACTGGGAAGCTGGTGAGATTGACAAAGGCGTGTACAAATGACTCCAAATGTAGAGTCCTAATACCAGGAGCAGTATCTGAAGCCTTCAAAGTTCGAACTGGCTTACGGCAGGGAGATAAACTGTCACCGTTGTTGTTCAACTTAGCCCTCAAGAAGGTAATAAGAGCAACATCACAGGAAAATGGAGATCCACGTCGGAAAGAATCGTAAAATTCTTGGATAGGCAGATGATATAGCTGTCCTTGAAAGTAATCAAGAATTCATTGAAAAACTCGCTACAACACTGATAACAGAGACAGAGCAGATCGGCCTACAAGTAAATGAAGGCAAATAAAATATATGATAATAAGCCGAAAATTCCACCCCGATAACATGATCTGCGCAAGAAAAATCATTCCCGAGAGTAGAAAAACTCAAATACTTCGGCTCCACAATAACTTCAATGAATGACCAACGGGCAGAAATTGACCAGCGTATAACTACCTCAAACAGAGCTTTCTTCACCCTCTCTAAAGGCTCGGTCACACAGAACGCGATCCGACGTTACGTTACAATAACGCGCGATACTCACGGCGATAACTAATCCGGGGCAGTCACACAGAGAGCGTTACTTTGAAAGCGATACAGCAGCCCCGTCGCTCTGCCTGGCCTAGTCGACTAGAGAGCCTGCTTCCCGCAACTTGTATATTAATAATTTGTTTTCAATATTTTTCTTATTCATTTTTTTGAATAGAAAATAAGTGATTCTGACGAGGAGGCTCATTAGTTCAGCTCTTCAGCATAAGGTAAAAAAAAAAAGAAAAAGGATTCATGAAATCAAAAAGCACATAGACTGATTGGTAGAATACCATCGCCTCGGCCGTCTGCTTCAATTTTACGAAGATAGATTTTTTCAATATTTCCGAATTTTATTTTTCCTTTCTTTACATTTATGTTCTTTTTTAAACATAAATTATTTTATTATGAAATTATGATTGAATGTTTTGTATATCGCAAGATTATTTCATGTTTTCAGTGTTTTTTAATCTAATTTCATTAAATGTATTTGATTTAATGACTTATTTATTGTATATATATTATTTTTCTGTTTAATTTATTTCATTTATTGTATTTATCTCTGAACACTATTATAAATGTCCTTTGAAACAGATTGTAATATTTTTCAATAAATAAGTTAAATAGAATAAAAAAATTAATGAAATTAAATACCAAGCATTTCGGCCAAAATTAAGTTGTTTCTTTTGTACTATTTTGTTATTCTAAAGGGACTTCGTTCCACAATAAAGTTATTTTTCTATTCTATTCAAGAGGGTTTAACAATCGTGATTTTATTCATATGCTTTAAATAATCAGGAACTCTAATTTTAAATATATGTTGATTTCTATTGTCTTGATCGTTAAATAATAAATATTTGGGTCTTTTTACATAAGTATCGCCAGTAACTTTTAGTAGAAAAAACAGTTATAATCTCATATGTCATAAATAAATATTTTTTTTTAAACATTAATATTAGAAAAGCAGATAAACACAAAACGGGTTAACTTTATGGAAAACAAATATCGAAAATTTAACTTAATTTACACCTCTACATAGTTTTACCATTTTTAGAAAGGTAAAATTTCACATCATGTACTCGGAAACATTTCATTTTCTGAGTAATATTCGTTTCTCCTGCATCATTTTGTTACCCTTTAATTGTGATGAAAGAATGTTACTTAATTTTAAGAAGTGCATTAAAATTTCAAACGCTCAATAAAATAATATGTTCATAATTCAGGTTATAACTTCATTTAGGTTTAACTGAAGTTCGTACATGATGAAAATCTTATAAAAAATATATGGTGTTTATGACTAATGATCCTTAGCAGAACTTTTATTTTATATTTTATTATTATTATTTTTTTCATTTTTAAAATTCATTTATTTATTTTATTATTATTATTTTTTTCATTTTTAAAGTTCATTTATTTATTTTATTATTATTATTTTTTTTTAAGTTTATTTATTTTATCTAATTACTAATATTTTTAAGTGTATTTATTTTATTTTAATTATTTATTTAGTCTTTTTGGTTTATTATTTTCAATAATGAACCATTGTGATCGACCAAAAAATTCAAAACTTATCACCCTCTTAAAATATGAGGTTTTACGTATCAGGATACGTAGATTCGAAAAACGAATTCAATTTTTTTGTCCGTCCGCCGTCCGCCGTACGCCATCCTCCTTCCGCTCATTCTCCGAAACTACTGGACCGATTTTTGTCAAATTTGGATATAAAATCAAAAGTCGTCCGAGGATGATCTTCCTCCACCGACATTGCCATCCGCCTTTTACTTTCAAGATGGCGGCCGAAAAACCTAGGTTGCTATAGACTATAGCGCCTAAACGAACTAGCGATTTCAATGAAAATTCTTTAATCATTTTCCAGACGCCCTTTAAATTTATTTATACAACATATTTCAGCGAAAAGAAGCTGGGAAGAAAGTTACGGGGGATGGTAAAATTAAATTTCGAATAACTGAAAAAGTATACGCATTTTTGTCGATGTTGTGACAAGATGTTTGAAAGGTATTTAAATTTCCTAAAAAATGAATGAAGTTTCATAGAAATCAAAGCACTATTAGTAGAGGTATCGCGATTTTAATATATTTTTGGTTTATTATTTTCAATGATGAACCATTGTGATCGACCAAAAGATTCAAAAACTTAAACCCCTTTTAAAATTTGAGGTTTTACGTTTCAGGATACATAGAATACGAAAAACGAATAAAAACTTTTTTGTCAGTCCGCCGTCCGCCATTCGCCTTATGGCTATAATGATTTTTAAAGGTTTAAGGGATTTCCTAAAAAAAAATAATTCATTAAAACCGGATAATTAGGAGCAAAGATATGGTCTCTAGTTTTTTCTACTGCAAAGATATATATATATATATATATATATATATATATATATATATATATATATATATATATATATATATATATATATATATTGTTTTGGGTTTTAAATTATTTTTTTAGAATATTACTAATGAATAAAAAAAAAGTTTAGTCCAATAATTGAAATCACCTTTTTTTTTAATAACTAGGAAGGTAATGTTACTTTAAATGTATAATTGTTTGGAAATTGTGCAATAATTTGCAGCGTTTTTTATTTCAAATTAATAATCGTTGTGTATATGAAAACAAAATCTTACAGGCTGAAGCCCTCCCCCCAAAAATTAAATCTGGGTCCGCTACTGTATATTACTACAATTAGTGCAAAAAAGTCGTATGTAATATTTTTCAAATTGTATTCCATCTGTATTAAAGGTAACATTTTGTAGTCTGCAACTGATATAAGTAGTCTGCTACTATGGATAGTAGCAGATGACAATAAAATATGAAATTATTCTAATAAAGCATAAAGAAATAATAAGTTTTATGCACTCTTGTAAAACAATAAATTATTACATAAGACCTTTTACACTAACAGTATTGAAATTCATGTTCAGGGTGCATTTTATTTATTTTTTTTTTATTAAGGATAATCAAATATGGGATCTTCAAATACAGCACTCTTTTGTTGAATGTTGAAGGGTAACTATATTTACGAATCGGCTTCTCCCAGAGATTTTATTCTCATACAAAAAATGGTATACATTGTAATATACAATGACAACGGTGAGGAAGCTATACTGACCTTACTTGGCAGACGCTTTTTTATTTTGAAACTACAACCTGATTAGTTTAAAAGTAGTGTTATTTAATTGATCGGGGATTGATTGATAACCTGGATGTTCTTTATCCAGAGAGACAAACCACCAACCAACTTCATTTAGGTCAGTAAAATCTAAATAATTTAATAAATTATTGCCGCAGCTTAAACAGCTTAAACAAGTAACAAAAAAAATCTGGTGCGGGTAACACATAACTTTCACTTACCCCACTACTTTTAATAGAAATAATTTTGTGGCAATGTTGGGTTATTTAAAAAAAATTGAAGTGCATTTTAAACGGAGCTAAAGTTTAAAGCTTAGAGATAACAAATCTTTAAGACCAGTAAAATTACAAAAAGTCTATTTATTATATCGACAGTAGCCAATGAAAATCTAGTTTTATAAACCAAATAACTTCAGTCTCTGAGGTCTCTCAGTTGACATAATGAATAACTATAATTTCAAGATTTTTGAGTAATGTCATTTTAGTGATATTTCTAGTTGGAAAAGTTGTATCTATACAGACAGTGAGCAAGTTGATTCCAGAGTAGGTGATTTCAACGTTGACATATAGAACTGCGAATAAAGGCATAAAGTTCGCCAATAGAAACATCACTAAAATTAATAATGAAGAATGTTGAAACTGTCATTTTCCATTATAAAATTTACTAAAATGAAATTACGAGATTTTCGTTGCCTGCCATGGTTAGGTTGAAAATTTTCACACTAATTGGAAGTCGACAATGTTGGTGCTTCACAAAGGGAAAATTCATAAAATTATTCACTCATTTAATTTCCTAAAAGGTTACTTGACGATTTTAAGAAAGGGCTAATAAATACCAAATAATTTAAATATAATATCATATCTAGAGTTATAGAACCACATCAAAAGTATTTATGGTTATAAATATATACATGAAATATTTTTATATCTCACTTCTTTCACACAAGTAGAATTAAATAGTATTTTAAACAATGACATTGGCATGATTCGAAGGATTTTAAATACTTTTTTTCAAACTTAGAAAAGTACTTTAAAAGTTTACATTTAGTAAAGGAATTTCGCTTAATTTCATTGGAAACATGTGATTTACGTTAAGTAATGTTAGTTTTCTGAAATTATTATTTCTATTATTTTTTTGTCACTCTGCGTTACCTTCTATTTATTTATTACATTTATTTATTTAATTTTATTTTTTCTGAAATTCTTCGCTTTCTAACGATATATTATACGTATACCTTCTGACTGTTATTTCCGGACATTCATTTTTAACCAGGATAAGCATTTTTCTTTTTTCTTCAGTTTCCAGTTATCATATTCTTTTGAACATCATATTTAGCCATATTCTTTTATACTTCATATTTAGACATTTTTTATAGTTACTGTCAATATAAGAGAGTTGATTTTTTCAAATAATCCATATTAAAGGTGCTTTAGGGAAAGATGTATATAAACATTGTACATTTAAACTCTGTAAAGTGAGATTAATGGGGAAAAGACCTAAATGATATTAAAGACCACTTAATTATGCAATGGTACACCGAGTTTAATCATAATCGTTAGAGCAGTTTTTGGGAAAACTGTAAATATGTGTTTCGCTGTTGATATAAAGTGATACTTCCGATTAGCTGATTTTATACATAAAAACCTTAAATACGCTATTTAAGTTTCGTGCGAGTTTTCGTTTTCGGGCTAGGCTGTTCACTTGCACACAGACACAGACTAACAGACACACAGACCCTTTAGCAGGACTTGGTTATTTGGGCTTAGGGGACCTCAAAACGTGTATTTCCGTTGAAAACTCAGATTCGAAAATTTTAGCGATAGGAATACTTTCCCTTTGTTATATATTACATACATAGGTAAGCAAAAGTCAAAATACCAATATATTTTCTTATAGTTTTGAGGTTAAGCCAATTAATTAACAACTGTTTTGGTGGCATTTCAAAATTTAATTTTTCTAATAATAAATATGAGAGGACGATTGGTTTGATTATTTTTGTTGAGATGACTATTGACGTGAACCACTAGTCAAAAATTACGAATCACTCCATTCAACACTAAATAAATGGGGACTTGACAATCTACAATCGAAAAACCAACTATTTTTTAATAATATAATAAAAAAATTAAATTAACAATAAGGCCATAACTTTATAAATAAATAAACTATGTTTCACTTTAATTTGTTTTATTAAGAAATTGTTTGCTTTATATTTATTAGGCTTTCCAACAATTTTTTGCTAGTGTTAAAGTTTTTGCTACACGTTTTTCGAATATTTACTGCCGGTTTCTAGCGATGAAGCTTGTTTCTCTTTAACAAAATTGTATTACATTCCAATTCTTAAAAATTGTGCTAATGAACACAAAATTATAAAAAGATATGTTATTTGGTTATTCCTGTATTTCAAAGCAAGAAATACAGGAATAACCAAATATATATAATTTTTTAATATATTCCAGAAGATATTTTAATAATGAACTTTCGTTCTCCTTTTTTTTATGTAAAACCAGATTTATTTCAAATTATTATTTACTTCAAATGACATATCTATTTAATATTAATTTCGTAGTAACGAATTTCTTTTATTGCCATATATATCTTGGATAGTTATTATCTGTTCCTCAACCGTTTTAAATATGCAATATACACAGATTTTTTTTTTATCATTTATGTCTTTAGTATAGGCAAAATTAAAATTAGCAAAAGAACGTAAGTATAATTTTTAAATGATTTCAAGATAGAAAAGTATATAACACATAATTATTATAATGTTCAATAATTATAATAATAATATCAATTAATACATTACTTGTGATATTTAGCTCTTCCACAATTTTTTTCCATGTAACCTCCTTTTTAATAATTTTTTTAAATATTTGCTTGAGGT
Source organism: Nezara viridula (assembly GCA_928085145.1). Taxonomy (NCBI): domain Eukaryota; kingdom Metazoa; phylum Arthropoda; class Insecta; order Hemiptera; family Pentatomidae; genus Nezara; species Nezara viridula. The sequence continues at coordinate 103,124,711 of OV725080.1, read as the reverse complement.
CTCATATCAAATAAAAATGGAAAATTCCTCACTTTTTATATAAATAATTCGGTGTTTAACATATCTATATGAATACTACCACTAAATAATTTCAACTGTAATTTGTATCTATAATATTTTTCAAACATAACGCCGGCCCCGGCGATACACCTGTAATATTTTTCAAACGTAACGCCGGCCCCGGCGCTACAGAATGTATCGCTGAGGTGTAACGCCCTCTATGTGACTGCTATAGTGGAAAAGATAGTAATACAACTGTAGCGCTGTAGCGCGGCGCTAAATAACGCCTTCTGTGTGAACACGCCGTTATAATCCTGCAATAATCCTATTAACTTGGGTATTAGCTAACTTTTCTGCCTACATTAGGTAGAGAATAACGCCGAAGGAGGGCGATATTTTTGTAATTTGTATCAATTTATCGCCGGCCCCGGCGCTACAGCATGTATCGCTGTAGCGTAACGCTCTCTATGTGACTGTTATAGTAGAATAGATAGTAATACAACTGTGGCGCTATATCGCCGCGATAAATATCGCGTTCTGTGTGACCGAGCCTTAAGGTAATGAAATCCCGAAAAGTTTCAAGAAATTTCAAACTAAGGTTGTACAATGCTATGATAAAGCCAGTTCTAATATGAGGCTGTGAGACCTGGACATTAACCAGCACCCTAGAAAAAAGTGTTGAAAGATTTGAGAGGATAATCCTCCGCACGATAACCGGAGCGATCTGAATCAGAGTACTAACACATGAAGAAGAAAGAACAATAAGGAACTGCTTACAGAAACTGGTCAATCTATATCCCATGATATGAAGGCACGGAGGATGTAGGATATGGACGGGGTATGTAGCTCGTAGCAATCCATCTGGAAGCCTCTACGTAACAATGACTGCCTCAATAGAAGAGAAAAGACCAAGTGGAAGTCCAAAAAGCAGATGGATAGATATAACCAATATGCAACATAGCTGCGTGCAGATAAATGGAAAGAAATAAACCAAGACAGGCAGAGATGGGACAGGCTTGTTAAGGTGGCAAAAGATCTACATGGTCTGTAATGCCAATAAAAAAAAAAAAAAGGTTAAGTGGCAAAGTTAAGGAATGAAGGTCATTGACCGGACTTGCTCAATCATATCCCATATCCCAATCAATTGATTGGCCGTGCAGGACCAGTGACTTATCTTGCACGCTCTTCAGACCTGACACCAATGGACTTTTGTGTTTGGGGTGACATTAAACAAAAAGTCTATGGAAGTCCGGTCAATGAACTTAATTCCTTACTAAGAAGGATAATTGAATCTTGTGAAACAATAACAACTATCCAGTACCGTTCTGCCACTGCTGCTGTTGAAAAAAAATGCCGAACCTCTTTTAATGCTCAAGGAAATCACTTTGAACAACATTTAATATGAATGGTAATGTTCACATTTAATTAATAAAGTAGTTAGAACAAATAAATAGAGTTTATTTATTTCATATAACGTAAATAATTCATAATAACGAAAATCTTTAGGTGTGAATATCTCCTAAACAAAGAATTTGCGGACATACCTTCAGAGGACATTTTTGTCTTGTTTTGAAGTCCTTAGTTCATTTTCGTAGTTTGGCCACTTAACCCTGAACACCCTGTATATTGTATAATCTCTTTTATGCATTTATAATCTCTTAATATATATATATATATATATATATATATATATATATATATATATATATATATAAGAACTATCGATAGTATAAATCTAATCTATCGATAGTTCATCTTTACTTAAACACAGGGGATCGGAGGGGATCTCTTGGTTATTTCATTGCTGATTTGAAGTTGAAAAGTATATAATTAAGTGATGTGGTAGCTTGATTGATTTTTATTTAAATAACTTTACTATGCTCGAAGAAAGCAATTATGAACATTTAGCTGAATTTTATATCAGTTTAAACGAGACTGTTGACAGTGATCATGTTTATTGTTTGTGTAGCCGAGTTATTATTGGGTAATGAATCTTTTATAAGATCTGGATAAGTTAGTACGTTCTGATCTAAATTAATGTGTTTTCTTTATCAGAGGAGAAGAAACATTAAATCAGGAATTCTTTGAAGCAGATGCTATTGAAGAAAACACAGTTAAATTTTTTTATTCATCTACAGAATCACATCCTCCTTCTAGATCAGCTCAGAGTAATAAGAAACGTGAGCATGTATGTATTTTTTTAATTTACCTGAATTATTAATGGATTATTCATTTCTTATCGTTTATATCTTTTTTATTTTAACATTTTGAAGAACCTTGTGATTAAATTGACTCAAATAAATAGTATTTGTTATTTATTAGTAGTAAAGCAAAGATCATAAGATCGAATCCCGGCCCTACTTCCCAATACGGCTGGTTCCCACGCGAAGCTAGACCATTACCCTCTTAATTAGAAAGGCCTACAGGTATAATACTTGTAAGAACACACTATACAAAAAAGTGGTTAGATAGTTATTTATTCAATTTGTTGATATACCTAGAATATAACCCAAAAATAATTTGCTTTAAGGAATGATTTTTTGATGTTCTCCATACCTCTGTGGGCAATATAACTCCAACATTAGTATCACTTCTTGTTTTTTAATTTCCCAGTAATAACTTTCTATTTCATACAGAACTATCTTTCAGTTATATATTGAAGTCATTCCCTGGTTAGCCACTGTATTAGTTTTTCTTACTTAATTTTTTTTTCAAGGTTTTGAGTAGTGTTACACACAATTTGTAAAGTTTCTCTGTTTAAAAACCTTAAATATTATTTACAAGATAGCCATTATGTGGGTTATAAATGCCTAGAGTGAAATATCAAGTTTCTCTTTTCTCCATTCTAAATAATGTTGATTTCACTTGTTATATTTTGGATCTCCTTTATTCAGTGTGTTTGTTAATAATAATTCCTGGAACTAAAGTTAGAAATAATTTCATGCTTTGAGGTTAGAAATAATTTTACTGTTCAACTTTTGTATGAAGGTTTAAACAAAGATAAAAAGGAATGAATCAGAAGGTCGAATGTGGTTGGAAATGGATCTGTTTTAGTGAATATTATTAACTCTTTAAAATTTTCTCATGTAGTACTCATTGCTTAACCATTAAACTGGTGGGATATTTTCTATCCCATATTAGCTAATCACGTCATGGTAAATTATGAAGCTTCCCCAATTGCATTGTAATAGATTGCCTTGATAATATTATATTATGTATTCAAATAAACATGCTTCGCTTGTGTGGATTATATATGTGGAATGTTTTAGGGAGAAGGATAGCCATCTGATGTGAGAGTTCTTGTTGAAGTATTCCAGTACTCATCTATAAAAATTAATGAGAAGGAATTAGTCGAGGGTGCGGTCAAAAAAATAAAAAAATTAAAATATATAAATAATTTTAATTTTTGCCGACGTTTCGACCCACTTTGCAGGTCGTCTTCAGGGCTACAAAAGATACAAACATGTTGAAAAAATAAAAATAAAATAAAAAATAAATATAAGTATATATAAATTACGAAGAAGTTGTCAGATACAGAAATAAAAGATAAAGAAAATAAATACATGATAAGAAAATAGATAAAAGAAAATAAATACATGAATGTTAACGAATAAATGAATGTTAACGAATAAATTGATTGAAAATTGAATAACTATTGTTACAGTAATAGTAACAATAGTTATTCAATAGTTACTGTAACAATAGTTATTCAATTTTCAATCAATTTATTCGTTAACATTCATTTATTCGTTAACATTCATGTATTTATTTTCTTTTATCTATTTTCTTATCATGTATTTATTTTCTTTATCTTTTATTTCTGTATCTGACAACTTCTTCGTAATTTATATATACTTATATTTATTTTTTATTTTATTTTTATTTTTTCAACATGTTTGTATCTTTTGTAGCCCTGAAGACGACCTGCAAAGTGGGTCGAAACGTCGGCAAAAATTAAAATTATTTATATATTTTAATTTTTTTATTTTTTTGACCGCACCCTCGACTAATTCCTTCTCATATCATATCAACGGTCAACCAACTCTACATCATTATAAAAATTAATTATCTTATGTTTTTCTGTATCGTCTAATCTGTGAAATTTATGTGTTCTTCGTCCCTATCTATTACGTTCCCCTGCGTGTCTATAAACTATGAAAATTGGGTAAAGTCAGGTCATTTTATTTTTCTGGAAAAGAGGGATTTTCCCAACTTATGAATGAGGAAGGCATTTTCTGAAAATAATTATTTTTATGGCTAACTAAATGAAATAATAAAATTTATTGAAGTCGGTATTCATACAATTTTTTACTTCCTTAATACCGAGGTAGGGAAGCTTTGTATCATCTAGAAGATAACATAAAAATTTATCCTAAGAAATTAAAATTGTTTTCTCGCTATTCGCATTTTAAATGTCAATGAACATACTTCAATCCGTATATGACGGAAATAAGATCTACTAATGTCGATTCAATTTGCATGAAATGTACAGGAATTATGCGTGATGGTATATAAATGATCTCGTATCAACTTTTTGACATTTCATTCGCTTATGCATGTCCAAATGCTTTTTCTTAGACACTATGTTTTAAAATAGGTATATTGGGTACAGAATTCTAATTCTCAAAATCAAATTCCGTCCATTAATATTGCTTATGAATATGCTTAGGTATATGCATGGACAATCTATATAATAGATTAATAAGATGCTTTTATATTGAGTTTGTTGTAGGATCTAGACAGAGTTAATTATTAATTTGTTATTTACTTATTAGAACTTCCATCCAGTGTTTTGTCACATGAGATATTCACCTGAATATACTGCTTTTTGAATAGCTATTGGGATCACACTAAGTTCTAGCCTTTAAAACAAACGATTTTTTGTAATAAAATTAAAAGATTGGATGATTATTAAAAATTAATGGTTCCTAAATAAATATTAAGATATTTTTGCCTTATGGAAGTTTGTTAGATGGATTCAACTATAATTTTTTTGTTTTTTGATTTTTTATGGGTCTGATGTTTTTTTCCCTTACTTAAAATCTCCAATTCTACTAAATTTTCGTACTACCCTCAAAATCTGAACCTTTAGATTTTCCTGTGCCCCTATGAAGATAAAAGGATGGGAACAGATTTATTAAAAGGAAGAGAAGAAATAAGGTTGCATTAGAAATTTAAAGCCTTGCATCAACTGTTTTGCTTAGAAAATTTAGTAGATTGTATGGTATATGTATAGAAAATAATCTATTCCATTCACTCAAAATTCATATCAGATAAGAATTTTAAAAGGCGTATAGAGAAATTTAATGAGCTCACATAACAAAAGATAATTATATATATATATGACTGTCGTGGATAATGAAGAGAAGAATAGTTGGGGTGCTCAGTCAAAAAAGGAAGGCAAAAGTAAAAAATAAATATTATAATTTATTTTTTGCCTTCCTTTTTTGACTGAGCACCCCAACTATTCTTCTCTTCATATATATATATATATATATATATATATATATATATATATATATATATATATATATATAAGATAAATACTTCTGTTATCACTTAGTTTTTAGTTATTTTTTTTATTGTAGTATGTATTTTGGCCAGATGGAATGTTAATTTTTATGTACAAAATTGTTATTCTTAAAGGACTTTGTCCCAGAATAAAGTTGATTCTTCTATTCTATTCTATATATAGACACCTGATAAAATTTCCTGTAATCAATATAAGATTTTTGTCACCAATTCTTAGCAATTAATTCTCTCTTAAGAATTTGATAAACCATAATAAGTTGATTTCTTTTCTATTAGTATAAACTTCAAATTTATTCTGATTGAGTATGTGTATAACATAAGTAGTTTGTTCATTTCTTAACAGAACTTATTTTACAAGGACGATGGTGTAAGCTGCTATTGTTCTGCTTCTCATTGCTCAACTGATGACTCTATCAGAGAAGCACCTCATTCTGATAGTGGAGCAGATTTGTCAGAAACATCACCACAAGACCCGGATTGGGAAGCTTATTGGACAAAACATGGTGAACGTCTTATTTGGGAATCTTGGATCCAGAGATATGGGGATTATATTGATCCTACTTACTTGAAACAAGATGCCAACCAAATAGTCTCAGGTAAATTTCAATCAAAATAATTTTGGACTTTACAAAGGTGACATGATTACACTGTAGATAAAATTACAAAAAATGCCGAGTTTTGACAAATATATTCACGGGTGTAACAATTCTTTATTTGAGACGGGTGTAACAATTCTTTATTGAGAGGGCTTTAATCAGATCACAATTTTCTCGGTGTACTCACTCGAAAGTGTTTACAAATATCACAAGGACCCACTTGATCCTTTTCATTTCAGGTTATGCTCTTAACCAAAATAATTGATTGGTTGCATCGGAATTTTAACATACTTCACCAAATTTAGAATTGCATCTATAGTGTGATCATATGATTTTGTGCACATGTTTCATGTCGTAGTGACACTTGTGAAGTAGTAGTTTTATTTTTTCTAATAAACAAATTTTGTTATTTTTAAACTTTAATCATAGTGAACCCATAAATTTGAAGCATCATTAAGTTTCCATTATATTGTTGTTTGGTGAGATTGACAAAGGCCTGTACAAATGACCATAAATGACTTGTCCTAATACCAGAAGAAGTATCCGAAGCAAGTATTCAAAGTTCAAACGAGCCTATGGTAGGTAGATGGACAATCACCGATGTTGTTCAATTTAGCACTGGAGAAGGTGATAAGAACATCACACGAAAATGGAGGAGTCCATGTTGGAATGAACCATAAAATCCTAGGTTATGCAGATGATATAGCTGTCCTTTGAATCAAGAGGTCATTGAGAAGCACCCTAAAACTCTGATAAGGGAAGGAGAGCAAATCAGCCCAGAAGTAAAGGCTCCTACACACAGAACACGCCCTGCATTACATTTTTATCACTACTATTACTTCATAACAGTCACATAGAGAGCAATACATGCTATAGCGGTTGGGACAGTAACAATTTTATATACATTACAAATATATCGCCCTCCTTCGACAATATGCTCTACCTAGTTAAGGTAGAAAAGTGATCACATATGCAAGTTAATAGGATTATGAAAGCCTGGTCACACAGAAGGCGATATAGCAGTACAGTTGTATTACTTTCTTTTCCATTGTAACAGTCACATAGAGGGCGATTCACCCCAGCGGTACATTGCATAACACTGTGCCCTGCAATGTTTTTGAAAAATATTAGAAGTACGAAGTCATTTCCTTGTTGAATATCAACATCAATGGAAGACACGGAATTATTGATAGAAAAAAGTCAGGAGTTCATTCCTTTATGAAAACTCGCACGACTATTAATAAAAATAAAAAAAAGGAAGATGCCTGGGAAGAAATTTCGGGTGAATTAAATATTTCACTATTACTATGGCTATTTTCAAAAATTCATCAAAATATATACAATACTGATCTTTTTAAATGATTTATATTTCTGCATAACTGTTTTCTAAATATTATTTTCTATATAAATTTTTATAGTTGCCTACTTATTCTCATAATTTCACTATTCTGTATTATTTCAACTATAATTACATTAATATTTAGATTACAATAGTATTCTAATAATTATTTATGTGTTTGATAAATTAGCTAAACTAATTCAGTTATAAACAGCCATTAAAAAAAACTTTGCGTATTTACACATTAATAATTATCTTTAGAAACAATTAATATCTATCTACAGAATATATGTAATAGTAAAAAAAATTGTTTTTATGCAAAAATGTAAATTAAATAGATATATGGTATGTATTAGATGAATATTTGAAAATTGTAAATAAAAATATGAAAAGTATGAATGTATTCAAAATCTTTCTCTGAAATATAGTAAAAAATAAAATAAAAAACAAAACATATGTATCAACGCTCGTATGTACATTCTATAACACTGTGGCCAGTAAAGTTTTTGAAAAATATTACTATTACGAAGTCATTTCCTTGTTCAATATGGACATCAATGGTAGACATGGAATTACTGATAGAACAAGTCAGGAGTCATTCATTCTTTTATGAAAACTCACACTGATATTAATAATAAAAAAAAGAACTAAATTAAAAAAGGAAGATGTCTGGGAAGAAATTTTGGAAGACTTAAATATTTCACTGTTAGTGTGCGTGTATGCGTGTGAGAGTGTTTACATACCCGCGTGCCGGCATTTACACTTTCAGAAAAAATTGCTTTAAACATTATAAAATCGCTGTTAATTATCAAATTCTTTCATATTTTATATTTACCTATTTTTTATATCAGAGTTTTTTTTTTTGTTTTTTTTTTATTTCTTAATGACATTTACAACTGTATTAGACAAACACATCAAATAAATTTGGACATAATGACATGAATACACTTGCTGAGTAACTACCCAATGGTAGCACTCTAATGATATGACTACATTAGGAGATCACGGGGCCATCTTCTTTTCAGACGCCTCGGAGGGTTATCAGGAATTGAAGAGGAAGCAAGGTTAGAAACGAGAGGATTGGGATGATTCTGAAGTTTATTATGGAAGGATAGGTATCTGGATTGGGCTAGATCTGAAACATAAGGAATATTAAGATCTTTGTGGATAATTTTATTAGTGACAAAGTAAGGAGCATTGAGGATTTTACGAAGGATTTTGGATTGTAAGGATTGGATGCGAGAGGAATTCGATGGTTTAGTGGAGCCCCATAGCTCAACTCCGTAAGTCCAGATAGGTCTTATTACAGTCAAGTATATGAGTCTTTTGTAATTAATGGGAAGTTTAGAGCGTTTGTCTAGTAAGTGCTGAAGTAATCGGAAACGTCGAGCGGTTTCTTGTCGTTTCACTCTAGTATGAGGATTCCAAGTTAGTCGTTTGTCCAGGTGGAGTCCTAGGTATCGGATTTGCTCAACAGGGATAAGTGGAGTATTGTTAAAGGAAACTGTAGGACAGGAAGTCGGTTTACGACGAAGGATAAAGGTAATCTGGTTGGATTTATTGGAGTTTATTTTAATTCTCCAGTTTTGACACCATTCTTCTAGATTTATGATGTGTGATTGAAGCATTTGGGATGCAATTGCTGGGTCATTGTTTACTGATAGGATACATGTGTCATCGGCATATGTGGTGATGACAGTGTTGGGACAGGTAGGGATGTCAGCTGTATAAACTGTATAGAGGATAGGACCTAGGATACTACCTTGAGGAACACCAGCGGACTGGGAAAAAAGGGATGAATAGGCGTTATTGTGATTTACTTTAAAGTATCTATCAGTAAGGTAGGAACGGATAATGAGGAAGTATGTAGGTGGTAGGAATTTTCGGAGTTTGTACTGCAGTCCCGGGTGCCAAACTCTTATATCAGAGTTAATTGTGAATTGGTTAATTATTTCAATTCAATTAATTATTTCAATAAAAAAAATTAAAGGTGTTTTAGACAGTAAAATATTGAAGATTAACCATTTAAGCCCTTTTAGACAACATCAATGACGATAAAACCTACATTATATTAAATACTGCTTAATTTTACACTGATATAATGAATCGTAAAAATATGCAGTTTCACTTTCATACTACTTTTCGTTTTTGAGCTAAACTGTTCACATACACACAGAGATCATTTTGTGGGACATGGTTATTTGGATTCAGGAGACCTCAGAAGATGTAAATCCATTGAAAACTTAGATTTGAAAATTTTCACGGTCGCAATGCTTTCCTTTACTGTATATTTCATATCAATATTCACTTATCATATCATAGATAAGTGAAAGTAAAAATTAATGTTAATTTGCGTATGGGATTCCAATTATTAACTTTATTATTTTTTTATTTTTTCTTTAGTTGAACAGGAATGACCGAGTTACGAATGTAACATTCAACATATCCTATATCTATTTATTTCTCATCTCTTATTACAAGTTTTTTTTTGTTTAAATAATTATTATTTTTATGATTATCTCAGAATGTGTGAATGAAATTTAAGAAATATTATTTTTACAATTATAAAGATTAATTTTGTTAGTTTGTTGTGTAGTAGTTGCATTGCAGTGTTCTAGATTCAATCCCGAATAGCCTAAAAGGAGAGGAAGAGAGACAAAAAAAGTGTTCTTGAAATTTTTTTATTTTCAGGTGTAAATATTCCTAAATATTTTTTAAAATAATTCCTAAGCATTGGCATTCATATATACAAAATTTATAGAAATATTATTTTTTTTTTCTTAATAATTTAAGAATTATTAAGTGTTGTTTCAGGTAACTCTGACATTTTAGCGGAGACTTTTCAAGAGAATGAGAATAGTGAATTGACTCGGCTTAGTTACAGCTCTGAAGTTAGTGACTCCCTAACAAATATCACTCCTTTGACACTGTCTGAGCTGTCTACTGAAGACTCATCTCTTTTATCATCATCCGACTCAGCTGGTTCTGGTTCAGTCGATGTAGCTCAATGGCAAACCCTCTGGATTGACCATTTTAATACACAATACAACATTGCTTACCAGAGTTATTTGGCTGGTCTTTCATCTTATCCCTCAAATAAGTGGATTCCAATGAATCAGATTGATCAGCCTCCTCAGTTAATAAAAAGGAAGAAGACTAAAAGTAACAGTAATAATAGGTATGCTTTTAAATTAAACATAATTTATATATCCCTGTAGTTTGTATACACTGCCATATCATACTACTTCCAAAATGCATCCCTATAGTCTCTGTCTTCATTTAATATTAATATCATTTGCTATCATCATATTCTTTCCTTGTCATTATAGCTACTTTTTTTTAGTTTTATCTGATTTTACTGTTAATATATTTGGACTTTCTTTTTAAATTTCAATAATGCTTACAAATCAATTTTCCACATTTCAAATATTTTATGTGTTTTTTTTTAATTGGTTCTTTCTATATCTATCTACAATGTTACCAATTTTTCTAATTATATTGTGTCTCAGACTGTTCTTATGGTTTTCAAATTTATCAATGTTTCTCAATATGATGTGGAAGATGATGCCTTAAGTTATAGACCAAAGAACCAAATTAAAAATTATAGTATTTTAAAGGATAAAATAAGAAAAAATTATCAAGCAGGATTGTTGTATAAGGTTCCATGTTTAAATTTTCAGGGATATACATATGGGAAACAAAGTAATATATCAATATATAATTGATAAGGAAGTGTAATTAAGCTGTGATGATTGTTTTATTTATTAAAGTTTTCTTTTCTTGAAAGTGGCCTAAGGGCTGAAATGTGGGTGTAGAAAAAGAAATAAACTGGGCTGTTGTGATCAAGTTATATAGTTTTATTATAACTAAAGAAAATATATTTTGGATATTTTAAATTTGTTTATAATAATAATAATAGTAATATATATATAAAACTGTAATATTAATGTGGAAAAAAATAAAAGAGCTAATAGAATTTGTATATGAAATGTGAAAGACATAAAGGACAGAATTGAGAGATGGAAAAGAACTATCGATTTTTTAATATATTCAGTTTTGGAAAATAAGTCAGGAATAAGTTGTCAGTTTTTACATTTACTAGTCGAAGTTTGAGTTGGATATAAAGTCTTTTCGAGGTGTCATTTGTCATGATTTGGAAACAGAGACTAAGATAGAAGTTTTATCGGAAGGTTTAAGGTGTTTGGCTGGATTAAGTTTTTAATGATAAGAATGTTGGGAGTGGAAATTCAAAAATCTGAAAGAATAAGTTGGTTTATTATACCAGTCAGTGGATATTATGTTATTAGGATTTCTAAAGATAAGGAGGTTGAAAAAAGTAAGAGAATTATTTGGTTCACATTCTTCAGTAAAATGAAGGCAAGTTAGTAAGAATTAAAGGTTGGGAGGATATTGGAAATTTTATCTGGATTAAGAACTAATAAGAGATCGTCTATATATTTTCGGATTAAGATGTCATCTTTCTTCTTTTTTTATTGGATTACTATCCCTATTCTATTCTAACCAGACTGAGAAGGTCAAGATTCATTCCGTGGGTCCACAACAAAATAAATTTTAACCCACTAAATCTGTATTCCAACTGGTCATATATATATACAATAGTGGAATTCAGTGAGTTGTTAGTACAATATTGGCCAGGTCAGGTGTGCAAAAGGATTGTCCATGATTAGTCTTGAAATTTGGTAAAAGAATTTATCGTGGAACGTAAGGTATTCAGATTTACAATAGTTGAAGTGATTTAAGATATAAGGAGCGATCAAGGGAGGTATGAGGTTCAATAGTTGGTAGTAGGACTTTGTCTATGGAAATGTTCATGAACAGACTTTCAATGTAATTCAATTCCACCACTTCAATCAAAGTAGTCAAATAAACTTAAAAACAATCATAGCCACTTATCCAATAATGAATTTCCCATGATAGAATTAAACTTTTTTACCACAAATAAATCAATTTATAGCTAATTCATAATTTTTTTTATCAGATGAATCTTGATGTAATTCAAAACAAGCATCCATGCCAATTGCTTACGTAATTCCAAAGTTAAAGAACATTGGTTTTTAACTAAGAGTTTTAGAAAAATATAACGAAACAAAATCCTTGACAGTTATCTTTTATTCACTGTATATGAAAAATCAGGAGACTTTTCACGGTTTGTTCTACATTTAACGAGGAGCCAATCCTCACGTTTTCAGTTCATTATTAATTATTAGGATATCGATCATGTTTTAGCCTAAATTTACTCGGCTTAATAGCTTAAGTAATAATTTATTTTATAAATGAAAATAAATATTACTTTGAAATTTTAACTTGAAAATAAAATAATATTTTTTTCCAGAAAACATCACTTGGTTAAAAATTTGTTAGAAGATTTAAAATCAATAAGTATGGAAACAGATATTAAGGGTGATGGTAGTAGTCATAATTCTGATGATGAAGAACCTATTGAAGTCAGTTCAAAATCAGTAAATTGTGCCAATCTCGATTCATTGAATACCAACTCTACACCGTATTCAACAGAAAATAATTCAAAAACTTTGAATGATTCATTTGCTGCTGGATTGTCTACTCAGGTTGGAGATATTGAAGGATTAAGAATTAAAGGAAGGTAAAAGTGACCCTAAAGAACATTACTAATTATTTAAATTTAATATTTTGTTCATTAATTGCGTCTACACCATTATGTACCATTGTACTAATACAGATTTTGCACTAAAACCCACTATGATTTTGAAAGAAATATTGAAATTATTTTATTCAAAGTAATGTCTTATCGCTTCTAATATCCATTTTCCTTCATCTTGCAGGTAATATGTTGATATATATATATATATATATATATATATATATATATATATATATATATTTTTTTTTTTTTTTTTTTTGAGGTAAACTTATTTTTTTGTTTAAAGAGCCAATTTCATATTTTGTATTATATATCGTCCTTTCAGATGATTCAAACAAGTGTTAATATGCATAAGCGAAATATGGGGAATGGTGATATTTCTTAGACAACATCCTTTAAGTGTGTAATAGTATATATATTATGAACAAGCAAAACTAATTTGGCTTATTTTGGTCAAATCATAATTAATTATTTGTTCTCAGTAGCAATTAGTATCAATTTCTCCTCGTTTGACAAATTCATAATTCACCATAACTTCCTAATCCCACCTAACGTTGGGCTCCGTCTTCCTTCTCTAGTGATTGAACCTTGCAGATGATTCTGATTGTTAACCTGGTTCAACCTATCATTTTTTTGCTCTTGAAGTTCTCAAAAATAATACATTTATCTTACCTAGTAGTAATTTTATGCAGATACATTTTCTTTTGTAAGATTGAGGTGTTACAAAGATGATTTTTCCATTCAGTGGACGTGTATTTAACTTGCATAAAAACCTTTTCATACTTTTTAATTGTTGAGTGAGATGATTTTTATCTTTTATTTGAAAGATAGAAGTGTTAATTTTATAAATTAAAGGCCATATTCCACCATTTTATTTTATCTTTACTTTTCGGCCAACACTAATCTTTTAATTGTAAGCGTAATTAAATTGTAATCTACTAATGACAAAATTTTCCAGACTTGAGAATTACCCTAGTGTTGGCCGAAACGTTGTCAAGATAAAATAAAAAAATGTTGGTGGAATAAGGCCTTCAATTTATGTGAAAAATGAAAACCTCAAGACACCAAATCTTGGTATAATGAACAGAAGATAGAAGTATTAATAAAACCAACCCCAACCTTCAGAAGTATCTTAAGTTGGAACATATTCCTTATAACCTTCCAGGATACAATAACTTTCAGCAGCACTTTTTCAAAATAATTTAAAAATGTCCACCAATGCTCGTTTGTGATATGAAATTTGCCATTTTCAATCCTTACTTACGTGATATATACACCTTATAGAAAATCGATGTATGAAGTTTTAAAGTGTGTTGTCAGTGAAACTAAATCATGTACATGTCAATTCTTATCTTTATCAGCCCATGTAATTCTGTAAAAACAAATTCTGTTTGGTTTAATGCAATAATAACAAAGTTATGAAACATTTTTTATGTATGTTATAAAACATTTTGTTGCATTAAAAGTCCTGTTAGGTATTATTTAGATTGGTTTCATTAATGAGTGTCAACATTTTTGTTTTCTACAGTCAATTTTGATTTATCTCTATGCCTTAAATGACAAAATAAGAATATTATTAATTTTTGAAAAATATTGTTTGAAGAGAAGAATAGTTGGGGTGTTCAGTCAAAAAGGAAGGCAAAAATAAATTATAATATTTATTTTTTACATATGCCGACGTTTCGACTTGAAGTTCAGGCCTTCATCAGGGCTAAGAAAATAACCAGATAACAAGGTATGAGAAACATAAGTAATGATGGTAAAAAAGATAATAAAAAAAAAAAAAATAAAATAAAAAAATTATTAGAAAAATAAAATAGATAGATATAAAGTAAAATGAAATTGTTAGAATAATGACTATACATTGTCTGTACATCTTGATAGACTTTACAATATCTCAATTTTCTATCTAATTACTCCATTCTCAATGTTTTAATTTTACTATTTATTTTCATTTCTTATATAACTTTATATTTCTTTTTTATGTTTTACATTTTATTCTAAGATTCCCAATGTAACACTTTTGTCACCCCTTTTTGATTATGCCTACTTCATCATTCCACACTATGTAACAGTTTTTATTATTTATCTCTTAGTTCTTAGTCATTATTCTAACAATTTCATTTTACTTTATATCTATCTATTTTATTTTTCTAATAATTTTTTTTAATTTTTTTATTTTTTATTATCTTTTTTACCATCATTACTTATGTTTCTCATACCTTGTTATCTGGTTATTTTCTTAGCCCTGATGAAGGCCTGAACTTCAGGTCGAAACGTCGGCTTATGTAAAAAATAAATATTATAATTTATTTTTGCCTTCCTTTTTGACTGAACACCCCAACTATTCTTCTCTTCATTATCCACGACAGTCAACCAATTACCAATTAAAAATATTGTTTGTATTTATTAGATGTGAATTATTAAAACTGTTAAATCATGTTTCTATTTAGAAATGAGAGAGAAGACAATAGGTTAAAAAGTGCATTTGATCTTATTGGAATGGCTTATAGTGGTGAAGAAGTTAAAAGTGGATCAGTGATATTTAGGAAAAGAAACATCAGGTGGCAGAACAGAGCTCTAAACTTCAGACATAGGTTTGACTGTTTTAAGAAACAGGCTTTTGGAAATGACGTGGTAAATATTTTCATAGATGCTTTTGGTTGGTATTTGAAGAGAGCAATTTTAAGTTTTCAAACCTTATTCTAGTTCATATTAAATTAAAAAAGTTATTGAGAATGATTAAAGAAGTATTCACAATGAAATGCAATGCCTCAGAAATATTATTAAAATCTATTTAAATTTCAAAACTTGAAACTACTCTTTTTCAAAAGTACTTATTCATTTGTTTTTTATATATGAATATAATATATATTTATCTATTATTTTTTATTCATGCTATTTTTATTATTGCTCCCGGATGGGACCAGATGTTTGTGATCTTACTTTTGTCATACTTGCTATGCTGTACTTTCCCAAGGTGCTAATTTTCCTAATTATCATCTGCACTTGTCATTGATAATTTCAATAATTAATTGATAATTTAGTTCCTCCATATCAGTCGTTCTTTCTTCTTCTGGAACTCCTTCATCATTCAATTCTACTGTGCCTTGTTCTCCCTCCCATCTGGCATCCACTTCCTTAAAAATTTTTGGACATCCCTTGGGTGGTTCCTCTCAGTCCTCTTCAGAGTTTACCATAATAGCTCTAGATAGCCAGTCTGCTACCACATTCCCTTCTCCTGGCTTGTATACTATTTCCATTTTGAGCTAGGTATCCACTATGTTTGTGAACAAACTCCACTCCAGGTATGTAACAAGTGGGTATGTTTTAGTGCTCCAATTCTGTAACAATTTGCGGACATATTAGGCTCTCTATGTTTGCTCGAAATCAAAAGGGAATAGAGGAATTTCGTGAACGCCCTTCTGCTAACATTTGTCATTTGTGTGTAACATTGTGCAATGAAGTGGATGGACGAAAAATGTCTTATGCATGAAAATTAATAGAATTGAGTTGAACATATGTATGTGGGCGTGTATTTACTTATACATAAAAATTGTAATAGTAAAATCTAAAAAAAAATAATACAGCCGCCGTTACCACTGCCAAACCTTACTGCAGGCTCTATTGATAAAAAGGTTCCCCATCTCTGGTAGAAATACTCTCCTATGACCTTTGTTGATTTGGGGCATAAACTCTGTGGTTAAGTTGGGATACTGTTCACATCTAGTATAACACCGGGTCAAGAAACTACATTATTAAATTAAATCGACTGGACCTAAGGCCCTTCAAGGATTGTGATGTTTCAAGTTTATTTGCATTTAGTGTTTTTGAAACTTTGAGTTACTAAAAATAAAGTAGAAAAAAATTAAAAAGAATAATTATGGAAGATAATTCAAATTAATTAAGAAAAAAATTAATATTTTTTATTTGAACTTATTTTTGTAATTATTTGATATCTCATCAAGCAAAATTAAGTTGAATGAAAAGTATTTATTCAAGTTTCTAATGCAAAGAATAAACCATAATCTACTCGTCTGTGCTCCTTGCCTTCACATCATATCGTTTTCAGCTGTCTCTTCATAAAATTTTGCTCACCAATAAAGAGGAGTTTTCTATTATTGTCTACTAAATAATGGATGAAAATGTAGGCAACACTTGCCACTAGCTCGGACGACATGTTGTTCCTTCAACGAATACCTGAACACTACACAGCAGTCGTGTTCACAAACTCTGTCCTCATCACCAGAGTTACGGGAGTGCTAGGCACCATTGGTTCGCAGCATAATGTATACCCAACTTTGTACAGTAATAGTCTGGTGGTTTTCACTATTCGTTACAGTTCCTGGCATGATTTTATTCCATGTATCGGTGCATGTCAACATGGTAAAGAGTTTTTAGTTTCGTTTGAGATGTGGTAGGAATATGATTGTTACCTGTACCACTACAACCCATGAAGGGTCTGGGGCTCAGTACTATTTAGGGAAAGTACTGTTTCTAGGTCAACGGTTATGCAAGGAGATGATTTGACCAAGATCACGCTCAACCGCCAGGTTTTCCCCCTTAATCAATTATTTAATTAAGGGTACCCACTTTTATAGAGGCTGGGTGTGCCCCAGGAGGGACTTCCAAACCCAGGGTCGCCCCACGGCCAGTGAAACAGATAAATAAATTTTCTGCCATGAGCCGGGGTTCGAACCTGGGACCTTTGCATTGGAAGCTCAGTGCCCTACCACTGAGGTACCCCACTCCCTATGATTGTTACACCAAGTTTAAATATTCGTATATGTCAATTTCCATTTGTCTTCTTGTTAAATATTCAAGTTTATGTTCGTGTTTGAGATCTTGAAATTTCAGCTCATGTATTGTTGATAATTATTAAATTGTTTAAATTTAATCATTCTATCCTCCAAAAAAGTTTTCTGGTTTTTGATAAACAAAAATTCTCCAGTGTAGTTTCAATGTTTTATACTGATCCACCAGTTAAAATAATTTTAAATTTAGGGTGTTAGTCCATAACTATAACTCTAGTTTTAATTGTTTTTCTTTCTTTTTTTTTTTTTGTTAGAAAAAGGAAGACCAATCACAAGATTTTGAAGTCTGGCATTTAGCGGGCTCAGGAGATAATAAATCAGACTTTTCTGAAAAAGATGATAGCTCGAATAGTGAATTCTTTTCTGCTTCTGAAGAAGGGGAAATGAGTAAGAAGGAAAAGAGGAAAAAAAAAAAGAAACGAAAAGGTTTACCTAAAGAGGTGTTAGAAAATGAAAAGCTATTGAAATACTGGTACAAAAGATATCGTCTTTTTAGTAGATTTGACGAAGGAATCAAACTTGATGAAGGTTTGTTAACTTATTACTGTTTAATTATTATGTTTTTACCTCAATAATTAAGATTTAAATCCACAAAAATGTACTTAAAAGTTTAGTTCCAACAAATGTATACTCAATGACTATATTCTCATAAAAATTTACTTTCATATTTTTGTTTTAATTTTCCATCTGCAGTGACATATTTTAAGGAAATTTATTTTATATATATATTTTTTTTTTTCCTCATGAAGAAAGCTGGTACTCTGTCACTCCAGAAAAAGTGTCTAGTCATACAGCTGAGAGGTGTCGTTGTGATGTTATGATTGATGCTTGTTGTGGTGCAGGAGGGAACACTATTCAGTTTGCTTTTACCTGTGAACGAGGTATTCCTTTTTTTTTTATAATATAGTAACATGTTGAGTATATTATTCTTAATATTGACTGTATTTGATTGTAAATGTATAATCATCAATTATAAAAAGATGTTTTTCATGATTTATCTAGAACTACATGCTTCTTTCCTATTATTAGTAACTATCCTAAGGTCTGTTCTACAAGAGTGAGCCAACCAGCACTGAAATTGAACAAGACTGTTTCACTGTTCGTGTATTTGTGGTCACAGATAATAACTTGATAAGTTAAAAAATGATCCTCATTTGTTATGTGAGTACTGGTCATCTTCACAATACTTTTCACACCATGAAGAAGTTGGTAACTCCACAGTTCTCTTCTAGAAGGACTTCAGAATATTTAGAGCAATCAAACTCATGAGACATCGAAATATATTTCAATATCCCATGAGGAGATGCAGGACTAAATGGGTGGTATGTCTTATTCAGGAAGAAGATGCTATGTAGTACAGGTACAATATAGAAAACATTGGTGAGGATTTGTAGATGACTAATATAATCTAGGAGCATAACCATTGAGGAATAAAATGTGATAATGAGCAACAATTCTGTAAAAGGTGACTATTAGGAAATACTGCCTCACCATCCACTCACGATTAGCAGCAAACTAGAAAACGAAGTTTGAAGGAATTCTTTTTTATTCGGCTTGATAAATATGGGACATAGAGGCTTTTAGGCCACTACTGTCAAGAGTATATCAACTCTAAGGCTTCATACATAATATTGCACCATCAGAAGTTTAATCCCCTTGTTTAACCTCGTTGGAGAATATTATATCCCATATTGAGTTAATAAAGATACTTTATATACTACAAAAAAAATGATAGAACTTCCAAAAGATGAGATTTTTGTATTGAAAGTACTTTAACGTCTAAACAAGAAATTTGGTGAATTTTATGGTACTAAAAGGGGAGGTACTTGAGCGGAAAATTATATCTAATAAAATTTAAGAGGACTATAGCAATCATGAAAACTTTCTAATTTCAGTTTTTAGCAGAAATATACGTTTTGAGGTCCCCTGAGTCCAAACAATCAAGTCTGTCCCACAAAATGATCAGTGTTCCTGACTGTATACATGAACAGTCTAGCTTTAAAACAAAAGTCTTATGAAACTAAAATCAGGTATTTAATGTTTGTATATGTGTGGGATGTTACAGCAACTTATTTGGCTCAGCCAAAGTCCCTCTTTATATCATCGATTTTACACATTTTTACAATTCTCTCAAAAAGGATACTAATTATTTGATTAAACCCATTATATCAGTGTAAAAAATTAAACTTTTGTTAATGTAATGTAGTAGGTCTTATCCTCATAGATGTTCTCTAACAGCACAGTTAAAATGCCTAATTTTCAAAATTTCTTTAAAGTATCTTAATTTTTTTTATTTGAAATAATTAACTATTTGACATTGGAAAGTGATTTAAAAAATGGTTAAATATAATGAATGAAGAAAATTGATTGGTAACTAAAAGAGAAATAAGGGTTGGATACTATATATAGTCCAGTAAAATTAGGGATTAACTCCAACATAAAAAAATAAAGATGAAACTTGTCATAAATTATTTGTTAGCCTCCCCATAATAACTGGTAAAAAGTTACAAAGAATCACGCATCGGGTTTTGATGGGGAAGGTGAGGAGGGACAGAAAACTGGTATTTTTTTTTTTTTAAATATCTCAAAAACTGTGAGGTTTTTTTGCAAAGATTGTTCAGTACAATATTAAAGTACTTTAAAATCTCTATAAAAATGACGCTATACATTTTTTTTATAAAATCAATCGTTACGGAGATATTTATGAGATTATAGTTGTTCCATTTCCACTGTTAGCAAAAATCGCTCCAAAGCATGAAATTGATGTTGTTTATAGTAGACGATACCTTTAATTAGTTTTTTAACATTTCCGATCATTCAAATTATTATTCAAAGTTACTTTTGTTTTTAATGGTTCTTAAAAGTCATTGACAACGGAATTATATTCGATATCAATCAATGGGGAATTTCATGATTTTGATATGAAGTTTAGATATACATTAATTTCATATAATTGATAATATGTGACAGAAGATATTAAAACTTATAAAAAATTTTAAACCCATGGTCTGATTACATACAGAGAACATTTTTGTAATTTTTGAACGTAACACAATTTATGTTGAATAAAACGCAATAACTAAAAATAAGTTTTATTTAGTTTACAACCAATCACTTCAAAGTAAATTAGATCAAATTTACATTAACTACAAGTAAATCTTGTCTTATTTTTTTTAAATATAAAGGGGACTTTTAAGCAGTTAAACAACAATACGTTCAGGTTTTCATAAAATCAAGGATTCTTCACAATTTATTTTGTATCCCCCCAACTGAACCAAAGATCCCACACTTTCGAAAAAACTTTCTTGTTCAATGAGCTTTAAGTCAATATTACTTACGTCAAGTTTACATCTTCTCTAATTGAGTAAAAATATTATTAGTACGATAAAATAAAGAATCGACTCAAATATTTTTACATCTTTTTACTCAATTAGGGATAAATCTCAACTTACTCTGTAACAAACCACAACTTAATTAATATAGACTTAAAACTCATCAAACAAGAAAGTTTTTCTGAAAGTGTCTTCAGTCAGAACAAAAATAATTATGCTGGAATATAAAAATATGCGTGAAGTTCACAGAACTTTGATATTTAAGGAGATAATCGAAACCACGACGAGCTGATTGAACTTTAATATAAATAAACACAATCACAAATAAGGCTTTTTTTTTATGAACTCAGAGTAACAATCAATTTAAATTAATGGAAAATTACACTGAATCTAAGTAACGGTAGTAAGTGTAATGCAATTAACGTTTGGAATCAACCAACAATACAGTATAAAATAACCTAAAATTTTATAACCTCATCAAAATATTGTATTAACCTAACTCCCACTCCATATGATAAATGCCTTCCACATTTCACAGCCGTTGTATCGTTAACAATTATTTATATTCATTGAAATGATTAAATGAAATTTATATTAGGTAATTTCTATACTATTCTCCAAGTTTGGGTCAAATCAAACGAATTGTTTTCAATCTATAGGCTGTCAAATAATACATTTTCTGATCTGAAAGGGAAAGTATTTTGTTTTGGAAATAGTGGATAGAATTTGATAAAATTGATACATTCTTGATTATCTGTTTACCAATCCCTAACTTCACTCCAAATTTCAGCCAAATTGAATGTGCGGTTTTAGAGTTATAGACGTATCATGGAAAACACGTTTGCGCATATATAAGAGAAAGTAGAGAACGGAATTGAATAAAATTGATACTACATTATTTGTTTATTAATACTTACTTTTTTTTTTTTCAACTTTAAGCCAAATTGAATGAACCGTTTCTGAAATGCTTGCATATTCAAGAAAATACATGTACGCGTGTGCAAGTGGAAGTGCTGGTTGGATTTTGATAAAATTGATATGGTACCATCTTGATGCCAACCCACACAATCTCTGAAAATTTCATTAAAATCGGATAAACGGTAGTAGGTGATATATCTGTTACATCGATTTGACTACAGACGGACACCAAGCCAAATTTGATCCTTGATGTCTGAAATGTAAAACGCGAATGAAAATTTTCGATTCTGAGCACATTTTTTTTAACCTCTCACGCAAATACAAAGCTCCTCTTCCCTACCTTCGGTAGTGAGGAAGCAAAAATACAAGATTTACTTGAATTTAACATACATTTAATCTAGTTTACTATGAAGTAATTAATTGTAAC
Source organism: Nezara viridula (assembly GCA_928085145.1). Lineage (NCBI taxonomy): Eukaryota > Metazoa > Arthropoda > Insecta > Hemiptera > Pentatomidae > Nezara > Nezara viridula. The sequence continues at coordinate 103,102,112 of OV725080.1, read as the reverse complement.
CTAAATTAAACATTTTTTAGTTGTTAATTACTTAAGAATCATTAAGGCCCCTTTCATACTGAAGATGCAAGATGCAGGATGCATGCATCTTAAACACTGGACTGTGTAATAAAAAGCAAGTTTTCACAGCGAGGATGCAAGTGCGTCCTTGCCTCTTGGGAACTAGCCGGCTGAAGTTTTCTGCGTGTATCTTTGTTGTGCTGGTTTTGCATGATCGCCCCTTCCACCTCGTCCCGTTTGAAGCAAAATTTTTATGAGGAGGAGCAATCATCAAATCCGCTTACACCACTAACGCTCAGTCTACCCTGGACCTTCTCAATTTTCTCTAAGCTTTTGTGATTGACGTCTCTATGAATTGCTTTTTTATTATCAACTATTGTTTTTGTTTTTTTATCAATTAATCTGATTTTTAATTATTGCTCCATATGTTTTTACCTATTTTTCTTGTTGTTACTATGGAAGATTAAAAATTGTATGCCAAAATGCAATAAATTGTTTGTATCATTTATCATCCATTTGTTTTTGTTACTTCGTATGTAATCAACATTTCCAGGTCCTACCTAATCCATTTTTTGGACCTGCTAGTTGATTAATATTTACTAAAAACCACGAGCTCCTGAGTGACTTTTAAAACCTGAAACTTCCATCCACCCTCCAACTATGTTACCCGACACAGAGAACTTCAATGTGACCTTTGTTAAAGCAGTTAAAGACTACCCTGCAATATATGATTATACAAGTAAAGAGTACTCAAATAGTGATGAACAAGAGAAGTCATGGAAGGCACTGGCTCAAAAATTCGAATCAACGGGGAAGAGAACTATGTACTTATAATTTATTTGGGTCTGCGAAAAAAGATAAAAAATATAATTATTTCAATATAAATCACTATTAAAATTATGATTTCGTCGTCTGAAAAGTCTTGTACTAAACTAACAGAGATAATGGATAGAAACAGAAGATGCGAGAGGAACGTGCATCCTTGGTGTGAAAGCTCTTTTATCAAGATTCAAGACGCGCATGCATCTTCGGTGTGAAAGGGGCCTAAAAGAAAGAAACTTTGAATAGTATTTTGAACAATCGAAAATGTTTAAAAAAAATTAATTAAACTTCAAAGAAGTATTGTCTACTATGAACATTGATTTTGGCCTTTGGAGCAATTTTTTCTTTAAGTAGAAATGCGATAAATATAATCTCATAAATATCTCCGTAACCATTGATTATATTAAAAAAATGACTTTTATTTATCACTTTTTATAATTTTTTAAAAAGGTTTTCATGTAAAATGTTGAGGATCTATTAATAACATACAATATTTATTATCGTTAAGTTATTTTTTCGATAGGATTCATGATAAATATTTTCGATAAACCTGAGAATTTTTCCCCACTATCATCAGTATTGTTTGATATTATACATAGATTTAAAATGAAATGGAAACTGATGCAACTTATAAATTTAACCAATTTGATGGGTGGGGAAAACATCGTAAATAATTGTTTTAAATGAAGTTTTACCATCGTTTTCATTTTGACTTTCCTCTACATGAAAATACTTATCTACTCTAATGTTGGTAAGTGAAAGTTATTAGATGTGTGCACAGCATCAGATTTTTTACTTACCACTCTATCTTGAGTAGAAATAGATGTTTTCATGTCGCTGGCTCCTTGTTAAAGGAACTATTCTGAAAAATCACAATTTTTAATTTTTCCATTTACCATAGTATTCCAAGGTCTACCTTGTGGTAAAATGTCAAAACTGAACGGATACCGGAAGATTGGTGTCAGTAGTGTCATTTTTACAAATTTCTAGCTTATATATATAGTATATATAGTTATATATCTAGTAGATATATATGTACATGTTGTAATAAGTAGCGAATAATCATAATCAAAAATTTACATTGGGCAGATTCACATTCAATAATTTGCCAATGTTATATATGGAAGTAAAAATTATATAAGATATAACATATTCATGTCAAGTAATTAATTACTCTAAAAAACATCGTGGCTGGATTCAAAATATTAAAGAAAATATAAATTAAAGGAAATGTCAACAAATAGTTGCATGCTGCTAAGTAAATTTTTAAAACTTGTTTAAATTTAAAAAATGTAAGACTAAATCTTTTCTAAAAATTCTGGGTATCATCCAAAGCATCTACCTCATAAAATGTTTTAAAGACACAGTTCATATTAGTAAATGCTCAAAATTTTAATATTTCTTTTTTTTTTAATTATACGTTAGCGAAATTAATGTGAACAGTTAAACTAACAATAAACAACGCTAGAAAAGCCTTGTACTGACGATAATGGTTGTTATGGAAGAAGATCAGGAAAAGTCAGGTGTCCACCACTTACTATTCTGGAGTAATCATTATTTCTACTTGAGTTAAATTTAAATAAATAAATAAAATAAATTTTGTTCATAGTTTGTATTTATCTATTTTGCTTCCTCACTACCGAACGTATAAGCATTATAATTGTGCGAGAGGTTCAAAATTTGTTTGTGCTCAGAATCGAAAAATTCCACTCATGTTTAACGTTACAGACATCAAATTTGGTTTGGTGTTTATTAGTCTGTCATAGTTTTATCAATGAAATGGGCCTTTCACCTTATGTTTTTTGTGAAAGCTATTACACCCGATTGTCGCATTGCGGCGAATAGTGAAAACAGATCAGATAAGATCTAAAAGATAAAATTTAATCCGCACCAGCTACCAGATGCACTCATCCCATGCCTAGGCAGAGATTCCCAAAGGCATCAACTGGAGCAGACTGGACGTCCCTCTCAGTGAAGTAAGATGTCTATGCCAGCATAAAATGGTGAATTTATTTTACAGAATTCATATAATCTACCACTTTATCAATAAATTACTTTGTCCACTGCCAAAATAAGTCGAATGTTGCCTATGTTGAACTCATTAGAGTTATTTGTCTTTACTTTAATTAAATTTGGAAAGTTGCCTAAACACCTACTACCGTTTATCTGATTTTCAGAAAATGTTCAGATTGGTACCTAGATGGTCCCATACCAATTTTTCAAATTCCTCCCAGCACAATGTATGATTTGGAATCGGAGGTGCTATGTATTTCATATGTAGTTATTAAAAAATTAAAATATCATTTTCATCAGTAAACCTTCCTTTTTTGCAATTTTAAAACCCTGCTAAATGCCTCCAACTTAGGCTGTAGCATTGTTGCACATTAAAACAAGTTTTCTTATGTGTGCTTTTCTTTACTTGATAAGTTTAGGAATTAATGGAACTGAGTATGATTAGTCGGTTGTACTGACACATTTTTATCAAATTATTAACATCCGGCTGAAACTTCGTAAATAACTTCACTCATTGTATCCTACAAATATTTCATTTACAAATATTCTCGGAATTGGTGCCTTTTCAATCTGGAGGTCGGCAAACTTTGTCTATTTCATTAGGTATTAAAAACTTGTAAATACCCATTTGTTTTCCACTTAAATCGTAAGATAACTTAAGCACAAATTTGAGAAATAAGGTGACCTTCAAAAATGTTGAACCGTTTGGTGTGACCTACATCCCAAACTATCAAAATAAGGAAAGGATGGTTCTCTTTACGCTACTCAGTCTTTATCTCAACACTGTTTCACAAATGAAGATCAGCACAGTAAATCGGAAAATTTTGCTTTCAAATAATAGTTTTTAGTATTTAAGAATATCTTCTTGACCACCACTGGAGCATTTATTTCCTCAAGAAATGTTAATCAAATAAATTTCAGAAAATATGAAAGCTGGCTGTCACCATCTAACAGTAAACAATTACTATTGCTTGATATTTTGTGGTATTTTTGGAAGACTATTGCAAAGAGCGTGCCTTTGGCTGATAAGTAATGAATAGCTTCATTTTAGTGGATTAATTTTTTTTTATTGTTTCAGTAATTGCTATTGATATCGATCCTCAGAAAATACAACTTGCAAGGCACAATGCCAAAGTATATGGAGTAGAAGATCGCATAGAATTTATTGTTGGAGACTTTTTAAAGCTTGCACCTACATTGCAAGGTGATGTTGTGTTTTTGTCGCCACCTTGGGGTGGACCTGATTATGCTTCGCAGCCGACATATAACCTCGACAGGATAATGCCTCCCATTGGTGGAGAAGCTCTTTATTCTTCTGCAGCTAGCATCACGCCTAATGTCGCTATGTTTCTTCCAAGAAACGTAATTGCAGATGAGGTGGGTTTTAGTTTAATCAAATGACATGGATTTTCCATTTTTATTTTTTAAGATTGAACAAACAAAAATCATATATTCTTTAAAAATATTTGTAAATTGTTACAATATTTTTTATTGTTGATTCTAGTTGTTGAAGTTAGCTGGTCATGGCTCAAGTCTTGAATTAGAACAAAACTTTCTTGGAAAAAAATTGATAGCAGTGACTGTTTATTTTGGAGAGCTGATTGGTTCTTATCATATGGATGCTGAATAATGGATCATGATGAATAGTACAGAAGGGAAAAGTTAAATAAATAACAAAACATTGGTTTTCTTTTACAAGTGCTATGACTCTCTCTATAATGGGGAAGTGTATTATATTTATACTCTGAGTTTTTAGGAATTATTATGTATTGACTGTAAATATTCTGCTTATTTTGTTATGGTTTTTTATTAATTTAATGCCAGTTTGTTTAGTGTGGTATAATGTATATTTCCTAGTTGTGATGTTTTAAAAACATTAGATTGATTTTACTTTCACAACTTTTTAAGTTTCAAAACATTTCAGAATTTGCTCAATTGTTTCTTTAAAAGAAATTTTCTCATGGTGATGAAGATTGTTTTTATCTGAATTGTTAAAATTTTAAATAATTGATACTAGGAGACCGATCCTCAAAGAAAAACAGTCTATCACTTATGAAAACTCTTTAAATGTATTAGAAGTTCCTAGCAGAACAAGGATCTAATGTATATAAATGAATAAATGTGATTATTTTTCTCTTTTTTTATTAAAACTTTAAAATAATGAAAGCAATCAATCTTTAATTTTTTTTATTTTACCCCTACCTGGCTCATGGATATGGTAATTCAAAAGGAATATAACAAGTATAAATTATAACCATTATTCTAACTGGAATGTATAGATTGAGATTCATTTTGTAAACTTTAGAATTTTAAAATTGACCATGTTAATAATTATGAGGTTTAACATAAATAATTGTATCCTCTTTCTGTCCCAAAATGAATTTAAATTTTATTCTATCTTTCTTTAAAATGTTCTGTACTGTACAGAGTTAAATCTAAAAATATTCCTTGGAGTGCTGGGGTAAATTTTAAATCTTTAATTTAATTTATTTATATCTCTTCTTAAATAAAGACTTATTAGATTTTTTTAATATGTCTAAATGGTGGCTTAAATTAATTAATGCTTCTTGTTAAGTTTATATATTTCTGTGGATAATATATTCAAAATGTTAAGAAAATCGAAAAAAGAAAAGAAAATCTGGCAAGTAAAGCCAGTGTAGCTTCTTTAATATTTTCATTGCTTGTACCATTTACCTGTATTTCAAGTTTCAAGTCAAAATTTGGAAATTTTGTTTTTGACTATTCATTATTATATATCTAATGAATGTTTTAAAATGATAGATGAAAAATGGAAAAGCACCTTATTAAAACTCTTATAACAAAATATGTTTAGAAGAGCATGTACCCCACAGTTGGACAAAAATAAAGATGACTATGCTAAATAAAAAAAAGATCTAAAAGTTATTCTGTAAATTATCAAGGAATCTCCTTGCTTGCTGAATTACATCTTAAAAACTTTTGCTTCCATAGCATATAACGGTCTCATAAAATTGGTAGAAGTGAAGAAACTGTGGCCAAATATACAAGTGGGATTTAAGAGAAAAAAAAAGGTTTGTTGGGATTATATTTTCATCTTATGAAGTGCGAGCCTTAGACATTTGGTGCCCCTGGGCAAAAATTTCATTAAACAAATATAGTTGCTTTACTGATAGGCTAAAATTAATTACTTCAATAATTTTTTATTTTTTAATTTCTTACAAGTGGCGAGCTTCACTGAAGACTGACTGGCGCCCTTCTAGGTCAGTGCCTCAGGGCAATTGCCCCACTCTAAGGCTGTCACTGATCTTATGATCATTTATTAAATTTAGTTCCCTGGCACAAAAAAGAAAAGTAATAGCTACTTTTATTGATATTAAGAGATCCTTAAATTCATGAAAAGGATGCTATGTTTGTCTGTGTCAACAAATTTTAGGGTTCTCAGATGGTGGCTTGTGCAAAAAGTATTATCTCACACTCATTAAGGCTGCCTTTCAACTTGGGAACAGAGTTACAAAATACTCTCTTGGGGTGTGGAAAACCAGTGCATTCTGTCTAAGGAAGATTTGAATGGAATTATTGAGAACAGAACAGAACTACTAGTTGAGCAAAGAGCATCGAGTTCCTCTTGAACAACTTATTCAGTTTCATAAACAGATGCTTTAACTCTTTAGGTAAAAATTAAAATGAAAAATTTCTTTATTATTCTGGGACTAAGCCTGACATTACATTGACTAAAATAACAAAACTGCTTTAGAACTAAATAACATAAAGAAAATAAATAAACAAAATGAAAATGACAATAGTAATAAGAAAGTGAATGCATAGCTCTAAATGAACTCGGAAACATTTAATGGTCAAAAAAGTGATAATAATAATTGGATTGGTAGAGGAAAAGGTGGTTCAAGAGCTTTAAATATGTTGAAGCATGGTGGATGGCAGGTGGGATGAGTTCCAGAATGAGGCAGCTCGATTCTTCCAGATGAGGAAGAATTTGTTAAACACTGCAGTTCAGTGAGGAGGATAGAAGTCAGGGAAGGATAAGATCGGGTGCAACCGGATTTGATGGATGATTTAAATTGCATGCTCAATAATATGTAGGGTGGTCGCCGAGTTCTGATTACCTGATACAGGAAGGATGCAAGGAAAAACAGATGGATAAAGCTCTTGAACCACTTTATCTCGACATAATACTGCCGTATCTCTAACTAAGCAATTCATAAGCCTTTTGAGACTTGCTGCAAGATCGCCGGAGTCCACCTTACACCAGACAGTCATAATCAAGGTGGAAAAACACAAGGGATGAAACCTGGAGTTGCTTATCGGGTTTTACACGAGAGGAGGTAATGTAAGTGATTGAATTGTTTGAGGATTGATACAATCCGGTGGGAAATTTAGGAGAAATGTTGTTTCTAAGAGAGGGTTTGGTCAAAACCGATCATGAAAGGCTTTGGTATTCTCAGCATTCAGGGTAAGCTTATTGCAAGATGCCCAAGCTCTTATTCTGTTGTCTTCCTGTAGTTTCATGACTGCGTTAGAGAAATCAGCAGGGTCAAGGGAAAAATAAATTTGAACATCATCGCCATATAGATAATACTGGATGGAGAAAAGGATAGGGGACTAGGAAAGAGAGGTCGAGAACCAAAGGAAGTATTATTTGGTATAACGACCCCAAAATTAAATCCTAGATCGCTAGTGGAGTCGATGGACTATGTTTTCGCTGTGGTCGTAATAATCACAACGCCAAGGATAATCCTAAGAAGATAAGGTGATAAAGAAGAAGATATAAACAGGACACGTAGAAAAAGTTGGTTTCTGAAAAGAAAAATATTAACTCCGTCAAAAACGAAGACACAGATTCTGATTCAGGCTCATCGGAAGCTTACAATATCTACCCAATTATTCATATTTACGCAAAGCAAACAGTTCAAAAAAATTTCAAAATGCGCAAAAATATTTTGTCATTATTAAAATAGAAAATAAATTCCAAACTTTTGAAGTTGATTCAGGTGCAAGACAGACACTATTACCCAAAACTAATTTGTATGAGCTCCATCTAAATGCGAAAATGCAAAGTACAAACATACGGTTCAGATCCTATACATCTGGACTTGTTGTTCCATCAGGTTATGTAGAAGTTCCCGTACAATATAAGAACATTCTATCGAAAGAAATTCTCTTCCTAGACGGATTAACACCGTTACTTGGCCGTACTTGGATAAGGCACTTAAACATCAAGTTAGATGATTTGGACAGCAAGGAGTCTCTGTACAAAAATACTTCTATACCTTCTAAGAACTCAATTGCATGCGTAAATCCTGCAAATCTCTTACAAAATATTTATCTAAATTTCAAATAAATTTTCGAGCAACGAATCGGTTGCCCAAAATCTACACAATGTAATTTAAAATTGAGAGAAAATTCAAAACCAGTATGCTTTAAGACAAGAGAAGTTCCCTTTGCTTTCAAAGTTAAAGTGTAAGAAGAACTTTATAATCTAGAGCAAGAAGAATTATAACTCCGATTCAAGTCAGTGATTGGGCATCACCGCTAGTCGTTATACCTAAGCCGGATGGGTCAGTTAGACTTTGTGTAGAGTTAATCCCCAGCTGCTCTCAGCGCACTACCCGATTCCCAAAATAGATCATATCCTGAGTAATTTACGAGATTCTAAATTTTTCTGTACATTGGACCTATTTAAGGCATATTTACATAAACCAGTAGATGCAGAGAGTGCGAGAATACAAACAATTATAACCCATAAAGGGACATTTAAATTCAACCGTCTATCTTTTGGAATCAAGACGGCTCCAAGCGAATTCCATCGCATCATAGACTAGATCCTGGCAGGTCTTCTTGGCGTTACAATACAACCTATTTTGATGACATAATCGTACATGGTTCAACCCTGACAGTGTCACAGTAGGCTTTGTGCTTGCCTAGAAAGGCCAAACATACGATCTACATTTGAACCATAAGAAGTGCCAATTTTTTAAAACAAAAATTAACTATCTTGGATACGTTATTGAAAAGAATAAAATTTCAAAGGATCCTTCAAAGATAGAAGCAATTACAGAAGCCCCGAGACCACAAAATCAAGACGCTGTCAAAAGATTTTTAGGAATTGTCGGATATTATTCAAGATTTATCACAAATGTCTCAACAATAACTCACCCACTTCGATTACTACCCCAGAAGAAAAGACAATTTCATTGGTCATCGGATTGTGAACTAGCTTTTAAAAAACTAAAAGTAGAGATGGCTAATGAAAGAGTTTTAGTACCTTTTTACCCAGAATTACCTCTTGTTGTAGATAACGATGCTTCTCCAACTGGCATAGCAGGAGTACCATCTCACATAGTTGATAGCATAGAAAAGCCAATCGCATTCGTTTCAAGATCACTTTCAAAATCTGAAATGAACTATAGTCAGTTGGACAGAGAGGCATTGGCCATAGTGTTTTCTTTGAAAAAAAATTATTATTTCCTATTTGGTAGAACTTTTACCCTTATAACGGATAATAAACCATTAAGCAGGATTTTTCCATGAAAGTACCAACCTACCGGCAATGACTTCCGCTAGGTTGCTAAGATACGCAGCCTGGCTTACCAATTTTGACTATATGATCCAACATCGACCAGCAGAGGAAAATGCACATGCAGATTATTTATCTAGAACACCATTGAAAGAAGAAACTACTGCAATAGAAGAAGAATTAAATACAGAAATGGATTTGATATCTAATGAAGCAGTATACAATATTTCAAACGGTTCATTAAGCTACAAAACTCAAGTAAAGGAAACAGCTAGAGATTAAAAGTGACTTATTAAACAAATATTGTTACGATTCAGAACTACATTTACAAAACGGAATAATTTTCAAGCGTCAGCGGATTATAATATCTAGAAGTCTTCAAGAAGAAGTACTAAAGGAATTACACCATACACACATAGGCATAGTTAAAATGAAACAATTGCGAGAAGGTATGTATATTGGGAAAATATCGATAAGGAAATCAAACAACTTGTAAAATTTTTCCCAGAATGTGCCACGGTAAGAAAAAATCCAATAAAGGTTCCAGTTCATTGTTGGGAAGAACCACAGACGGATTTACGGGGGAGCAGGGGGCTTTCGGGCTGAAGCCCCCCCCTCCTCCCAAATGGTAAAATGTAACCATGTTTTATGGTAAAAAATATTAAAAAATTATGTCTTAAAGTATTATTGCTCGTTTAATTACATTTAATAGGACTTCAAGAATCACTTAAACACCATTTCATATAGGTAGTTAGTATATTTCTGTTTTTCCAATGTAATTATCGTTATATATATGAAAAAAAAAGCTTCCGGGCTGAAGCCCCCCAAAATTAAATCCTGGATACGCTAGTGGGAAGAACCATCGGAGAACTTCGAGAGAGTTCATGTAGATTACGCTGGACCGTACGAAAACCATTATTTTTTGGTATTGGTGGACGCCAAATCCAGGTGGGTCGAGGCTAGGGTATCAAAAGAAGCTCCAACTTCTCAAACAACAATTAAGTTGTTGCAATCTATATTTTATAATCATGGGTTTCCACGAATTTTAGTGTCCGATAATGCGACTATTTTCAAAAGCGAGATCTTTACCAGATTTTGTGACAAGGCTGTATAGCTCCTGGACATCCAACGACGAACGGTTTGGCAGAAAGAAATATCCAAGCACTAAAAAATGAATTGAAGGCAATGTCGAAACTTAAGATGCCTCCATACTACAAGATGTCTACATACCAAACTTCAGGAGATTCTTCTGCGATACCGAGCAACACCTTTAGCCTGTGGTATGTCACCAGCAGAACTATACCTTAATAGGAAAATAAACATAAAATTAGATGCGCTTAAGCCGCATAATGATTTTACAAACTTTCAACCAACAGAAGACAGCTGCAGGTTCGACAGCTGCGTGTAGGAGACAGGGTGCAAGCAAGATGGTATGCGAACAATAAGCCTTCTTGGAGGTTTGGCACGGTAGTTCATAAATTTGGCAGGTTGCACTACCTAATCAGTTTAGATGGAGATGGGCACACACTTAAGCGTCATATAGACCAACTGCGTCAGATGCACGTTCCTGAACAACCAAAAAGTGTACCTACGGCTGATAGGAATGATACCTCCAAAACAGTTACATTCATTGGTATTCCAACGCCTGCAACCCCAGCAGGAAGCGAAACCTTTGGGGTTTCTGAACCAATGACGGAAACGAGGCCACACCAATCTCATGCAGATGTGACGGAGAATGACACCACTTCTGCTCCTGAACCAGTAATGACCGACTTACAGCCTCTGCGCAGATCACAGAGACGTCATCATCCTCCAGCTTATCTTTCCGATTATGTGTTAAATTAAGTCGCGGAGAGCTGATGTATCTATCGATCACCCGGAATTAAACACATGAGAGAATATTGTTTTTAAATTAATGATAAAAATCAATTGTTGAAAAAATAGAAGGAATGAAATAGAAGTATTATAAGAGAATCGTTCTACTTTTTTCAATTACAATTTAAAGATTACCTGTATTCGACATAACTATTAATTTAGTTTTCTAAAAGTTTACATGATGATTTTTCGGAATAAACAGTCGATAGATAAATAAATGTTTAAATATAATATCAGATCTAGAGTTATTAAACTATAGTAAATATATTTGAGGTTATAAACGTATCTATGAAATATTTTTTATTTCACTTCTTCTTTCAAACAAGCACTAGCGGATCCAGGATTTAATTTTGCAGGGGGCTTCAGCCCGGAAGCTTTTTTTCATATACATAACGATAATTACATTGGAAAAACAGAAATATACTAACTACCTATATGAAATGGTGTTTAAGTGATTCTTGAAGTCCTATTAAATGTAATTAAACGAGCAATAATACTTTAAGACATAATTTTTTAATATTTTTTACCATAAAACATGGTTACATTTTACCATTTTGAGGGGGGGCTTCAGCCCGAAAGCCCCTCCCCCCGTAAATCCACCTGTGCAAACAAGTACAATGAAATAATAGTGGATACTTGCTAACACCACAGCATTAATTTATTTTATTTTTACATTTAACACTAGTTTAATTAATTATTGATTTAAATTTATTTCATCAAAATGAAATCAATTAATAATTAAAATGAGTTAACTATTGGCTTCGATAAATACAAAAAAAAAAACAACTGGAAATAGATTAATTTTCAAATAAGTTTTTATTTTTAAAAACAGTAGAGTATTTTTTACAGAAGGTTATATAATAGTATCATTATATAAATAGGCAAACACAAATCGGTTCAGCCTCTTTTACTCCTCTATTATTCAACCGATTTTCTTCATTCTTTTTTTGTTTAATAGATATTGACGAGCTTTAGTGTTATCAATAAATAGAAATATTAAATAATATGTGAATAAAAATATAAATGGTAGATTGTTCAAAACGGTTTATCTCCGAAAATTCTTCACCGATTTTTTTTTAATTTTGACACAACGTTGCAATGATATTTAGAAGTTTTTTTCTATACGTTTCATTATCATCGGGCCTTTCCTTTCGAAATGGCGGCCGAAAAACGTGATTCGCTTTAGACTGTAGCGCCAATACGGCTTCAACAATTTCAATGAAACTTGGCTAAAGTCTTCCCCTTGAAACCTTTAAAATTTATGTATATAACATACTTTACCGAAAACAAGTTGCATACATTTTTATGATAAATTCAGTATTTTATTAGCGAATAACTCAAAAAGTACATTTTTTTATTAATAATACCAATATTTATTTTAAAACTTCCTGAATTCCCTACAAAATAAAAAAAATCATGGGAATCGCACTATTTGTAGCAGAGATAAATCATTTTAAAAATTAAGTACTTTTTCTTTTGCAAATTCGATTTACATTATATTGGTTTTTGATAAATCAAAAACTTTACATTTACTGAGATAATTGGGACCATTATATGAAGAGGACTATCATTGAATGTTTGTGGAATGTTACCTCATAAATTAAATTTAAAAATAAATTCTATAGTTATACTCATTCTTAACTTAAGTACTTCACAAGTATTAGTTAATGGAACAGGAATGGGAGCGGAGTACTGACGGGAGCTACTTTAAATTAAAGAATTTTCATTCCAATAATTAATTAAATATCTTCTGACACAATACTTCCATTCGAATTTCAAAGAACAACGTCCTTATTAATAGCTGCATTTGCCATGACCATAATCAAATCACGGGGTCAAAGTTTTGGAAAAAATCGTGTATTATTGCGATGTCCAGTATTTTCGCATGGACAATTATATGTGGCATCAAGCAGAGCACGTTCATTTCAAATTTTGAAGTTTATATTTCTAATGGCAATGGGAAGACTATGTACTGAACAATAAAAGAACGTTGTTTACAGAGAAGTTCTGCATAAAAATGAATTAAAATCGCTAATTTAAATTTATATTTTACTTGCATAATCATAACATTAATTTATTGTGATTATAACACATTATTTATGTTTATTTCTTTATTATTGTATATATTGTATCACGGGCGGATCTACGGGGGAAGGGGGGCTTTCGGGCTGAAGCCCCCCCAAAATGGAAAAATACAACCATGTTTTATGGAAAAAAAAATTTAAAAAATACCTCTTAAAGTATTATTGTTCGTGTAATTACATTTAAAAGGACTTAAGGAATCTCTTAAACGCCATTTCATATAGGTAGTTAGTTTCTTTCTGTTTTTCCAAAGTAATTATCGTTATTTTTATGAAAAAAGAAGGTTTCGGGCTGAAGCCCCCCCAAAATTAAATCCTGGATCCGGTAGTGTATTGTATGAATGAGAACTTTTAGCCCTAATGCTTATAGCCCTCCAGCAGTGGCTGATTGTATTATTATTCAATAATTATATTTAAAAAAAAAATAATAACACACATAAATTAAAAATTTTTGGATGAATCTATTTTGTATTACTTATAAATAATTCTAAGTAGCTTAAGCTCGATTTTTGATTGAAATTGAAATTTTGTTTCTATTAATAAATGAGGATTTTTGAATCGTGATTTACTCTTTATTAATTTAATTTATTTTTATTTAATTAAGTTTTCCTCAAATTTTTAATGGCTATGGTCAAATTTCGACCACTGGGCGAACACTAGTATTATTAATTTTCTAAAAAACTAATAACTAAGCCAGCCTCGGTTGTCTTCTACAACTTTCTATATTAGATATTGTTTTTTCTAAAATTCTCTGCTTTCCAACGATATATTATACATATACCTTCTTTCTAGTATTTCCAGAGATTCATTTTCGACCTGGATAAGCATTATAATTTTTTTCGGCTTTATTCAATAATCAAATTCTTTCAAAAGTTATATTTACCTTTTTTTTGGCAACTCTTAATAATGTGAGATGATTAATTATTTAAAATAAACCATATTAAAGGTACTTTAGAGGAATACGTAAATGAACATTGGGCATTTAAGCTCTGTAAAGTGACATCAATTGGAAAAAGACCGAAATAATATTAAAGACCACTTAATTATACAATGATACAAAATCGTTAGAGCCGTTTTTGAGAAAATTTAAAAATGTGTTTCAGCGTTGATATAAAGTGGCACTTCCGGTTAGCCGATTTTAAGGAAAAAGTTGCTGTCACATCTAACGCATATTCATTCATTATTGGCACAACAGACGCGTGTGGCGGTCCTTCTTTTACATTATCTATCCATCTTGCCTACGGTCTTACCCTAGACTTAACTCCCTCTAGCTTCCCATGATAAAGCCGTCTCGCTGTCCTCGCTTCATCCATTCTCAGGACATGTGCTAACCATTTCATTCGCTGCACTCGAGCGAATTAGGAGATAGACAAATCACCATACATTGAGTGTACCTCCTTGTTTGTTCTAAGGCGGGGTACTCCTTACTCCAGTTTAGGTCCTATTATCCGTCTTAGTATTTTCCTTTCAAACCGATCTATTATTAAAATTATTTTCATTCATTCATTCATTCGTTCAGCAAACGCTTTTGTTAGAGTTCATGTTTCAACTGGTCGAATAATCGTTTTGTATATCCTAAACTTCGTTGTACGAGTTAACAATCTGTTTTTCAGAAGGCTTTCTTCCTCTTCGTCATTGCTATTGTTAATTATGGACCCGAGATAGGTGAAGCTTGAAAAGTATGGTTTCCCAAGAAATAGAGCTGAGGTGGATGGAAAAACTTTTTCTACTTTAAAACAAGGACCTTGGTGTTACTTTGGTTGACGCATAGCCCCATTTTTCCTTCTACCTTCTATACCCCTACCTCATTCTCCAATATACTGAATGCACTCTTCACTGTTTGAAATGGTCATCCTGCAATGATCACATCATCAGCATACGCAAGCAGTCTCTTGACCTATTTATCGTTCCTTTTCAATCTACTCACCATACCCAGTTAGTTCTTGAGCACATCGCTCGACCTTTTTCTAATCGATTCCCCTCAAAACTTATTATCCTCCGCTCAGCACTCTGTTTCCTTCCTTTCACATCATAATCTCATCCAGATTTTCTATAATGTCCTGATTCCTAACTTCACTCCCAGGATAATCACATGGCGGGATCTTGCCTCATTGACCTCTGAAAAACTAAACTAAAGCCTTTCCTCAAATCACTATCCCAATCTTTAGATCCAAACGATTCCTACTCCTCAATTGATGAAATGGTGGAGTGTCTATCGTCAAACCTTCGCTCTGCAGCTCCTTGGATTAATTCAGAATCAAGAATTGATGAAAAGAAGAAATGCTGCAAGGAGGCGTTTTAGAGAACACGTGATCCGCATGACTACTTTTTTAAGACTCTTCGAAACCTTAGTCCATCTTCCTTACGACGTGATAAGGCACAGTTCTTTCATTCTTTCTTGTCACAAGTCTCAGATCCTAAGCCCAGGTGGAAAATCCTTAAAAACATCTCCGTGTCAAAATAAAAAACCTGCACCTCCTATCCTGTTCCATTACCACTTTCCTCTTCACACTGTATTCCTAAGGCTCTTCTCCTCCTAACGCTCGTTAGACCCTGAAAATTTCTATTTTACAAATATTTTACCGGAAGACCTACTTTCCTTTGTCCTAAAATCCATAACAAACAATTATGCCCCAGACCTAATCCCGTGAAGTTAATCAAATTATGTCTTCTTGTCCTACTGCATATTTACAACTTTTCCTCACAAAATTCCGGTTCCCCATCACTTTTTTCGGGAACCTGGGACATGGGTTTAATATTTTTTGAACTAGTATCAACAAAAAAAGTTTCATTAAAATCGGTGACCCCATGTCCATAACTTCCCCTTATATGCTATATGTATATATATTAAAGAATCATACAGTGTGCAGAAGCCTTCTGATATGATATCAATGATCATCACTCAGGAGGACCATTTTTCTACTAACCAAGTTATTAACTGCATAGCTATTATTAACTAATGATAATTAGTGTTAGGATTTCTAGCATGTACATACATTTAGGACAAGGATAAAGGGGCAGGGACTTGGTTAAACCCAAGAAAACACCACAAAGGAAACTGTCAAATCTCCAATTTGATATCAAAGTATATACTTCCACTAAGTAATCAGGGAGGAGGGTGGGTCTCATTCTTTGTGTTGTCTGTTTTCTTTATTAGATAATGCCTTATCACCAGACTTAGCAAGTTACTCACACTGAGTCCTTAGATATAGACATAAATCAGGAAAATTGTATAGAAGATAAATACTTTACAAATACAATCAGAAATATAGTTGAAATTCGAATCATAGACTAAAGACAAAAAAATTAGCAAATATTTAACAATATTTTGAGATGATGCAATTTTTAATTCTAAGAAACATTAAAGTAAGAGAACTATTATTACAAAATAAAACTGTTGATATGAATAAAAAATAATGTAATATAAATTATAAATAAATGAGTCTATTTATTACTCAGATGAAATCAGCATAATATGTTATACTGGTTAGAAGGCTCCAGTAAGCATATCTTATAGTTATTAACTCCTAATATAAATTGAGAGGTTTTGAACATTAAAGGTGTACAGTTGTGAGGAATACTTGATTTCATTAAATAAATCATATTATAATGGCTATTTATATAACAGGAACAGAGATTTGAATGTCTTCCTATACAGTTATATAAACTACACAGGAAAGATAAACTAAACAAATGAAGGAGCATTTGAAAGAGCATGAAAGATAAACTAAACAAATGAAGGAGCATTTTTCTTGGGGGATAATTTATTTTGAAAGTGATCAGAGTTGCAAGGTTCACAAATGTAGGAAAAATTAGAACATCTATTTACAATCTCACAGGGCTATTAGGTATACTACTTCATATAAATTTGCCTATTATCTTAGATCAATTAAAAAAAATTTAATTCTAAAATATTTTTTGTCTCCATATTAATAGATGGTTACATGTCTTAAGGTGCTTTATTTGTTTCCAAAACACAAAAATGCAAAGAGAATAAATATAAATAAAATAAAATAAGACCCACAACACAGCGTGTTACATGCTTCTATAGTTTCAGAGAAATAAACATGGTGGACATAAAAATTTTATCATTGATCACATTCGTCCTATCATAATCCTATTCTAAGGAGAAACAAAAGGAGATGTATACTTTGTCAAAGGAGATAGTGGATGAAGAAAATTGATCTAAATCACACCATTTTTTTTTCTTAACCTTTTTGGGTTTGTTTTAACCTATAAGGGTATTTTCCTAGGCCAGGGGATTAATGCCTCACACCAAGTAATGATTAAATTCAACAGCAGTTAATGCTCTTAAATAACACTCAATAACAAATGAAAGATACCACTTTGAACCAAATTCCTTTTAATTTGTCTTGGAAATATGACAACAGCCAAAATGGTTACAGACACTAACCTAGAACAGGAGTCTCCAAATGTTTTTCCCCTCTGGCCACATTGAGACCTCCGCTAAGCCCTGCCATAGCTCTAGAAGCTATACCATAGAGATGAAAAAAAAAAAAAAAATTGTTCTATGAATGACACTTCAGTTATGAAGTGCTTGCCGGCTATAATTTGGAGACCTTTTACCTAGAATGAACAACCTCTTTTACACTTTTGTGTTTTAAATTGGTCACTAAATGTCTAAATGTGGCTTTATAATAGTTGTGTGCAACTTTTAAAGTAAATAAATCAAGAATTTTTTAATAACAAAAAAAATATTTTTGAATAGCTGATTTTAAAATATATTGAATTAATAAATTTATATCAACTAAAACACTACTTCGCTGGTACTGGACATAGCAGTGACCCCCATTCCTTGGCTACAAAAATCTATGCTTGTTTATTTTGCTGAAACTTCTCCCAGTAACAGTTGGATTATGAGGTTATGTTGTCTGTACTAAAAAAAATTTAACCAGCCTGCCTACCAGCAACAAAATGATGGTTTCTGGTAATATTTTGAACAGAGAATATTATCCTCACGATAGATAGAATATGGAGAAATATCATTTTAAGAATTGATAGAGTATCTCTGATTTAAAATTGATAACTAATTAATAGTACGATCATTTTAGGAATAAACATCATATCATCAGTTTATAGCAAAACCAACAACAATAGCAAAGTAACATTCCATAAAATTAAATCCCTAAGCACTGGACTGAATTTTTCCTCTGGAAAATCAAAAAATATTTCAGTTGGTGTAATTATGTTTGATATGTAAAAAGTTTTTGTTGTTCTATAGTTGTTAGTATATTTATGTATTGACAAATTCGGTCGACAAAAATACTTAGTGACTTTAAGCAATAAACCGATGATATATTTGTATTGAAATTATAACAGATAATATTTTATAATTAGATAATCAGTACTTAATTGAAAAAGACAAATTTTTTTTTTGTGTTCAGATTTGAGTATTTACTTGAGATTATTTTAATGTTAGGTATATTGGAATTCCTCTGTAAGATACATGGTTATTTCAAGCTTATAAAACTGACTGCTACCAAATGATTTGCTTATTATGGTTTGTTCATGTTGATGAAAAGGAAATGAAGCGTAACAAAATGAAAGTTATCATCAAAACTCTTCTGTGATATGATATATCATTCATAGACTGCCAATAAAATATGTTCTTTTCTTTTCCACTAAAGTATTGCTCAACTGCACGCAGCACTTAAAATAAATGGAAAAACGAAATCTATAAATTAAGAAAATACTAACTTTACAGATAGAAAAATTTCCCCACCAAACAAAAAAATATAATAAAACTCAATTATTAACTTACAGCATTGCAGAGTTCTTAAGTCTGAAGTAATAGTTTTTTATATTTAATAAACCAATAGAATTTAATGAGTATAAACCATCATTTAACAAATTTTCAGTAATGGGTGATAAATATTCAGGAAGCAGTCATTATAAGGTTTTTATTAGTACCAATGTTTCAACCCAAACATGTGGGCCATCATCAGGTCTGAAAATTTTGTCATACAATCAGAGATACAATATTATACAACTAATAATGGTTAATAATGAAAAAAATATAGTGATTGATGATACATGAATCTTAACATTAACCGACTGGCAATTCCATGACAATAACCCAACTAAACTACACAAAATTCTGAAATCCAATGCCTTTCCTGATCGCATAATAAAAAATCTGGAGTGTCCACTCACACGACTTTCCTACCTATTTCAGAAAAGTTTTTATATCTTTACATATGTCCATCAAGAAACAAAAAAATTGAATTATATTTATCTTCCTGAAAATTGATCAAAGAAAAGATTTCAGCACAATTTATTTGATAAACCAAAGCAATGTAAACCGGCTTAATGTAGATCAGTGTAAAAATTTCAATACTTTCTAATAATATTGATCAAAAACTTTTCGCCATAGCCTAATTTTTTCAAAGAATAATTTCTGTTAAAAGTAGAGCTAATAGTAAAGCTTGTGTGATGCAGGCAACAGATTTTCTTACTTTCACTAAGTTATATTTTTTCTCACATTCATCCCTTTCTGACACAAGGATATGTACCCGTAATCTTACATTGGAAATTGAATAGCTGCAACTTTGTTAATAGTTGTCCGAAATGAACGATTTTTATATAGCTTTGTAGGGAATTTCACTACCTTTCAAAATAACAGGCTTAACGGTGTTAAACTGTGAAAAAACTCAGGGGGCTCTGAAACATATAGATCTGTCGAAAACTATCGGAATAAAGATACCGGAAATTTGACCCGATCGCAATAATTTCCTTAACTAGTATAGGTAGGAAAGTAATAGAAAGAAAATAGTAATACGCTGTATCATCGCTAATACTGGTTCCATTCCGATGATATTTTTTTTTGTTTTGTTAGTAATTTAATTACCTTTCAGAAGTTTTCTTATAAATTTTACCATAGAATATATACTTAGCAAGTTAGGCCCCAAAAAAATTTTCTTTTTTTTATAACTTTTTTTCCTGAATTTTTTTGGGAATTTAGTCCGTGTACGAAAATTGAAAGGACAATTATTAGAACATTATAGGAAAGTTTTATCAAAATCGTTAGAGCTGTTTTCGCGCTGCAGGCTATAGAAAAACATGTTTTTAATTTATTGCGTAGCAGCTATATATTGCGCATGGAGCACCTAATTTCTGTCACAGGCATTAGTAGTCAAAAACCTAAAAAATAAAAAAAGAAGCAACAAAATCGGTTCAGTAGTTTCCGAGAAAATCTTGGCACAGACAGACAGAAAGACCTATGGCTAAAAATATGTTTTTCTGACTCAGGAGGCTCTGAAACTAATAGATCCGTCGAAAACCGCATATCGGAGATTTGACCCGATCACAATACTTTCTTTACTTAGTATAGGTAGGAAAGTAATAAATTAAAACATGTGAAGAAAATAGAATATGTTGTATTATCGCTAATACTAATTCGATTTCAATGATTTTTTTTTTTTGTTTTGTTGATAAGTTACTTACCTTTAAAAAATTTTCTTATAAATCTTACCATAAATATATACTTAGCGAGTAAGGCCCCAAAACATTTTTCTTTTCTTTATAACTTTTTTCCTGAATTTTTTTGGGAATTTAGTGCATGTACAAAAATTGAAAGGACAGTTATTAGAACATTACACTAGCCCAACATACCATAACCCTCAACATTTTATTTTAAAAACCCAACCATACTTGTCACAGTTCCTTATCTCCAAAAATGACTACTTTCAGAAGCTATATTCATTAATTTGGAAAAAAATAAACCGGTAAACCACAAAGTAGATAAAGAAAAGATCTGCAACACCTATTCGAATATTTTCCACCTCTTAAAACAATACTCTATAATAATTAAAAATTTATTTTTTCATTTTCCCCATTAACTTACATAGGTAACTACTCCTACACTTATTATATATAAATACATATAATGTCCATTCTCAGTATAAATATATACAATGAACAGGCACAGATATGTTTCTACTTACACTAATAAAACTATGTAATCCTTAATGTAATGTAATTAATGTACAAACAGAAATTTTACCTCCCTCTCCCCTCAGACTATGTTTACCCACCTTCTCTATCGGAAAAAGGACAACTGGGAAATCCTCCTCTGACCCCTCACACATACCTACCAAATGTGTTAGTACTTGAATATCTGCAGGGCTCGAACCATGAGAAAATTTGTAGAGCACGTAATAGAAAATATTACAATTTTTATAAATGAATTGTATACATTATGTTTAGTTTGTAAAACTTTCTACATATTTCATTTGTAATATTAGTTAAGATTTATCTACCGTCAATCACTATATTTTTACATTATTAGTCGTATATTATATCTCTGATTGTAACTAAAAATTTTCAGCCCTGATGATGACCCACAAGTTGGGTTGAAACGTCAGCACTAATAAAAACCTTATAATGATTGCGTCCTGAATAATAATCACCCATGATATGTAAAACAGTCGACTAACTTCCTTCAAAAATTTTCAGTAAATATAGATTATGATTTTTGTAAAATATGCCAATATCTTGATAAAAAAAATAGATATTACAAAATGTGGATACAAATTTGCTCCTTAAATAAACTGTTGAAGTATTTAATATAAAAAATATATTTATTTAACGTACATCGTAAATGTAAGCAAACAAATTGACAATTCAAATTATTTATTAACCTGTGTAAATTGCATACAAGATAATTTTGGGATAAAAAAAAATACAGAATAGGTCTAACAAAATAAATAGTGATGTGATCATTAAAAAATCACACAATACTTAGTTCAAATAATTCTGTTCTAGTCTTTCATTTCTCCTTCCTCATCTTCTTCCTCTACACCTCTGATATATAATACATTATTACATCTGACAAGAACTTCTCCTAAGTTACCAGTGCAGGAACCATCAATATGTTCTTCAGCATTAGCCAATTGTAAATTCATATAACCATCCACAGATACTAAATAGCCTTTATACTCATGTCCCCACTTTAATTTCACCATTACTGGCTTACCAGTTAAACTGTTAAGGAATGGTTTGGGATTAATAGGCATAGTAGCAGCCATTTTTACTTTTTGTATTGGATTGCTGAATAGAAAGAAAAAATATGATATGCATTAGTGTTAATACATAAAAATTATAAACAGAAAATAAACATTATATGATTACAAACTTACCAATAACAAATTAAACCAAGTGCCGGGTTAGTTTGAAACCTTAGTTATTGTTACCTTGATGGCATAGTGATATTGCCAAGCCATATTCTCCAATATTAAATAAAGATTAATATTAAATATATACATAAAATAAAAATTATAAAAAAATAAATTATAATAATGGTTAAAAATAAAGAATTATTTACAAATCAATATTTATATTTTAATCAGAATCAGTTCAGCAACCTTCTACATACTATTAATCTAGCTGGCAGTTTTTCAGTTATCATCTCGTAATAAGGTTACTCATAAAAAGGTTATCTTAACTCAATAATATATTTTTGCAAAATGAACCTGTTACCAAACCTTCGACGATTGGTACAAAATTTGGTATTCATTTTAAAATTTTACTGAATTATTAATACCAAAGATTGATGTTTTAATCAATTACTTATTTAATTTTTCAGGTAACTCAGAGAACTCTAAAGACTTCTAGCATATCATTATCTGAAAATCTTTTCGTGGTGTGTATTTAGAATACTAATGTTAACTTTTTTTAAAGTTCTCAGTATTAATTAATGATTTAATTACTTTTATGTGTCTGTAGCACAGAGATTCAGCTGAGGATAACCCTGATATAAAATTTGAATTTAATGAAGAAAACAAAAAGGTAGCATTTTAATATGAATTTATTTTATTTTCCTAATATATATTGCACAGTTTCATACCCAATGGGAAGTGGAATGACCTTATTATGAAATCCTAGTCAGATTTTTTGGAGTAACTTGAAATAGGTGAAAATAAATAACTTCACGAATGTCACTTCAATGTGGCAGCTGGGCCAAGATCGCATTGATCACACTGTAGGTGTAAATTTTTAAGTATCTGAATACTGGACACCATATTCATGGACTGTACCTTCCTGCAATTAAATCATGACTTGACAGGGTCTTTTCTGTTGTGGTTGCATGATCCATGTCATGAGGATTGTTTACCTCTTTCTACTTTTGGTTACTCTTGGAATTCCATCTACAATGTAATCGTGTGCTCTGCAACCATCATTGAGTTGACTTTGTGAACTAATGCCCAGCTGGAATTCCAATATCCTAATTTCCATCATTGGCCTTGGGGCGACCCTGGGGTTGGTAGACTCCTGGAGCACACTCAGCATCTATAAAGTGGGTATTCTTAAGTAAATAATTAAGGGGGAAAACCTGGTGGTTGAGCATGTTCCGGTCAAATCACTTCCTTGCTCAACCGTTTCCAAGAAACATTGCTATATTAATATTAATCTTGTACCATTGTACAAGTGGATCTCATTACATGATATAAATGAGATTTTAAGAATAGCTGAATGACTACCATAAGATCCTTGGCAGTGTCTGGTGGGATACTGAAAATCACTAAAACAATGTTGTAGTCGAACTTTCTCCTGGATAGGACTGACCATTCCTACTCTGACTTTTGCTTCGGTGATTGTCTTTCTGATCAGCAAAACTTGCAGAGCAATCATTGCAGTATGTATTCCATCGTACACAGAGTGAATCAATCGCACTGTACTAATCTAGATGGTTTCAACATCTAGTAAAGTAATGAGTTCTTTGGAAACTTCTTTATTATCTGTAAGGATGTCCAGGTCCTCATTTCATCCTCTGATTTTAGTGCACCTTCTATACTACCTTTCATTTTGCTGAAGATCTCATCTGCCTTCCAGTCTAACAGAATCAGCAGATTGCTAAATTCATTTTTTCTGGACTCATGTTATGCTTTTACCCAGGTTTTGGGGGGACGGATCTTCAAATAAGCGTAAACCTGTTATTTCTATAATCGATCATTTAGAGAAGTTTAGCCAGGTTAAACAAAAAGTGGAAAACTTGAAATAACCAACCCTGGGTTATTTTCTAATAACCACTATTCCTAGTAACCTATTCATTTTTTCATTGAGAAAAATATACAGAACTATAACTATGACTGTGATCTATGAGAGTGTTCTAGCACCAGAGAAAATATTTCTAGATTTTCTATGTACAAATATCTGTGACAGAGCTCTGATACCTGAGCTCTGTCAAGAACTCTAGTTAGTACGAAGGTCTTAATGGTTTAGATATCGATCATAGATCTAATCAGGAAAATTTGATTAAAGAGCGCAGTCAAGAAATTACACTTATGTTTTCTATCTTGCCTAAGCCCCCAAACAGCTTATTGTTTCTTTTATTTAGAATTTTATTTTTTGTTTAGAGAGCAGATGCCATTCTTTCTATTTACCCAGAAGGACACAAAAGAGCAGCTATGATTCCTCTTCTTGATCTAGCTCAAAGGCAACATGGTTGGCTTCCTATATCAGCCATGCATAAAGTTGCTGAAATTCTCGATCTTCCCAAGATGAGAGTTTATGAAGTCGCTACTTTTTATACAATGTTTATGAGGTTTGTATTTTCATTACATAATTAAAAGGCTTCCATTATGATGAACAATTTGCTCATTAGCTGATTCAAAGAGTTATGTTTATTTATTGTGTCGAGTGATTTGATTTCTCTTCCTACATCACTTTTTATAAATATGACTTCCCTTCCCTGGTCAATTTATTTTCTTCACTCTCTTTATATTCAGTGAATTTGGAAACATGTGAGTAGAAAGAGCAGTGTTCTTTTTCCATTGATACCTATACCTAGCTATTACAACTGTTAAGCATACTTTTCATGGGTGATATATATTCAGGACACAGTCTTTTTAGTCTTTAAAAGACTGCGTCCTGAATATTTATCACCCATGATATGTAGAACAGTCGACTAACTTCCTTCAAGTGTTAAGCATACTTAATTATAGAGGAAATTTTCATTGCGATAGAAATATATATATATTGCTCTACTAATACCTACGATAAAGCTATTAACATAGGTGGATCTCATAAGAGCTATGAATAGAAGGCCAAATATTGAGCAAAAAATTTATATTTTTCAATTGTAACAAAAAATCGTATTTCAGGGTTTTTAGATGTGCGGAAAATGAATATCATCATTGTTTATCTCAAACAAAGATATTTCATAGTTCTGTGTATAATATGTACTAAATATGCTTTATTCTTTTAATTTACTAAAATGGGTTTTTATTTTGTTTTTTTAGGAAGCCAACTGGAAAATATCATGTACAAGTTTGTACGACCACTCCGTGTTGGCTACGTGGTTCAGATGAAGTTTTGTCATGCTGTAAATCTGAATTGGGAATTGGCGTTGGAGAAACTTCTAAAGATGGAATGTTTACATTATCAGAAGTGGAATGTCTTGGTGCATGTGTAAATGCCCCCATGATTCAAGTGAATGATGATTACTATGTAAGTATCTGTTACATGTTCTCTATTAATTAGTAGGAACAAAAAAAATATATATATATTGTTGACATTGGGAGAATGATCATCAGGATACTTGAAAAAAAAAATTAGAATGTAAGATTTTTATGATATTACAGGAAGCTAGTGAAACCTCTACTAATATATAAAGCTGATAATTGGTTTTTGCCACTAATTTCTGGAACTACCATTCTGATTTTAAAAAATGTGTTTTCATTACATAAACAGTTTATTAGGTTGGTTTTATGCTTTATAATACCACACTATGACCCATAGGATCGAAAACTATTTTACGATCATACTTATACCAAGAGGGATAAATAAATAACATGTTAATGCTGAAGTGCTTTAAATAGTTTCAAACATACCATGTCAGTTTAAAAAAAAAAAAAATTGTTAATATAAAGCTATGGAACAGAAGAATGAAATTCCTTGTGTCTGGTTTTTAAATATTTTGTTAGCGATGGTCCCAAAAAACTAAGAAAGAATAGAAGTAAATTTTATTCTTGGAAGTCTTGTCTCCTTAGGATAATGTAATCCAGATACATTTGTACTGTAATCCATATACATGTGCCTTGATACGTGTCAACTTGATATATTCTTTTATTTTTTAGGATTTGGAAAAAATGTAATTTACAGTAGACCCTTGATAATCCAACTTGCACTTGTCTAAACTCCTGATTAGTCTAATTAACTCATAGCCCTTTCAAGAACTTAATATTTCTGAAATACTGGGTGACCAAACTCCCAAATATTTGCAATGGAAAAGTCATTTCAGAAGTATGAAGGTTGTCATTGGAAATTTCAAATCATAAAAAAAGAATCTTTAATTTTATAATTTATTTTTACTACCTCTTTCATTTGAAAATAATTTTATGTACATTTATTAATTATTTAAAAAGCTTAAGCTATTTTTCTTTACATTCATAATTTTCCTGAGTGACAGTTGTTTTTCTGACAGCCGATAACCACTGTGAAAAAATTCCTCTTTGCTTTCCGTCTCTGAACTATATCATCCTACAGTCTGCCAAAATTAAATCTCATGCGAGGTTGAGTATGTAGATTAAGATATTTGAAAAAGGAAAGTTTTTCAAACATGAAGTTGAATGGTGAAAATGTTATCTGGTAATCTGACAGCTTACTTCATGAAAAAGTTTGTTTTTTTCTTTATCCTGTTTTGTTTTTTCAACCAAGTTCATGTGTTATCAATTAAGACTAGCTCATTTTGATTGAATTAGGTGATGAGTACATTTTTATGACTTGAGTTATCTATGTATGTATTCTTTATATATTCCCTTATATCTAGTGTGAAAATAAGAATTATGAAAGATTTATAAAAAACAAATTGTGTCCCATTCCACATTTTATTGAGGGTCCACTGTTAAAATTAGCAGATTCTCATTAAGTCATATTCATCCTAAGGTGGTATTGGTTAGTATAAAGATAAATGAATTAAGAAGTTAGGTTTTCTATAAAACTCATAGTATTTTTTTTTAGACAAATAAATTATTTATGATCCATCATTTAATCAAGTCAATTAGTTTTTATTCATTTCAGTCAAAATCCAACTATGTTATATAAAGATAATCATATTTATTTTTTTTTTTTTCAGGAAGATCTTACTCCAGAAACGACACGTAAAATATTGAATGAGCTCAAAGCTTCCAAAAAACCTCCTCCAGGACCACAGTTTGTATTTTAATTACTTGTTTTATTATAAACTCATTTTATCATTTATTGCCATGATGCAGTTAGTTCGTTGTCAAATTTTAATATTATCACATATAATTCCTCAATGCATTTATTGAAACCAATGTTGGTTATAAGCTCCAACTGTTTACTTAAATTAGTGAAAATGGTCAATAAATATATTATATTTGGCCTTTTTGATTGATAAAAGATAATAGGTTTTGGAGTACTTCCAGTTGCTATTTTTGAAGCTCAAGTGTAAGTTCTTCAATAAGGTCAGAAAGAATTTATTACTATGAAAAATTCATACCCATCATTTGAATAAAATTCCATGTATTATTTTACTTATTATAAGAATGAAAAACTTGACTTTGAAATCTTCCTAAACAATACATTTAAGAAATGACTTTGACTTGCCTATATAATTGGGTACTAATTTACAAGTATTGCTCCAGTTTGATGGGTGAGCACAAGATCTAATGATCACATTATTAAATTAATCCAAGTATGTTGAAATGCAGAAAAGGGTGATTGAACCCTCTGACTGATAAGGTCCCGACCTCAATTGAAAAGAATCCGTTTGAGGTTTATCTATTTCTTTTGAGTAAGCATGGCGAGCAGAGGTCGAAGCACCAATATAAATAAAGCTTATTAAGTTTGATTGAAAAGTACAGTTGGGAGAATAAGTCAAACTGATTGATTGACTAAATAAATGACCCAATAAAAATAGAAAGAGAGCAAGAAAACCATTTCGCTCGTCCCCTCTCCAATATTTCGAAGAACAAAAATTTAATAAAAAATCCTAATAAATAAATAAAAAAAGTAATATATTTGTTATAGTCTGTTGTACAGGCCACTTTTCATCAAATTATTAACATCCACCTAAAACTTCGTGAGTGACTTCATTTTGTCGTAACCTACAAATATTTTATCTACAAAAATTCTCGGAATTGGGACGTTTGGCGTGACCTACAATCCCAACAGGTCGTCAGAACAACGTGAAAATTCATGATCATCCGGCTGATTTTCACATTAATGGTTAATAAAGATGAGTACAATCAAATGGTCATAGTGGCCTATAAAAATTTAGGAGCATTTGTCATCACTTACAACCCAAACATGTCGCCAATACGACATGAAAATTAATGAATATCCGTCTCTTTTTCATATTAATGGTTAATAAAGATGAATACAATCAAATGGTCATAGTGTCCTACAAAAATATTGGGACGTTTGGCATGATCTACAACCCCAACATGTCGTTAGAACGACATGAAAATTTATACTCATCTGTAGGCCACGAAGCACAGATGATTATTATAGACGGTTATTATGGCTGAAAATATATTGAATACAAGTTGTAGAGAATAGAATCTTGCATTTAATGAGTAAGAGTTCAAATTGAAGTAAAGTAGAGAAACTTTAATTTTAATTTTCCGTCAAACGTTCAATAAAAGTGAAATAATTATGTGTCAGCCATTCTTAAAGTAAGTAATAATTTCATTAGTCAAATGTTGCCATACTGATGTTCACATTAATAAATGCTTCTTTTTTTTTCTACTTTACATACAACGGAAATTAAAAAAAAAAAATACTATTTCAATACTGTACATTGATCGAATAAATAAAAAAATATTTTATATATGTAATTAATAAATGTATCATTCTACAACTTGCATTCTCATTGTACAACTTTATTGTATTCTTTGCCTATATTTAAATTGTTTTTTTTTTTATTAGTTTAGTATTTTTTTGTTTATATACATTTACTTTTAGTATTATTGTTTTGCTATTTAGTTTATTTTTATTTACAGTGGATGAACTACTCTATCACTATGGATAATGATTAATGTCCTTAATTGTGACAGAATGTAATATTATTCAATTTCAAAGAAATGTGAAATAGAAAATTATTAGATTATATAGTAAGGAAATGGTCCGGAGTGTCGGTCATAAATAGGCTGAATCTTGGCAAAACTATTTTATTAAAAGCCTGGCTTTTAGGCTGAATAGCCTATTTATGACCGACACCCCGGACCATCTCCTTGCTTTATAATGCAACGGTTAACTATTAAATATTCTCTATTAGATTATATCTATTGATTACAAAGTTGATTATATTTTTCGGGATTACTCTGAAAAAATTGTCAAAGGAAACATTTATTGAAAATTGTAATTATTGTATCATTAACATGTATGTTTTAAATGTTTAATTCCACTCGAGTTTTTTTTAATAGTATTTTTTTTTTAAGTTAGTAACAGGGGTAGGGGCTGGCTCTAACCCTATGAAATGTTTGATCAACGAAAGCCATATTTCTTTTAAAAATTCCTTTATAACCTCCCTTTTTCTCGAAATTCGGACTTTCCACACAAAAAGCACTCCATAATTAAGAATTTAACAGCAAATTAATATTACAAAGTTAATAGAATAGCTGATGACTGATTTCACTTTTATTTTAACAAAAGCAACTAAAAAAAAAGTATTTATAAAAGTTAATGTGTAACCAATTTAATGTGATCTAAATTAATGAAAGCAAATATAATAACAAAAATATAGAATTTTATATTAAATGCAAAGCAGGGAATAAATTATATGTTTTATATTTTTCAATCAAGACTCAAGTAACGTAAAATGTTGGCAAACTATATATGTTAATGATGTTTTAATTCCCAGTCATTAATACAGTCGATAATATAAACAATGTTTTTATAATACATTATTAAATGTACAAAACATTAAAAAAATAATAAGAAGAAAATATGGAGGTGTAAGTTATTTATCAAATTCACTTTGTTACAATAATTCTGAAAATCAATAATAAATTGTAGAAACACAAAATGAAACAATATTCGATATCAATCATTAAAGATTAATTTTAGAAGTAGTAATGTTATTGCTATTGGTTTTCAATTAATTTGTTGTTTATGAAATTAGTAAAAACATTGTATAAATCATCGTCAGATTTCGGGGGTAAAATGGGGAATGAGACTTACAGGAATAGAAAATTTGTTAATTGTTCTTTAATATTCTTGATATTCTGAACAGGGGGAATAAGCCTACCTTTTGTAACAGAATTAGGACTGAGATCATAGACATAACACTAGCGACTCAATTGACTAGTGACCTTATAGATAACTGGCATGTCTCTGATGAAGAAACATGCTCGGATCACAGATATATCAGATTTGATATATCTGATAGAATACAACATGATGTGGAATATAGAGACCCTAAGCGAACAAACTGGGTGTCCTATAGTTCTAACTTGGAGGAGGCTGTCAAATGCTGCCCCAAAGTTATCCACAATACATGGCAATTAGAAATATTAAATACTTCAATTACTGATGCTATGACTAGAGCATATTTGGCCAGTAATGAAGCTAAAAAAACTACAACCAACAGGAAAGTGTCCTGGTGGAATGATAGTCTAACAAAGCAAAGAGCACTCATGAGGAGATTGTTTAATGCTTCTAAAAAATCTGGCAATTGGGATACATACAGGAAATCTCTTACTGAGTATCACAAATCTGTCAGGAAAGCCAAAAGACAAGCCTGGAAAAGGTTTTGTCTGGAGGTGGACAACATGCCGGCGGTATGTAAGGTAAACAAAATACTGTCAAAACAAACCAATTCAGGTATAATGGGAACACTCAAATATGACGATAAGCACACCACGAATGAGATAGAAACATTGAGTGTGGTAGCAAAAGCTCATTTCCCAAATTGTTTTACGACAGTAAATGAACTTCTTGACCCCAATACACAGGATCGTGGTACTGGCGCACGTATGTGGGGTCAGGCAAGAAGAGTGATAACAAACAGTAGACTTGAATGGGCAGTGAATTCGTTCTCTCCTTTCAAGTCTGCTGGAATGGATGAGATCTTTCCAGCACTGCTGCAGAAGGGTCTCCCAGAAATAAGGCCATACCTTCTGGAACTTCTAAGAGGTAGCCTAGCACTGGGATATCTACCATGTAAGTGGAGGATATCCAAAGTGCGATACATTCCTAAACCAGGAAAGGAATCTTATGAAGACCCCAAGGCATTTAGGCCAATATGTCTGTCATCTTTCTTAATGAAGACATTGGAAAAGATACTGGACAGACATATTAGGGAACACATATTGGCTACTAGTCCAATACATTCAAAGCAATATGCCTACCAACCAGGAAAATCCTGTGAGGTGGCGCTTCACAACTTGGTAACAAGAATTGAGAAATCCTTAGAACAGAGTGAAATCATGATAGGCGTCTTCGTTGATATCGAGGGTGCCTTTGATAGAACTCCCTATAACATCATAAATGATGCGCTAAGGAAAAAAGATATTGACGCTATGACCTCCAGATGGATTGGGAGAATGCTGGAGGACAGAGTTCTAAAATCAGAAATAGGGCACAAGGAACTGTGGATTAAACCCTGTGGGGGATGTCCTCAGGGAGGTGTGCTCTCTCCATTACTGTGGTGTTTTGTGGCTGACTCATTATTGGAAGCCTTAAACACTGCAGGCATTTATGCTCAGGGATATGCTGACGATATTGCCATCCTCATAGGAGGGAGGCATCAGAGTGTCCTCTCTGATATCCTCAGTACAGTGTTCAATATTCTTAGGAATTGGTGCAGGATTAAAGGACTAAGCATCAACCCTAGGAAAATCAATGTGTGTATCTTCACCAAGAAGAAGAAGGTGGCTATTAAAATGCCGGAAATCAATGGTATCCAAGTGACACTGAGTAAGGAAGTAAAACACCTTGGAGTCACTTTGGACCATAAACTGACATGGACTAAACACGTTCAAAACGTGACGAGTAAAGCCCTCAAATGCCTATGGGCCTGTAAAAGAGCGATAGGAAAGAATTGGGGGCTAAAACCAAAAATGGTATACTGGCTGTACACAACAACAGTCAGACCTATCATACTTTACTCAGCTTTGCTATGGTGGCACAAAGAAAAGACTGTAGCCAATGTATCCTTATTAGGAAAGATCCAAAGGCTTGCTTGTATAATGATAACAGGCGCAATGAGCACGACACCGACGGCAGCTATGGAGGTGATGCTTGGCATGCCCCCGCTGCAGCTGGAGGTGGAGGCTCGGGCAACAATTACACTGTACAGGATAAGCAAGTCAACTTACTGCTCAACAGTCCCCTGTCAGGGAGGACACACAACACTGCTGAACAGGATTGGAAGTGAAAGACTGCTAGCTATGCACTCTGACACTCTAATCCGAGAACATCAGGACCGGAAATATAAGGTTGAGATAGATAGCAGCAGAATTCATAAACCAAATAGTGGAATAAATTGCTACACAGATGGCTCTCTAACAGCCTTCGGCTCTGGAGCAGGCATCTATCGCAAAGATATAAAAGAAAAAATTTCTATACCACTTGGCAGGTATGCTTCAGTGTTTCAATCCGAGATACTGGCAATCTGCCACTGTGTACAAAACCTACTGCAAACCAATGTGACTGAGAAAAGGATCACCATCTTTACTGACAGTCAGGCAGCAATAGGTGCTCTTGACAATTATTATGCTTATTCAAAGGTCGTTAAGGAATGCAATAGAGCACTTAACGAGCTAACTGAGCACAACAGAGTTGCAGTGGAGTGGGTGCCAGGCCATTCTGGCATACCGGGCAACGAAATGGCTGATGAGCAAGCCAGGTTGGGCTCAGATACTATTCCTA
Organism: Nezara viridula; assembly: GCA_928085145.1. Taxonomy (NCBI): domain Eukaryota; kingdom Metazoa; phylum Arthropoda; class Insecta; order Hemiptera; family Pentatomidae; genus Nezara; species Nezara viridula. The sequence continues at coordinate 103,068,953 of OV725080.1, read as the reverse complement.
TAACTCCCGAGCCTGTCTGTGGAATCAGCCTTAGTACTGCCAAGGGCAGGATCAGGGAGATCTATGGGAACAAATTTAGGAATTACTGGACCGACAAGAAACAGAGACACTCGAAGCTGTTCCTTAAAGGCCCATGTAAAAAAAGAAGTGAACAGCTACTGAACATGGACAGAGCAGCTCTTAAAAAACTCACAGCGATCTACACAGGTCACTGTAAGTTAAATAATCATATGTTCAATCTCCGAGTAATGACGAATCCGATATGCAGATTCTGTCAGGAGGAGAATGAAACAGCTTTTCACATCATATGCAGATGTGACAAGTTTATAAGGCTGAGACTGGCGTTATTTGGGGAGGAACAGATGGATCTCCCCAGTAGATTTGAGTCGGTTAACCCAACCAGCCTACTGAGATACGCGGAAGCGACAGGACTAACGTTTTGAATAAGACGACCTAGCGAATATTGGCGCACAATGGACCCAAAGGGGTCGACGTGCTTAAAGCCAAAAAAAAAAAAAAAAAAAAAAAAAAAATATCAAAAACTCTTAAATAAAATGTGGAAACGTACAATTATCAAATAATGTGGGTGGGTTGCCCGGCAATCTGATCTATGAGACAATGGATTAAAAATAGTCACGAGTTCGCGTCCTGCTGCCAGAAGGAGTCTTTTAAATCTCTGTCCACAACCCCTAGCCTTAAAGGAGAGGACAAAAAAAAAAATTATTGAATAATATGTATTTAAGATATATAAGACTAATTGACTATTAATATTGCTTCTATTTATTTTCTTGAGTCTCGATAATTTATTATTGGTTCTTAAAATCATTAAAACAACGAGAATTTGATTACAATATGTTTTTAAATGCTTGGAAATGTAAATAAAACAAATTCAAACTTGAATCGGTATTATGTCTATTGGACATAGCGATTTTATAACGTTTGAAGCAATTTTTACTGAAAGTATAATTTCATTGATTTTGTCCCCCTAATATTTCCGTGATTATTGATTTTATCGAGGAAATTCATTAAACAATTTTTATTTAGATTTCGAAGTACTTTAATTTTGTATAGAATGATACTTGCGTTACACAAAAAACTGAAAAACAAAATCAGTTATTGTCCCTCTTCCCTTCCCCAACTAAAACCTCGACCCGGGAATCTTCGGAAATTTTTACCAGCTCTTATGAAAAGGTTCCTGAACAAAGTTTGACGAAATTTAACTTTCTTTTTTTTTTTTATGTTCCATAATATTTTTTTAGGCCATTATTGACCATTTGAATGCACTCATCTTTATTAACCATTGATGTGAAAATCAGCCGGATGTTCATAAATTTTCACCACGTAATTCCCAAGACATGTTAGGGTTGTAGGTCACTCCAAGCGCCCCAATATTTTTGCAGGCCACTTTGACCATTTGATTGTGCTCATCTTTTTTAACCATTAATGTGAAAATTAGCCGGATGTTCATAAATTTTCACAACGTCGTATTGACGACATACTGGAGTTATAAGTGATGCCAACTGCTCCATAATTTTTGTAGGCCACTATGACCATTTGATCATACTCATCTTTATTAACCATTAATGTGAAAATCAGCTGGATGTTCATAAATTGACACAATGTTATTCTGACAACCTGTTAGAATTGTAGGTCACGCCAAACATCCCAATTCTGAGAATTTTTGTAGATAAAATATTTGTAGGTTACGACAAAATGAAGTCACTTACGAAGTTTTAGGTGGATGTTAATTTCATGAAAAGGGGCCTGTACCACGGACTATTAACTTATTTTCAACTTTTTTTTTTCTTTATTCTCTATTATATCTATTAGTTAACTTTCTAAATACATGTATATATATCTGAGGCTCAAAAGCCCACATTTTGGCCTTGTTAATTATTCTAAAGGGATTCGTCCCAGAATAAATAAAAGATTATTATTATTATTATTATTATTATTATATCTATACAATAAAAGTAACTAACATATAAACATATATATAGAGAGAAGGATGGTTGGAGTGATCAGTCAAAATAGAAAATATTAAAAATAAATAATAATATTTATTTTTACATTTGGCGACGTTTCGGCCCGAAGTTCAGGTCTTTATCAGGGCTGAGAAAAGAACCATATAACAATGTTTATATTTTCTCATACCTATGGTCATCTGGTTCTTTTCTCAGCCCTGATGAAGGCTTGAACTTTGGGCCGAAACGTCGGCAAATGTAAAAATAAATATTATTATTCAATTTTGCTATTTTTTATTTTGACTGATCATCCCAACCATCCTTCTTTTCAATTATTCATTACAGTCAACCATCAACCCACAAAGTATAAATATAAATTTATAATTTGTTTATTTATTTATTATTATAGTATTATATTGTTCGGTTTACCATAATTATGTTGATTATCTTAAGTATCACTCATAATTTTATGCATGATGTAATCTCTTGAGACTTTCTTTTGGGGGTCCATCACTCCTCCTAACCAGAATGGAAAGTCATTGCCTCTATATTCCATCACAATTCAATCAATACATAAATACTTGTTTATTTTTAATTCATATATACCTTTTCTATATTTTCACTATCATGTTTTAGAAATGGACGATTTGCTGCTGAACCAAAGGGTGATTTTACTTCACTTAAATCTGAACCTCCTGGTCCTGGTTTCAAAATGCAAGATCTATAAATAATCACAAATCATGTGAAATATGTATTAATATATAAGCTACCATTCTTTTATTTATTAGTGTAAATAAAAAAAATTATTAAAGATTTTATTTCAAATAATACTGAATAGTAGTACAATACTATGACTTACTTCCAAAGAAGCAAAATAAGTTCATTTTTCTACAATTTCTTATATAAAATAATTTTGTATTTAACAGGCTTAGTTGATCATTACACTATATTGTTGATCATTAATACATCAAATGACACGAACCCTTTTAGAAATCAAAAATAATTACTCTTAAGTGCACAATTTTCTCATTTCACAGTGAAAAAAATCATCAAAGTATTTAGAGATCTGATTTTTATGGCTTTTTGGAATAACCCCACAATATATATTTCCGAAAAAAATAAAATTTTCTACATTTTTTTCGGAGTCAGTTTTCCAGAAATTGTCGATTTACGGTAGTAAATATTTTGAGAATAATAGCAAATACAAAAATATGAAGCGGAAGTTTTTGAAAGTTTTCTGAAAGGAAGTTTTGACAGCTTTCATTTGGAATAAAACAGATTTTTCTTTATGGCGCACTGATCCCAAAATTTAAGTGAAACCCCCCCCCCCCCAAAAAAAAACCTTTCCAGCGCTCCCAGCCGTGAAGTGGTAGAGTTAGGGAGGGAGGAACGGAGACTTTTATCATATTTCTCTTTTAATCCATCATTGGCCGTTAGATCAATATTGTTATGGATGACCATACATGAGACTTTTTCTTACATTTATTATATGGATTTAAGTTGATGACAGATTTAAAAAAAAAAAAATATTTATGATTTATTTTTAAAATTGATATTTTTTTTTTGCATGATGTTTATTAATGCATATTAATATATAAAAAAAAAATATTCAAGAAACTATTCGAAAGATGTTATAAAATGTTCAAAAATACAAATATCATTATACAATAGCACTAAACTTAAAATAAATTATTCAATCAAACAAAATTATAAAATGTAGAAAAATACAAATATCTTATTTATAGAAACTTGAAATAAAATGTTCAGTCAGACAAGAATTTTGTTCAGCACAATTTCTATAGTAAATACAGTATGATTACATTATACGGTGCACTTGTTGAGTTTTGTTAAAGAAAAAGGATGGAAATTCCTTTTTATTCTTTTGCAGTGTTCCTACCAATGTTGTCCTCTTGTCAATTGCAGTAGTTCTTTGCTTAGAGGCACATAGACATAGAACTAAACTAGGGGTACAGGAAGAAGATCCTGCCTCTTCAAATCTACTTTTACCATGTTCAGCTAACCTTGTCTAGAAAGGAACATTTTATAGATTATAAACACTTGTTATGTATGAGAAAAATTCTTGAAAATCTTATATCCCATTAGCAATCACACCTGAGAGAATGTCTTATGAAAAGAGAATAAGGGCTGGAAACTAATTAGTGGATGGTTGATTGGTGACAAGGAAGAAACTGTGAACTACAGATTTTAGGAAGATTGGATGCATATCCTACCTCTAGGAGCTGCTAGATCACATCCACAATTTATGTATGTGAGTGAAAATCTCAGGCAGTGATCGATGATGGGTTAAGGATCCCCAGCAAATTTTACAAAGGTTTGAGGCCCTCAGCAACTTCTATGCACTAATCAGAAGTTACCTAGAGGATTGAAGGGTAAGGATCCGAGGTAACTTCTATGGATTCGAAGAAAGTGTAGAAAGGGAATTTCCATAGGGCTCTGTCATTGGACCTGCCCTTTGGAAATTAGTTTTTGATGAGTTACTGGGGGTACTCGAAGAGGAGCGGTTCCCTGCCACGACCTATGTATTGACTTAGCCGTAGTGATGGTGTCCAACAGCAGAGTCGGCTTGAAAGAAGAAGCCGAAAGATGCATCAATCTTGTCAAAGAATAGTGCGAGAGGAAAAATATGAAAAGGGGCCCCAAACCCAAGCTATACTTCTAAAGGATAAGGCTGCTAGGGCTCACCCTCTTATCAGGAATATACAAGAGATAAGGATTAGTCAGAGTGAGGAAATGACCTATCTTGGAATAAGGTTTGCTGAAGATTCAATGTCGCTCCTCACTTGGGTCATCTCAGAATTAGGGTGACCCTAGCATTCAATGGACTAAGTCTTATTGGGGGCGCCTTCTGGAGCTTCAGGTACTCGGCAAGGATGACTATCTATAATGGGGTAGTGTTGGGTATCCTTAAGTACATGTCTCCAGCTTGGAACCAAAACCTCTCACAACTACAAAAAAGAAGATTGGCGACAATCCAAAGAACTGCTCTGCTGTGAATAACAAAGTCCTACTGGACTGTTGCTAATGAAGCGGTGCAGGTTTTAGAAGGAGGGGTACTTCTCGACTTCCTGCAAGAGGATAAGATTAATATATTCTTAAAACAGAAGGCTCAGCCACTCTTTTGGAAAATTCCAAGAAAGGATTGTGGCAGATCCATCTAAATGGGAGAGAATAATACGAGAGGATACCATTGAGCAGTGGAATAAACAGTAGGTAACTACTCATAAAGCCTCTACCACGAAAAAATATTTTCCTACCTCTATTCGAGGTTAGAAGAGAATTGGGTGTCACAATTCCTCACAGGGCATGGAGGATTTCGCGCCAAGCTTCATGACTTTGGAAAGGTAATCTACCTCATATATCCCTGTTGTGTTGTTCCGGAAACTGCTGAGCATGTCGTCTCAACTTGCACCGCTTTTGAGACAATAAGGACCCCCAAACTACAGAGGGAAACACGACTCTATATTATCACGGAGGACGATTTCCCTCAGTTAGTAAGCAAGGATAACTACCCAGAATAGGAAGCTTTCGTGTACGGTTGGAAGGAATTATTGAGGGTTGATCATTTTAATGTTCACTAATCAAGAAGGGGGGAGACGGAAGAAAGATAACAAGTGGAAGAAGTATTGTGCTGCTTCTCTCAAAAATCTGTAGTCCCGACAGACAAGGAAAGATGATAATAAAATAAAAAATCTGGTGCGCGCAACACACGACTTTCACTTACCGCTCTACTTTGAATAGAAATTATTTTCTGCCAATGCTGGGCCATTATAAAATTTTAAGTGCATTTTAAACGGAGCTAAAACTTAGAGCTTACTTAAGTCATTAAGATCGTTATAATGACAAAATGTCTATTTAATATATCGACGGTAGGCAATAAAAATTTAGTCACTCCATCTGCTTTTATAAATCACACAACTTTCTTTGCTTTTATAAACCACAGAATGACTAACTCTAATTTCAACATTTTTGAGTAATGTCAATTTAGTAATATTTTTAGTTGAAAAAGTTATCTATGCAAACAGCGAGTAAGTTGATTCCGGAGGTGGTGATTGTAGTGTTGAAATATAGAACTGAGAATAAAGGTATAAATTTAGATACAAAAAAATGTATACTTTTTGAGTTATTCGGAATTTAATTTTACCATCCCTCGTAACTTTTTTTCCAGCTTCTTTCCGTTGAAGTATGTCATATAGATAAATTTAAAGGGAGTCGAGAAAATGACTTTAGCGAAGTTTCATTGAAATCTGTACATTCGTTTAGGCGCTACAGTCTATAGCAACGCAGGTTTTTCTGCATTATTATTTTTTTTCTCCTTTATTAACATATCAAATTCTTTCAAAAGTTATATGTAGCATTTTTTCGTAACTCTGAATAATGCGAAATGATTAACTTTTTAAAATAAACCATATTAAAGGTACTTTAGAGGAAGACGTATATGAGCAAATGGCATTTAAGCCCTGTAAAGTGACATCAACGGGGATAAGACCTAATTGATATTAAAGACCACTTAATTATACAATGATACACCGAATTTAATAAAAATCATTAGAGCCGTTTTTGAGAAAATTGTAAAAATGTGTTTCAGCGTTCATATAAAGTGGCACTTCCGGTTAGACGATTTTAACAAAAAAGTTACTGTCACATCTGGCTCATATACAAACCTTAAATACTTAATATCAGTTTCGTACTACTTTTCGTTTATGAGCTAGACAGTTAAAATAGAGACCATTTTGCGACACTTGGTTATTTGGACTCAGGGAACCTCAAAACATGTATTTCTGTTGAAAACTGAGATTCGTAAATTTTCACGATCGCAATACTTACCCTTACTATATATTACATATATATACGTAAGTGAAGGTAAAAATCAATTATTTTAATACGTTTTATACATATTTTTTTGTTATTCCTTACGAGTGACGAGCGTCCCTGAATATCCTTCGAGCCTCCAACGGGTCAATTGCCCTGGTTAGTCCACCCTAAGGCCGGTGCTGTTTGTATGGTATCGGAAAACTGTAATAAATACCCTTTTTTTTCTTCAATAGTTAAATAATAATTAAATCAGGGAGTAATAAGGGCCCTTTTTTAATTTTTTTAAAAATTTATCATTGAGTATTACAACAATCTGTCACTTAGACATTAGTTATATTGAGGTAGGATAACATTCACACTATATTTACAAAAAATATGAAATAAATAGAAGCAAAATAATAATCAAAAAGTATATACAATAAATAAAATGAAATCACCTAAAACTAAGCAAAAAACACATGCATACTTGGAGAACCCTGCGCTACTCTCTCAATCGCATCAGTGGTACTAAAGCCAGCGGAGATTGATCGAGAGCACTTTAGCCACATACACTCATGTCTTGAATGGAGAATCTGGCCATTGCCAGAACTCCAATACACACAAGCTACAAAAGATCGCGAGGCCACTACCATTCCAACCTACTTAGAAGATTACAGGGATGGGTGATGCTTGATAGGGATTGTGCAAGAGGATTTGGATGATACGTAAGGTTCTGGTGAAATTTGGATATTTTTTCTGTCTAGGACAAGTGGGATGTTGAGGTCATGATATAGGGTTTTGTTGGTTACATAGAAAGTTGCATTGACTATTGTTCGAAGGACTTTTGACTGGAAGGATTGGATGCGATTGATGTTAAAATTTTTTTCTGTTTCCCACAGTTCTACTCCGTAAGTCCAAATAGGTTTCAGTATTGTCTTGTAGATCAGTAACTTGTTGTCTATGCAAAGTTTAGATTTTCTGTTTAGTAGTCGGTATAGTTGGCTGTATCGTCGGTTTAGTTCTTGTCTTTTAAATCTAGTATGAGGATTCCACGTTAGTCGTAGGTCTGAGAGAAAGCCAACGTACCGGACTGTATCTGAGAAAAGAAGCTGGATTGTGATAAAATAAACTGGTGGACAGGATTTACGACAAAGAGTGAAGATTATGTGTTTACATTTGGATTTGTTTATCTTAATGTGCCATTTCTTACACCAGTGTTCAATCAGGGAGAGGTGCATTTGTAGGTTTAATGAAGCTCTTTTAGGATCTGATTTGGTTGGAAGGATAGCGGTATCATCAGCGAATGTTGCCAGGAGAGTATCAGGATGAGCAGGAATATCTGCGGTGAAAAGGATGTAAATGATGGGACCCAAGACGCTGCCCTGCGGAACTCCCTCCTCATAAAGTGAGTAATTAGAAATATAATTATTTTCGAACATATATTTTTGATATACCGATACTAATAATTTGTAGTTTTACTTTTCCTTATAATGTACTTTTTTCTCATACTGTTGAATTCATTTCGTTTAGTAAAACTTTACCTCGTATCATACAAACTTAACCTGAACTGTGAGATTTCTTGGGACAAGTTCCGAAACTAAGTGCTGTGCTCATTGATTAGCTAGTTTAGCTCAGTTTAGTTACGTATCCAATGTCATTGGTGAGCTCAATGCTGAGTTTAGGAACTTGCCTCTTCCGGTATCTTGTTTATTTTTAATGAAAGAAACTGTTTCCAATAAGCAGGTAGCTATAAAACACCCCATTACTAGTATGGAACAAGTTGTGGAGGGTGTGATCGGGACGTTAAATCGTAAACTATAATATTCTCGAGTCTAACTACGATTCGGATTCGGCCTAGGCGGATTAATATTTATTTCGTGGCGGACTTCTACAATGAATCTCAACCATCCAATTCTGGTTAGAACAGCTTTCGTTGTACCTCTAGAACAACCTCCCTCTCCCCCTCCCCCCACCCCCTGTATACCATAAATGGTTATCTAGGGGTATCGATAAAAAATAGTGTGGAACAAGTTGTCACTGATACGAACCGAGACTCGCGTTACGTCATTGCCCCACCCTTATCAACACCTTTCTGTTATTCATTTGATAATAAGTTTTAGCTCCTTGAAATCAAAACAGATTAGTAAACCTTTTGTGGGGTAGTTTGGATTTGTTGTTAGTTTTTTAAATGCCTTCTAGTCTCCTTTTGCTTTCAGCTTATGACAGTAATTCTGATGAAGAACAGGATGAAGATAACAATGATGTAAATCAAACGAGGTATTGGATATAGTATTATTGTTAATCTCTAAATGGTCTATAAGTTATTTTGATTGGCAAATACATTTATACCCAACAGAATCGTTTTATTATTATTATAATTATTTAAATACTATTTCTTGTTGATTTATCATATTTATAAATCCATGAAGTATATTTTCCTTGGTTTCAATAAAATATTTCTTTATTTTTTTTTAATGCTAAAGAATGTACAATTAGTATTTTTATTACAATTATAGGAGGAGGAATATGTCCCTACTTATTCAAAATGTTCAGGCTGAGTACTATAGCAGAGTTGGGCATTAGTTCATTGAAAAGTTATTCGGATAATAAAACGACTACATTTTCTGTCGGAACTTTTAACCAAGAATAAAAATTTGTTAAAAATGATTAAAATTTTATCCAAATTAAAATCTGAATAAATTATTAGTCTTTTTTATGACTAAAATTTCAATAAGATGAAAACTTTATTCGAATAAACATTTAGTGGAAAAAATAATTATTGAAATAAAAACTGAATAATAATACATTTAAAATTGTCACTACCCTTATTTATAAATGTAAACGGTTTCCACTATTGCAGCTGAATCAGTCACGGATATTTCTATTTTCATCATCCTATCATCATGAAAAAAAAAGTTTAAGAACACAAAACTGACAATAATGATTAACAATAAATCAATAACTTTTGAAATGTGATCGATCAGGTTAGGGCTGCGAAACTTTTTCTAAACTTATGTTATTGACCTTTATTTTAAAAATATACTAGGTTTCTAGATCTGAACGGTCTGCCGTTTATGTGGTGATCCTCTTGGAATAAGTACCTGCAGAGGGAGATGCTAATAAACCAATAAAATACACCTTTTAATTTACTATGATTTGGGACTTTTATCTTGACCGGCCATGAACTATTCTGTAATTCTAATAATATTCCCTAATATTATTTACTAAATAATAAATAATATCAAATAGATTTATACCCAAGTAAATTAGTTTGATCCGAAGAGTTTAAAAATTTTCTAAAAGTTGTACAGTTAAAAATAGTAAACCATTATTTTATCAAAAACCGTCTATGAAGGTTGTTGATGGTTTTTCAAAACTATTTTATGCTTATTTTATTTTTTAACCTTTAATATAACTAAGATAATTTCTATTATTTTTAATATGATGACTCAATTGAAAAAGTGAGAGCTAAAGATTTTTGGGGAAGTTTTGGGTTAATTTATTGAAATGGTATATCAAACCAAATTTTAACATTAAATAGGTATTAATTATATCAATAATTAAACTTTAAAAAGTTAAAAATAATTTTAAAAAATTATGTTCAATTTTAACATATGTTTTATTCAGAAATTAATTCATGAATGAATGTCTAAATATTTATTCATTAGGCGGTTCTATAAAAACAATTTCTTTTCTATTATTTTTTTAGTTACAACTAATGAATAAAAAAAAAACATTAGTCGTGAGTTTTATTATGAATTCTTTTATGAATTAAAATTTATTTGTCACTCATCAATCGGATAATTTTTGGCCAACTCTGTACTATAGACAAGTGTCACTCCAGCATGACATATGGATTTAAGATCATGTCACAATACTGTAGATACTATTCCCAACATGAAACGGAATCGATTGTTTCTGCTTACTTTTCAGCCATTCTCAGAATGTCGGAGTGACACTTGTGAATTAATAATTTTGATCCTTGGAATTAAATGTTAATAATAGCGATTAAATTGAAGAAAAAAAAATTACTCAGTAAATTGGCTTGTAGAGTGTTTTGGGATAAAAAAAGTATGTCATTGCCATTTCTAAAAAACACTGCATTTTTTGCATGTTTCTTATGTGACTTATAACAGCTACTTAATTATATGATTGTGAAAATATACATAAATGTTAAAAGAAAAAGTTAAATATGTCAGAGGTTTTTGTTACTTCATTAGAAAATAAAATAAGAAATATTTTTTACTTATAAACTATTTTATGCTATAAAGAATGCCTATCATTGTATCTGAAGATGATTGTTAATAGTTCTCTAATTTGGACATTTATCAAGATTCCATCTCCAGTATGATCTTGAAACTAGACGCCATCTTGGAGTAGCACTGATCTCACTAACTATGATGTCTTTGCAGTTTTCTGGCTAGTTCATATCAGACCACATAGTTTTGTCAATCTCATGGTTATGGCAATCTCCTGCAGTTCCACAGTTATGTTTACTGAACACTGTGAATGGGTGATTCTGCTTTTTTCATGGAATGTGCTCATATAAATATTTGCAATAGCCTATACAACATAATTGGCTGTGCACATACAATAGCTTGAGAGGAAACTCTTAGATTTTCCTTCACTCATTCTCCATTTGGTTACAAACTTTAAAGTAATCATTTGTGCTGTTACATCAACTGTTAGTTTGGGAGACCTTCAAGGGGAACATCATTCTCTATAAAATGGGTACTTTTAGGAAACTTTAGCATTGTTGAAACAACCCTGCCAAATAAGTTCCAACATTTTGGTCTAAATTATCGACCTTTAGCAGGGCTAAGTAAAACAAGGTTCAACATTAATAAAAAACAAGGAATGAAGAATGAATATAGAGATAGTAGAAGGATACAGGGAAAAATATTAAAAATTAGTATACATAGCAAAGAGGAGTGGAGTAGCTCAATGGTAGGGCACTAAGCTTCCAATGCTCAAGGTCCCAGGTTCGAATTCTGGCTTATAGCAGAAATATTATTTATTCTGTTTCATTGACCGTGGGGCGATCCTGGGATAGGGAGACCCTCCTGGAGCACACCCAGCCTCTACAAAGTAGGTACCCTTAATTAAATAATTGATTAAGGGGTAAAACCTGACGGTTGAGCTTGATCCTGGCCCGATCCCCTCCCTGCATAGCCGTTGGCCAACAGTACTTTCCCTAAATACTACTGAACCCAAGATCCTTCATGGGTTGTAGTGGTACAGGTTTTTTTGTATACATAGCAGTATAAGAAAATTTGAAGTTATCTACTCAGTAATTTAATATAAAAAAATCTCTTAGTTTCCTTTATATCTTAGAAGATAATTTATTGAAATACATGTTAATTAAAAGCTGAATATTACACTTATTCGTCGTCATGACAAAAATTTTTCATTTCGGAAACAATCACCAACAGCCAAATGACGGACATTCTTCATTTGTATATTACAGAAAATAATTGATTCTTGTTTAACTAACACCAATTAATTGGGCTACACTCATATGGCTACATTGTATTTAAGCCACTAAATGTATTATCTATCTAAATGATTCTTGTTCTTTTAATTCTAAATAAATTAAATACTAATTTTTACCAAACAGAGATAAAGAGATGCTGCCATTTTGTAAATGGCGGTGCAAAAAATTATCAGATTAATATGTGTTAACCTTTCATATCTACTTTTAAATTTCTAAAAAAAAAATTAATTCTTACTACATATCTACATGCCAAAGTGATGTTTTGATACATTTTCTTACATTTTTTTTATAGGCTGCCTTTGCCTGCATCCTTGAGAGGTGTTGAAACAGAAGAGGTCGAAGATGATCCCTCTTTACATGATGGAAGATATCGATCATTTCCTCACAAGAGAGGAAATTGGACTTCTTTGATTTATATACCTTGTATGTTTATAAAAATAATAATCAATGGTTGATTTGGGCTAATTAATTGATCATCTTTATGAAAATAAATTTTTAAAAACCGGTGTGCGCATCACACGATTTTTACTGAAATAAGTGTTTTCAGACTAAGGGGAAGTGAAAGTAAAAATTATAGACACTATATTTATTTACATTTCATTGTGGATATTTTAATTTGTTTAAATACCCTTATATATACAAAATTTAATTTTTATATCACTATATTCTATACAATTTAATATTAAATAATACCAACAATAGCATTTATGAAAACCGCATATGTATATGTACATAATATTGTTGGATTCCGGATTATACTAAGTTCATGTTACGACACTTGGAAGCCTGTTGTAATCTTTCAGGTATGCTCATGTTTCTTTGATTCTTCCATTACAACTATTATCCGTTACGATCTCTTATTTCCGCTTTAGTTAATTATCGAATTCTTTCATATTTTATATTTAACTATATTTTGTATCAAATATTAATGTGAAATGGTTAATTATTTAAAATATAAAACTTAAAGGTACTTTAGAGGAAGCTAATATTGATAATTAGCCATTTAAGCTCTGTTAGAGAACATCAATGAGAATAAAACCTACATTTATTAAAAACTGCTTAATAATTCACTAACATACTGAGTTTAATCAAAATCGTTTGAGCCATTTTTGTTAAAATCGTAAAAATTTGTGAAATATGAAATACCACTTCCGGTTTGCGATTTTGATGAAAATGTTGCTGTAATATCCCAGGCTTATAAAAACCTCAAATACACAATTTCAGTTTTGTACGACTTTTCATTTTTGAGCTAGGCTGTTCACATACATACACACATACACACACAGAGCATTTTGTGGGACATGGTTATTTGGGCTCAGGGGACCTCATAATGTGTATTTCCGTTGAAAACTCAGTGTTGAAAATTTTCATGATTGTAAGACTTATCCTTACTTTATATTATATATATAGGTAAGTGAAAGTAAAAATCTGGTGCTGTGCAATCATCACACAACATTTACTTACCAACAATAGAGTATATTAGGTATTTTCATATATAGGGAAGGCAAAGTGAAAACGATGGTATTACTTTATTTAAAACAATTCATTGCCATTTTTTTTTTAATTTAATAAAAAAGACGTCTTCCTGTATAATTCTTTATTTTTCTCTCTTTGTGCAACTGGTTTCGGTCTATTATTAGGCCCTCATAAGTCTAGGTAATATAATAAAATTAACAACAACTATAAAAATGTTTGCAAAGAATAATAAAACCTAATTTAAAATCCAATCTTAATAAATTATTCAATATAAATGGTAATGATGATGGTCCTCCTCTTCTGCTTGTCAAATGAGGACTAAAAATAAAACTATTGACCAGATGGGCTATTTCTACCACCACGTCTTGTTCTCATTAGCCGCCACTAATTTTATGAGGGCAGAATCCTCAAATTGAGTACTTTGCACATTCAGGCATGTTACGTCATTACTTATAATTCTTCTCTTAATTTCTAATTTTTCAAAAAAGTCCATTTTTTTCCCTTTTGAAATGTTGTAGAACAATTCTACCTTATTATTTTTTTGTAGGTGTGAACAATTTAAAAAATGATCTTTAAAATGTGATGCATGGCCTGACCCAGGAAGGTGTTCTTTAATTCTGCATTTTAGTTTTCTTCCCGTCTGCCCGATATAAACGGCAGAACATGAACATTCTATCGAGTAGACCCTACTCTTATTTAAAAGATCAACTCGATCTTAAGTCCTGGAGGCCATGATTTTTAAAATTGTAAAAGGTTTAAGGGCCACAATTTTTTTTGTCTCTTTTAAAAATACTATTAATTTTATAAGTATCAGGACATATATATGTAATTGTTCTGAAATCATTAATATTATTATATTGTAGACTGTTATAAGTTGCATATACAAATTTTTGTCTTTCAATTTTTCTAAATATTTTTTTCCATAATTTCTGTGGTTTACCCATTATTTGTTGCAGTTTGAAAAATGATTGCCTTTTCTTCATTAATTTTGCTAAGGGATAAAGGTATTTTTTGTAATTTATTAGCTAGCTAGTAAAAAGTGCTGAGTTTTTGCGACCAAGGGTGGCACGAGTCAAACGGTATTATTATGTCTGCAGTAGTCAGTTTTCTGTAAATGTCAAATGTTAATGAATTATTATTAATTGAAATGGTCAAGTCAAGGAAGTTAATTTTATTTGGACCTATTTCTATTGTGAATTTTCTATTGGGATGTATATTATTGATATCTGTAAGGAATTTATTTAATTTGCCCATCTTCCCTTCCCATATACAGAAAACATCTTATTGATATCTGTAAGGAATTTATTTAATTTGCCCATCTTCCCTTCCCATATACAGAAAACATCGTCAACATATCTGGACCAGTGTCTAACATGTATTTTAAAAACTTCCATAGAAATTTTTGCTAGACTATCCATAAACAGCTCAGCACTCAGTGGGGATAGTGAAGATCTCATCGGCAAAGCGTCCATTTTGTAAAATTTGTTATTAAATTTAAAAATTTGTTGTTTAAAACACAATGAAAGGAGATCCATTATGTCTTCACATAAAAATGGATTAACTTTACTTTTATATAATAATAATGCATATAGTTTTTCGCATTCTATTAAAGGAATGCTAGTAAACAAATTTACAATGTCGAAGCTGGCCAGAATGAATGAGTTTGAAATTAAGATATTTTTTATGATGTCAATTAATTCTATAATTTTTTTTATTGCACTTGTTGCCTTGAAATTAGTCAAGTTTCTAATTTTATATATATATTTTTTTCACTAATCTGAAGCAGGGGCTACCAAAGGTAGATATAATTAGTCGGATGGGGCACCCGTCTTTATGAATTTTCGGTAGGACATAGAGGAGTGGTACGCTAGGATTCATAACCCTTATTGATTTTTTCTCAAAATCGCCTTTAAAAAAAAGTATCACACTCTTTAATGATTTTTTTTGAAAAGAGTTTATTTTTCCGGTTCGGTCCTTTTTTTATATTTTTTGCACCAGAGCTGTCAATAAAATCTTCGCATTTTTTTTATGTAGTCATGTCTGTTCATTATAACCATTAAATTCCCTTTATCTGCTTTAAGAATTAAGCTGTTTTCTTTTTCAAGCTTTTTATTTATGTTGCTTATAGTATGCCCATAGCTAATAGGTCTTAGATCCATATTTGCAGACATCCTCTTAATAGCATCAGTACACAGTGCTTTATTTTCATATGATAGCCCCTCACATTCAATGTCGGTCCGCAAGCTCATGTAACTTATCTTTAGTTAAAGTATTGTTTGGGCGAAATTTCAGACTACCTAATAAATTCATTTCTTTATGATTAAGCTGAAGATCAGTTTTGTTAATTACTCTTGGATAGAAATTATGTTGATAATTGTAAATTTTTTGTTCAAAGGGATTTTTCTTTACTTTTTCTTTTTCCATGTTTCCTAGTTTCTTTTCCAATTTAAATTGTTTTTTATCCATTAGATTCCTCATCCAATCCCTATCCATAGTAGTCTTAACTGTCAAAATCAATACGATGCATTTTGGATATTAATATAGTATGAATATTATACAAATAGTGGCAAACTGACGATCTCATAGAATAAAGGTTTTTAATTTGCTTTTTGAGAGTAAAAATCTGTATACTAAATCATTCATTATTGGTTAGATTACAACTAGTAAATATATTTTTAATGCAATTGGGTATAATTTTCGCTTTTAAACAAAATTTACTAAACCAAATGTTTTTGTTAAGTTTACAATACATAAGTCTAAGTTTAGGATACATTTTTTTAAGTTCATGCAAATTTCCACAGTTATTAATATAATTGAGATTTTCGTTGTTAATATTGAAAAAAATCATAGCAATAAAGCCAATTGCTGACAAACAATAACAATTCTTTAATTGAGAAAATTTAATATCTTCCAGAACTTTTCATCACGCAGCACCGTTATCTAATAACTTCTCTTCACACTCTTCTCCATCTTCTTTTAACAATTCGTCACAAGATGACACATTGACCTCTTCAGTTTTAAACTCCTCCTCTCTAATAAGTTCCGCTCCCAGTCAAGCTAATTTATCCTTCTCATTTTTCAAAACCATTTATTCTAGTCACAAATACCACATTAATAACCTATGCTCGCTCCATAAACGCCTTGCCGACACGTTAGAACAGCGCATTTTTTTACTGAAATGCCGCTCCAACTCTCTTTTTCCTAAATCAATCACTAATTCCCTCAATCACATTACTATCTCCAAACCACTCAATTCCAAATTATCTAACTGTTCTTTAAAATTCAAAAAATCGCTCCTTAATTTGAAAATCCGTGAAATCATACAACATATCCATCACCTCAACCAACAAATTTCCGCCATCACTCAATTATTACAAACCATCATGACTGACGAACACATGACTAACCTATCACAAATTATCTCCACTATCTTTATTACTACCAGATCAAAGAAAAAAAGTATTCTCACCACTAAATTTAATGACATTTTTCAGCAATCGTTAGTCCATAAGATATACCCAAAAGGAGACGATAATTGGGTCCACAACTCCTCATCCATAGATATTCCTTCCAACGTCCTCAACATTTTAAACTTAGGTCCGAATTTTTCCACCCCTAATTCCTCTACCAAACTCATCCCTGAACTTATTACTGACTTGGAATATATTTATAACGATCCGATCTTTCACCATTCTAATGATAATAAAGAATTATCTCGAGTTTCCATAACTAACATTATCTCTAACCATCTCCAACACCCCCCATCCACTACTTCTAACTTTTCCCCTCAATTCTTCAAAGATCTTTCTTCCACACGCTCCTTCCTTAAAAATCATGACGACATCATCATCACTAAAGCGGACAAAGGAAATAAAACAGTTATCATGGACCTCACAGACTATAATAGAAAAATGACTGAACTCCTATCAGACATATCTACATACGCTCCTACAACTCGTGACCCCACTCCTTCTCTTAAAATCCATTTTAACCAACATATCAGAAACCTCTTACACTCTAAACAAATCACATATCCTACTTACAGAAACCTCATCTCTTATAACTCCGTGGCTCCCCGTTTCTATGGTCTTCCAAAAATTCACAAACCCGGCACTCCCCTCCGTCCTATCACTTCTAATATCAACTCTCCCTCTTTAAAACTCAGCAAATTTCTACTCCCATCCTTACAAATCCTTAGTCATGACAATCCATATGATATCCACAACTCCTTTCATCTACGTAATTTGTTATTATCCCTAACCATTCCCGATAATTACATTCTAGTCTCTTTCGACGTTAAAAGCCTCTTCACCAACATCCCTATAGATAAAGCCCTTCTTATAGTAGAAAATAACTGGTCATCCTTAGAGTCTCATACCTCCCTTAACCGTTCATCATTTATTGAATCCCTACAACTTTGTTGCAAATCTGGTTATCTCCAGTTCCATGGACAATTTTATAATCAAATTGCAGGATTAGCTATGGGTAATCCTCTCGCACCCGACTTATCTAACATTGTTCTTAATGATCTCCTAAACACCATAGCCCCACAGTTTCCTAATGACATATTTCTTATAAAAAAATACGTCGATGACCTTCTTCTCATCGTCAATCCTGATACTATTCCTGACATCCTTTCCGCCTTTAACTCATATCATCCCCGCCTCTCTTTTACAGTTGAATACGAAGATAACTATTCCCTCCCTTTCCTCGATCTTCTCATTAAAAGACATCCCAACAATACTTTATCCACAGACTGGTACACAAAACCAACATACTCTGGCAGATTACTAAACTACTATTCTCAACACCCCTTTCACCAAAAACTTAACGTTGCCAAAAACCTCATTCACCGATGTTTTTCTCTATCTGACCCTTACCTACATGAAACAAACACTAGACGCATACAACGGATACTATTGTCTAATAACTTCCCCTCCAACACCATTAAAAAACTTATTACTGACTACAAAACCCGCCCCTCATCCTCCATCCCTTTCTCTAGTTCTCAAAATCAGCCCCCCATTCCTTTATATAGATCTCTACCATACATCCCTTTACTTTCGGATAGAATTCAAAAATCTTTACGTTCCTCTATTCCCAACCTGCGAGTTGCTTTTAAAAACTATAACAAACTTGCCAATATTTACTCCAACCTAAAAGACCCCATCGCTCCGCAACACCGCTCTAATATCGTATACCGCATTCCTTGCTCTACCACCAATTGTAACTCCGCCTATATTGGAGAAACCAAAAACCAACTTAAAGACCGCATCAAACAACACAAATACTCAATTACTTCTAAGAACTCTACTGCTTCTAAACTCTCTGAACACGCCTTAACCTCAAACCACACATTTGACTTTGACAATACCTCCATTCTTGCCACAGTACCTAACCACGACAAAAGACTACTTACGGAAAGTGTTTTCATTCAATTAGACTACAAACCACTAAACTTAAAAACCGACAAGCAAAATCTATCACTCGCCTATTCCCAAATCATCAACATTTTAAAAAAGTCTCGATCATAAACCTCTATTTAATCTTCTCACTTCCATTTATACTTTCTTTTACTTCTCCTTTTATATATATATATATTATATATATATATATATATATATATATATTATATATATATATATATATATATATATATATATGTGTATGTATATATATATATATAGATGGATTTATTATATATATTGTTATTTATTATATATATATATATTTATTAAAATATATATATTTATTAAAATATATTTATTAAAATTTATTATATATATATATATATATATATAGATTTATTATATATATATTTATTATATATATGGTTATTTTTACTAGAACTTTTTTTTTTGACACTGCTAACTAGAGTTTTTGACACTGCCAGTGTTTCAACCGCCTCCCGCAGTGCCACATCCAACGGTATGTTTTGACTTTTATTGAGATTCCTTTCTTAACACACCTATCCTTCAACTATACACCTTATTATTATCTTCATATAGCCTACCATTCCATTACCGCTTTCAAAAAACTAAATGTCAATTGTCATCTATATATAGTACAACCTGTTTTTTGTTTCTTTATCATCATAACCTTGTTTTTACATTTATTCTTACATTTTAAAGTATTCTTTTAAAATTATTGTTTTCTTATAGAGTTATTTATACTTAATAATCTATCCCAACAATATTACACTAATGTTACCCTATTAATCTTTCAATTTCTTCACTTCTTAACCTTTGGTCCCGTTATCTGTTTATTTACAATTAAAGGTAACCTCCACTTGCTTGTTATCCACTGATATCTTATTATTATGTTATCTTATCCATATTTTAACTTTACTGTAACAATAGTTATTCAATTTTCAATCAATTTATTCGTTAACATTCATTTATTCGTTAACATTCATGTATTTATTTTCTTTTATCTATTTTCTTATCATGTATTTATTTTCTTTATCTTTTATTTCTGTATCTGACAACTTCTTCGTAATTTATATATACTTATATTTATTTTTTATTTTATTTTTATTTTTTCAACATGTTTGTATCTTTTGTAGCCCTGAAGACGACCTGCAAAGTGGGTCGAAACGTCGGCAAAAATTAAAATTATTTATATATTTTAATTTTTTTTATTTTTTTTGACCGCACCCTCGACTAATTCCTTCTCATATCATATCAACGGTCAACCAACTCTACATCATTATGAGAAAATTTAATTTAATAAAAAATACGTTATCTTTCTATATAATTCTTTATTTTTCTCTCTTTGCGCAAACAGTTTCGGTCTTTTATCTGACATTCATCAGGCTAGGTAAAATTTATTATTTCATCAATATCTACCTTTTATCCAACTTTAAGCCAAATCGAACTGTAATATTGGCATAGCTATAAAAATGCGTTTGCTCTTGCGTAAGCGGAAGTGCTGGATAGAATTGATTGAAATTGATAGGAGACCATCTAGACACTAACCAGCACAATCTCTAAAAATTTCATGAAAATTGGATAAACGGTAGTAGGTGATATGCCCGTTACATCGATTTGAATGTAGATAGACACCGAACGAAATTTGATCCTTGATCTCTGAAACATAAAACGGGAGGAGAAGTTTTCGATTCTGAGCACAAAAATTTGTTTAACCTCTCGACAAGTGCAATACCTCCCTTCCTTCGGTAGTAAGGAAGCAAAACGATTAAATTAAATATATGTACCTTTGAATCCCTCTTCGTTTTTAGAGCTCAGAAACTGGAGTTATATGATTCAAATAGACTGATGGAGTTATGAAGTTTTATTTCTTACAATCAATATACTAAATAGGGCTTGTTTTATTTTGATGGTCTTATTGAGTTTTTGCATTGATAAATATAACCGAAATCCACAAATATGTTCTTTAGGTTTAGTTCCAATAAAAATTTACTTCAAAAACTTTTTTTAATTAGCTAATTTTGCCATATAAGAATATCTGTTTAAAGTAGAGCGGTAAGTGAGTGAAAGTTGTGTGATGCATGCACCAGATTTTTATACTAGATTTTAAATCACTTTTGAATTACGCATTGAATAAATAAAATTATATTTAATATTGGAGAATTAGAAAATACAAAAAAATAAGCCTAATAAAATTAAACAATTATTTTGTATGTATTTTGGGTAAGACCAAACATTTAAAGATGCATAAGTGGAAATCACAGATTTTATCATTCCGATAATCGTACTGGACAAATTACAGCTCTAATGTAGCCACTTTCATATTATCTAGGTGTTTGTTTTTCAATTGGAATAGTACAAACTTAATCAGATTTCTGATCGGATAAATTATGGATTTAATATAGTCACAGTCTGAGTGTTTATTCCTGTTTTCATTGAATCAAATAATAAGTTTTTAACACACCTGTTGATAATTGTTTACAAAAACAAATTTTACATGGTTAATAATTTTTTTTGTTACAGACAATGAGACAGTTTCTTTTGATCACTTATTTGATCAATTATTTGAACTTTGTTCACCTGGCATCAAACTAATCAAAATAAAAGATCCACATGTTAGCTTAACCAAAACTTTTGTTTTATTATATCATTGGATTAAAGAATTTCATCTTTCAATCAAAGAAAAAATCAAAGTACTCCACAGGTTTGTATTTTTCTTGAAAATTTAATTGGTAAAAATAATAAGACATAGTAACCTAATAGTTGAATGTATATACTATCAAACAGAATTATCCAAATATCTCCTTCCGAATGAGATCATTTAATCCTAAAGATCATTCATTACCTTCTCTTATCTTTGTATCTATCTAATGTTTAGTATAATGTTTATCATTCATCCCAAAAATTTTACTTGCCTATTTCAATTATTGCAGTGTTATAACACTCATTTATTACAATATTAACAATGTAACACATCTTATCTTTCACATAATATATTGATGGCTTACCTCCATAAGCTTGTAAGTTATCAAGTTAGCTTACTTCTAAAACTTGCAAGGTTTTAGAATTAGCCATTGATATATCTAGCTTAATAGTTTTAGTTCATCTGTTCTTCATATACTCATTAAATCATCAAAATCTTTCCTTCATTTGTTGTTTGAGCATATTCCATTTTATAATTTCCCAGTTTCTTTACTTTTTACTTTCACTTACCTATATATGAAATATATAGTAAGTGTAAGTATTGCGATTGTGAAAATTTTTGAACCTGAGTTTTCAACAGAAATTTACGTTGTGGGGTACCCTGAGTCCAAATAACCAAGGGCTGAAAAATGGTCTGTGTGTGTGTATGTTAGCAGTCTAGTTAAAAAACGAAAAGCCGTATGAAACTGGAACTGAGATTACATATTTAAGATAAACCAAAAAATGGTATAATTGTTATACAGATGGCTCTCTCACTGCCTACGGCTCAGAAACAAGCATCTATCGAAAAGTTAACAAAGAAAAAGACTCAATACTTCTTGGCTAATACGCTTCGGTATTTCAATCCGAGTTACTAGCAATTTGCCACTGTGCTCAAAACCGACTGCGAAGCAAAGTGACTGGGAAGCAGTTAACAATCTGTCTGAGCTTAATAGAGTTGCAATTGAGGGGGTGCCTAGTCATTCGAGCATTCTAGGCAATGAAGAGGCAGACAAACTAGCCAGGTTAGGCTCAGACACTATTCCCATAACCCCTGAACCTATCAGTGTCATAGGACTTTTTGTTTTTGAGCTAAACTGCTCACATACATATAGACCGTTTTGCAGGACTTGGTTATTTGGACTCAGGGTACCTCAAAATGTGTATTTCTGTTTAAAACTCAGATTCAAAAATTTTCACCATCGCAATACTTTTCCTTATTATATATTACTAACATAGGTAAGTGAAAGTAAAAATTAGACACATTTTTATAATGTCGGTTTTTGCTGTATTTTTAAAAATTATATTTAATTAATAATTGCTCTAATTTCAATTAATAGTCATGTTATTATGACAAAAGCTAGAAACACTAACAACTCCAAACAAATTCTCTGTGGCATGTTATTAAAAAAATATTAAAAGAAATACTCTTAAATGATTATTATAATATAGTTATATTAATATAACAAATACTTGCTTGATCTATAAGCAAAATTAAACACAAATTGTGTTTCAGTTTTATTTTGTTTTTCTGAACAAAATAAGTATTTGTTTAATATATTTACCTATCATTTACTATAAGTGCCTTGGAAATCAAGAATTAAAAAAACCTTAACATCAATTTCTTTCTTTCTGTTTTAGTTCTAGCCTGTGATTTTGATAACATTTTATTCTAGGCTACTAATTTCATTTATTTATTTACAAGTTAAAGTCAACAGACTTAAGAGAAAAACAATTATTTATTTACATACTAGAAATTCTCTTCAATAAATCAAATAACCTCCCCAAAAAAACATTCATAATTCAAACTGATTTTTTTTCTTTTTCTCTCCCTCCACAATTGAAGTTGAAATTTAATTCTTGTAATTATCTGCCAAAATGATAAAAATAATTAAATACAGCCAATGATGTAAACATATCTCCTCAACATTCCAAACTCTCACCTGTTTCCTGAAAAGTTGTTGGAAATTCCATTATGTTTTGAGTGAGCAGAAGGTTGGGAACTATCTATATATAAATGAGCACGAACTGTGGAATTCTGAAAAAACAGTATTACTCCTTAATGATAGCTTTAAATAAATTTATACTCTCACACTTGGTTATTGTTAAAGTTAATTAATATTTATGTTTTTTGACCATTTTACATCATTTTAACTAGTTTTCTCTAGCTATGAAGTTTGCTTTGATGGGATTGAAGTATATTGCAATGAAGACCAATCGAGAACCTTTTTGGGACTCACAGTTGGTACAGGAAAAAATGAGATTGAATCAACCGTTCAGCTTTTTGATAGCTGTTTGAAAGAATATCGTCTAGAACCATTTTATAAGGTAATGTTCATTTCTTGTGATTATACAAAGTATACTTTAAAAAAATATTGCATAGTTTATCAATATTTTTTACTTGCGTAGTTTTGTTTTTTTCTCTACTCCTGTAATATAATTTTATTGTTTGTATATATGAAAACTTTATGTATTGAGTTGGTAAAAGTACTATTTTATGAACAACCCCCTCTCCTTCTTATTTTCATTAAGGGTAATAATTGTTCATCTATATCTATAAAAATGAGTGTATGTATGTTTCTCCAATTAGACTCTCAATTGATATATTGTGCTCAAATTTTCATATAAAATTCAAGTAAGTCAAGAAAGAAATCCCATGTATTATGTGTTTTTTTATTTGCCTAACTATTTACTGACAGTAACTCAGGGATGGAAAAACTTTTTCAGATGTATCACAAAGCTTTTCATTATTATTGCTTGAAGTCAATATTTTTGGATATTTGTATCTTCAGGAAGGAACCACCTTTGTCTGACCACCTTTTCTCTGTCAGACAAATGCTGGAGAAAGCGTATGAATATAATATAGACCTGCATCACCTATTCATTGACTTCCGGCAGGCGTATGACAGTGTGAACAGGAGTAAGCTATTGTAAGCCTTACAGTCCCTGGGGATTCCTAGTAAACTAATAAGAATGACCATAGAAAGGACAAGCTGTATGATCAAAACCAGAGTGGATATGTCAGATAGTTTCGAGATTAACAGTGGCTTAAGATAGGGGGACCCGTTATCTCCTGTACTATTCAATCTCGCTTTAGAGGTTGCAATTCGGAAAATCAAGACGAACCCCGGTGGTACCATCTATAATAGGCTTACACAATACATGGCATATGCTGATGACATTATTATATCAGGAAGAACTAAAGCAGCACTAGCCAGTGCTATAGAAGAGTTCAAGCATGCAGCTCAAGAGTTAGGACTCATTATAAGCATGGAAAAGACGAGGTATATGAAAACATCCCAACATACCAGAGAGAGAGGAGATATTGTTGAATTGGGAGAAGACACGTTTCGCAACTATGATAAATTTAAGTACTTGGGCGGAGTAGTGACGGAAAAAAATAATTGGAAGCAGAAATAAAAGGATGGATGGTTGCAGGAACTAGATGTTCCTATGCTCTGCAAAAGGCACTCCGAAACAAAAGTCTGTCCAGGAAGGCAAAAATAGTCATATATAAAACGGTGATTAGACTGGTCGTTTTGTATGGCAGTAAGACGTGGACTATGACCAAGGAAAACAGGAGAGCCTTGCTGGTGTGGGAAAGAAGAGTCCTAAGAAAGATCTTTGGAGCTGTCAGAAAGCAGCATAGATGGAGAATAAGAAGCAACACAGAGTTAATGGAGTTATATGGAAAGCCAGATATCCTTAGTGTCATTAAGAAGGGCAGGCTCAGATGGCTGGATCATGTTGAAAGAATGGATCTCAGTAGACTTCCAAAAATGATGCTGAATGGTACTCCAGGAGGGAAAAGACAAAGAGGTAGACCCAGACACCGATGGTGTCTCTACTAACATTCCACGGGTGGTGGATGTGGAGATGGTCGATAGAAATTCCTTGGAAGTTCTTCCCAGCTAAGTCTGAGGGACTCGCTGACCACTTTTAGCTTTTAACTCTGGCATTAATTCCCCGCCCTTACCCCCTGACCCTGGAAAACCACATATAGCCTAAAAGGTGAGGAAGGGGAGGACAAAAAAAAGAAAAAAAGACCACTAATGAGAGCTCGGTGGGAGGGAGTAGGGGGAGATGTGTTACAATTGAATGCTAATTCAAATATCTTTAGTTCACCAAATGCCACATATAATCATGGATCTTAAGGTAAAACGTTCGTTATCCAGAGGTAAACTAATCCCCTGTTCGGATCACTGGGTTTAGATTGTGGTGAGCGGATAGAAGCATGTAGACAGCAATGGACTATTTTTATTATTATTTTAAATATAAATCTAAACCATGGAATTTCTTTTTCAGGAAGGATCATTTCATATGAGCATAGCATGGTGTCATGGAAATAAGAAAACGGCCATTAAGGAAAGAATATTTGCCAAGAAAAGTTTAATAGATACTTTATCTAATAAATCAGAATTTTCTATATCTGTGAATGCTTATATTTTCAAAACAGGATTTAAGGAATTTATTTTGAAACTTCAATGATTTAGTAGTTTTGTTGATGAATATTTATTTAATGTTCAAGTAATTAAACCATGAGACTGTTTATATTTATTTTTATAGTAAATTTTTCAAAAACTGTAATAAATTATATGATTCTGAGATTACTTAAATTGATGTAAAGATTTTTATTCTATCAAGATTGATCGTTGAAATTCAGACTTGTATAAATCATCAGGAAAAGTTGGCATTGCATATTTTTACTTGGAACATTGTTTTTGCCTAACAAGAAGCAGTGAAACTAGTTCTTAAAACGAGTTAAAAAAAAAAAATTGTTTAGCATAAACATTTCTGATTTTTAATTGTCTGATCTAATATATAAGGAATAAAATGACTTTCAAAGAATCTATCTATATATTAGAAAATGAAAGTTAAACTTAAAAATTAAGTTCTTGCTGTTTTATAACTGATGGCAGAACCATTACTATGGGTTTCATTTCAGATGGCAATGCAATTTTCCAAAAACTACTGTCTGCAAGCTTAGACTTTGTTGTATGTTAGTCACTAATTAATAGCAAACTTTTTTTTTCCATAATCCTAAAAATGTCGTTTTGTGTTAAGTAAAGAGTATTTGCAGGGAATTTCATTCAAAAGAAATTTGCTTACATAATTCTTATTGAGACTTAAAGTGAGCGTGCTCTGTCGAAAACGACATGTAGTAACTGATTTCAGAAGTTCAAAAATAATTATCTTGATTTTGGAGATAAAAAACACTCTGGTGCCCCAATAAAAGTTTGAATATACGGAATCGGAGAAATTACTCACTGAAGACCTGTCAAATGCTAGTTGAACTTGGAAAATCATTACTAGCAGATGACACAAAGTTAGAACGCATTCTTAATGATCTAGAAGCAACGACATCAGAGCCTGGAATGTGTTTAAGTCAAGAGATATCGAACATTTTCTCACATGTGAGCTACTGCTGTGGCCAGCATTAGGGCTCAACAATTGTCCTGGGTATTCATGAGGGGCACCATCCACTAATTAGGAATTAAACAAAGTTTACAAGGAGTCTGAGAATAATTATAGGATGTTAATATAGCGAAAAATTAGAGAAATATTGAATAAAATAAAACTTAAATTTTACTTAATTTAATCCATTTAAATCAGCTTTAATAGATTTAATTTTTTGGAAGTGATTTCATTGCCTGGGAATGCCAAATGTCTTAGGCTTAGTCCTTTACTGAACTGCTGCTTAACCAGTAGAAAAAAACAAATTTTTTCATCATATTTTGACTGATTAAACTGTGGGTACAATTGGATAATCTTGCATATATGTTACATTTATTAGGATACCTTACATTATGATAAAACTTAGTCAGTACTCAATGGACGCAGAATTTGATTCTCTATACAACTTTTATTCTATGAGTTTTCTCTCTGAGAGAACTCATTTCCAAGCTGCAGCGCTACTATTAGTAATTTTTCTCAGTTTTGACGAATTTGGTAAAAGCCATCCTTGGTTAAGTATGGTTATGGACACTTCACTGTTGGACAAAATTTATTCGAATAAATAATAATGAATAAAAATTTATTTTTATTTCAATCACTAAAAATAATATCGTATTTATTTGTTAGTGATTGAAAAATAAGCAGAATAATCTTACTTTATTTGTTATTCAATAGCCAATAACCACTGGATAAAATTTTTTTCAAGACAAAAATTCATTGAATAACCATTATTCAACAATTATTCATACATTAAATATATATATTCCTGTTTATGGTAATGAAATTGTTCTTAAAATTAAGTTTTTGGTATATTAAATAAGGGTCCATTGTTATGTTGAGAGGAGAGGAGTTATGTCCATTGTTGAGGGGAGAGGAGAGCAGCTTCATGTATTAATATGCAATAAATTATTATTTGATAATTGTTAGTATATTAATATATTATTATTATGGTTTGAGCTATCCATTATTATGCTGTGGGGAACGGGATATTTTTATGAAAATACTGTCTGATTTCGGATTGCACATCACTTTTTTTCTAACTTGTCACATTTGGTCATTATTAGGATCTTTTATTAAGTTGTGTGGAGGCTCTTTTTATGTAAATGCTGTCAGATTTGAGAATGCGCGATTGGGATCACGTTTTTGTAACTTCGGATTTGAGCAGTATATGGATTTATATATATATCGATGTAGAGTAGGCACATTAAAAAATCAAACAGTATTTTCATAAAAAACAGCATCCAGCAACGTAGTAAGGGATCCTGATATCGATCAAATCCGACGAGTTACTACAACGTCACGAGCAGTTGCACATTCTGAAATTGGACAGAATTTATAAAAAAGAGCCCTTGACAACATAATAATGAATCTAATATCGATCAAATGCTAAAAGTTACAAAAACGTGATGCGTAATTTGAAATCGGACAGTATTTTCATAAAATAGAGCCCTTGACAACATAATGGAACCTAATATCGATCAAATGCTAAAAGTTTCAAAAACGTGATGCGTAATTTGAAATACGACAGTATTTTCATAAAAAGAGCCCTTGACAACATAATAACGGAACTAATGTCCATTAAATCCGAAAAGTTAGGAAGAATCAAATTTTAAATTAATTTATATTGCACAATTTTTAAATTGCTCCTTTAATAACTTAACGGAACCTTCTTTTGAAAAAAAAAAAGAATTTTTTTTATAAAAAGGGTTTATGCTAGAATAAATGATTATTCAATGGATATTTTCTTAGAATTCTATATATTATTTCTAAACGAGTTTTTTTTTTTCGTACGCCATAAATTCGACAATTCTTCATCAAATCCATTGATTGACCACTCATTTTGAAGATATTCTTCTTCACATGTCAAAAATAGTACTATCGCCCCGAAATTTCTGGAGGAAAAGAAACTTTTTTTTTTCGGGATTGCACTCATAATTAGAAAGATTACTAATTACCTACAAAACAAAAAAAAAATCGGGCAATTATTAACAAAGATACAGTCCATTAGGTTTGGTATATTTATTAATGTCTCCTCTTTAAAGATATTGCATTTAGGAGTAGAATAGTCCACTACACTTTTTTCCTGGCTGTATATATATTAACTTATATAGATATATTAACTATTATTTCTTAAAGGCATTTGTTTGTTCTTACATTTTATGTATTTTAATAATTTATAAAATCCCATGATCCGGGGCATTATTTTGTCTTTATTTCTTTTATGATCTTTCAAGTCAGCGTTTAAAAGTAGGGCCTAGCAAAGCAATTTGTACTAGTATTTTGGTCTATTATGTTAAATGGGATATTGTAAAAATACTGAATAATTCTTAGAATAAATCAGAACAGGTGGTTATTCTATAAATCGCCAATCACTAAAGAGTCATTGAATGAACACAAAAGGCGGGGTGGCAGAATGGGCTAACGCGTGTGCACTGCACGAGTTCGCGTCCCGGTGCCAGAAGGGGATTTTAAATTCCTCGCCCTCACCCTCTGGTCTGGGAAAATACCGTATAGCCTAAAAGGCGCGAGGTAGGGAAGAACAGGAAAAAAAAAAAAAAAAAAAAGAATGAACAAATTATTCGATTTCCCTTGGTGGCACGGGATAGCAATTTTGTGTTTTACATGTCTCCACAAATATATACAAGTTAAAAATACAAAAACTTTTCCGCGATGATTTTCTCGCTTTCGATCCTGTCTTATATTTATTAAATCAGCCGTTTACAGATAGCAAAATCCGACTGGCAGACTCTGATTTTTACTTTAGCTTAAGTATATATGTAATATATAGTAAGGGTAAGTATTGCGATCCTGAACATTTTTTAATCTGAGTTTTCTACGGAAATGCACGTTTTGGGGTATCTCGAGTCCAAATAACCAAGTCCTGAAAAATGATCTGTGTGTGTGTATGTTAGCAGTCTAGCTCAAAGACGAAAAGTCGTACGAAGCTGATATTACGTATTAAAGATAGGTATATGCCTTAGATGTGACAGCAACTTTTTCCTTAAAATCGGCTATATGGAAGTGCCTCTTCATATCAAAGGTGAAACACATTTTTAAGGTTTTCTCAAAAACAGCTCTAACGATTTTAATTAAACTCGATGTATCAGTGTATAATTAAGTGGTCTTTAATATCATTTAGGTCTTATTCCCGTTGATATGGGGCGCGAATGTTCCTAATGTTCATATGCGTCTTCTTCTCAAGTACCTTTCATATGATTTATTTTAAATAATTAGCTCTCTCTCTTTAAATAATTCTCATGGGCTCTCGGACTATAAGCGCAGATATACAACGCTCAGCCATACGTTGTAGAAGCTTTAAAAAGCTACTTGGAAATGCTCAAATTGGAAGATATAGTCCTTCTTTTTAACTTTCTTGACAATTTAATTTTCTTTCATGTGATTAATCATAAAATATAGTTTTTTGCTTCTTCGCTATCATAGGCAAAGAGAAGTTCTATTCATGCGAAGAGTTAAAAAAAAAAAAGTTTACGTTTCAGATATCAAGGATATAATTTGGTTCTGTCTTTTTGTAGTCAAATCCATGTTATGGGCTAATCACCTACTACCATTTATCCGATTTTTTTGGAATCAAGTAGACGCTAAATTTAAATTGGCACCTACTCGATTCAAATTGTATTCAGTACTTAAAAAAAACAAAAAAAACATTACAATGGGAATCTATGAACGTATTGTTTTTAACATGCTTATAGTTTGAAAACAGTTTACTCGATTTGAGCCAAAATTGAACGTAATTTGGAGAAGTCATAGCGATTGAGGTACCCCATTAATTGTTATTAAAGACATCCCTTAGAACCTCAATATATCGTATGCGAAGGAATCTTGTAATTTATTGTGCCCATACATGCTTTTAACAACCAATCTTACTAATAACTTAGGCCTAGTAGTTATGACAGGGCTGAAGAAAATTTCAGGCCGGTAATCACCGGAGCCTTCCAACGACCTCCATAAATTATTCGTTTATAGTTTTTATTACTCAGGTAATTCCTTACAATACTTTATTAATAAATCCACTACTCATTATTTTTTTTCCTCTGGAAGCTTAGGCGTACAACCAATTTACATCTGTTAAAGCAACTGCTGATGCTTATTCATAGTAATAGCCGTAAGTCTGCATAAACATTGCATTGTCACCGGTGTGTGGCAACGTGTGCCCAGTCATAATTTGCGGCTGATGCGTTGTGCAGGCTCAGCGTGTAATGTGATGTGGAGGTGACGCAGTAAAGCAGGATTCAATCAACCCGAAATTGTTTTTTCATACCAGCCGTTCAGGTAAATCTATCCCTAGCTGAGGCAGGGTGATTGCCTCATCTTCAATTTGGTCCACGAAAGTGCGGTACGAAAATCTGGAATACAAGTTGGAGAAACTATATTCTTTTGTCACCTTTGCGATGTCTGAGCTCTTGTTAGCTCATTATTCGTCCACATCATTTATGTTTCATTGACGCAAGCTGGTCCACAAATTCTTCTACGAACTAGGCAATGCCCAAGCTTTTGGGGCATAAGTGAGAACCGGTCTTATCAGGGTCTTTTATAATTGGACCATTATTCTGAGAAATAACATTTATTTACGGATATAGTTTTGCGATGAATCTCCGGATTGCGTATATACGATTATCTGCGTTTACTTAAGAATCAAGATAAACAAACTCTTACACACTTTCAAATGAATAGATCCCAGCCATCAAGTATACATCCAGTTGTGGGTCTGCATACATGTATTTGGTTTTGGGTTCATTAACCTCCAAACCAGTGGGTATAGTGAGTGCTAGTTGCTGCTATCTGGAGACTGAATAAAGTTACTTTAATTGATGAAAAATGTTTGTACCCGCTTAATCTTACAGGGAATAATTATAATGACTAGTTTATTTATTAATAAAGTAGTGTAAGAGTGTAGTAAGAATAATGGTTTTTTTTTTACCATATATACATACACACACACTAACATTTTCTGTTGGTCTGTTTGTTTTGAGTAAGTTTATTGTTAATTAGATTGAACGTCAAGCTAGCACAGTTTATGTGCTGCCACTTCTGACTTAAGTTGAGAATTTTTCCTGAATTTCCATAAAAAAACTGCAGTACTACAACCCATGGAGAGTCTAGGGTTCAGTTTCTTGGCTAATGGCTGAGCCAGATGATTTTACTGAAATATATTCTCAACCACTACTTTTCTCCTTAAGGTACCACTTTAGAGGTGTATCTCCTCCAAATGGACAGTCTGCTACTAGACAAGCAGTAAATGTAAACTACTAACTAAAAATTAAATCTATAATGGGCTAGAAGTAAATCTGTACATATTCCTACTAATTTAACATGCCTTATTCCTGATCAGAAGTTTGCTGGCAGACTTTGTATACTATAAACGACGAAGCAATATGATCTTCGGTCATTGAATACTCTATATAAATGCTATTTCATTTTTCAACTATTAATAATTAATCTTTTTGATGATTAGATTCAATCAATTATTAAAGAACTAGGATTTGACATTTGATTGAACTCATATTCATGGTCTACAGTGAAAAACCCAAAAGAGTTTTTAGGAGGTTAAAACAGATTTTAACAAATTAGGCTACAACTATTTTGATTAAACTCACTATCACACTGATACATTTGCCTAACGGCAAGAATAAATTAATAAGTTTTTTACCCTCATTGATGCAAACTGACAAGGCTTAAGTACCGATTTTTCTGAATTTCATCCTCTAATGTACCTTTAATTTTGTTTATTTTACTTATCTACTCTATGGTTGGTAAGTGAAATTTTTGGGATGTGCGTAGTGCACCATTTCTGCTCAAGTTATTGTTATTATACTTTTCAAGTTTTATGTTATAATGATCATGAGATAAATGCCTTTTTGATTTTATCAGATAA
Source organism: Nezara viridula (assembly GCA_928085145.1). NCBI lineage: Eukaryota > Metazoa > Arthropoda > Insecta > Hemiptera > Pentatomidae > Nezara > Nezara viridula. The sequence goes on along the minus strand of OV725080.1, from coordinate 103,035,749 downwards.
TCCCTGGTATATAATTCACTTTGAAACATATATTTAATTATGATATGTAGCTCTTTGTTTTTTTTTCTAGTTTACTTTAATTTAATTTTCCCCTTTATTTTATTCTACGTGATATCCTGTAATTATTCTTTGTTTTTGTTTTCCTATTTTTCATGGTACCATAATTTCGTTCATCATATCAGTTCAATCTTGTTTACTACTACTATTGCTAAACCACATTATATATATATATATATATATTTTTTAATGAATGTTTTTCATAAAATATTGTACATTATTATCTTTAATAATTTCGAAGTATTCATCAATTACGGCAGAAGCATTTCCATGCTGTAAAATGTTTTATATCTTTTATTCAAATATTTATACCCTACAAGAGAACAAATGTTTACCTTTAATGGGGGTGTTGTTTTTTACATGGTCCCAAATTGCATGGATTAAATTTATTGCTTCATATTATTGGTACAATAGTTAAAAATCTCTTTACATCAAGACTTACTATTTTTAGAGCTTTATTTTGTAATTTAATATTTTCTAGAATTTTTTTCAACTTATATTATTTAATTTGTTTAACACAGGTTTAGGAATCTAAATGTTTCAGTAGGTCTCTAATTCTATTGATTATCAACCTTGAATTACGGTTTTCTTTCTGGTTTGATTAGTCTATATTATCTTAACGTTGTTTAATCTGCTACTCATAGTTTATTTTAATTTTTTTATCCTTATATATTTTTTTTTAATGTTGGTAATATAAGTATTGATTTTAATGATTATATACCATGTTTAGGAGAAACATCCAATAAATTTAAGACCATGATAATGATCAAAGCAATCATAAAAATATAAAAAAGATTAATAAAACTTTATTATTGCAATAATTAGTCACCCGGGAAAATTAGACTATTACTCTCTTTTTGGGAAGGCCTAAGGAGACATGAAGTGCTATTAAGTACACATTGGTAAAAGGATTATTAATAGTAAAAATACAGAGCCCTAAATAATTATATCGTATGTATATCACATAATAAAAGACTATTATTATTATTGCAACATAGCTCAGTAAATAAACATCAGTTTTGATTTTGAAAATACAATAATTTTTGATATAGTATAGCCTTTAAAAAAATAGAGAAATATGTGAAGCACTACATATTTCTAAAAATATTGAGAATTTTAATATAATTTTATAAAAGATACTATGAAAACTAAATAGCCATTGCCCACATATAATCAATAACCTGGATAAAATATAAAAACAGATATACAGAAAATAATATTAAAAAAATGAATTCAAGAGTAAAATTAAATAATAAGGCACAACAAACAATAGAACTTGTATAAGTACACATGCACACACAGATATAGGGAAAATAAAATAGCAAAGTAAGATTAGAACAAAATCCAATCTCAGAAAAATAGTGACAGTGTGAGAATTGAAACAGCAAAATTCCACAAAAAAAATATGTTTTTAATAAATTTTAGTTGCATGATGAAATAATGATTTTTTTTATAAATATGTGGCGACCAAGAAAGAGAAATATTTAATAATTACTTACAAGAAAAATCTAAATATGAATTTATATATATATATATATATATATTCTTTTTTTCCCGGTTGGCTCTACAGACCTAGTAGATCTTTGGCCACCTGAACCAGCCTTCTCCACCTCTCCCTATCTGTGGCTACTACTTACCAGTTTGCGTTATGAAGCTCAGCAGTATCTTTGTTTATCCTCTCTATCCATCTGGTTTTTCGCCTCCCATGTGGTCTCTTGCCTATGACTCTGGTATTCATTGTTGTGCAAAGGCATACTGATGGATTGCTACGAGCTACATGCCCCGCCCATCTAAACCTCCTTGCCTTCATGTCATGAGATATTAACTGACCTGTTTCTTTCAGCAGTTCTTAATTGTTCCTTCTCCTCCATGTGTGAAGTTTTCGCACTTGCTATTCGCTGGTATATCTCTGTTGATCAATTATTGAGGCTATTGTGGAGCCGAGGTATTTGAATCTGACTACTTTCGGGAATGACTTAGAGTCCACCCAGATCATGTTATTAGGGTGGATGTTTTGGCTAACTCATGTATTTTGTTTTATGTACATTGACTTGTAGTCCAACTTGTTCTTCTTCTTTTAACAGTGTCCGAGCAAGTTTCTCCTCAATACCCTCTTGATTACTTCCGAGGACAGCTATATCATCCGCATATGCTATGATTTTGTGTTTCATTCCAACATGCAACCCTCCATCTTCGCATGATGTTGTTCTAATTACTTTCTCTAGTGCTCAAGTTGAACAGCATTGGTGAGAGTCCATCTCCCTGCCTCAAACCCGTTCGAACTTCAAAGGCTTCAGATATTTCTTCTTGTATTAGTACTCTACATTTAGGATCATTTGTACACATCTTCGTCAACCTCACTAACTTCCCGGGAACACCCAGCTCAGTCATGATCTTCCAGAGACAGTTTCTGTCCACGGAGTCATAGGCTACTTTAAATCGACAAATAATGCATGTACGTCCTGATCTACTTTCCATCGTTTTTCAAGTACTTGTTTTAGGATGAATACTCCTTCCTCTCCTAAACCCTGTTTGATGGTCGCCTATTATGTTTTCATAATACAGATATTTCCGAAGTAGAATATTAGTCATTATTTTATAGGCAACTGGAAGAAGTGCTATGCCTCAGTAATTTCCACATTCATACATGGAGCCCTTCTTAAGGATAGGACAGATCAACCCTGTGTTCCATGTCTTCTCCCATATCTTGTGGATTAGATCCAACAGCTTGGCTCTGAGGTCTTCTCTCCCATCCTTGAACAATTGTGATGGTAGGTTGTCTATACCTGAAACCTTTCTTTTAAGCCTGCCGACAGTTGAATATATATATATATATATATATTGATATGTTAAGTTAACCTTAATGCTAATTGTATTGTCTCCATATAGAAAATCATCCATGACTATTTATGCGTCAAGAGCCCGAAACTTCTATGATGGATAACTAATAATAAGATATTTAAAATCAGGAGAGATTTTCTTCATATTAAAATCTATAAAGTTAATAAGGGGCATCTGTGGAAACTTCATGGAATTCCATGAGTTTTTGAAGTCATTTTTTTATCATTTAATTATTCTTCCTGTTTAATTATATATAAAAAGTCCGTTTACAATTCATTGTCAATGGATATAATTTATCCTTCATTGCCATGAGAAAAGTAAAAGAAAAACGTCTGACTGCTAACTAAATTTAGAAGTAATAAACTTAACTTATCTTTGTTAATAATTGATTATTACATACATATCGAATATAGCAGTCCGCATTCTACAATTTCTATTGTAACAAAATTATAATTTTTTAAGGTAATGACTGGAAGGTAAGTTAATGACTGTTTTTAAGGTAATTTATTTAGCTAATAAGTCATCTATGTTTGTAATATACATGACAAAGGCCTCTCTTTTGTATACAAATACAAATTTTAAAATAGCCTCTTTGATACTAAAAACAATGGAAACATTATCTGGAATTTTTAAAAACTTTAACAAAACCAAAAAACCTTCTTTGGGCATAAATATACAAAAACAATTCACACATTGCCTTTATAGGTAGGTATGTATGTGTATATGTATATATATATATGACCTTAATAGAAAAATAGTTTTAATTTAGCGGTAGGAAAGTAACAATATTTGTAGAAAATCTACTATGCCTGCATTATACCTAATACTGGTTCAATTTCAATCCGATAGAACACGTTTGTGTACTTTTCAATCTCCATGTGTGCAATAAAAATCCCTTTTCTAATATTCATAAAAAGTAGGAAAAAACTTTTTTCAAAGTGTTGTTTATACCACAGGAATTGGCTGATGACTTCTGTAAGGGAACAGGAAGGTAATTGAATGTCAATTCCTGCCAAGGCCTATAGCGTGAGCTATTAAATTAATTTTATTAGATACAAATTTTCTAAAATTAATAATTTTTAGCTAAAACCCTAACTTAAATTAACTATTTTAATTATATATTAATTTCCTTAAATTAATTATATATCAATTTTAATTAATTTAACAAATTAATATAGAGGTGATGTATTAATTTTGTCCAGCATTTATTTAAATTAATGGACTAAGATGTGCTCAAATTAAAACCCGTATGATGGTGAATAAATTGTTGATCATAAATGTGATTAAAGATGCTGGAGGGTAGTGCAGTAAAACACACAGATAAGATGACCTTATTTTTAATGTTTAATAATGTATCGTCATAAATTGTAAACCTGCATCAGTGCTAAGCATAGTATTTTTTATATACATTTTTATATAAAAAGTATTCTGTTGCATCTTTCATATCTTATTTTCACATTCATTTCAATTTTCATAATTATGTTTCGCTTAGCCCTAATGAGGGCCTACAAAGTAGGCTGTAACATGATAAAAATAATTTTATCTTATTTGTGTGCTTTCTACTTAGGCAACCAATTTCTACTTGAAAAACCTTATGGTGTTCCTTAAAAGAGAATACTATAAACATTGAGACATCTTTGAAGCAATAAATTAAAATGAAAAAAAGCATTTTCTGATGTGTTTCATAATTTTTACCTAAAATCAAAAATAACTCTTTGATCCTTAAAATGAAGCAGATCTATTCTTTCTTCCTGATTAGTCATAAGAGGGAATGTCCACTGTACTCAGTAGTTGTCAGAATAATTATTGAATATGCCACAAATGCTTTGAAACAGTATAATGATAATAAAAGAAACCTATAGATTAGTACATTTTCAGTCAAATGTGTGGAGGACAAATGAAAAAACTGCACTGTTCACTTACACTGTGAGTATATTACATTAGTTATCTCTTTCTTTCGTACTTCCATTAAGCTTTAAAGCTACATTATTATCCTTCAACTAGCAAATATATATCTTTAACTAAACAGCTATTTACAACAGAAATACTTTATGAGAAGCCATTTCATATTCCATTTTATGTCAATAAAGTGATTAAGTTAATTTTGGTAATAAAATAAATCTTTTGCATAAATAATAAAAAAAAATTATAACTGTAAAAATGCTAGTGAACATTTATACTTTTCCAAGAAAAATAATCTTTATGTCTTTTTATACAAGAAATCAATCCAACCAATTCTATTTATGAATAATAAACCAGTAAAAACTGAATACACATAAATAAATAATAATTAACAAGCCATTACTAAAAACTGTATTTTCAACAGTAAGAACCCAAAATGTGTAAAATGGAATAATCCCTTAAAGATGCAAAAAATTATTACTTTTGTTAAATTTATAATATTGATACATGGAAAACATAAGAATTCTGACCCAAGTTTAAATAAGCTCCTCCAAGTATTAATATCATAAACTAAATAAAAATATTATTTTTTAAGCTTAAGATATTCTATCCTAATTTCATACATCTTAAGTTTTTAGTTCCCGATTTTGTACATTTTGAGTTTTTTACTGTGTTTTTCAGGTTTTTACTTAACAAAAATCTGATCTCTATTACATTGAATAAAATTTGAAAAACTATTGCATAACTTTTACGTCAAAACATTTGTGGAACTCATAATATTATCAACAAGAAAGTTATCTTAAATTCTTGAAACCAATCCATACCTGTGCTTGGTCTTTATCTGAAAATGTAGTAAAAATATCTTTCGGAGTATGTAATACATGCGTTTTTACATATTCACCCCATTTTAATCTCAGTAAATATTTTCAATTGTGTTTATAAGTTTCTTTCCAGTCTTACTAAAGTGAAACTAACTAAACAAACTAAAGATTATTTATATTATGCTTTCATCAAGCATAATCAAAATTTTAGGTTATTGCACATTTGTTTCCAAAACTGATTGAGATAATGGTGTGTGCTGAGATACAATATGTTTTATAAGGCTTGACTTGTAAATAGTTCTATGAGGGCAATGGGGGCACTGGAGCTGCGCTTCTCTTCCACACTCAAACTTCTCATGCCTCCTAAGAGAGGAAGAGTAGAGGTATGTCTTATTGCATGTAGCACACATGTAGACCTTCTTTTCAAGGCGAGCATGTGCTGCTGGAAAGAGAAAGAAAGCATTAGCTGAAAGATGAGTGACTAAAGCATTGTGACAGCCATGCAAAGCACCGCTACCAAGGCAAGGAGCAACTTACCTTCACTCAAATTATAATTTACAGACTTCTCTTATCATTAGACTCAAAAGAGTTACTATCAATTGAAAAAAAAAAAGAAATAAAAGGGTAGCCCATTTTCTTTTCTCATAAGTTTTTTTTTTTTCTCTAGAAATAAATTGTTTCTTTAAAATAAAGTATTGTAAATATTTACACTATATTTAACTCTTTGTAATAGATTTGATTTCTAATGAAAAATATTACAAAAATCAATCAAAATCTGGATACACGAAGTCATTGTTAGTAACAGAAAATATTCATGAAAATTTCATACTAGAAATAATTTCCTTTCTTGAATAAATAACAAGATTACTTAAAACATACTTAAAAAGAAGTTTTTTAGATTGCAATTTAACAAGTTAAAGGAAAAAACAAATTTCTTTGCAAATACATAAAGGAAACCATAGAATAATATTTATTATGGATAATGACATATGTTTATAATAAAAATATAGTATTTCTCAATATGAGAAGAAAATTATGTCACAATTTTTTATTAAACCTTTTCCAAATAAATATTATATCTAAATGGTGATTATAATACTGATCAACATTAGAAACAATTAATCATTTCACTAACTAGCTTCCTTTTTAGCTTAAAAAGATATAAATATATCACTTTTACAAGTACAAAATAAATATATTAAAAACATTATACCTGTAAAACCATCTTTGTCAATGAAGATTGAATATGTACACATTGAAATAAGAAGATAGCTTATAAAAATGTACAATCAAAAAATATATATACAAGATATTTTAAGGAAGAGGCTTTGTAAGTCCTATTCATTAAATTACATGCTATCAGACCCGCAGTTCAGCAATATGGTTTTCAGCCATGTGGACAACAAGAGACCTCTTACTACGGCCTCTATACTTGCAATAAGGGCACAGCTGGTTGCGGAGAATAGGAGCAGCGAGACATTCGTAGATGAGGTGCCTGTAGAGGATGACGCCCTTTTCATAGGAGCGGATGCAGTAACTACACTCATAGCGGCCTGAGTCTTCATTGTAGTGGTGTAACATCAGCTGGCGAATCCTGTCCCGCACGTAGACAGGCTTCTTGTGTTTCACAACTGCACACACACAATGTGGATGGAATAATATTACTTTCTCTATAAATACACCGATATTTCAGAATAGGGTTTAACAAATAAATGAAACATAATAGTATTTGTTTAATATGATATATTTTTCTTTCTTTTAAATACTGATAAATTACATGATATTGAAATACAGTAAGTATACATGTAAAAGATACCTCTCAATTTACTGAAATCCTCTTTCTTATGATATATTTTTAAGACCAAATATTAACTGAGTGTTAAAATGATAAAAACATTGATATGAATAAAGAACACAGCAAGTTGTAGGCATTAAAGGAAGAAAAAACAAATTTTTGAGTTAGGTAAATTTACATATAATATTGAAATGATCGCTATGAAATAACAATATCTTCTTACATTTTAAGAATATATTAATATTAATTTAGCAGGGGAACATTAATTGGTAAGCAGAAATCGACTGAATGGAGTAGGGTATCTTCCCTCTTTATTTATGGATAATTATGGATTTTCCTTGCAACAAAACAGAACAGTTACATTGTATAAGATGGATCGTTATTTAGAATCAATATTCGCAAAAAAAAAAAAAAAAAATGTATAATAAAAAAGAGACCCTTTTTATTTAACATTATTTTGATTATTTGGCAAATATCTTTCCTTCCCATAAGTAATAAAATTAAAACTTAGATAAAATTAATTAAGTTTTTTTGAAGATCAAATCAATTATGAACAACAAAAAGACAACTAGTGAAGGATTATTATTATTAACATATTATTTATTATTAACACATTCTGGTCTTGATATGTAAAAATACATTTTTTTGCAAACTGAGTAGAGGTTGAGTCACATAGTTGTATGATTTTTAATGATGAATAGTAAATAAAGCTGAATGGGTTATTAATGTTTGTTGTTGCCCTCTCTAATACAAATTACAAGCATACACATAACAATAGATTAGATTGTTAGTAAGATCAAAATAATAACAGTAAATCATATTAAATCCCACTCAAACCATTATACACCAGCACTAAACACCCAACCACAATTTGTTAATTATAGAGAAATTTTACTTTTAAGTAATATAAATCAATAAACAGAGGAAAAGATACTATGGGGTAGGAATGGACTTGAATGTTAATATATCAGTAATAGTTAGCCATTGAATATATTAACAATCTATACTAAGAGAAACATGCTTCCTATAATATTACAGCATATAAAAAAGAACCACCTCCTAAGTTGAGACAGCAATAAGTTAAAATTGACACCATAACTAAAAAAAAAAAAGGTGGTCTATGTTACCATTGGCACACTTCTTTAACTACTAATTAAATTCCAAGGTTTATGTGAAACATGAAAAAATAGCTGCTTTTCAAATATCTTATGGAGAAGTTGATCAAACTTATTAATTAATTAATATATTTTATTTAAATATCAAAATTGTAAAAGACATAAGATATTTAAGATTGATTCCGATTTACTCATGTTAATATAATATTATAGATGATTCTTTACTGCCTCCATCTCAAAAGTCTTCCAGTTAATCTTGAAACTCCCCAGACTTAATTTCTTGTACACAAAGTTTTATAATAAAAAACAGCTTTAGAAGGTAAAGAAGATGAAAGGTTTTTACAAAGGGACCAGGATTGGATAAATTTAGTGATCTAAAAAACCTTTTTTTAACTTTAATTGTATTAGATCAACTTCAGCAACTTAATGAAGCAAAACAATAATAAGTCAAAATTAATATTTCAAATTTTCTTTTAAGTTAAGGGTTTTATAATTATTAAAAGTTTAGTGATAACTTTAATTAACACTAAAGCTAAGATTACCGGAGTTTTAAAGTTGGCAACGGGTTACAAAGGAAATATTTTCACATAAATAATTAATAAGAAATTTCATAATGGAAAACTGTTATGAGTCTAAAGTGGTGCCTGATCATGATTGAATTGAAGACATGCAAATGAGGAAAATAAGTAAAAAATACTCCACTTAAACCCGTCATTAATTTTATTATAAACTATAAAGGAATTAATGACAAGGTGGAGATAAATCACTGGAGCTAAAAAATGTTAACATAAAATTCATCAAAGATGAAAAGAAAAATAATTTGTCCATTTCAACCCTGGAAGAAAAGAATTGAGGAAAACGAGCACTTCCACTCCATGTTTAAAGACTAATGACACTCAAAAGTGATATTATGATTGCTGTTCAATCTATTTTCCCCACACAGAGTGACAGATTCAGACAGGAGGGAATGGAAAACCCTAGGTTCCAAGCTATACAATAACTCAATAAATGATTTATACACCACGGACAAATTTATAGTTTATACTGAAGATGACAATAAAATTCAAAGTTATAAGCTGAATATATGAGTTTTGAGAAATAAAAAATTTGGTGCAAGTATCACACGATTTTCACTTAACACCCTCTTCTTAGCAGAAATAAGTATTTTCTGACCAAGGGGAAGTGAAAGTAAAAATTAGGAATGGGCTATAGTTGATAGTACTATCGATATATCGATAGTTTAAAACTATCTATAGTTCGTAACTTCCCCTTAGACACAAATCATATTAAAGATAAAGGAAAACGGTTATTGTATACCTAACAGAAACGCCACTTTAAGAAAATAAATAGATAGAAGAATGAAGACGTGTTTAAACTATTCTTATCAGTATACAAAACTGAAATTAAATTAACAAGAAGAAGCCTTCAAGGTAAAAAATAATTCAATCTCAAATTACTTTCTTCGAAATATTTTTACAACTCCAGCTGTGCCAATGGAAAAGAGTGTTACATTTACCTCACCTTTTTTAATTTCTTTTCATAAAAAAAAAATATAATTATAAAATCTACAAGGATGCCATTACAGTATTATTATATTTTAAACTAGGTGTTCTTAGCAAATTAAATTTAGAATCTTGGAAATTAAAAGACACAAACAGACACTGTTTTAACCAAATAGTTAAAACAATACTATCTATATGTCGTTGATGTTTTTTGTTTGAATTCAATGATCGGGAAATAAATGCAATTTATTTTTTTATATAAATGTATTTTCCCTTCAATATTTTTTTTAATAATTTGTATTAATGCCTTAACATTGATCTTTAAGAATATATCTAATATAAATGTTAATAATTATAAAGCTTATACAGCATTTTAAAGTAAATAACCGATAGTGGAAAACTATCGACTATCGCCTATTCCCTAGTAAAAATTATAGACACTGTATTTATTTACATATTTGTATTTGTTTAATACCCTTCTATATACAAATTTGAATTTTTAAATTGCTGTAATCTATAAAATTAAATAATACCAATGATAGCATTTATGGAAATCGCATATGTATATATACATATTGTCGGAGTCCGTATTATATTAAGCTCATGTACGTCCTAATCTTTCAAGCGAACTCGGGTGCCCTCATATTCCTTTGGTTTCTCCATTACAACTATTATCCGTTACGATCTCTTATTTCTCCTTTAGTTAATTATCAAATTCTTTCATACTTTATACTTTTTATATCAGTATTTTTATAACTATTTTTTATATCAAAGATTAATGTGCAATGGTTAGTTATTTCAAATAAAAAAAATTAAAAGTACTTTACTTTAGAGGTAGCTAATATAGAAAATTAGCCATTTAAGCCCGGTTAGAGAATTTTAACAACCACAATACTGTCCCTTACTATATATTTTCATATATAGGTAAGTGAAAGTAAAAAACATGTTTCCTCAAAATTTTTTAATTATTTGGTATTACCTGCCCTACCAAGAGGGTCTCCCCATAAAATGTTGCGCAAGGTTCCCAAAGGTCTAGAACCACCACTGATTACATAAAATCTATTTTCACTGTTTTTAGTAATATAATAGATTGGTTGGAAAAATAATTTTGTACATAACTTAAACACTTTTTAAATTATTCAAAGTATAATCTTTAAAACAACTTGTACTCCATTCATCAAATTACAATCATCTCAGTTTTGAAGCCTAGTGAAATTTTTATATTGACTTTCTTTAATTTAACCATAAACTGTATACTTTTTGACTTAGGTGTTAGTAAATTTTTTTGAATCTGGAAAGTTTTATAAATAATTTGTTGTTTTGAGCAAATTTCCATCCTGTAAGCCTCTTTTCTTTGAGAAATACCCACCTTCCATATTTCAGTAGACATTCAAGAAGAATCACAGTTGAACCATTCCCTACATTGTCTGTATTACATAATTCTAATCATGTTCTTTTTGTTACATTATCAAAGCCTTGCCAGAAGGTTTCATGACCTAAAACCACTTCCTTTACTCTTCATACATTTCAAAAATTCTTAAAAGGACAATACACAAGGAAAATGATGAAAGAGAATTTATAAATAAACTTTATGTTTGGATGATTTATCTGATAATGATATAATAATATTAAAAACAAAGGCTAACTAAGAAAAATTAGATCTGAAATTTGTCTCTTCCAAGAAAACAAAACTACTTAGATAATATAAACAAGGGGTCTCCAAAATGTTGGCTCGCGGACCACATTGAGGCCTCCACTATGCCCTCCGGTCCCTATTAAGATCTCCTTGTAAGTCCCGCGGGATATGGCTTAGGATAGAAAAACATATCTTGTTCTATTACACTTCTGTGGTGTAATGAGCTTTTTAAGAGAAAAGATTCGTACAATAAATATTGTAGTAGTCTGTGAGCCAGAACTCCCTACTTACCTTACACCCCCTCTTCCCCCCGCATCCTCATAAATTGCATATCGTTGTGTTCCTTGTAACTATTTATTTAAAAAAAAAGCCAATGTTCCCACAAAAAAAAAGTTAATGCACTGGCTAAAAATGGAGTTTTTTGGTCACTGAGTATCGGCATTTGGCTTAATTTCGTCATAGTTGGTCTTTTATTAAAGCTGGATGGTCAGATAATAATAAAACATTAAAAAATAATTGGCTTAGGCAATAAAAAACACCAGTAAAGTCAATTTCTTTAACGAAAAAATTTTCAAGTGTAAAATCAAGCATCATTAGTAATTAAACGGCCTACAATAACGCAAAACATGCTTAAATAAAACATTTGGAGAATATATTTCTCTTTCTAAAACACTGATTACTTTTTAAAATATTTGAAGCAGTTCCGTAGAAAATGCACTTAAACGGCAGAAAAGCGGTCCTGGCGTAGGGGTGGCCTCTACCACATCACATCATTTAGTACTCATAAATGGCTTAGTTATGGTGCTATGATAAAGTTTTTTGTACATTATATTGACGGTATTAACAAACAAATATTAATGCAATACTTTAATTGTAAAAAAAAAATTAACAATCTTTTATTATTTATTTTTTAAATTTCATTTCTTTTATTCTATATGGAGGTCATATAAGAAGGCCTCTATTGTAAAAATGATATAATTATAATAATAATAAAACATAATTCAAAAATACTTTGCTGAATATCTTGAATTTTTTATTTAACGTTTGCAATTTAATACTTTGTTTTGTATATTTACTGATTCTTAGAGGTAATTTAAATTGCATATACTTCCCCCGAAATGAGTCATATTTATAAATATGATCCTGCTTCATAAACTAAAATAATATATACCTAATCTAAACAACAAATAATGAACAGTTGCTGGGTCGTTTAATAAAACTCATAGATCACTAATAAATAAATTAATTTTTATTTTGTTCGGAAGTTGGAACATATCATAAAAAATTAGGAAATTTTAATGTTGAATGCATTATTCTCTCTCCACAAAGAAAGATGGAAAGGGTGAAGCTATAAGTTCTTCTAAATAATCAGAACTGATTGTTAGGATTGGGTCTCAAAATGAGGAAAAACATGAAATTGAACCCAAAAATTGGAAAAATACATTAAGAGAACGAGACAGGAAGTGCCAAAATATCAGAAAAGAAAACAAAGATCAATATCCATTATATGGCTAAACGAATGTATAGTAGACAGATGGACAGAATATTTCAAGATGCTGATAAAAGGGGTTAAGTGCTGGAGCAGTTTGGATGATATTAAGGGGACGATGCAGGTTAATTATGATGAAGACCATTTTATCAGCAAGAAAGATTTGTTTGAAGCAATTGGCAAGTCAGCAGGTCGGACGAAGTGAATGAGATTTATTATGGTGAAAACTACTTAATTTTCAATCGCTACTGAAGTTGCACACTGGCACTATCTTCACTTCGAAGCAGGTTATAGAGAGGTCTATGGAGAAAGGGAAATAGCCCTCCTTCTGTTTATTACATTTACAAAAGATTTTTGAAAGAATCTGAAAGGAAAACAAGCTTTTCTGAAATACAAGTAGATATTAGCACAAGGTGGCAGGGTAGCCGAATGGGCTAACGCGTGTGCACAGCATCACGAGTTGCCCGGCAACCAGATAACGGATTTGAGAGATTAAAAAGTAGGAGTTCAAATCCCAGTGCTGGAGGGGATTTTAAATTTCCTGCCCTCATCCCCTAGTCCGAGAAAATCCTGTATAGTCTAAAAAGGCGAGGTAGAGAAAGAACATAAAAAAAATAAATAAATAAATAAAAAAAATATATTAGCACAATCCAAATTGTGAGACACTAAGTAAATATTAGACACTAAGAGTAGAATGTGAGACACTAAGTAATAAAGAGCTCTTTTTCTTTCTTGATGGAATTTTCTATAACCTGCCTTAAAGTGAAGATAGTCCCAATTTGCAACTTCTGTTCCAACATTGTAAACCAAACAAAAATTATAATCGAACATTAAAAAACTTGTGTTCTTTCAGTGAAATATATCAATCCTCTGAACTGCTAAGATCTGTTGAAAACCGGACACCAAAAACATACAATAACTTCTTTACTTAGGGACCATGTCATTCCATATGAAATCCACTGGAGGCTGTAATCTTTGTTCCAGATTTAGAAGATTTTTTCATATTAGTTGGTATGTAAACCAACTAAATAGATCATATACATAATTTTTTTTCATATTTTTTATTTGAGAAGTTGTTTAACATAGATTTTTACAAATTGAGGAAAGAGCTGAATATCACAATTTTGAATCACAAAAATGCTTGTAGATTTACAACCAATGGCACAAATGGGATGTTTGATAGCTCATTTTAAAGTCTTTCATATCGGCTTTCATTTGATGAGTTACACAAGTTAACTAAGTTACAAGAATTTTTTTTTGTTTTCAAAATTTTAAAACACCATCTCAGATTCTATTTAAAATGGATATTATTCCGAGATATATTAGTTATATTCAAGATAGAGATATTATGAGTAAATCAAATATAGAATTTAAGTAAGTGATAAAATTATTTATCATCAATAAGAGTAACCAAATTTTCACTTTAAATTTTGCCTAATTATTCATCCACTGTTGGACTAAACAATTTATTAAACAATACAAAGCATTATTATTTTTCAAAAACATTGAATAACTTATAAAAGATAGTTTTTCTTTTGTGATGAAAACAGAATCTCTTAAGAAGAGATGGTAAAGACATTATCAGACCTGTTTGAACAATTAAAAAATGTGATTTAATCTAAGTGAAAACTTTAAATGATAGTATCTATTAAAATAATGTAGCAGGATAGCTCAGTGGGTGAGCACTGACTTCCAGAGCTCAAAGTTCCAAGTTTGAATCCTGGATAAGTAATTTTTCATCAGTCCTGGATCAAGCATGAGGCACGGAGACTCTCCTGGGGTAGACCCAGCCTCTATAAAGTGGATACCCTTACTTAAATAATTAATTAAGAGAAAAAAATTTGGTGGTTGAGCATGATCTTGGCCCGATTACCTCCCTGCACAACTATTGGCCTTTTAACAGTACTTCTTCACATTGTACTGAACTCAAGACCTTTCAGTGGTACAATTTTTTTTTTTTTTTTTGTAATCTAATAAAATATTAGAAGTTTTTTTTTTATCTAATAAAATATGAGAAGTGTTTTTATTATTTTATTTCTTCTAAAATTTTGTCAGTTGTACACCATTTCAGCACGATAGCTTTTTTTTTTAAGGCTATACAGGAGTTTCCCGGGCCATGGGGTGAGGGCGGGAGATTAATGAAAGAGTTAATATCCCCCCTTGGCACCGCAATACGAACTTTGTGTTATTTTATCATACTTTTTTTTTTTTTTGGTCCTCCCCTTCCTCGCCGTTAGGGTATACGGGGTTTTCCCGGGACAGGGGGGTGTGGTTGGGGATTTAAAAGATGCCTTGGCTCCGGGACGCAAACTCGTGACTATTTGTATGTCATTTATCATATATCAAGTTGCCGGGCAACGGTGGTGCTCAACCATCCTGCCTGTCCCTCAGCAAGATAGCATCTAATTAACAAAAAGATTTTATTTGCCAATGATTAAAAAAATTTGGTGCAGTGCGTGCATCACACAACTTCCAATTACCATCCCTTTTTTAGCAGAAATAAATATTTTCAAAGGGAAGTGAAAGTTAAAATTAAAGAAGGTACAAAATATCATTTAAAACAAATAATTACCGTATGTTTTTCATAGCTATCTAATGCATTATATTTATGTTTTTTTTTACTAACCAATTCCTATTACAACTGTATATATTAATTATTTTTGCTTCCTCACTACCGAAGGTAGAGAAGCATTGTGTTCGTGCGAGGGGTTAAAAAAAATTTGTGCTCAGAATCGAAAATTTCCACTTGTATTTTACGTTTCAGACATCAAGGATCAAATTTGGTATGGTATCTGTCTGTAGTCAACATCTAGAATTGTTCATCTGATTTTCATGAAATTTTCAGGGATTATGCGGATTGGCGCCTGGATGGTTCCACATCAATTTTATCAAATTCCATCCAACACGCGCAAACGTATTTTTTTTAGACATGCTAATATTTCAAAAAGGGCTCGTTCGATTTGGCTCGAAGTTAGATAAGAGATAGGTAATGGTGAAAAAAATAACCTAATGTCAATTTGATTGAATTCTGTCCATTATATATCTCTAAAACCACATGTTCGATTTGGCTCAAATTTGGAGGGAAGTTAGGGATTGGTAAACTGAGAATCGAGTAGGTATGAATTTTATCAAATTCTATACACTTCTCCTAGAAAAAATACTGTCACATTCAGATCAGCAAACGCATTATTTAAGTCTATAGTTTGAAAACTGCCCGTTCAATTTGACCCAAACTTGGAGGAAATTTGGAGAATAGTATAGAAATTTCCTAATATGAATTTCATTGAATTCCATTCAATAATTAAAATTAATGTAAATAATTGTTAACAATATAATGGTAGTGAAATGTGAAAGGCACTGATCATATGGAGTGAGAGTTAGGTTATGACAATATTTTTATGGGGTTATAAAATTTTAGGTTTTATTCAGAGTTAATTTATATAATTCTAAACTTGTAGATTTCGTGAAATTTTCAATAAATTTAAATTAATTTTTACTCTGAGTTTGTAAAAAAGAAAAATCTTATTTGTGATTGTGAATATTTCTATTGAAGTTCAACCAGATCGTTGTGGTATCGAGTTTATGTGTGATTTTTACAAATATTTTTATATTCCAGCTTAAATAGTTTTGTTCGGACTGAAGAAAAATATTGATCTCATTAACTCTGAAAAAACAAAAAGTTTAGTTTTTCTTATGGAGTTTTTGTAACATCGATTTTACGAGTACATGCCGATTAAGTACATATTACTACTGTTGGTGCAAAAGGTCGTAAGCATTCTGCTACGATGATAAATAGCAGAGGGCAATAAATTATGAAACTATACTAATAAATCATAACAAAACAATTAGTTTTTATGCTTTTCTGTAAAACATTCAATGTTTACATAAGACTTTTTGCACTAACAGTAGTGATATTCATGTTCAGTACGCACTCGATTTTTTTTTTTTTTTAATCCCAAGTCATCAAATATATATGCAATCTGCATATGTGGAACTTTTTTGCATTTAAGTATTCGCTGATGAACAAAACTCGTGGATATAAAACCAATATATGTTAAAAGATTACTGAGTTTCCGAAAAAGGCTTCTCCCAGAGATTTTATTCTCATACGAAAATTTTTAGACCTTGTAATATATATATATTTTTTAGCAAATGCAAACAGTGAGGAAGCTATGCTGACCTTCCTTGGCAGATGTTCTTTTATTATAATAAGTAATTAAGTGCCAAAAAATTTTTTTTAGCCTGACACTGATAAAGAAGGCAGCTAATTTATTTAAATTTCATTATAGCTATTTTTATTTATTAAAGCATTGGTATTTATACAAATTTTAATTTTTATATTATTGTAATCTGAATTTAATCAAAATCATTCAGAGCCATTTTTCAGAAAATTGTAAAAATGTATAAAATCGATGATATAAAGTGGCACTTCTGGTACGCCGATTTTTAGAAAAAAGTTGCTGTAATATCTCAACCATATACATACCTAAAATATGCAATATCAGTTTCGTATGACTTTTCATTTTTGAGCAAGACTGTTCACATACAAAATATTTTGTGGAACTTAAGGGACTTCAAAACATGTATTTTCGTTAAAAACTCAGATTTGAAAATTTTCACGATTACAATACTCTCTCTTACTATACAACACACACACACACATCAGATCTATCAGTACCATACAAATCAAGCCTTTTTAAATTTGAACAAAAATACTACACCCTGGATAAAATTTCACAATTCATGAAATCAAATGAAGTCATTACAGAAAAATAAAAAAAGACACATGACAACAGCAAATCAATAAGTAAATATAAAACGGACAGAAACCTATCACTATCACAGCAGTAATCCAAAGTCCAGTTAAATCCATCACCATAATAATTTCAACTAACGTTTCACACTAGAAAGTGAAAAACTAGTTATTTAAATATGAAATAAACTATTAACTACTGGTTTAATTTATAATTTTTAAATGCACGATTACTAAACATTAACTAGTTTAAGAAATAATTAATTTAAATTAATTAAAATACTATGTTTTTCCGAAACTTGTTTACTTGATGTATTTAAATCACATTTTTTTAAAAATGATTATGATATTCTTTACAGAGATGGAATGTATTACGGAAAATGCAGAATATTGCAGATAATATTATATTACATGTAGAATATATCTACTCACAGCTGACGAATCTATAAGAAAATAAAAAGATTTTTTCATAAGGGATAATTTTTTTTGTCTTTTTGTTTATATAGCTCTCTTTATTCTTGAGCAGTTAATCCTTAATAAATCGTAATCTTATAAATAAAAGTAATGTTTTGATTATTAATGATTAATTAGTATTAATGACTGTCACTATTGTTGATGTAACTGTTTATATTTAAGATCTTAATTAATATGAAGAGTATGGCTGATATATATATAGCAATGCCAAGTGTGGTTAGCACTTAGATGGGTGAGCATCCACCAGGAAAAGCCATGCTGCCCGAGATCCCCTCCCTTGGATATGTAAGGCCCGTCAGGCTACTGAAGCAACTCATACCGACTGGGCGTAGGACTGATGACCCTACCCCTGTGTACTTAAATTGGGAATTGAGATGTGGGCTAGAAGACCACATCTCACAGTCAAAGATCTTCATGGTCTGTAGCGCCAACAGAAAAAAAAAAAAAAAAAAAATATATATATATATATATATATATATATATATATATAAATTTAAAACATCCATTTAGCACCATCTATTGTAAATCTAAAGGCATTATTGTGATCCAAAACATTGTAAAATTTGGCTATCTCCTGGATACAATACTTAGGAAAATAAATTATTTTTTATTATGTCTAATTTGATATGGAATGTGATTCTTAAAGTAGTGAGGAAAGTCAAAAATGTCAATTTCTACTGGTCACTTATAAATATCTATATTAAAACTAAAATATTATATACAATTTCAATCGAGCCAGAGAGTGCTTAACTTTTTTTCTTGATTCTAAGCCAGAGCTGAAGTTTTCATAAGATTGATTTTTCTGTATAAATAAAATCTGTAAAGAAAAAAAAAATTAGCTTTTTAATATAAAAAATAAAAATAAATACATAAAACAAATGCTTACCAAACCCTTCAGATGCTTTTCTCAACTTGTATAGTGCCTGAATCCTAAGAGAAATGACACAAAAACAAAACAAAACAAGATTGAAATCTTAAATGGAAATGAAACATTTTTTTACCGTAAGGTAATTAATTGTTGGCATGTTCAGTAAAATTTGTTAAAACTTCTATTAATTTACAAGAAGAGAACCCCAGAAAGGCGATCTATGCTTTGAAGAAATTTTTTTAAGTAATCTAGGAATTAAAATATAGGAATATTACAAATATTTAATTTACAAATATTAATTAATAGACACTAACACACTCGCACCTCTGAATCTCAGGGAAAAATCCAAAAGTTTACATTTATAGAACACATTTTTTTTATAACTCTCATTTTAATGAATGTAGAAAAATGAGTCAAGTACCAAAACATCCATAGCCGTTATTTTTTATTGATTTAGAGCCTGCCAGTAACATTTTAAGTGAAAAGGCTAGTATATTCAACAATGAAATTTGAGGAGCCAAGGCAAAAATCTGTTATAGTGCAATGCACTAGGTGCCAAGACTTAGGAAACACGAAGTCCTACTGCTAAGACTTAGGAAACACAAAGTCCTACTGCTATCATCAGGCCTGGTGGGTTAGATGTGCCGGTTCATACGTGACACTTGCCAACAACCTCATGATCAGCATGCGAAATGTGCTCTTTGTGGCGACCAACATCCTGAAAGCTACAAAGGATGCAAAGTTTACAAACATCAGGTTAAACTTCAATTACAAAATATTGCCCTAAAAAGCCAAAACCTGAGTCAAAAAAGTACTACCCAGCCACCTGAAATTGAAAATTCATCAAAATTCCCAAACTACCCATGAATAAAATTCATGAACTATCCAAAACTACAACAGCCTTCTACTTCAACAGCTATCGAACATTAGGACTCGAGCAAATCGTACTCAAGTACAAAGAGCAGGTATTAGCAGCCTAGACATCAACACACTCCCAAATCCTCATTCCCAGCCTCAATGTCAACCAATTCCTCCCCATCATTGACTCCTACGGCTCAAACTACCGCTACAATACCCTCATCTATTCCAACCTCATATCTAGACAAAACTCCCTTCACAAGTACCTTTGAATGCAGATCTACCTCGTGCACGACAGATCCTGCACTCAGTTAACATTCCAAAGCAAATTTATCATCCACCACAACTTCCTAACCCAAATCCACTCTATAACAAACATCTAAACTCTAAAGCAAATTTATCATCCACCACAACTTCCTAACCCAAATCAATCCACTCTGTAAACAATATCCAATTGACATAACTACTATAATTTCTATTAGATCTACAAGAGACAGACCATATAAAACCTCTTATAAACTCTATCACCAGAATCCTGACCGAAATCCCTTTTAATTTTTCACGATGAGTGCAGAGTCCCTAGCTATACTTTTATGGAATGCTAATGGACTACTACATAACTACCATGACGAACTTGACATACTACTTCATGACAATCATATCGATAAATAGATCCTCAAGGATCACAGTGCTTTATGCCAAAAACCAAAAAAAAAAAACGAATCATATTGATATAGCTCTACTGACTGAAACTTACTTC
Organism: Nezara viridula; assembly: GCA_928085145.1. Classification (NCBI taxonomy): domain Eukaryota; kingdom Metazoa; phylum Arthropoda; class Insecta; order Hemiptera; family Pentatomidae; genus Nezara; species Nezara viridula. The sequence continues at coordinate 103,014,878 of OV725080.1, read as the reverse complement.
ACTAAATGGACAAAATTCTACATACTTGGCTACATCACTTATAGGTCTGATCACCCAGACAACTCCCATGCCGGTTCCTGCATCCTTATACATAAATCATTGTCATTCCCATATTCCTTCCACTCCATCTGATGTCATTCAATCAACGTCTGTAATCCTTACAACTTGCCCTTTCCACCTAACACTCTCAGCTGTATACTGCCCTCCTGGTAATTACTCCTCCTATGCTCTTCTTGATTCCTTATTCCAATCCATCAGATTGCATTGTATTGGCAGAGGAAAGTACAATGCTTAACACTAACGATGGGTTTGTCGAATAACGAATTCCCGTGGTAACATCCTCCAACTGCTATTCTACCCTCTCTCCCATGATCCTACTTATTGGCCAACATCGATAAAAAAACGTCCCAATATCCTGGATATATTTATCACCTACCATATTTCTTCTTCCCAAGCCATAATCAAATTCCTGGATGACCTTTCTTTTGATCATAGCCCGGTTCTGCTTTTACTACATTCAAACTTTGTTCCTAAACCCTCACATTCTACATTGATTACAGGATGAGTTTACTGAGGTAGATTTCGTGATGATTTGGAAAATACTTTAAACTTGAAAATTCCACAAAAGACAAAACAAGATATTGATGGTGCCATAGACAAATTTACAGCATCAATAACAGACATTATCAATAAAAACACCTCTATTAGTAAAATTAACAATTCACAACCGACTACTTTGCCACAGCATATTCGTATCTTATTGAGAGAAAACCACAGAGCAAGATCGAAGTGGCAGAGAACTAGATATCCAACAGATAAAACTCATTACACCCAACTGACTAACAAACTAAAATCAAAAATTTCAAAATTTACTGAAAAACTAACAACTACTGACAACAACTAAAAAGCTCCTAAAATTCAAAGACTGTAAGCATCCATTACTAACTGAACTTCAAACCTGGTCCAAATCTGATGAAAAAAAAGTCCCAAATATTTTCTCTTCACCTCTTCAAAACCTTTAATCCATATCCTGATATCCTAAATCCTTACCGCCTAGAATGTATTGAAGCAGAACTGGATATTCCACTCCAAATGACTCTCCCACCTAAAGCCTTTCATCCTTCAGAAATATCTAATAACATTAACAGATTACCTTCCCACAAAGCTCCTGGACTCGACCCTCATTATTTCCTGGATCCTAAAACTGCTTCCTTGGAAAGCCTTTCTATTTCCCACTAACATATTAATCACGTTTTGGAATTCCCTACCAACCTCATCCTTGACCTCATTTAAACACAATTTATTTTTTCATCTCCAAAGTAATCAATCTTCCAAATATATGTAAAAATAAAGTTATTTTGAACTTTAGAGATGTCAGCTACAATACACTGATATCTTGCAGATGTCTATGTACATGCGAAATTGCTTATTTGTACAAATATGTGAACTCACTTTTATGTATTTATCTTTAAATTCAAATGTCTACTTCAAGATCATATATTTACTACAGTCTTTTCTTTATTTTTAATTGTCATTTAATTACCAGATAATTACCATTTCATTATTCATTATAGTTATTCTGAGGGGACTGAAAATGTCCCAGAATAAAATTTACTTTCTTTCTATATATATAATGTTGTACTCAGATCCACATACTTTCCTGACCTTAGGAAACTGTCTATTATGAAAATGATACGCAAACCTAAAAAGCCATCAGAATATCCATCCTCTTACCGCCCTATTGCTCTTTTACCAATCATGGGAAAAATCCTATAAAAACTAATCTTAAAACGCCTGAATCCCATCCTAGATTCTAACCACATAATCCCAGATCACCAATTTAGATTCCACATATCCCTAATTACTATTCAGCAATGTCATTGTGTAGTAGATATAGTCTTCTCTGCTTTGGAGCGCAGTAGTCTTTCTCAACGTTGAACAGGCGGTTGATAGAGTCTAGCATCCGGAACTGATGTACAAACTCAGTAAATTCCTACCACCTACATAGTTCCTCATTATCCGTTCCTACCTTATTGATAGATGCTTTAAAGTAAATCACAACAACTCTTATTCATCCTTTTTTTACCAGTCTGGTGGTGTTCCTCAAGATAGTATCCTGGGTCCTACCTTTACAAAGTTTATACAGCTGACATCCCAACCCATCTTGACACTGTCATCAACATGTATGCTGATGACATTTATCTTGTCTGCTAATAATCATCTATCAACTACATCCCAAAATTTCTAAGCACACATCACAAACCTTGAAGAATGGTGTAAAAACTGGAGAATTAAAATAAATTCCAATAAATCCCATCAAATTACCTTTTACTCTGCATTGTAAAGCTACGACCTCCAGTGTTACAGTATCCTTTAACGATTCTCCACTTCCCCACAGTTGAACAAATCCGTTACCTAGGACCCCACCTGGACAAATGACCCACATGGAATCCTCATACAAGACTGAAACGACAAGAAACCGCTCGACATTTCTCAACACTCCAGCACTTACTAGACAAATGCTCTAAGCTTTTAATCAATTACAAAAGACTCATATAAATGACAATAATAAGACCAATTTGGACTTACGGGATTGTTAACTTATAAAAAAAAAATCGAGATCGAAACGCCGAATAAACACAGAAGCAATGAACATTTATTAGTTTATTGAATAATTAATAAGTGACCTTATTCTCAATTATTCTATCTCAATTATCTATTATCTAATTAGCTAGAGAGGAATTTCAATTTCAAATAATATATTAGAAATATTCATTTATATTATATATTATAGATTAATCAATTGGGCACAACAAACTCAACTGATACCAAATATTGAGTAGGGATTTAGGAAAAAGAATGGCTTTAGACAATGTATTTATCCTCTCTACTCCAGTAACTACGGTTCTAACTTGAAAAAAGAGATAGGATATAGCTACATTTTAACATTTCAAAGGAGCTTTTTAATTCCATCAACATTGGGCAGTTGTGATGAAGCGTCAGCTTGGATTACAAAGGAAAATACTAAGACTCCACATTAACCCATACATGACATGTATATAATTGTAGATGAAGTAAATTCATAAAAGGATATTCCCCTTATACAACAGAGGGAGATAAACACTACATGTTTTATTATCTTTTTAAGTAAAAAAAATATTTTTTTCCTTTATTATGTAAATATTTTACATTACAAACAGATACATATTTAATTGACATAAACTTTACATAAACTTTCTATTTTCAATAGAAAAATATTGACCCTTTTTTTATTTTTTAACGATGTAAATGTTAATTTTTTACTTTATGTTAGCAAATAAAATATATTCTCCAAAGGTTACCTTGAATTTATCTATTTATTGTTTTCTTGTTTGTTAGGCTCATTTCTGAAAGGTATTTGAGTCTGCTAGAGCATGACGGTTAAATTTTATAATAATTTAAAATTTGGAGTGTACCACAACCCAGAGTGTCAAAATGAGTTGACTTTTTAAAGTGTGTTGTTCCAGGGTTAAGAATATTAGTTCTTCATGGAGTAGCGATGATGAGGATGTTCTCATCCCTTCAAGAAAAGTGACAACTCAAAAACACAGTATTGAGTAATCAAATTAAAATTATTATAAAAAAAATAATTAAAATAAACTTTCTTTCAAATTTCATTCACTATTACCATAAAAACATGAAATTTAAAAGAAACTCATACTATTTCAACTTTAATGATTTTTTATTAAAGATATTTTTCAAATACTGCATTGTTGAATTGTTTACTTTTTTGTTTACAGGGGTACGATATTATCATATTAAGACTCGGTTTTTGACACTTTATAAGAATGACAAAATCGTCCTACTTTCATTAAGTGGGATTTTTAAAGCATTCACCAAACCAGCGAAATAGTTGCTGAATTTGAGTACTGCACTGTTTGAAATGCATTTGTAACCAAACAACCAAAGTTCTTATTCTTGATCTTGATGCCATGTTAGCAGTCCCCCAATCATTTATTAGTCAAGATTAAGAAATATGATGAGTATGATAATTCTTTGACCAGTGTGTGGACTGCTTGTCATTTCCGAATATAGGTTAAACTCCCATTTTACAGGAGGATTTTTCAGAAATTCGATCTATAATTAGAGCGATAACATTTGGAATTGGATGTAGAATTTTCTACAACAGATTTTTTAGAATTTCAAACAAATTTACTCAAGAAACAGCACTATGAATTCTACTATGTAAATCTAAAATAAAATATCTGGTGTGGAGCCTGCATCACACAACTTTCACTTACTACACTCTTTTTTTATTTCAAAAATGGGTATTTTCAGACAAAGGAAATTGAAAGTAAAAATTATGGACAGTACAAAATATAATTTAAAATATGTTTTTCACAGCCTTCTAAAATATTATATTTATGCTTTTTTTGTTACTGACCAATTCCTTTTATGTCTGTGTCTGTATATTTTAATTATTTATTTGATTATAATAAATAATCAAGTACCACTTAATATTTTTAGTCCAACAAGAGTGCCACATATAAAGAAGGGAGCTATATTTATTGATATTTCATTATAAGTATTTTTATTTGTGTAGGCATTGCTATTAACACAAATTTTAATTTTTGTATTGCTGTAATCTATACAATAAAATATCAAATAATAATAATGCTAAATTTATGAAAACCTCACGTATTGCGAACAGAAGCTTATTCTGATCTCTGGTGGGTGCTCAAACTTCTTTGGTTTTCTATTATGATCATTTAGTTATCTTTATCTCCTTTAGTTAATTATCAAGTTCTTTCATATTTTATATTCAAACATTTGTTATAGCAGATTGAAATGTGAAATGGTTAATTATTTCAAATTCAAAATAACTAAAGGTACTTTAGATTAAGAAATTTTGAAAATTAGGCATTTAATCGCTGTTAGAGAACATCAATGAGAATAAGACCTAACTTATACACATTTGATTTCACAGTCAAGCTTGTAAGGGGAGCTTTTTCCTTACAACCTTCCTTCAAAATACTTTCCTATAATTCTAGGGAAATAAGCAGATCTAAGAGGAACAAGGATTCATGTTTCCCGTATTATTTCTGAATCAGAATTGAAAAAAAAAAAAAGATAGAAAAAACAGGAAAGAAGGTATATATATTTATATATTGTCAGTTAATTTCAAAAAGTTATTAGGTAACATTTCAGAAAATAAAATCAAGTAATTTTAAACTAAACTTTCTGTACTCAGGATAACTATTTTTGAAATATAAAGAGTTTTTATTACTTTAATGCACGTTGTTACATCAATAGAAATGATCGAAAATCGCAAATGTGTCCTTAAAAGTTTAGTTCTATCATCAAAAAATGAACTTCATGAATTTTTGCAATGAATCGACAATATATTTGATAAACTATACCTAATAAAGTGTAAACTAATGATAAAATCACAATCAGTTTTAAAACATCCAACGAAAATTCAACAGGTAGTACATTTATTCAAATAACACGGTATTAATTAATTAACGAATTATATTACATATATATCAGATAACATTTCAAATTCAAGGTAGCTAACAGGCTCATTAAAAATTAAATTATACTTATTTATAACATAAAAATAATTACTTTTAATTCATGTAAGAAAACAATGTAATTAATAAAAAACCAAATAAATTATATTGTTGCCACAGAAAAAAATCAATATTCTCTACCTTATATACTAAAATATTAACCACTCTTAGATAAGGAAAGTTTGTCAAGAAAGCTGCTTAGTCCTACACTCTAAGCTGCCCATATTTCAACAAACTTTACCTCACCAACAGTGGTTCATAAGTTATTGATATTTCATCAACACTTATAAAATAAAAAAATAATTGAAATGTTAACGTAATGATCAAATGTAATGAATAAAAAGAAACCTATATTTTTAAATTAAGGAAGTAGCAAAAACATATTGATAAATGATACTTATCAAAACGATAATTTCATAAGACTAGTTTAATTTGTAAGCCATCCATCTTTTCTTTATTTTATGTTTGGCAGGGCACATGTTCTCAGGGTTTTAAAACACATTAAATCTGAAAAATAAATAAAATGAAGATCATAAAAAATCATATTTTCCAAAAATAAAATAAAACAATGAAATAAGGAAAATAAACTAATATACATTATACAGTAATGGTAAAAAAATATTTGGAAATCATTCTAAACCGAATAAAAAAAATTGAAAAACTATTTGAATTGAACACATTTTTATCAACTTTTCTTCTACTTTTTTTAAAATTTTCGTGTAATTGTTCTTAACACTTTTTATTATTACTATATTTTCATAAAGTCTGGAGAGCTCAAGAAGTAAAGTACTGTGTTTCAATTTTCATGGCCCCAGGTTAGATTATGGTTGGGAGGCACAATTATTTGTTCTGTTTAACCAGCCACCACCAGAGTCGAACCTGCGCTCAGCAACTCTCCTGGAGCATACCCAACCTCTATAAAATGGGTATCCTTAACTGGAGAAAAAACCTGGCTGTTGAACCTGATTGTTCCCAAATCACCTACTTATACGACAACCATTGGCCTAGAAACAGTAATTCTACTGTTTAATAATAATAGCAACATAACAGTTTTAGAATTTATTTTTGGATTCCAAGTTTAAAACCATAGATTTTTAAGAGGTTTAATATTTCATATATTTTCTTTGTTTCTTGTTCTTTCCCAACATTTTCTAGACCTCGCCTCATCATCAGAACACGTAAACATTTAAAATTTTACATTGATTCACTGTTAGGTGCTTGGATCTTATAGTCTGTGGGCGAGACCACCCTAACGTGCACCCCCCTCCCTCCATCACTATAAATTGCATATTGCTGTGTACCTTATAACTATTTATTAAAAAAAAAGCCTATGTTCTCACATAAAAAAGTGAATCCAAAATGGTGTTCAAACATGGCTGATTGACGACTATGACTTTAGTTAGTTTTTTGGTCACTGAGAATCAGTATTTGGCTTAATTTTGTCATAGTTGGTCTTTTATTAAAGCTGGACAGTCAGACAATAATAAAACATGAAAAAATTTCAAAAAATATTTGGCTTAGGCAATAAAAACCACCAGTAAAGTCAATTTCTTTTAACAAAAAAAAAAATTAAGTATAAAATCAAGTGTTGTTTGTAATTAAACATCCAACAATAACGCAAAACGTGCTTAAATAAAACATCTGGAGAATATATTTCTCTTTCTAAAACACTGATTACTTTTTAAAATATTTGAAATTACTTTTCAATATATTATTACTTTTTAACATATTGAAATTACTTTTGAATATTTGATGCAGTTCTGTATAGAATGCACTTAAGCGGCAGAAAAGCGGTACTGGCGTAGGTGCCTACAGGCCTCAACCACACCATTTAGTACTCATAAATGGCTTAGTTATGGAGCTATAATAATGTTTTTGATACATTATATTGGCTGTATTAACTAACAAATATTAATGTGATATTTTAATTATGCAAAACAATTAAATTAAACAATTAAAAAAAATTAATTATGTATTTTTTATAATAATTAGAATTTTTTATTCAGCTTTTAAAATTTAAATTCTTTTAATCTATATGGAGGTCGTTTAAGTCCTCTTTTGTAAAAATGATATAATTATAATAATAGAACATAATTCAAAAATACTTTTCTGGATATCTTCAATTTTTTATTTAACGTTTGCAATTTATATACCTAAGTAGAATATTCGGACCGAAGAAGGATGAGTTAACCGGAGAGTTCAGACGGTTACACAACGCCGAATTGCGTGAGCTGTATCCGGGTAATATAATTGAGGTAATTTCATCGCGGCGAATCAAATGGGCTTGTAAAGTTGTTGGGCTTAGTAACGAGAGAGTTCCTAAAAGGTTAATATTTGCTGTGCCGAATGGTAAGCGTGTGAGGGGTAGACCGAAGCGAAGGTGGGAAGATTGCATTAAAGCCGATCTGAAGGGACTGGGTTTGGACGACAAACGATGGAGGGAGGTGTGTAACAAGCGATTGGTGGTGTCGGCATCGAACCTTCGGGTTTGCTAAGCCTTATTATTATTATTATTATTTATTATTATTATTATTAATTTATATACCTAATCTGAACTACATCTACATATAATGAATTTTTGATGGGTTGTGTAGTATATACTCATACATCACTAATAAAAAAATTAATTTTTATTTCCTTTAATTTATTCTGAAGATGGACCATATCATGAAAAAATAGGAAAACTTAATATTGAATGCATTATTCCCTCTGAACAAAGAAAGATGGAAAGGACGAAGCTATAAGTTCTTCTAGGTAACCGGAACTGGTTGTTTGGATTTGGTCTCAAAATGAAGAAAAACACGAAATTGAACACAAAAATTGGAAAAATACATTAAGGGAACGTGCCAAAAGCTCGGAAAAGAAAACAAAGATCAGTATCCATTATATGACTAAATGAACATATAGTGGACAGATGAAGAGAATATTTCAAGATTCTTCTAAAAGGGGATCAAATGCTGCAGCAGTTTGGATGATATTAAGGGAATGATGCAGGTTTATTATGGTGGATTTATTATTATTATTAAAGACCATTTTCTCAGTTATTTTCTTAATGCCAAACATATTGCACGATAAGTTGTTATAATATTTATAAGAATCTATTGAAAATGTTATTAGACTTTGAATAGAAATTGAGCATTAAGGCAGAGCTTCTTAACGATTTTGTGAAGAGGGCATAATTAGATTAAAAAATGAATAAAAAAATATTATGTCCTTTATTACAGCATATATTTACTATATTCTGTAAATTCATTATAAAAATCGTATTAGTATTAATCATTAAAGTGTAAATAAATAAGGTTATAAAAATAATAATATTAAAATTATTCCTATTGGTCTATTATGAAATAACTAAGGTAAAATATAACTTACAATAGGCCTACATAACCGTAGTGCACACAAACTCTAACAATAACTTCAAAAAACAATGCAGTAGCAATGGTAAGAGTTTGCAACAGCATGGGTGGTGACCATACAACATAGGTGCAAATCAGTGTAGCAAGGTTTGGTGAAGGAAAGATTGTAGTATAAATGAAGAAGATAAGCATGAAATTTTCAATTTACCTATTGTCATAAATTAATCCAACTTTTCTCTTAGTAACTTATTATATCATAATTATGGTTCTTACTTATTTTTAAGAGTTAAAAAAATACTGCCACCAAATAAATTGTATTGGGTTGGTAAATAAGTCCTTTCGGTTTTTCAGAGTGAAATAAAATTCAATGTATTATAGATAAAATTTATTTTAATCTACAATATATTGACCATTATTTAATATGACTTTTTCCCATCTTTCAACTAACTACATAATGGCATGTTCATAGAATGTCTGGAGTTTATTGTTAAAAAACTGATCCCGGTATTTTTGATATCCTCTCCTTTTTGCAATTTGTTTCCATTCGTGAAGTTCTGCAGAGACCGGAATAAGCAATAGTCACTTGGAGCTAGGTCTGGTGAATAGGGAGTGTGGGGCAAAAGGTCCCATCGAAGGCTCAATAATTTATTGCGAGTGACCAATGAGGTGTGGGACCTAGCGTTGTCTTGGTGAAACACAATACCCTTCCGATTTGCCAGTTCTGAGTGTTTATTTTTAATTGATTGATCCAATTTTGTTCATTTTGAGTAGTATAGAGTAAAATCAATTGTTTGTTCTGATGGCAATAGCTCATAGAAATATATGGAGACCAGACCATTGAGTATCATTGATGTCAAAATTTCCTGAATAAAATTTGGCAAACCAATTTTGACAGGTGTGTTCGGTTAAAGTATCTTCTCCATAAACACTACAAATTTTTCTGCTTCTGCTTCTGCAGCATGCTTACCTTTATTAAAACAATACAACAAAATATAACGATAATGAATGATATTTCCTCTTAAATTCACAGTGCAATAGCAAACACAATACTAAGCTAGTTTCAACAAGAGTTAACAGATATAAATGTTGACATATTACAAACAGGATAAACAATCCACCTTAGGGATTAATTCATCAGATAAGAAGTGTATCATAGTGACATAAAAATAAACAGAAAAACGAAAGGACTTATTTGCCAACCCAATATTATTGTATGCTATATGTTAACTTAAATATAAACTACAAGAAAATAATAATCATTCAAATTACTATACTTGTTTAAAATATATTTTTATTTCTACTATACTCCTTATCAACATTTAATTTCTTTTTAACATCATTTAAATATAAGATGATTTACGATTTAAAATACTGGTAAAGTAAACTAGTCGTAAATCAATTGTAAACTAATCTCTGGTAGGAATGAGTGATGTCAAACCAGTCCCAGCCACCAACCACGATATTCTTATCAGTAAGCCTGGTATCACAATTTTGAAAATTGTTATCTTTTGAACTGATGATCATAGCATATAGTTTTTACCTAAATGTTTGTAATACCAGCTGAGTATAAAAAAAAATAGTCGGTGCGCCAGAGTCCTCTACCATGACCCCCTCTCCCCCCCCACATCCCTATAAATTGCTTATTGTTGTATTCCTTGTAACTATTTATTTAAAAAAAAAAAAACCAATGTTCCTGCAAAAAAAAGTGGACACACTACCCCAAAATGGCGTCCAAACGTGGCGGATTGACGACTTTGACTTTCATTAGTTTTTGATCACTGAGTCAGCATTTGGCTTAATTTCCTCATAGTTGGTCTTTTATTAAAGCTGAATAGTCAGAGAATAATAAAACATGAACAAATATTAAAAAATAATTGGCTTAGACAATGAAAAACATCAGTAGTCAATTTTTTTAACAAAAAAATTTTCAATTCGAAAATCAAGCGTCGTTTATAATTAAACAGCCAACAATAAGTCGAAAATCAAGCGTTGTTTGTAATTAAACAGCCAACCATAATGCAAAACGTGCTGAAATAAAACATCTGGAGAATATATTTCTCTTTCTAAAACACTGATTACTTTTTAAAAATATTTGAAGCAGTTCCGTAGAAAATGTACCTAAGCTGTATAACGTTTTTTGTACATTATATTGATTTTATTAACGGACAAATATTACTGCAATAATTTAATTGTCAAAAAAATTTTAATTTATTATAATATTTTTTAATTATTTTTAAAAATTTAATTTCCTTTACTCTATACGGAGGTCATTTAAGAAGATCTCTATTGTAAAAATGATATAATTATAATAATAAATCCTAATTAGAAAATAATTTACTGAACATCTTGAATTTTTTATTAAATGTTTGCAATTTAACACAATTTTTTGTATATTTACTGATTTTTAGAGGTAGTTTAAATTGTATATACTTCCCAGGAAATGAATCATATTAATACCTGTTTTATAAATTAAATAATATTTAATTGATCTGAACTGAGTTGCACATCAAGAAAGGGAAATAGTTTAGTGTATTTGCAAAAGATTTTTTAATGAATCTGAAAGGAAAACGAGCTTTTCTGAAATACAATTAGATAGTAGCACAATCCAAAGTGTGAGGCACTAAGCAGTTAGAGAGCTTTTTTTCTTTCTTGATGGACTTCCCTGTAACCTGCCTTAAAGTGAAGACAGTCCCAATTTGCAACTTGAGTTTCTCAATCCATATCGCTCTGGCAATCGACAATATTTCTTATTCTAGCTTCTACGATTCTTTAGTAGAGTTCCTTTGATACACTAAACAGAAATTAATCTTGATGGGTATTCCATTTCCTAGTATCTCCTTTCTTGTAAGGGTATAAAACGACAGTCCTTTCATATCATTTTCTAATACATTTGTTGCCTATGTATGCGCAGCAGTTCGGTTTACTTTGTCTAGACCAGCTGATTTGTCAATTGCTTTAAACAAATCTTTCTTGCTGATAAAATGGTCTTACCATAATAAACTTGCATCGTCTACTTAATATCATCCAAACTTCTCCAGCATTTGACTCCCTTTTAGCAGAATCTTGAAAAATATTCTGTTCATCTGTCTAATATATATTCGTTTAGCCATATGATTGATACTGATCCTTGTTTTCTTTTTCGAGATTTTGGCACTTCCTTTCTCTTTCGCTTAATGTATTTTTCCAATTTTTGGGTTAAATTTCGTGTTTTCCCTCATTTTGAGACCAAATCCAAACAACCAGTTCCGGTTACCTAGAAGAACTTATAGCTTCGTCCTTTCCATCTTTCTTTGTTCAGAGAGAATAATGCATTCAATATTAAGTTTTCCTATTTTTTTATATGGTCCAACTTCCGAACAATTTATTCCGCAATTTATGAACAATGAGTTTTACTAAACAACCCATCAACTATTCATTATATGTAGTTTAGATTAGGTATATATTATTTTAGTTTATAAAACAGGTATCAATATGAATCATTTCCTGGGAACTATATACAATTTAAACTACCTCTAAGAATCCGTAGACAAACAAAACAAAGTGTTAAATTGCAATGCAAACATTAAATAAACAACTCAAGATATTCAGCTAAGTATTTTCTAATTAAGTTTTATTATTAAAATTATATCATTTTTACAATAGAGGTGTTTTTAAATGACAACCGTATAGAATAAAAGTAGTTAAATTTTTAAAAATTAATAAAAAGTAATAAAATAAATTTTTAAAAAAATTATTTTTTGGACAATTAAATTATTGCATTAATATTTGTTCGTTAATGCAATCAATACAAGGGGGGTGAAGAGCAAGTTTTTATTAGTTAAATATTTTATTTTTAAACTGATGCAAATACATTACTTCTCATTGTCACATTATATTTTAATTATTTTGGTTTATTAAAAGAGCAAATATCTCCGAAAAAAATATGAAGTAATTTTCATTAAAATTTTATCCTTTACCCAATTTCTTTTTTTAGTTCACAACTTTTAGCAGGCACATTAATATATTTTAGCTTTCTGATAGCATATTTGGAGATTTTTTAATGTTTTTTTACTTTGTATAATATGCTGCCATATTCTGCAGGTTTTTAGTGCATAAAATCCAGGTTCTACATATCGATCAAAAACATTATCCTAGAAATTAATTTATTAAAAAACATTAGTTATAATCTCCAGCTTTTGAAAAATAAATTTACTTTAAGGATTATAACTAAAAATATTAACAATTTTAATGACTAAAAATTAAAATTAAAAAAAAAATTTTAAAATGAATGATAAAAACATATAGAATATAAGATAATAATAATCAAAGATATAATAATATCTTCAACTAATAAGTTGAACTACCAAACCTTATAACTCCGTAAATTTTCCAGAAGATATATGAGGCGAGGCTTGGTTGTTCAACCAACAAAATATAACAGAATTTATGTTGTAATTTAGCACTTCCAAAGGAAATATTCAATGGATATGTAAAGATGTTCTATCATTAGCTCAAGAGCAATTTAAATGCAAAGGAAAACCCCATTTTTTTGTTGTTTTGACTTTTCCAATGGACACTTACAAATTATGAAAATTAACGAATTAACGAAAATTTCAAGTATCTTCATGATTTAATCTAAATACATATATAGTTGGAAACTTGTGGAAGATAACAACTGCTTTGAAACTTAAAAACTAAAGTCACAACTTAATCATCACAGGAAACAAATTATTCTATTTTATTCTTCCTCATAGAATTTCTGGTCTAGTAGAGATTTATTCTGATTAGTAGATATATAGTTTTGAACAAGATTAAATTATTTTCCACAAAGTGTTAAGTTTTTGAATCCATGTCTCTCAGTGGCTTTCATGGAAATCTTATCAACTGATCACATTTTACTTCAAACCCAGTATGCCTATCATTATCTTATTACTTCTCTACCTATACTAGGTAAGTATTGATATCGGGTGCAATTTCCAAAATGCTGTTTTCGACAGATCTATACGTTTCAGAGCCTCCTTAGACCGAAAAATACATTTTTAGCCATTGGACTGTCTGTCTGTCTGAAAGTCGTGTGAGTGGACACACCAGATTTTTTTGGTACTAGTTCACATGAGTTCTACACGGATTATGCGTGGTTCACAATCACTTCGGTCACACTTGTTCATGGAGTGCCAAATGTGTTCAGGTTTATTCGAAAGAGAACGAAGGCAACCGATCTCTTGAGTCAATTACTATTAACTTTCCTGCCATTTAAGTACTTCTATAACCTTATAAGACTTATATTCAAAATTTAGGCTAGATCATGTAACCTGAATTGAACTTGTACATATATTATACAGCTGTTGAAAAGATATAGTAAAAATAAAAACCTTTAATCTCTATTTTCGGCAATGAAAACTTCAAGATATACAACAATTGATTCATTTGTTGATTTACATGTCAAGTTTACGTTTCAGGAAATTTATTCCCATCTTCAGAACTTAAAATCTCATATTTTCAAAGCGATTCATGGCTAAAGTCTGATGGGCTCCTTTGTCTAGTTTTGAAATTTATGTTATAGATAAAACACAGTTATACTATCTGTAGCATCAACATTCCAATGGACCAATAATGGGGTGTCTACCTAAATCTTTAATTATTTTATCTCTGAATGCTATTTCACGATGTTATTTTTCTTATTGATGATTTCTATTAATCATTATCTCGGAAATATCGGATATTCTTCGTCAGTTGTTTCTCCGATACGTTAATTCCTTCCTCGAAAATAAACACAATTTTTTTCTTGTTTATGACTACAATAAGTCCCCATTTTCGTATTACTAAGCAAAATAACTACAAATAACAATAATTACGCAGCTAATTCATTCAATAAAAATAATAACGATTAAAATGAGAAAATAAATTTGAAGTTAATAGTACAGTCCAACTAATTGGTAGATCTATAGGTCCTGTTGGGATTGGACATTATTGGAATAAATATTTATCTATATAATATTTAATAAATATATTTTATTCATTAATATTGTTCACTTTTTACTGCAATCTTTAATCTGACATTATTTTCATAAAAAGTATCATTGACAACTTCATAGTGGACTCTTATATCTAAGAAATCCAAAAAGCTACAAAAGGTCGATGAAGAATTTCAAATCTGACAGTATAAAAAACTCTGACGACTAAAAAATAGTGGATACACACATCTAAGAATTCAAAAAAGTTACATAAACTTGATGCTTAATCTCAAATCAGACTGTATTTGCATAAAAAGTGACCCCTACTAGATAGTGGACCCCCATATTATTAGAAATCCAAAAACTTACATAAACTAGATAGACGATTGCAAAATTCTAAAAAAGGCTTGCTAAATTAAATTATAAATTCAATTATTCCAAAATCTATTGAAAAACTCTAATAACAAATAAAAATATAATAGATAACTTCAGATTATTTATTATCCAAATGATAAAAAAATATTTTATAAATAGTTATAAAAGATAATATACAACAGTATATGCGTATTTACAGCCCCTACATGTAAGCACGTTTCAATAAAAAATTTATATCTAAAAGCATTTTTTTTTAACAGGCCTTGAAGGACAACTCAAACATCATTTTATATATATTTTTCTTTTTCTTTCAGAGTAATAACCGTTATAATAAAAATTAGTAAATACATAGTTCATTAATAAATTGTTAATAAGGAAGTTACATGAAGGGAATAGGTTTTTTTTTTTTTTTTTTTTTTTTTTTTTTTTTTTTTTTTTTTTTCCCAAAAATGCATTAAAAGGAATTGTGTAGTGGGGGCAATAGCTGACGTCATAAAAGGCGGCAACATTCGGCTGTTTTCGGGATTCCATGAACAAGTGTGATCGAAGTGATTATGAACCTCTCGTAATCCGTACGGAACTTATGTGAAATAGTACCCTTTTTTTAATTTACAATTTTATGTACTGCACTAGCACTATATAAATTTCTTATAATAAAAGTAATGGTGGATATCAAATACCAATAAAAAAAATTGTTTCTAGTCAGAATATAACAAAAAAATTCAGTCTGCAAGACTTGAATCGCAGATATTTTGAAAAGCAAGACAGAAAAATTGAAGTTTCTAGACAGAAGATAACCAAAAAATTTGGTCTGAAAGACTTGAATCGCAGATATTTTGAAAAGTAAGGACATCGGAGAAAAGGCAAGAGGTTCGAACAATTATTAATAAGCCTAACTTGAAGAAAATCTTGTAGTTTCAGCAGGTACTAGTTAAAAAAATCGCTATTTCTTTGACCACAATAAAAAATTAAAAGACTTATAAAAGAAAGCAGGTTGAAAGAAGACTAGAATTAAATTCACCAAATAATGGTCTATCATGAAAACATAATTTTAAAGAAGAAAAAAACACAGAAACTAATCAGTTCTTAATAATGTCTAATCAGTCTCCTTTTCAATTCGATATGTAAATATTTTCATTACTTCAAATTTATTTTATGTTTTAAATATGATTATAAATATGTAGAAGGTTTCAACTTCTAAAAACAATATGAGTGTAAATAAAATACAAAATTAATAAAATTACTTTACACGTTATCTTTTAGTGAGAAAATACGACTTCTTTCCAGTAGAAACCACTCTTTGTTCGTGGCTCTAACCCCTTATAGAACCTTGGCTTCCTCAACAATGCCTCCCCTATTATCTCTATTAACAGTCTGGCTTCTCCATTATCAAATTCCCCTCTTCTACAGATCATCCTCCACAGCCAAGGCCAGACAGACCTTCCTCTCCATATTTTGCCTCATAGTTTCTCATATATTAGTTTTTTTGGTTATCTATTTTCTGCCATCCTTTCTACATATCCAAACCATCTTAAGGTACTATTTTAGCTGGCGCTGCTCGGCAGTATAGGTATGAGGTCATATCTAAGCTGCTCCTATCTGACCGCTCCTGAAGCAGTGGAGCTGTTGGCGGCTCGGCGGTTCTAGGTTATGTTATCATATCAGAGCATTGTTTTGATGATAACAGTCACATTGATACGTTTTATTTCCTATGTTTCTTTCAAGTTTGACAAAATTATAAGAAATATTGTTTAAAACTTAAACAATGCAATTATTTTTTTAAGGTTTAAATTCAAATATACCTAAATCCAAACAATATTAAATAAATAAAAGAATAAAAAAGCGGTAGTAAGAGATAGTAAGTCCATTTTTTTAATCTTCGAAGATAGAACGAAATGTTCGAAGGTTATAGGCAGATTATAACAACCCCAGTGAGCAATTTCAGCGAAATAGCTAAGGAACAGCGGTTGGCAGCGTGAAATAGTGGTCGCTGCGGTGGGCAGCACCAGTGAAATGGTACCTTTATGGGGCTAAGTTAACATAAGTGACAATATTTGGTTCATTATATAGTTTTTTAAGTTCTTTATTATTTCTATCTTCCATTGGCCACTTATATATGGGTCATTCTGCCATTTCAATTTAAGAGATTAAAAAAAATATAATTAAGTGTAAACATTTCTTTTTTCACAATTCACTTCAAGATAGAATATTTATGATAATAGCAATAAATCTCTTCATAGCGGTCAGATAAAAATAGTGTTGCTTTAATATGATTGAATTAAAACCATGAAGGTTTATCGTGTCCAATTCGATCCCACATTTAAATCCTCCCTCCTTATACATATCCCTCTGTTTAAAAATGTCATAATTGCAGGTGATCTCAACACCAAGCTCCTTTCAGTCTCTCCGGACAGAACATACCACATTGACCTGTTTTTCTCCCTAGACCTATATATTGTACCTTTTCAACCCACCCATCATGCCCAGTTCACTGATACCTGGCTAGACTTATTTATCATTGATTTCTCTCAAAACCTATTATCCTCCATGCAAAACACTGTTTCCTTTCTTTCATCCCATGTGATCTTATCGAAATCTCATACAATGTTATTATTCCTACCATTGTCCCCAAACAAATTTCCTGGACAGATCTCAACTCCCTAACCATTGAAAACATCAGACCTTATCTCGATCCCTTATCAGTTTCCTTAGAACCTATCTACTCGATTTCTTCCATCAATGACATGGTGGACCACCTTTCCACTAACCTTCTTGATTTCCTTAACCATCACGCTAACCTTAAAACCCGTACTTTTAGACGTCCTCCTGCTCCTTGGATAAATTCAGAAATCAGAGATGATGAGAGGAAGAGAGGCTGCCAGAAGACGACACAGACGTACACGACTACCCCAACATTGTACTATATTCAAAACTCTACGGAATAGTACAGAAATATTCTTATGCCGGTCCAAAGCTCAATACTTTAACAATGTACTATCACAAGCACCTAATCCTAAATACAAATGGACAATCCTCAGGGAACTCTCTGTCATAAGCTCCAAAACCTACACACTTTATCCAGTAGATCCAAACGAACTAAATACCTTTTTTGCAAACCATCCTACTCTGTATCCACATCTGACCCCGTATCTTACCCCATCACTGAAACCTCCTTTGATCCAAATAAGTTTTTTTTTCTTGATATCTCTCCAACTGATCTACTCTCTACTATCCTTAAATCCAAAACCAACGACTATGGTCCTGACCAAATTCCTATAAAAATAATTAAACTGCCTATCAAACTTACTTCCTATACCCCTACACATCTACAATTTTTCCCTCCTAAATTCCATTTTCCCAAAAGCATGGAAAAAAGTCATTGTCCGGCCGTTGAACAAAGTCCCAGCTCCTTCACTAGTATCCGACTTCAGACCCATTTCCATTTTATCCAAGCCTCTAGAAAGATTAGTTCACTCTCAGTTGAACAACTTTCTAGAGCAAAACTGTCACCTCAATCCTCTACAATCCGGTTTTCGTTCCCAATACTCCACCCAATCTGCCTTATTAAAAATTACCTAAGACCTACAATCATCCATAGACAAACAGAAAATCTCCATCCTAGTCCTTTTCGACTTTTCAAAAGCCTTTGACTCCGTCAATCATAATATCCTATAATAATAATATTACCAAACTCCAAAGCCTACCTATATCGAATAGTGTTCTGAAATGGTTCCTCTCCTTTTTATCCCATCATTCCCAGACAGTAGTTATTCCTGACAAATCTGCTTCCTCCTCTCTTCAATTAACACAAGGTGTTCCTCAGGGATCCTCACTCTCTCCAACTCTGTTCTCCATTTATAATAGTGATCTTCCTGACTCCATTAGTCATTCCCACAAAATAAACACTATGGTAAATGTTATAGCACAATTTCAATGCATTTCCAGGTTTGATATTAGAAAATCATTAACATTGAAACAGTATCGTAAAATATTTTGAACCGCATGTGTTGCTTTTATATCCAACTGGTGGTGTGTTTTTAATAAATATGTATGGTTTCACCTTATATTTTATAATAGTAGGTATATTACACTACAAGCATATTTAAATGCAACGTTAAGCCTAAATTTCAAGGCAATGGGTGAAGAACCAATGAACATTTACATTTTTATTTGTCATAAAATACCCAACACAAAATTGAACATTAAACAATACATTAAATATTTAAAAAATTGATAATAAAATTAAACATGAAAAGATTAGTAATTAACACAAGATATTGGTCACTTTCATACTCTTTCGAATAAATTCAGAAATTTTCTGTGTTCCATGAACACTATGACCAAA
The DNA here is from genome assembly GCA_928085145.1 of Nezara viridula. Taxonomy (NCBI): domain Eukaryota; kingdom Metazoa; phylum Arthropoda; class Insecta; order Hemiptera; family Pentatomidae; genus Nezara; species Nezara viridula. Next base: position 102,995,317 of record OV725080.1, on the reverse strand, counting down.
GTGATCATGAAGTACAACTAAACTATGTGGAGTAGTAGTCAACTAATACCAATATGGACATAACAATCCTTACAAGGAGCTACCCATCAGCAAAAGAAACAGTTGTATTTAATTTCTAAATAAATACACTATATTTTTTACTTAGATTAGTTAATAATAATGATAAATTAATTAAGCAATTAATCAATTAAACTGTTAATGATAAACAACTGAAATTATCATTTTAAACTTACTGATCATTATTTTGTTCATCAACAGACGTTAGCCCACAAGCAGTTTTATTTCCATTCCTTGACAAATGTCGTTTGAGATGTCTGCGCTGTTTGAAAGCCTTACCACATTTGTTACAACGGACTGCTGCTTCTTGGACATAGTTATGGTCCCTTTTAAACGATTCTGGTTCAACTATTAAACAGAAACAAAAATAGCTAAATAAAATCATGTAATTACTTAATTAAAATTTATGTTACTTATACAGATGGATGCATTTAGGTCTACAAATAACATCTTTCTTTCAATTTGAAAAAATAAGTATATTTTATTAATATTAGAATAGATGAACAGTAATAAAAATCAAAATCAATGAAAAAATGCTACTTCTAATTTAAGATGATTAATGTATAAATGTATGTGTTCATGTGTGCATAACATTTTCTAAAATAAATTTAATATACAAAAATTTCTGTTTCCTAAAACAAATTTGAATTGATAAAGCAAAGAAATCAAACTAAAAGATGATCAAACTAGAGAAAAATGAAAAATATTGACATAATAAAAGAGATTTTTAGCTAAATGATGGATTTTCATTACACTATAAAAACTATACAATAAAATTTTATGTCTAAAGATGCTGCAGATGATGGGTAAAATAAACTAGCAAAATTAAGTTGATTCCTCCTCACTATTGAATTCTAAAACATACAATATTAAAATTAAATTAAACAAAACATGTGCTACCGATAAATTTGATATTAACGTATAATTTAAGTTAAAAAAGAATTTATGATATTCTTCTTTTTTTTGTCTCAGTATAAAACCATCCAAGTAAAAAGTGTGTTCAATTGGCCATTTCATCATTGCCTACATATTAAGCACAGAAATTGATAGTTAATTTTTCTATAGTATATCCATGATATGATAGTATATCAATGATAATGTCATCTATGAACATTATTTTTGTTCTGAAGATTCAGGATTTGACAGTTATGCAGCTTTAAACTGAGACCAATGATATGCAATAATACATTATAATAAACTTCAAAACACATTATTTTAAGCTTTGTTGTAAAGTACAGATATCATGGAGTATATATAATATAATAAATGGGGTAATATACTTGTACATGTTCCATGGAAATTAAATTGTTTTAAATATAATAATCACAGTACTCCTTCTTTCAGCAATATGAAAAAGTCAGAAATATTCTTAATCTTCCTTCAAACTATGATGCATATATCAATCAAGTCACTAACAATGATTTTTAAAAAAGTTACTCTAGGTCATTTTAGTAAACATTACTGATATTAGGAACAGTTGATAAACATAAACGCTACCACTGAATTAACACTGTTTCGGAATTTAATGGTAAAGATGAGCTTACTTTATGAAGGGTAAGACACAGCTAGAGGGATAAGAATAACCTAAATTGAATAACCAACAGAATTTCGTTTACTAAATTAAGTAACTTAATGAATTTTCAACAGAATATTAATTAATGTGTCATTAAAATTATTAACAGTACTTAGTCCGAAACAAACATCCGGCTAGGTTATAACTAACGAAGTAAGATGGTTAACAGCCCGGCGACTATCAGAAATGAAGTAGTGCAATAGTAACGTAGGCGATCATGATGGTATTGCTCTTGTATATCTTCTTCATTCTAGAGAAAGAAAATATATATATTAAGCAATTTATCATTTCCAGTTGGTTTTAATAGAACTAATAAGTAAATATTTTTCCTTTCATTTACCTATTTGAGAATTCCGGGCCGGAACTACAGCAAGTGGGCACTTATCACCAAACGGCGTAATTTAGAACTCAACAAATTTTGTCCAATTTTTTTTTTTATCTTAAGTAAAAAATATTTCTTTCTACCTTTTGGTTGGTTTGGCATTAGTTTTGACCTCAGTCATTGACATGAGTTAATATTATCTCATGATAATGTTTATTTCGAAATACATTAACTAAAATATTGAATAATGAATAGTTGACCGTTGCCTTATTAAGGAAGTACTAGGTAAGATAGTCCTTATTAACTAGAATACAACCATTTATGAACAAATTTTTAACAATATCTAATTTTAACAAAATCATTACAAAATACATAAACAAGCCAAACTTTCCTAATATATTAAAAACTTTTATTTATTTATATCGCATATATTTGTAAATAGAATAGAATAGAAAATAATTTTATTCTGGGACGAAGTCTCTTCAGAATAACAAAAAAGTACAGAAATTAAAATTTTACATCTGGCCAGATAAAAACAAACATAATAAGTAAAGATAAAGATAAATCAGTAAAAAAAAAAAAAAAATATTAGTTATACATAATATACACAAAATAAAATAAAATAATCTATATACAAAACTCTCGAAACCATACTAAGCTACTTAAAACTATGCACAATGGTAAAATATAAATAAACCCTTTTAGAAAAAATTCAAAAAAAAAAATGTAAATTCTTCTTAACAGTAAAATCTGTGTTTCTGTTGAAAAAAAAAATATAAAATAAAAAAATATGTAATTTTACATAAAAGGTTAGCTGGTATCTAACTGTTTTTGGAACAGGAATTGGAATAGGAGGGTTTTGAATGTAGATAGGGATAAAGAATGTCGGATTTTGATAGGAAGAGAATTCCAAAAATTAACAGAGCGAGCAATAAAGGAGTTTTGGAACGAGGCAGATCTGTGAGAAGGAATGTAAAGGTCGGAAGGTCGAGATTTTGTGGAGAGAGAGAGTGGATTGATGACTTGAATTGGAGAAGATTGTAGACGTTGGAAGGAAATGATTGTTGATGATATGATAAAGGAATGTACCTAGGAAATATTGTCTTCGAATGGAGGGGAAGAGCCACTCTAACTCAGTGTAGTGGTGAGAGACATGGTAGTATCTCGGGGCACCACTAGCGGATCCAGGATTTATTTTGGGGGGGGGCTTCAGCCCGAAAGTTTTTTTTTTCATAAAAATAAAAATAATTACTTTGGAAAAAAAGAAAGAAACTAACTACCTGTATGAAATGGTGTTTAAGTTATTCCTAAAGCCCTTTTAAATGTAATTACATGAATAATAATACTTTAAGAGATACTTTTTAAATATTTTTTTCGATAAAACATGGTTATATTTTACCATTTTGGGAGGGCTTCAGCCGGAAAGCCCTCCCCCCCCCCCCGTATATCCCCTTGTGCGGGGCACCAATTACAAATCTCACGCAACTGTTCATTAATCTTTTATCTCTTTTAACTGTTCATTAATCTTTCATTAATCTGTTCATTAATCAGTCTGTCGCGGAGCTCCACCGAGAGTCCATCATACACCACACAGCTGTAGTCAAAGTGGGGGAAGATGAGAGAGGAAACGAGGAGTCTACGCGTATGTTGAGGCAAGAGATGGCGGAAGCGATGGAATAGTTTGAGGGTAGAATTTGTCCGTCGGGAGATGTGAGAAATATGGTGATTCCAGGAGAGGGTTTGATCAATAAATAGTCCTAAATTTTTTACAGAGGAGTAGAAGGAGATTGGCTGGTCACCAAGGTTTAGTATGGGAAAGTCGGTATAGGATCTAAGGAGGGGCGTGGAACCAATGATAATGGCCTGAGTTTTTGAAGCATTTAACCTTAATTCGTTTAAGTTCGTTACGTTAGTTCGTTTAAGTTAACACAGATTCGATTTAGGTCTGCTTGGATCTTAGTAAATGCCACCAATAGGTCAGGGGGAGAAAAGGATAGGTATATTTGAGAATCGTCTGCATAAAGGTGGTGGGAACAATGGATAATTGAGTCATGGAGGTATTAATATAGGAACTAATATATATATATATATTAAGCCTATTAAAATAATTAATTTTAGGCTAATAATAAAGCAACTGTGTTAGAGAAATATTTAATGAAATAAAATTCAAATATTACATAATATAAAACAATTTAAGAAATAAATTAAATTTTGTTTAGGTGATGACGACATTGCCCGGTGGCACCAAATATCTAAGACCGGTACTGACTATACCTACTATTACTTCTTCTTCTCTTCTCTCACTATCTCCTGTGTGCTGCTAAGCGTGGAGTAGCTGCTTCTGACCCTCTTGTCCAATGCTCCCTGTCCTGTGCAAGCCTTCTCATCTCCGGTAAGGTGCTTCCTCTCGCTGTGCCAATCAGGTCTGCATACATAAGCCTTGGCCTGCCTTGAGGTCGCCTTCCTCCCGGTCTTGCTTCTAGAAGCCACCTGGCCTTACGGTCATCTCCCATTCTATTAACATGCCCGTACCACTTCAACTGCCCTTCTTCAATCGTCTCTAGGACGGATCTAACTCCTAGTTCATCTCGCACCCTTTCATTCCTTATTCGACCTCGCCTGGTTTTTCCCAATATTTTCCGTAGGAATCTCATTTCTGAAGAGACAATCTTGCTTGGCATGGCGATCCAAGAGTGTCCAGCTCTCCGATCCGTATAGTAACACTGGGAGAAAAACTGATTTGAATAGCAGAATCTTCGCTCAACTCCTGCTTTCCAATGAGAGTCATGGATATTTGGTAGTATATTCCATTGGCCTTTTGGAGTCTATTCATGACCTCCTGGTCTATTCATCCATCCCTGCCAATCATTGTTCCCAGGTAGCAGTAGGTATCGGTTTGCTCAAGGGTCTCTCCATTGCAAATGATTCTAAGACCCTTGTTCCTTCGTCCAACACACATGATCCTGTTTTTGGAGGGATTGACCTGCATGCTTCTGATTTGCAGTTCTTCTTGCCACTCATTCACAGCGACCTGGAGCGATTCAGCCGTATCTGCAACCAATACCACATCATCTGCGTACAACAATGCCTGTATCAATACTGGGGTCATATTACAGTATCCCATTATTGCTCTGGGTGTCCTCCTTTTACAAAATTTCCAAATGGATTCCATGAAAATTATGAACAGCAGGGGGCTCAGGCTATCGCCCTGTTTAACTCCCCTAAAGAAATAGAGTGACTTAGACTCAGTGCCGGCTAGCCTTATTACTCCCTTTGGGTCTTGGTACACTGACTTAATTGCACTAATAATATTTTGTGGGATGTTCCTATCTTGCAATGCATCCCATATTTCCTGTCTAGGAACATTGTCGAAAGCCGCCCGTAAATCTAGAAAAGCTAGGTATACTGCTTTACCCCTATCCTATGCCCTCTCTACAATCATTCTCAGAGAGAAGATATGATCTTGTGTTTGCCTGCCGGGTCTAAAACCTGCCTGTTCCTCTTCCAGATTTTCTTCCACCAATTTCCTTAATCTTCGTTCCAAGACTCTAGTGTAAACTTTGTATACCACCGATGACAGACATATGGGTCGGTAATTATCGCATACACTTTGGCTTCCCTTCTTATGGATTGGGATAATGATGTTGTTTTCCCATTCTATGGGTATCCTTTTGAGATCCCAAAACCTTTTGGAATAGTATTTGGAGACACTTGACCAACTCATTTCCTCCATATTTTATAAATTCGGGTGCAATCCAATCTGACCCAGCTGCTTTTCCCATCATTACTTTAGCAATGGCTGCTTCGACTTCCTCCTCTGCTATGGTGTCATCCATGTCGGGAACTTCTGGTTCAGTTCATCTACATCTTCTACGGCAATCTCGAAAATTTTGTCACCTTTCTTCCTTTCTGGATTTTTCTTGGAAGTATTTCCTCCAAACCTCCAATATGTCCCTGTCTTCTATCACCAGCATGCCATGCTCATCCTTTACACTTTTCACAGGCTTTGCTTTTTTTGTTCCTTAGTGCTCTTGTGATGTGCCAGAATTTCCTTATATTTTCTTTGTAGTTTTTATCCAGTTCTAGTCCGAATCCCTCCCAAGATTTTCTCTTCTCTTCCTTAACTATTCTCTTAGACTGGTTCCTTTTCTCTACGTACAATGCCCAATCTCCGGGCGACTTGCTTCTACAGTTCTGTTTTCTTTGCAGTTAAGACTCGTTTCACATCCTCGCTCCACCACCTAGTTTTCTTAGTAGTAGGTCTTATTTGCTGTAAACCACATACTTCCTCGGCTGTCTTGAGTATACTAAATTTGATTTGCGCCCAAATAGGGTCAACATCTGCGTCCCCATTAACTTCTTGAAGTTGGATTTGAAGGCAGCTTGTATAAGCCTGCTCTTCTCTTAGCTTGTTGACAGCCATCCTATTATATGACTTATCGATCTTTTTTCGTGGTTTTACTATATTGGAGTCAGCAACCAATAGCCTGTGATCAGTATTCTTTACCTTACGTCTTTTAAGTTCCTCCACCAGTTCTCTCTCCTTACCCGTAAGTGACGTTATATTTCAATTAGCAAAACGTAAGTCCTTTTTCCTGCCGCGTCTATAACCATTTGACTGTCCGGATCTGAAACTGCTTATATTTCTTTGAATCGATTTACTCTAGATGGGTGATTGGCCCGATGCTAGAGGCCCCATAACATCGGGACGACTGGCCTCCTGAATATTTGTATCCTCTCAGGAGAAAGGGTGGCCGGGCTATACCCTCTTCACTCCCAGCACTGGGTACGGGTCTTTATTCGTTGTATTCTGACCACCCATCCTAGGAGGGATCCCCATCCGCCACCTGGAGGACACGCTCCCTAGCGGGCATGTTCCGCCGAGAGCCTTCTATTACTACCAGTTTAAATTTTTGTAAAATTGTGTCAATATTCTTTCGTTTAGACCAAATTTTCTCTTCATCAGTTGATGATGAGATATGTTTAAGAAATGTGGTACAAAATCAAAATTTTGAAAATAGTGCAGGTCTGGGTTATTATAAGGTAATATACATACATATCTATTTAATATAAGAAAGAAAAAATAACCAACAATAAAAATCTAGGCCGACAAAAAAAAATAAAAGTCTGTCTAAATGAAAGGATATTCACACAGTTTTACAAAAATTTAGACTGATGGTAATAGTATGTATAAAGAAATGTTTGAAAACGGCCAAGGGACCGAAACTTTATAAATAATAGGGTGTATAAAAAAAAATCAAATTCAAGATTTAACAGGACTCTAGATGTTTTAATCCTATTTAATACTTACCAATACTTATTAATCCCTTTAGAACATTCTCTAAGCTTGTTCAATCCCATTCGAATTCTTCAAAAAAGCCTCAGTTTAGTTATTTGTTTAACAAAACAAACGTGAAAGTGTCCCACGAAATTCTCCTAATTTTAAGGCATTCCTGGAAAAAAATTTCACCCAAAGCAACGCGTGAAATTATTAACTATGAAGGGGAAGGCGTAAGAGCGTTATCCTGTTTTGATCAAAAGAAAAGGAATTTTATTCGAACAAGATAATGCTCCTCCTCGCACTTCCCATCAAACCAAAGAAAAGTTTAAAGACCTTCATGGGTTCGAACTCCTGCCTCATCCACCATATAGTCCACACCTAGCACCAGGGGTGCCCAGAAGGGGGTTTCTTGGCGTAAATTGCGCCATTAAATTTTTTGAGGATAGCATATTTTGAAGGATTTTTGAATTTTTGAGGGGGGAAATTTCGACAGGTTTATGACTTTTCTGATTAAAGAAGGAGAAAACATGGAACAGACCGGAGTAAGTCTAATTGTATATGATCTACAAATTTTCATATTCTACCTAAGCTTGCTCTGTTTTTAAGAAAATATGAAAAATAAAATATCTTGGGAGAAGGGGGGAGGGTAGGTTCTTGCGCCATTGATCTTGGGGGAAGGGGCACCCCTGCTTCGCACCATCGGATTACTATTTATTTGGATCCATGGCCCAATTTCTTTAAGGAAAAAAAATTGATAATTTTGCGGAAGTTGAGATTACGGTCCAAAAGTTCTTTGACAGCCATTCCAAAGAATATTATCAACGTGGGATCGAACAATTTGCTAGCAAATGTCTGATGACGGTAGATAATAATGGACTATACTTCTATACTTCGAGTATTAATTGTATTTTATATCAAAGAAATAATAATACAAATATTTGGTTGTAAAATGGTTTTTTTTTTTTATAGTCCCTATTATATGTATGTTATATAATTAAATAAAAGTTTTAAATACTGAATAAGGAATTTTTATTTGTTAATGAACTCTCAGATCAAAAATATTTACAACAATTTATTAATTATTGTCAATTAACTATTCATAAATTAGTACTATTGCTCCCATCTCATCTTTTTATAATATATATTATTTATATTAAAAAAGTAATTTGAAGATTTTGTACTTATTGACTTATTATACGAAGTTTATCAACCACAAACACATACAAAATATTTTCTTAGGTATGCAAATTTATATTTTGATAAAAAAGTTTAAATTTGTTTTAAAATGATTTAAATCGTGTCATTATTTATATTAATAAGTTATATTTATATTGTGTTTCTTTATAGAACAAAAATTGCATTTATACTACAAATTAAACTCATTTTATTTCTGACATATTAACATAAAACGCGCCTACTGAAGTTTTCACTTAAAAAACAATTATAAAAAAGGGTTTTATGCATGGATTGAACTAATAAGCAAATGTACGTTATAAATTTATTTTAAAAAATAATTAATAAAATGGAGCATACATTAGTACGAATTTTCAAGGGTATGAGGTTTTAGATGCGCCGATTTGTCACTGACGAGTGGTAAGACTTGGCAAGTGGATCTTGTCTTTTTTCCAACCTTTCAAGGCTATCTTATGGTTTTCGTCGGATAATTACCAGGGTGGGAGTGTCAAGATTAATATCCCGAGACCGCCAATCAATAAATAATAGCTGACCCATGTGGGAATCGAATCCACAACGTTTAGAACAGGGATCTCTGAGATGTAAACCGCGACGTGTTCAGTCTTCACAACCTCAATTAAAATACTAATATATAATGTTAACTTATTGCATAAGGGATGACAGGAGGTAAAAGAAGGAGCGGTAAAATTAAGTTTGCATCTGCTGGAAAATTCTAGTTCGGACCTAGTATGTATATACAGTAAGATATAGTACGTACTGCGACCTCTAACCATTTCGAAACAGAGTTTTTAACGGAAATACACGTTTTAAGGTCTCCTAAGTGCAAATAACCAAGTATCGCAAAATATACTGTCAGCACTTAGACAGGGGGAGGGGGAGGATTACCACGCTTGCCTATCGATTCAGCGCATATTAACCTTTTATGGATTGGTGGATCGTATGGCCTCAAATCTACCATCTCAATTCTATTCATCGTGTAAAAATCACGCAATGCTGCGTTGTGTTTTTGTTGCAATCTACAGTTAATTTGTCCTTCAGTCCAAACATTTTGCGCAATACTTTATTTCCAAAAACCGCAAAACATTGTTCATTCCTTAAGGTAAGTGGCCACGTTTCGCTCCGAACGTTTTATAAAGAACCGTAAACATGATAAAAAGTTTGGTAAATTTTTAAATTTCGGGATAGATGGTAGGAGCTAAGTAATTTTGCAAATTTCCAAATCGAAAAATAACAACCATTTCCAGCCTCTAGCCTATCCTGCAGTTGGGGATCCTGCGCCCTCTTATAGATTTTAAGAGGAATTTATTACTCTAGCACTATAATTAATTAATATTTGATTATTTAGACATTTGAAAAATAAATTGAATATAGGTATATGGATGGATGTGTTTGTGTATGAGTATTTACTTATAAAAAAATAATGTAGCCTCCATTATCACTGCCTAACCTTAATGCGGACTCTAATGATAAAAAGATTCCTCACTCATGACCTGCCCTTAATTTCCTCTTTAATATAGTTTTTCTAATTATAGATATCGTCAATCCTAACATCTAAATTTGTCTACGCGTACTCTCTTCAATATCTATCTCACCAAAATCGTATTTCGTAAAGTTTGTATTATCAGTATTTCATTTGACCCGTTCTTTACCGGGTTTTATCAACGTAGTTGTATTCAGATTTTATAGTTTCTCAATCTTTACTTAACAATACCAAATCTTCAGCTCACCCGAGCATAGGTGTTTTTCTACCTATGTTCAAAGGTTTTTCAGTACATACCATCTCTCTAATGGAATGGCATGTCCTAGCGCTAAATTAAACTAGATAGATAAAAGGAAATCAACTGGTTTTAAATCCAGATAAAAAAAAAATGGGGTAAGGATGTTGATGGTTCATAACTTTTTTGATAAATTGATGTTCATAAATTTTTGAAAAATCACACCTATCAAAATTTAATCAATAACTAGTAACGGGACCGAAACTAGAGAGGGGCAATTGAGTAAGTTCCGGATGGAACTTCTGTTCGGTTAGGGTTCAATATATAACTAACCATTATATTTGATCTCTTCAAATAAATTAAATTTGAGTACTCTGATTGAAATAAAATAAATTTTATTTCAACACATAGCTTACAAAGATTTTAGATATCTTTAAAGTTTTAGACTCTTTTAGGAAGGAGACCACGCGGACGCCCCAGACTCACGTTCCAGGATTACATTCAAAGGATTGGATGTAAAAGAGGCAAAACCCTTAATGAGATGAAGCGACTAAGCACGGACCGGGAAGAGTGGTTGAGGCTCCTCGACGCTAATTAATGGCATAAGAGGAAGACAAAGAAGAAGAAGAAGACTCTTTTAAACTGAATTTTACAACACTGGTTTTCACATCTGAATATTTTTCACAATATGAGATAATTTAAGTTTTATATGATTGACAGTTTTGACTGACTCTGATTTGACATCCTGAGGAGTTTGAATTGTTTCTTACGATTCAAAAATGATAAAAATAAGGAGAAACAATCTTTAAACCTAAGAGTCCTTTTTAAAGTTCTACCATTCTACCTCTTGTTACTCTGCTACTGACACCAAAGACATCATTTACACTATTAGAACTGCAACTATTAGAACAAAAGTCAGTCTTGTCTCTCCATATTTTCCCAGCAATCAGCAGTGCTATTCCTATCAAGTTTTGACTCAAGTCATCAACTAGCCTAAATAATCAATTCTCTTCTTTATTTTTGAAATTTTCTCCTCATTTAAAACAAACTCTTTCATAGGTCTACATTCACAATTCTTGTAAAGCCACTCAGGACCTTCTTTAGTGGTCTCAAGTATTTTCAGACAAAGGGGAAGTAAAAGTAAAAATTATATAGCCTATATTTATTTACATTGCATTGTGGGTATTTTTATTTGTTTAAATACCCTTATATATATATACCAATTTTAATTTTTATATCGCTGTATTCTATACAATTAAATATTAAATAATACCAACGATAACATTCATGAAAACGCATATGTATATGTATGTCCGTATTATATCAAGCTCTTGTTACCTAGGGAAGGCTGTTGCGATCCTTACGGCGAGCTCGTATTCCTTTGGTTCTTCCATTAGTATTATCCGTTATGATCTCTTATTTCTCCTTCAGTTAATGATAAACTTCATTCATATTTTATATTTAACTATTTTTATTATCAAAGATTAATGTAAAAAGGTTAATTATTTCAAATAAAAAAAATTAAAGGTACTTCAGAGGAAGCTAATATTGAAAATTAGCCATTTAAACCCTTAGAGAATATCAATGAGAATATAACCTACATTATATTAAAACTGATATACTGAGTTTAATCAAAATCGTTAGAGCCATTTTAGAGAAAATAGTAAAAATGTGTTGAATCGATTATATAAAATACCACTTCCACAGTATTAACAAACACGCACGCACACAAACACACACACCATTTTGTGGAACTTGTTTATTTGGAATCAGGAGACTTCAAAACATGTATTTCCATTGAAAACCCAGGTTCGAAAATTTTCACGATTGCAATACTTACCCTTACTATATATTACATATATAAGTAAGTGAAACTAAAAATATTTAATACATTCAATAGATTTGTTAACATATTTTTCAATTATAAACGCATGTCAAAAAAATATCTGGTGAGCGCAACAGGCAACTTTCATTTACCGCTCTACTTGGAATAAAAATTATTTTCTGGTAATCTTGGGCTATTATAGAATTTTTGTAGTGCATTTTAAACGGAGCTAAAACATAAATCTCACAGATAGCAAATCATTAAGACCACTAAAATAAAAAGTCTATTTATTATATCGACGGTAGGCAATAAAAATCTAGTTACTCCATCTGCTTTTATAAGCCACTCAACTTCAGTCTCCTTGTCTTTCAGTTGACAGAATGACAAACTCCGATATCAAAATTTTTTAGTAATGTCATTTTAGTGATATTTCTAGTTGAAAAAGTTATCTATACTGACAGTGAGTAAGTTGATTTCGAAGTAGGTGATAGCAGTGTTGAAATATAGAACTGTGAATAAAGCTATAAATTTTGCCATTAGAAACATCACTAAATATATAATGAAGAATCTTCAAATTGGAGTTATTCATTCCGTCAGCCGAAAGGCTCATATATACCTACAAAGGTTTGAAAGTATATCTGAATATTTAACCTACAAAAGATTATGGCTCATTGGACTATTAGTAATTAACCTGTAATTTTCCATTGTAAATTTAACTAAAACATACTTACTAGATTTTCGTTGCCTTGCCATGGGGATAGGTCAAAAGTTGTCACACTAATTTTAAGTGGATAATGTTTGGGTTTCACAAAGGGAAAATTCATCAAATTATTCACTAATTTAATTTTCAAAAAGGTTACTTTTAGATACCTAATTATTTAAATATAATATCTTATCTAGAGTTAAGACTCTATAGTAAATATATTTGAGGTTATAAACATGTCCATGAAATATTTTTATATTTTACTTCTTATTTCACACAAGTACAATGGAATAGTATTTTAAACAATGGCATTGGTTTGATTCGGTGGATTTTAAATATTTTTTTCAATCTTAGAAAAACATTTAAAAGTTTATATATTGTAAGAAAAATTCATTTTATTTCCATGGAAACATGTGATTTACGTTAAATAATGTTAGTTTTGTGACATTATTATTTATAATGATTTTGCTACTCCCCTTTACCTTCTAGAACTGTCTATATTAGATATTATTTTTTCTAAAACTCTCCGCTTTCCAATGATATATTATGCGTATAATTTCTGACTAGTATTTCCGGATTCATTTTCGATAAGCATTTATATTTTTACTTTCCTACCTATACTAGGTAAGGAAAGTATTGCAATCGGGTCGAATTTCCAATATGCGATTCGGATCTATTCGTTTCAGAGCCCCCTGAGTCCGAAAAACACATTTTTAGCAGTTGGTCTGTCTATCGGTCTGTGCCAAGATTTTCCCGGGAACTACTAAACCGATTTTGTTACTTCTTTTTATATTTTGTATGGTTTCGACTACTGATGCCTGTGACAGAAACTCGGTGCAGTAGCTTGCGCACAATAAATGAAAATATATTTTTCTATAGACTATAGCACGAAAACGGCCCTAATGATTTTGATGGAATTTTCTACCTATATTAAGTAGGGACTATACTCCTTTTTCCTTACCTATAATAGGTAAGGAAAGTATTGCAATCGGGTCAAATTTTCGACGGATCTATACGTTTCAGAGCCCTCTGAGTCCCTGAAATGAAATTCCCAACAAAGCCATTTCAAAATCGTTTATTTTGAACAACTATTAACGAAGTTACAGCTATTCAATTTCCAATGTAAGATTACGTATTCATATCCTGGTGTCAGAAAGGAGTGAATGAGAGAATAAAGATGACTAAGTGAAAGTAAGAAAATCTGTTTCCGGCATCACACAATCTTCACTATTTCCTCTACTTTGAACAAAAATTATTGTTTGACAATACTAAGCTATGGCAAAAAGTTTTTGATCAGCAATATTAGGAAGTATTGAAATTTTTACACTGATCTACCTTAAGCCGGTTTACATTGCTTTAGTTTATAAAATAAATCGCACTCAAATCTTTTCTTTGATCAATTTTCAGGAAAACAAATCTAGTTCAATTCTTTTTCTTTCTTCATGAACATATTCCTATTCTGAAATAGGTAGAAAAGTCGTTTGAGTGGACACACCAGATATTTTTCTTCTTTATTCAATTATCAAGTTCTTTCAAAAGATATATTTAGCATTTTTTCGTAACTCTAAATAATGAGAGATAGTTAATTCTTTAAAATAAACCATATTAAAGGTACTTTAGAGGAAGAGGCATATGAACATTGGGTATTTAAGCTCAGTAAAGTGACATCAACGGGGATACGACCTAAATAATATTAAATACCACTTAATTATACAACGATATACCGAGTTAAATCAAAATCGTTTGAGCCGTTTTCGAGAAAATTGTAAAAATGTGTTTCAGCGTTAATATAAAGTGGCACTTCTGGTTAGCCAATTTTAAGGAAAAAGTTGCTGTCACATCTAAGGCATATACCTATCTTAAATACGTAATATCAGTTTCTTACGACTTTTCGTTTTTGAGCTAGACTGCTAACATACAAACACATAGGCCATTTTTCGAAACTTGGTTATTTGGACTCAGGGTATTCCAAAACGTGTATTTCCGTTGAAAATTCAGATTCAAAAATTTTCCCGATCGTAATACTTACCCTTACTATATATTACATAAGTGAAAGTAAAAAATCGACTATTTAAACATTTTGTTTGTGGGTAGTGATAGAAGCTAAACATTATCAACCAGTCCGTATCTGTTCCCGCGTCTTACTTACGCTCTGCAAACTACGCTTCTCATAAAGCTACGGCCTGCCATACTTGACGGCATCGACACCATGAATCGCAGGAGTGTAAAGGCCATTATTGGACTCCCTAAGAACACCTCCACGGCGATGTTATTCGCCCCCAGGAGATACCGAGGATTAGGGTTAATCTGCTGCCAATGGGAGGCTCCTCTATAACAATGGTCCATTGCTCAGCACTAGCGGATCCTGGATTTAATTTTGGGGGGAAGACTTCAGCCCGAACGCTTTTTTTTCATAAACATAACGATAATTACTTTGGAAAAAAAGAAAGAAACTAACTACCTATATGAAATGGTGTTTAAGTGATTCCTAAAGTCCTTTTAAGTGTAAGTAAACAATAATACTTTAAGAGATAGTTTTTAAATATTTCTTCCCATAAAACATGGTTATATTTTACCATTTTGAAGGGGGAGGGCTTCAGCCTCAAAGCCTCCCCTGTAGATCCGCCCGTGTTGCTCAGCGGCTGTGCAATGTGCCCGATGCTCTTTTCCAACCGATTTTGATGATTCGGCTGAGGCTGCTGAATGTGTCGAAAAATTGGGGGATTGATCAGGGTAGAAGGTATGGGCCAATTCCAGGTGGCAGGGCATTGAAGCTCGCAATTTTAAAGAGACCCCCGAAAGCGAATAAATATATGGTCAAATGCACTGAAACTAAATATTACTTATGCACCTCTGTGTGGAGTCCCAGGTGTGAGAGGACAGATAAAGCGGACCATACACGGTCATTCGGAATTGCATTCCGAGGCACTAATGACGTTCCGAATTATCGTGTTAGTCAGTGGGCCAGACCCCCTTACCGTGCACCCTCCCCCTCCCCCCCACATCCCTATAAATTGCATATCGTTGTGTTCCTTGTGACAATTTATTAAAAAAAAGTCAATGTTCCCACAAAAAAAGTGAACGAACTGCCCCAAAATGGCGTCCAAACATGGCGGATTGACGACTTTGACTTTAGTTAGTTTTTTTGTTAATTATTAATACAATAATTTAATTATAATTTTTTTTAAAATTTATTATTTTTGTTTTTATTTATCATTATTATTTTTTTTTAAACTTAACTTCATTTATTCTATACGGAGGTCGCTTAAGAAGGCCTCTATTATAAAAATTATATATAATTATAATAATAAAACTTAATTGAAAAATACTTTGCAGAATATCTTGAATTTTCTATTTAATATTTGCAATTTAACATTTTGTTTTATATATTTACTGATTCTTAGAGGTAATTTAAATTGTATATACTTCCTCGGAAATGAGTCATATTAATACCTGTTTTATAAACTAAACTAATATATACCTAATTTGAACTACTTTTAATGAATAGGTGATGATCGTTTAGTAAATTTCATATATCACTATTACAAAAATTATTTTTATTTCCTTTATTTTTTTCGGAAGTTGGACCATATCACAATAAATACGAAATTTTAATATTAAATGCATTATTCTCTCTGCACAAAAGAAATATGGAAAGGGCGAAGCTATAAGTTCTTATAGGTAACTGGAACTGATTGTTAGTATTTGGTCTCAAAATGAGGGAAAACGCGAAATTGAACCCAAACATTGGAAAAATACATTAAGCGAACGACAAAGGAAGTGCCAAAATTTCGGAGAAGAAAACAAGGATCAGTATCCATTATATGGCTAAACGAATATATAGTAGACAGATGAACAGAATATTTCAAGATGCTGCTAAAAGAGGGTCAAAATGCTTGATGAGTTTGGATGATATTAAGCAGGTTTATTATGGTGAAGACCACTTTATCAGCAAGAAAGATTTGTTCTAAGCAATTGGCAAGCAGGTCTGGAGGAAGTAAATGAGGTTTATAATGGTGTAAACCACTTTATTTTAGATTGCTATTGAAGTTGCACATTGGGACTATCTTCACTTTGAAGCAGGTTATAAAGAGGTCTATCGATAAAGGAAAATAGCTCTCCTGTTTAGTGCAATTGCAAAAGATTTTTGAAGGAATCTGAAAGGAAAACGAGCTTTTGAGAAAGACTAGTAGATATTAGATCAATCCAAAGTGTGAGGCCCTCAGCAGATAGAGAACCATTTTTCTTTCTCTGTGGACTTCTCTATAACCTACCTTAAAGTGAAGACAGTCCCAATTTGCAACTTATGTTCCAATGTGCAACTTGAATTTCTCAATCCATATCGCTCAGGCAATCGACAATAATTCTAATTTTAGCTTCTACGATTCTTGAGTTGACTTTCTTTGGTACTATAAACAGTAAAGAATCTCGAATAACATTTCCTAGTATCTCATTTCCTGTAAAGGGACTGTACGCACAGCATTTCGGGTTACTTCGCCCAGACCAGCTGACTTGCCAATTGCCTAGAATAAATCTTTCTTGCTGATGAAATGGTCTTCACCATAATAAACCTGCTTAATATTATCCAAACTGATCAAGCATTTCGACCCCCTTTTAGCAGCATCTTGAAATATCCTGTTTATTTGTCTACTATATATTTGTTTAGCCATATAATAGATACTGATCCTTGTTTTATTTTCCGAAATTTTGCTACTGTCGTTCGCTTAATGTATTTTTCCAATGTTTGGGTTCAATTTCGCGTTTTCCATCATTTTGAGACCAAATACTAACAATCAGTTCTAGTTACCTATAAGAACTTATAGCTTCGCCCTTTCCATATTTCTTTTGTGCAGAGGGAATAATGCACTTTAATATTAAAAGTTCCTATTTTTTATGATATGGTCCAACTTCCGAATAAAATAAAGGAAATAAAAATGTTTTTTTTTAATAGCGATATATGAATTTTACTAAACAATCCCTCACCTATTCATTAAAAGTAGTTCAGATTAGGTATATATTATTTTAGTTTATAAAACAGATATTAATATGACTCATTTCCGGGGAAGTATATACAATTTAAATTACCTCTAAGAATCAGTAAATATATAAAACAAAATGTTAAATTGCAAATATTAAATAAAAAATTCAAGATATTCTGGAAAGTATTTTTCAATTAAGTTTTATTATTATAATTATATAATTGTTATAATAGAGGCCTTCTTAAGCGACCTCCGTATAGAATAAATGAGGTTAAATTAAAAAAAAAATAATAATGAAAAATAAAAAAAAATAATAAATTAAAAAAAAATTATAATTAAATTATTGTATTAATATTTGTTCGTTAATATAATCAATATAATATGACAAACGTATAACGTTATCATAGCACTATAACTAAGCCATATATGAGTACTGAGTGATGTGGTAGAGGCCTCAAGGCACCTACCCCAGTAGCCCTTTTCTGCCGCGTAAGTACTTTCTACGGAACTACTTCAAATATTTTAAAAAGTAATCAGTGTTTTAGAAAGAGAAATGTATTCTCCAGATGTTTTATTTCAGCACGTTTTGCATTATTGTTGACCGTTTAATTACAAACGACGCTTGATTTTCAACTTGAAAATTTTTTTGTAAAAAAAATTGACTTTACCGATTTTTTTTAATGCCTAAGCCTATTAGTTTTTAATATTTTTTCATGTTTTATTATTCTATGACTATCCAGCTTTAATAAAAGACCAACTATAATGAAATTAAGCCAAATGCTGATTCTCAGTAACAAAAAAACTAACTAAAGTCAAAGTCGTCAATCCGCCATGTTTGGACGCCATTTTGGGGCAGTTCGTTCACTTTTTTTGTGGGAACATTGACTTTTTTTCAATAAATTGTCACAAGGAACACAACGATATGCAATTTATAGGGATGTGGGGGAGGGGGGAGGGTGCACGATAAGGGGGTCTGGCCCACCGGGTATGTAATGTAGTGAAAGAAGTACAGATGGTGGCGTGTGGCGGATTTCCGAACATCCGGAAATCAAAGGTTCATTCACGAGAAGTGGAGGGGGGACTGAGGTAAAAGTAGTGGGAAGACACCATACTACTGGATAGGTTAGGTTACTTAGGCCTCACAACCATTATAAATTCCTGATTTTCATTATAAATAAATAATTAAATAATTTTTCATATCCCTTGTTTATATTTTTAAACCATCTTCAACTATTTCTTTTAAATAGTCAAGTGGGCAACAAATTAAACAAAAAAAAAAATGAAAACTTCACAATTTACTTAAAGAAAGAAAAAAAAATCTTTGTCAGTTCTTTTCCCATTTTCCTCAACAAATTTATTATTTTCGCAATACCTTTCCTTAATTTTTGTAAGTCGTAGACTTATATTTTATTAACTTGTCAAAACGATTTTCTATGAGACTAACCTTACTACTAGATAGGTTCACTAGCGGATCCAGGATTTAATTTTGGGGGGAGGGGGCTTCAGCCGGAAACCTTTTTTTTGTTCATAAAAATAGCGATAATTACTTTGGAAAAACAGAAAGAAACTAACTACCTATATGGAATGGTGTTTAAGTTATTC
The DNA here is from genome assembly GCA_928085145.1 of Nezara viridula. Lineage (NCBI taxonomy): Eukaryota > Metazoa > Arthropoda > Insecta > Hemiptera > Pentatomidae > Nezara > Nezara viridula. The sequence goes on along the minus strand of OV725080.1, from coordinate 102,976,066 downwards.
CTTAAGTACTTTTTAAATGTAATTACACGAACAATAACACTTTAAGAGGTATTTTTTTTTAAAATGTCCCCATAAAACATGGTTATATTTTTCCATTTCGGGGGGAGGGGGGTCCCGAAAGCCCCCCTCGTAGATCTGCCCGTGGATAGGTTAGTTTACCTAGGTCTCGTTGTTAAGTAAATAATTTCATAAAAGTAAATAGTTGTTTATATCCCTAGTCTATATTATTACTAACCATTTTCAAAAGGATGTTTCAGAAGTTAAGGATTTTAAATACCTGGGCGCTCACCTTAACGAGTTCGGAAGGGTGGATGGAGAAATTAAAGAGAGAATTAAGACGGCAGGAAGATGTTTTTACTCCCTCAAGTCAGGCTTCTTGGACAAAAAGGAAGTCTCAAAGACCACTAAGAAAATTGTCTTTAAGAATACTTTCCTCCCTATATTGACGTATGCAAGCGAGTCTTGGGCCCTCACTGCCAAGCACAAAAGCCAAATCCAAGCTATGGAAATGCGCTATCTAAGGAAAATAGAGGGGAAAACAAGAAGAGATCGCGTTAGGAATGTGACCATACGAGGTAATCTGGACCTGAGGCCTGCAGAGGAGATAATCCAAGAAAACCAACTTAGGTGGTTTGAACATATCTCGCGAATGGCTGAAAACAGAATTGCCAGGGTACCTACGAGGTCAAAGTGGAGGGAAGGAGGCCACAGGGAAGACCAAGAAAAAGATGGGAAGAAGGAGTTAAAGAAACCTTTGACAGAAGAGGAATGGACTGGAGTAGGAGAAGACAGCTGGCACAGGATAGAGATTCGTGGATCAGGCTCTATAAGAAAGAACCTCACACTGCTCAGCGGTAACAGAGGACTGGATTAAGTAAGTAAGTAATTATTTTTTCTTTAAATAGTCAAGTAGGTAATAAATTGAAAAAAAAAAGTGGAAACTTCACAATTTACTTATAGAAAAAAAAATCTTTAACTGTTGCGTTTATTTATCATTAATTTTTCCATTTTTCTTAACAAATTGATTATTTTCGCAATACTTTTCCTAAATGTTTGTATGTAGTTGACTTATATTTTTCTAACTTTGGTCTAAACGATTTTCAGGCACTAGGAAGTAGTTATTATATCTCCATTTTTCTCTTGATGCCCAATATTACAAATAGCAATGTCCAAATAAGCATATCTATGCTGTTTCTTTGTTTACAACTGAGCTAAATTGGCTTCAGCAATGATAAGTAATGATCAGTAATGATTGAACCTGTAGGAGGGGTCTTCATGATCAAAGCGATTCCGAGCAATCTTTGCCCTTCTTGTGACGTTCATTCATGAATTACCGTGTAGGGTCCGCTTAAGAGAAGTTGGGTCCCTTTGTCGCAAATGAAACAGAGAGCCTGAAATACCAGCATATGTTCTTTAAAAATGCATCAACAAAGCCCTCTATATAACACGCCGTCACCACAGAGTAAATCATGAACTGATGAGGCTCCTTAAAAAGAGAGATTACGCCTGTTACGAGGAAGTTTATTGTATAGATACGGATGGATCCATCCAATACGCCGACATCATAACATTCCCTAAGTAAAGTCGGCGATGATTTTGGATCCACCATGAGATATGAAACCAATGACCTCGATCACGCATTCAAAGTGAAAAGGAAAAAAAGCCATATGATAAATACATCTCTTTTTTTAAGTAAGAATAAGTAAGTAATGAAAAGATCCGCGAGAGAGGCCTTTGGTTCGGAGCTCGCGGAACGATACCTAACTCAACTAAGAACTTCACGTCTTGTTCTCCACATAAAGGACGTGGCAAGGTTGGTGGAGAATATAATCCTCGACTTCCTGGGAATCATCCACCACCATATGCATGGGAGCGGTGTTTGTAGCAACCCAATTTAAAGTGATTCTCTCCCTCACTTCTTCTTTCACACTTTCGGGCTGAAGTTCTCTCCAAAATGGTAAAATTTAACCATGTTTTATGGGAAAAAAATTATCTCTGAAAGTATTATTGTTTGTGTAATTTCATTTAAATAGGACTTCAAGAATTACTTAAACCCCATTCCATACAGGTAGTTAGTATATTTTTTTCCCAAAATAATTATCGTTTTATATACACATATATGAAAAAAAATTCGGGCTGAAGCCTCCCTCTCCCTTCCAAAAAAAATACTGGATCCGTTAGTGCTTCTGACGATTATTTTCGGAGATTCATTTTCGATCTGAATAAGCATTTTTCTTTTTTTCTTCTTTATTCAACTATCAAATTCTTTCAAAAAGTATATTTAGCCTTTATTCATGACTCCTAAAAATGAGAGATAGTTAATTATTTATATTAAAACAAATTAAAGGTACCTAAGAGGAAGATATTTTGAGGACACTTAAGCCCTCTTAAGCGATGGGAATAAGAACTACATGATATTACAGACCACTTAAATATACATTGATACACCGAGTTTAATCAAAATCGTTAGAGCCGTTTTTGAGAAAATTGTATAACATCGTTGATATAAAGTGCCACTTCCTGTTAGCCGATTTTTGGTTAATAAAACGCTGTACCATCACAGGTCTATACTTAATTTAAATACGCAATTTCAGTTTCATAACTTTTCGTTTTCGAACTACACTGTTCACACACGCCAGAGTTGACCATCTCCCAAAGGTTAATGGCGCAAGAACCTATTCCCTCCCCTCCTCCCAAGATATTTTATTTTATACCTTTTCTTAAAAACAAAGTAAGCTAAGATAAAATTAGAAAAACAGTAGATCATATACAATTACACTTTCTGCGGTCTATTCCATGTTTTCCCCTTGTCCGTAAATTCATAACCTCGTCGAAATTTGCCCCCCCCTCTCAAAAATTCAAAAACCTGTCAAAATATGCCCCCTCAGAAATTTTGATGGAACAAGTTGCGCCATGAAACCCCCTTTTGGGCACTCCTGACACACACACACACAAAGACCATTTTGTGGGACTAGGTTATTTGGACTCAGATCTCAAAACATGTATTTCTGTTGAAAACAGATTCGAAAATGTTCACGATCGCAATACTTTTCCTTACTATATATTTCATATATTGTTAAAGTGAAAGAACAATGACTTAGTTTTTGTTAGATATTTAGCAAATAGATTTTAATCAAAAATATTTATCACATACTTTGGTTATCATAAACCTATTGTATCATTTTTAGAGTGATACTAATGAGAATTACAGTCAGATTAAAGTTTACTATATATTGTTCATTCACAATAATTATGTTGACTATCACTCACAATTTTTATACATAATATAAACTGCCTAAACATTTTTTGTAGGTCTGTTGTCCCCTTCCCCAACCAGAATGGAAAGTCTGCACCTACACACACTTATCATATGGAACAGGCCCAGCCAAATGATAGAAGAGGGGAGGATTCCAGGGTATCATGCTATAATTAGATATAAAATAATTTATAGTTTTAAAAATTAGTTCATCACTTTAATTTTTCTTGTTTAACCTTAGTGATGGTGTTTCATTTATTTAGTAGCAAATTAGAAAAAAGTCAGTTATTTTAAAAATAACATTACTACAATTAAAAATACTTTTGAACACTTAAGTATTAAAGATTACAAAATATTGTTGGTAAAGGAATTTAATGTAAAAATAACAAAAAAAAAATGCAATTGGTATAAAATTTATTTTAATATATTATATTTATATAAATATATTTGTGGCACTTGAGAATAGGGGCTAAGAACAATTTTGTGGATTTCGATTTGTGTTTCAAATCTTTTTTTTTTTTCTTTTTCATTGTTATTACTGGTCCCATAACAAGGTTAGAGTACCTTTCATTGCAGTCATATCATTTGGCCCATTAGACACAATGAAATAGAAATAAACGGATGATTGAAACACACAATTCGAAATTCACAAAATTAAACTTTACTTCCTATTCACAAATTTATATATAAATAAGTATAAGTTAATTCAAATAAGTGGTGAATTGCACAACTACTTGTATTAATACTTGGACAAATATATTTTGCATATATAAATAAGGTATTGTTCCTAAACTACTTCATATATGATAAAAGGAATAATTTATACAGTGATATTCTAAAATGATTTCAAGCACATTCAATCCTTTCAAATAAACAGTTCAAACCAAGACTTATAAAAAATACCTATTTTAAAATTATTATATACAAGATAAGAAAGTACATATAAGTTGCCTATAAACATACAGAAATTATATTATGAAATAATCTTTCAATAAATATGTATGTTTGTCAATATTTTGTAATTAATATCGGAGGTTTAAGGAAATAAGAAAATAAGTTTCAAATGAGTGCTGCTTGAGTTTACCCTCGGGCTGCCAGCTAATTGCCATCAAACTGTAATATCAATCATTATTTTAATACAAAGTTAATAAATCATAAATAGGTTTTTTTTGCTATGAGATTTAAACATTTTTAGAATAGATTGGTTTAATTAGAAATATTGATATTCAGTAATAAGAAAAAAATAACTGATTTGTTTTGAAGCTCAATTAGATGCAGATGCATGAATAACAAACGCTAACACTCACTCATGCACTCACAATTTTAAGAAAAAAATAGTTATTGAAAGGTACTATTAATCAAGAAACAATAATATAAAACTAAGAAATTATAATTATCTAATTTATACAAGTGTGCATTTCAATATTTCTAAATAGCAAAAACTGATTAAAAATTAATAATAAATTATGAAAGGAAATGTTCAATTGTTTAAAGTTGATTTGAAAATAAATCTATTACATATAAATGTAATATCCTAACTTTGCAGAGTACAACTTAATAACAATGCAGAGAAATTTTCGCTTCTTTGTTCTTCAACAATATGGTGTGCGGATGACCTTTAATGATTCTTTTAAAAATCTATTATAGGTTGTTAATCAACCTTTTAAGTCTCTAACCAAGAGAGAATTGGTCTTCTTTTATTATTTCGAGATCTATGAGGAACCAAGAGTTAAGCTACTAAGGGCTTTAGATTCTGCAATGGAGAGAGATCTTTATTGTTTTAGAGCCTAAGTTTCTTTCTTAAAGATAAAAATACAATAACATGAGAGAGAGAGAGAGAGAGAGAGAGAGAGAGAGAGAGAGAGATATCTTTATGGTCTTAAGGCCTATGGCTCTTTCTTACAGACAAAAACAGGGATGCCCATCCCACGAAGGTCAATTGTGCAAGAACCTACCCCTCCCCTCCTTCCAAGATATTTTATTTTATACCTTTTCTTAAAAGCAAAGCAAGCTAAGGTAGAATTATAAAAATCGTAGATCATACACAATTACACTTTCTGTGGTCTATTCCATGTTTTTCCCTTGTTCGAAAATTCATAACCCCATCGAAATTTGCTCTCCTCAAGAATTCAAAAACCTGTCAGAATATGCCCCCTCAAAAATTTTTATGGCGCATGTTGCGACACCCTTCTTCTGGGCACTCCTGGACATAAACACAATATGAGGGAGAGAGAGAGCTAATCAGCTAATATCCAAAAAGTCATTAATTAGGAACTTGATAAAGGGATGGATGATAATTTTATATGCAACTCACTTTTTGAAAACAATGAACTGCGCCAAAGAGGCACCGAAGACAGTGAAAGGTGGTGCAATAGTTTATGACAAAACTGTTATTGGTTTACTAACAGCAATGGTTTGTTATACAGACATGCTTATCACCCCACTGTTAAACATATGAATTGTCTATCAGGAAGGACATGGTAGAAAATAAAATGCATAAAGAATAGTGCTATAAAGCAATTTAGATACACCAGCCGCAAAAGAATTTTATTTATTAAAAATCCTTGATTATTGATTGAATAATAGAAATAAATGAAAGTAAAAAGTGAAAAGCAAATATTTAAAATTCAGTAGTATCAATTTTTTATTTATAGGCAACTTATATAGTTTTAATAATATATCTAATTGAATACATAGATTCAGTAACAAATCATACCCACTAAGATCATACACACTACTCTTATTTTAGGCTTTTATGAAATAAAATATTTTTTTTTATATACAAGTCACATTATTTTAACTTTGGAAATAATACCATAAGACATTACCCGTAGACAATTTACAATATTAAAGATTAAGAATAAAGAAATAGAAATGAAACAGTCTCAAATAAAGTAGAGAGAAGGAACATTGATTAAACTAGTAACATAGTAGTTATAAAAAAAAACATATATCTTATCTAAATTTAAAACAAAAATTCTAATCATATCCTTATTTAAGATAACATCCAGTCGATATGATGTAATAAGAGATTATTTTTATGGAACAAATTTTACTCAATATTTTTGTCTAACCAATGATATAGAAAATAGTTTTAAGACTAGATAGAAAATACACTAAAAACAAAATTCCAGTCAAAAAATATAATACTGAAAAAACAAGTCTTTACAATTTAGAATAAATGGACAGAACAATAAATTTATACAATAGAGAGCATTAATGTAGAAGGCTATAAACTCTTTCATTCTAAAATATCATTTGACTTGATTATTACTCTACAGTTTGAAAATATGTATTCTCAAATATTTATAATACAAAAATACTTATCTGCCCAACACTGAAATACTAACTAAACTAATATAGTATACATGAGTATTAAACTATTTTATAGGTCATGGAATATACTTAGGACTATATAACCATAGAAATTAAATCTTAAATAATCGTATACAAAATATAACAAATAGGAAATATTTTTTTATGAGTATGCAAGTTCGCGTGGTTAACCACAAATTTGAATAATTAAAATAGTACATTATAATATATTATTTCCACTATTGCACACTGCTATATTGCAAAAATAGTCATGAATAGGTTAATTTGAAGATAAATTGAATCCAAAACAACTTTAACAAAATAAGATTATTCAGTATCAGAAAATATAAAACAAATGTAAGTTTAGTAGTAGGGTAACAATACTTAAAATATTCTTTAAATTACGGACAATTCAAAATTCAATTGTTATAGCCTAATTATTATTATTATTATTTTTTTTTTGAGGAAGGGAATCACAGCCATACTAAAACTACGTAAGTAATAAGGTAAAATATGAGGAAATGGTATAGAATATGGTTGATCAAGGAATACATAGAAAATGGATTATAATCATATTCTAAATTAAAATTGCTATTTCACAAAGTTTAACAAAATAAAAGTTATTTTAACATAAGGTGTCACAAAAAATATCAAAAAATTAAAAAATCTGGTAGATAAATAGGAACCCTCATTTGCTATACGTAAGCAGTTTAATAAAAATCATATTCCATAAGATCATATTTTTATATTAGGAAAAGGAGATAATTTTCCATTAAGAGTGGTTAGTACATTAGGAAAAAAAAGCTTATACATTAGCTTTTCACAACAGCATAACAAAATCAGATAATTAATATTCAATCACATCAAACTCCTCTTACACACTAAAAAATAAAAATAGAATATCCAGTAATCCGAAAGACATCTATCAAAGGTATCAGGTTAAATATTTATTTAAAAGAAATATTAATACAAAAATGAATTAATTAAAAAAAAAAAGAAAAGAATTTGGACTATTTTTTTTCAACATGAAAAATACTTTAAAGGAGTCATTTGAAAATGTATTACTTCAATAAACTTTTGAATTAACTGTTGTTGTTTTTTCAATTAAAAAATATTCAAAAGTGAAAATAATTTCTGACGATATAATAATAAATGATATAGGTGTAATTATGCATAATTTAAATTGCTAATCAATTTTCAAAACTCTCTAAAAATACAATTCATGATTAGGAGTATATTGCAATTCAGGTGTAATACTATTTAGGTATTGATTAGTGAATAATAGTTATATCAAATATGATGTGATCTCAGCATTATGCTTAACTGTAAGGTTTTTTTCTAAACTACTAAGAGGAACATGTCCCCATTTAATAAAGTAGTGATGGCAAACCTAAGGCACAGTTATAAAATGGAAACTATCCTTTCATTGCGATAGAAGAGAAAAAAAATAGAAGAAATATTCAGCCAGCTAGAATTTTTTTTTTTTTACCATCATAATACATAATATTTCTTACTAAAGAAATGGAAAAAATCTCATGAAGAGTGTAAATCAGAAAAATTTTGCTTACCAATCTACTTAAGAGTAGAAATTGGTACTTTCATCTATAGGAAAGTAAAAATAAAATTTATAGACGATACAGCAATAATTTAAAACAATTAATTACCACATGTTATCCTCACCATTATATTATGTTAAATTTAAGCATTTTTTTGTCACTATCCATTTCTGAAAGTATATTTTAATTATTTATTTAACTATAAAGATGCTACAAAATGTTTACAATCTGATAAGAGTAGGACAAATTTTAACCTAACAAGTGTGAAACAGCAAAAAAAAAAGTGAGAATACTTGGTCTGTAAAATAGCACATAGATAAAAACCTTTTGATCTGTATAGATAATACTTAGTTAATTTTATTCTAGTTTTCATAAAAGCTGTAATCTATATAATTAAAAATTACTATTAATACAAGAGATTCAGTAAAAAAAAAGTAATGAAAAATTTGAGAAAAATCCTCCACATCCTGGAATCCGAATACTAACACATGGAGAAGAAACACCAATAAAGAGCTGCTTACAGAAACTTTTTAATCAATATCTCATGAAGGTTAAGATGGATGGGACTTGTAGCTCAGAGCAATCCGTCAGGAAGCCTCTACATAACAATGAATGCCTCAATAGATGGCAAAAGACCTTGTGGAAGGCCAAAAATCAGGTGCATAGATAGAATCAACAATGCTGTAATAGAACCATATGAAGATAACTGGAAAGAAATAGCCCAAGATAGGCAGAGATGGAACAGGCTTGTTAAGGTGACAAAAGATCTACAAGGCCTGTAATGATAATAGAAAAAAAAAAGAAGAGAGTCAGCATTTATGAAATTTGCAGTAACATACGTTGACGTATGTAACATACATTACAAAGTTCGTACATTCCTCATTTACGATATAGTATATTAAGTTATATGTTATATCCGGAAGCAATTATAACCTTTTGACCACACTTGGTGCGATCATACCAGCCCTTATTTCTGCTACAGTTAACTATCAAATTCTTTCATAGTTTACATTGAACCATTTTTTATTACTAGTTATAATGCGAAACGATTAGTTATATTAAATAAACAAAATCATGGATACTTCAGAGCTAGAAATTTGGAAAATTTAGTATGTAAGCCCTTATAGGATATATTAATGAGGATAACACCTACCTGAAGTTAAAATCCACTTTTTTTTTACATTAATATAAAAAAATTAATCGAAATTGTTTGAGCTGTTAACAAGAGATTGTGAAAACCCAAAATATAAATTACAATTTCTGGTTAGTTGATTTAGGAAAAATAGTTATGTTAACATCCCAGGCATAAACCTGCCTCAAATGATTTATTTCAGCTGTGTAAAAATAAATTTATGAGCTAGGGTGTCCATATACACATACACACCCCCAAGCAATTATAGTTGTTTGGTCTTAGGGGACTTCAAAACGTGTTTTTCCGTCGAAAACTCAGACTCAAAATTTTTCACAATGAATAATTTCATATTTGAGGGGTGATATATATATAAATGTGCTGATTAACTGAAGAATAAGAAGTCCTGGTGACCCCTGGCACAGGAAAAACACTGTATAGCCGAAAAGGCAAGATAAGGGGAAAATATAAAGAGATGTGAAAAAGTCTTCGAACAAACCAAAATTAAAAAAAATTATGTAAATTTCAATTTAAAAATATTTCTATCTTCTTAATTGTTAATTGATTAGATGTTGAAAACATTATAGATGTAATATATATTTAAATTAGCATTATTTTCAATTAACAACAAGCCAAAGGACCAATCCGTTGTGTTGATGATATTTTATTCTCTGAATATTGCTACCTTATTATTTAAACTTCACCACTTTTTTTACCACTTCAGTGTTTACTCTGTATTGTTAATGACAAGAGATAGTATAAAATCTATAAAGCTATGGGTATCTTTGAAAATCGTTTTAATGTAGAAATTTTTCCATTTTTTTTTCATAATTTAATTTTACATTCCATATTGTTTTTTATTTATTTTTTTAAACATTTAATTTAACATTCTATATTTTTTTTCCCTATCAATGTTACTTTTATTTCAGAAAATGGTTAAATACCATATTTTTTATTATTATGTTGCTGAAAAATTAAGTTCTACCTAATCAGCTAAAGACCATTTGATGTTACATTGTATGTAAGGATGCTATGTTATCGTTTCGCATCCAGTTTTCTGTCCATTCACAAGAGGTCTCCAACTTCAGATCTAGAAATGAAACACCCCAAACCATTAAAACGCCATCTCCATTTTTACTATGGGTTGCAAATTTTTCTCTAATATATTGCCTCCTTCCAAAACCAAACATTTTCCAATTTTTAGTTATCTCTTAACCAAAATTTGTTCTAGTCTTCTTTCATAAAAATTTTGTTTTCTTTGTCAAACTTAGTCGTCTTTGTTTGTTTAGAGAGCGAAAAAATGGTTTTATTCTGACAACACATTCTTTAAGGCCAAATAATAGAAATTTCCTCCTGGTTAAGGACAAAACTTGGGTCCTCATAGTTTTCTGCAAGATTTTTAGTGGTTGTGCAAACACAATAATTTTAAATGTTGTTCAGCAACAGGCCTGTGTTTTTTAGACCTGTCTGAATGTTTCAAGCTTCCAGTTTGCTTGGTTTTTAACAATGTTTTTATGATATAATGAATTCCAGATTTAGAAACCTTGATTTAAAAAAAAAAATAATTTCAGATTATAAGTCCTTGTTGATACAAAATTAAAATGTTATGTCAATCAAAAATATGATATTTTTCCATTTCATGAAATAAAATTAACATTAAATAGAAAAAATAAAAATAAATTAGGAAAGATGGAATGTTAAATTAAATTTCATTAATTATTTAAATAAAATAACAAAATTGAATTAAATCAAGAAAAAAAATGAAGAATTCCTACATTAGAATGATTTACACAGATACACTCATCTCTATAAAGTTTACGCAATAGATCTTGTTGCTAACAATGAAGAGTAAAGACTGAAGTGGACAACAAATTAGTGAAATATAAACAATAATGTAGTGTTATTTTGAAGATAAAAAACAATTAACATAACGGACTGGTCCCTTGGCTTATTGTCAATTGAAAATAATGCTAATTTAAATATACATTACATCTACAATATGTGTATCACTAGCGGATCCAGGATTTAATTTTGGGGGGGGGGGCTTCAGCCAGAAAGCTTTTTTCTTCATAAAAATGATGATAATTACTTTAGAAAAAAAGAAAGAAACTAACCATCTATATGAAATGGTGTTTAAGTGATTCCTTAAGTCCTTTTAAATGTAATTACACGAACAATAATACTTTTAGAGATAATTTTTTAATATATTTTTCCATAAAACATGGTTATATTTTACCATTTTGGGGGAGGGGAGGAGGAGCTTTTAGCCCGAAAGCTTATGTTATCTGATTTAAATTAAATCTATTTCTTTGTTTTAACTACTTTATTAATTAAATGTAACCTTTAATACCAGACTTGCTTAGACATTTTGTTTAATATCATCCTAAACAAAAAAATACAGTGGTGTCAGGTCTGGAGAGCGATCAGAATAAGCCACTAATCCTGCACGGCCAATCCATAGATTGGGATATGGGATATGATTGAGCAAGTCCGGTCAATGACCTTAATTCCTTACGAAGAAGGATAATTGAATCTTGTGAAACAATAACACATATCCAGTGTCATTCTGCCACTGCTGCTGTTGAAGAAAGATGACGAGCCTGTCTTAATGCTCAAGGAAATCACTTTGAACAACATTTACTATGAATGTTAATGTTTTAATTTAATTAATAAAGTAGTTAGAACAAATAAATAGGTTTTATTTATTTCATGTAACATAAATAATTCATAACAACGGAAATCTTTAGGTGTGAATATCTCCTAAACAAAGCGTTTGCAGATATACTTCAGAGGAAATTTTTTCTTGTTATGAGGTCCTTAGTTCATTTTTGCAGTTTGGCCACTTAATCCTGAAACACCCTGTATATATATGTAGATAAGTGAAAATAAATATGGTGGAGAGAATTATGCAAAGAGCAACTATTTTTTTTGCAGAATCAGGAGTTTTTGACGCCAATGAATGGAAACTTTTAGCATCTTGGAAAATGACTTTTTTTTTTAAATTTTATAAATATAGTTTAGACGTTATTCTCAGATCTTAAATAAATAATAACACCTATAAAAGGAACCACCAAGAAACTAGGAAGCTAAGCTTATCTTCAACTGAAATTTATTAAATGCAGCAACCCAACAACAAATAAATCACAGATATAAATAAATTAAATAATTTTAAAAAACAGTAAGTATAGTAACATAATGTTTTTTTTTTTTTTTATTTTCAATATATTTTTTTCCTACAATCAGTGAGTATATTTATTTCATAATTTGCCATCACTGTTTCAAGTTTGATATATCCTCCAATGGTCTCATGACGCCCATCAAGGATAGACAACTGATAGAATAGAAAATAAATTATATCTGTTCAGAAGTCTGTAATTTGAAAGATGGTGAATGCAAATATATAAACAACAAATTTTATGCCAGGAAAAAGAATTTCTACGGAAGAAAAAATAGATAAATTCCATTCCAAATGATCCTGTAAACTGGTTTACAGTACAATTGATGAGGTATCGAGTGAGTTCCCAATGAAAACAATTCAATCTCATGGCTTTGCTTGATAACTATCTTCTCTTAAGCTGTGATACATCGTAAGTGGAAAATAATAAATACAAATATTCTAGAGTCATTTCTTAAGTCAGAAAAAATTATATATTCTACAAAACAATGTTTGAGAAACCTATTAATATGTGGGATAAAAATTAACCACAACTTTCATGAGAATACTTATGTTATTTTATCACTAGGCTAAGACCTTAAAGCATGTTATGATACCTCTATGCTAAATATTAACTGATCAGTTTGATAAGTTAAACCTTTATGTTATTCTAAAAATTATGAAAAAGAAGCATGTATGTCTTTATCTCATAGATTAATTTAACATCTTGATCATTATTTCCAGTTGATTAATAAGAAAAATTGTTGACTTAAAGCCTTAATAATCTTTAGAAGGATACTTAAATAAAAAACTTAATTTAATAAATAATAACAAAAGTTAACCACTTGAAACGTAACATCCTCATAAGACATTTTGTCTTACATGTATTTTATAAAATATTTGTTAACTGAACATAATTGAGATAACTTCTTAATTATTTATTATTTATCTCAAGCATTTAAGCAAGTGCTTAGCAACAAACCTGAGAATGCTCAAAATGAAGAAATGCCCTAATTTATACATTGAGCTGAATAAACAGCTAATGAAAGCACACAGTACATCTGTAACTTAATAAAAGTTACTATTTACCACAAGGCATCAACATATGTCAAGTACAAGTCAACAGTTATTTGAGGATTATGTTTCAACTGGCCCAGAAATCTCAGAATTAACCATTTTTATTTTCATGATTATATTTATGAAAGTATAAGACACGTGAATCTGTAGTATTTTAAAACCTCAGAATAATAATCTTAATCTGAACATTTTCAATGTAAATAAAATTGTTCCGTTCAGGCTTTACTTTTAATTTTGTTAAATTTATAATTGTTATTATTATTTACATATCTCTAAGTTGCATAAATACAAAGTTAAAACCTCCATATTGTAATATTTTGTAGCCCCAGGCTTTTATAAAAATGTTACAGAGATTACATCAATACATTCTGTAGCAAATTGGGAAAACAAAAACTTCTTTGATTCCAACATAATCCCTCAAGCTGGATCCGGTACTTGGGTAACATATAAAATGTTTATCATATAAAATAATATTTTTTCTTTCTTCAGTAAAATAAAATTGACTTATTTAGTAAATGAATTATCACAGCTTAAGCGATGTTATAAATTCCAATAAATAATGATTATTAAAATAAAAAAAAACCATCGAAATCGGATGGTTCGTTGCAGAGTTATAGAGTTTTAAAGATTTACTGCTTTCTCTTCAGAAAAGGCTATTTCCTTTTGCTTCCTCACTAACGAAGGTAGGCAAGGATTTTTTTTTTTTTTTATTGATTAATCGAAAATTTTATAATTACTACAGTAATTGAAATTATCATTTGAAGAAGTTATATGATTCTCCTTATGTAGGTGTATGCTATTATACGTTCTTTATATGAATGTTTTATTGTAGTTTTATAAGTTCAACTCAGACTGTTTCTGATGATTATGAATGTTCAATTTGAATCATGAGAAAAAAATCATTAGAATTAGTTTAAATTGAAGCCATTTTACAGACAAATTTGTTTCTCAACTTTTTAAAAATGACAGATTTCCTTTGCTATTAATCTACTCATATGTGCTTTCTATTTTCTTTCTTTTTCATTTTGCCAGGCTAAGCCACAGCAGCGCGTGGGCGGGTAAAGATAGTAAATAATAAGAATACAGGGAAGTAGTTAGTTTCATAATTTACAAGAAATAGTTTAACATATAGATAGGCAATCCAAGAAATTTGACCAAACAGACATCAAGTCTATTAAATTAGAAGGATTTTATAAATTTAAAGATAAAAATATGCTGATAATTATTTAAAAGTAAAGAAATATTTGTGAATATTCAAATTATTTTAGTTTTAAAAACAAATCTATGCTTATTCTGAATAAACTTCGGAGTTTTAAGCCTACTGAAGAGAGCAAGAGAGATTTATCGATAAATCCCTCCAATACGCATTTTATTACATATATATATAAAAAAAAAAATGAATAATAAAATCAAATAAAAAATAACTTAATCTGGATATAGTTCATACATTTTTTCAACTCTCAGGAAAGCAACCAAGCCAAGATCCTAATAATCTTACAGTAAAAAATAAAACAAATAAATTGAGGAAATAGTATGATTGGAACTGTAAGGAATATATATATAATTAGTTAGCAAATTAACAAATAATCTCAAGTTCTCCAAATCCAGAAAGATAATACCAAGACCCAAAAACTAAAGTATAAATTGCAATATTAGTAGGAATAAAAACAAAAAAACAAATAAATGATGTTTCAACTTTCCATGGGCAAAAAACTGAACTTAAATAATGATAATAGATGGATTTATGCACTTTCTTTAAATTATTCAAAGAGTTATTGTTTCGATTTTCTAAATATCCTAATATATAACATGCCTTTGCAATCATTGGACAAAGCAAACATAGGAAAAAGAAATCCATTAGGAAAGATAAAATATTAAGCAACCCATACAATAACTATATCACCAATAATAATTTAAAGAAACAAATATATTCTTCAAAAATGAATTGATATGAAGAAAATTAAGCTAAAATATGAAAATCATTAACAACGAGATTAAAATATAAGTAATGTTTCCAAATAAACATTAAAATAGCATAAAAGTCAGTGAGATAAGAATCTTTAAGATGAAAAATAATCACAAATTTAATAGTGTTTTGCTGAAAATAAATTAGACGGCTGTTTTTTGTTCTTTCATACAGCCCTTAAGGTTCTTGTGTTAGATGTCTCTTAGGAACAATATTGATTATAGTTAAAATTATAAAATAAAATGTTATTAACAATGGAACCCTTGCTAACAGTTTTCATGTATCAATATAAAACCATTGAATTGATATAATAATAAAGAAATATGTTCTTAACTAATTTTTTACCTAGTTTTTTAATGTTCTGTTATGTTGTTTTGTATAAACAGAATCATGTTGTAAGACCATAATTGTTTAAAATTATTAATGTCTAAGGTTATATAAGATTATAAATTGTAATTAATTTTACATAATCATTCATTCTTTCAATTGGATTTGGGCCATATGTTAAGTTTGTTTTTCTGTTTGCAGCCTATCTCTGTGTCGAGAAATAATGTGAACTTTAAGGTTGCCCTTTTGATGTGTCTTCTTGTCACAGTAGGGGCATGCAAACTTTGGTTCTTTACCACACTCCCATCTCTTATGGAGGTTCAAAGAAGTCTTGGAACGATAGAATTTATTACATTCTTCACACTTAAAGGAGGCATCTCTTTCAGTGGCATTTGGTCTTCGTAACTGCATCAATTTGTTCAATGGACTCATACCTAGGACAGTTGCACAACTTCACAAAATAAAGAAATTTAAAATTATTCAATGTCTGAATGACTATTTTGTTCTAAAAGCAGAAATTAAAGCACAGCACCCACTTGTCCACTCCAGCCTGCCTTAGCCCAACTAAAAGTAACTATGAATGAATAGCTAGTAAGTCTGCACACTAGGCCACTTCGCACTTTTCAAGCCCAATACCTATCCATTCAGTCATATATACATTTTTCAGTCGGGCCAAGGCAGGCTGGAGCGGACAAGTGGTCACTGTGCTAAAAAAATATTTAAAAAATCTAGTGCAGTTTGCATCATACAACTTTCACTTACTAACCTGATTAAATTTCTGGTCTAATAGCGCTTGTTAATAATTAAATACTAGTAGGCCCGTGCGAAAACTTCGCACAGCATATTGTTCAGTGATCAAATGCCAAATTAATAATAAAATAAAATAATACAACTCATCATAAGATAAAGAAATCAATTGTTACTTTATCCATAAATATAATCGACAAAGGAAACAAAAATTAATTTAAAACTTCATTAATGTTTGAAACCAACAATTTTTATAAATTTCAATAAGCTATACCTTTGCTAAAAATTGTCCGATTTCAATGATTACTTGTTTGTAGGGTATGTACTTTTTGTAGGGAATTTAGTAATCTTTTATATAATATGGGCATAACCAAGGGAAAAGTGTGTAATATTTTAGTTACTTACTTACTCCCCAGCTCTACAGGTCTTTGTGACCCTAGGCCTTCCGGACTATATCCGTCCATCCGTCACTTGGTCCTTGGCAGCGCTCCTCTAATTCAAGACACCTAACTTTACAGCATCCCTCCAGTAGCTCCTCGGTCTTCCTCTTTTTTTCAATGATGGCCATGTCTAGCATCTTCTTCTGAATCCCCTCTTCGTTCATTCTGGCAACATGACCTACCTATCACAGCCTATCTGCTTTTATATAATTAACTATATCTTGGTTATTCAGAATGGCTGCAATTTCTGCATTGCTATTGATCCTCCACTTTCCATCAATCTGTACAGTCCCACATATCCTTCTTATAATTCGCCGCTCAAAAACTCTGTTTTTGACAGTCTCTCGATGGTAGGCACCAAGTTTCAGACCCGTAGGTGACAGCCGGCTTGATCAGAACATTATACAGCTTTAGTTTGGTTTTCCTAGAAAGAATCTTTGATCTGAGGAGTTTCAGGTTCGCATAATGGGTCCTGTTTCCAGCCATTATTCTATTTTGTATTTTACGGCTGATCTTGTTTTCTATATTTATTGAGGAGCCTACGGAACTGAAACTGGTCACTCTTTCAAACTTATAATTGAGAAGAGAGATGCTGTTGTTTCTTTGATCAATAATTCTTCACCAAATCATAAGATTGAGTTACTAATTTTGAAAGCTTCCTTCTCCTTCAGGCGAGCAAAATAGTCCTATCACCCCAAAAATTCAGGCAAAGAAGTTATGAAAAAAAAGAAACTTTATTTGCGAATAACTAATATTTTAGGTATTTGACCTGAGCGGAGATATAAGACTTGAACGGAGGGTGGGACCCACTTAAACTTCAATCAGCTATCATACTCTATGTTTTGATCTGGGTAATATCTCTTTTATAAGGGTTAAGGCCTGTCGCATCTCAATTTCAATGAGATTATTATCTCACTAATTTTAAATTAAATGTGATTTAATAAGTTTAATGTAAATCGTTACTCTTTATCAAGAAAATAGTAAAAATATAATCAATGAAATACTTTTGGTAAGCCAACTTAATGAAATACTTACTGCAACCACCCATCCATATACATTAAATATGTAAATTTAGTTCCCTGATTAGGAATTATAGGACTTATTAGGCCAATAAATTGTTTAATCCAAAATGTTATTGTACATTGTGCAGAAGAAGACAATTCACGAGGAAATCAAAAGAAGAAAAAACTTAATTACATTGTATTTTTTGAAACATACTAAACCTAAATAAGATTTGTTCCTTTTGTATGATCACAGAGATTTAAACAAAAAAATAAACAATATTTTATTAGAAAGATTTAATAAATTATAATTGAGATATAGTTGACCATTGATGGAAACAAGATGATGATTGGAGATGCAGTTATAAATAAAAAACTACTAAAAGTTTTAGTAGTTTTCACCTATGTAGCGACCTTCATCAAGACTAAAAACCATAAGATGTGAGAGTAATATAAATGAGAACATGGAAGTTCTCATAAAATAACTTAGTTTTTAGTCTATCATGACAATAGCGGAGATTCTGTGCTGGTTCTACTTTACTCAGTGATTTTTTTTATAAAATATACAATCTCCTCCTGTTGATAACTATTTTAATATTTTCTCACCTCCATTATCTTTTTATATATTCTACAATAGAGCAGACAACTATGTACATTAATATTCCTTTAGTATTGTGCTGGATGATTGCAGATAATCAGTTAAAACATCCATTTTGTTGTCAACTGGCAAATAATGAAGTTATCTTCATTTCCTCTCTTTGCGGTGTCTATAATCTTTTTATTATTGTTTATTTATTTTAAATGGCTAATTGAATATCATTAAAACATAATTACTAGGCATTATTATCAATTATAATAAATTTAGAATGGTTTTAAAAACAGATATCAATAAATATTCTTTTGAATTGACATGTATTACCTTTGTTTTCCAATAATATCACTTTTGATCAAACCCTCTCCTGGAAACCACACATCTTCAAAATTTCCCAACACACTATCTCCACCCTAAAACAATTCAATCGCCTACGTTATCTCCTTCCATATAAGTCCTGTCAACTCCTAGTTTTCTCTCTTGTTTTTTCCCACTTCGACTATGGCTGTAAAGTGTACAGTGGACGCTCGGGGGATTTTGAGGCCAAACTTAAACACTTAATGAATTGCGCATTACGTTTTGCTTTCGGAATCTCAAGAGATATGCATACTACGCAGTATTACACCGAGTTGAAGTGGCTCTATCCATCCTGTCGCCATCAATACTTTCTGGCTACCTTCCTGCACCAGATCATTAGGACTCATTAACCCTCCTATATTTTTCACAGCTTACAATTTAAATACTCCATCCAATCCCATTCCACTAGATTTCATACTTCTGACCTCTATCCCCCTCCTCACCAAACTGCTGAATTTGACAAATCATTTGCAATTCAAGCCGACTTTTTCTGGAATTCCATTCCTGCTAATATTTGACACGAACAATCAGTTTCCTCTTTCAAACCTCTTCTTTTGAAACACCTACTCCTTTCTTAATCTGCCTGATTACGAAATATACCTAAGAGAGCTATCTAAGTACCCCCAGAAAACATTTCTGTTATTTTAGTTTTCTCTGTTTATATACATATATATATATATATATATATATATATATATATATATATATATATATATATATATATATATATATATATATACATTAAGATTTCAACTCAAACATGTGGGTCATCTTCAGGACGTGGTTTGAGCACTGAGGGTGTTCAAGTTCTCGAACACCCTCAGTGCTCAAACCTGAAGATGACACACATGTTTGGGTTGAAAAGTTGGAATTATAAAAAATGAAAATTTTTTTTTAAAAAAAGACTGTGTCCTGAATATCTATCACCCATGATATGTAGAACAGTCGACTAACTTCCTTCAATATATGTGATAAATGGTTATTAAAAGAATTTGGAAAGGTTATCAAAATCAAATGTGTATTTAAGGGTTATGGCGTATTTGGCTAGTTTCGAGGCAAAGGGGCTACGTGTGGAGATACTGTATTTGTGTTTGTACGAATATTTTTTTTTTTTTTTAATGTTGGCTTTAAGCACGTCGACCCCTTTGGGTCCATTGTGCGCCAATATTCGCTAGGTCGTCTTATTCAAAACGTTAGTCCTGTTGCTTCCGCGTATCTAAGTAGGCTGGTTGGGTTAACCGACTCAAATCTACTGGGGAGATCCATCTGTTCCTCCCCAAATAACGCCAGTCTCAGCCTTGTAAACTTGTCACATCTGCATATGATGTGAAAAGCTGTTTCATTCTCCTCCTGACAGAATCTGCATAGCGGATTCGTCATTACTCGCAGATTGAACATATGATTATTTAACTTACAGTGACCTGTGTAGATCGCTGTGAGTTTTTTAAGAGCTGCTCTGTCCATGTTCAGTAGCTGTTCACTTCTTTTTTTACATGGGCCTTTAAGGAACAGCTTCGAGTGTCTCTGTTTCTTGTCGGTCCAGTAATTCCTAAATTTGTTCCCATAGATCTCCCTGATCCTGCCCTTGGCAGTACTAAGGCTGATTCCACAGACAGGCTCGGGAGTTATAGGAATAGTATCTGAGCCCAACCTGGCTTGCTCATCAGTCATCTCGTTGCCCGGTATGCCAGAATGGCCTGGCACCCACTCCACTGCAACTCTGTTGTGCTCAGTTAGCTCGTTAAGTGCTCTATTGCATTCCTTAACGACCTTTGAATAAGCATAATAATTGTCAAGAGCACCTATTGCTGCCTGACTGTCAGTAAAGATGGTGATCTTTTTCTCAGTCACATTGGTTTGCAGTAGGTTTTGTACACAGTGGCAGATTGCCAGTATCTCGGATTGAAACACTGAAGCATATCTGCCAAGTGGTATAGAAATTTTTTCTTTTATATCTTTGCGATAGATGCCTGCTCCAGAGCCGAAGGCTGTTAGAGAGCCATCTGTGTAGCAATTTATTCCACTATTTGGTTTATGACTTCTGCTGCTATCTATCTCAACCTTATATTTTCGGTCCTGATATTCTCGGATTAGAGTGACAGAGTGCATAGCTAGCACTCTTTCACTTCCGATCCTGTTCAGCAGTGTTGTGTGTCCTCCCTGACAGGGGACTGTTGAACAGTAAGTTGACTTGCTTATCCTGTACAGTGTAATTGTTGCCCGAGCCTCCATCTCCAGCTGCAGTGGGGGAATGCCGAGCATCACCTCCATAGCAGTTGTACGAATATACTCTATTGTATATTTTGAAATAATTTGTTGTGTCACCTTACATAGGATGACTTGCAGTTTGGGCGAGAGAATGCGATGTGGTATACTATATTTGATTGTTGTAGGAGCGGAACAGGATCATAAAATAAAGTTGATTTTCCCAATCTACCAACAAAACTGATACTTCTAATTTTATTTTATTCTAAAAGATACAATAAAAAATTATGTATAATACATTATGCTACTTGTCATTACAATTGACTGTGTTGCAAGCATTAATTGTCCAACTATTGTGTACCTTCCCTCAAAGTGTTTTAAGTTTGTATTGACTGTCATCTCTTATTTATTTTTTTATGAAAGTATTAGTTATTTCTGAAATAACAAAGCGATTGTACGCATATTTCCTCGAATATTTTATTTATCAGGTGATTTGTATCCCACAAACAAAAACAATGTTACCCTCCTCTGACTTTGTTTACCTACCTTTGCTATCTTAAAACATATTTGGGAAATCCTCCTTCGGCCTTCTTCTTTACCTATCTAAGTGCCAGTACTTGAACAATTTCAGGGCACAGATAGTAAGAGTAAATATTAAATTGATTATATATATATATATATATATATATATATATATATATATATATATATATATATATATATATTATTTGTTAGTTTGTATAGCTTATTACTTATTTCATTTATGTATCATCCATCAATATTTTTAATTATTAATAATTATCTGTCATGTAATATTATATCTCTGATTGTATTAAACAATTTTCAGCCCTGATGATGATCCATATGCTTGGATTGAAACGTTGGCACCAATAAAAAACCTTAAAAGTGACTGCATGCTGATTCTTTATCACCTTTATGTAGGACAGTTGAGTAACTTCCTTCAATAATTATTAATCATAGTTATATAAAGTTAAATACATTATAAACCATGAACATGCTAAAAATTAAAAAATTTCAGGGGTAATTCTACACCTTAAATATGACAAAATTATCTCTATTAACCATATTTTAAATGGTATCTTCAGATTTCATGAAAGATTATTATGAAAAAGAAAGAAATTAAATGTAAAAAAAACAACATTAAAGTTTAATTTAACACAAAAGAATTAAAAATACGATGATGGCTAATTAGAACCTTTTTTTTTTCACTATTGAGATGCAGAATTGGCTTCTCAAGTTTTCAGGTATTTAATCAGGTAACCTTTCGTAAAGTTTAAGTTAGGTTAAATAATATATACTTTATAAAGCTTCAAGTTGTATATGAAATAGATAAGTCACTTTCCTCCTCTTTTACTTTTTTCTCTCCTACTCTATGATGACAACCAATTTATCATAAGTTTTTTGGTAATGAATTTGAGTGTATTAAAATGAGGCAAGAATGAAAGAAAAGTAGAGGACTCAAAAATAAGTTTTGTCTTACCTTGTCCTGGAATCAGACACATTGATTCTTCATACCTTTGAGGTAATAAACCTAAATGTATACAAATTGATCATTTAATAAATAAGTTAATATTATACTCTCCAATAGCTTTAAGTTCTTCTTACCTAAGAAACTGGAACTTTGAAATTCATTATTTTCATGGAGATTTGGATTCTGATCTGTCATAAATCCTGTAAAAGAAAATTCAACAGTAAATTCCTATTTTCATCAAATATTTAAATTTGGGGAAAAGAAATATATATTGTACTTGGGAAGAATTTAAATCCAATGAAATTCAATACAGATCATATTTTATTAAGAGTGATTTACAGTAGGTCAGAGCCAACACCAATATATCATTTTACAACAACGGTTTACAAGCTCTTTGGCTAAGTACCAGAGGCATTAGAAGCAGTAGAAGGGCCAGGTAGAGACAGAGAATCATCATCCTTTTCCGCTTTGACTTGGGGATCATCCCCTGAGCTTTGGTATCCACTATAATCACTTTGAGATTCTTTTACGACTTCTTCCAGTCTTTCTGTTTCATTTGTGAGCCCTTTTACCTTCAGAAAATAAGAAGATATGAATAACATTTTTTTGTTGGCATAAAATTCATTAATGGTATCTTATATTTAAATTTTAAAATGCTGCCAATGAGTAGATTCTGCAAAAGATATGCCATAATCATTATTTTTTTTTTATAGATAGTATAGTTTTGAATTTCAACTAATTTTGATCTTTGAATGAGGAGAATTTGGATATTTTAATCATATCTCAATACCATTAAAAGTAAGATCTTAATTACAATATAAAACATTTTGACTGTCATTTTTGTATTTGTAATTACTTATATACTAGTTTATGATGACCTTCAATATGGCAATTAACTACAAGGAGCACATTTTCAATAATGGTATACAATATTGAGATATCATTAATGTATAGAAATTTTAACTTAAAGAAATTGATATGGATATCAAGAAAAACATTTCAATAACCTATTAAAATAGAAAATGTATATTTGATATATAATATTAAAACTTGGATTTAAAAAATAAAAAACATCTGTTTTAACATTTTATAGTAATTAAACCAGCAACAAACAACATAACTGATATCTATTTGAAGGTTTTAAGCAAGCAGGAAAAATTAATTTATGATGAGGAAACTATTTTGTTAAGCCTATGTTTCAACTAACTATGCAGATCTTCATCAGGACTATGGTAAGGAAAGGCTTCCATGGAAAACTGCTGGGAGTTCGGCATGGGAAGTATTGGCTAACTCCACACGGAAGCCTTTCCCGACCATGGCCCTGATGAAAACCAGGATAATTAGTCGAAATATAGGCTTAATAAAATATTTTCACTATTTTTAGTTTTTTCTTTATGATCGCCACTCCAGACCATCTCTTTCCTCACTATACAATGGCTAATTATTGATTATTCGATACGTATACATCAATTTATATAATGTGTATAGTACATAGATCAATTTTATGTGTGCATAGATATTGACACACACAGTGTTTTATTCTCACTTTCATAATTCTATGTACTGATGTATTGTTAAAATTAAAAAAAAATTATTTTATGTAATATTTTTTTTTTTTGTCACTGTTCACTCTATGAATAAAGTTTTCTTGTAAACATGTTACATGATTTTTTTAGTAGTTTAGACATAACACTACAATAATTACTGTTATAGAAAATTAATGCATCAATCTAGGTATTTTTGAAATAACTAGATTAACTATAAATAAATAAATAAAATGATCAAAATATGTTGACAGTTAAATCGGAGTTCAACCATATAAGAATGAAATGTTATAGAACCTTTTGTTAATGATCTGGCTCTAGGAGGTATAAGATGCATCCACCACTTAAGCGGTTGAAATTTAATCATATTAGTCATATCTCACATCTCCAGGACCAATTTTTATTTTCTATTACCTCCTTCCACACCATTTATGGCATATGGAGAGAGGGGTTGTTCTAGAGTAAGGTGATTAGATTTTAACATTGGTAAAGCGGAAAGCAAATGAGAGGTTGAAGAACTATAAGGTCCCAGGACGTGACGGATTACCAGCTGAGCAATTTAAGTATGGTGGGACTGAATCCACAATCTCTTATTGGATTTATGGAAATAGGAATAAACACCAGAGGGATTAACAGTCATTTTTCCCATCCATATTTTGATTAAAAATCTGGTCCTAATTCGCTGTTAGAATAATTAATTTTAAATAATGATAATCTAATATATTTAGGTAACATAGTATTCAGCTGAAATAAAGCTGATAATTTAGATCTAAAGGTGTATTTTAGAGAGCGAATAATTTATATGATGTATTTGATATCTAATTTATGACTTCAATAACACAGTTTTTAACAATTAGATATTTCGTGACACCAATTTGTACATTATCAAGCAGCTATTTTTCAAAATATTATGAAACTTATGTAAGGTGACTAAATTTCAGTAATCGAAGTAGCAAATAAAGTTAAATAGCTGGTACACAAGATTTATCCTTTTTCTTATCAATAAATATTTTTAATAATATCTAATTAAAAATATCAATTTCGGATTGTTTATTAAGTTCAAACAATGGTGGTAGAATTCTAACAACAGATTAACAATGCAAACTTTGATAATCAGTTCTCAATAATTATTAGTTATTCTTGATGTATAATGAATAATGTATAAAACTTAACAAAAATATTATAAAACACATATCCAGGCGAAATAGCCACATGGCTGCTGAAAACCGTGTGTTCTCTTGCCATCTTGCCGAAAATCGGGTCAATCCTGCCAAAAGTGGGATGTCTGGTCACCTTATTCTTGAGGTACAACCAAACCTATTCTAACCAGAGTAGGTAGGTCGAGATTCATTCCGTGGTTCTGTCACGAAATATATTTTAACCTGCCCAGGTAGGATTCGAACAAGAATGTCCAGTACCACATTAATGCCTGCAGATTTAAACTGCATCAGTGTGAAAGGCATAACGATGGATACTCAAAACTAAGGAAGTATTAAATAACACAGCTCCTTACTATCAAGAAAAATATTAAGATTCAATGTACAGAAAATCATGAAAGGTGTGCTGATTAGCACATTAAGCAGTTTCTGATTTAAACAACACTTTAAAATGAGATTTTAAATACATGAAGAGTAGCATGCTATAGATATAGAAAGTGGGGATTGTTCATCTCTGGTCAGGAACAATGTTGAAGGATCCTCTGAGTGTATCATTGGAAGAGGAGAATGGACAGCAACAAGGGAAGATTGTAAAAGATGCCTTAATAGAAAAAAACAGTTTTATAAAATAGCATGCTGGTATTGACATCGAACCTGCACTAGGCCTTTTACTACTATTCATTAATTGAGGTAATAAAATTATTTCATCCTGTTTTAACATATTTTACTTTCTAAAATACTATAGATATAGATCAGGAGAAGAATCATTCGGCAACAAGTATGGGAGCCTGTTCATATCATAAGTCACACATAAATAATTCATAAGTTAACCTCATATTCGTGTAGAGACTGAAGTAGCAAAAAAAGGTAAAGCGTTACAAATACAGAAAGACAAATTTTTTTTTCTCCCAATCTTGGTATAGCAGAGCAATCTTTAATCAGTGATTCTTAAAAATATGTTAGATAAAATAATGGTAAAAGGATATCATTTTGTTAAAGATTTACTTGAAGTGCTTTTGCAGCTCTGAGGAAGACTGAAAGTTGATCCTGAGAGACATTGACTTCACCTCTATACATAAATTCCACAATTGCTACGAGTTCAGGAAACTGAATGTTATTTAATATAATAATAGGATGAACATTGCTGTGTTCAAGCAAAATTTCCTGCAATAAAACATGATTACAGATATATTATATTTATAAATAACTGAGTCACAACAGAGCAAACAATATTGCTGATTTACTTAGTTTATTTGAGCAAATAATATTGTTTATCATGCAGCTAGAAAGTATTTCATTTCAAGTAATTGCAGAGAATTAGTCTTAAATCCAGTATCAATAATATTTCATTATTGTATAACCAGTGATAAGAAGTAATATTAAGTTTTAAACAATGGATACACAATCACAAATTTAAAAAAGCAACTAGGAACTTTTGAACATTAATTACTGTGGTAGGAGTTGATAATCTTCCAATATACTATGGTAGAATCATTCATCTTAGCATGAAGTGGTAACTGTTTCATTTATTCTGATAGAAAGTTAATTGGCAATTTTTTCACTATGAAATTTACTCCTACCTTAAAATAAGGGCTACAGGCTGACAATATCATTTTATGAACTTTTAACTGCTTTCCACCAGCAGCAAGAGTGCAATCGACGAAGGTATTAGAATCTAATAGCGAAGAAAATAACGAAATAAGAGTGTCTTGATGATTGTTCCACTTCAAACAAAAATGCTGATTTGCCGACATGACAGAATAAACTTCCTCTGTAGTTGAAATCAGGAAAAGTTTTTGTTTTTTTGGAACCCAAGGCAGACTTTAGCAGAAGAGGTTTATCCCAAATATGTCAAAAAACAATAACACGTAAGAAGGGAAACCTCTCCCCACCGTGTTCTCTCCTGGTGGAGTCCTACTTTAAATCAAAATGCACATTCCCTAGATTAAGATGACCTATGTTTTAACAATGAATTACTTGTTTTGATAAGCCTATTAACAAATTTTTAAGCTGATAATTTTAAGTTTTCAATATTGTAACGACCTATTTATTTAATTCACTAATATGACATTGATTGGAAGTATAGGTTTGAATTTAAAAACAATTAAAGAATTATTTCCTTTTAGAATACATTGTTTTAATAGGCTGTTCCAGTTTAATTAAAACCTAGGATTTTATTTCTCCTTGATTGAGATGCTTAAACAGAAAAATTCCAACAGATATATTTTCATTTGAAAAAAAATATACGAAGATGAAATTAAAAAAAAAAAAAGCACATTTCTGCATTTTGGGTCCAAGTAAAAATTAATATCCTATCCTTAAACAGCTGATTTAATTCAGAATCATACAGTTTTTTTTTCAAATCAAATGATAGTCTTGAAATATTTTTATAGATTTTCAACTGTTTTGACCGATCTTACCTCAGTCGCCATTTTCAAAGCGTCAGTCATTCTTTAGAAGTAGCTGGGTGTCGATTCGTGCGTTTTAGAGGTGAAGTCTGATATTTTATTGTTAAAAAGTTTTAAATAAAAATAGTTACAGCTGTATTGTTTACGAAGGTGTTTTATATCCAGTATGGTGAATTTGTCTAATGTTGGATGAATCATAGTTCATTATCATCTCTTAAATTTAATTTATTTTCTGTATTCAGTTTGTTATAATTTATACGTGAGTGTTTTTGTATTCCTATTTATTATATATATATATCTTTTACATATGTATAATTATATCAAATACTTATTGTTATGATATATATAAAATTTCTTCAAAGTATGTAGATAACTAGGTAGAGAAGGAAGGTAGGAGAGAGTTCATCTAAAGTAATGTTATTTAGCAAGTTTCCAATTTGCTATTTATCTATTCCACTAAACAATTCTTAGCAACATAAAGTTTATGTCCCTAGTTTTTATTTAAGTTGTATATAGTATTAGTTTAAACTCCGTTTTAGATATTTCTTGTAAAACAAATATATCCATTCTTATCAAAACTAGTAACTTAATTTATCTTAAATATTAATAAACCATAAAAAAAAAAGGAAATAATTTTACTGTGATTGAATTAAAACTTGTGTTTTCATTAGAAAAAGAATTTGCTGGAAATTTTAATTGTTATCAAAATGTGTAAGTTGATGGAATTATGTTTGGTTTCTTAATTCTTTAGTCTATTGGAACCTCCAAAAATCAATTTTGTTCTGCTAATTAAATAGAATCTGAAAAAGTTACCTACTGCCTTCTGAATTAGTGGATTGGGTGGGGCTAGTGACCTGAGCACCTATGATATCTGGATAAATTAATTGTAAGATATTTAATATTAGTGTTTTAGTTTACATATTAAGTTGATGATTTCTAGTTTCAATAATGGCAATTACTAAGTGAGTCCTTATTTTTATTGTCAATTTTAAAATTTGGGTTTCTTTATTAAATTTGATCTATGAGGGATGTGTTTGTTTAAATAATAATGGTGAATAAAGTATCTAATCGTAGTTACTATTTTATACTAACTATTATACTATACTAATAAAGTATCTATTATGAGTTACTATATCACTGATACTTCTTATTTTAATTTCTTGAAATCAAGGTTGATTGTTTTATTTTTTATATTTGGTAATGCCCTAGCAGTGTCATGTTTGGATGATTGGTGTTTCAAGATCTTATGATCTCACTATTCCTGGAATGCTAAAGTTTGCTAAACTTGTCTGTATTTTGACATGGTTGGTTAAGCTATTATTTTGATAGTAGTGCCCACAGCAGTGATTGCGATTCTGTTAACTGTTGATCATAGGAATATAAAGGAGCCTAATTCATTGGCACTGTTCGGCAGTATACGTATGACGTGATATCTATACTACTCCTTTCTGACCACTTCTGAAGCAGTGAAGCTGTTGGCAGCTGTTTATAGGTTATGTTATCATATCAGAACATTGTTTTAATGATAACATCCACCTTGATACATTTTATTTCTTTTTTTCTTTCAAGTTTAGTAAAATTAAATGAAGTAATGTTTAAAATTTCAACAAAGCTGTAGTAAATAAGTTGTTAAAGGTTGAAGTAACAAGATTATTTATTTATTCCACCAAAAGTATTTTACAAAGAAATTCAAATATACCTAAACCCAAATGACATTAAATAATTAAACAATTTTAACTTCAGGTAAATATATAAATCCAGACATTAAAAATCAATTTGTATTTTTTGATTTAAGTTCTGATTTATTGATTACCTTCATTGTTAGAACTAAAATATTGTCTGCTGTGATTTCATTACAAATATATATTTATTGCTAATCAATTATGTAATAATTAGTAATACATTTAAAATCAGAGATAAATCCTCAGTTCTTAAAATAATGCTTATCTTATTAATACCATGAATGCTTATATTTTATATTAAAAATATTATAAGAAACAATAATTTTGTATAAGGTGGAAATTAATATGTGGATCAGTATTAACTGTTCATATTACAGGACCTAACCTTGTTATTCAACTTAAACTACCAGAATAAATGGTATATATTAATTAGAATCCATTAAAGTTAAGGCTAACATTTTAATTTAAAATTATATCAAACTAGGACGCTAAATTGAGAAGATTTGGCTGTGACTGTGAGCACTTTCAGAGAAATAGACAAGCATTGGTGGTTGGCAGTATGGAATAGTGGTCGCTGCCGTGGGCAGTACCAAGGGAATAATACCTTTACTTGTCTATGATTGTGTATTTTACTGGAAGTGCTCACTGTAGTTGATAAATTATGAGGTTGGTTATGTCTGCACTATGAAATGTTAGTATTAATCAGCCTGCCAACCATCCTCAAAACGATGTTCTCTTGTAATATTTTGTATAGAAAACATCTGTCTGTCTCATGATAAAAAGAATATGAAGAAATATTATTTTAAGATAGTGTATTGTAGTTTCTGATTTTGAATTTAGAACACATTATTAGTAAGATCTTTTCAGTAATGAATATCATGTAATCGGATTATTGTAACTAGTCATCAAGTAACATTTCATAAAATTAAATCACTAAGTACTTTGCTGAAATTTACCTCTGTAAAATCAAAATATTGTGCACTTGGTACAGCTATATTTGAAATATAAAAGGTTTGTGTTGTTTTTTTGTGTGTATTTATGTATGTTGATAATAACTTAATTGCCGTAGAAAAGGTAGAATAATTGAACCAGAAGTCCCCGACATGGATGACACCATAAAGAGGAGGAAGTTGCAGCAGCCATTGTTAAAGTAAAGATGGGAAAAAGCAGTTGGGCCAGATAGGATTGCAACCAAATTTATAAAATATGGGGGAAATGAGCTTGTCAAGTGTCTCCAAACACTATTCCAAAAGGGTAGAATTGAAAAACATCATTATCCCAACCCATAAGAAGGGAAGGTAAAGTGGATGCGATAATTACCGCCCTATATGTCTGTCATCGGTGGTGTACAAAGTATATACTAATGTTCTGGAACAAAGATTAAGGAAATTGGCGGAAGAAGAACAGGCAGGTTTTAGGTCAAGGCAGACATAAGATTATATCTTCTTTCTAAGAAAGATTGTAGAGAAGGCATGAAATAACGGTAAAGCAGTATACCTAGCTTTTCTAGATTTATGGGCGCCTTTTGACTATGTTCCTAGACAGGAAATTAGGTATGCATTGGAAAAGAGAATCCCACAAAATCATACAGGCATTGTTGTACGCAGATGATGTGGTATTGGTTGCGGATACTGCTGAATCGCTCTAGGTTGCTATGATTGATTGGCTAAAAGAACTGCAACTCAGAAGCATGCAGATCAATTCCACCAAAACAATGTTATGTGTGTTGGTTGAAGGAATGAGGGTCTTAAAATCACTTGCAATGGAGAGACTCTTGAGCAAATCGATACCTACTGCTATCTGGGAACAATGATTGGCAGGGATGGAAGAATAGACCCAGGAGGTCATGAATAGAATTGAGTCCAAAAGGCCAGTGGAAAGCGAAGATTCTGCTATTCAACTCAGTTTTTCACTCAGTGCTACTATAGAGGTTGGAAAGGTGGACCCTCTTGTACCGCCATGCCAGCAAGGTTCTCTCTGCGGAAATGAGATACCCCTAAAAATATTAGGAAAAACCAGGCTAGATCGAATAAGGAATGAAAGGTGGATGAACTAGGAGTTAGATCTGTTCTGGAGACGATTGAAGAAAGGCAGTTAAAGTGGTACAGGCATGTTAACAGAATGGGAGGTGACCGTAAGACCAGGTGGCTTCTAAAAGCAAGACCGGGAGGAAGGCGACCTCAAGGAAGGGCCAAGGCTTATGTCTGCAGACTTGATTGAGAGAATTAGAACAGCGAGAGGAAGCACCATGCCGGAGATTAGAAGGCTTGCACAGGACAGGGACCGTTGGACAAGATGGTCAGAGGCAGCTACTCCACACTTAGCACACAGGAGATAGTGAGAGAAGAAGATAATAATTTAGCTCCATGAAACATATACTTGGTGACTTTTTGCAATAAACTGACGTTATATTTGTAATGAAAACTGGTTGTATAATAATTTATTATTTGGTAATTAGTTAATCAGGACTTTAATCAAGATTACTAATTGATTTTTTAATGTTTGAATTTAAGGATTTTTTTGAGATTTGTTTTCCTATTATTTAATGTTAGTTGGATATAGGTATATTTTAATTAATTAAAAACTGAGGTACTTCAAGCCTACAAGAATTATTTGCTATAGTTTAGGCTGAAGTCATTTTTTTTTTTTCATTGGTCCATATTTGTTACTCTGTGTGATAAATGCTAAATATTTTAACAATCACAATATATTATATTTTTTTAAGTTTTCGGGCTGAAGCCCAGGAAAATTAAATCCTGGATCTTTTACTGGGTTGATGGAAAAAAAAAAAAAAGGAAATAGAACATAGCAAGGTGACTTCTAAACTCATCTCTGATATGATAACATAACCCATAACGACTGTACTGCCAACAGCTTCACTGCTTCAAGAACAGTCAGAAAGGAGCAGTAGTGTTGTGACGTCATTCCTATACTGCCGAACAGTGCTCAACTGCTAGCGGTAGGTTTTGTGGGCAGTACCAGTTTGAGGGAATGAAACAGATTATATTTTGTTGACATTGGTTGATAGTCTAGGTTACCTAGACCTAGACCAAATATGACATCTCCATATCGATTCATTCCATACAAGTATTGCTCAACTTCACAGGGTGCCACAAGACCTCATGAGTATGCTGTAAATGGAATCCTGAGAATAGCAGAGTATGTCTAAAAGTGTACAGAGGTGACTGAACCATTTGCGAAGGCCTCAACCTCATCTGAAAAGGACCTATTGTGGTTTTGTCATCAACCATTTTTAGCAGGCAGGATTCAAAAGTTGCAATGTAATTAAAACTGATTAAGGCTCCTATTTTTACTGATAAGAACCAGTTAACGAGTTTGTAGAAGTAATAAATTGCAAGGTAATAAAGGGAGGTTAATATCATTTCAACACTCCGTCATTCTCAGAATCCCATTTATTGTGTGATGATCTTGAGATCTTGGCATAGTTGTCAAAATGGAATAATGCTCGTACAATAGAATCACTGGACCGCTCCAGAAGCAGTGTACCTATTGGCAGTACGACAGTTCTAGATTGTTTTTACATCAAAAATAGAGTTTTGAGAAACTCACGTTTTTATGTTTTGTTTTCTTCTTGATTCATTTATTACTAATTCTTACCAACATTAATACATTTTAATCTCAAATAATCAATGAAATCCAAACATTGGAAAATAAATAACTGAATATGGTAATACTTATTTATACTTAAGGTATTTTGGTAAGTGATAGTTAAGATGTGTTCCCTGCACCAAATTTTTTTCTTGAATTCATTTCATTATTTACAATTTAGTGTATTACATTTTGCATTAATTTAAATAAAAAGTTTTATTTTTTAATAGCACAAACTTTAGAAATTAAAATTTTGTTTTTTGGTTTTAGGATTTTCTATTATGGCTGTGTCTGACCAGTTTTGTTTACGATGGAATGACCATCAAAATACATTAATGACTACTTTTGATACTTTATTAGACTCACAGAAGTTAACAGATGTTACTCTTTTCGCTGGAGGAAAAAGTTTAAAGGCCCATAAAGTAGTTCTTTCTGCCTGTAGTCCTTACTTTGATGTAAGTATTTTTAATTATTATTTTACTCATAATAATATATTATTTTAAATAACTGCTCCAGACTCTTAATTCAATAAAACTTAATATTTACAATCAATTCAGGTTTTTTATTGATAATGATGTAATATAATCTCTATTTAGGAGTATTACTTGTTGGCCAGGAAAAACAAAAAAATTAAATGTATATTATACATTGTAGCCAAATGATCTTGTTCTTGAGCAAAGGAACACTTTAACTTTAATTGATTCAAGAGCTAGTCCCTATTGTGGAATGGAAAAGTTCAAATTGTTATTGGAAAAAATCTAACCTAAATCAAATTTCTCTGACCCCTGCTTTTGGTTTTTCCATCTCTTTAACACTCCAAAGGTCACACCGGATCTGAGATATACCTTCCTAAGCAATTTTGTTTCCTTTTTGCTCATATTCCTTTTTTACCCTTCCTACTTTTTTATATGTGCTAAAATAGAGTTAGGAGAGTCCTTAGTTAATTTAAAACTAAGGACTAAGGTACGACCTGCAAAGTGGGTCGAAACGTCTTCACAAAAATTAAATAATACTATTTCTATAATTTAGTATTTATTTGACCGCACCCCCATATCAACTCCTTCTCATATTATATCACTGTCAACCATCTCTACATCATTTTTAATGTTGGTTTCTTTTTTAAAAATATTGTCAATTTTCCTCTTAAGGTAATTAAGCACACTTTTTTGTTTCAGAAAATGTTAGAAGTTCACGATGAAAAAAATCCGATTATAGTTTTTAATGATTTATCATATGATCAGCTTAGAGCAATGTTAGAATACATGTATAGAGGAGAAGTAAATGTTTCACAAGAACAGTTGGACTCATTTTTAAAAGTAGCTGAATCGTTAAAGATTAAAGGTTTGACTGATCAGGGTGGTGGGGGTGATATTAAAGGAGGTGGTACTAAAAAGAAAGCATTATCTACGCCTTTAACCAAAGATAGGAGTCCTGCTGGAAAAAGGAGAAGACCAAATAGACGTGGGTCTGAAAGTGGTACTGAATCAATTGAAGAAGAGATTAAATCAGAACCAGGAGGTCTATTACAGCCAAAAATAGAGTTGACAGAAGATAATGGAGGCGGTGGTGTTGAAGATCTTACGATGGAGGAAGAGGAAGATGATGATGGCTATTATCACCATCAGGCTGCTGGCTCTTCGAGACTTAGTGATGGATCTGTTCAACCTCCTCATCCTCCACCAGATATTAAAGGTAATCTTTTATTGTTTTTTTTTTTTTTAAATTTATAGGATATTATTTAATGATTTAGGAGTATTTTTTTTTTTTTTAATTTATAGGATACTATTTAATGATTTAGGAGTATTTTTTTTTTTTTAATTTATAGGATACTATTTAATGATTTAGGAGTGTTGTTTATTTTACTATGCCAATAATTCTGCTTTAAGAGCTGGTGATAATTTATTGCTGTGGACTGTAAAATTAGAGAAGTTAATGGATTAAAGAAGTGAATATGTAAAATTGATTGCTTTATTTTATTACATTTAGTTTTATATGGAGGTTAAATATAGGTGGGTTGGGATACTTGCATTTTCTCTTTTCTCCTAGTTGCCAGTCTTCTTGTTCATCTTCCCTCTCTTCCTTTCTTGGCCCCTTGCCGGCCGCTGTAGGTTTTTACTCCATTTTCATCAAATCAGTGGAATAAAGAATTTTCTAACTGGCCAGTCTTGTCAATCTCTCACGCTACGTGAGCGTCTACGCTTCAACAATGGCGGCGTCACAATAACAACTGAGATATATATGCAGTATAACAGCTGTGTTGTGCTTACTTGATTTAATTCAAATATGAAGTTTGATGTGTTCCCTAAACACATTTTTTTAATTTATAGGATACTATTTAATGATTTAGGAGTATTTTTTTTTTTTAATTTATAGGATACTATTTAATGATTTAGGAGTATTTTTTTTTTTTAATTTATAGGATACTATTTAATGATTTAGGAGTGTTGACTTAAAAAACTATGTACTATTTATTAAAAACTTTTAGATCTATGAAAAATCTAAGAAAATTGGTGAAATTATAACTTTTCAATATAAATTATGATTGACATCAAAATAGTACACAAAAACAACTCTCAAAAGAAAAAAAATAATTTTTTAAAAAATAATTTAAAAAAAACCTATTTCTGTAACAGCTTAAACACAGTACATCTTTTCATTTTTTTTACTTTCCTACCTATTCTAGGTAAGGAAAGTATTGCAATCGGGTCAAATTTCCGACATGTGGTTTTCAACGGATCTATACGTTTCAGAGCCTCCTGAGTCTGAAAAACACATTTTTAGCCATTGGTCTGTCTTATCTGTCTGTGCCAAGATTTTCCCGGGAACTACTAAACCGATTTTGTTACTTCTTTTTTTATTTTGTAGGGTTTTGACTACTGATGCCTGTGACAGAAACTGGTGCAGTAGCTTTCGCGCAATAAATGAAAAACATATTTTTCTATAGACTATAGCGCGAAAATGGCCCTAACGATTTTGATGGAACTTTCTACCTATATTAGGTAGGGACTATACTACCTATAATAGGTATGGAAAGTATTGTAATCAGGTCAAATTTTCGACGGATCTATACGTTTCAGAGCCCTCTGAGTCCCTGAAATCAAATTCCCTACAAAGCCATATCAAAATCGTTTATTTTGAACAACTATTAACGAAGTTACAACTATTCAATTTCCAATGTAACATTACGTATTCATATACTGGTGTCAGAAAGGAGTGAATGAGAGAATAAAGTTGACTAAGTGAAAGTAAGAAAATCTGTTTCCGGCATCACACAATCTTCACTATTTCCTCTACTTTGAACAAAAATTATTGTTTGACAATACTAAGCTATGGCAAAAAGTTTTCGATCAGCAATATTAGTGAGGATTGAAATTTTTACACTGATCTACCTTAAGCCGGTTTACATTGCTTTAGTTTATCGAATAAATCGCACTCAAATCTTTTCTTTGATCAATTTTCATGAAAACAAATCTAGTTCAATTCTTTTTTCTTTCTTCATGAATGAACATATGTAAAGATATAAAAACTTTTTGAAATAGGTAGGAAAGTCGTGTGAGTGGACACACCAGATTTTTATAGCAGTACTAACTCACACCGAAACTTTTTTTCTAATTTTTGAGTTGTTTCTAACTTTTTCTTGTTAAAGCTAAGTTGATTTGAAACTGTCAATCTGTTTTGTTTTATAAATGAAATCATTAAAACAAAACAGTTATCCTTGACGGAAGTCTTGTAATTGTGCCATTAAAATTTTAGATATCCTATAAGTATTAATGTACTAGGGACCTATGTTTCTATGGCCAGCAAAAATTTTTTTTCCTATGTCCATTTATCATTTGTTAATGTTTCAAGATTTATCTTATTTATAAAAGTTAAAGGAAAAGTTATCTTAGCACCACCATAAAAATACCCCTGCCAGGTCCAGGTAAGGTCACAGCTTTTCCTCACTAGTTTTATTGCCTACACCTTTTATTACCTTTATTTCAATGTCTATAATTTTTCATTTGATCATCAAATCTTTGGGAGAAGCCGATTCTGATATAAATGAATGTAATTCCTCAATATTTGCAGGTTTGATATCTGAATTTTTACTATTCTAACAAACAAATTCACAAGCATAAACTATTAATTCCCAGTTCAGTAGTAATGCATATATTGATGACATGCATATGAGTGGCCTCATATCAAAGATTGGCATCTTTAATTTTTAAAAAGCCTATTTTTTTTATACATAGCTTCAGTTTAACCCAATTCTAATGATTTTTTTTCACGATTCAACTTGAAATCCTTGAATAAAATCGATCCCTTAGTACTTCGAAGTTTTAGAGAGAAATCTAGACCTTAATGAACTTGTTAAACTTTAAAAGTAACAATCACTATCTTAAATGAGTCATTATTTTTTTACGATCTCTGAGTGAAAATTAATTAAATTTTTTTTTTCCTTTAGAGTTTCTTTATTACGAAGCTTTCCTTAACCAAACTGCTACCTTTGCAGTTCCCTCCATCTCTGCTGGTCCATAACATATTCTCCTCCAGCCATATTCTCCACCACTATATTCTTCTATCTAACTGGGGGTTGAGTGTCTTCCTCTCCTATCTTCTCTCTCATAATCCATTATGATCTTAAATATTCTATCGTCACCTATTCATATCATCAAAGTCTCCTTTCTTCTATCACCTCAAAGGTTAGCTTTACTTCCATTCTCTCCCTTATAGTGATGTTTCTTATCCTTATGGTCCTGGATATCCTAGCTACTCTCTTTCCAAATCCATTTCAACTGAAAGGAATTTTTTTCTCTGGGCCATACTGAGGAACCATGTCTCTAAACCATATAATATTTCTACCTAAGCATTGTAGTTTTTATGAAATATTACTATTTCTGAGTATAGGCCGAGTATGGATTGAGCATTTCCTCTGTTTTTTTACTATTTGTGGTTCTTTTTTGATTTCTGCTTCTGTTTAACCATTACTTTCAATTATGGGGATCCCAAATAACAAAATTTTTGTAGTTTATTTAGTTCGCATAATGTTGGATCAATGTTCACTTCTTGTTCATTGTGATTTATTATTTTAACAAATACGTAGCTTAACCCTCTTCATATCCTCTCACTTAATACTTGGCCATCAGCAAATAATAAGTGGCATAGATCTTTTCCTCTTAACTCAATGTCCATTTCCCGACGTTTCTTCATCCATTTTTTTAGGCATTTGTCAAGATATATTTTAAATAGAGTGGAGGACATGCAGTATCTTTGTAGCAACTCTTTTCCGTTTTGTAATTTCCTAGATAATCATGGGCCTATTTTTATCTGGCACCTATTATTCCTTGGTCAGTCAATTCCAGCCTTCCTTAAGGATTCTCAGAGGAACTTGTGTGGCATACTCTTACATGCCTTTTCCAAATCAATGAAAATTAAATCTAGTCTTTTTGATTTGTCTGTTTGTTTTTCTAATAGCTGTTTCAGAATAAAAATATGTGCAATGCAGGGCCTATGAGATATAAATCCACATCGCTGAATACACTGTTTTTCCAGTTGTGCTTTTACCATTGTTAATGGCAGTTTCATGAATTTGCTTGTCATACAGATGCCTCTGTAATTTTCACATTTTTTTTCTATCAGCATTTTTAAACATTGGTTTCAATTACCCCAACTTCATTTTTTAGAGGTATATTTCCACCTTTTTTTTATTAATAAGGTTTGTGAACATTTTAGTCACCTCAACTCAGAGATAGGCAAATGCTACTCTGAGTACCGATTACCAATTATTTTACTCAAATTGAATCACTACTGAGAATTCAATCATTACTTCAATTAATCATTTGACTTCAAATGAAGTTCTTTGGTACTCAAAAAAGGTCAATATTTGAGTAAAATACTTAGTACTCAGTACTCAGAGCAGTATTTGCCCATATCTGCCACAACTCCACCATACTTCAACAACTCTCTCTGCACCTACTCCTCCCTGTCCAGATTCCTCAGCCTTTTCAACTCCTTATTGACTTCCTCTTAGGGAGCGGGGTAGCTCAGTGGTAGGGCAAAATCAAATCCTGGCCCATGGTAGAAAAATTGTTTATTCTGTTTAATTGGCCGTGGAGCGACCCTTCCTGGGGTAGGTCGACCTTCCTGGGGGGCACACATAGCCTTCACAAAGTGGGTACCCTTAATTAATAATTAATTAAGGGAAAAAACCTGGCAGTTAAGCTTGATTCTGGCCCGATCCCCTCTCTGCACAACTTTTAGCCTTGAAACACTACTTCCCTAAATAGTACTTTTTCTTTTCTTTTTTTTTTTTTACACTTTCTGCTGGGTCACAAATAAGGATGTGTAAGTTAAAGTATTGGATGTAATTTTATGAAATTGATATGAAATCATCTAGGTACCAACCTGCACGGCCTCTGAAAATTGTATGAAAATCGGATAAACATTAGTAGATATGTCATATCAGTTTGACTACAGGCAGAAATTAAACCAAATTTGAAAAACGTGAGAAAACTTTTTATTTTTTCAACTTGTATGTATGGGTTTAGACGTGTAAAAAACAAAATTACTAACACTGACAATCAAGGGCAAACTTTTCATAGCCAAAAATGTCAGATTTTTTCAACATTTATTTGTTTTTTCACCTATTACTCCAAAACGATGCTTCTTAGCGAAAAATTTATTTCTTAATAAATTAAAGAACGTTAAATTTTGCATCGAACGAATACATAAACTTTATAACTTTGTTACGTGGTAAAGTATAAAACCATGGTCAACCAATGCTGATTTTTACCAAATTTGTCTATATAAGGCTACAATGACAAATTATTATTTATGGCTCTGAAACTTCGAAACAAATTCCTTAAGACGAAAAACCTATAGAATCAAAATTGTAGAACATCAAATTTTGCATCTAGTGAGTACCAATTAATTTAATGTAGGTCACTTAGTCCGAACAAAATCAGTAACCTCCCGATGGTTAGAAATTGATAATGAAGGTAAACGTGATTTTGAATATTTCAACAGGACTATATAGACAGGTGTCTATTTTACTGAGTTATTTTTGTTTAGAGTCTGTTAAATGCAGTATAAACCTCTTTTGCTCCTCTTAGCAGCGAAGGATTTTGATAAACGAAGTGATAAAAGATACCGAATTTCATAAAGAAATAATGAACCTCGAATCTAGATATATAATTGGCTACAATAAAAATGTCACTACTCTGTGGACGCGAAATTTGATCCTCTACAACTTTGATTCTATGGTAATTTCCTCTTAGGGGACTCATTTCCAAGTTACAAGGCCATTTACAGTAATTTGTCTCTGTTTTTGACAAATTTGGTAAAAATTAGCGTTGGTTGACCGTGCTTTTATATCTCGCGTAAAATATAAAATTATAAAGTTTATCTGCTTGTTAGGCACACTATTTAATACTCTTTAATTTATTAAAGAATAAATTTTCCGCTGTTGATTCATCGTTAAGGAGTTATAGCTGAAAAAATATGACTTTTTGCCTATAAAAAGTTCCCCTATAAGAAGTTTCCCTTGGTTGTCAGCGTTAGGAATTTTGTTTTTTACATGGCTGAACCCATACATAACAAGTTAAAAAATAAAAACTTTTCTCACATTTTTCGCAATGGATTTTCCATTTCGATCCTCAAATTACTGGCCTAATATTCTTTCAATGAGCCGCCATTTTTGAAAGCACCGGCTCTGGAACGGCAAACAAAGTTCATTTTACTCAGAATAACAAACACTTTCGTAATTTACAACCAAACCTTCGCCTGCGATGAAGTCGATTTTTGAGCCCTTTCTCTTTCAGGGCTAAAACAGCTATGAACATATTCTCCGAGCTGAGGCAACTTATTATTGAGTGATTTGAGAAAATGATCACATTGCAGATTTCGTTAAAAAAAAGATTTTTATTTCATGATAAAAACAAATTAAGATATATTTAGCTGCTGAAAACCAATTATTGTGGACAGTTGATAAATACTAAAGGTTTTCGTGTATTTTTTTCTCAGTTGTGGAAATTTTTTTGTGAATTGAAAAACTTGACAAAATTTTGAAAATTTCAATTACCAAGATTGGTGGACAACATGATCTGATTTTGTCTATAATTTTTTTTCTTTAATGTTACAGATTTCGCTAGTTGGGAGATGACAAATGACAGTTTCATGGGTGCACAAGAAATATCTGGAAACAATACCCTCAACTCATCACAAGGTAAGGCTTAAGCATAGGCATGCTAAAGCCATATACTAGGGGGTGGACCCTCCTTATTGCCGAATATAATAGTTGGTTCCACCTCCTGCCCCTTACCCCCCAGTTACCAAGATAGGTAAGGTTTCCGAGCCCAGCCTTCTTGGTGCAGTAGCTAACCTCAGCCCTTCATACCTTTAAGCTATTTGCATGGCTAATTTACCATCTATCTCTTCTTATCTTGATGTATTATTTCTGTACTATCTTCTGTCTTACATCCTGCTTGCAGCATCCTTGTCCTGCTTTTAAATTTTATTTTATTGTCTATTTTCCTGAAGTAAGTAAAGTGACTTCAATTCAACTATGTGATAAATATTAATAATTCGCAGCGCAGACGGATATATCTCAGTTATTTAAAATATATTACATCTTGGGATTTAATCAAACATGAATAAAATTTCATCTTTTAAAACTTTTATAAATTAATTATAATAATTGGAAAGAAATATTTTGATGTATTTAAACGAATTAGATCTAATATCATTTCCCAAGATAAATATGTTTAATTTTATATATATATATATATATATATATATATATATATATATATATATATATAATTACGTCACATTTTAAACATTTAACACTCTCTAATACATAACAACAGAACAACATTTCAAAACAAATCGTGTAGTAGAGGAGATAGGGTAATAGGATATCGAGTGATAAATTATATAAAAGAAGAAATGAAAAAGTGATTTTGTGTCTGAAGAGGTTACTTCATAAGTGCTCTTCGATCAGGGACAATAGAGGTAAGTATTAAAAAAGGTAAATAAACTCAAACTTTATTGGAGTATTTAATTTCATTATATTCAAAAATAATAATAAAAGCCAAAAAATTAAGGGTTTGTTTTTCAGTATTCAGTCATTTGTCATCTGTTGCATCTAGCCCTGCCTTATATAAAATTTGTAAGTATTAATTTTTTATAAATTTTATTTTGAATAACTAAATTTTTCATAAAAATGATCTTTCATGAAAAGTTAAATTTTTCCTTTCACCTCGGTAATGCTATTATTTTCTATAACATCATTTTCTTAATAAAATGATCATTTCATGTATTGCTTTTTCATACTGAGAATCATAAAATTCATTTAAGAAAGTTATAACTTTTTAACATTATAACTGAACTTATTTAAAATTTACTTTAAAAAGTTAGTGTATATGTATATATATATATATATATATATATATATATATATATATATATATATATATATAAAATACACAATACACACTCA
This sequence comes from Nezara viridula, assembly GCA_928085145.1. Taxonomy (NCBI): domain Eukaryota; kingdom Metazoa; phylum Arthropoda; class Insecta; order Hemiptera; family Pentatomidae; genus Nezara; species Nezara viridula. The sequence continues at coordinate 102,933,574 of OV725080.1, read as the reverse complement.
CCTTTGTATGTTTATTATATATTTATGAATATATGTTTGTGTATGTGTGTGTGAACATATATTATTAGGTTTTTGGAAGTGGTGTGGGTACGTCATTGATTAAGATACTGTGCTGCTACCTCCTGAGCCTGGCTTCGAGTATGGGTATGTATGGTAGGTAATTATTTAATCAGTCATTAACCGCACCAGGAGATCTGTAGGCCCTCTCACATTAATTAATTGGAATAAAATCTGGTGGTCGAGTGTGATCTTGACCAAGTCATTTCCCTTGAACAACTATTGGTCTAGAAACAGTCCTTACTATGGACGGAACCCAAGGAGACCCTCTCATGGGTTGGTAGTTTGTTTTATAAACCATATAAAATGTATATTATCAATAAGTATTTTGGATGTTATATGTTAGTTAAAGAAATTCATACTGCCTTAGTTCTTAGTTTTTATTTTATAAAATATGTATTATTTTAATGATTTAATGTCTTGCTATAGAGGCGACAAAACAAATTTTTTTTAATCGCTTTAGGTGACAATGATGAACATTTAAAACTTAAAAATTATTTTTTAAAATAATTATATGCTTTATAAAAATTAATAAAATTAAGTAAATAAGAAATTAATAAAATTAAGTAGACAAGCATACCCAATGTGTCTCCCTACAGGATGAAAAGCAATTTTTTTAAGTACTATAATATTCTTGAAAATGGCTGAACATCAGTTAGCTGATTTTAGGCTGTTAATTGTTATAAATTGAAAGAAAAAAAAATGTGAGATCTAAAGGCCCAACTAAAATGAGTACATAATAATGGTTAATATTACACAGTAAATAAGTGAATCAATTGCTACATTATTCCAATGTATTTTTGTATTTACAGTTTTGAGCATCCCTTACAGTAGTGTTCCTACCCTCTTCTTTAAGGGATTCCATGACTGTACCCCTATATCATTGGAAATTCTTTGTGGATTTATTCACTTATTTATTTCATAACTGTTTTGACCATATTTATATAATTTTACAGTTGTAAGTAATTTTAATTAAAAGTAGTATGTCTACTTATGTGTAGAAAAAAAATTGCTTTTTATGAATAATGTAATGTAGTAGTAATTTATGTTATTAATTAAAACTTGTTACTAAATCCCACATTCGATTTTTTTTTTTTTTGCTGATCTCAATTAAAAATAATACCAAATTAAAAACACTGGTCATATTAACTTCCGTATTTTTGTCATTTTCAATAAATATCTCTTAATTAAAGGATCATTTCACTGATAAATCATTCTTGCTAATTTGAAAATCATAAATTTGATAAAGATTGTTAAAATTTTACAGGTGTAATAGCTTATCATTATTAACGATTCATTATAAAGTGCCATAACTTTACCGTAGGAAGATTTTTCTAATTTAACACATAACCATTTAGATAATATCCTTGACTATTCATATGTCTCCCCTCCCCCCCCCAAAAAAAAAGAACAGTTCTTCATGCTGGTTATGACATTTTTTTTTACAACTAAATTCATTAAGTTAGCATTAGCTATTGTCTGATAACTATGATATAGAATAGTTGTAAACAAAGTTCAATTTTAAAGGTAATATATTTCCATTACTAATGTTTTTTTATTTATTGTTAAAAAAAAAATAAATTAATCAATTCAACTCTTCAATTATGAACTAGGCAGTGTGAATTTTAAGAATTTATTTTTATAATGTAGAGATGGTTGATCTTTATCAACATAATGATAGCATCATTATTTGGCAGTACCATGCGTTATCTTATGGTTGTTTCCGGTTCCTCATCCAGTCTCCATCACATTTCCCTTGTGCACTATTAATTCAACATTTTAGCAAACTATTAACATTTTTTATTATAATTTAAAAAAAATGCAACCTCCTTATAAATATTCTTTTCATCCCTTAAACTCCATGTCAGCACAAATTTACAGAATATTTTTTCCATGAAAGTACCAAATTGTTTACCATTGTGTTGCCTTTTTTTTTTTTTCCTTTTTAGTGTAAAGAAGTATGTTTAAATAGTTTTGAAGAATAAAATTTTAAATTTTATTATTAATTTATATAGTATTTTATTTGTGAACTCTTTAATAAACTTTTTTTTTCCCTGTAGAGGAGAATGAAGTTAAACCACTTCTGGTCAGTTTTTTATGATTCTGTTGAAGATGTTAAAGAACTGTCTTACAATTCCTATGATGTTGAGAGGTGAAGTTTGTTAGATTCCATAGTGGACGCTGCGATGAGACCATTGCTTCAGATCTTCTTAGCCCTAACAGTTATATTATCAAAATTGTATCTTTAACTCAGCTGCTAGAGTTGATTGATACTTCCCAATTTATTTGCACTAACTGAATCATTACTGCTATCCCTGTCGTGTGGCACAGCAATACCTATTCTCAGCTGTTTTCACCAATTAAGAGGATATCAAATTTATTTGCAACTATGGTATGGTCTGTTAAAAAAGTTTAATCCTTGGTATCTTGTTGAGATCTTATCTATTGGGTGTTGCGTTGCTTCCCATTTTTTTTAATTTTATATTTTCCCTTCTAACCAATCAGGTGGTAATAAAGTTTGGCTGTACGATCATGTCTTTTAAAATAACCTAATAATAGCAAGCACTCCTCCACCTCCAGTTATGTGCTGATTAGATTTCAATATCCTGGCACAGAGTCTGTACGTTGCTTGAGGAGGTATAGCCAATAAGTCGTCCTAGCTACGACTTGATTTTGGATTGCTGCCAGAAAGCCACCATTCTTGGGGAACAGACTTCCTGTAACTAACCAGGCAATGCAAAGCTTCAAATATTTCTTGCAGTGCTTTAGGTTTCTAGTCTGTGAGCGTCAGTATTATGATGAGTCTAACTTCTTGAGATAATAGTTATTGAACAGTCTGAACTAGTCAAGGTTGTTTATTATCTTATATATTGGCACTTCACTTTGTTTTATTATTTAGTAAGTCAGTCAATTATTTATTCAGTGTATTATTATTATTTACATAGAATTGTTATGTTATTCAAAGTTTGTGAGTTTCAAAATTAACAGTACCTGCAATTTATCAGTCTTGTGCGGAATGTCCCTCTAGCACAAGGGATCCTCAACCCTTTACCTGTGGATACAATTCAGACGATGAGAGACATCATCATGCATGCCCGTTTGACATAACCTGTATCAGTTTTCACTATGGCAGTTTCTTTGACCTGTTGCTGTTTAACTAGTCATTAATTAAATATTAAATAATTAATTTGAAATATTGTATTTCTTTAAAAATATTAATTTATTGATATAGCAATTCGACTATATTTTTCTGCCAATGTTTATCATTTGTTTTTATTTTTTAATCTTGTAACTAGTTTAAATCCATATCCCTGTGACTTATTTTATGGTTTTGAATTAGTTATTTAATGCAGTCTCAAAATATAAGTATAGATAAGATTATTGTCATATTTTCAAATCACAAAGCACCAATCAAATTCAGTGCTAAAAATCGAATTGCCTTCCGCATGCATATTTCTTATAAAGACATATTGCTTCCCTCTTGATGAATAGTTATTCATTTAACTTACAAATATTAACAATACTTTTTATATTTAATTTTTTTTTCATTAACAATATTTAGGAATGTAAAACTAAAATAAAAAACACAGTGTCACCCCCACATCCTTGATTAATAACCTATATCTATGCCTCCAGATGGAAAAGGTTGAGGACTCCTGGTCTAGGACAACTTTAATTTGGTTAATATAAAAGTGGTTTTTTTTTTTTTGCTTTTCTTCTAATAATAATAAAAATGTTTTTTCGCTTTTAATACTTACAATTTTCTAATGCCAGATATATAACTGCAAAATATCAATTGTGAAACTGATGTTATAATTTCAGCGACTTTATCTCCTTAAAAAAATCATAAGAGAAATAAACATAAGTCATAATTACAAATTGAGTCTGCCATTCAATCATTATTTTGTATTAAAATCCATATAATGGCAAACATTTTTGAGCAATCGTCTCCATCTACAAAACCACTCCGTTGTCTTGTCAGTGTAAATGAAAGATCGTCACTGAACTATAACTCCTCATTTGTTCATTAAAATACATGAATATCTTGACTGTTATCACTCATAGTGTCTTTGTTAATGGACTAGTCGAGTTATAAAGATACACATGTGTGCTGACAGTCAAGATCTATATTTTAATGAAAAAATAACAATATTTCAATTACAAGAAAATGTTTAAATTTTCTTTGCTCATATGTTGACAAGAAAACGGTGTTTCTAAAGATACAGGTGTTTGTTCCAAAATATTAGCTATCATGTGGATTTTTGATAAGTGAATGAAATTATGGTAGTCTTCATAAAGTGCCTTGGACCGTATACAGACTTACGGCGGCTTCTTCCAAAATTTGAAAATAATTTATTTGTTTACTTAAACCTATAAGTTATGCTTTGAAAAAAAGATTAGAAGTTATTACAAATATTGGTTGAGAATTCCTTTTTAGCTCCCATAATAGGGTGTTAAGTTAATAAAATTGTTTGAGTACAAACTATTTAGAGACTTATTTGATGCTCATTATCAATGTTTATAATAAATCTAATCAATTCTCATTTGAGTATTTTTTGTTTGAATTACAAAAAAAAAAAAAAAAATTGGTGGATTATGGTGCCCAGTTTTAACACCATTCATACTTTTATTGTATTATTTTACATTTTTATAATACATTATCTGGAAAAAAAAAAAAAAAAATGAGAAGATAACCTTAAAATCTTTCAAACTGTAGCTCTTGTCTTAATGGTCGATTATAAAGTTTATTTTTTGAATCACATTAATTATTCTAGTAACTTCCTTCTATAAGGTTTTATGAGTGATAAATATTCAGGACACAGACTTTAAAAAAAAAACTTTTTAATTATTTAATTAGGATTTCCAAGTACTCCTGAAGATGACCCACATGTTTAGGTCGGAACGTTGGCAAAAATAAAAATTTTTTTTTAAAAAATTGCGTGCTGAATATTTATCACCCATGATATGTAGAACCGTCGACTAGCTTCCTTCTATAAGGTTTTATCTAATGTTGTGTTTATTTATTGTTATTATTATTTTTAATAATTTTCCTTAAAATATTGAATGCGTTTTCTGAAAATTTATTTCTTTATTAATAAATAAGTGAAAATATTTTTATATACAATTAAATCTATTCAAAACTTGAATTCAAAGAAGGAAACCCTAACTCTCTTCTCTCCCTCCTTTGTATTAAGTTGAATATTTATTTTAAATATCATCGAAATCTGATTTATGTTTGCAATTAAGCAGATTCCAAACCAGAGGGCAATCTTTAGTCAAACAACTTGTGAAATGTTAGTTAGGTTCACGAAATTTCAATACCAAAAAAAAAACTAAACTAATACAGAAATTAGTTTAAGATTCTTTGTTCTTTCTCAGGATTCGTCTGAAATATGGTTTTCCACTTGTAGGTCAGAACACTTCTAAAAGTTTATAAAGATGAAAAATGTGCAGTCAAAACATCATGTTTATTTGACTGCACATCCTGACCATTTTTCATCCTTCCAAATTGAACAGTAAACTACATATCAATCTTTAAATGTTTGTGTATTGGCGAACTTATTGTGAAATATTTGTGTTGGCCATTTCTGAGCAGTTTTCTTCGCCTCAAAAGTATTTCTTCTTGCCATTGCTAGTTATTTTTGTACCACTCCCACATGTAATAAATGAGTTGCTGGTTTCTTATTTGTAACTGAATGATGGATGGATTTTCAAATTGTCTATATTAAAATTATTAATGATTGTACTTGATAAATTCTGATTTTTGGCTGTTAATAGATTAATTATTAGTAATTAATACTTTTTTTATGGACAATCAGTTGAATAGTTGTCATCTAATTCTCAAAAACCATCTAATTTTCGTAATTCATGAGTTTACAAAATTTTTAAAATAAAAAACAAGATTTTCGCTTTATGAGTTATCAGACAGCATACCTGTTTTGAATTCTCAAACATCTTACTCATAAGCTTATGCAGATGTTCCTTGTCCTTATTTGCAAATAGACAAAAAAGTATTCACTAGGGACGTGGCCTTTTAAAATCAGTAGATGAGTTTGGTGGGTTAAATAAAACTGTTTGTAAATAGTCAACACAAGCACAAAGTCCTGCCAACACAAACATTGGTTACTACTTGAACTATACACAAAACTATACATACACGTTTTGGCAAATAATGTTTTTCCAACTATTGCAGTGCGTGACCAGAGTTGTACAAATATTCATATTTCTTTTCTTATTTAATAACTATTATTAGTACATCAATAACTAGATAGTAAAAGCCTATATGAGGGCTATTTATTTATGTTTCTTACCTTACCAGAGAGATGATCTTGACTCACTCCTGAGAAAGTTTTCAGTTAACAATGTTTTTATTGCTTGATTTCCAAATTTATTGGATTAACATTACAATTCTCATGTAACATTATGTAAAAATTAATTTTAAAAAGAAATTAATAATCCTCTTGATACTTGATCTAAAAATTGCATTTTATTGTCCCTATCTTATAGTATATATTAATTGTAACATGAAAAAAAAAAAATTTAGATTTACTGCTCTGTTCAGAACTGGGCCATTCCGATGGAATTATCTGTTGCATTTCAGGACAACTACTCTTTAAGTTTTAGATGTACAGATTTAAATCCAGTATATCAAACATAATTTTTCTAAACTGAGTTATTCTTAAAATTAGTTTAAGTTGTGATTTAATATGTTAGTTAATTTAATTTAATCTTATATTAAGAAATAAACACTACTTTTTTCTCTATTTATTTTTTTCTGCTTATATTGTTATGTTAGATATTAGCACATTTTTTTATTTTTGAATTGATGTGAATGGTAAACCGTACATGTGATTTAAGTTAAATCTGTAGCTTTATATTGCTGTAATGTAAAAATTGTTGATTTATAAAAATTCAATTCATTATTATTGTGTGATACTTAGGACATATTTATTATCATTAAATTAAGTTTTCTAAATTAAAAAAAATAAAATACATTACTTGTATCTTCTTTGAGAGATTTTGAATTAAAAAAAAATGAATGATAGTACTAGGTACTGTACTAATGTTAGAAACGATATTAAAATATATTAATTAATTTTTTTTATGCATATGAGTTTGAAAAAGAAACGAGCACAAAAACTAGCTTATCTATCCTTGGAACAATTCTTAACATTTTAAAATTTACATAAATATATTTTTTCATTATTCAAATTTAAAAACTAGTATGCAAAAGTGTTGTAAGTAGTCTGTCTACATATCTTTATATTACCAAATGCCTTCTAGTTTTAACAAATTCATTTGCTTGTTGTTTTTGTTACTTCCCTTCTTAAAGTGTATGTTCTCACCAAATCTATCTTTAGATATCATTTATGTTGAATATTTTTATATTTTAATTCTAAAAGATGCATTTTGTCTGTATGTCATTTCTTCATTAATTCATCAAGTCCAATGGTAGTGGTGTCATTTTGAAGATTATTTTCTCCTTCAGATGTAAAAAAATAAGCTCTCAGAAAACTAAAGAAGAAAAAATTAAGAAAATGAAACTTTATTTGCACATAACTCATCATATCAAGTTATGGTTGATTTTATCCTTAACCATTTGAAAGGTTTTTAAATTCCCTTCTAAATGGAAAACAATTAAATCTCATCATTTTTTCCAAAGATGCAGCCAGTTGTAACTTGTACACACATTTTGGTTTATTTTTGATAAATAAACCATTATATTATAATCAACTAATGAACAGAAATGTTTTTCCTCATAATATATTGCATTTTCTTATTTCCATATCATGTTGCAATTTGTTTACTGACCATTGTATTGTACAAATTCTTTGCACAAGCCATCTAGGATCTTTCACCAACTTCAAAATGTAAAAATATTTATTTAGAAAAAAAAAAAAGTTAGTTTTTGCTACTTGTTTATGTTAAATTGAGGAATACATGCCCACCATAATTTCTCATTCAACACAATTCCTTCTTGTTTGTTAATTATCAGTGCTTATTTCCAGTTTTTGATTAATTCCTGTCATTAACTGATATAAGTTATTTTTTGCTGTTGTAATTTTCTATATCTGTGTATTGCTACTTGACTCCTTTCTGGTGAACTGATCATTTCTAATATAAATTTTGAATCGAGAACAGTTTTTTTTTTCTCAAAGTTTGGATAATTGATAATATGAAAAAATAATTTTTGATCTACTCTTAATGCTTAACTATAAGCCTATTATCTCCCCTTGCAATGTGTATTATCTAATATTTGAAAGCTGCTTAGTTATGTTACCCTTATACCTTTAAATTTATTATAATTCTTCAAAGTGAATGTAAGTTATAGGAATTTATGTATTGACAGAAAGCTATAAAAGTCTACTTAAGTTTATATTATTACTTAAGAAACAAATAATGTTGGTTTTTAAAAGGTGAAATATACTGTTTAATAAAAAAAAAAAAAGCTGATTGTATGAGGGGTTATATTGTAGTCAGTGTTGTAAATAATATTAATCTTTACTTTGAGAGACAGGTTTTACTAAATGTAACTAATGTGAGGAGTCATGTGAACAAATAATAATTATATTCAGTTTAATCTAACACTTCAGTAAAATTATTTAAATTTTGTATAAGCTGTATTACAAACATCTTTCAGTGTGATTTACTTATTTACCATTTAGCAAGTCACTAAGCAGGGATGTGCAAAGATGCCCTTGAGCCCATATGCTCATTTTGGGAAGAACTTATCTCTACCTTCTGTCTCATTTGAATGAGTTTGGTCCAAACCAATCTATCTTAAAAATTAAAATACAAATATTTTGTATATAAATTTCTGCTTGTGTTTCACATAGATCTTTAAGGATAACCGAGAGTTGAGGAGAGAAAATGTAGTTTCGGTTTATTGATTTTTTTTTTTTTTTTAATGATATTTAAAGTTCAATTTTTTCACAAATAATTTTTATCTGCGCAAGTGAAATATTAATTTTAAATATATCCCTATTTGGTTTATCAACAGTTGTTCTCTGCAAAAAGGGCATCCTAAATAATTTATTTAAATTACATTTCTAACTAAAATCTTAGATTATAGCAATATGTTGTTCAAAATTTGTTGCTAATTATTTAATATAATGATTTAGAGATGGTTGATTGTTGATATAACATGAGGAGTTAATCAGGGGGTGCGGTCAAATAAATACTAAATTAAAATATAGTAATTATTTAATTTTTGCCGACATTTTGACCCACTTTGCAGGTCGTCTTCAGGGCTACAAAAGATACAAAACATGTTGAAAAAAAAATAGATATAAAATAAGAAGAAGTTGCCAGATACAGAAATAAAATTTTATTTTTTTTGTAGCCGTGAAGACGACCTGCAAAGTGGGTCGAAACGCTGGCAAAAATTAAATAATTACTATATTTTAATTTAGTGTTTATTTAACCGCACCCCCCGATCAACTCCTCCTCATATTTAATATAATAATGTTGATAGCGGTTTTGATTTACATCACAAAAACAGAAAATTGCAAAGGAATAACAATTTTATTGTGTTGTTGCTTAAGTGTCCTTTTTGCAATACCTATTTGATCTGGTTCTTCCAGATTGTATTTCTGATCTTGAATCAAAATTGTTGGTAATGTATCAACCATAATGAATTTCACCCTCTCGTGTAATCCTGTTTTTATTTTATTTTTTTAAATTACAGGTTAATAGTTTTTTATAACAATATTTGGACAGCCACATTGCAAAAGTTTGTAAGTGTAGAAACTTAAATTAATTCATAAAATTAAATAAATTTAGTATTTCGTATTTTATGAACTAGTTTTTCTGTTCAGTTTTTACTGCATTTTTAAGCCAAAGATGTAATGTTTTAAATAACATTTTTAGTTTTTATTTCTGAATATGTGCGAAGTCATGATTGACCTGAAAAGTTGTTCTGAACTTTTTAATGAAATTGTACTTTTGCAAGTGTAGTTGATTGGTGTGAGATTTTATTTTTAAGGGATTAGTTAGTTTATTGATAAAAGATTGTACCAATTTTAGCTCTCATGTTATGCTAATATACATCAGCATTTTTACTTTTATATTAATGATTAGTTCATAAAGCATTTAAGAGTTGTTCTACTGATTCTTGAGAACTATTATTGTTAGATAGGCGCTAATTAATAATTTGGTCTCCATAGGATAAATTATTTCCTTTGTTTTTATTGGTTATCTCGAAAGGTTTATATTTTTCCTACTGTTTAATTTTAAGAAAACAATACTGTTAAGTTCAGGTCATTAAGTTAAAAGTGAAAGGCACAATCTCTATCTTTTGTATTGTCCTACAGATCACATTATACTGAGTAATTCTTTGTATTAATGATCATCAGACAGGTTCTTAACTAATCTGTCATTGAATGTCACTTATGGGATTTTCTTTTTTTTTTTTTCAAATAAATTACTATTAATTTGTGTTGTCCTTATTCTCTGAAGTCAGCATGAATAGGCTTCAGGGGTATTTATCCTATTAGGTTTTTATTATAATTGGGGAAATTTTGATACTTTAAATATGAACTTGTTAAAGTAAATGTGAGATGAAAGTATTACCATTAATTTTCTTTATGAAGTTGGTGGCAATCAATTTTATGTGATGAAGTTAATGGAGGTAAGTTAGATCTTCTTAATATAAAGTTTTACTTTACAGTGTTTTGTGCTATAATTGTTCTTAATTTTTTAGTGACCCTGTTTTTCTCCTAATGCTAATGTTTGAATTCTGTTTAATGTGATTTCATGTAATAGGTTATTTTGTACAGGCATTTTTCGTAATTATTAAATAAGTTAATGTAGTTAAGATTACATTTTGATGTGTAGTTCTCTAATTTTTATTACTCTTTGTAGTTGTTTATTATATAGAAAACAGTTATTGTGAAAAACTGTATGTAAGTGTAGTTTTCCACCTCTAGGTGCCTGTTCAAAAATTGACATTTATAGATTAAATAATTAATTTAGAATTCAAAAGATTGTCCCTGTCTTGTTTCAAGATCTTTTTTCAAGTGGGATTATGAACTATGAACTCTACCATCTTCTGGAGTTAGTAAACTGGTGTGAAATCAGTGACTTAGAATTGGTATGTGACTTCAGAGTCAAACAAATTGTGTTCGGTTCTGATCATTTCCCTTAAGTATTAAAAGTTTACTAAGGGACTAGCCACTCTAGACCTTCATCCCCAAGTTGCCCCTATTTATTCATCTGTATGTTGCAACACATGGTGAAAAGGTAAATGGAGTTAGTCTAATTTGATAAAAAAATTTTGTTGGTAAATTAGAAACTTTTGAGTCTTCCTTCACTGACAGCATTTCAAGATAGTTATTCATCTGCTTCATAGGATTGTTTTCTAGTAAGCATTTAATTTTTTTTACTTACAAAACTATCTAAAAATCACTTGTTTCGGGCAGCTTTAAGGAAGTTTGAGCTATTCAATTCCCAATGAAAAGTTACAGTTTCTCATCCGGGTGTCAGAAAGGATTGATTGAGAGATACAAGATAACTAAGTGGAAGTAAAAAATCTGTTGCCCTAGTCACACAAGTTTCGCTATTTCTGCTACTTTTAACTGGGATTGTTAGAAGAAATTAGTTTCTGGCAAAACGTTTTTAGTCAGCAATATTAGAGGATATTGAAATTTTTACACTGATCCTACTTTAAGCCGATCCTACATTAAAACCAAAATTTTAATAATAGGTGCACCGCTGTCTTGACCAAATAAAATACGTAATTACTAAGTTAAAAACTCGTGTCACTCTTACGCTCAAATTATTAGCTTGCTAATGACATAATTTACAAAGTGATGAAATATTTTGGAAGCCTACCTGAAACCCGTTGATAGCTCTCCTGAATGATCAACTCTGGTTTTCCCCGAATCAAAATTAACTTCAGCTGAACAAAACCAAAATGTAACCGATCGATAAAGAAGGCAAAAGATGAAAAACGGCTATGATTAACAAAAAATATAGACTGGTATTAGAAGCATAGAGTGGAAGGGAAAATAAATTTGATAAAAGAGGAAACAACGAATAGGGTGGAGGGAGGACCATTACTACTTCGTGTTGCCCAAAATAGGTCTTTTACTTTTCTAGATCAAGAAGAGTAAAATAAGTTTTTGTGGATGAAGGCAAAATCGTTACTAATACTTGACAATTTAAGTTACTGCATGTGAAGAAATGGTATAACCAATTGACTTCCATTTTTTCATTCTTGATTAAGCTTCCTCTGTTTGAAAAATTAAAGTAATATCTGCATTGCAATAAGCTAAAAGGGATTGAGAGATGTTTCCGTCAGACCAAAATGAGACTGACTTAGCATTTGGGCAACACTTTCTACTTCCTATCATATAAAAACGATGGTCGAAGACGGAAATACTGGAACAATCCCTTAAAAAGGACTTCATTATATCAAAATGTAGAAGAAAAAAGTACAGAGGCACCTTTTAAATGATGGTTAGATAAACAAAAGAAAAAAAAAACTAAGGTAAACATCCTGCAATGTAACCCATAATGGCGCGGGTTCGATTTCTGTATGGATTCGGGAACGTCTCCACCCTGTGATTCACAGGAAGGTGAGAGCGACCTCCGTGTTTAATAACATAACTCCTTTGGTCCTCCAAATTTTGGGGGTTCGCAGGTCTCATAATCCTACCCTGTACAAACCGATATTAGTTTCCAATAATTATTAATTATAATTATTCGTCTCACTCCATTACTTTCTATGATTGTTTTCCCTCAAATTCTCCGCTTATAACAGATACCTTTGTTAATTCGGCCTGGGTGAGCATTTTTCTTTTTTTCTCCTTTAGTCAAATGTCTTTCAAAAGTTATATTGAGCGTTATTTTCATAATTCATAGCAATGGGACGTATTTTTTTTTTTTAGATAAACAAAGGTACTTTAGAGGGCATATAAATCCTGTAAGGCAATATCTATGTGGGTAAGACCTAGCTGATATTAAAGACCTTTTAATAATACACTGATATACAGAGTCATTTGCGAGAAAAAAGTGCCACTTCCGGTTAGGCAATATTGACGAAAAAGATGCTGTGGCATATAAGTTATATGTAAACCTTAAAATATGCAATTTCACTTTCCTAAGACTTCGATTATGAGCTAGACTGTTCACATTTGGCTATTTGGATGCAGGGGTGCCCAGAAGGGGGTTTCATGGCTCAAGCTGCGCCAGCAAAATTTTTGAGGACATAATTTGACGGGTTTTTGCTTTCCCTTATAATTTACTCTATACTTATATGTAGTATAGAGTAAGGCTAAGTATTGCGGTCGTAAAAATTTTTGAATCTGAGGTTTCAAGGGAAATGCACGTTTTGGAGTACCATGAGTCCAAATAACCAAGTCCCGAAAAAAGGTCTGTTTATGTTGGCAGTCTAGCTCGAAAACGAAAAAAGTCGTACGAAACTGATATTAGGTATTTAAGATAGGTATATGCCTTAGATGTCCTAGCAACGTTTTCCTTAAAATCGGCTAACTGGAAGTACCACTTTATATCAACGCTGAAACACATTTTTACAATTTTCTCAAAACCGGCTCTTAACGATTTTGATTAAACTAGTTGTATCATTGTATAATTAAGTGGTCTTGAATATCAATTAGGTCTTATACCCATTGACGTCACTTTACAGGGTTTAAATGCCCAATGTTCATATACGTATACTTCTGAAGTACCTTAATATGGTTTATTTAAAAAAGTTAATCATCTCACATTATTTAGAGTTGCGAAAAAATGCTAAATATAACTTTTGAAAGAACTTGATAGTTGAATAAAGGAGAAAAAAAATTAAAATGGTTATCGAGGTCGAAAATGAATCTCAGGAAAGACTAGTCAGAAGGTAATATGTATAACATAGCGCTAGAAAGTGGATAATTTTAGAAGAAAAAAAATCTAATATAGAAAGTTGTAGAACATAACAGAAAGTGGCAAAAAAATTATAAGTGTCAGAAAACTAATATCGTTTAACGTAAATCACATGTTTCCAATGAAATTTTCTTGCTACATGTAAACTTTTAAAGGTTTCTTTAAGATTGTGGAAAAGTATTTAAAATCAAGCCAATGCCATTGTTTTGGAATACTATTTCATTGTACTTGTGTGAAAGAAGCAAAATATAAAAATATTTCATGGATATGTTTATAACCTCAAATATATTTACTATACAGTATTAAATCTAGGTAAGATATTATATTTAAATAATTAGGTATCTATCGGCCATTCACACCAAAAAATCAAGTAACCTTTTAGAAAATAAAATTAGTGATAATTTTGATCAATTTTCCCAATATTATCTATTTACAATTAGTGTAACAACCTTTGACCTATCCATGGCATAAAATGAAAATTTCGTTTTAGTAAACTTCACTATAAAAAATAACAGCTTAATAACTAATAGCCCTACAATCCATAATCGTTGACAGGTTAAATATTAAATGTGCTTACAAATCTGTCTTGCCATGTATGAGCCTTTCGGTTGACAGAATGACTAATTCCAATTTCAACATTTTTTATTATTAATTTAAGTGATGTTTCTAGTGGCAAAATTTATACCGTTATTCACAGTTGTATACTTCAACACTGCAATCACCTACTATGGAATCAACTTGCTCAATGTCATAGATATAATTTTTTCGACTAGAGATACCATTAAAATGACATTGTTCAAAAATGTTGAAATTTGAGTTATTCATTCTGTCAACTGAAAGGCTCAGAGACTGAAGTTATATGGCTTATTAAAGCAGATGGAGTGACTAGATTTTTATTCCCTAGCGACGACGTAATAACTAGATTTTTGTAATTATAATGGTATTAATGACTTGTTATCTGTAGGCTTTAAGCTTTAGCTCCATTATTGTATGAAAATAATTTGTATTCATGGTTGAGAGGTATGTGAAAGTTGTGTGTTGTGCGCACCAGAATTTTGAGTGGGGCAAATTTCGATGGAGTTATGGATTTTATGACAAAGGGACAAGGGAGAAAACATGGAACATACCGCAGCGAGTGTAATTGTATATGATCTACGATTTTTCTCTCTTTTAGCTTGCTCAGTTTTTAAGAAAAGTGGAGCAATAAAATATTTTGGGAGGAGGGTATTTCCGTTGAAAACTCATATTCGAAGATTTTCACGATAATACAGTCCCTTACTATATATTTCATATAAGATAAGGGAAAGTAAGAATGAGAGAATCCTATATATTTCTAAAAGGAATTTTTTTTTTGGCAGTAAGCTATAACTTCGTCAATTCTTCATCAAATCCAGTGATTGACCACTCATTTTGAAGATATTCTTCCCACACGCGAAAAATAGTCCCATCCCCCCGAAATTTCTGTAGAAAAAGTTATGGAGGAAAAGAAACTTTATTTGCAAATAACTCAAAAGGTATGCATTGTTTTCTTGGTTGTGCCCATAATAATTAGAAAGGTGACAAAATTACCTACAAAACAAAAAAAAACTTGCAATTTTTAATAAAGATACAGTCCATTAGTTTTGGTATACTTGATATTGTCTTCCTGTTTAAAGATATTGCATTTAGGAGTAGAATATACTACATTTTTTTCCTGGAATTTATATTAACTTTATTATTTCTTGAAGACATTTAGTTGTTCTTACATTTTATTTTTTTTAATAATTTAGGATATCCTATGATCGGTGCATTATTTTGTCTTTATTACTTTTATTATCTTTCCAGTCAGCGTTTGGAAATAGGTCCTAGCAAAGAAATTTGTACAAATATTTTGGTCTATCATCTTTAATGGAATATTGTAATCGACTAAGGAAAAGATATTAATTCCTATTCCTTCTTCACATAATACATATTAACTACTTCTTTCCATATTGTTTGGCTACTTCTTCACTTGACAAAATTTTCTGCGAATCTTTCGAACGGGCCAACTAGTATGTTGTATTTTTGTACCGTTATTTTTATAATAATCTTAACTAAGAAATAAAAAAGGCTGTTCATATGTAATAAAATTCAGCCCGAAAGTCCCCTCTCCTCCCCCCCGTAGATCCGCCTGTGATGGGTACCCATCATTCAGAAAATATTGGAAAGATTAGTAAATTTCCTGGTGGCCATCGATAGTAAAATAAATAATTTTCGGAAATTGGTTACTACCGATACTATAATTACTACTATATATGAGTCTAAGAAATATATTCATCTTGCCTGTTTCATATAGAGTGTGATATCGATATAGATTTTTCGATAATAACGACTATCGATGGCCATCCCTAAGGAGTTAGATAGCGCGGGTGGAACTGTTCTGCCTCATTGAACTCAATTAGCCTAAATTTGTTAGAATCTTATCTCTGGAACCAAGGCCACGAATGGTCAAAGGAATCTATGTAGGGTGCAAATAAATTTAGCTGATTTCATCTGTGGGTGAAAAGACATTTTTGAAAAAAGCTGAGGATGACGAAAATAGGCAGGAACTTAATTATTTAAATATAAAATAGGAAAATTAATTTTGCTAAGGAGGGTAGAAGAATTGATATTTTCATTGATTAATTTAAAGTGGAAAATAACTTGTTTGGTTCACCTATGAAGTAGGGGATCAATATTTGTACTATCGATATTTTGATGGTAATAGTTATAAGCAGATATTGATAACGGTATTAGGCTTTCGATGTCCCATTCCTAATCGCGTCCTGATTTCGGAGAGGAAGATTTTTTTAGAGAGTGCGATGGTACAAATCCTACCTATAGTCGTTTAACCTGGAAGCTAGTAATTCTGAAGCTTTTTTTTGTCAGGTAGATCACATACGAGGTCCTAATTAAACCGATGCTGGTTGAAACTTTAAAGAATGTCATCGAATTTCAGAATACTACTTTAAAGAATACTTCATTTGTGCCAGAAAGGTAATCATAGGGACAACACTCGTCATCTGGAAAATCAAGATTGAATTATCTTTTTCGTTAGATAAAAAATACAGCGAATTTCCGAATAAATATAAAATCAGAGTGAAGTTCAAAATGAGTATGATTATTATTTCCTTCATAAAACCATGATTGTATATATATATATATATATATATATATATATATATATATATATATATATATATATATAATGTTTTTTTTTTAATTTCCTAGAAAACAAAAATATTTTAGATTTTTATCGAGTATAAAATAAAATATATCCATTATTTCCTTCATAAAACTATTTTTGTAAATATATAATTTTTTTAATATTTTGTGAAAGAAAATTAAAAAGAAATTTTTATCGAGTATAAAATAAAATGCGAGAAAGTATATTGTTTTCGTCATAAAACTGCAATTGTAAATGTATTCTAGATAATTTTTTTTTTTAAATTGTTACCGTAATTAATTGAAAAATTAACTAGTATTGTATTAATAATGAACCCATCTTAAATGATGGAAAAAAACATATTTTTTTAGTGTTCTATATTTGTTTTGTGCGAGATCAAATGGAAAGCTAAATTCTGAAACAATCACAATCCATTCATTTTTTTATATTATAATGGATATCTCTAAAAACATTAACGTCCCAATAATTACTTTTTTGGCCTTCAAGGACCACTAACATCCCATCCTTACATAAGTTGTTTTGTCTTTGAAAAATGAGTCTCCTCATTCCAAATTAAATCTTGGATCTACTAATGAAGAGTACTTTAAGAAGTTAATTTTAATTTTTATATAAAGTTTCCAGTAGTTTCTAAAAATACATAAAGTTTTTTTTGTATTTTATTAAGCTAATTTTACTTCTTGACCCATTAACTTAAAAAAAAAAGTAATGTAAAAAGGCTTTAGAATAGATGTTAAATTAAAAATCTCTTATCTAATTTTACTATAAAAAACATTAACACTGGGCACGGGCGGATCTACGGAGGGAGGGGGGACTTTCGGGCTGAAGCCCCCCCAAAATGGAAAAATATAACCATGTTTTATGGGGAAAAAATTTTAAGAAATACCTCTTAAAGTATTATTGTGCGTGTAATTACATTTAGAAGTACTTAAGGAATAACTTAAACACCATTTCATATAGGTAGTTAGTTTCTTTCTGTTTTTCCAAAGTAATTATCGTTATTTTTATGAAAAAAAAAAAGGTTTCGGGCTGAAGCCCCCCAAAATTAAATCCTGGATCCGCAAGTGACACTGGGCTTACAATAGTACGAGTTATGAATGAGCAAGGGTATGAGGCTCGATCACGAGGGTTTGTCACAGAGCTCGCGGCAACACTGGAGGCGAGTGCCCCCTCCAGACAATAACCTATATATTCACTTATTGTCAAACTGAGTGATAAGTTGTTCATACTTATTGCTTATAAGTATCTATTGATAATATAATTGGATTTTGAATAGAAATAGAATGATTCCAATAGATCGTTTTGTAGCATGAACCAAATGTCATGTTATTTTTAATATCATTGGTAAATTGGTTCATTGAGCATCAAATTCCTAGTTTGTCATACATTAATAACTTTTCTCTAATCCTGATATTAATATTGTTTCTTCTCATTTTTAAGAGGTGCAGAATATATTTCTTTTAGGATAATTAAAATGTTTGTGTTACATACTATAAATACGGTTTAATAGTAACTAAAATAATATAAAATCGACCAATATTTTCTATAATCTTTTCAATTCATCTTAGTATCTACTGTACTATATTGTCATGTAAATTTTAACTTCAGTTAACTCAATTTGTGACTGAAATGAGGTATGAGATAGGTAGCTATATAGATTAGTTGCATCACCCGCTATGTAATGGTAATCAGCCATATATCAAATATATATTTCATACCCAAGACGTTTTGCGATTATATAGCTAGAGAACAAAATTAGATAGTTTTTTTAATTTATAATAATTTAAAATTGTCTTAGGCCTATGAGACAATCATATGTTGATGCAGCTGTAGAGTTTTTAAAATTATATCGGAGCAAGTCATATGTTCTTATAGACCAAATGTCTTCTGAAAATAAAACTAGAGCTGGGAATTGCAATGTCCAGATGGTTGTTTATGAGGCAGGGAAGTGAATTGTTAGTGTACAATGTAAACGATCTACAGCATCAAAAGGTTAGTAATTAATTAATAATAAAGAGAAAGCCCTAACTTGATTTTTCAAAACGTGTTTCTCCAATTATAAATTCGCAATTTAAGGAATTCTATGTATTTCCTTCCTCATTATATTCAGTTAAATTGTTGTACTGAAACCAAAAAGTCTGGGAATAAAGCTAATTCAGGGTTCCTGTAGGTCTTTTAATTCATTTTTGTAAGTCGTGTTCCTTAAAAATTTCTTGATTTTTGTGAGTATCCAACATTTAAATTTTAATATTCAGTAAAATAAATGGGTAATGTTATATATGTATATGAAATATATATATATATATATATATATATATATATATATATATATATATATATATATATATATATATAAATAAAACCATAATTAATTTGAAAAAAAAAGAAGAAAGAAACTAACTACCCATATGACATGGTGTTTAAGTACTACTAAATGTAATTACACGAACAATAATAGTTTAGGAGACAGTTTTTAATATTTTTTCCTATAAAACATGGTTATATTTTACCATTTTGGGGGGGGGAGGGGAAGGGGGGCTTCAGCCCGAAAGCATCAGAACATTGTGTTGATCCAGTTTTGGGCGCAAATACCCGAAGAATGAATATACCATTTGAACCAGAATGAAATATCATAATAAAAAAGAATGTGAAATTAGGAGTCTGGTCGATTCTTGTTTGTGCTAATTAATTTGGAGGAAAATGTGTCAAAATGATGATTATTTTTTGTGTCGTATTGAAAATATCATGCCTTCAGGAAAATGAATAAATATTATATTTATGTAATACCATATTTAATTAATTCATTTTTGTAACGTTACATTCCATTTTTTTCTAGGTTAGGTTTGCTTTCTTGTCATGTGTTTGAAAAATTATTCATAACTGTGAAATTACTATAGTGAACATAAGTTCACTGGTTTATTTAAAGTAGAAAAGAACTATATATTTTTTTTTTTTTATAAATAAGAAATCCTAACCAACAATACTAATATATATATATATTTTTTTTTTTTTTTCTGTTGGCATTATTCTGCAGACATTTTAATCTTTCGCCGCCTTAACAAGCCTGCTTCATCTCTGCGATTCTTGAGCTATTTCTTTTCAGTTATCTGCATGCAGCTATATTCCATCTGTGTGAATTCCATTTATCCAATTCTTTTTGGCATAGGATAAATAGACTAACAAGCACTAGCGGATCCAGGATTTAATTTTGGGGGGGACTTCAGCCCGAAAGCTTTTTTTTTCACAAAAGTAACGATAATTACTTTGGAAAAAAAGAAAGAAACTAACTACCTGTATGAAATGGTGTTTAAGTGATTCCTAAAGCCCTTTTAATATTAATCACACGAACAATAACACTTTTTACTTTTTAGAGATACTTTTTAAATATTTTTTTCGATAAAACCATTTTGGGGTGGGGGCTTCAGCCCGAAAGCCCCCCCCCCCCGTAGATCCGTCCGTGCTAACAAGTAGCCTAGTTTCCTTCTATTTAGGCATTTATTTGTTGTGTAGAAACTTCCAGATGGATTGCTCGGAGCTACATGACCTACCCGTCTTAGCCTCCATGCCTTCATATAATGAGATATTGATTGTTCAGCCTCTGTAAGCACTGTTTATTGATCTTTCTCCTCCATGTGTTAGTACTCTGATCCTAGATCGCTCCGGTTATCGTGCGGAGAATTTTTCTTTCAAATCTTTCAATATTTTTTTCTAGGTCGCTGGTTAGAGTCCAGGTCTCACAGCTATTATTAGAACCGGCTTTATCATAGCATTGTACTCATTAATTTAAATTTAATTAATTTTAAATGGATCAATATATGTATACTAAATAAAATATATGGAACAGTAATTCTTCTGATGCCTGAAACTATCACTGATACTTTTGCTTATATAAAATATTAAAGGCAAGTTCTAAACTATAGAAGAATACTAGAGAATGAATGAAGACTGAACAAATTGTTTGATACATGATCAAATTTAAATCCTTTCTGTGGATGAAAAGGGCATTACAATTACTGAATTTTTCGGAGTTTTGCCCTTCGTCCTCAAGAAATACGTATTCTCAGATGTATCTGCGTTTCTTCATACAAGGGAGGATAGACAAATTTTGCTGCGTTCAAAAGTGAAATTCCGGACAAATGGATAATTAAAGAGCTAGTGGAACAATTTTAGAAAATGTTTTTCATTCGAGTCTTTAACCTGCTATTTCAAAAACGGGTTAAAAGCCTTTGCTTATATCCACAGAAAGTTTTTGGGTGATAAATAGTCAGGAAACAATCATCGTGAATATTTTTTATTTGTGCCAACGTTTCAACCCAAGCATGTGGGTCGTCAAGGCATGTTTCGAACACTGAAGTTATTCAAGAACTGCAGTACTTATTCTTCGCAGTACTTGAATAACTTCAGTGCTCGAAACATGCCCTGATTACCAACATTCTTGGGTTGAAACGTTGGTCTAAACAAAAAATATTCACAATGACTGCATCCTGATTATTTATCACCCATGATATGTAGAACAATCGACTGACTTCCTTCAATAATTTATAGGAATTTTTGATAATCGATTTTTTAAAAATATTTGG
This sequence comes from Nezara viridula, assembly GCA_928085145.1. NCBI lineage: Eukaryota > Metazoa > Arthropoda > Insecta > Hemiptera > Pentatomidae > Nezara > Nezara viridula. Next base: position 102,911,875 of record OV725080.1, on the reverse strand, counting down.
CAATTAACTATTTTTTTTTTTGGAAATATTTAACATTTCAATGAAAATCAGGAAGGTTGCAACCTCGTAATTCTTTTGGAGGAGGTACAGTTTCTGGTTATACATGATTTCGTCTTGTTCACACCTATCTACGTAGTAAATATTTCCAGATGATTTCATTGAAGTTTTTATTTTGAAGGGTTCTAGGAAGGATTCGTATTTTATTATATGTAATTATTAATTAAGTTAGTCGGAGGGAGTTTTTTTCGTTGAAAAACACAAAAACTATTTTTCGTCGACCCGGAGAAATTATGCTTAAAGGAGGACGCCTCTATTAACTAGTTAATTTTAATTTCTTTATGAGTTTATTGTTATTTGTGTTTCCCACTGACTATAGCACCCAACTAACTTGCTTATTTTTATAGTTTACAATCAAATATTTCTTTTGCATTACTATGTTTATATATTTGTTCTGGTAGCGAGATAGAAAACCCTCAGTGTCAGAGAAGTAACTACACTTAAGACGGTAATAGACCACCCAGATGCGATTCAAGAACATCAAAGGATTCCATGAAAACATTAACGAAGAAGAATTAAGACTTGGGATAAAATAAGATGAATTTGTAGATGAGGATAAGTTTGGGCTAAAAGGAAAGCCCAGAAATAATGATACAGTACAATTTTTATAATCCCCTCCCCTCACTAGCGGATCCATGATTTAATTTTTGGGGGGGGGGGGGCTTCAGACCGAAACCTTTTTTTTTCATAAAAATAACGATAATTACTTCGGAAAAACAGAAAGAAACTAACTACCTATATGAAATGGTGTTTAAGTTATTCCTTAAGTACTTTTAAATGTAATTACACGAACAATAATACTTTAAGAGGTATTTTTTAAATTTGTTTTCCCATAAAACATGGTTATATTTTTCCATTTTGGGGAGGGGCTTCAGCCCGAAAGCCCCCCCCCCCCCGTAGATCCGCCCGTGCCTCCCTTCATCCTGAATCATGCACTATTTTTCTCTCTAAAGCAATTTTTTTTTTTAACAATTTGAAATTTAATTCTTTCCAAAAGAGACCCTTATTCAAGTTTTAATGTTTTTTAATTACTATTGAAATAATATTTTTTTTAGTTAATTTACCCGTCCATATGCTTAATTATTCTACGGCAAAAACTGTACATTCCAAACATCAACTTCACTCCTGTGCTCTTAAAAACATGCACACCAACTACTGCCAGTGGATTTTTCTGTTGCTGACTCTTCTATTAAGATGAAGAACAGTTTTTAGACATCGGGTTCCAAGAGTAGAAGCGGTGAACACTGTTTTTATTTGATGTAAACATTTCAACAACACTCCCGAACACCGAACACTACCCGAAATTGATACTACTTAACAGTAACAGGCAATGTTTTAGGCACACCATGACAATTTAAATGTTCTGTATCTTCGTCACCAATTGTAGTGTACTTGCTATAAGGAAACTTAAAACAATCAAAGACCCGCCATTATAAAACTATTTATTTAACATAAACACATGTTGGCACATGTAACCTAACAGGCTATCACTACAAAACCGAGTAAGTACAAAAGGTTTTTGTTAAATATTATTCAATTATTTAATTTTTCACGTTACTATTAATCTGTAGTTTTTCCTTATCGGAAGTATATCATTTGCTGGTTTTAATTTTAAAAAACTGGCGCGGTCCATCAAACAATTATTATCTTCTTTCCCTGCAGTAGTGATTAATTTTAATTAAATATCAGTTAAATTTATTAACTATAAATATAAATAAAAGAAAATTTATATGAAGCATAACAATTCTTTATACTATATAAATAATTTAGGTTTTAGCAAGCAGAAAATAAATTTTATAAGTTTCCATGGAAACATTTATTTTCCATTTAACAAAACTAAAAAATTTCCGCAGCTCAACATTCAATTTAATTAAGTTAAAGGATAGTTATTTTTTATGTGAATTGAGATAGTCTAAAGGTGCTTTTTTTCACAAACTATGGAACAAAGAAAAATATAAATGTTTATATTATCATGGTAGTATTTTTGTTTCTTGTTTTTGATATTTTCCATCTGCTCTGGGTATTAAGAGAAATAAAATAAATAGTTGGGATTAGCAATAATGTCGCTGTTAGTTGATTGTGTTTCCCACAGTTTGTGAAATGTCTAAAACTAAGCTAAAGAGACCTGCCTTTTGTGAGAGAAGGTTCTAATTTTTTTACCCACACCATCATTTGTTTTTTATTGTATTGACCTTTGCAGCAGTGTTGCCGTTTGTTCGAGGATCCTCGTATCTGTACGAGGTTATAACGTAATGTACGAGGTACGAGGATAGACCAGCCTCGTACCTCGTACATAAGTTTTGCTGACGTATGCAATGCAAGGTTATATTTTTATGAATGAAGTTTAGAATTGTTTTACGATTATTTTGATTGTATTTTTTTTATATTGATATGAAATACTGAACTTCTGTTGCTTTCTAGACATATAAATTGTAATTATATCTTCTTTAATTAGAGTATGATTAGTATTTCCTTCATAAAACCATGATTGTATATATATGTTTTTTTTTTTTAATTTTCTAGAAAATAAAATTTAAAAAAAATTTTTAGATTTTATTCAGTATAAAATAAAATATAAGAAACCATATCCATTATTTCCTTCATAAAACTTTTTTTATAAATATAAATTTTTTAAAATTTGTTGTAATAGAAAATTAAACAGAAATTTTTACCATCATTTTTATCGAGCATAAAATAAAATACGAGAAAGTATATCCATTTATTTCCTTCATAAAACTGCAATTGTAAATATATTCTAGATAAATTAAATTTTTTTAAAAATTATTAGTGTAATTTAAAAAAATTATTTTCGATTTTTATTCGAGTAAAGTAATTAATTGAAAAATTAATTAGTATTCATAGTGAACCCATCATGAATAATGAATTAATAAATTAAATAATTAATAAATGAACAGTGATCCACATTTATTTTGTGCGAAATATAATTTTAAGATAAATACTGAAACAATCACAATCTATTATTTTTTATATCATAATGGATATCTTTAAAAGCATCAATGCCCCAAAATTAATTTTTATTGTCCTTCCAGAACCACTAACATCCTTTCATAAAAGTAGTTGTTTTGTTTTTAGAAAAAAGAAAAAAAATTAGTCTCCACAAAATTAAAATCTTGGATCTACTAATGAATACTTATGAAGAGTACTTTAAGAAGTTTATTTAGCTATTTCAATTTTTATACAACGTTTTCAGTAGTTTATAAAAATATATAAACTTTTTTATATATTTTATTAAGCTAATTTTACTGCTTGACTAATTAACTTAAAAAAAAGTAATGTAAAAAGGCTTTAAAATATATGAATGGAGGTAAAAATAAAAAAATCTGATCTAATTTTACTATAAAAAAAACAATAACACTGGCATTATAACAGTGGAAGTTATGAATGAGCAAGCGTACGAGGATGTACGAGGCTTGAGTACGAGGTTTTATCACAGAGCGCGCGGTAACACTGCTTTGCAGTACTTCTTAAATGATTTGGAGGATTGTAAATTTGTGAGTGAATTGAGTTCACTTGTTTCCCTGCTCTAACCTCTTCAATTTTGAGAAATTAGATTCGAAAACAAACATAAAACTTGGGATAATTGCTAGGTAATAAGGAAGCTTAGGCAATTAAACGAACGTTTTCACAATATAATTTCTCATCTATTAAAATGTTTGTGTAGTAAACCGTGTAAATTTTCACGACAGCGGTTATAGAAAATCGCGAAATTTTTAGAAATTTCTGTTTTAGCTACTAGAACTTCGTGACAAAGTTAACCCCCATTACTTATGCAAAATATTTTAAATTTTAAATGACTTTAAGTTGAAGTCAGTTTTTAACAAATTATATGTTTTTCTTTGAAAAGCGACTACTTACATGAGATAAAGTGATAACCTAATTGATTTTGCTATAACATGGAGGATTTACTCATTAAAAGTCCTGGAGGCTCGATAGGAATCAGATACAGCCATAACCGTGACCGTAATGTCACGCCTCTTACTGCCATCGTTATTCTCCGGACTTATATTACTACCCACGGATTCTCCTATAGTTAATAACCATATTCTTTCTTAGTTTATATTTATAATTTTGTTTATAACCACAAATCATTTTTTGGGAGCTATTTCGACAAAATAGACCATAAAACGTGTATTACACTAAAAAATGTTACTTTAATTCACTCTCTGGAACATGCTTTAAAATCAAGTAATTAATTCGGAAGTTTCCTAACCGAACTTGAACGCTAGTCAAGCAAGAATATACGTGAACTTAAATGGTTCTTTTAATCTAAAGACATTTATAATGATGTAGAGATGGTTGACCGTTGATATGATATGAGAAGGAATTAGTCGAGGGTGCGGTCAAAAAAAAATAAAAAAAATTAAAATATATAAATAATTTTAATTTTTGCCATTAAAATTATTTATATATTTTAATTTTTTTTATTTTTTTTTGACCGCACCCTCGACTAATTCCTTCTCATAAAGACATTTATAAATAAAACAACAGGTATTGTTTTAAAATCATTAATACAGTTGTAATAGAATAAATCATGTCGAATATTGTGTAGCTAAAAATTATCATATCGCGGAGATATTATTACTAAGAAATTATTATTTCTTTTTTTACATTTTAGCGGATTTTTAGTTATTTTTTTTAGGAGATTTCGAAGAAAACGGTGGTTTTAGAATATGTTTTTCGAATGAAAAGTTGTTTTTTATCAATGAGGATTGTTCAACAATTATTTTGGAATTTCTTTACCGACCTTCGGCTTTTAGGTATGTATATTTTCATTTAAAAATTTTGATTTTTAACTCAATTCAAAACTATAGGAGTAAGTCATACACCTTGGTCGGAGAGGTGTGTGGGAGAGTTGGCACACATGTTATGCCTGAATTTTTTACGTAGATAGTTTCACAAATTTAACATACTTTGTGCCAATGTTTTGACATTCTTGCTATAATTAGTACACCATAAATGACGTAAGCTGAAGCAGTAAGGGTACCTGAAAGCTGCACTATCAACCAATACCTCAGCTTGTTTTCTGAAGAGAAGGAACACTTAAAAATTAATGTTTGGTTTCGACCATGTGACCACAACCCTTGAACGATCCTATTTCATATACATGTTAAGTGGAGTTAAGCCATGGTCCAAGTTTTTTTTTTTTATATATATTTTTAGACCACGTCAGTATAATATTGTTTGCATGGTCTTATTTATTTATTAACAAATATTATTTTCCAATAACGTTGAATGATTTCTATATACAAATAGAAATATTTAAAAAAAATAAAAACAATAACTTCAACATTTTTTGGTAACATGACCATTTGTCAAGGCGGTTTGTACTGTTAAGTAAGCAGACGATGTAAGTGCAAAAAGTGAAATTTTACAGGAAGAAGGAAAAACATATTTTGCAAAGAAAAAATTGCAAAAAAATAAGATAGGCTCACCAGTATCCAGACAAACTGTATTGCCATAGAAATATATTGCATTTACAACGTTTTAGAATACTATGTAAAGCCCTATGAACGGCAAATAAAAGTCAGTATTAAGCCAACCTATACAGTATTCATTCCGTGCCTCTTTTTTTTTTCTGGCACTGATTGTACATAATACATATTTACAGAGGCATGCTTCCTATTGATGCCACATGTCACTAGTCACTCAAGAGTAAGCAAACTGACTAATCACTGATTGAAGAATTTGAAAGGGGAAAGTTTAACAAGAAGAAATTTAGAATTTTTATAGTATTAAAAAAAAATCCTCACAAATTTTCTCTCTGACTCTTTCAATAAGTAAATCTAAAGTAATAAATAAGTTACAAAAAAGAGGAAAACAATTTACGAGTAATATTGGTACAACTGTCATTTATTTTTGCTACTACATGTTTATTTGACTTAAGAGTTTTAGCTACTCGTGAAATATCAGGTTGTCCAAATTTCTGTTTGATAAGAATAGTCTTTTCAGAAATCATCTAAACAAATCATGGTATCCGAAATGGAAAGAAAATGTGAAAAAGCGTGAAATAGATGTAATCCTTGGGAAAACCGAAAGTTTACGTTGCCTACGAAATCGTAATGATAAATTAGATGTCTGAATAATTAAGTAGTGCGCTGTACTGTCCCGAGTATCCCAGAATTTGCCGAGATAATTACTGATTGCAGGGAAAAATGAGCTCAAATAATTATGCCAAATTTGAAATATTGTGATACAAATATTTCAAACACTCTTTTGCAGGAATTGTTTCTGGTATCGAGTGTCTTTGATATCTTGAATCTGCTGTATATTCCAAATGCCACTTTCTCCAACTGAAAGATCTACTTTGAAAAATCTCAAAGCTGCAATATATATATCGCCAGGTTTTATCCACGATATCCATCCTAAATAAAATGAAAAAATAAAACCTGTAAATAAAATCGTCTTCTTTTACGTCTTTAAAAACAAATCTGTTGTATACAGAAAAACAATAGCGACATTAACAAAATTTAAATTGTTTGACAAATTTGAAATATAAATGAAAAGTTCTATTTATCTGTAGCCTTTTAGTAGTAAAACATAAAAAAGTTGGTGAGCGCATCATTTCTGATTAGTTAGACACAGGGGACCTTAAAGTGTGTATTTCTGTTTAAAACTCAAATTCTAAAGTTTTTTACAATCGTAATACTTTCCCTTAACTTCCAAAACAATTTCTGTTTTACAATTAAAAACTGAGAGAGAGTGAATTATGCTGTTCCTTATATTGACCAATTATGTTTAGTTTGAATCTTAAAATATAATTCCATTTAAATTTGGTCATTCCTCAAAAACTGCCACACCAGACAGGTGCCACGCTCCTTCTATGCCTAAATCTGCCACTAGCTTATTAAATTTCAAGAGAAGTTTTAATATGATGCTTTGTAACACTATAGGACATGCTCATGAAATATTTAAAACTAAAACAATAAATAATGCTAACAAAAATACATAAATTAATTTATTATCATTATAAAAATGAGTTACATTTCTTTATTTAATGATATATTTGGTTATAAAAAGCTAAATGTTATATGCTTGGCAGAAATGTGGGCCAGTAACTGGTCCTTTCTGGATGCCTTATACGAGCACTGCGGGCATTGGAACTGAGGTTCTTTCCCACAGTTAAACCTTTGGTGTCTTTTTAAACTTCCCAAAACTCTATATGAGTTGCCACAATCTTTGCAAGTAAAACCTAAAAATGTTCCTGAATTAGACAATACATTTTGAAAATGATAAATGATGAAAAAATATTTTTTTTTTCGTTTGATATTCTCTAAATTCGTAACATAATAATATGAGATGGAAATTAAATGTACAAAATTAATTATAACAGAATGAAAGCATAAAAATGGGTTAATCAACCAAAATATGATAAATTGCCTCTCAATACTATTTCTCATACACCACCTTATGTATTCATCTTTTCTCCCAAACAGTTGGTATTAAAAATAGGCTCCTAAAAGGAATATTCAATAGTACAATTATGAACGTATGTGGGAAAAATTATAAATAGTTTATGTATAGTTGTATGTTGTGTTTAACTCCTTGATGTGATCTATCAAGAATAGGAAAGTCGGATAGTCATATTTGCCTTGATTCCTTGATTTAAATAATCTGAGAAAATCTTTTATCTATTCAAGAATCTTTCGATCCTTTTTTTAATTTCAGTACTGTGCATCCTAAATATTTAAAAAATCCGCGCTCTTTAACAACCGCATACCTTCTCACATAGTCGACATTCTTTATTGAAATATTTCACAATCTGTCCCATCTAAGGACAATAGTAATAGTGATAAGAGAGGAGCTTCTTCACACTATGCAAAATAATAATACTAGAAGTAAATGTATATAAACTAAAAGAAACTAATCAGAATAACTAGTTGAATACACACATGCTTTTATAAAATATTTACAAAATTCATTCACTCGAGATCTCCGAGTCAAGCTTTTCCTCCCACTCGTGTAAGGAAAGGCAGAACTCTAAGAAATTCTAGCGCCTCTCACTCAGACATACATGAATCTGGCCATTGTCAGAACTCCAATATATTCTTATAACAGGTCTCTGGCCACAGGGCCACTGCCGTTACAACCTTCGAGGAGGATTGTAGGAATGGGTAGATCTAGATAGGGATTGTGCAAGTGGATTTGGAAAATATGTAAGGTTTTGATGGAATTTGGAAAAAATGTCAGGTATAAGGTATAGGACAAATGGGATATGAAGGTCGTGGTGTAGGGTTTTGTTGATTACAGGTTTCAGTATTGTCTTGTAGATCAACAATTTGTTGTCAATTGAAACTTCAGATTTTCTGTTCAGTAGTTTATATAGCTTGCCATATTGTCGGTCGGAGATTGAGTCTATTACACTATTGTTCAATCAGGGAGATGTGTCTTTGAAAATTTAAGGCCTCTTTCACACCGAAGATGCAAGACGCAAGGCAAGATGCATGCGTCCTGGATCTTCTTGATATGCGTCTTGTATCTTGATGAAAGAACTTTCACACTAGGAGTGCACGTTCCTCTTGCATCTTCTGTTTACATCTATTATCTCTGTTAGTTTAGTACGTGAGTTTGAAAGATGAATAATCAATCATCCGATTCCTCAGACGACGAAATTATAATTCTGGCTTGTGCAGTAAGAAGAAGAAGAAGACGACAAAGAAGAAATCATTTATGGGATTATCATTATCAATACAGAAATAATGTTGGAAAGCATAGCCCTGCTGTGGTGTCTCAGCTATTACTAAACCAACCAGTTAAGTTTCAGGCGTACTATAAAATGGGGATTTCGACTTATAACACGTTGTTGGATCTCATATAACGTCACTGAGTCGTCATGATACAAATTGTTATTTGTTTGTATCTGAGAAAGAAATACTACTTATATATCTGAGGTAAATTTAGCTAACAATTGAAAACATTACTTGAAATTGAAAGGGGGGAGGGGAAGAATAAATGTTACAAATTGGAAAACTCCAACTTCACAGCTTTGTGTCTTTGAAATGCAGGTAAAGAATAAAATAAGCCGTCAACTTTTCACCAATTCAGGCATCATCAGGACAGAAAAGAAATCCTAGGTCACACCACTCCATGACATTCAATCGTCATTTCAAAAGAATAAGAAAACGATTACTAATAATTTATTGCAATTTTGGCATACTCTTTTTAATCTTCCATGGTAATAACAAGACAAATAGGTAAAAACATATAGAACAATAGTTGAATCAGAAGAACTGATCAGAAAATCAGAGCAATTGATAAAAAAAACCTATAGTTAAAAACAATTAAGCAATAGACATAAAAAATAAAACAATATTTGGAAATAAAAAAGCAATTGATAGAGACGTCAATCACAAGAGCTTATAGAAAATTGAGAAGGGAGAGAGTAGACCGAGCGTTGGCGGTGTAAGCCGACCGGACCCGATGATTGCTCCTCCTCAGAAATATTTAACTTCGGGCGGGTGCCAAGATGGAAGGGGCGAGTGTGCAAGACCAGCATAACAAAGATGCACGCTGAAGATCTCCAACCGGCTGATTCCCAAGGTGCAAGTGCGTCTTGCATCCAGGCTGCGATCTTCGGTGTGAACGCCGTCTAAGGATGCTATTTCGGGATTTGAATTGGATGATAGAATTGCGGTGTCATCAGCAAATGTTGCTAGGAATGAGCAGGGATGTCAATGGTAAAGAGGATGTAAAGCGGTAAAGGGACCCGAGACGCTGACCAGGACAACACCCGCTTTAATTGGATAGATATCAGAAAATGCTGTTCCACAGCGTACTCGAAAGGTCTCACATAGAAACGTATTAACAGGAGGCATATAGGAAATTTCCTTCTCTTTGCTAGTGATTATAATGAATTTCTTTGAGGGATGCATAGATTTTTTTTTAGCGAAAACCCCTACGAAAATAGCTATTTCTTATGAAATGAGCAAAAAGTCAATTTGCTCTAACTCCTCACCCATTGATACTACATCAAAATCTATGTATAAGATTTATCTCCTTCAACTTGAACAAAAATTTCGAAAAATCACGGGCAAAAAAAAACAACCTAAAAAACAGAACTTGCACAGTTTTTTGTATATATCACGGAATGAAATGGAAAAGTTCGTTTCGGAACTCCAAGGTTCAGAATTCCAAAAAATATAAACAACCGAAGGGAATCCCTCATTCAACTAAATTTTCAACTTTGACGCCGTCAGTTTTCAAAATGCATCCGAGTACATCGTCAGTTAAGGCGAATTCTCTTTGAGGGACACATTCTTTACATTATATCAAAATTTCAGCTATCAGTTCTTCCGATAAATGCAACGTCAAATTTCACCACTTAAGATTGAATTTCCAATAGAAAGCAACAGCTTTCAGCCGATTAACCAAACTTGTTCGCTCAGATGAGGTTTATTTAGAATTTAAAATGGTTATTAGCTGTAAGTCTTTCAGTTAAATGAAATGGTTGGTAGCTCGTAGTCTAATAAGTTATGAATAGGTCATTACATCCGCCATCGATGATTTTGTAGTACACAACACAATTCCTAATTTTAAGGGGCGATAATTAAAAATTATATCAATTTGAAGCCTAATCCACAGTAGTGTTGTTGCTAGACACACTAGACATGTTGTGCGATTTTGGTCTGTGAGACATGTCTTAGTTTGTCTACGTAGACACTTCTATAGACTAATCCCCGTCTATTGGCCTGTTGCGAGCTCAAAAATGGCAAGTCAAAAGTCTCCCATAGAATTGAAGGGTTTTGTTCACTTTTTATAGTATGTAGCAAATTAAAAAAAAAAACGTTTTAAAAATTCAGTTTTTATCGAAACCAAAAAATATTCAGTCTTGTGTTGGGTTATGGGGTATCAAATGCTACTGAACAGAATACAAACAAATGCATGAGCTCACGTACGTGTAATGGATCTTTGAATTATTGGATGTGAACACAATAGAGGCACAAAGTGGAGCTGTCTCCTTCTTGCACCAAACCCCTCAATTGGAGACATGCAACGTTACGACATGTTGGGCAACATTTTGACAGCGTGCACGTCACTCAGCATCTATAGGAGAGATACGTCCCAGTCTGCCTCCAGCTAACGAGTGGCAGGTTCGGATATTAATAGTTAATTTTCAAAATTTTACAGTTCTTTTGAAAACTTGTTGTCTAACGAGAAATTTTTAAAAGTTATTGCAGATTACTGGGATTCTCGCAATCTTCATTTATTTATTAATGCTTCGCCGAACCTAGGTCATTCTGCAACAACTTTGCGGATCCACCAATTACATTTTCGGTTGTAATTAGTATTAGGAAGGAACTCATTATGTGATGATGATGAGACTGAGAAGTATACATCGTAGTGTGGATTCCAGACGAGACAAATCGCGCAACAATGTCGACTAGTGTGTACTAGGCTTAATAAAGCTCATATCCCTGAGCTGGAGGAAACATGATGAAAAATAAATATTTGATTAATAAAAACAAGAAAATATTTAACATCTTGATTTAAAATAATGGTGGTATAGAATGTCTTTGAGAAAGCATAGTGAATATATATTTTGTTTACAAGGACAAATGTGTGGCTGTTAAATAAAACATGTTTTTTTAAAACATAAAATGCTATATTTGATACAAATGTTTATAAGCTATATGTTTCATTAAGTTTTCTTTTAGTTTGGTTCTGTGGTTACACTGTGGACAATGGAACTGGGGCTCCTTTCCACATTCAAACTTCTTGTGCCTATGCAAGCTTCTTTTATATTTGTACAATTTTCCACAGGTACAAGTGTATTTTTCTGATAAAAATAAAAACAAATAGTCCTGTTAGTTAAATAAATACATTTTGATAACATCTGTAATTTAGGTACTTATTCAAATCAATAAAATTCAACACAAAGCACAGGCTTTCTATTAAATTAAATTGGTTGATACAAGTTGAAATCACTTTTAAAATACTAGAAATTTACTTTTTACTATTCAAGCCGGAATTTGTTTTAGTTAGTTATAATGAGATATATCTTCAGATATATGTATCAGATTAGAATTTATAAATATATTTTAAATTTGCATCGTGGTAATTCAAATGTATGTTGTCTATATGGATAAATAAATGAATAAATATGTAGATAAGATGGTTCGAATGATTCGAAATGAATAGGTTAGTGAAAAAAATACTCCTCTAATGGAGTAGTAACATTTTAAAAACGTTAGATCTTAGGTTGCACGTTGTTCTTTTTAAATAATTGTTGTAATTTTTAAATTAAAAAAATAGTTCGGCGAAATATTGGACGGAAAATAAAAATAAACTTATTTTAAGGAAGATTATAAATCTAAATCCAAATAAAATTTTAGGAATACATTTACGAATTTCGAAGTAAAAGGAAGAAAAAGTAGTTAAAATAAGTAAATGAGGCCTTCTTGTAAGTTATTTTTTAAAATTTTAATTGTATTATATACATTCCATAAGCTGATCTCAATATTCAGTAATAGCTTGAAGCAAATAATTTAATCCCTTGAGGCGTTCTTTTTATGCAGCCATTGAAATATTTGCCTTTCTAATTAAGTGTCACAGATGTGGTATAAATATATATATATTTAAAAAATTAACAGATTATAAGATAGTTTTAGAAGGTAGAAAGTCAACTATTTACAACATGATCTTTATTGCCCATAAAATAATACAATATATAACAGATTATGTCACTAATGCAATTTCGGAAGGATTTTCCATGTAATTTTACAATTACAAATCTGTAAAAAAGAAAACAAAAGGAATGGCTAGTTATGATAAAGTTTCCATATGCATAATGACCATATGTTTTTTTAAATTCCCTTTGAGTTTAGTCCGATGAGAACAATACGGGCAGCTAAACTGAGGATCTTTGCCACATTCAAACTTCTGGTGCTGGTAAAGATTGGATTTATTCCTGTAGGACCTTCCACATCTGTTACATATCAGCTTACCCCCTCCTAAAGTAGCAGATAAAAAGAACTTACTAACAGATTACAGGGATAAATGTGTGATTGCAGATGTTATAAGATATTAAATTTTTCGTTCGACATGGTGGCAAGGAAAATTAATTTCAAAATGAATTTAAAATATTAACCATTAATACTTTTGTTCTACAAATAAATTAAATTAAATTAAACAAATAAAATAATGAAAATTGTATTTGTAATATGTATTATAAACAAACACACACACACGTACATATATATATATAAATTAAAATAATGAGAAGAATAAATTAAAAAAAAGGAGAATAAAGGCAACAGGTTGGCTTAATACTGATTTTCATGTACCTTTCAAAGTTTTATATAGTATTATTATATTTATTTAAAAGCTTTTCTCAAGCACACTACTTAACACACACACACATATATATATATATATATATATATATATATATATATATATATATATATATGTATATATGATGAATATAGTTTCGCCGCTCATAAGTCCTCTTTAAATGGTTTTAACAAAAGCAAACTCTACTTTTATTTAAAGTAAATTTTCTCTAGTTTAGTTTACAGTGAAGCAATCGTTAATTACTTAAATCAGATAGTTTTTTAGTTATCATTTCCTATTCGACAAAAAACGTGACTTACTTAAAAAATCACAGAACTTTAATTTCCTACTTTCCTGCTGAAAATCGAGCCATTATTTATATAAACTTTTTTGTATTTTTTGAGTTCTGGTATTACTTCTTTAAACATTTCTCTCTTCTTACGGGAGACCCTATATATGGGTTTAGACATGTAAAAAAAATTGCTAACACGGGTCACCATGAGAAAACTTTTTACAGCTAAAAAATCTAGATTTATCTGATCTTTTTTCCCATGTATTACCACCAAACAGTGCATCAAAACAACAAACGTTTTTTTTAAGAACTTAAAGAACGTCAAATTGTGCGTCGAACTAGTACCTTAACTTCATAAATGGATTAAGTAATATGGTCTCAGGATTCGCTAGTGCTGATTACAATAATAACTTTTTTATTTATTACATCAGAAAATTCGCCTATGAGAATGAATTAAACAGCTGATTAAAATATTAGTTTTCGAAAGGAAGAGACTTCGGAAGATATTGGTCCCGGTTAAGGAGAATGATGAATGGAGAAACAGACGCAGCCAATAACTAGCCAGATGGAGTAAGTGCTGATGCCAGAATTCTTTGGATCAGGAACAGGTGGATTCTGCTGAGCACATGGAAAGATGGAGGAAAACACTTGAGGCAGCCAAGATCCAGTAATGGATTGTTAAGCTCGGGATGATGCTGATGATCACATTAGAACACTCGTCTTAGAGGATCATTTTTTCTCTATATTTCTCCTTTCTTTAAATAGTCGTTTTTTAAAACCATTTTTAGGAATTATTTCCCCACCATCCAGAGGGAGGCGAGTCCCCTGGCATAAATCACTAGTGCTGGTCATGACAATAACTTTTTTGTATATTACATTAGAAAATTCGTCTATGAGGATACATTTTCTCTATATTTCCCTTTTCTTTTTTTTTTCCAGCTTCCATGAGAGTAGGGGTAGAGTGGGCGCGCTGTCCACAGTGCTGTCCGAGTACCATCTCAATAGATAACAGCGCAAGTAACCTGCAACAGCGATAACCATGGCAAAGTGCCCCCAAGTAGAAAAATGTTGACGACCTCTGACATTTAAAACACTCGTATCTTTCTGGAAATGTGTGTCTGACACAGAAAAACTACATATATTTTTTAAGACTCTCGATTTACAGTATGAGTATAAGTTTCGCCCAATAGGCTTCTAGTTTGTTTCAAATATATAGAAAGAGATATGTACCGAAGTACAAAGCTATTGATAACCTCATGAATGATACGATTGTTCACAATCACAATATTACTTCAATTGAGAAAGGCGAAAATAATTTCTTTTGGTCAAAGTATTTTATTGATCTCTCATGAACGCTATGGCGTTTTTCAAACTAAAATTTTTTTACTAAATTAGTTTCGTCATTTTTTTTCTATAAATATAGATCTATGAGATAATATGTAATAATAATAAAAAAAATGTTATAACCTCTACAACTAATGAACACCACGCGGTCAATAAAGTTAGTCATAAGTACATATAATTTTGTTTCCACTCAAACCCAAGATTCAGCAGATTTTTATTGATGTAAGATTTTAATAAAAAATACTTAATACAAATATATTCACTTGCCTTATAAGTTTTCCGTAAATATCGCTATGCGTTGTTGTGCCTGTAATACGGTTTTCAGTATGTTGATCAGCCGACTTTTGTCCTAATAGCGTGTTTTTACATCTACCAATACAGCTACACAGTGATAATGGTGATCGATTTTTTGTTCAGTGGGTGGTACCTCCGCACTACCTCAAAATCACAGCTTACTTATTCAGAAGGCAGCTGAGATGATATTGCACTCGGCAAAACCTTGTTAGAATTGTTTTCTGCAGCCCTTGGTTTTGTAGCTTCGTGGTAGAAAACAAATATCGTTATGCGTTATCGTCTTTTCAGTGTGTTTATCAGCTAAATTTTGTTGGAGACTTTTGACATGAAGTCTACTACTTGCTTTACAATTGTAACTGTCTGTAAAAATTGAAATGTATGTCAGCTAAGTTATTGACAAGAGACATCAGAGCTCAATACAAGAGTACATAATAGGCGACCATCAAACTGGATTCAGAACGGAGCATGCTAGACATAGACCAGATCTTCGTCCTAAAACAAGTACTCGAAAAACGATGGGAAGTAGTCTAGGACGTCCACGCCCAATTTTTCGATTTCAAAGCAGCCTATAATTCTGTAGACTGGAGCTATCTTTGGAATTATGACTGAACTGGGAGTTCCCGGTAAGTCAGTTAGATTGAAAAAGGCGTGTAAAATTACCCTTAATGTAGAGTCCTAATACAAGGAGGAGTATCTGAAGCCTTCAAAGTTCGAACGGGTTTGAGGCAGGGAGATGGACTATCACCGATATTATTCAACATAGCCCTGAAGAAGGGGATAAAAGCAAAATCACGCGAAAATGGAGGGGTCCACGTCGGAATGAATTATAAAATCCTTGGATACGCAAATGATATAGCTGTCTTTGGAAGTAATCAAGAGGACATTCAGAAACTCGCTAAGACTCTGTGTGAGAACTACAGTTGTACCTGAAAATGTGGTATATATTACATATATAAATATAGCATTACTAATACATTTAGTTGATACTATTTATATTGCACGTCTTTATCGCGCATCTTTTTTTTCCAAAAACAGTTCCTGTCCACAGAATTATATTATGAGAGAATATTTGGCTCAAGTTATTTCATTTTATATAATATATATATATATATATATATATATATAATATACACACGCGCGCGCGCGCGCATACACACACACACACGCAAACACACACACACACACACACACACGAGTGGATTGAGTTGAGGTTAGATCGGTGTGAACAGTATTAAAAGTATTCCATATTTATTTTCAAAAAGTTAAGTTCAGTATGACTAAATTCCAAACTTCATGGCTGATGCGTCTACTCAACAAAGTTCAAGTACTGTTATGTATATTTTTTCTGAAGAAATTGAAATATTTATTTTGAGCTCACTTAATTTGACCTAATTAACAACAAACATAAAAGAAAGAAAAATAAAGCACTATATGTATGAAAGATAAAAATAATAATAATAAATATTCACTTGATTTTTGTTAAAAATATTAAATAGAATTAGGGAAATAATTTCATTGTTTGCTTATTCATTGTAAATGTTTGTTTATAAGATTTTCATTTTTTATAATAAGTCAGTCATAGTATTGTGTATTCTTTATATTTATAGAAGTAATTATATGTTTGTTATAAATTTTATCTCCTATTAATTAGCTTATATTAAAATAAATTTATTAATCTGATGACTATTCATTTAATATGGTAAGGGGAGTTTTATTATTTAAAATAATCAATTTTAATTATGTGTTCTTGGCAGCGAAAAATTGAAAATGATAAATTGGAGCTATTCACCAGTGAACCATATCTCCCAAATAAGCGAAAGCCTTATCTAAATTTTTAATAACAATAGTTAATAAATTAAAAGAATAAATACTGGCTAGTACAAGTAATAATATATATATTTTTTTTCGGTTGGCTCTACAGACCTTGTAGATCTTTGGCCGCCTGAACCAGCCTTCTCCACCTCTGCCTATCTTAGGCTACTGCTTTCCAGTTGATCCGGCATGAAGCTCAGCCATATCTTTGTTTATCCTATCTATCCATCAGGTTTTTGGATACAATATATAATATCCATACATAATATAACATATAATATATATGTGTATACATACATTACCTCTTTTTATTCTTATTTTTGACCGGCAAGCGGACCATCTACTTCATTCTACCAACTAATAAAGCAAACTACCAACATATAAAGCAAGAAAAAATAACTTTTAACCATTATTTTTAAATTTTAACTGGGAGTGAAATAAAAGGTTATGTAATGTATTTATAAACTAAAACTAAAGATATTTCAGTTGACTATTTAATAAAGAAGAAAAAGTAATAATCAATACATAGAAATAAGGTCAATAGCTGTGATAAGGATTCCGAAATGTGACAAAAGTTGTTGATACTTAATGCTTATCTCATTTATATAATAAAGTATCTGCTACTTATGTTATTCAGTAATAATTCTGATTGATATTTTACGATCTTTTTCTGGTTGTTAGACATTTCGTTTTTGGATTATTTATGCCATCTGTGCTGAGGACGCCGGTGATATCCGCATTCACCCTCGAACACAAGAGTGGATGTTTTTAAATACCTGAGGTCTCGGAGCAATCCATGTGGAAGCCTCTACATAACAATGAATGCCTCAATAAGGCAAAAGCCCACGAAGAAGGCCAAAAAGCAAATGGAGAGATTGAATCACCAAAAATGCAATAGAGCTGCATGCAGATAACTGGAAAGAAATAGTCCACCATAGACAGAAATGGAGAAGATTGATTAAGACGGCAAAAGATCTACAAGGTCTGTAATGTCAACAGAAAAATAAATAAAGATAGATAATGCGATGATTGCCAATAAACAATATTTATTTAAAAGTGACTTACGCGAACCCTTAGTTATGAGGCAGGACTTTCGTTAACTATTCTAGTTTAGCCTCATATATTTCCCTGCAGAAAGTTCTAACTCATCACTGGAGATATCATTCTACTGTGGTCAATGCAGAAATCCGTCTGTAGGATGCAATGGTGGATAAAGAAAATAAGACTAGGTTTAGAATAGACTAACTGCTCATCGAAGCGTAATAACTCCCAAGTCCTTCTGCTATAAGTATGAAGCTCCGATGTGGAAATGAGGAGACGGTGTCCATAGTGTACGGTGAAGATAAACAATGGTTAAAAACGATAAATACTTGCTTACAAGCTTATTGGCCACAACCCGTTGTTTAAATTTGATGCAGCAACAACGTAACAGCTTACATCATAAAGTATGTGAAGCACTAGCATGCACTTGGACAAATCAAAATAAAGTAAATGAATATCACAAGATTTACTGGACAAACAATGGTAAAATCGTAGCATTTGATAAAAATATATAGAGAATTCTATTGTTTGAATGATGTCAAAAGTAGCTGTATTGGTTGTCCGTCACACCTAAAAGAATAGTTATGCATCCTGCATCCCTTGATCAGATTGGTTAATTTTCATCTTATCGAATCATATACAGCCTTCTGGCTTATCATGTAAATAGGTGCTATAAAAGATGAGATAAAAAATAGAACAAATCTATGGAGTAATAAGCTATGGATAAATGATGGTAAACATGTAGTTTTTGAAAAAATAAATAAATGATTTATTTCTCACTGTACAAATACTATTGAAAATATAAATACAAAACTCCTACTTCTCGAGGATTTACCCTAAATCAAAACTCGCTTGTTCGGGGAGGATGTTTGGTGGCTTCGTGAGCCCTGAGGTGTACCTTCTGCTTGGCCTTGTAGGGGCATGAGTTACAGGTGAACCTCCGTTCAACGCCACACTCGTACCTCTGATGTTTCATCAAGTTACCCTTGCTAGAGTAATTTCTACAGCAACGGGGGCAGAAGAACCTTCCTGTCAACAATAGTCACATTTACTATATTAGATAAAAAATAAATGAAAATTAATTATAAAGGACTTATGTAATTAATTTCAGTATAATCAGCTACAAAAAGTAAGACAGTTGCATTAAAAAAAAAAATTTATTTCATATTATGGAGTTAATGACAGCTATTTTGCTAATGAGACTTTTAAAAAACAAAATTTTTAATAAGAAAAAAAAAGAAATCATGTGATTTTTGTAATTAACTAATGAAAATATACATTTCTTTAAAATTAAAAATATTCTAACCTACATCTGAACCTTCTTACCTATAACTTATGCATGAATACATAAGTATATGAGTTATACATACATCGTAGGTAGCAAGCAGGCTCAATAAATGTGATTTTTGGTTTATTTTAAGTAGAGTTTGGCTTTTCTTTAAAAATAATCTCATTTTTCTCCACGATCTTCAATTAATATTGTTGCCACCAGTTGCTTTCGATATAAGACAGATTAGGGAAGTCACTAGGTACCAAGACGATAAACCTGTTCAAGACAATTCCTGACTTCTAAATCCTTGAAAAATACTTTTTTATTACATAGCTAAATATGAAAAGGAACAAAATTAAGCTTTTTTAAAGCAAGACATACCTCCTTATCCTCTCTAAAATTCAATGGTTCTATAAAATGTCAAATGATGAAGTAGTTGAAAAAACAAAGTTGTTAATAAATACTTAAGAGAAACACGACATGACAATAATTTTTACTCGAGAAATAGATATCTAGAGATGAAACTAGCACAAATGATTTACATATATTAATCATCATACATTTAAAAATAAACAATTTTTAGAAACACTGAGTTGTGACAAAAAATGACTTTGAAGACAAAGCCGGTTTTAAAAATCACTTTTACCGAACTATATAGCAGGTTGAGAACCTACTCCATTGCCATAGAGAAAATCATTATTGATGTCGATACTCATTTCTTGAGAACAAACAGCACTTTTTTTTTAGTCAAGTGCATAAAGATCGACTGTTCAAAACTAATTGTTTCCTGTAAAAAGATTATTGTAGTCTATATAATTAATTCCCTATATAAAACAAAATAAAAAAAGAATATTAAAGTATACCATTTGAACAGGAAAATCTTAACATTATAAAATGGGAATCGATTTAGTAAACTAAATTGAAATTGACAATGGATATTTAAAAAAATAAATTTTATTTTTTATAATAACATAGTTGAATATTTACAAACAAATGAGTTTTATGTATTCAAGAAATGCCTGTATAACAAATGCCTCTTCAAGTTGCACTTTCTCTTGCTAACATAATCGCAATGTGGACATGTGAACTGTGGGTCTTTACCGCACTCATACTTTCTGTGCTGTCCTACACTGCCGTAGTGAGAATAGCGCCGGCCACAATCTGGGCATGAGAACCTTTTCGTTATATCAGCTGTAAAATATTTAAATTTATGTATTAATATGTCTAAAAGTATTACTTTTTAACGGATTTGATATTAAATTGTAAAATGAAATTTCAAGAAAACAACTGAAGAGTAGGAAATATATAATGTATTTAGACATTTACATTTTACCTTAACGTAGAAAAGATTTGTTTTATAAATTATATAATTTTTAAATATTAAATGATTGTTTCCTTTGTTATTATATTAATGGAGGATATTTAAACATTTGAGACGACTTACAGAAGTGCCGAATATGTTTCTATCCAACCGACAAGTTGAAGGCAGAATGTGACCACATTTTGGACGAATACTGTTCTAGCCAGTTCATCACCTTTTTTATAAGTTTCAATTAGCCGATTAACATACTTTTTCCTCGCCTATTTCCCTACCGTCAGGAGACCTATACAAATAGCAGGAAACTTGTTGACAACCAATAATGTTTATTATTAATGACCAATAAACAACAATGTTGGCGGGTGGACTGGTAAAAATAAAAGTCCGTGGTACCGACCCAGATACTATTCACAGTCGTCTAAAACTACTAAAAACGCATGAAAACCCTTTTGTTTTCCACTTGAAACATAACATCTCGACATTGAAAACTCCCTTTTCGAGAATTTTCTTGAACAAAAACGTTGTAGATTACAATAAGATGAAGCCTTTCACGATGTTTTAGACGGGTGTTAATAATTAGATAAAAAGAACTGCACTTCGGATTATAACATTAATCCACCTAACAGTTTATTGTTAGAGGATTATAAAAAAAAAAAAAAAGTGATAAACGAAAAAATAATGATATTTTAAAAAAGGGGGAAAACAACAAGTTTTCCTGAATTAAAACATCAAAATATGTTAATTTTCGATATAAAATACTTCTTATTCCCCATTCTATGCAAGTTGCCCAAAGGAACATTGCTGCCTAATTAGGAATGTTATAGATACTTTGATTGGATTATAAAAAACAAGTCATCCAATACAAAGTATAATAATTGCAACAAAAATAAAAAATCAATATTTGAGAAATATTTCATTTTTTTGTGTACCAGAGGAAGAAAATATATGTAGGTCATCTGTATGTGTTCAAGGCCGCCTAGGCAGGGCTACAATTTGAATTAACTAGGAAATAGATCGAGGAAGGAAGAAGAGGCGGTTAAACCTCTTAGGACTTTGAGCTGAGCATCAAAATTCAAATGAGGTAAGCAATAGACAGTTTATTATAAACTATATCTAAAGGATAGTATATGTAAGGAAATATCTCACAAAAATGTCACTCACTCTAGTATGACTGTTACTTTCTAACGTATTGTACATATACTATCCTTCAGGGTATAATAAAATACCTATTATATACCTGGCAAATGGTAAGACTGGATTTGAAGTTTTTACAGACTCTTCTTCAATCTATAATTAGTAATTCGGAAAGTTTATCTACTCCTCTCGTATAAATCCGGCTCTTGTAAAATATTGCAAAATAGTTTAGATAAATTAACTGAATTTAATCTACCGTCGAAGTTTGTTACTTTGTACCAGTTTTTATATTTAGATTTTTTGTCGTATTCTCCTTTCTTACTTCCGCATAGAAGTGAGAACAGTAAAAAACTATTTCAACTCCTTTAGAGTATAATTGAAAGAAAAATTTTCTCGTTTATGCAATGCTGATATTTAAGAGTATTATTTTTTTTGTTGGAACATAAAGGAAAAATTCGGTTGGGAGACTGCAAATGCCCTAAGAATCAAAAACTAGTACTGTCGTATTATGACAGTGAATAAGGTTAAATTTCAATGACAAACGTAAAGTGGCTGGCACCAGGGTGAAGAGTTAAGGCCCTTCCCAATCCTATAGATAGAATGAGGATTATTGAAAAAGATACACTTAAAATAAAATAATCTTTATTTACGTGAATAACCTTTCTAGGTTTAATTTACACTGATTAATAATTTCCACAAGTTTGATATAACTGCTAATGGTCACATCTAAAGAGCTGATTCTTACAGGAGACCCCTAGTCTTATGTTGTATCAAAAGAGTTACAATTAAAAGAGTGGTTGATTGAAATGAGGTACAAGAATATTGGAATAATACTTACAATGGATTGGTGATGGTTGTCGTAGAGAGCTGCCGTAGCATGTGTGACTAGAATTGAACTATCCTGGGTATTTTACGGATAGATATCTAAAAGAGACTCGATGATGATGTCAAAGGGAGAAAGGGAGGAGTCTCATGGTTCTGAGGGCAATCAGTAATCTGGGAAAGTAAACGGGAAGGGAGAAGATATGTAAGGCCAATGATTCGATATGGTGGTTCTTCATCATTGTCTCTTCATACGAGAAATCTCAATCTTCATTTTAAACAAATTATTTCTAAAATTCTATGGGAATCAATCCTGTGAGCACTTCATAACTGCCAGGGCTAATCATAAATGTCGACAGCTATCTCGACAGTATAATATAAAACTGTTTCTATCCAAAAACAGAAGAACCAGTAAAAACATAGCATGTTTAAAAAAAAATGTTTAGATGTTCTTTGAAAATGCCTCATATTTCTATTTTTAAAACTTACTAAACAGTTTCCATGAGAATAAAGCTGAAAAAAATATATATCTAAAAAAAATTTTCATTTAAATTTAAATCAAATTAAAAAAGATGACAATATTACGACTCATTGAGAGAAGATATACACATTTTGGAAAATTAATAAAATCCTTATTACTTGAGATGTAGTGATATTTATGTAACAATATGAAAAAGATGGTGACGATATGAAAACTGGGAAACGAAGAAGAAGGAATGATGTGAGTTAAAAGAGATTAAAGATAAATGATGGTAAGTACCAGCTGGTACAATGGATGTCGAATAGATCTTGAACTGATACAGAAAACTAAAAATTTGATCTATAGCGAAGCCTATTAATGTTTAAAAGGATGTAAAACGTAATGTATAAAAAAAACAAAAAACTTTTAATTAAAAGAATAGGTGATTGTTTATTACGTTTATGGGAATAGTAAGATTTCCAGAAGAACAAACCCAGTAATAAAAGTTCAAGATACGTTGTCAAAGGAAGAATAACACACAAGAAAATATGAATTGATGTTTCAAGAAATTGAGTAACATTTCGGCGGTACGCCTGTAAGTACTAGCGGATCCAGGATCCAGGATTTAATTTTAGGAGGGGCTTCAGCCCGAAATTTTTATTCTTTCGTATATATAACGATAATTACTTTGGAAAATAAAATAAAGAAACTAACTATCTATATGAAATGGTGTTTAAGTGATTTTTTAAGCTCTATTAAATGTAATTACACGAACAATAATACTTTAAAAGATTATTTTTTTCTCATAAAACATGGTTAAATTTTACCATTTTGGAGCGAGAAGCTTCAGCACGAAAGCCCCCTCTCCCGTAGATCCGCCTGTGCCTGTAAGGAATGTTCGAGATTGGAAAGATCAAGTTAAAGTTTCATTTTCAGACACTCATTACTCTGGTATAAATAAATAAACCATAGCATTATTGCATTAATCCAATAATAAAAACATCTATTAATTTTTTTACTTTCCTTAGCCTCAGGCGATGAAGTTCATTATGTTCAAAGCATCTAGAATCGTTAGTAGGGAGGAAGCAATCATGATACCAGATTTATCTTTTATATTTAAAAACAAAATAAACAAGAACATATATTCCTTGAGAGATTAATTACTACTTTTATCACAATTTATAAAAAATAAAATATATTCATAGTAAACATAACATATGTCGGTCCTCTTATATACTTTATATGGTTAAATTGAACATAACATACAAATATCGTCGGTTTATTGGAAAGAACCATTCTACCACTAAGTCCAGGAGCAGAAATTAGAGGAAAGGTGGAAAATGGCAGAGATGGGCAAATGCTTCTCTGAGTACCGAGCACCAAATATTTTACTCAAATACTGGCTTTTCTTTTAGTACCAAAGAATTTAATTACTACTACAGTTGATGTCAAACGATTAACTGACCTAGTGATTTAATTTCCAATAGTGATACAATTTGAGTAAAATACTTTGTGCTCGGTACTCAGGGTAGCATTTGCCCATCTCTGGGAAATGATTCCACGGGCATCAGTTCACAGAGGGCGTCGCGGGTATTTTTTTCATGTATAAGTATCTAATATTAGAAAATCACCTACTTCCCAATTTAAAATTATTGAATTGAGATAGGGGATGATTTTAGGTTTTTTTCCTAAAGGACATCACCTATAAGTACGGAATTGTCATATATTCAGTTGTTTCTGGTAATGTTCTATAAAAGCCTCGTAAATTTAATTTTGATGTTATTATTTATACATCTATATATTTTTACAGCCGTTATTCCTTCTTCCTGAAGATCTTAAGCACATTTGATTTCCATAGAATAGAAGTTAAGCCTTTAAAAGTTTTAAACTATCTTTAAGTGAGTTTTGAGCACAACATTAAAATAATGTAATACAATACCAACTTAGTGCAGTATGAAATGATAAAATTAATAACTACCATTGTATTGCGTATGTTATAATCAAGTTCCGGATTTTTATGCGATTGCATATTTTGCTTGTGTTATTTTTTTTAACCGCTGATCAAATATCAATACGAATTAGTATACTGTGATGAAATTAGCCAAATTTTATTTTGAATATTTGAAGATTGATGTATATTTAAATTAAATGCATATAATTGCATATTTTGATTAATTTAATGAAATAAACTATATATATATTTACAACTTTTCCTTAATCGACCTTTGAGTATTAAATTTATACTTAACTATTTAATCGGGAATAAGGTCACTTAATTATTATTTAATAAACTATTGAATGTTCATTTTTTCTGTTATTGACGTTTCGATCCCGGTATTTTCTTTTTATTAGTCAACCATGATAAATTAAGCAGTAGCTTAATATATGTGCTAGTGGATGTTGCTGAGACTGTCGGTGTGTCCCTGGCCTGATCGAAGCTCTATTTTTTAAAATTCTAGCTTTGAAGAGGATCCCATGGTTGACTTATAAAAAGAAAATACCGGGATCGAAACGTCAATAAACAGAAGAAATGAATATTCAATAGTTTATTAAATAATAATTAAGTGACCTTATTTCCAATTAAATAGTTAAATTTAAATATATATATATATATATATATATATATATATATATATATATATATATATGTATGTATAGGTGTGTGTGTAAATGAATATTTATTTATATATACAAAGAAAACTGCAATATTGAGATTACATTCGTAAGTTTATTTTCAATGAACAAAATCTACCACATTTGTAGAATGTACACCTACCATCCGCTATACCCTTTAATAATTCTCTTTATGGGTGTTCTCCAATTTCTATAAATCCATTTTCCCTTCTTGTCCCACGTAAACATCATACTAAGTTTTTATTTTAGTTAGTTGCCTACATTCTTAGCAAGAGATCATATTTCTGTTCATTTAAAATGCCAAAAGTATCTATCGATGTTCAAAACTATTCATCAATGTTTAAATCTTGGATTGAACCTTAAAAAAACAGACATGAAATAGTTTTTACAGCTAATGGAAACCAGTGGTACCAGGCCAAGTGGGTGAAACTTTAAATGGAATACGTTTCTGTAAAAAATTTAGATCTCACAATTCTGGAAGGTATTAATAAAATTCTAAATGGCAAAGATTCAATTGTTCCCAGCGACATTGACATCAATCCGGTAATTTTAAGAACATATAAATTTGTCCCTATCACCGCTATAGATGTAGAAAGATCATTTTCTGATTATAAAAAGTTAGGATTCACAGAAGTAAATTTAGCAATGATTCTGGTAATTAATTTTAATACTGAACATGTCTACAAAGTAGACTAATTCAAATATTTTATCTATTTTACGTTATTTATTCCAAAATTTGTTAATTATTTTATTGTTTCAACAAAGACTCATGTTAGATTTTTATCAACCCCCATACCAGACTGAAACGACTAGAAACCGCCCGACGTTTTCGACTACTGCAGCACTTACTAGACAAACGATCTAAGCTTTCAATCAATTATAAACGACTCGTATATATGACAATAATAAGACCTATTTGGACTTACGGAATTGAGCTTTAGGGCTCCACTAAACCATCGAATTCCTCTCGTATCCAATCCTTACAATCCAAAATCCTTCGTAAAATCCTCAACGCTCCTTACTTTGTCACAAATAAAATCATCCATAAAGACCTTAATGTTCCATATGTTTCCGATCTGGCCCAATCCAGATACCTTTCCTTCCATAACAAACTGCAGAATCATCTGAATCCTCTCGTTTCAAACCTTGCTTCATCCTCGATCCCTGATAATCCTCCGAGGCGTCTGAAAAGAAGATGGCCTCGGGATCTTCTAATATAGAACTTTAATTTGAGTTCTACCAATGGGTAGTTTCTCTTCATGTTGTACATGCCATGTTACAAATTTCTCATTTACTTATTGTATTCTCTATGTAATACAGTTGTAAATTCCATTGAAATAAAAAAAAAAAAAAAAAAAAGATTTTTATCTATTTACATACAAAATTTCAAAGCGTTTACATACTTATTGTTCCATATTTGTTATATTTTATTACAATACTCATTTCATTATGTTTAAACAATTATTGTTTTTTCATTTATACCTTGATAGTTATTTTTTTAATGTAATTCATGTTCCACTTTCCTTACCATTATAATGTATATATTTATATAATAACCTTATTAGCCATATATGTTTAGTTTTTTTCTTTAGTTTAAATATTTAAAAAAACAAAAAAAAAAAACAAAAAAAACAACTAAATTGGTGTAATTTTCAACCTCTCCATATTTTTTTTTTTTGTTTCAAAACTGTTTGTAGGCACGTCATTGCCTTATTATTTATGAAGTAATTATTAATTTTAGTATATATAGAGACCAGTTACTGCATTTTTCATGTTCTTTTTACTGCATATTTCAGGGTTTTTGCTGCATATTATATGGCGTATTTTGTGTGGTTTTACTGCATAAAAATCCGAGCCTTGGTTATAATACACAGCCTCAAGAAGCTTAAGGATTTTCAAAACTTGGCTGCCTTCGAAATATTAGTTACGCCACTGATAAATATACAATGATCTGACTTAGTGATTTAGTTTTATAAAATATCATTTAAATGATTTCTCAATAAGCCGACGATATATGAACAGCCAGATATTGTATTAGGAACACACATAACCATTATTATTTTTCATAGTGCTTGTTAATAATGTGCGTTTTGAGATGATATTTTCTTTTTCCTACGTAATTACACATAGGGCATTTAAATTGTGGTTCTTTGCCACATTCATATTTCCTATGCTGACCAACACTGCCCAAGTGAGAATATCTCCTTCCGCAGTCAGGACATACGTATTTCTTCATTCCCAATGCTGAAAAAGAAAGAAAGGAGAACTTAGAAAATAAACAAATGTTTGATTCATATCCCTATTCTTAAACTTATGTTGTTTATGGATATAGATAAATCTCTTTGAAATACTAAAACTGTGCTGATTTATATAGCAGAACTGAAGAGCATTTATATTTGCATCATTTATATCTGCAAAGATATAAATGACATATCAGTCTTAATCAAACTACAATTTAGATATTAACTTAATAATCATTTAATGTTAGTTTTATATTTTATTATAACCAATATCCTTAATTAGATAAGATAATATAATATTTTTTTTCTATTCTATGAATTGTTTTCATCTGTTATTAAAATACAAACAATATATTTAATGGAAATAAGTTTAAACTAAATAAAAAAAAAAATACAATGAGGTAATAATGCTATAAAACCAAAAGGGAATGTAATTAAACATATTGGTAGATTATTTTATAAATAGAAGCCGATGGATACTCAATCTTGCTAAAGCAGTCGGTTGTTTCCCTGGTGTCGACCCCCTCTGAAAAAACTCAAAGCTCATTTGATGTTGACACGCACAGGAGCACGGGGCGAAGTGTACTTACCAAGAACACTTAATACTCAAAGTTTTAATAATTTAATTCATCGTCGTCAATGTCACCAGCAATCTACCAATCTGTTTAAGTATATATGCAAGAACAATACCTTTAGGTTGGATAGAATTATATCCTTACAGGTTTTTTTTAATTAAATATTTTTTAGAAATATTCTTGCCAAGTAATACCTGCATGGAGATTAATAGGAGGTTGTTAAAAGATTAATAGGAGGAGTTAAAAGAACCTTTTCAGAAATACTGTTCTGATTTTTTTTAGAGGAGATAATGTGTAGCAGAGGGATGCTCAAGCATGGGGAGCTACGTGTCAAGAGGACAGTGCGAAGGTCGAACGTTTGATGGTGACACTGTCCCTCAGGATGCGAGACCCACCGGGCAGCCGCACTAGCGGAGGGGTCTGGGCCGCAATGATAACCATCGCCGTGGGATGTAATTTATATATTTTAAAGTTTTTACCTTTCTAAGAATTGACAATTTATAACTGTATCATATCATCATGATAATTACAATTTCATTTTCGATGTATGGAGATCGGAGAAGATGCCCAATGAATGGACTGAATCCATGATATGTCCAATATATATATATATAAAAAAAAAAAAAAAAAAACAGAACAGAATGCAGAAATTACAGAGGAATTTCATTGGTTAATACTCTTTACAAAATATTATCAATCGCAATTAGCAGAATATTAAGGAAGTGGGCAGAAACGGTTCTGGGTGATTATCAGTGTGGATTTAGACCGGGTAGGTCAACTTCAGACCAGATTTTTTCGAGACAAAGACAAATGCTGGAGGAAGCCTATGAGTATGATGTTACATTACATAATTTTTTCGTGAACATTAGACAAGCATATCATTCAGTTATAAGGGAAAAATGTACGAGCGACTGGAGAAACTAGGAACGCCAATGAAATTAATTAGGGTGGTCAGGATGACACTGACAGATACATCCAGTACAGTGCTTTTCAATAGGAGACTCTCACAAAAATTAAAAAATAGAAGAGGTCTTAGACAAGGAGATCCTCCCTCCATGTGTTTTTAACCTAGTAATGGAAGCAGCCATAAGGAAAATAAAACCGAATGGTGGAGGTTCAATGGAAGTACTCCGAAAGATTTATGGGCCAATCAATGTAGAGGATCAATGGAGAGTTAGGTTTAACTTTGAGCTAAAAGAGCTATATGGTGAACATGACATTGTTAGGATAGAAATAGGAACACGATATCTATTCAACTCAATAGATTGCGATGGGTGGGGCATGTGTAAAGAATGGACCCTACAACAATACCGCGAAAACTTCTATATGGAAAGTCGAGAGATGGAAGAAGGTGGACAAAACCTCGGCTCAGATGGTTGGATGAAGTGGAAGGTAACCTGAAGGCATGGGTGTAAAGCGGTGGAGGCGCTTAGCTGCTGACAGGGATATGAGGAAGAAGACGCTAGCAGAGGCCATGGTTCCTCAAGGACTATAGACCCGTGCAATAAATGGATATCATCACGAACTGAGAAAAAAATAAAATACTTGATTAGAATTTAATGAATTGTACAATGGATTGTATTGAAACATTACTCACTTAATAATTTCAGCAATCTAAGTTTTAAGTTTGGTCCAGTCATACCATCAAAAAATCGTAGCGCACCACCGTCATCGGATAAAGATAATAAAATTCAAAATTAGAAATTATTGAAATAAATAAAGGTAAACCGAAGTAAAATGTGTAAGAAGGCCATCAGTTAAATAGGATATTCATGATCTTTTTGCTATTTACAATCTGAACCCTTTTAAAGAAAATACGATTACACACGCCGACTAATAGGGGATCGCGGGGCTTGATCCCCTCCCTCCCAATGCTGCCGCGATGAGGGCTCAGCCCCCCCAACAAATTGCTATAGTATGAACTTCATGAACATATCGATCGTGTACATTACTCTCTCTCTCTCTCTCCCCACAAAAAAAGGTGAACCGATACGGAAATAAATCTGTTTAATTAATATAGACTTAAAGCGCATCAAACAAAGAAGTTTTTCTGAAAGTGTGGTATCTTCATTCCAGTTGGGAGGTTATAAAAAAAAAATCGGGAAGAATACTTGATTTTATGAAAAACCAAATATACCGTGCTTCAACTGCTTAAAAGTTTCCTTTAAATGGTTTTTAAATAGACAAAATTTATTGAATTTAATGTAAATTTAATCAAGTTTACTATAAAGTAATTGGTTGTAACCTAAATTAAACACTTTTTAAGTTATTGTGTTTTATTCAATATAAAACGTAGTAGGTTTACAAATTATAAAATTTACTAGTTTCCTGGTTTTCCGTATGTAATCAGACCATGGATTATGGTAATTTTTCATCAGTTTTAATGTATTTTATAACATATTATCAGTTTTATGAAATTAATGTCAATCTAAACATCATATCATTATCGCGAAATTTCTAATTGATATCGAATATAATTCTGTTGTCAATGACTTTTTAGAATTATTAAAAAAAAGAAACTTGAAATAATAATTTGAACGATCGAAAACGTTTTAAAAACTAATTAAACTTTAAAAAGTTATAGGCAACTTTGGAAAAAATTAATTTTGTGGTTTGAAGCAATTATTTGCTTAAAGTGAAATTACAATAAATATAATCTCATAATATCTATTTTATCAAAAAATGTATAGAATCAATCATTTTTATAGAGATTTTAAAGTTCTTCAATATTGTACTGAACAATCTTTGCAAAAAACCTAATAGTTTTTGAGATATTCTCATAAAGCTAAAATAATATCAGTTTCCTATCCTTCCTCCTCTCCACCCCCCTCCCCCTCCCATCAAAACCTGAGAATCTTCGTGACTTTTTACCAGTTATAATGGGGAAGGTAATGAACAATTTATGACAAGTTTATTTTTTATTGTTGGCGTAAGGCTGTTTTCCTCCTAACTTAACTATTATTAAAAAAACACAAACAACTGGCACATCTGTAGATGGCGTAATATTTAATGATGCTCCAGCTCTTTGTACACTGCCAGATGGATTATCCAAATATTGTAATATGGTCGCAATCCTTTCTTCATTTCGTAAAGGGGCAAAAATACCATCAGTGCATGGTATTATAGCAAATGGACCAGTTTCTCTAAGACATTGAAACGTGGAGCTGAAGAC
This sequence comes from Nezara viridula, assembly GCA_928085145.1. NCBI lineage: Eukaryota > Metazoa > Arthropoda > Insecta > Hemiptera > Pentatomidae > Nezara > Nezara viridula. The sequence continues at coordinate 102,880,120 of OV725080.1, read as the reverse complement.
AGACTTGTTTGGTAATCTTCTATCAGGAAATAGCCTGGCGTATTCACGACGGGCAGCATTAGCATTGCCATTGCAAAAACCGTATCGGCATATTCACCATTTGTATAAATAGAAGACTTAATGATGAGTACTCTGAGAAAGCCTCTTACAAACTGATAAATGTTATTGAGAGCTCCCAATGCTAATTCTAAATAGTATTAATCCTTATTTTGCCAATAGTTTTTATACAGTTAGGGATAAAAGGCCATATTAGTATTCTACCTAATCCATCTCTTAAACAAAGCATTTGGGGAGTTACCTTCACTTTGAACAATATTTAATATGAATGTTAATGTTTACATTTAATTAATAAATTACTTAGAACACACAAATAGGTTTTATTTATTTTATATAACGTAAATAATTCATAACAACGAAAAACTTTAGGTGTGAATATCTCCTAAACAAAGCATTCGCGGATATACCTTCTGAGGAATTTTTTTTCTTGTTTTGAGGTCCTTAGTTAATTTTTACAGTTTGGCCACTTATCCCTGAAACACCCTGTATATATAAATATATATGTACATACAGTCTCGCATCTACTAGATGCATAAATCATGAGAAATAAATTGGAAAGTAGTGCTTTATCGAATGAATATTGAAGACATTTGTCCTAATTAGTCATTGTTCAAGGGTTGGCATACAATTACGCATATAGTCGACTTAATGATTTGAGCATGGGGATCCACAATATTTAATGTAGCTGGCGAATAATAAAATTCAAAATTTATTTTAAATTGAGGTAATAGGTGAATAAGAAATAAACTTCCACTATTTGATTATTTACATAAATCAAATTTCTATTAAGTTTAATTAGTAAACCTTGGTGAGTTAGTGATTATTTGTTTTTGCTTCAAACAATTTATGTTTGATAGATAGGGATAATTTTTTTAGAATATAATTATATAGAAAAGAATAAACAAAAAAAACACTGAGTTCTTATTTTTTTTATTGTAGAAGAGTGTGTTTTAGAATTATATGTGATTTGAGATTACCACGAAGTTTGGATTTATGAGGACAATGGGGACATTGGAATTGTGGTTCCTTTCCACATTCATACTTCTTATGCTTGTACAAACTTGTTTTATGTTGGTAGCGAAGGCCACAGTCACACTGAAATGAACCTGTCACAAAAAATAAATAATTAATTATAGCAAAGAATTGCATCAATCTAATAAAATTATTATGTAATTTTAAAACTTATTCTAAATCCTTTATCTGGAATAAAAAAGTATTATTACAATAAATTTTTTTTTTTAATTATCGATATAGTAGAATCACCTAGTAATTATTTATAAAAATAATTCATAAACAAGAAATGGACTATTAAGCATAAGCAACTAACACATAGAATTATTAAGCAATTATATGCATCAAATTAAACAAAGTTTGATAATTGATAATACAATACAAAAGTACTTTAAAGCTTAATAAACTTTAGAAGTCATAATAAACTAATATCATAATTATTTTTCACTGTTACTATCTAAAACATAGGAAATATCATCCAGTATTGAATACGAATTTCCTATATCTCTCTGAAATCCATGAATTATAATTTCAAAATACAAAGAAATAATTATTTAAATTACATTAGTTACAGCAACAATAATGTTATAATATCAATTATGTAGCACGACAGGGCTACTAACTCCTCCAATGTTTGAGCCTCGCTTTATGACCAATGATGAGGCTATACATTTTTTATACAGTGAATTCTTCCCAGATCAACTTAGCATAAACAAAGAGCATGCAGTTTACACAACTTTCTATGGATTGGTTGTAGTGAAACATCCATCATAAATTAAAATTAACATCTCAATTTAATGGTTGCTCATAAAATGACTTTGGGGGGCTTGATTGATTTGGAAAAATATACTCAGTAAACATAAAAACAATTATGTTGAACAATTCAGAACATGTTTATGAATGATGTAATAGTTATGTGGCATCTCTAAAGCAACTTATTGGTTTGGTTATATTTGGTATGTCATAAATGGTGAGGTATGAGGTAATAGAAAAAAAAAAAGTTATGATGGAACTTATTATTGACTTTATTAAAACAGTATAGGCATATTCAAATAACATATGCTTACAGTAAAATTCCATTGGAGCCTAAAATAAAGATCAGTTATATTCCAAAAGCATCTGATATATTATTAGTATACTTATACTACAATTTATTACATTATTATCACTAACAACAGGAACCTTCATGTTTGTTAATTTTTTTCTTGAGAAATAATTATTTCTTCAAGCTAAAGAGTAAAAAAGTCTTCACCAAAATGCACAACATATGATGGAATAAGTTGGTGTGGTAAATATTATGCTCACCTGTTTTGGCAATAATGCGGTACATATCAAAATTCAAAACAACCATTTACATTTTACAACTGTATACGTTTTGGCACAGACTACATTAAAACTTTCTAAGGATCTGAATTCATTAAGTAATGCAAAATAAGCTCATAACCTTGGGACAACCTTAGCTTAAAAAAAAAAATAATAAGGGATTCCAGATAGATCCATAATCAGGGAGAGAATGGTTCATAAAATATGTTCTAACTGGTGATAAAGATAAAGAGGTATCCAAAAAAATGGGAAACAATTATTATTTTAATAACGTAAGGACATTTATGATATTTTTCTTTTAATATTTTTTTTTTAATTCTGCTTCATTAAATATTTAAATACATCAAAAAAACATACTGTGTACAAAAAAAAATGTAAACTCAAACCACAATGAACTCTATTGTGGACCACATTTTATGTACTCTGAATATTAGTTTTTATTTAATTTTTTAAATGGTTAATACTTTATATTATCTCTCGAAATATGTTTAGAAACGAAATGTGATTTGAGGTGTATCTTTTGCTTTCCCCTGTATGGACATTGGGGGCATTTAAATTGAGGTTCCTTTCCACATTCATATCTCTGATGTTTACTTAAACTTCTTTTATGCTTGTAACGAAGGCCACACCCACAACAATCAAATCCTGAATAAAAAAGATATATTATAAATTAATAACTGGGTTGAATAATGCAAACAAATAATATATTTAATTTTATTGAAATATATTCCATTTTTTTTATATACATGTTTATTGAATTATTATATGTTTATTAGGACTACATGTGTTCATTCAAGCAATACAAAAGGGGAACAAATATAGATAATAAAAACAAATAAAAAATATTAATAATAAATAACGATAATGAAACAGGAAAATATGCACTTCAGAAATAAAATGGTTGGAATAAATAAGTCTTCTTAAACCCATTCATACCTAAGTACAATAAGATTCCAAAATTAGAAATGATTATACAAAAGAATAAATGTGAAAACCAATTTAACATGTTAGTAACTAATAAACATTTAATGATACCTATATTGTTGCCTCTTACTTATTTATTATTAAAAAAAAAATTAGAACTGAATAATTGATTATTTATCTACTCTTACAATTTACTTTGCTTAAACATGGATGCACAGAGTAATCTGTTTCAAATGAAAAATGAAATAAAGTACTTATTTTAATAATGAACATAAATTATTGAAAATAACTCACCACAGTTGAATTTAATCCAAAGGGTAACGAGAAAGGTTATGAAGAGTAACTGGTCAGTCAAAAGTGTAATTTCATGTCTGTTAAATAAGTAAATAAACATCACGAATGATTAAACTTATAATTCTTTTATACAACAAAAACAGCAATTAATTTCTTTGTTTATCTAAATTGATTATTTAGAACAAAAAATATACAATCAAACTTAAAACATAAAAAAAAAAATCATTATAAACAATTAAATGAAAACGAAATAAATATTGTTAATATAGAACAATGACTTTATTTTGAAATCAAAATGGTTAAAACATCATAATAAGTACATTTTGCTAGATCTTCATCCCAACATGCTTTGTGAAAAAATGAGACTTAAGGTGAACCTTCTGTTTTGCTCGGTAGGGACACTGAGGACACTGAAACTGAGGTTCTTTTCCACACTCGTAGTTCTTATGCTTTATCAAATTTCTCTTATGCTTGTAACGAAGTCCACACTCACATTCATAAATACCTAACCAACAAGTATAAAGATTATTTTCAAAAACTACTGAATGTTAGCAATTTTTTTTTATAACATGTATTACCATAGGAGGTTATTTAAATATTTCATCCAAAGTGAAAAGTTACGACTTACTTTGTAAGGAGAAACAAATTTTACATACCAATTTGTCACTGTTGCAATAAAAGTTCCAAATTTTTAATTATGTTTTTGTCCAATAGGCAGTTTTAGAAAAAAATAATTACAATTAGAATTACTGTAATTTAGAATTGCAGAAATAAAATTACATTTATATACAATTATAATTGCAATTACTGCACTGTACTTGTTATTGGGCAATTACAATCACTAGTAAATCAGAGTAACTTAAATTACCAACTAAAATGTTATGTAATTGTAATTTTATTTCTGGAATTAAACAATTTTAATTGGTAACATCAATTACCTGGGTCATTTTCAAAAAATTGTACTAACTTGGTCCATTTAACAGTACTTTACCATGTCATAACTGAATATAAAAATTAAAATCCTCGCTACTTTAACATCCTCTAACACCACCATAGACGTCGATGTTGGGGATATTCATGAATTTTGCTATAGAGTGAAAACTATAACTATAAGCTTTATGGAATTAAAAAAAAAGTTTTTGCGATGCATGTTTGTATTACTTTGTCTAGAGAACATCTGAAGGAAAAGAACGAATCAGCAAATTTATAGTTTAGATGAGGTTCCGGAAGTTGCAAAGTATATACATGCAGAGAGGCTCCAACGGGCGGGCCGTGAGTCAAGAATGTTGGACTGAGAGATCCTATCAGGAAAAATATGTGGGAGAAGGTCTGCAAGACCCAAACTTTTTTTTTTATTATTTATTTTAAATGATATTTACAACTGTATACAAAAAAATACATCTAGTAAATTTGCACATTGGTATAAAGACATGGAACACATGTTGAGAAACTACCCATTGGTAGCACTCTAATAATATGTCTATATTAGAAGATCACGTGGCCATCTTCTTTTCAGACGCCTCGGAGGGTTATCAGGAATCGAATAGGAAGCAAGGTTAGAGACAAGAGGGTTGGGATGGTTATGAAGTTTATTATGGAAGGACAGATATCTGGATTGGGCCAAATCTGATACATAAGGAACATTAAGATCATTATGGATAATTTTATTTGTAACAAAGTAAGGAGCATTGAGGATTTTACGAAGGATTTTGGATTGCAAGGACTGTATGCGAGAGGAATTTGAAGGCTTGGTGGAGCCCCATAGCTCAACCCCGTAAGTCCAAATAGGCCTTATTATAGTCATGTAAATCAGTCTTTTATAATTGATTGCAAGGTTAGAGCGTTTGTCTAGTAAGTGTTGAAGTAGTCGGAAACGTCGAGCGGTTTCTTGTCGTTTCAGTCTGGTATGAGGATTCCAAGTTAGACGTTTGTCCAGATGGAGTCCTAGGTAACGGATTTGTTCAACAGGAATAAGTGAGGTGTTGTGAAAGGATACTGAAGGACAGGAAGTCATTGGTTTACGACGAAGGGTGAAGGTAATTTGATGGGATTTATTGGAATTTATTTTAATTCTCCAGTTCTGACACCATTCTTCAAGGTTTGTGATGTGGGATTGAAGGGTTTGGGATGCAATAGATGGGTCATTATTGACTGATAGGATACATGTGTCATCAGCATATGTGGTGATGACAGTGTTGGGATGTCAGCTGTATAAACTGTGTATAGGACTGTATATAAACTGTATAGGACCTAGGATACTACCTTGAGGAACACCTGCAGACTGGGAAAAACGGGATGTATATACATTGTTGTGATTTACTTTAAAGTATCTATCAGTAAGGTAGGAACGGATAATGAGGAAGTAGGTAGATGGTAGGAATTTTCGGAGTTTGTACAGCAGTCTCGGGTGCCAAACTCTATCAAACGCCTGTTCAACATCGAGAAAGGCTCCCGTACAGTACATACCGCGCTCCAATGCAGAGGATACTATGTCTACCACACGATGGCATTGCTGTATAGTGGAATGGGAGGAGCGGAATCCAAATTGGTGATCTGGGATTATGTGATTAGAATCTAGGATTGGGTACAGGCGTTTTAAGATTAGTTTTTCCAGGATTTTTCCCATGATGGGTAACAGAGAGATGGGACGGTAAGAGGATGGATATTCTGGTGGCTTTTTGGGTTTGTGGATCATTTTGACAATAGATATTTTCCAAGGATCAGGGAAATATGTTGATCGGAGTACAGCATTATATATGAAAGTAAGGAATAGGATGGCTTTTCGAGGAAGAAGTTTCAAGATCTGGGATGTTATTAGGTCATGTCCAGGAGCTTTGTAGGAGGGTAATCTTTGAATGATGTTGGATATTTCTGTGGGATGAAATGCTTTAGGTGGAAGGGACATTTGGAGAGGAGTATCCAGTTCTGATTCAATACATTCGATGTGGGTTGGATTAAGGATATCAGGATGTGGGTTGAAAATTTGGAACAGATGTTGACCGAATAACTGGGCTTTTTCTTCGTCAGATTTGGACCAGGTTTGGGATTCAGTAAGAAGTGGGTGATTAAAATCTTTAAACTTCAGAAGTTTTTTGGTTGTAGTCCATAGTGATTTGTCAGTTGTTGTAATATTTTCATTTAGGTTCAGTAATTGTTGAGTTTTATATTTTCTGATTTCTGATTTTAGTTTGTTAGTCAATTCGGTATAGTACGTTTTGTCTGAAGGATATCTAGTCCTGTGCCACTTTGATCTTGCTCTGCGTTTATCCCTTAATAAGATTCGAATATGCTGTGGCAAGTTAATATGTCTTAAATTGTTGCTTTTATTATCAACAAATGTGTTATTATTTATACTCGTTGTTATAGTTGTATTAAGGTTTTCTATGGCATTATCAATATGTTGTTTTGTCTTAAGGGGAATTTTTAAGTCCAGTTTATCTTCCAGATCATGACGAAATTTGTCCCAGTCCACTCGTCCTGTAATTAGTTAAGGAAGTTTAGGTTTAGGAGCAAAGTTCGAATGTAGTAAAAGCAAAACTGGACTATGATCTGACGAAAGGACATCCAGGGATTTGATGATGGATTGGGAGGAGGAAATCTGGGAGGTGATAAATATATCCAGGATATCGGGACGTTTTTTCAGAGATGTAGGCCAATATGTAGGATTCATGGGTGAGAGGATTGAATAACTGTTGGAAGAAGAGACACGTGATAGGATGCTACTGCGGGAGTTGGATGTTCGACAACCCCATCGTTGGTGTTTAGCATTGTAGTCTCCTCCAGCAATAAAGCGCGCTCCGAGGGATTGAAATAAGGAATCAAGTAGGCTATAAGAGAGGGAATTACCAGGACAGTATACAGCTGAAAGTGTTAGATGGAAAGGACGAGTTGAAAGGATTACAGAAGTTGATTGAATGGCATCAGTTGGAGTAGAAGGGATAAGGGAATGCGATAGAGATTTATGTATAAGGATGCAAGAGCCAGCATGGGAAGTGTTGTCTGGATGGTCAGATCTATAAGTGATGTAGTCACGTATGTAGAATTGTGTCCGTTGAGTGAAATGAGTTTCTGTCAGAAGAGCAATGTCAATATAATTGTCATGGAGAAATATGTCTAGTTCGTCACGGTGGTTTTGTAGTCCGTTAGCGTTCCATAAGAGGATAGCTAGGGGCTTTGTATTCATCGGAAGTTAAACGGGATTTCGGAAAGGAGTCTTGTGAGAAGAGTTATAAGCGGTTTGATAGTCAGTTGAAGATCTATCAGGAATGATGATAGGATAGAGTTGATGTCGGATGATGTTTGGCTGGGAAGTGGATTTAGGTCATGAGGTTGTGATGAGTAATCTATGCGAATAGGATTGCTGGGTGGAGGGTGGGTCCGACGTGGGGTACGAGGAGTAGGATCTAAATTCTGTTGGACTTGTGATGGGAGGTTCATCTTGGGAGTAGGAACGAGTGGAGCTGGGTGTGGGTGCTCTGGGGGGAGTTTGACCCTTAAGGGTAGCTGATGGGGAGGGATTGGCTGACGAGGCTGTTGAGGTTGAGTATTAGAGCTTTTGGGCTTGGATTGGGAGGTTTGAGGCGCCTGACTTTGAGGCTGCTTCTTAATGACGCAAGGCTGCCATTGAGAATTTCTTGAGTTCTGTTGAGGATAATCCTTAAGTGTAGAGATGGATGGTTGTTGTTGGACGGCGATGGAAGGTGAAGTCGGCAAAGCTGAGAATGTTTCCTGATTTTCAATTTCAGGTGGCTCAGGACAAGTTTTTTGAGCAGGTCCAAGGGTTTTCGTCGCTAAGTTGCGTGATCTCTGTTTGTGAAGATTTTTATACACCTCACAATCTCTATAGCTTGCAGGGTGGGCTTCACCACAAAGAGCACATGTAGCGGGCTCATCTTTTGGCCTCTGGCAAGTGTCTGAAGCGTGAAAACCGGCGCATTTAACACATCTGGCCTCATGATGGCAATATGTCTTCGTATGCCCTAAGTTTTGACACTTAGTGCATTGTACTATTAGGGGTTTCTGCCTTGGTTCTTCAAATCGTACTGTCGAGTATACTAAACGTTGAACCTGAAATATTTCATTATTCGTTTTTGCTTGTTCCAAATCTATAAAGAATAATGGAAGCGGATATCTTTCCCTACGATGTAGTACGGGTGCTATGTGCCTGACGTTATGACCGATTTCTTCCAGGCCTGTTTTGATGACAGATATAGGAGTGGTTGGATGTAGACCTATCAGGACTACTCGAAACGCCTTGTCCTGTTTCAATTGGTAACAACAGAAGTCGTAGTTTTTGGAAGTTAAATGGCTAATCAATTTTTTATAGTTTTCTCTAGAGTTCCTGTTTATTTTAATGTCATTGATTCGAGAGAAGCAGCGAAAATTTGGCTGTCCAATTAGTTTTGCAATTTCTTGACCAAACGACACGAAGTTCTCAATTTTTGAAACAAAAACAGGTGGCGGTTCGGGGTCAGAAAAATCTTGAGGCTTCGGAATCTTGATAAATTGTTATCGAGAATAGTATTCTTGCTGGCTGAGGTGCTTGGTGCAGTTGGCTCTGATTGTGTGGCATTAGATTTACTCCTCGTTTTAGGTGGAGATTTTTCTTGTTCTGCTGGCTTATTTGATTTGTTTGATTTATTTTTTGTTTTTTTCTTATTTGGTGAGTTGCTTCCCGAACCGGGAGCGGAGTTTCGGACACGCTTTTGGAGCGTACGTCTTTTCAAGTATTGCGAGTCAGTCTCGCTAATTTCTGAAAAGGATGTCTCGTTCTCCGAGTCTTCACAAGAAGTGTTCTTATCCAAATCCATGGATTTATCCATGATGGATAAATGAGTGTGAGAGAAAGAGAGAAAAAAAATGTTTTTTAAACCTAAATATTAAAATGAAAATTATAAGATAGCTTCTTAAGAACTAAACTATTTACAAACTATATACAGATATAATATAAAATAATTCATTTCAGAATTAATTAATGAGAAAATAAAATAAGTCTCCTGAAAAATATTAAAAATATAAAGAGAAAAAAAAAACCTAAATGTCCGAAGAACGTTAGTATACACAGAGCCGAGTCTTGACCGTAACTTATTACAGATAAGGTAAACCCGTAAGGGATTACGGGCCACTTGGGCTTGCCGAACGAGCACTGATTTAATACTGCTTCATTGTTAATCAATAGTTACTAACCTGGACATATGTGACATAAAATGTACCACTGTTTATATAGTCACTGTTGATATAGTCTTACACCAGAATTTTAAATAATAACCACATAACATAGTAACAAATACAGAGCGACCTGAATCTTCAACTGCACTTGCGGCCATGACACTTGCTACTCAAGACCCAAACTAGAATGGTAATCCAAGGCGAAAAAACTTCCGGATCATCCTCTACTTTGGAAGACAATGTTGAAGAATTAGGAACGGACAAAGAATAATTATTATGTGAATTCCGAATGCCAACATCATCTTTCGATGAATTATATTCTTCGACTTAGGTATTCTCCCTCCCCCCCCCCTCTAAGGCCTACTGTACATCACAATAGTGATGGGCATAATTTGAGATTTTTAATTGAGGTGACAATACTTACTGGAGGGTCTGGAGAGTATATTACCAGAGCCAATGGGGCGTTTAAAACTAAAAAGAAATAATGCTGTACATATATATTTGAATTTTCCAATTGTTTGTAAGTTATTGAGATTTCCACTTCGAAATTCTTGGTTACTCAATTCTGGGGGTGGCAAATACCATCCTTGAATTTCGAAAATGGCAATTGTTGATTATTTCCGTGAAAAACACGAATATAAAACAAAAATAAAATTAATAAAAACTAATAGCAGATAAAACAATACGAATATCATATCCATTGCCCGCGCTTAAACGATCTGAACCGCACAAGTTTGAATTGTTATTGAGTGATGTAAGGAGTAATTTTTCTTAGAGCATCATTGAGGCTGTGTAGAAGCATATGGCATCGATTAGGATCGAGGGGGCGCCTGGTAATGTTCTGTGGGTACATATGGTTGAAACAGTTTTATATGGTCTAAATTTCACCGAATCAATTGTTTTACACAATCGTTGTTTGCGGCTCCACTCAAACTTGGTTGTATAAAATATTTTTAATTTTTATGACTTTTTAGATCAACATAATTACTATATTTTTGTATATAGCTTTTTAAACTTAATCCTAACATATCAATATGTACTATAGGTAAATCAAACAAAATAGCACAGTAAGATTTTTTCATAAAATACTGTTTCGAAATCCTTACAAGTTATAATCTTGTAGAGGAAACTGTTCAGGATGTGGTCTATTATATCCAATATCATTATTAGTCACAACCAAGTCAAGGGTATAATTCTCCTTACGATTAACATCTTCCTGGTTTAAATCTCGTCCTACTAAGTGTTGTCCATTTGAGAATAATAGAGGCCGTGATTGGCGAGTGTTAAAGTGTGCCCGCTTTAACAATCTCGAGTCTAGCGGTACCCGTTCGAATCCGGCCTGGACCGGTTAAAATTTATTTCATGGCGGCCCCACGGAATGAATCTCAACCTTCTTATGCTGATTGGATTGGGTTTGATGGTACCTCTAGAACAACCTCCTCCTGAAATAGATGGATAGGATATATTGAAATAAAAGGGATAAACGAAAAGGTCTAGAAATAATTGCTTTAAATATTGGAACATAAATCTTGTAAAACGTTAAACCTGTGTTAAATAAAAACAAGAAAGTTACAACATTAAATAAAATTGTTTAATGATTACAGAAAAGAGAAATTTATTATGAAGAAAGAAAATAAGTAGTTCAGTTGGATAGAAATAGCGTAAGAACGTAATGTTAAGGAAGAGGCAAGAGGAACCTATAGTAAAAAGGAATGAGGAATTATATTTTTTATTAGAAAGATTGAGGTACCACCATCAACCACTCTTTTATAATTAGTAATAACAAAACTTTTGAAGAACATCACTAGTTCTAATTAGGGTTTGTTAATTAGAGTTAAATAAAAACACCTATCAGTTATGGATTAATGTTGGAAACTTTGGGAATTAATAAAATTAAATTATTTTAAAAAAAATCTTTTTTACTTTTTCCACATAAAACTCTTAAAGGGAATTGCTAAACTTGTGGTGAAACCATATAGTATATTTATTTTTAATGAAAGAGTAGCAAAACTTAAGAAAAATATGGAAAACATTTTATTTTGATTAAATGACATCTTATTGTCATGGCAACTATCTTGAGACAGTCTTATTTGAACATTTAATATCAATATCTAGAAATGTTACATATTTGAATAATTAATAAACATATTTCTCTTAAAAAACTCAAAAGTCAACCATGATTTTTACAACAGAAAACAAACAGAAAAAATTTATTATTAATTTACATTTTTATAATGGATATGTAAAAGAAAATTTTTTTTTTCATATATTGTATATAAACCAACACTCCTGCCATCACATAGCTTGCGTGAGGTTATACATAATTTGTAAGACAATAGTATTATTACACAGTAAACACTTTAAAATATTCAACGTAAATGCTTAATGATAATATGCTGCTTTAAATTTTCTTTCCTTTTAGATTTAAATAAGCAGTGAGGGCATGTAAACGTAGGCTCTTTCCCGCATTCATACTTTTTATGCCTCCATAGACTTTCCCTGTTTTTGTACTTTCTTGGACAAGTATCACAAAACCAGTCTTCTCTAATAATACCTGAAACACAAAAGATTTTAGATGAAAGATGTTTAATTTGAAACTCACAAGAAGTTGATGGAGAGAGAAGTAATAAAAAAGACCATACCTTCGTAAAAAACAAATGACTTGCTTTTCGAAACTATATTCATTACATTAGCTTCAAGAAAATGTTAGAACAATTGACAATTTTTCTAACCCAATTCATATCTAAATATGTTCTTTTCTGAGATATTCTGAAGTGAAGTATTTGCATAGATAAATAATAAATATTTCATAAGAGAGGTAGGTATTTAAATATATAATTAAATATTGTTGCCCAGTAAAATGTTTGTGAACTGGGAAGTTCGTTAATCGAAGACATAAACCATCAAATATGACTATTGAGAAATTATTACTAAATTACTTACATTATAATAGAGGCTAAACCGTAATTTCAATTTTAAAAAATTATAAATCGCTCTATTGAACACTAAATTAAGACTCAAATAAAACTTATATAGAACTAGAACTTTCTATTAATATTAATATACTGATGGAGTTTGATAAAAATAGAGAGGGATTGGGATAACAGGGTTGATTGATTTTCCAGACTTCCTTGGGTTTTCCATATGAATAGGTATTTTAGTTTTATTACTTACTTTCACTTACCTACATATGTAATATATAATATGGGAATGTATAGAGATCATGAAAAGTTTTGAATCTTTCAATGGAAATACACGTTTTAAGGTCAGCTGAGTCCAAATAACAAAATGTTCTGTACGTGTGTGTGTGTATATGTTATCAGTCTAGCTGGAAAAGGAAAAGTTGTACGAAACCGAAAATACATATTTAAGTCAGATATATGCCTGGGATGTTACAGCAACTTTTTTCATTAAAATCGGCTTACCGGAAGTGCCACTTTATACAATCGATTTTACACATTTTTACAATTGCTCTAACGATTTTGATGAAACTCGAAATATCAGTGTATTATTAAGTGGACTTTAATATCAGCTAGGTTTTATCCACACTGGTGTCACCTTAAAGGGCTTAAATGGCCAATATTCAATATCTCTTCCTCTAAAGTATCATTAATTATGTTTATTTTAAATGATTAACAGTCTACTATAGTCATTAGTAATAAAAAAGGCTCAATATAATAACCTTTAAAAGAATTTGATAATTCTTTTGTGAAATCATAACATTATCTACTTACAATTAGTGTGACTATATCAAGGCAAGTAGGCTTAGATGAGCAGGACATGTAGTCAGAATGGAGAATGAACGGGTGCAGAGAAAAATAGTTTGAGGCAATGAGATGAATTTTCAATTATCCTATGCTTCAAATTTGCCACGGAATATCTGATAAAATCTTACGGAATAAATAAAAATGGAAGGGTGCACATGACTGAATCATAAAATCCTAGGATATGTTGCTAAATATAATTATCTTTAAATCTAAACTAATATTTCAATAATAGGAACATAGGGCGTTGTAAAATACTTGCGTACCTTAATTTAGCCATCTATTCGACTTTTCCTATTTCCCCAATTGGCTTTAGTCTAGACATTGTATTCATTTATGTAGATTAATTGTTATTTATTTTGATATTACTTTTGTTCTTCGAAATATTGGGAGAGGGGAGAGAGAAGGGGGTTGAAATGATATTTTCGCCCTCTGTCTAATTTATATCTCCATAAGTCTGCACCTATGGGGGTCACAGTCAGTAAAAAACATAAATAAAAAGAAAAACATTTCTTTTATTTTGTGCCTTTTTTTTTTTTCGGCCAAAGTTTCAAGCATTCTCAATACCCAGGAAGTTTCAAGATAACCAACAACTATAATAAAATATATGAGTATACAAAATCTGGTAATGAATAAAGTCCAACAAATGAATAAACAGTTAAAATATCTAAGAGTTATATATAATGGTAAGGTACGAAAATATAATGATACATAGTACATTTTTAAATCGTGCTTTATCTAAAGTAGTGTGATTTTTTTCAAAATAAGAATTAGATATGTTTAAGATTAGGTGTACTTATAAATATTCGTTAAAAAATATTCAATCGAATTTACTTCTTTATCTTGATTTATGTAAAGTGGCGAAAGGATTTTCTCTATTACAAAAAAATGCAAAGGCTTAAGAAAAGATTGTTAGCAGTTAATTAATATTAAAAAAAAAAGGTATTTGTGATAATAAATCATAGTTAAATGAAAATATGGAATTTTATTACCTTTTTGTTAAGTACTCACCTGAATTCAGAGGGGGTGATGGCCGAACCGTTGGGGCTAAGGTCCTTAAGTGCTCAGTTTTGAATGTGGTGGGTTCGATACCCACCTGGTTCAGTTAATATTTATTTTTTGGCTACCTCAAAAGAATTGAATCTTGACTCACTCACTCTATTTAGTTAGTAATCCTTAGTTAACCGTCATGGGCTGAAAAAGTTCCACAAGACCCACTTGCGGGACTAATTTGGTCATTTTTATTTCTGTACGTTGTTTGTGCATGCTAATAATTAGTTGATTTTTTTTTTTATTTATACTAATTATGTGGTTAATTTATTTTTTCTTTTTATATAATTACCTTTTTCATAATTGTGGATTGATGGTTGACTGTAGTAAATAATTGAAAAAATGGATGGTTGGGGTGAGCAGTCAAAATTAAAATATTAAAAAAAAATATTTACTTTTACCTTTTTAATTTATTTATACACACAAAAACATTTATTTAGCATATTGTTGTTTTCACTACTATTACATTTGTATTGTCGTTGTCTCATGTATACATTCCACCTTTTCTTCTCTTATTTACATAATTTTATACTTATAATTTTTCTGATGTAATTTCCTATTTTTTAATTTTTAGTCCTTATGATGATCCACATCTTTGGATTGAAACGTCGGCAAACTTATTAAATGTGATTATTGACTGCATTTCCCGATTATGTTTTATTCTTAAAATTATTGTTCTATATTTTATTCTAATTCTGACCTATAATTCTGAATTTATGAGAAAATGACTATGAATGAGGGAAAACTCTTAATAATTAACTCAAATTTTACATACAGACAAATATAATTTCTATAAGATACCACTAAAAGCATTTTCCGAATTATGAACGGCTAGATCAGAGATGGGCCACACTATGCGCTGGATTTGACCACATGTATTTTTTTCTCAGATTACTGTTCAGTTTGACTTTGTATTAACAACACTTGAACTGAGGTTTCGTTCTAAAATCATATTAAAGGTGTTAGAGGGCACTCCCTCCAAGAGAGTATTAATTATTATAGTTGAAGCTCATGAAATATCCTGTATATAGCACCCTGTATATATAGCATTGTACTTAAGTATACCTATGCATTAAAAATCAATTTCATTCCTTTAATAACAATAAATAGAAACATAGGGTATACAGATACAATAAAAATAATTATTTATTAGATATAATCATCTTTCTCATTAGTGTCAGCAATGGATGAAAAGCAGACTCTACTATCGTAAACATTAGGATACCATAGAACCATCTCCTTAAATATGTTTCAAGTCCATTACCAAAGAATGAATTCAAAAAGATTGATATACTTCTATAGTGCATCTATTCCAATTGAAATATCAATCGGTTACCATTTCAGATACACAACTCTTCTAATTCTCTGACCAATAAAGACTAAACTAAGTTCTTTGTCAAGAAAGTTGTTATATAAGATTTATTGAAAACCATTTAATAGTGCATTAGCAGATGAGCAGACTCCTGAATGGTGACAAATTTCAGCGTTATAAGTTCTTTTAAATAACAATTAACTTAAAGTTTAAAAAGTGAGACATTCAATGGAAAATAGCTTACAATTAGTTAAAGGAAGGTAAACTTGCCTCTATATATATGACTCAGTTTCTTATTATTACCTTCACTTACCTTTATATGTAACATGTAGTAAGGAAAAGTATTGCGATCATGAAAATTTTCGTATCTGAGTTTTCAACAGTAAACGTTTTGAGGTCCCTTAAATCTAAATAACCAAGTCCCACAAAATGCTACATGTGTGTGTGTGTGTGTGTTAACAGACTAGCTCAAAAACTGTAAAAACTTATATTAAGTATTTATAGTAGATATGCACCTGGGATGTTACAACTTTTTCCTGAAAATTGACAAACCGGAAGTACCACTTTATATCATAGATTTTACACATTTTTACAATATTCTTGAAAATGACTAATGTTTTTAATTAAACTGGGTATTCATTTATTCATTATTGGCTCAACAGACATGTAGCAGTCCTTGGTCTGCTCAATTTCCTTTGCCCATTCATCCCTATTGGCTATGCGCCTGATGGATATGCCATTTTTTTTTCAAATATCTTTTACATTATCTATCCATCTTGTCTTCGGTCTGCCCCTAGACCTAATTCCCTTTGGTTTCCCATGATAAAGCTTTCTCGTTGTCCTCGCTTCATCCATTCTCAGGACATGTCCTAACCATTTCATTCACTGCAATCGAGTGAATTGGGAGATAGACAGATCACCATTCATTCAGTATACCTCCTTGTTTATTATCAAGCGAGAAACTCCTTCCTCCAGTTTAGGTCCTATTATCCGTCTTAGTGTTATCATTTTAAACCGATCTATTCATTCAGCAGTTGCCTTCATTGGAGTCCATGTCTCGCAAGCATAAGTTGGAACTGGCCGAATAATCGTTTTATATATCCTAAACTTGGTTATAGCACTCAACGATCTACTTTTCAGAAGGCTCTCTAGAGAAAAGTAAGCTCTGTTGGCAGCCATTATTCTAGCTCCTATCTCTTCCTTTTCGTTATTGCTATCGTTAATTAGAAACTGGGTATATCTGGGTATAGAAACGGGGTATATAGAAACTGGGTAGCATAGTCTTATTCTTATTGATGTCTCTTAACACGGCTTAAATGCTTAATGTTCGAAATTTCTTCCTCTAAAGTGCATTTAATTTGGTTTATTTGAAATAATTAACCGTCTCTCATTATCAGTAGCAATAAAAAAAAGCTGAATACAAGCTTTGAAAAAATTTGATAATTGACTAAACAAGGAAAAATGTTTTTTAGATTGAAAATGAGTTTTCATAAATAATATAACATATATGTATAATATATCGTTGGAAAGCTATTTTTAGAAAAACATAATATTTGACACACAAAGTCATAGAATGTAATGGAGAGTGATGAAAAATTATAAATAATAGTTTCTTATAACTTACATTTTTAACAGAAACCTATATATTCACGGACGGAATATATATATATACATGATAATTACATTGGGAGAAAAAGAAACTAATTACATACATGAAATGATGTCATTCTTAATTAAGTTCTATTGAAATGTAATTACACTAACAATACTTTTTTTTTTTTTTTTTGTCCTCCCCTTCCTCGCCTCTAAGGCTATACGGGGGTTTTCCCGGGCCAGGGAGTGTGGGCGGGGATTTAAAAACTCCTCCGGGCACCGGGACGAGAACTCGTGACTATTTTTTTTATCAAAGTGTTATGTATCAGGTTTCCGGGCAACGGCGGTGCAGTGCACACACGTTAGCCCATTCGGCCACCCCACCCACTCTCACTAAGAATAATACTTTTAGATATAATTTTTTTTCAAGACATGGTATATTTCTCCATTTTGAGAGGGTTCAACCCGATAGTCCCTCCCCCGTTTACCTTCCCATGCTTAACTTGAAGTTTACTCAGGAGTGCCTAGAAGGGGGTTTCATGGCGTAAGTTGTGCTATCAAAATTTTTGAGGTAGTACAAGGTAGTACATTTCGACGGGGTTTTGAATTTTTGAGGAGGAAGCATTTCGACAGGGTTATGAATTTTCAAAATGAAAAGTTTTAATTTAATGTATTCCAACCAAATACAATTGAAAGGATGAAACAAACTGCAGGATGTGTAATTGTATATAATTTACGATTTTTTAAATTCTGATTTTGCTTGCACAATTTTTAAGAAGAAGAAAGCAATACAATATCTTGTGAGGAGTGGGGAAAGGTTCATGTCCCCATGAGTTTACTAATCAAATATTGGCCCTTATTTTCTTGTATTTGAAACTAAAACATATGATGCTCCTCCCCAAGTCTGGTAGAAAGTGGTGTCATTGTTATTCCATAAAAGATTTAAGTCCAGTTATGTATATTTGTATTTAATCACCTGTCACAGAAGAAGAACTAAAGAAACAATATTCTACTGAAAAATACAGTCAATATAGGGCGAAGTTCATGAATACTGGCCTATTGTAACTGATTTTTTGTAAACGATACATAAGAAATAAAATTGTATAACTTTTACTGTAAATAAGAAAGAAAATATTATCATTAGTTTGAAATAGGTAAAAATATCATTCCTTCATATACGTAATTTCTTTATCTTAGAAGTAGTTTCAGATATATAGAATCATCTAGTCATACAGTTTGAAATTACCAGGAGCATGACATTTTACTCAAATTATATTACATACAGAATTTATATATTTTTTATACAAAACAATTGGTAACATGATTGGAAATGAAAGCTTTAAGAAGATTTAATTAAAGAGAAAAAGTTCTGAGGATGGGGTACACCCAAAAAGGGAAATTTTCTACAAAACTAAAAATGATAATTAAATATATTTAAAAAAATATTAGCTGAGCTTAGGGAATGGTAAGTGTCGAATAGAATGTTTCCTAAGGTTACAGTTCAATTTGGTACGATAAGGGCAGACAGGACACTTAAACATAGGTTCTTTTCCACATTCATACTTTTGATGCTGTTGAACTCCTTGTAAGTAGGAATAACCTCTTCCGCAAGACTGACATCTGTATTTCTTAATCTTTGTTCCTAAAATGGAGATTATGATATTAGATACACTAAAACATTAATGGCAAAAATCTAATTTGAATACTTTTTAATTTTAAAAAGTTAATTTTGAAAGCAATTTAATCTCAATATTTTTGTTCATTTTAAATTATTTTCCACAAAATAAAGATTTAATTATCTTTCACTTGAGTAACTGATTTTTATTGTAAAAAATATAGTTTTTCTTCTAGATGATAGGAGATGTATCAATCATCAATTAACCAAGTTAATAAGAAATCAACAACAATGAAATATTAAAAAAAAAAAAAAAAGGCTTTATTCACATACTTTTATTTGAAAGATGCTGGCAAAAGTTACAATTGTCATATTTATTTACAATGATTATAAATAATTTAATCATTATAAATAACTAATAATACACTAGCCAACAATTTAAATATTTTCCAATTATCTAACACAGGTTATGATCACACTTAACAAAACTATAACCTGATAAATAGGTTAGTCCTAAAAGTAAGAGCAGCCAAAAGAGGCCCGTTGTATTATATTATAAGACAGTATAATGTTTAGCTTCAATATCTGGAGGAGCAATGTCACAGTTGACATGTTTGAGTGCAATATGTGCATTTAGGTTGTTCTTCCTCTTGGTCTTGTGGGGGCAAATGGGACATTGAAACTGCTTTTCTTTGCCACATTCAAATTTAAGATGAATGTTCAGAGTTGATTTGTGAGAATAACTTCGACCACATGATGAACATCGGAATGGTTTTCCTGCATCTAAAAAATACGAAATAATCAATAATTAATTTAAAATTTGACTTTTTATAAACAATTATTCACATAAATATCACTGAAAAAAAATATCATTAATAAAAAATCTCTTTTTTTCAAACAACATAGATGTTGTCTTACATTCATGATTTCTTAATACATCCACATGTCATTGTATATAAATTCTTATCTATTTATATGTTCTATTCTATCACATCTTTATAATAGTCTTTTTGTACTATAAATTCATTGTTTATGTTAACATTTTTTTCTTTAATAACCCCCTACCCTCCATTTTTGGCATACGGGAGGGGGAGGAGAGGGAGAGGTTGTTCTAGAGGTACAACCAAACCTATTCTAACCAGAGTGGGAGGGTCGAGTTTATTACGTGGGTCACAAAATAAAAGTCAACTTCTCCTAGGCCGGATGCAAACCGGCATCACTAGGCACAAGGATGCTAGAATGGGCAATGCTCCAACACAGTCGGCCATCATGGCCTCGATTTTTTAAGTTAACCATCATTGCATTAATCCAGGGGTGCCCAATCTTTTTATTTGCCACATGAGATCCCTGCATTGAGGCTTACCACAACTGTACCTCTCTCCAAATCAATACCCTGCCACATACAAAATAATTATTTTTATTAACTATAAGCACTTTGTTTATATATATGTTTTTTAAAAACATTTATCCTAAGTGTAAATGTTTAGAGTACTACTATATAATAAATACTTTATAATAACTAGTTATTATAATAGCAGTTATATATACAAATAAAGTATATGTATAATACACAAATGTACACAAGTATATTTATAGAAAAATTAAGAATGAAAATCTATAAGCTGTCAGTGCACCTTGGATTAGGGAAGTTTAATGGCTATCAATAAAAAAAAAACAAAAAAAAAAAAAAAAAGAAACACTGATTATTTATTTACTATCAATATTTTTCCAACATTCCTCATTGGAACCAAAATTTATTTTGTCTTCTAATGTAGTAGTTTTTGTTAACAATAAAATGAACTAACTTAAACCTGAAACATTTTAATGTTCTGAAAAACATTTTAACTGCTTCAATCAAACAAGCAAGTCAAGTCTGTTACCCAACTTTATTCACATATAAAATATAGAGTGATAATATGTTGTATGATATCCTTCAGTTAATCTAATTTAATATTTTAAAATTATTCGGAGAGGATTGGGTTAAATATTGAATAAAGTCAAGTTCTTTGCTAAAACAAATCGATATTTACTTTAAAAAAACAAAACAAAGAAATTTGGAATGACCGTTTTATTATTAAATACATTAGTTGCACACAGCCAACTTATGAAATAAATTGAATCAAACTAGAACTATAATGTTTCATTGCCAAATGTGCATTTAAATGGCCTTTCCTACGCGCCCGGTAGGAACAAAATTGACATTTAAATTGAGGTAATTTTCCACATTCATATTTCTGATGTTGATAAAGTCCTGCTGCATATGAATATTGTCGAAAACATTTTGTACATTTAAACTTCTTTGCAGTTCCTAAGAAAAAGAAATAATATATATATTACATTGTTATATTAACAACAAAACTTACATAATATATTTTAAGAAATAATAAATCAATTTATTGATAATAGAGAATATATTTTCTGTTAAGGTACTTAGTAGCTTTTCTATAAAAAGTTAGGTATTTTTCAGAAATATAAATTAATATTACAAAATGTCACCATACATCAATATTTCAATATGTATATGTTTTGTAGGAATGGAGTATCCATGTTTTCCCGGTCCAGGCGATTAAAGTAACAGAGTTAAAAGCCCTCCCCGCACTGGGACATGAACTCATAATTGTTTCATCATTTTATCTTCAGTTTATCAGGTTGCCGAGCAACGCGTGATATGCACATTCGTTAGCCTGCCCCTCCTAAATGAAAACACTTAATAACTTATGTACATGCAGGGTATCCCATAAGTAGAGGGTAATTTTGATAGGAGTGATAACAGACCTCAAGAGCTACAAAAAAGTTCCTATAAACAATGGGCCAATTTTCAGCAGAAATGTAGGTAATCCCAGATTTATATTTTTTCAAGTGTCATGTTTTTTGTTGAATAGGAAGCGATAACTAAAGAAATGTTTAATTTAAGTAATTACTGATTGCTTCACTATAAACTAGACAAAATTTTCTTCAAATGGAAATCGGATATGTCACTATTATAACTACTTAAAGAGGACTTTTTGGTGTCTAAACTAGGCTGTTTTAAAAAAAAAATTTAAAATATTCAGAATTTTTTTTTAATCATCGTCCACTGTACTAAAGACACCTCACATTTAGAAAAATTTCATCGTTTAACAGGGTTTCAGTCCGTATTAAATAATTTGAGGTTTATTAGGAAAAACTTAAGATTCATCACAGGTTGTGTTTAAAAATGATGTAATTTTTTCCTGTCAAGTAAAAGTACCCCAGTTTTCAGCAAACATGAAAAAAAAAGAAAAAAAGGAAACCTGTACCATTACAACCCATGAAGGGTCTTGGGTTCAGTACTATTTAGAGAAAGCACTGTTTTTTGGTCTACTGTTGTGCAAGGAGATGATTTGACCGAGATTATGCTCAACCGCCAAGTTTTTCTCCTTAATCAATTATTTTAATTAAGGGCACCCACTTTATAGAGTCTGCCCCAGGAGGGTCTACCTACCCATTCAGCAAAACTGACAGCAATTAATTGTTACAAAGCTTTCATTTTTTGTTTTTCAATGATGAGGGATATATTACAATAAACATAATTGCGTTAATACACTTTGCATGGTTATGAAACTATGTTTTTCACCCAGATATGTATTATAGAAATTGTTTCTTATTCAAAGGTCACAAAAAAAAAGTTTCTAGTTCTAAAATTGTCATTTAGAATAAAGAAACCTGCTGATTGCTTCAATTTTTTCATTAAATGTTAATATTAGAATCAGGAACATTTAGTTTGTCACTTATTAATATGGATCAATTCTTATGACAGAAATCTGAAAAAAAAAACATTGTTTTATAACCACTTCACATGTAAAATATTTGAAAAACATTATATTTAACATTTTTAGTGCATTTAGGCAATTGTGTTTATTATAATACATAACAGATCATGAAAAACAAGAAATAGAAGCTTTCCAACACTTAATTATAGTCATTTTTGCTGAAAACAGGTATTTTTACTTGACACGATAAAAATCACATATGATTTTTTTTAAAAACAGAACTTAGCTTAGTTTAGCTGCTCAAAAGTCCTCTTTTAATAATTTTAACAGTGACATATCCGATTTCCATTTGAAGAAAATTTTGTCTAGTTTATAGTGGAGCAATCAGTAATTACTTAAATTAAACATTTCTTTAGTTATCGCTTCCTATTCAACAAAAAACATGACACGTGAAAAAATATAAATCTGGGATTACCTACATTTTTGCTGAAAATTGGCCCATTTTTTATATGCACTTTTTTGAAGCTTTTGAAATCTGCTGTCACTTTAACAATTTAACAATTTCTTCCAATTTACGGGACACCCTATATATACAATAACATTTTTTCAGTGAGATAGGAATTTTGTTACCTATATCACAACATTTTGATTGCAAACCAGCATTTCATCAAAGAAAGAGAACTTGTTGTTTTTTTCTTTAAATCCAAAAAAAATAAAGAATACAAAATTAAAATCCTACTGGCTGGCAGACCATCTGCCAATTTTAAACTCCACATATGGCCCATATATTCATGCATGACAGGCACATCTTAAGTAAGGTATTCCTGCCCTACATTAGGATTGGCCAAAATGGTAGATAATTTAATACAAACAAAACTTGTCTTTGTTACATAAAAAAGACCAGTTATTTTGCTACAGTACCTAGCATGATCCTCAACTAAAATGTTATTCAAAATCCAGTTTTTATGTTATCTATCAATTACAATTATCCAGAAACATAATTAAAAAAAAAGTGGGAATAACAGTTTTACCATACAATTGTTCTTCTTAATCCATTTGGAGTGCAACAAGGTATTATATTCCATAAAAACCACAAATAATTGCAATATTTATTGGGGCCTTAACAAAAAAAAAATTAAGCATAAGTATAATCTTGTTTCTATGGTTATTTAGGAACAAATATACAACAAAAGTAATTTCTTTATAGTCCTTGCAATTATTATACAGTAAAATTAGAGATTCACCTGAACATGAAAAAAATCTGAAACTTGTCAGCCATTATTCATTACCCTGCCCATAATCACTGGTTAACAGTCCTGAAGTTTCTTGCATCAGATTTTGATATGGGAGAGAAGAAGAAGGATAGAAAACAGAATTTTCAATTATATTTTTGTGATTTTTTCAAAACCTGTAACATAAACCAGAATCAACGATAATTTCAATGGATTCGGAACATTTTTTGCTACATTCTATAATGTGGAAACTGTATAAATTTCATCTTTTTAATACCTCTGTAACCATTGATATTCGAAAAAATATATATCACTGATTTATTGCAGTCATTAAGTACATTTTTGATAAAATTTTAAGATTTTATGAATTTTGACCTTATTTAAAAAAAATACAGGGAGTGCCCTAAAATGGAACAAACCCTTTTATATGAGCCTTTTAGCTGACAGAATGAATAACTCCAATTAAAACATTTTTAATTATTAATTTTAGTGGTATTTCTAGTGAGAAAATGTATACCTTTTTTCACAGTTCTATGTTTCAACACTGCAATCATCTACTCCGGAATCAACTTACTTACTGTCTGTACAGATATAATAAATTTTTCTAGTAGAAATCATTACAGAAATAGGCAAACGCAAATCGGTTCAGCCCCTTTTACTCCTATATTATTCATCCGATTTTCTTCATTCTTTTTTTGTTTAATAGATATTAACGAGCTTTAGTGTTATCAAGAAATAAAAATATTAAATAGTACGTAAATAAAAAGATAAATGGTAGTTTGTTCAAAACGGATGATCTCCGAAAGTTCTTCACCAATTTATTTTCAATTTTGACACAACGTCGCAATAATATTTATAAGTTTTTTTGTATACATTTCATTATCATCAGGCCTTTCCTTTCGAAATAGCGGCCGAAAAACGTGATTCGCTTTAGACTGTAGTGCTAATACGGCTTCAACGATTTCAATGAAACTTGGCTAAAGTCTTCCCCTTGAAACCTTTATAATTTATGTATATAACATACTTTCCCGAAAACAAGCTGCATAAATTTTTATGATGAATCCAGTATTTTATTTGCGAATAACTCAACAAGTATACATTTTTTTATCGATAATACCAATACTTATTTGAAAGCTTTCTTTATTTCCTACAAAATGAAAAAAAAAATAATCAATATCGGACTATTTGTTGCAGAGATATATCATTTTAAACATTTAGTTCTTTTTCTTTTGCAAATTCGATTTTCTTTACTTTGTTTTTTGATAAATTGGAAACTTTTAATTTACTGATGTAAAATTGGGTCTATTATTTGAAGAGATGATATCATGTAATGTTAGTGGAATGATACCTCATAAATTAAATTTAAAAATATATTTTATAGTTATACTCATTGTTAACTTAAATACTGCACAAGCATTAGTTAATGGAACAGGAATGAGACTGAAGTATTAACGGGGGCTACTTTAAACTAAAGAATTTTATTTCCAAGAATTAATTAAGATTTTCTGACACTACACTCACATTCGACTTTCAAAAGAACAACTTTCCTATTTATAGCTGCATTTGCTGTGGTCATAATCAAATCGCAGGATAAAAGTTTTGGAAAACTGTGTGTATTATTGTGACGTCCAATAATTTTGCATGGACATTATATGTGGCAGCAATTAGAGCACGTTCATTTAAAATATTAAAATTTATATTTTCAATGGTAATGGGCAAGGCTATGCAGCAAACAATAACAGAACATTCAGAAAGAACATTATTTACATAGAAGTTCTGAATAAAAATGGATTTAAATTGCTAATTTAAATTTATTTTTTACTTGCTTAATCAAAACATTAATTTATTGTAAAAATAACACACATAAATTAAAAATTTTTGAATGAGTCTATTTTGTATTATTTATAAATAATTTTAAATGACTTAAGCTCTATTTTTAATTGAAATTGAAATTTTAATTTTGTTTGTATTAATAAATGAGGATTTTTGAATTGTTATTTACTCTTTGTTTATTTAATTTATTTTTTATTTAATTATATCTTTTCCTCAAATTTTTAATGGCTATGGTCGAATTTCGACCACTGGGCAAACACTAGTATTATTAAAATGATATTATTCAAAAATGTTGAAATTGGAGTTAATCATTCTGTCAACTGAAAGGTTGATATATCAAATATAGTTCAATTCAGATTGATATACAAGCGTACAATATTGTAAAAAAGAAAATTCATCTAAGTTCTTAGTGATTTAAGGTTATGGAATGTCACTTAATGACTTGTATAAATATTTTAAAGTACTTTAATTTTGTAAATGGTAATATTTGGGATAAACCTCATAGTTTTTGAACTATGCACAGAAGTTTTAAAAAAATGAGTTTTCTGTCCTTCTCTCCCTCCTCCCCATCTAAACCTGATATGGCAATATTAGGACTTTTTACCATTTATGAGGAGGAAGGTAATGGACAAGTTTCAAAAAGTTTCAGCTTTTTTTTTGGAGGAGGTTCAGGTTACAAGTTTTTCCCCTCTAGTTTTGCTGAACTATTACAGAAGTATATATAAAAAGAAAGTAATAAAAAAATATATATATATTTAATGAAAAAAATTGATGATTATTGATAATATTAATTATATTTATAATGTTTATTAATGATATGACACTTAAGAGAGGTTTTCCTTTTAGCTTTATAATCACACTTAGGACATGAAAACTGCGGTTCTTTGCCACATTCATACTTCTGATGTTGCAAAACACTTTGATGGTGAGAGTATCGCCTACCACAGTCTGGACAAGCAAATTGTTTAAGACAGTGAGCTGTAAAATTAACAAACACTCTATTAGTAACAATGAGCTAGCATTAAATATTAGTTTTTATTGTTTAATAACAATGACATGAAATACATATTTTTATAATTTATTCATATGACTAGTTATGTATATAATATAGATAAAATATGGTAATAATTAAGGTTCTGATATCAACTGATTAAGTCTATCTGCAATCTATTTTGAAATTTTTAAGATATAAATAAAACTTAATCATCTTTGCCATTTTTGGAATTTATTACTCCAAAAAAAAGAAGAAAAAAAACACTTCAAAGAGATTAAAACTAAGAATGTATTTCATAAAACCTAATTATTACAGCATTTAAAATATTACATCAATAAAAACATACTTATTGAATAACTTAAAGAAAACAATTTTTTTAAAAAATACAATCTGTTAGAAGAATAATTACGTTCAGGACCATAAATTAGGTCTTCAGTGTTTTTTAGAATAATAACAGTTTAATAACTTCTAAAATAAACTGAAAAATAATAAAATACATATAAAAAAAAGCAATTAAGAAAAAAAACTAAAATATAATAAACATTCAAGATAACGCCGTAACATATTAAATTACAAATTAATTATAAAGTAAAATATTTTGAAAATAGAAAAGCTTAACTATTGAAGGTATTATTCATTGCAATCTGAAAATCAACACTAAGAAAAATCAAAAATGTTGACCGATGATAATAAGACTAAGGGAATCTATAGGTTCTGTACTGATGTCATTAAACAAAATGTCTTAACTTCTTTCTGTTCCACTTTTTTCTACTAACTTATTTTAATCTAACAAACTCACTCCCCTTCATAATAAAAAAACAAAACAATGACTTTGTCATTATTCTTCGATCAATTTTATTTACAATCAGAGGATTATTTAAAATCTTTTTAACCGGTTACTTTGTCATTTGTTACATTATTAGTGATAGGGAACAAATAATTAAAGCAACTACCTTTAGATAGGCTTCATTAGACTCAGTTGGTAAAAGTCATAAAATCTTACATTGAGCAGCTGTTTCCATTCTCTATTGAGCACAATTTTCTTCAAACAAATTCATTTATTTTAAATAACTCTATTTTTAACAACATTCAGATGTTTTTCTCCATTTAAAGTAAGTTGCCAAGTTTCACACCCATTAAGAACAGCAGAACAAGTAATAGTTTTTAAATATCTTCTTTTGGCTATAATTAATGGTATTTATTAAATAAATAAATAAAAAAGTTTAAATATTAACAAATATAATATACACTAGCACAGAGGATCTTTATAAAAATCTAAAATTCTACTTACAATTATTTACTATTAAATTTATTAATTAAATAGAGTTATAAAACAATTTATTCTTCAGCACATATAATATTTTACTTTTATTATAAAACACTAACATTAAAATACTTCATACGTCAGTTGTTGGCAGAATCTCATCTTAGATTGTAGATTCATCTGAATCTACAATATCATACAAGCTAAATAATGATGACAAATATTTATTTCAGTAAATTGTGATCTATTAGGAATTTTTACTAGAAATGCTTATACAAATTTTGTTGAAAAACACAAATCAACTATTTTCAGGGGAGTACCTTAAAATGCTTACGAGCTAAATGTGCTTTCAAATTACATTTCTGCTTGGCTTTGTAGTCACAATGGGGGCACATGAACTGTGGATCTTTCCCACATTCATATCTAAGGTGTTGGGCGACACTTTGCAGATGTGTATACTTTCGACCACATGTTGGACAAGGATACTTTTTGGTCAAGCGAACTGAAAAGGAGATTGAAATGGTGGTATTTTAGGCACTAATATAAAAATAAAATAAATATTTTATAGCTAAATAGTTGAACAGCTTATAACAATATATTTATGTACTTACTATACTTACTTCAGTCCATGTACACTTAAATTATAAATGCTAAAATGTGAAAATTATAGAGAAACACATAGTTTATAATGAACATAATTCTTTTGGGTAGTGATGATAAAAATAAGTTGGACTACATTCATATAGTAAGATGCTTTATTTGACATAACTGAACAATAGGTTTCAATAGACTTACTAAATAAATATAGTAGTTCTGACAATACTGCAGGAAAATTATTTTAAAATAACAATATTTTGTTAATTTGCACAACTCACCAACTTTCTTTCAATTCTTTATCCTTCAAAGTCAAATGATTTTTAAATGATATATAAACTAATTTTTAATATCTTTAGAAACCTGAATGACCTCCACGCTGAGAGGCACAAAGGAGGAAGGAAAAGAAGAAGAAGAAAAAACCTGGATAAGTGATATAAAAATAAGGCTTCTATATGATTAAAAATAAGATTATCAATAACATGTTTATTAGATTGCCAATAGTTCGAGGAAACAAAAAAAAACAAAAAAAAAAAAAAAAAAGGCAAATTATTAATCAAAGAAAACCATTATCATTTACACAAATAAAATTTACACTATATTTAATCTTTTCTTACTATATATTTTCACAGGAACTCTAATAGAGGTACTGCAGTCTTTATTTCAGGGCTGGACAGGGTCAAGAAACATTATTCCGCTAAGTTTGTATTAGCATTATTATTCTATAAATTAAATTTAATGACTTAAGATAATGATGTGCTTGAAATAATATCAGTAGATTTGGGTGTAGTCAGAAGCCCTATACCTACCGTACTGGATGCTAAGAGAACCAACATTTTCCGCTGTGATATTTTATAAAAATATCTTTCTTAATGTATAGGATTTATGATACTGTCTGTGAACAATCCTAAATGTTTATGAGCAATGTGCTTATTCAAGTTCTGTTTTAATTTAACCATATGATCACAGTAGGGGCATTTGAACTGAGGAGATTTGCCACAAATATACTTCTGGTGTTCTCTTAGCCCTCCCAGATAGGAATAGTTACGTCCACATCCTTCACAACAATACTTTTTCTTCTTAGCAACTGCAAAATAATTTACATGTGATATTTAAAGAATCTGTATCCATAACACACACACACACTTAAAAGTATATTATATTAAATTATGTAGTCAACTTTTTTTTATAACATGTTTAGACTGTACCTGTACATACCAGTCCAGCATGTATGCCAACAGCAGTATAACCACTCACTAACATAGAAATCAGGAAGAAAAATTCACTACATTATATTATAGATAAAATTACTGACACTTTATCAATTTTGAGTTGTGGTTATTGTAATTGTTCAAACTTGTAATGACCCTTTCTAATTGTTAAAAATGTTGGACAGGGTTTAATGCAATGGTATGATCAATATTAATTGTTTGTTGGAGATCATTCAAAGTTAATTAAAATTAAAAAAACAATAAATTAAAAAGTTCATTAAAATAATTTGTCATGAGTTGCCAATATAGGTAGGTTGAGTGAAGTACCTTCATTTAATTTTAAGAGCTGTTATGAAAATTTCAATAATCTATGTGGATGGAGAAATAGGAACCACAGAAGCATGCAATCAATAAGAGAGGAAGATATGGATGAAGTCATGTCACCTGATTCTGACGACATCGAAAATATTTTGGAAAAGCTTAGGAATAACAAGTCAGCAGGAGGGAGTCTGTGTTGTGAGTTGATAGGGATCCGACGTGTTGTGCTCAGTGCTTGCTACAAAGCTAAGTTTATTCTGTTTGGAATATTTAGTGAAAGCCTAACGTTTTTCCTTATTTTTCATGAGACAGTTTTATGCATTGTAAGCTATTGTGTTTAAAAAGAAAGGAAAATAAAGGGATATTCAAAAAGCTACAGAATAAGTGAGTGATTAATAGATACTTTGTGTCTAGCACATGGTAACAGCGCTTATTTGTTCTACATTATAAATTACAATTGAGTTTAGTTTTGCATATTTGCTTGCCCTGTTTACCAGCTTATTCAAGAGTTAGTTTTTTAATCTTCGGAGACAGTTTAATGAAATAAAATTTCTGATTAAAACAAGAAAAAAAAAATTGACTAATAATGACGGATAAAAATCTGAAAAATTATTTTTCACCAACGGTACGTAAAAGTAAGAAAAGTATGTGTCAGGAGACTAATAATGAAGAAGAAGGAAGAAAAAGAAAATACTCTGAGGACCCTGATGAACCATCAATTAGTAACCTAACCTTAAACGAGTTAATGGACTCTTTAGGTAAGTTGATTGATGAGAAATTACAGAGAGTGGACCAAGAGTTGGAAATATTGGCTACAAAAAATGATATTGCAATATTCGCGGATAGGATTGAGCAATTATCAACAGAAAATGCTATACTGCGAGAAGAATTGAAATTACAACGAGAAGCAAATAAATTACTATCGAGACAGGTGGAGTTTATTCAAAGGGAAATAAATAAAAATAACATCATTGTTAAAGGTATGGATATTGGCCCTACTAAGGATTGTACACAAAGCATTAAACGGCTCTGCACTAATACCTTAGGTATGCCTGAAAATATTATTATAAATAGAGCTCAATTTATTGGTAAGCGTAATGCAAATAAGAAAATTATTTGTGCAGAATTTTCAAACGAATCCGAAATAAGAAAAATATTAAAGGCATCCAAAATATTAAAAGGTGCTGGAATTTCTATTGAAAGGTACCTTACTTTCTCACAAAGGCAAGTCAAAAGAAAAATGCTGTATTTAAGAAAATGCCTCAAGGAAAAAAACTCAAAAATATCGATATCGGTTCAAAATAATTCCTTGTGGATGAGTAACCATAAGTTTGTTTGGATAGAAGAAAAAAGCCTCATGTTTGGTAATGAAAACGGTTTAAGAATAAGAAAATTAATGAAATCACGTTCAGAAAGTTAAATGAAATCACGAGCATCGACTTATCAGAAGCGATGAAGAAATTGTTGGCAGAAACAAATTCAGAAGAAGGAAGAGATATTGCTACAGGTGCTGTTTCAGAAAATATTCGGAACCAAAATAAATGAAATAGAGCCGTCTGTCAGGTCAAAACAAGTGGGATTAATGATTTAAATCCTATTAAGTTGAAATTACTTTCATTCAATATTGGTGGATTGGTTAATAAATTTATTTTTGATTATTTTTTTCAATTTATCAATCAAACAATATGATATTATAGCTCTCTATGAGACATTTTTAGTTAAGTCCGAAACTTTAAAATTCGAAAAATATTTTAGTGATTTTAATTTAATGTGGATCAGAGCAAAAAAACTAATAAGAAAAGCAGGGCAAGTGGTGGCCTTTTATTAGGTATTAAAAATAATTTAATTGTAAGCAATGTGGCATGCAAATTCGTGAGATTGAGTGAATGAGATTTAATTGAAGTAAATAATGTTAATGTAAAGTTTTAGATTGTGCCAGTTTATTTAAATTTTGGTGCTTGGGATGAAGACTTTTCAAGATTATTGAATTTTCTTTCATTATTTAACGAAAAATACGTTCTTATAGGAGACATGAATGTGAAGTTGGCGGAGAGGCAGATTATCCCGGAAAATATATCACAGGAAAAATGTTTAATCAACTGTAACAGGAAATCTAAAGACACAACTTTAAATAGTAGAGGTCTATCGTTCTTGGAAATGTGTGATGATCTAGATTTAGTAATATTAAATGGCCGTGCGGTGGGTGATCCCGATGGTGATTTCACTTACATTTCGGGGTGGGGTAGTTCTGTCATTGATATTTGGTGCATGCATCTGCACCTATTCTGAAATCCCACAGAGCTTCACTAATTCAGTCATTTACCCGTTATTCAAAAAAGGAGATATCCATAACGTTGAAAATTTTAGTGGCATATCTTTTATTAATGTAATTACAAAATTATTGACTGGAATTTTATTGGGACGTTTATGGAACTGGGTGAACACAAATGACATATTAAATGATTTCCAAGCGGGTTTTCGTCGGGGGTCACAGTTAACTCAACCATAGACCACAGTTTCAGCTTGTTTAGCATTGTCAAACTGACTGGCAAAAGAACGTCGTAAAGTGTATGCATTTTTCATTGATTTTAAAGCGGTGTTTGATTGTATAGATAGGGAGGCTCTGTTTTTTAAGTTGGCTAATCTTGGACTGTCTCATAAATTTTTGAATATCATAAGAAGCTTACATACAAATACTAAAGCTACCGTATATCATAAAGAAGGATTAACTGACTTTTTCGAAACATCAGTAGGGTTAAGACAGAGTTGTCTGCTTAGTCCTTTGCTATTTGCGTTGTTCATAAACGATTTACACGAAAATTTGGAAGAGGGTCTAGAAATTGCAGGAGTAAATATTAGATGTTTATTGTATGCAGACGATGTAGTACTATTAGCCCCTTCTCCAGTTAAATTACAGCGTATGATAAACCACTTGGAGAATTACTGCCGAATGTGGAACTTGCATATAAATTTGGCCAAGTCAAAAATAATAGTTTTTCGCAATGGAGGTAGACTATCCAAATATGAGAGGTGGAACTTCGGAGGAAGCCCTGTTGAAGTAGTAAACGAGTATAAATATTTGGGTGTTATCATGACCCCAAGGTTGGTCATGGGACGACACTTTGCTGAAAGAGTAAGTCATGCAAAATTTGGCCTAAATTCTACTTGGCATAATTTTATAGCTAACAAAAATGTCCCCTACTCAAGTAAACTAGTGGTTTATAATTCGGTCTCTGGCGGTGATTAGTTATGCTGGACAGGTTCGGGGCTTCGAGCCCTATGAAGTTCTGGAAAAGTTTAAAAGATACTTTGTAAAAAAAATACTGCGTCTTCCAAGGTATGCACCTAATTATATTTTGGCACACGAAACGGGTCTCGCCTCGATATACTCCTACACACTTAAAATTCATTTCGACTATATTTTGAAAGTGCTGGAGATGCCGGGTTTTCGTTTGCCACATATCCCAGTGAAAGAGGTGATAACTAAGAGAGTTTATTGGTATGAAAAGTGGTTAGAATTCGAGAATAGTTGCAAAATTAATCTTGATACTGCAAATATCGCTGATCTGCGCGGAAAATTGACTGTTTGTTCGGGCCTGAGGCAAGGTGACTCATTAGCCACACTCCTCTTTAATATTGCCCTAGAGACCATCAAGAGAAGGGCAGGATTAAATAATGGAGGAACAATACTCCACAGAATGACCCAACTGCTCACGTATGCTGACAATGTGGTCATTGCAGAGCCATCAATTCAAGCAGTGAAGAGTACATTCAGTAGGTTGGATAATGAGGCAGGGAAAATGGGGCTATACACCAATGAAAGTAAAACCAAGGTCCTTGTTTTAAGGAAGAAAAACCTTGTCCATCCACCACAGCACTATGTCTTTGAAAACCATACTTTTCAAGTTGTATCAAGCTTCACCTACCTCAGGTCCATAATTAACAATAGCAATAACGAATAGGTGGAGATAGGAGCTAGAATAATGGCTGCCACCAGAGCGTACTTTTCTCTAGCAAGCCTTCTGAAAAGTGTATTGTTAAGTCATACAACAAAGTTTAGGATATACAAAACGATTATTCGGCCAGTTCCTCATATGGACTCTAACAAAGGCATCTGCTGAACGAATAGATCGGTTTGAAAGGAAAATACTAAGACGGATAATAGGACCTAAACTGGAGAAAGGAGTTCCCCGCTTGAGAACAAACAAGGAGGTATACTCAATGTACGGTGATCTATCTATCTATTCGTTTGAGTGTAGCGAAGGAAATGGTTAGAACATGTCCTGAGAATGGATGAAGAGAGGATAGCGAGAAGGCTTTATCATGGGAAGCCGGAGAGAGTTAGGTCTAAGGAAAGACCGAAGGCAAGATGGATAGATAATGTAAAAGAAGAAATGAGAAAAAACGGCATATCTATAAGGTGCGCAGCCAACAGGGATGACTGGGCAAAAGAAATTGAGCAGGCCAAGGACTGCTACATGCGTCTGTTGTGCCAATAATGAATGAATGAATGAATGTGGAGTACAACCATTCAGCAGATTAATAAGTAGTAATATAGTAAACCATTAGAGTAAAAGAATCATGAATCAATTAGATGTAAACAATAAGTTAGAAAATTATTGCATCATGGTTCTGCAGAATATGGCTTGTTAAAAGTTAGATATAAATATTACCAATAATGTTCATGAAAAAATACAGTGAAAATCTTATTTATGTGAAATAATTTTTTTGAGACTTAATTAATTAATAAATTGAACGAAATATTTTAACTTTTATTTCATCAAATTAAATTTGGTTATATTATTTTTCCAACATGCTCACTCAACATATTGGGGCTAAATTTCAAATAGCTGGTTCAAATTTAATTTATCCCTATGTGGCTGGTCATTGCAAATGTTAAAAAATACTAATGGATAATAGTAAAGTGCTGGAATAAAAAGATTAATTGATTAAAACAAATGAAATAATATGTGAACTCATAACTATGATTTTTTTTTCTGAAAATCAATAAATTGTGGTATGAAACTCTGTCATACAAGATATCTTCTTAATCCTCCTTAATGGAATACATTTGTGATAGTCAGTAGTTTGGCCTAAATAGTAGGCCAGGCATTCTTCACTGCTATAAAAAAAAAATTACATAGGGTGGGGGTAATGGAATACTTGCAATTTTCAAGGAGCTTTGGCAGTATATACTATTCTCTATACGGTACTATTCTCAATTCCCCATTAACTTTGAGTAGAATGAACAGAAAAGCTCCTAAGAGAATAATTTCATTATCAAATTTATTTTCAATTACTGGATCTTTACTGAAACTATTGAAAATACAAAAAATAAATAAATAAAATTAGAAATAATACTAACAAGAGGAGATTATAGACACGGGGTCACCAATATCAATGAAACGATTTTGGTGATACTAGGCCAAAATATATTAGACCCATGTCTGAGTGTTCTTGCCAATGTGCCCAAGGAGCCGAGAAAAAAAATATGTCTTATGAAATTTTTAAAATATATTTTGTGAAATTTCATTTTTTTTTTATATAACTATTTAATTTAATTTCATCTTACAGCGACAATTAAAATATTTTATTGACAAAATAGGAACAGCCTTGACAAGTCTTTAAGCCAAAAAAAATAAAAAAAATAAACTATTTTCTGATTTTACTCAACATGGATTTCTGAGTTATTAAATATCAGTAAATTTGTTTTATCATGTAAAAAAGAAACATAAACATGTTGCTAATTCTAATGTATAACCAATTATAAAAACCCAAAGACAATGTATAAAAAAAGAGGTGGTATACAAAATGTTAAGAAAATATGGTATAAGAGTAAAAATAACATATAAATGACTTTTACAAAACTAAACCAAACCAAATTAACTTTTTTCTATCTTGTTGAAGGAATACTGCTTTATACCGATA
Organism: Nezara viridula; assembly: GCA_928085145.1. Taxonomy (NCBI): domain Eukaryota; kingdom Metazoa; phylum Arthropoda; class Insecta; order Hemiptera; family Pentatomidae; genus Nezara; species Nezara viridula. The sequence continues at coordinate 102,843,904 of OV725080.1, read as the reverse complement.
TACAGGATGTAGCAGAGTTAAAGGGTGATAAAAAAAATCACAAATAATTTATAATTTTTTTTAAATGGAACTTATCTGTGTTTTTTCGCCCAATAGTCCTCTATAAATATTTTTAACAATGACAAAATCTACTTTCATTTAAAGCAAATTTTGTCTAGTTTACTATGGAGCAATGTTCAGTTACTTAAATGAAATATTTTTTAAATTATCGCTTTCCATTAAACAAAAAACGTGCCTCGCATAAAAAAACACAACACTTAAATTTCCTAATTTTTGTTGGAAATTGAACAATTGTTTTGTGAACTTTTTGTAGATCTTAATGTCTTCTATCAACCTTTTAAATATTTCCCTCTACGTACAGGACACCCTGTATAATATAGTATAGCAAGATAAATAATAATGGTCTTTATTTCATACTTCTTTCCTCATATTTCACTGTTGACATTTCATCTTATACATTCATCATCAAAAACATTCTATTTTTTTTTTTAACATATTTTTCTTTCACATTTATTTGTTATCCTGCCATAATTCCTATATGTTTTTTTAAAACTTTAATGGCTCCTTGAAACATCATTCATCATTAAATTTTGTTTATTATTTCTTCTCCATAATCTTGCCTATAGTTCAAATTCAAGAAAATAAACACTTGTAATTTATAATGTTCTACGAATTTCTATTTGGATGTTTTATTTTCCTCCTCACCAACTAATATGCTGTCATTGACTCACCTAATACTGGGTCATATTACATTATTTTCTGAATAGGGGAACAAACCATTACCAAAAATTACAAATAGAAATTAAAACACTATAAATTAGTGGAGGTCCAATGCACCCCAGTGTCATGAAACTGTTAATGGTAAAACAGAAAAAAAAAATGAGCAAAAAACTAATTAAGTTAAACAAAACTGCATAAAACACTAGAAATTAATAGTGTTGTTTTGTTGAATATGACCTATAAGAATAAAAATAGAAGTAAAAATTAATGGAGAAAGATCAAGAGTATGAACTAATAAATTAAACTTTATGTTTAATTCATCTGTTTATAAGTCCATAGCATACATTAAGTTATTTATATAAAAATAAATAATTTATTTTCCATTTTAAACTTCCACATTTACCTAAAAATAACTGAGCGCTTTTATTATTTATTTACTTAAAACAAAATAGAATACATAAAGTGTAAAGAAGTTATATAAAACCCATTGAAGAAATTGGAGCTTCTTCGAGGCTGTTAACAAGATATGAGTAAGTATGTAAAGAATAAAAAATAAAATATAGTGAAACAACATAAAAGGGAGGATTATAAATACAAGAATAGTTGCTTAAAGGAAACCTAAGACTTGCATATGATAGAGACTAATTAAATGCATAAAATGAAATCACAAACTTAAATATAGAGATTATATTAAACTAAATATAATTAAAAATACTATATTTTAAAATTTAGTATTTATTTGACCTCACCTCCCAACCAATACCTTCTCATATTATATCACGGTCAACCATCTCTACATCATTATAAATATAATTAAAATAAAGTTAGGAGGTGGTTAGAATTGTCAGATGAAAACAAAAGCACACTACAAAAATATTTATTTGTACATATATATTGGTATTTTGGCCAATCATATTAAAGTCTAAGAAAATTTGTAAGGAAATATGAAAAGATACAATAGATAACACCAAATATAAATGATCTATGCAGTGTAGAAAGACAAAAATACTGAGTGTGATATCCAAATCAATGAGAAATAATCCAATGCATGATATCCAAATGCATTGCCAGAAAAGAATATAAAATACAGAATACTCCTTTATTTACTCGGGTTGAATTTTTATGAGATCTAGGGTACATAAATAACTTGAGATTACACTAATAACTAGAACAGTAATTACAATACAGTTAACAGTAATTATACTTATTGATATAAACAAATGCAGTGTTTTAAAATCATTATTTATTTATTAGGATGAATAAAAGCTGTATATATACAATCTGTAACAATGAATACGATTGTTATTTGAATAAAGACACAGTAATTATGAAATGAAAGCAGCAAATCAATTTTTGTTTAAATGTTAAAACAAATAATTTAAAAAAAAGATGTGTATCATCTTTGGAAGAGATTTTGCAACATACATGAGCACAACTCATTTCCATTTATCAAATCAAATAAAGTAAAATAAAAGTAAACATTTTAATATTTACTATATATATTTTAATATATATATTTATAATTTCAAATAATGTTTAATAAATATAAAAATAAAATTTAACATGTTATTTATATATGCATTTCCAGGTCAAATTTAGAATTTTTCAAACCAAATTAGGATTTTTTTCAAATCAACTTCAGAACTTTCCAAAGCAAATTGAGTTTTTTCAAATCAAATTTAGAATTTTCCATTTCAAACTAAGATTTTTCAAATTGAATTTAAGAATTTTAATAACAACAAATGGATAGTATATTTTAGTTTTCTTATTAAATTCCTTAAAGGTAAGACATATTATGAATAATAAGGTTAGGCATTGTAGCATTTAAAGATCAATTTTATTTTATTGATGAGACAGGTTTTAATCTTCATCTTCAAAGGAACCATGTAATGTTAAGAGTAAATATGAATACAATAGTAAAAGTTTCTTGTTAGAGTATTAGAGTACAATAGTAAATGTTATAGGGAGAAACGTAAAACTTTTATTGACCATCAGTAACGAAAAGGGGGCACATTTAAAGGTAATCTCAAACGCAAATTGTAATGCTGTTTTGGTTAATGGTTTTTTGTCAGAACTCAAGAGAAAACTATATACTTATATTATATACAACTCTATAAAGTGTTGTGTGTGTGTGAAGAAGCCCAATTTGCTTTGGAAAGTTCTAAATTTGATTTGGAAAATCCTAATTTCGTTTGAAAAATTCTAAATTTGACTTGGAAATGCTATATCTAACTAATTCTGACATAGAATTAGAATTTACACAGATAGAAAATATTTTAATGATAATTTAGCACTGTGTCTTGTGTAAACTATTTCTTATCCATTTTAAATTTAAATATAAATACCAGTAAACATTTGTTATTACAAGAAAGTAAGAAGAGCTTACTTAACGAATTAATACCTGAAATGTAAATGAAAGAATAGTAGTAAGTATGAACTTGTATACTTGGATTTTATTAGGATTAGTTGGAGAGAAGTGTTTTTATAATTTTAAATTTTTAAAATTTGTTAGGTATGCTTTCTAGATGAAAATGACTGAAGTAATATCATATGCTTTCCAATTTTCAACTTTTTTAATACTAAGTATTGTCTAATAATCTTCAATTTAATAAATTTTTCCTATTTTTTAAGCCAATTTACTTTTACTAAAGTGATTATGACTTATATATATTTTTTTAAATTGATGACTTGTTTTATAAAATAATCTCACAATGGTCAATCCAAACATTGTTCTTTGAATGAATAATCTTATGCAGTTCAGGGAGAACCAGGTCAACAATATTTTAGTTCAAAAAGTTGCTTGTTTAGTTTAACGTCTACTGCTTCATGCTGAGCTAATCTTCTATTAAAGCAAAAATTAAGTACTACTACAAGGCTTGTGCTAAAAATAAAATGACCAGTTCAGCCCATTGATCTAATATACTGGTTCGAAAGTAAAAAAAATAAGTCAAAATTTTTCACATTATCGCACTGCCAGGTAACATCCCATTATGGAATATGGTAAAAATGGCAAGCAGTCCTTATTTCTCACCTGCAATCAACCAGTGAGATATTTTAATAATTGAGTTTTAGGGATTCTGATTGTTCTGTAGGAGCAACCTTGGCTCCTTTAGTTAATTAATGTCAAATTTCATTATTACTTTCAAAAAATGACTTTCTTTTAAAAAACACTTGAGGTCTGCTCCTCTTCCTGGAAATAGGTTCCCAAAAGGTACAGCAATTATGTGAAATGAACACAGTGGGTTCAATAGTAAGAGAAGGCTTTTTAATATGGCTAGTTACAGATTTAAACATACCTTACATGCCACTTTATGAACTATCTTCAAGAATGGATGCGATTCAAGCTACAAGTATCAAAAGGGTAGAAAAGGTTTAAGTAAATTTCTAACCATTTTGATAAGTATGAACAGATTATAATTTTTTATTATTAACTTTTGGCCATTGACTCCTGAATTACAAAGGAGGCAATGTAGCCATTATAGTAAAATGAACGTGGATGCTTCTGAAATATATTGAATGAGATACAATTAATGATTTACATCTGTTTGTTTTTTCCAAAGAAGATTCCAACAAAACCAAGTAAGAGAGAGAGACAGAGAGATTTTACTGAAATATTTAAGAACTATGATCTTAAATACTAATAATTTTTCAGTTTTGAATAAGTATCAAAATGCTTGTTGATGAGATGAGACTTAAGGTTGTGTTTGAGCTTAGCTTTATAGTTACAATGAGGACACCCAAACTGTGGTGATTTGCCACACTCATATTTCCTGTGTTGTCGAATTCCAGCTAAGTGGGAATATCTGCGACCACAATCTGAACATTGAAATCTTTTGGTTTCATCATCTGAAAAAAAAATAAACAATTAGTGAGAAAGTAAAATCAGTTTCTCAATCCTATGATAAAATATGATAAATCCATTATGAAATTGATAAGTTGGATTTAATTACGTAAACACGGATTTGTGTTTAGTAAATAAAATTTTCCAAGTTGTAAGAATTACAAATCATTCCTTCATTTATTTTTTATTTTTGTTTTGAAGGGTTTGTTTTCTTTGTTTTTTTCTTTTTTAATTGTTACTAATACCAATTTTTAAATATTCGAGATCTATTGGTCGATTTCAAAGTATTTGTTTAGTTCTTCTGCATTCTTTTTGGTTTGGCTCTTATTCAATTCAATTGTTCAATTCTGTATTAAATCTGAACAATTTGAATTTCATAATAAAAAGCATCAATGCTTCTCTTTATTTCTGAAAGAAAATGACACAATGATCTTAATATTCCCAATTTGACTGATTAGTCCTGAAATAGAATCCTATCTTTCCATAATAAATTGAAAACCTGCTAGCCCATAGTCCTAATTCCTGAGCATCCAGTATAATCCACCAAGGAGCCTCTGAAAAACATGACACATTGGACTTCTATCAAGGAGTACTAGTTAGTTACAAAAACAAAGGTAGTTTTTCAACAAGGCATGCTCACTCATAACTACATAATTATCCATTGCATTTAAATAATATAAAACACAACTATAATTTCAATTTTAAAAAACATTTGAAGTGGTTTAAGAATTATTAAATTTACCTTTGTTCTTTAATTTCACGTTATACTAGGTTCAAATGCTTATTGATGACATGAGCTTTAAGATTATGTTTCAGTTTTGCCCTATAACTGCAATGTGGACATTGGAACTGAGGTAATTTTCCACATTCATACTTTTTATGCCTCATGTAGTTTCCAACAGATGTGTACTTTCTTTGACATATTTCACAAGTAAACTTCCCTTCTCCATCCACTGTAATAATGGTTAGACAACATTGTAATAAATTAATCAACAGACTGAGAAACATTACATATCATTTCTTTATACAGTTGGTTTTAAGGTATATATACTTCTTATTTATAACGAGGAAGTCGGGTAATAATGATAATGATGAGGAAACAGACAAAAAACATTGCAAGAGGCTGTTCAACTATGCTGTGTTACTAATTTACACAGCATACTGATCAGTCTAATAGAAAATATTAAAAAAGAAAGAAGAGATATGGGGCAAGCAGAATATGTATGTTTCTTTTTTTTTCTCCAAGCCTAGGCTTAATGAGGATGATGATGTAGGATTTCTAGTCTTGAATAATGGTTTTAGTCATGTTTTTTTCTAATTAACTAATTCTTTTCAAAGTACTTGTGAGCAATGTGGGCACATTGGACAGCTATCTGCCAATGTTTTTAACCTGAACACTGATAGTTGTGATAAGGCACTGATAATCTCTATCTGCCAATGTTTATAACCTGAACACAGATAATTGTGATAAGGCACTGATAATCTCTATCTGCCAATGTTTATAACCTGAACACAGATAATTGTGATAAGGCACTGATAATCTCTATCTGCCAATGTTTATAACCTGAACACTGATAATTGTTATAATGCACCAGTTATAATGGTGATTCACCTGGAAATGATTGTAGTTTGCTTCATTCAGTTGTTGGGTGTTGTATCCTTTCCAACAGTCCGAATAAATGGTGCTTCCCTCTTCTATATTATTTTTAATACATTCTAATAAAGTTCTTGCCTTTGTGTCCTTTATTTTTACGACGAAACACTCCGCCAAACATCTATTGTTTAGGGAGAACTCTCCCTACATGATTTTTTTGTTAAAAAAAAGACAATCGCCTACTTCAACCACTTTCCCAGGCCCTCCAATTTTCTTTGTTGACCTGTATAACATGTTATGGTCACAAGCCTCTCTTAAAAATTTGTTCCACATTATGATACATTTGTTCGATAGTTTCAGTTGCTCTTTGTCACACTTTATTGTTGTCAAATCATGAGATCACCCATAAATAAATTTTAAAGCGGTTGAAAAGGTAATCTTTGACCCTTCTAACTACGTCTTACGTTCCTTATTGATATCTTTTTCATACAACTCTTACGAAAGCATCTCCATTTCGTCTTCCTGTCGAATATCATTTTATGACCTTCATCACAATATTTCACCTTCGCAATTATCCCTGCATCTTGAAAATATTTGATAGCCCCTTCTTCTGAAAACGGCAATTCCCACAATGTAATTACATCCATTTTAATAACGCACAATGAATAAACACACATGCAACAGCTCACACTATATAAAAAGGCAGGTTACGTGACGTAACATAACAATTTGCAAATATATCTATTCTTCCACAAGATAAGAATGAAAGTTTCAATCACCTTTAAAATACCTTTATCTTCTATCCTACAGCCATAGAAAAATTTCAAATAATAAATTTTGATAAATTTATTGTAGCCCACTATACTCCTTCTTGCTCATCAGGTTTATTTATTGTGGTTTTTACTAGATAAGAAGGTGACGTAAGATAAGATAAGAAGAGAGATTTAGCAGAGCCCGCGGTGCTCACAAGTACCAAATAATTTATCTGCCATAAGCCGGACTGAAACCTGAAACGGTGAGCTCTGGAAGTCAATGCCCAATACACTGAGCTACCCTGCTTTAGAAATAAGAATGGCATATAAATGACTGAATGGAATTACAGAGAAAAAGATACATGAAGAATGAAAAAGAAATTTGATTAGCAATTGATGAGAAAAAAACACAATAAATAAACCTGATGAGCAAGAAGGAGTATAGTGGGCTGCAATAAATTTATCAAAATTTACTATTTGAAATTTTTCTATGGCTGTAGGATAGAAGATAAAGGTATTTTAAAGGTGATTGAAACTTTCATTCTTATCTTGTGGAAGAATAGATATATTTGCAAATTGTCCATGTAAAAGTGATATAGGGACGATAGACGATCAAAGACAGGTTATTAATGTGGATGGGAGAAAAAGAGAAATCCTGAATAATACAAGAGGAAAATAGCCAAGGTATGGAAAGATGATTTGTCTAGGGATTTAATGTATAGCAGGTTATCTGAAAGGAATTATTTTTAACTAGCAAATATTTCTTAAGAGTAAAAGATTTTTTGTAATTTGATAAGAAAAATGTTTTAAGTGCAGAAGAATGATCTAAAATGTGATTTCATGAACAATCAAAAGCAGTTTTACCGGCTGAAAGAAAAACCGAATTTGCAAATTTGGCAGAGAATCAAAATAAGTAAAAGGAAACAGAATTTAATTATTTTACAAGTATATCATCTGGCCCATGACCTTATTTCCATTAATTAGAAAGGGAAAGCAGGATGGTAGAAACTAAATCATCAGGAGGCAAATGGGAATTCAAATGGTTTATTTATTTGAAAATACAATACATATACTTACACCATTTCATTCAACTTGCAAAAATATATAAGTATGAAGGGACCATCAAAGACTGTTGTATACAAAAACGAATAAATTCAATGTGCACTAATTAAAAGAAAAAAAAAAGTATTCAGATTGCAAATAAAAATTACATTTCTATAAATTATACTATTGGTATTATAGATAAAGCCTGCAAAAGAGTCCTGGCTTGATCTAACATCAATCGACATTGAGTTTCTGTCACTGCCAGTCAGCATCTGGTCATTTCCACCTGTTACTTTTTTTAATTATGTTTTTTTCTATTATCATTGAGGTTAAAGATTCATCGGAGAACTTTTCTCCTTCACATCATTACTTAAAGATTAAAATTATAGTTCCATTTTAGTTTGTAATTAAAATAGTGACACTTAATATAACATATTTCTCACACTCATATTCTGAATGTTTTTTAGTGTTCCAAAAATGTGATTATAACCACCCACACATTATTTACTATAATTTTTACTCTCTTGAGAACTAAACTGAAAACAAGATATAGTTTTATTGTTTAGATAAACACACAGAAACACATAAGTGAAATTTACTATATAATACAAATTAAAAGTTAAATAAAATAAATTTTCAAGAATATAACAAAATAAAAATCAAATAAAGAAAAACAGGTACATAATGTAAAGAAAATAAGTTAAAAGAAAAGTGAAAAGTGTTTTGTCAAATTAGGTAATTTAAAACAATGAATAAAATCTAAACTTTACACCAATATAAAATATTCAAAATATATTTTGAAAATATACGATGTACTTCGATTATTCTAAGTCAAATTTTTAAAATAACAGATAAAAGTATTTATCCATAAACTTATAAATATTTTAATTATATAATGAATTACTATTAATTTTAGATTTGTATTTATCAAAATTTTCTTTTATGTACTATTTTCCCTTTAACCATCATGTAAAGTTGTAAATATTTTTTATACTTACAAAGGTGATAAGTGATATGTATAAGAATTTTCCGAATTACAACTAAATCTTTGAAAGTTTCATAGTTCAAAATTGGTAATAGTCCTGATCTCGAGGTATTATGGAGCAGTCATGGACTATGAAAGATTGTGGTGGCCCAGTTTCTCACACTCGAAACATAAGGGTTCAAATGTTCTTTTTCCTTTGTTCAATAGACTTCTGAATTCCTTATGCTCACTTAATAGATCATGGTATGACCAATAATTAACCAATGAAATTATGTCCTAGATATTGTTTACACACCATAATTTATTGTTCTAACTGAAAAAGGATGAAATATAGAATGATATTAAAAACTAAAGAAATTAAGAATAAATTTTAAAAATATATGACAAAACAGTCTTTTTCTATATAATAGTTTTAATAATAATAATAATAGTTTTAATTAGAAGAGATTAAAGAAATAGAATCACTGCTAAGAAGGAATTATTTCAAAAGCATTGATTCCAATTTGTGAGTGTTATTTTCTACTTTTCAAATTTTTATTTTCTACAAACTCTTATAATAAATCTCAATATTTCCATTCAACATATAAAAAGATTATACCTAGCTGCTCACACAAATGTTGAATCCAAAAAAACGGTCCACAAACTTTTTGTATAAAAGTTGTGAAAGAAAAAATGAATACTTTCAAAAATGTCAACCATAAAATAAATTGAAAAAAAATAGAGGTTACAGTCTAAAAGGTTAATCTATAATGAAATTTCTTCTTATTTGTTTATATGTGTATGTATGTATATATAAATAAATAATATAATATACATAATCTATTGAAAAATATTACTTTTTTTTTTTACTTGTTAATATGTGGTAAATATTCACAAAAGATTATGTGAAGAAGTTTTCTCATTCCTCAATTTAATAATAATATGTATTTATTTATAATAATAAATACATCAAATATTCTGTTAAAATTTTAGAGATGATGACTGTTTTGAAATAATTGGACATTCTGATTGCAATCATTGTCTAAGTGGATTATGTATTCATGTTAAATCAAGTTGAATTATTTTTACATTCATTGAATAAGTATTGCATATGGTAGCTAATTGTGATATATTTATATAATAAGATGAAACATTGAAACAAATATATGTAATTCCATATTTTTAAAGGAAGCAAGGTCAGAAAGCAATAAATACATTTAAAAAAAATGTTTTAATGAAAAATTTGTGGTATCTAAAAAATAATATTTTTATTTTAAAGACTAGCATATTATTCAAATTAACATGTTTCTTTGATAATATACAGCTAGACTGATTAAAGTTGAAATATCGATTAATTAATTGTAAGCACAGAACAAGAAGTACCTATGTTTCAAGTAAATTGTGTTCAATAAAATTGTCATGGAAAAAATAAGAATTAAATATAATGGGCTGAAAAATTATCATTAGTTGGTAGAAAAAAAGTCTTATCAAATATTATTAATTAAATCCATATAAAATAAATACTACACACAGTATATTAGATAGTACTACAAACAAGAAACATAATTAATAAATAAAACTTAATTAATAAATACAACTCATATTTATATTATAGTGTTAGTAGAATTCAAACACTGCAAATGTCGTGTTATTAAATGTCTTTTCAGGTTGAACTTGAGTTTAGCTTTGTAGTCACAATGTGGGCAGGAGAATTGGGGTTCTTTTCCACACTCATATTTTCTGTGTTGTGCAACACTCTGCAAATGGGAGTAACGGCGACCACAATCAGGACACTCGAACTTTTTTGCATCAAAAGAAGCTGTAAAAGAATTCAGTACTGCTGAATAGTACATCAAAAATCATAAAAACTGCAAGCTATATAATTTAAAATTGAAAAATATATAAAATTTTAATGGAATACCACACCACAATACACATATATGGTTATGTTATATATATGTTTGTAATTATTTAATGAATGCGATTACGTCAAAATACATGAATGTATTTATGAGAGAACAACCAATTTGGAAAAATGTGAACACAATAAGCTGAATCGTAAAACTTATGTTTAGTTTTATAGTTTTTATAGAATAGTTTTTAAAAAATGTGTCCATACTCTCACCAACCTACTACTTAATTCTTCACTCCTTTCTCTCAGACAGATTTTTCTCCGTTCGACACGGTTCAGGTATATCCTCAATTCGACCTATTTTAGCTGGCGTACCTCAGGGGTCAATCTTAGCCCCATTACTGTACATCACATACACACACGACATTCCTCAAAGTATCCACACACTTACCGCAACATACGCAGACGACACTGCTATCATTACTAGACACGATAATCCTACACAGGCATCACTTAACCTACAACATCACTTCAATCAACATCAAAAAATAAACGATTGGTGTAAACTATGGAAAACTCATATAAATTATCAAAAGTCACAACACATCATGTTTACTCTAAGACTAGAAACATGCCCTGCTGTATACTTAGACAACATACCGATTCCACAAACAGATAGAGTACAATACCTAGGCCTGACGTTTGACAGAAGAATGACATGGGGTCCACATGTAAAGAAAAAACGTGCATCATTAAATCACAGATTGAAACTATTGCATTCATTATTAAGACGACATTCGAAATTAAAAGCAAGACAGAAATTAAATATTTATACATACCTATTAAAACCTCTCTGGACTTATGGACTACAAATATATGGAATTGCAAAACCAACACACATAAAACGACTTCAAACTTTTCACTCTAAGATACTACGACTAATTACCTAAGCACCCTGATACGTGAATAATAACACTTTACACACTGACTTACACATGCCAACGATCAATGAACACATACGAACTTACTACAAACGATTTCATAATAAATTACATGGACACTCCAACCAGCTAATTAAACAAATGGCCACGACTATTATGCCGGAGAACTCCAGAAGACGACTGAAAAGGGTCTGGATGAGGGACCTACTTACGTAATTGTATGTAAGTAACTAAAAGCCATGGAAAGGATGCCGCTGGGTATTGCTTTTCCTCATGCCTATCAAGCCTTTTTATTTTATTTTTTTATTTTCTCATGACTGTGCCAGCACATCTGCTGATTGTCAATAGTCATAATTGACAGGTGCGGATAAATATATGTAAGAGCAAAAAAAAAAAAAAAAAAAAAATGTGTAAATAAAATTTAAAAACCAGAAACAAGTATAAAATTGCAGCTATTTTTATAAATTACATATTAGTACGCCCATCATCTATATTGCAATAAAATAAAATTATTTTTTTAAAGATTTCATTGTCTCTTATCCAGTATATAATTTGTTTCCCAAAATTGCCTCATCACTATTAAAACATGTGCATTGATAACCTCAGGATTTCATATTTTAAAGTCAAAATAAAAGATTATGTTATATTCAAGGAAATTTCTAACTTCAATATATTGCATTTTAAACTGAAACTAATCCACAGGGACTTTTTACATTAATGATTTATTTATTAATAAAACTAGATATTTTTATGGTACCAAATATTAAATGATGAAGTGTGGGCTTATATAAGGCAGTATAAGCACTGTTCTAGGTCAATATCTCTAATATAGAAATCTATAGAAATATAGAGGGGTACGTTATTGGCTTAAAAAATGCTTTTATTTACAAATAATATGGGAGGATAATTATTAAAAACACTAAATAAATACTTAGTTTATGAATATGAATTCTGATCTAAATTTATTTCATTGGCAATGGGAAAAAGGTAACAAATACATTGTTAAAATTATTCTAAGCTTTCAATAAATCAGCATTTTAAAAAATATAAGCTATTTCCATTTTTATGGTGATGAAACCTTACTTTGAATGGAAGATCATTCTTTCACAATATCTCTATTATTTCTTAATATTATTTTAAGTCTGTAATGTAGTTCTGTGTGAAAATAATTGCTGTGTTCATCCATCAGCCTTTCAGCTTTATTACCTGATTTTTCTCATACCCTGATGATTATTTTTCTCACACAAGGTTTACCCTGATGATTATTAAGAAGTACAAGCAAACTTACAAGTTAATAAAATTGTTCAAAAGAGTAATAATAATAAGCAACTTTTGCCGAGCGTGGCTAGCACTTGGATGGGTGACCATCCACCAAGGAAAGCCACGCTGCCCTAGATTCCTCCCTCTCCCCAGGTATGTGAGGCCCGTCATGCTATTGGAGGCAACTCACACCGACTGCCATATGGTACAAATCAGAGTGAGAATATCAAGATTCATTTCTTGAATTCACAGGGAAATAAATATTACCTGAAACAGGCGAGAATGGAACCTATACCATTCCAAATTCTGTCAGTTTGGAACCCTCATTCCAATGTGATCGGTCATCGTGGCCTCAAAGATCTGTCTAACCATACTTATACATTCTGAATTTGAAAGTAATAATAACAAATAGAATACAAAAACACAATTTAAACATTATAGTTTTACAAAATTATGTATGCACACATTTAACATTTAAGTAACCTTATGAGTTCAGTATAGCTTATATTTATATACAGGGTGTCCCATAAGTAGAGGGAAATATTTATAGGGGTGATAGTAGACCTCAATAGCTACCAAAAGTTTACAGAACAATTATCTGATTTTCTGCAATAAAGTAGATAATTTAAGTTTTGTGTTTTTTAAATGTCACGATGTAGCTTAATAGAAAGTGATTACTAAACAAATATTCAAATTAGGTAATAATCAAGCGTGGGGAGAAAAGAGAGCTGCGTTATCTGAATCTGGGAAATGAGCAAGAGAGGTTGTGACGGTGTGAGAGAGGACCACTCCATTTTATCTAGAAGAGGGAGGTTTGAAAGAGAATAGAAGAAATGTTAAAGGAATTTTAACTATCCCTCCTTATTGGACTAATTTGTTAAAATAAATTAGTTATATTGATCAGAAGTAAATGTGTTCCTATTATTTAGTATTAACTTACAGGCCTCAACAGCTTTCAATGATAGATCAACAAAACTAAATGAGTCTAATTCATTTTAAGTGTACTCACCCATTCCAATAGTTCTCATATACTTATTATTCTTGCCACAAAATGTTACTAAACAATTAGTTCCCCGATATCCCAATGGCAGTAGACACCCTGAGAAAGTTTTATCTAGAGCTGGGGCTTAGTTTTAAATTTAATATTAACTGATGAATGTAAATAATCAAAATACCTGTACAAATGAAAGATTATTTACATCAAAGTTTGTAGGTAAAATTATGTGAGTGATTTGATATTCTGTTGCCTAAAAGTAAATGTGTTTTCAACAAAATTGGCAAAAATAAATTATTGCAAAGTTTTAATTTTGTCCCCCCATGCTCTGGGATGTATTATGGTAAACATAAATACACTTTTTATTTATACAAAAAGAAAGTTTAAAATAATGATTTTCAAATACTTATCATAATGAAACTGTGAATCAAATGATAATGAAACAGTGATTTTCATCCAGATTTATATTATAGAAATCTATCCGTATTCATTTGTGACCAACTAAATATTTCTGATTCTAACATTTATATTTTCATGAAAGTAACAAAGCAATTAGAATATTTGTTTATTTTAAACATAAATATTAGGATTGGGAAAATTTAATTGATCACTTATAATACAGATCAATTTTTATAATAGGAAGCTTGGTAGAAACCACAGTTTCATGATCACTTAAGATGATAAATATTTTTAAAAAATCATTATTTTTAACATGGTTTTTATATATACAAATAAACAATGTATTTATGAATTTATGTTTATTACAATACATCCTCGATCATGGTAAAAAAGATATTAAAGCTTTACAATAATTTATTGTAGCCATTTTCACTGAGAACACAGTTACTTTTAGGTAACAGGATATCAAATCACATAATTTTGTTACACAACTTCAGGTGAATCATAATAATCTTCAACTTAATTAATATGGGCTTATAGGTTATTAAAAAAGGAAATTTTTCTAAAAGTACGACATCTGTGTATAGTTTGAAGGTGATAAAAACAAATTATAAATAATTTATGATTTTATTAAAATCAGAACATAGCTTAGTTTAGCCACTCCAGAGCTCTTTTTAAATTAAATGACAAACTCTACTTTCATTTGAAGTAAATTAAGTCTAGTTTACAGTGAAGCAATTGTTAATTACTTAAATTAAATATCTTTATTTAGTTATCTATTTCTATTCAACAAAAAAAATGACAGTTAAAAAGACATAAATCTTGAATTTCTTACATTTCCATAAAAAAATCAGATCAAGGTTTATATAAACTTCTTTGAAACTCTTGAGGTCTGCTACTACCCCTTTGAATATTTTCCTCAATTTATGGAATACCCTTATATATACATATGTATGTATATATGTATGTATCTTATGGAACATTGTTATAAATGGATTCATACCTTATGAATGATGTATAGCAAATAGAAATTTTAGCTTGGCCAACAGTGCAGTTCATATATTTGTATACCATTCTTCAAAAAATTATGTACTAGATGAAATATAGAGTATATTATTGACATAATAGTTCATAAATAGGCATTTAAAACATAGCACTTATGATTTTATTCATAACAAAAAATAAAATCATCAAGCAAAAAATACAAATAAATAAAAAATAAAAATATAAGTAATTAATTATAAAATGAAATTACAATTTCCAAGTGCATAATTCACTTCAATTCCTGAAGTATGTAATATGTAATATTCATATTTTATGGTAGTTAGAAATAAGTATTTAGGTGTAGTTTTATTACATATCATATTTTACACATGGTAATAAAACGAATACCAAACACCATGTTGAATGGACACTGGAGAAGAAAAAAACGAGTCAGGCCCCAATTGTGCTGGAAGGATAATGTAGAAAGAAACCTCAGGATCCTTAGTGGACTAAGGAATTGGAGGGAGGATAGTGGCCAATGAAAAGGACAGGTGTAAGAGGATTGTGGAAAAGACTCGGTTCTTAATGAACCGAAGTACCATAAAAACAGACACAAAATTTAGAAAACTTTTTATTCCTTAAAACAAAGAAAAAAATAATGAAATATAAAACTGACATGCAAAACAATAATAGTATTACATATAGAATTCTTTACAATCAAGGTTGATAAAGATCTGATAAAGACTTCAGATATTAAAATGCCACAATCATAGTAATTGATGAGATGACTATTATTAACAGTTTATTGAACTTTGACTAAATCAATGTTTTTTTAAAAACATCTGTGTGTTTTGTAGCTATGTGTGCATTGAGGTTGCATTTCCGTTTAGCACAGTACATACAATATGGACACTTAAACTGAGGTTCTTTCCCGCACTCATATTTTTTGTGTTGAGTAAGACTGCAGAAATGAGTATAGCGACGACCACAATTAGGACATTGATACTTTTTTCCATCAAACAATGAAGGTGTTTCTGAAAAATTTTCAAATTCAGAATTAATTAAATTTGAGAATAATTAATATGTTAATTATTTAAAAAATAAATATAGTTAATAACATACCCATCAACAAAAGACCTAAAGAACTAAAAAGGTTCCAATAAAAAAAAAAAAAAGTTGAAAGTCCAAATTTTTCTGAAAACTAGTTATTAATCCAGAAATTTAATAAAGTGAATAAAACTAATCATTATAAATTAAATTATAGTATTTATTTTTTCAATGAAATCAATAATAAATTAAAATATGCTGTAAGTTATTATGCCATTGTTTATTAAATGGTCAGTTATTATAGATGAGAACAGGTCAGATTGAGGTCACACAAAGAGTAAGCTTGGTTTGCTTGCTGAAGAGTCTGCTTCAACAGGTCTTCAGTAATTCAAAGTTATGAAATGAATTTTATTTTTCTGGGACAATTGTCCCTTTAGAACAAATTTTAAGTACAGAACGCATGTTTTTAGGTTATAAATAAATTAAATATTTACAATAATAGTTAATTTTGAAAGTAAAAATACAGAAAGAAAGAGAACAGAAAAGCGTACATATATATAAAACAAACATGGGAAACTAAAATAACATAAGTAAACAGAAATAGTTTCTGGAGGCACTTGAATAGTTCTCTTAGGTACATTTTGTAGTCAGCTGGATTAAGAAAGGAGTAGGTGTTTAAAGAGGAGAGGTTTGAAAGAAGAAATTGATTGTACATGTCGAATATCAGGAGGGATAATATTCCAGAAGGAGACGGCTTGAGTACAAAGGATTTGTCAAACAGAAGTAAGGAGGAGGATAGAGATCTAGTGGGACGGGAGTGAATGGAGTATTTAAATTGTAAGTTGTGAAAAATATAGGAGGGTCAATGAGGTCTAATGATCTGGTACAGAAAGGTAGCTAGGAAGTACTGACAGCAATAGAGTCAATACACCAGACAGCCATAGACAAAGTGGGGGAAAACAAGAGAGGAAACTAGGAGTTGACATGACTTATATAGAAGGAGATAGTGTATATGATTGAACAGTATCAGGGTGGAAATAGTACAACGGAAAATTTAAGAGGTGTGTGGTTTCCAGGAGAGGGTTGATCAAAAGTAAAACCTAGGTTTTTAACGGAAGTATGAAATAAGATAGGTGAGTTGTTCAGGAGAAGATTGGGGGGTTCCGGGAAGGATTTGAGGAGTGGGAGAAATCCAATTAAGCTGGCTTTTATCTTCTCGGCGTTCAGAGTGAGCCTGTTGAGGTTTGCCCAAGCACTTATTCTGTTAATATCTTGGAGTTTTAGGATGGCATCAAAGGAATCAGTCCGATTGAAGAAGAGGTAAATTTGGACGTTGATGGCATACAGGTGATATTTACAGTACAGGATAGAGGATAGGAGGTCATTTATATAGATGGGAAAAGGGTGGGGGATAAGAGGACAGCCTTGTGGGACACCTCTGGACAAGAGTAAATATTCTGATGGGGGTGGTTAGGGATTACAACATACTGGGAGTGACCGATAAGGAAAGATTGGAACCAATTAAGACTGCAGATATTTAAGAAAAGGAGATATTTTTAAGTTTGGTTAGGAGGATGTTGTGATCTACTGAATCAATTGGATAAGTCAAGAAGAATAAGGATGTTTAGTTTCTAGTGATCTATGGCTGTATGAAGGTCTTGGTAAATTTTGATTATGTCAGACTGAGTAGAATAGCCATGCCTAAAACCAGACTGGTAGGGATTTAACACTATTCTGTTCTAAAAAGTGAGATAGCTGGCATTGGACTAGTCAACTAAAGGTTTGAAGAGGTTTGAAAGAAGGGAAATTGAATGGAAATCATTAAGAGTTGATGGGTTAGAGGTCTTCTTAAAGGGGCAAACTAAGTGAAGACAAGTAAGGCTATCTCCCTGTCGCAACCCTTTGTCAGAAGTGAATTCGGATGAGTAATCAGTTGGTATCTGGATTGGACACCTTACCTACTTCATTATCAGTTCCCACTGTGTGTTATACTTCTATGTTCACTTTATTATGCTTTTATAAGCACTTTTAAAGTCAATATATAGGTGTTGGGTTAATAGCTTATACTTATGATCTTTTCCAAAATTGTCCTTAGCGTATACAGGGGGTCCCGTAAGTAGAGGGAAATATTTAAAAAGTTGATAGTAGACATAAAAATCTACAAAAAAGTTCATATAAATAATTGCCCAATTTCCAGCATAAAAGTAGGAAATTTAAGATTTTTGTTTTTTTAAGCGAGTTACGTTTTTGTTGAATAGGAAGCAATAACTTAAAAAATATTTGATTTAAATAAATACACATTGCTCCATAGTAAACTAGACAAAATTTGCTTAAATGGAAGTAGAGTTTATCATTGTTAAAACTATTTAAAGAGGACTATTGGGCGAACAAACAGAGCTAAGTTGCATTTTAAAAAAGGCATAAATTATTTGTTTTTTTTAACACCCTTTAACTGTATTACATTTATCCCACTTTTAGAAAAAAATCCTCGTTTAACAAGTTTTATGTACATATCAATTAAGTTTAATTAATATTATTCTTAAAGATTAAATTAATATTATTCTTAAGATTAATATTAATATAAGATGCTTGATTAATAACCATAAAATTGATGAATTGCACAGAAAAATTGGGGTTCTCACCAACTACCTCAATAATCCTGAGAGAGCATCAGTAAAATTGAATACTGTGATTGATGAGCTCATTGTGAAACACCTAGGTCCCGTCAACAGACCTAAACTTAATACCAAGCTCTCAGAACTCATGAAACAAAAGCTTGCAGTTTATGCTAACAGGGTCAGAAGATATACGAAAGACAAATCCTGAAGAAAGCAAAACCACTGCTTTCAAACAGCGGAGAGAAAATTTTATAATCTTCTGAATTCAAATACAAAGGAAGACTCGCTTTCTTTGTCGCACCCTGAGGAGTCTGCTTTTTCCAGTTATAGGGAAAACAGTTGGAGCAGTCCAAAAAACTTCAATAAGAATGCTTTCTAGCTCAGTAATTTGCACAATGAAACAAAGGATGTTCCCATCATGGATGCAATGCAAATTAATGCCGATGATATACAGGAATCTATTAAGTGAGCACAGCACTAGAAAGCACCAGGGGAAAATTCAAAACTATTGGCTCAAACACTATAAAGGTGCCCATTGACCATTGGCCTCTTACTATCAGAAAGTGCTGTGCAATTCAGTCACACCCCTAAAGGACTTCTGTTTAGGGAAGACACACTTGATACCGAAACAATGAAAACAATCTCCAGAACCGAAAGACTGTCAACCAATAACATATCTTAATGGAGTTTATGAGCTTCTGACATCCATAATCAGTAATAAACTAATGGGGTATGTACAAAAGAACAACCTTATGCCACAAGAGCTGATTGGATGTAAGCGAAACTCTAAGGAATGTAAAGAGCTTCTTGTAGTAGATTCGTTCATAGCTTATCAAGTATCAAAAAAGTAGCACAATTTATCACTTTCATGGATTGACTATCAGAAAGCATTCGACTCAGTCCCTCATGAGTAGTTAATTGAAGTTCTCAAGATTTTTAAGGTCAATCAAAAAGTAATAGAACTAGAGCAACAACTTATGAAGCTATGGGAAGTATCACTGGTGCATCCAATTAAAAAGAATCCCGTCGTCTCAGAGAACATTTCCATAAAAAGAGGAATATTTCAGGGGAATTTGTTAAGCCCATTATGGTTCTGCCTTGCAATTAATCCTCTAAGCTATATTTTAAATCAATCTGGAAAAAGGTTATTCCTTGAATCAGGAAACAATCATTTCTCATTCTTTAAAGAACTCAGATGGTAAAATTGTAGCAACATCGACCAAATTACTCAGTGTCGAGACTATATTTGCCCAGAAAACATGGCGGTAGGGGACTTATTAGTCTGGTGAAGGTCTGCTGTGAGCAAGATGCAAAGCTGAGGAACTATTTCATGAACAGTAGTTCACCGCTGCTGCTGCCCTTTACCTTGACTACAGCCCTAAATATACTTTGCCAAGAACCAATGACAATGTTAACTGAGGAGAGCCTCGCTGAATCATGAAAGTGTAAACCTTTACATGGAAGATTTTACAATTCCTTGAAAAAATTTGGCATCAATTTAGAAGCATCTGTGCTGGTTAACTAGAGGAAAAATTTTCCTAGAGACTAATGGATTCCTTCTGGCAATACAAGAACAAGTCATGGCAACATGCTTCTACAGGAAGCATATTTTACATGAAGAAGTCGATGACAAATGCAGTCTGTGTAAAGTCACAAATGAATCAATACAGCGTAACCTCTGGCTGCCAGGCACTAGCAGGTAAAGAATATCAAAAATATAAATTAATTACTGGCCATCAGTCTTTCTATAGATACCAGCCGCAGGCAATATTAGAAAAAGGGGATGTCAAACTATACTGAGATCAAATTATGATAACTGAATGATTTAATATTCCCTGATGTATCTAGTATTAGATAATGTAGCTAAAATGATCATTGAAAAAATTCGGAAGTGTCAAGAGCTATACCAGGAATTAATGCAATTATACCGGCTGGTAGAAGTAAAAGTACTACTTTTACCATAGTGTCCAGCAATGGTCTGATTCCTTAAGAGGCTCTGAAATCATTGAAGGTACTTGGATTAAGCTGGGAACTTCAGGAAATCCAGAAAGTGGTAATGCTGGGAACTGGCAACATTAGAAATTTTTCAAACATGCAGCGATATTCGAAAATATTCTAATATTTCAAATTAAATATTCAATAAACTGTACTCATGACCTCGGTCCGGGCCAGTGAATTTATCCAGCATAAAGCCAAGAAATGAAAAAATAAACAAATAATAAATTTCTAAATAAGTAATTTTTTTAAGTTCATCTACATTTCCTTGAGTATTTCTTTTTTGGGATGTGGATATTATTCTGGAAATCTGAGAAAGTTGAGCAAATAAACAATATATTTATTGTTCTTATTTTTGTTGTGTTCTTTATTTGAAACTATATATGCATTAAATTTTACCAATGCGGATACCTAGCTCAACCATCAAATAAACAGTTTTAGTCTATCAGTAGCATAGCATTTTGATCAAAAACTGAGATGTGTTATACAGAGTGTCCTGTAAATAATGTGAAATATTTAAAGAAGTAATAGTAGACTTCATGAGAAACAAAAAATTCATATAGATTTCACACAGTTTGATTCCACACAAAGAAGCAGGAAATTGAAGTTATGTGTTTTTTTAAATATCATATTTTTAGCTGAACAGAAAGCAGTAAATGGTGGAAAAATCAATTCAAAGTAAAACGTGAGACGAGATTACATAATTACTTGAGTGTATGTAAATAGGCCAATCTATATATATATATTAAAAAAAAAAAAATTGAAAAAAGGAAACAAATATTTTAAAACGTTCTCACCTTTTTCTACCAACTTGAAAAATCCTATTCTTCATTAACACTACTCCGATATTGTTTACTAACTTTCTGTTATTTGAAAGCTTCTATCAGAACTCATACTCCCAGAAACAGGGTGAAACTAAATGGTTAATCCCAGAATGTAATATTCAATTTTTCAGAGTATAATATGGCAGTTCAGCATATTGTGCCATACAGCAAATGTGGCGGTGCAGAAGAAAATATTACTGCTTACTATTTTCAAATCTTTGTTCAAAAGTTAAAAAGATCATACATACACATATATACATCTATTGAAATGTACCAATATCTTACTATATATAAAGTCAAAATGAAGAACTGAAGCTTTGAAAAAAAAAACATTAGGATTTAAAAAAAAAATTAACATTTAGAGGTGACTCATTTAATTTAAATTTAAAAGTGTTAAATTCATTCCAACAATGTTAGAGTCATTAGTATGTAAAGTTATTTTTATTACTATAATAACATATTTCAAAATAATCTTTAGTCTTTTTGACTAAAAAAGGAAATATAGAAATTATTTTACTCAATTAATATTATTTTATTCAATCAATCAGTTTTCATATAATAAAGAAAACCAGGTCATTACATTACATTTAATTAAAAATAATATTTATTCAATAAAATAATTATATATTAATAAAATAAAATGCAGATGCAAAAACGATTTTGAAATAGGTTTATTAAGATAAATAAAAACAACTCAACACACTAATGATTTTAGCACTTTTAGAATTAATTTATGATTGAATGAATTAAAAAAAAAAATGAATTTGAATGAATATAATACAAAATTGAATATAATTTCTACATACAACTCAATCTACTAAATAAATTCTAAAATAAATATAAGTAATGTTCTCTACTATTTAAAATATGTATGTAATTACTGGACTACTCTATTTGTGTTACAGACAGGCAAGGCAGAAGTTGTAGCTTTGAGTTAACTAAATGTTATGTATTTTTTTTAAAATCCCAACTTCTATTGCAGAGTGTCAGTTGTTTATTTATACAGTTGATGTTGATACATATCAATATATATAAATACGGGGTTTTTCCCAGACCAGAGATGAGGGTGAGGGATCAATGCCAGAGTTAAAAGTTCTCCAGCAAACTCGTAATTATTTTATCATGTAAACCTCATATAAATATATACAGAGAAAGAGAGAGAGAGAGAGTGAGAAGATATTTATTCATTATAATACAATTTCCCATTTCTCTTTAAAATGTACCACATACATTTTGCAAAAGGAATGCAATAAATTTCATACAAATGGGAATGAAATTTGTTAAGGGGAGATAAAAATAAACTTAAGAATAAATTGGATGTTAATACACAAACAGAGAATGTGAAGAAATGAAAAAAAATATTCAAAATTATTCAGATTTTAAATCAAAAAGTTTTAAACGTCTTAAAACACCAAAAAGTGTTAAATGATATTGTTTTAAACAGGACTTGAGAAAGCTATTATAAAAAAACAACAATTTGACATGCATATGCACTTTTATTGTATTCCACATGAACATTATGTATAACCAAATTAAAATATTAAACTTGAGGAAGTTATTCATATGAAAAAAAAAAAGGAAAATCAAAATTTTAATGAATTTTAGTTCAAATCAGATTTTACAGTAATGCTTAAGTACTAAATGCGATTTCAAGCTACGTTTAACCTTAGCTTTATAATTACAGTGAGGACAAGCAAATTGAGGTTCTTTCCCACATTCATATTTTTTATGTTGCTGGAGATTCTTCATGTATGAATACCAACGACCACAATCAAAACACTGATACTTCTTCAAGTTTGAAACTAAAAAAGAAAAGAAGTAAGCAATATTTTTAAAAGAGCACAGAAATATAATTTAAACATTACCATGGACAGAATATTGTCCCCTAATTTCAATGACAAATATACACAGGTCTTCTAAGTATTAAAACTTTAATAATGATAGATTAATATAATACATCATATTAAACTGAACTGCAAGATTTTTTTCGTTAATACAATAAGATTGTCAATTTCACAACAGTTGATATTAAAAAATGAACATAAAATAAGAAAATAAAGCAATACAGATCAAAAATTCAACCCTTAGACAATAATAGTTCTGTATCCAAAATAAGACAACACTTGTATGAGTGCTAATTTAAGTGATAAACAAAGCTTTGAAAACCAGAATCTTCACAATAATTAACAATATTTCTGTACTGATGATTGGGAGTTAAATTCAATATTCAAACCATAATGCTTAAGAATTATGTGTTTCTTAAGATTTCTCTTTTGTTTGGCTTTATACGAGCACTGAGGACATGCAAATTGAGGTTCCTTTCCACATTCATATTTTTTATGTTGCTGGAGATTCTTCAGGTATGAGTACCATCGGCCACAATCAGAACATTGAAACTTCTTCAATTTTACAACTAAAAACCAAAAAAAAAAAATTATTCTTAAACACAAGCAAATTATACTTTTAAAATATAATTAAAAAATTACCAGAGAAACAATATAGTTCTTTATTAACCAGCTTCAAAAAAAAAAAAAAGAAGATTATAAATTAGACTTCTTTGTTTATGTATTTTCGCTCATAACTCTTCTTAGACCCATTTCTGTTATTCTTTTTTTAATCTAAAAGGTATACTTCCAAGGTGGTTCCATATAAATTTCATCCGAATCCAATGAAAACTTTAAGAGATAGAGAAACTTCCCAATGAACAACTGTTAACTCCCAATAAGTATAACCGTTTAGCTGGAAGTATATATTTTGAAATCTATTTGTTACTATATTGAGACACACACACAAATACAAACACTAAAAAGGAAAAAAAACCTTTTTAAAAAAAGAAAAATTGAATTCAAAAGAGATCACAAAAACCACTCAAATGAAAAAAAAAAAGAACACTGTGACTTAGGTAACTAGTCCAAATAATCTTGAACTTTGCAATAATTCATCAGTTTTAATGTTTATGACAAGCCATTCTACAACTCTTATTTTATTGCAGTTTCTTCTTTTAATTTTTCCAAGTGAGATAACCCTTCATACATCAATAATTGACGTATGATAAATGGACTTTGAAGAAAAGAGTATTCATAATCCCTAGGTATGTACTTGTATTAGTTATCTCACTTGGAAAAGTTAGAGAAAGAAACTATAGCAACACAAAACTTGTGAAGCTACTTGAAACTAATAATAAAAATTTATAAATGATTGTACTCTTCAAAATGATTTGAAATAATGACTTAATTGATATACATAATATACTTTTTTAAGTAAAATTTTAGTTTCTTTTGTGTGGTTCTTGTAGGCATTTTGAAGTTGTTTTATCTTTTATTAAAAAAGTGTTTATTTGAAAAACAATCAATACAATAAACATAAAGTAATCTGGTAGTAATATATTTTAATCATGGCTGAGTAACACATTTTATTGAACATTCAACATGTTTATTTTTTAATTCTCAAAACACAAATAAATAAAAAACTTTCTAACACTTGTTAAAATAATGAACATCTGTTTCACATATCTGTTAACTGTTTATTGAAAACTAATATTCAAACCATAATGCTTAAGAACTACATGTTTCTTGAGATTACTCTTATGTTTTGCTTTATATGAGCACTGAAGACAAGGAAACTGAGGTTCTTTTCCACACTCATTTTTTAAATGATGTTGAAGATTACGCCGATATGAATAACTTCGATTACAGCCAGTGCATTCAAACTTTTTTAACTTAACAACTGAAAATATCCAAGTAAAAAATTAAAATAAGAATTGATGAAAATATAAATATTAAAATTTACGACACCAATAAAATGATACATTCTAGATGAATAGTTCTGACTCATGCTCAGAGGTACTGCCATCATTTTCTAGGAGACAGAAAATTAATTTTCTGTCATAGCCACACCCAAACCCAGTTCTGGAAAGAAGGGTGTTAAATGCCTAGACTACCGAGCTACCTCACTCTTTTATGGCTGGACTGTATTATAACATTTCTACACTTTAAAATAATTATAATTTTAAAAATAAATAATTATATTTATTTTTATTTTTTATTTTGACTAATCACCTCAACCATCCTTCTCTTCAATTATTCACTACAGTCAACCATCAATCCACAATTATAAATTCATTTCGATGTCTTAGAATGAATTCCAAATTAAATTGCTCTCCTTGATCATGAACATCTTATAAAGCACAAATATGAAATAACTAGCTTTATCCACCATGCCTTTCACACCATGTGATTCACTCCGGTTAAATGGAAAAGGAAAGAAAAAGAAAGCACATTAATATGTTTAATTTCATAATAATTTGATAATGTCAATTTGTTCAAAATCTTAGATCTCGGAAAGTTCTTCATCCATTGGTTTGAAACTTTTGTATAACTTAACGTTAGAATACATGGGTGATTTTATATACTTACTATTATAAAATGTCAGGTAAAAACATGATTTTTTTTTCATCCAGTACTATCTTTTGGATGCAAAAGCAATATATGCTGTTAAAATATTTTACAATACCATTTAGATGTTTCAGATTCACAATTATTAAAAGTGCATTGTATTCGCATTGAGCTATTAAATTGAGAATCAAATTCCCACATTCTACAGTATATTTCCTTTTTGATTGATAACTCATTCCTTAAAATCCATCACTCCTAAGAGCCGGAAAAGGGATCTATATTCAGAATATAATTATATATAAGAAAGTTCAATAGTAAACAACTTTTTTTTTTTTGAAATTATATTACTGAAATGTATTTTAATATAAAATTATTACATGAAATTTTCTAGGTTTATTTTGTAATAAAATTAATATAGTAAATTAATGAACTGTTGTTGACTAAGAGACATAATAAATTCTGTAAAATGAGATTTAACCAGCGATGAAAGAGGCAGGATCACAAAAAATATAGATCTGTACTTGGAATACTGAATGTAGATTTGAAAGATACTAAAATATATAAAATTAGTGTTTGAATATGAACTAATCAAGTCTTAGGTAGAAAATATCTAGGCAACACATTTAAGGCACAAATAATTTTGAGTATTTGTACTAGTTAACTGGCAGCCAGGTAAATAACAGAAATAATATTGGTTAAACTGGTCAAGAAAAATTTTCTTTTTTAAATAGAAGAAATAATTTATCTTATGGTTAAAATCAATATGATAATAATACCGTTTTTCATAATTTTATTTGAAAAAAAAAAAAATTAACTCCAATAGGTAAATAAAAAAGCAATAAAAAAAAAAACAATAAAATAAATAAAACAGAGTGACTGGAATTTAATTAAAGGTAATGTAAAACACTCTAAAATCAAATAAATTTATTCAAGGAAGGAAACATTACATGTATAAATGAAATTAAATTAAAATTCGCCCCCCCCAAAAAAAAAATATATAGAGAAATTATAAGAGCTTAGCATAAATAAATAAATAAATATATATATATATATATATATATATATATATATATATATATATATATATATATATATATTTATATTATGTATGTAAAACTATTATGTACATAACTTTTATTTTACAAGAAAACAATTTCAAGAACTTAAGAAAAAAATGTTTTATCATTCAATAAGGTCATTGAGAGACTTTCATTGAATTACTCACTATATTGATCTAAAGTAAAGGAAGTGTAAAATGTTTGAAACCAATATGGGCTTTCAAATTACATTTAAGCTTAGCTTTATAAGGACAATGAGGACATTGGAATGTTGGTTCCTTGCCACACTCATATTTCTGATGCCGTTTAAGGCCCCTTAGATGAGAGTATAGGTGATTGCAGCCAATACATTGAAACTTTTTGGATCCAGGTTCTGTAAAAAATAAATATCAGTAAAATTTAATTTATTTATTCATAAATATGACAATTTTCATAATTGGTGGAAAAAAAAAAAATAAAAACCAAGATTTTGTTGTTAAGTTGACATTCACCTTAAGAATTACTGTATATTTGTATATAAGATAAAGACCGGAGACTGGCGATATCAGCCTTAATACCATCTTGTAATGTAAATAAACATAGCAATTGTATATAAGGCAGATTATTGAACGAATAAAGCAGTGTTAATTCAGAAGCCGTGAGTATTGTTTCTCGTTCCTCTTTCCTTCTTTTTTTTTATTTACAAAGCCCGGAGACGCTTAACTGGTGCCGAAACCCGGGAGAACGTCAGGAGAACACGGAAGTAAAATTTTTTTTTCCTTTCTTTATTTTAATTTTTTTTTCTCTTCTCCTAGTCATAAGGAAAAGACGAGATGCCGACAGAGGGCATAATTCGACCAGGAGTGTTGAACGCACCTGAAATGCCGCAACCTCAGGAAATGCCGATAGCGCAGATTCCTCAGATCGCCCCTCAGGTTCCGCAGATTCCGCAGATACCTCAGATACCTCAAGTACCGCAGATACAAGAGATCCCTCCCTTACCTAGGGACACATTGGCAGAGGCGCACGCCAATGCATTGGAGTGGATGAAGATAAGGGCAGCGACCACGCAGGATCTACGGAGAGCAATCGCAGACCTGGAGCGATTCGGGGGCGAGATAGGTGAACTTAATCACTTCCTGAAAGGTGGAGACCGCCTCATATCAAGAATCGAAGCAAAGGTGGCGGAGGACCTCGTGAACCTGGGAGACGCAGAAGCACTGAAGGCAGCTCTCGTGTGCCGAGTGAGGAGGAACATCCTCAACCAAATCCAAGCGGACGAGGAGACACCATGGCCAGTGATTAAGGAGCGTTTGAAGAAGGCTTTCGGAGGGGGCCGATGGACGCCGGAAGAAGATATCTTCCAAATGTTTAGGGAGTGTCGGTCCCAACGCCAATCAAGAGGACAGTATGCGGGGGTACTAGTGGCGAAGTACAACCGCATAACTGAGAAAATGCGGGAAACCATGAGTGTGGGAGAGGTCGAAGCTAGGATGGAATTCCTTTCGACAATACTCAAGGTTCAGTTGGCTAAGGAGACTGGGAGAAGGGACGGACTGCCTAGAGAGCGATCGTTCCTCGAGTGTGCCCAAGAAATGATAGATCTGAGTGCAAGAGAGGAAGAGACGCGGATGGAAGTAGAAGAACCAGGGTGGACCCGGGTGAGTGACAGACGACCCCGGACAGCCCAGATCGGGTGGAGGAAGAGGGAAATGAAACACCCGAACGGAGAAAAAGCCACGACGGGCGAGAGAAGATCCGGACAGTCCAGGCCTAGGAATGGACCCCGGAGGGAAGACAGAAAATGTCACGGGTGCGGGAAACCGGGACATTTGGTAGCACAATGTCCGCGCACTAGATGTTTCGAGTGCGGGACGGAAGGGCATATTGCCAGACAGTGCCCGTACATGTTTCGCAGGAGAGAGAGACCTCTAGACGAGCCAATGGAGGTGAACGCTCAAAAGTTGAAAAAACGAGCTAGGATGCAGCAGAGAGACGGATCTTCGGAAGAGGCAACCGAGGAGTCGGGGACGTCGGGAACGGAGACTGACGAGCCAGCCAGCAGTGGAGGCGAAGGAGGCAGGAGCAGCCAACGGAGCGAGCAACGACGAGCGACGGCGGTAAGGAGGAAGCGAGGTGGCATCTGAGAAGGGTGTCAGCAGAGAGGCGACCGCACAGCAACCTGCAACAATATTAGAGGTAAGCCATGCTGGTTGCCGATTATTGAGGTAGACGGGGGAGTGAAGTGTCTCGTGGACACAGGGAGCTCGAGTACTATCTTGACTCGGGGGGCGTTGGGGAGAGTGTGCGGGAGCGAGAGGGTACTCCGGATACAAAACTGTGGCTGCCAGCTAATCACTCTGGGTGGTCCCTGTAAAGTAGAAGGGGAAGCGTCAATTACGCTTGATCGGTGGGCAGGGAAAAAGGGGGAGCTAAAGGTGCATGTGGTAGAGAGCATGACGCGGGAGTACCAAGTCATAATAGGGTGTGACCTGTTAGGACAGGTAGGGGTAAGCATTAGAAACCGTAGAGGAGCTTGGAGTATCAGGCTGGGAAAGAGGAAATTCGGATGTATAGGGGTCGCGAGAGAAAGAAGGGTGCGGATAGGAGCGGTGAACAGGGTGGAGGACTGGAGAAAGGCGTTACAAGCCGAGTTCGTAGATATTTTCTTCAGGGAGGGCGAGGTATTGGGGGTAACAGGGAAGATGGTACACGAAGTTCCACTGAAGCAAGATAGGGTGACCTACGTAAAGGAAAGGAGATACCCGCAGGCGCTGAGGCAGCATATTCGGGAGGAATTGGAAAGCCTAAAGGAGCAAGGGATCATAGTCGATAGCACCTCGCCATTTAATAGTCCCCTGTGGGCAGTGAAAAAGAAGGCAGCGCCGGGGGATAATAAGGAAAAATACAGAGTGGTAGTGGACTATCGTAGGTTGAACGACAACACGGTAGACGAAAAGTACCCGATCCCTAGATTCGAGGATATACTTGATAGGTTGAGTGGGGCCGTGGTGTTTAGTACGTTGGACCTCAAGGCGGGATACCACCAAATACGGATGCACCCGAAGGACCAACATAAGACGGCGTTTACATTCGAAAGGGGGCATTACGAATTCACCAGAATGCCGTTTGGTCTGAAGAATGCGCCCATAACGTTTCAACGCCTGATGGACGAATTTCTGAGGGGGATCGACGACTCCGTATGTCAGGTATACATGGACGACCTGCTGATTTTTAGCAGAACGGAAGCCGAACACGTGGGGCATTTGAGGTCGGTATTCGAAAGGCTGCGACAATTCGGGCTGAAACTGTCCAGTGAGAAGTCCCTGTTGGGACAAACGCGGATCAATTTTTTAGGCCACACTATTTCTAGCGAGGGGGTCAGACCGGATGCGGCAAAGGTGGAGGCTATCACACGAATGGCGGTGCCACGGGACGTTAAAGGGATTCGTAGGCTTCTCGGGACGCTGAATTATTATAGAAGATTCGTACCTGAGATGGCAGAATACTTGGTACCTATCAATAACTTGCTGAAGAAAGGCGCGAAGATCGTGGTGACACCGGAAATGGAAAATAATATTCGGAAATGCATGGATAGGTTGCAGGCAGAACCCGTATTGGCGTTCCCGGATTTTGAGAAGCAGTTCAACGTCACCACCGATGCGAGCGAATACGCGTTGGGGGCCGTTTTATCCCAGGGCAGAAGTGAGGGTGAACGTCCGATAGCATACGCGAGCCGACGACTTACGAGCGCGGAATCACGGTACAGCGCGTTAGAGAGGGAGCTACTCGCGATAGTGTGGGCCATCGACCATTTCAGGCCATATATATTTGGGAGGAAGTTTCGAGTCCACACCGATCACAAACCCCTTCAGTGGGTAGGAAAACTTAAGGAAACCTCTGCGAGGGTCACGAGATGGAAAGAATTCCTTAGCCAGTACAACATGGAGGTGGTGTATAAGCCGGGAAAGGAAAACGTGGTGGCAGACTGGCTCTCTAGGGCCATCATGATCAACGCGGTAGAAGAGGACGGGGGAGGTCCATCGCGGGACGTGCGCCAATTCTTGAGGGAATGGACTCCTGAGGGTGAAGGGGCAGATGATACCGTCAGTATAGAGGACAGGGAGGGGTCCCCGGAAGAAGATAGCTCAGCGGAGGAAAGACCAGTGGCGATGGAGGAAATAGACGAAATCATCAACGACAAGCATAGACAGGTAATCTGGAAAACCAGGACAACAGGGATCATGAAAATAGATTACCGAAGATACGGGAAAAGTAGGATTCGCGTCATTTGGTCGCAACCCGGGGTGAGCGAGGAGCAAATCCGTACGGCACTGAAGGACGCCACGGAACCGGGAAAGACACACCATCTCTATGTTGGGAACAACACGGTATGGGAGAAAATAAAGCGGATGTGGAGATCCGAGCGAATAGGCATGGATAGAACGATCATCCGGTGCAAGTATGCAGTGGAAACCGTACAGGATGAGGAGCAGCAACAAGCAATTACATTGGCATACCACCAGGGGAAGACCAACCACCGTGGCGTCAACGAGACGTTGCAGGCATTACGGCGAAAGTATTTCTGGTGGGGAATGAAAAAATCTATCCAAGGAATCATCGGGAAATGCGAGGTGTGTATGCGCACAAAGTATGATCGACACCCCCCCAGAGGAGTTCAGGAAGAGACACCTACAGGGAATATGCCGCTACAAGACCTCCAGATCGATACATTCACCTGGAAAGGGTTCAAGTGGGTCACGATCATCGACACCTTTAGTAAAGTAGCTATGGCACATCAGGTCATCGACAAGTCTGCCAATGCAGTTGTGGAAGCCCTACAAATCTGGATACAGTTTTACGGAGTTCCCGAGAGGATCACATCAGACGGTGGCAGAGAATTCGACAATACCGCGATTAGGGAGGAGGTGAAAAGGTTAGAGGTTGTGTGGCATTATAACACGCCGGGACACCCTAAGAGTAGAGGAGGAATCGAACGTTTGCACAGCACGCTGAGTGACCACATCCGTGTATATCAGGGAGAGAAAGGGTTGGAGCCGGATGTCGCGATGAAGAAAGCCGTAACAGCTTACAACCATTCGATCCACTCCGTAACGGGGTTTTCACCTGTGGAAATACTATTCGGGATGCGCAGGCCAAGGAGAGATTGGGGGGAAACGACGACCGATGAACATCTCGTAGAGCAAATCCAGAGTACTAGGGTAGAGGTAGGAAAGACGTGGGGAAAGGTAGCGGGGAGAATTCAGCGGGAAAAGGAGAAGCGGGTAGCGCGGCAGAATGTGCAGGTACGTGACCGAATGGGAGAATTAAAAATCGGAACAATAGTGTATCGTAGAATTGGAACCAACAGAGGGAAACAATTGTTACGGTACGAGGGCCCATTCAGAGTGGTTGCTATTAGGGAGCATAATCTAGTAACCATTGAAAGCATTAGCGAACCTAAGAAGAGGAGAACTGTTCATATTGAACAATTGAAGCTCCCAATGTTAGAACCGGTACAGAAACCAACTGATTCGTAGTACCCTTATCGCGTATTAAGGAAAAAAAAATATGTTTTTTTATTATTATTACTGTTGATGATGTCATTTTTTTTTCTCTCATTATTTTTGTTGTTCTTGTAAATAAAGATATGGCAGCATAATAGAGGTGATTGTAATTTTTATAGGATTAAGAGTTCTGTCCATTGTTAATAAGACGTTGTGTGTTTACTTTCTGTGGTTTATTTCTTTTTATTTATTTCTCGTTCCAGCGGAGTGGAAGTGAGGTTTGGTGTACTTTAAGTTTATACTGGTACGAATAAATTGTAAAGGGTTAAGGCTGATACCGGTGGCTCCGATCTAGGAATTTATAAGTTTCCGAAAATCCTATTCGTAAACTGGTGGGGGGGAGATAAAGACCGGAGACTGGCGATATCAGCCTTAATACCATCTTGTAATGTAAATAAACATAGCAATTGTATATAAGGCAGATTATTGAACGAATAAAGCAGTGTTAATTCAGAAGCCGTGAGTATTGTTTCTCGTTCCTCTTTCCTTCTTTTTTTTTATTTACAAAGCCCGGAGACGCTTAACTTATAGATACATATATATATATATATATATATATATAAATGTATTATCTGACCTTATCTTACATAATGTAATTTTCATTCACAACTCTGCATATATTTCATTGTTTAGAGACATATATTTGATTTATCATTACCATTTTAATACTATAAAAAGGGAGATCAAACTAATTGCCATAATTTCCATGAACACAGTTGAACTATGCATACGAGGTCCCGTCAAATATCTCTTGTCAGTGGCTACATTTGCTTGTAAAAAGAGAGACAGGATTCTACCAATGTGATTATATGAGAGGGAAATCAACCACTGATCAAAACCTTTCCTTTGAAGATTTCGCTTGAAAAAACATGAGAATATAATATCACCACAAATCACCTGTTCATATATTTTAGTAGTGCATATGACAGCATCATACAGAGAGAGTAATTGTACCAGGTTATGGAAACAATGATTATCCAACTTAAACTGATCCATCCTACAGATCTGCTGATGATAGAGGAAGGATGTGTCAAGTCAGAACACAGAGAAACCTGCCAGACATACATGAGCACAAGGGCCTGGGACGAGGAGATTTTCTATTATGTCTGCTGTTTAAGCCAGCATTAGAGAACGTGATAAGAGGCCATAATGTGCAAAGAAATTATCTGCAAACAGTAAGATTGTCAGCAAGTCAGTTTAGATTCAGCCTATGCAGATGATATAGATACAGGGGTAGGGTGACCTAGCAGGCTAACGTTTGTGAACAGCACCGCGCGTAGTCCAGCAATCTAATAACCGAAGTTGGGAACAATAAAATTATGAGTACGTGTCCAGGTACCCAGAGAGTCTTTTAACTATGGCATTAATCCCTCGCCCTCACTGCCTCAGAATACCCCTATGTATATAGCCTGAAGGAAAAAAGAACAAGAAAAAAAAATATGATATAGATACATTGGGCGGGGTGGTTGAGTGGGCTAACGCATGTGCACAGCACCGGCAACCTGATACATGAGATAATTTGATTAAAATAATTACAAGTTCGCGTCCCGGTGCCGAGGAGGTCTTTTAACTCAGGCATTAATCCCTCTGCCCTTACCCCCTAAGGCCTGGGAAAACCCCTATATATCCTAAAAAACGAGGAAAGGGAGGACAAAAAAAAAAAATTAAAAAATAAAATAAAAATATGATATAGATATAACATTCAGATCACAGTGGGAGTGAAAACAGGTTTTCCTAGCAATAGAGAGCACAGGACAGAGAATGAATCTACAAATTAATCCCTTTCCTACCCTCCGTAGCCATCACCACTCACTATTATATTTGGAGGATATTCATTTGAAAGAGTAAATAGTTTTCTTTATCTAGGACCCTCATTTTGTGTAGCTAATAAGAACTGAGGCAAATCACACATCGAATATGTGCATGTACAATATTGGAAGAATGGATGGTGATTCATGAATTAAGAAACTGCTGTTTGGATATGTGGATGGAAGAAGAGATAGAAGATATCTATAACTAAAATGGGCAGAGGAAAGACCCAGCCGAGTTTCAGTGCCAGTGATGATGATTTTCAAACTATTTTATCTTCATATTTTCTTTGTAATATGTTTTTTTTTTCTATTTTTATTAGTTGTTGTTATCTTGACTTCATTTAACCCTGATGAAGGTCTAAAACTTAGGCTGAAATGTTGGCACACAAGAAAATGAAGGTTTTGTTTTGTTTGTCCTTTCATCTTTAATCACAGCTCTAACCAATTTCTTCTACGATTCCTTATTACCTTGTGATTTTATTATTTTTATTTTTTCACCTATCATTCTAATTTCTTTATGCCATTATACTGATGTTATTTATATGCTAGTTATATTAACATTTGAACATATTTCAATTGGAAACGAAATTCTAGAGAATGAAGGAATTTTTCCAGAATAATTCAGTTGATATTTTCACCACCAAGTACACTAATGTAAATTATCAAAGACCTGTTTTCTTTAAGAATAAGCAAGACTGGGTTGTATTGTAATAATAAAAAACTGTTTTCAATTTATTTGAGTATTTTTTCCAGCTATTATGAATTATAGGATTTTAATCAAATAATAAGATTAACAGAGCTCAACGAATGTATACCTCTTTCTATTAATAATTAAATTTGATAGATAAAACAATGAAGAAATAAATTTTCTAAGATAACAATATTTAATTATACCAAAACAAATTAAAGAAAATTAACGGTAACAGGAATATGCTTATATAACATATATTATTAAAACTCAGATTGCTTTTCTAAAAATGTAGTATCATTTTCCTGAATCCATATAGACCATGAAAACACTTTAGTAAAGTATTTTCATTTTCATTAAATCAACCTCACTTACCGTTACACCATTAAGATTTAAAAGAAGAAAAGATCAAAGATTACTATTAGTTACATGTTTATTGAATTTTTAAGGGCTTAAAGAGAAGATGGAATTAAAAATAAAAAATCAAATTATAGGATATAAGTAATGAGAAAATTACAGTGTGTTCACAATTTGTTAAATTTAAAATGTTGATACTTTAAAACAATATAAAAACTATTTATAAAGAATGTCAATAGGAATTACTAATGACAGGTAAGTGCCTTAGAGATATATGTCTCTTCATATTAGATTTCTGTTTAGATTTGTAAGGACAATGAGGGCAAACAAATTGTGGTTCTTTCCCACATTCATACTTCAGGTGCTGCTGGAGACCAGCGATGTGTGAATATTGGCGGCTGCATCCTGAGCATTGGAATTTTTTAAGAAGCGTCACTGAAAATAATAATGGATATAACAATCAGTATAATTTTTTCAATGTTAAGAGCTTTAAAATTCTTATAATTAGGAGGAGGAATGAAAAAAAATGATTAAAAAAAAAAAAAAAAGGATAGCTCTATATTTAAAGTATATGAATGTCCCTTTACACACTAATATTTGTATGTTTAAAATAAAATATTTTAGACTAAGCACTCTAAAATTATAAATCTTTTTTAGAATATTAAATAAATTCACTGATAACAATGGGAAGTATTTATGTTCAAACATCATAACCTATCAACAAAAGAAATAAAATTCTTAATCGTTATTAGAATTTTCTTTTATTATTTTCTCACATTACTTGTTTCTGGAGTGTAATAAGTCAACCACCTATGCTATAAGCAGGAAATCTGTCTTTTTCTCTTACCTCATATTTTAAGACAGATATCTCTTTCCATGACCATACAACCAAAATGTATTCAATGAGGATTGTCTTGGAGGCCATTTATTAGTAATTCATACTCTTTAAGTAAACTACTGATCATATTAGTGATTTTTAGTATTATTATAAGGAACTTGTGGAGTGGAGGAGAGAGATACCCACTCTAGAAGAAATAATTAAGGTTTAAATTAACTAACTCAATCTGGTTTCAAGATCCCTCCCATCCATCTTTTCTTCTATATATTTAGTGCTATTTATTTGCATAGATTGTAGAAGTGTTTTAAGGAGCATTGATCTTGCAAGCTCTTGTTTAAGCTGTGAGAGGTTGAATAAATAAAATTTCTTGTTAAGACTATCCTAATAACCTGACTGCTCAATTTAAGTACACTTTTATTGATACCAGGAAACAACTCACGCCTCCATCTCTCGATAAAGTAACAACATACTTTATTTTCAATTTCAAATTTTTTTAGTGCACCAATATACCTAGATCACAGTTTTATTTATGATTTTTATTATAGGGATAGAGAGTACTTTCTACTACTTTTAGTTGTTAATTCTTATATTAATAAGTCTATTAAAGAAATAAACTAATTAATACATTAATTAAGTAATAAAATTGTTATGTTTTAATTTATGTATTGCTGCAAGTAGTTTTACTTTTCATACATTCATAACATAACATCATTACAGCAAAGTGTTGGGCCACTTCTTCGAGGCTATCTATTTACACAATGTCTACGCCTTTTATAATTTGGAAGTTCGCTTGTGTATATGAATCTACAAAGCGCAGCATATTGAAGACTTTCGCATGGACTCACTTTGAAGATGGTACGAGAGCTTATTTGTACTAATATGTACCTTTAGAGGTTAAAATTAATTATGTCAATCTGGTAGGAGAATGGTGCAAGAGAAAGAAGTTGAGGATGGCTGGTTTCAAGACCCAATCCATACTCTTAAGAGGCACAACCGATAAGACTAACTCCGTAACTATAATCATAGAATGACAAAGAATGCGTTTTAATGATAAGTACAGGCTATGTGCACAGCTGTTTATCATCATGTTGAAATGAAATTGAAATTTATATATATATATTATACAATGAAGTATTTGATTAATAAATATTACTATTAAAATATATTTAATTAATAAATGATTGATTAAATAGTTTATTATTTTCCTTTATTCCCACTCTTTACATTAATACAACTTATTTTATCTATTTTTTTTTTATTATCTTTTTGGTAGAATTTAAACAGTATTGAGAGAGTAATATTTTTTAAAAATAATATTCACTGAAAAATGGCTATTTTGTAGTATTTATTTGTTTTTCTCTACATATTTAAAATTAAACCTGGTTTCTAGAACAAAAAAAATTAACAAAGAAGGATAATTTGTTGTAAAAAATAAAATAAAGTAAATTGAGAACTGTTTATTAATTTGAGAAACATATAACCAATCTACATACTTTAAAAAATCAATAAAGATATATTTTTCTACAAATTATAACATCTAACACATATTTCATAACATGATATAAAGAAATATTAATACATCAAACATAGAAGAAAAAAAAAATAAAACAATTTCACGATGCAGTCACAATACAGAGCGTACTTAAAACCAAATCTTCAAAAGGAATCTATGTGTTTACTTCCTAAATGTACTTTAAGGTTGCATTTCCGCTTGGAACTGTAGTTGCAATAAGGACACTTGAACTGAGGATCCTTACCACACTCATATCTCTGATGGCGAATAACACTTTGGAAATGGGTGTATCTCCGTCCACAGTCAGGGCAAGGAAATTTGCCATCATCTGCTTTTAAAAGATTCAGAAAATTAAAATAAGATTTTATCTCGAACTATATAATTGGTAAAAGTATTTAAACTAATTGGAGAGTTTTTTTTTTTTTTTCATTTGTATTTTATACTTCAAATTTGATATAATTTCTCACATCAGACAGCAATACAGTCAGTCCATAGTCTGTTACTTATCACATTTTAATCGCATTCATGTCATTTATTTTCAATATAGATTAAGTTTGTCTAATTTTATTTATTTTAAAAACTAGTTAAAGTCCACCTTAAAAAAACAAAAACATTGTGGTGACAGATAGATTCTAGATTAAGTTTGATACAGAAGTAGTTTGTGTTTGTGTTGTTCAAAATAATAGTAAAAATTAAGATAAGATTTTTTATTATTAAATATACTACTAATACTTTATAGGTTCCAAACCTATTAATTAGCTTTAAGTATTCTTAGAAGTAGTAAATGTGAGGCATATAAAAAAATAGAATTCCAAAACCACCTATTTTAATTTTTAAGAATATCATTTAATTTTTTTTACTTAATAGTATTTGTACTAGATTAACATGTGGTAAGAGAAAACCCTTCAAAAACAGTTAAATCACATTGGATTAAACTACTTTTTAAAGAAATTATTTTACTTCATGACAATTTAGAACTGATATTGGTACTGATGGGAGAACTATTGATTCAAGTAGGCCTTTTTTCCGACCCCTCAAGCCACATTGCTGCCACATACTGACCAGAGTGGAAGAGTGAACATATATTTCTTGGGGATGCCGAGAAATAAATATTGATTGGTCTAGTTAGGAATCGAACCCACAGGGTTCTGAACCATACACTTTAAGACCCATGCACTAATGTGTATGGCCATCACATACTCCTGTAGAACCAAACATTAAAATTAAAAACAGAGTTAGCTTGTTTTGGAATTCTATGATTCATATTTTCTTAATTTTTTTGGAAGTACCAATAATGAGTTGAAGATTTTAAATATTTCACAACATCCTTTTTGAATAATAAAATATCTTATAAAATATTTACAAGATAGGTGCAACTGGGAATCTCAATCAAAAGGGAGGGACCATTACCAGGTACAACCAACTGTGAACCTTTTTCCATGGTTTGCTCTTAATCTGCAACTTAAGTGATACAGCATAGTACAGATTGTAAGACTGTGGACTAAACACATAAATAAATATCTTGCTCTTATGGAAATCGTAAAAGATGGAAAGTATGAAATCTGTAAAGAGCCAGAAGACACAAGGCACGTACACTTTAGATGTAGGAAATCTAAAAGGAAACATGAATAAGCACCGGAGCAAGAGGTAACATTTTTAAAAATCTTAGATAAAGATAAGACCAAGAAGATAGAAATGTTTTTTAAAAATATACACGCTAGAATTTAGTACAGGAGATAATTTGAAGAAATCTGTATTATAAATTGTCACATATTTTCTTAAAATTGTACACTGAGCAAATAAAAAACAAAACAAAAACTGTACCACTAACAACCCATGAAGGGTCTTGGTGTTCAGTGCAATGTGAGGAAGTACTGCTGTTACAAGGCCAATGCTTGTGCAGGAAGGTGATAGGCCAATATCACTCTCAACCGCTAGGTTTTTCCCCATAATTAATTATTTAATTAAGAGCATCCACATTATAGAGGATGGATTTGCTTCCAGTCCCAGGGTCGACCCACAGCTAATGAAAAATTAATGATCAACCGGATTCGAACATGGGATGTTAAGCTATGGAAGTCAGTGCTCACCCACTGAGCTATCCCGCTCCCATACTGATCAAATAGAATTTGTTAACAAACCTTGAGGGTCATTTGTAACAATATATATATATATATATATATATATATATATATATATATATATATATATATATGTGCTATAAAAAGTTGCTTTATCATGAAATGTAACCTATATGGATAGTGATAACTATCCATGAAGGGTAGCTAAGGATCAGAATTAAATGAAATTTAATAATTATTTAATATATTAATAAGATTGGAACTAAAAAATGAAATGTATGTGATGGTAGAACTAGACATTTATTTTAATTGGGAATGAAATTTTAACATCACATCAATTTTTTTGTAAACTGTGATAGAGCTTATATTTTCTTGGTTTTCTTTACGCTTCCATATGCCAAACTTTTTTTTTCTACACAGATTTTTCTATAACCATTATTTCTTTATTTTACTGAATTACTTTCCAAAACCTTACAAAACACTATTATGGGCCTAAGATCTTTTGAAAAATACCCCAAAATCTTATATGGATTGAAGTCAGATTAAATAAGCACTAACCCATGATCGTTTATTTATTTTAGAAAATTCAAATGTTAACATTTATTGTTAGAAAAAAATAATATTTTTGTGATTTGCTTCACTGGAAGTTAGTAAAACAGCATAGATATAATAAACAATACAAGTGGTATACAGTAGGTGTAGTAAATAATGGGTGTACAACATTTAAAAAAAATAAAACAGAAAAATATAAGTCAGTTTATGTACGATCTTCTGATCTAACATACTTAAATAGACACTATAGAAATACTTAATTTATTCCTCCAATTTAAAAAAAATAGATTATTACTAGATCATCTATAGAATCATGAATGTTGGCTTAATAACAAATTATAAGACATGCTTGCTCAAAATAAATATGTGGCTCAACTATTACAAGATAAGAATTAAAATAAAATAATAAAAGATATAATATAAAGAAATACTACATTTTCATTCCAATTAATATTCCTTCAATAGGTCCTTTCAATACATTTTAGTTCTTCCTATATTGTATAATAAATATGGACTCATGATATGTAATTGGTAAAAACTCAATATTTAAATAAGAAATAGACATTGATTAAAACAAAATCACATCATTGATACACTATCATCATTTTAATACCACCAAATCCTATTTTAAAACATAAAAAGAGAAATAAAAACAATTAATATCATGTTACTAATTAAGAATAAATAAATTTGTCAATTAGATAAAAAAGACTAATAAAAGACAAAATTATTTTGTTTTTATATCAATTTATTTCAAATCACATTTGTTTCCACATTGAATTTCTTTTTTTAATAAAAGCTAGAATATAGCACCGCAGAATTCTTCTTCTCATAGCGATTATGTTGATATGATCCATTAGTGAATGAATTGCAGTAGCAACTTAATTACCATACAAAACGTCTTAACTGTATCTGAAAAATATTTTTTAATATTTTAATTTTAATTTTTTATATATATTTTTAAAGTTTAAAAAAAGTATGATAAATATACTTAAGTTATATTTAAGTTATCCATTTTATGAGTTTAACTAGGGTCATAAATTTTTAGACAGAAATTTCAGCAGTTCATAGACAGAATTATTAATTAGAATAAATTAATTTCTAAATTGCTCATTAATCAGATTCATTTCTACTATATTACCATTACCAAATAGTAATAGGAAATCCTAATTTTTTTCTTTAAGTCCTTAACATTGTATTAAAAAAAAATTATGATCATGTCATTTTGCCATTGTTGGAACATTGTTTGTTTACAGTTCATATGCAACAGCTAATATCTTATCTATTAAAATGTATAACATAAAAGTAAGAGCATTCTCACTCTCTCTCTCTCTCTCGGTATTATTCTCTAAATAGAAGATTGTTTTCAAAACTCACCTCTAATTGATATTAAATAATTTCTTTTCAGTTGGAATGACATGCTTTAGGGCAAAATGTGATTTAAGGTTGCTCAATTGTTTTGCTCTGTATGGACAGTGTGAACATTTAAATTGAGGCTCTTTACCACATTCATATTTCTGATGTTGACTCAAACCTCGCATATGTGAATAACGTCGGCCACAAGCACCACATATGTACTTTCTTGTTCTGTCTGAAAATTGAAGATATTCAGATATACAGTTAATGTATTATTAGATCTATTGATATACATATATAGGTCATTATCCTTATAATAATGACGATATATATAAGAAATTGTTAACATCCAACAATCCTGAAGAAAAAGTAAATATCATGCAGTACTTATATTCAATAAATAAATGTATTTAGATTGGAAATAATAAAGAATGGGAATACAACTACATGATTTTATAACTGGCTATATAGAAAATTGCAATGCCAAAAAAAAAAGTCATGAGATAATTTATAACGTGCCTGTAAGATAAAATAGACAACAAGCTATTTTATTGATGTTGACTTGTGCAATGATTTATTTTGTTTAAAAAAAAAGATTGATGGGATGGCTGAATTAAAAAAAACAATACAGAAGAAATAAAACTAAATTCCTAATGCAATGTGTTATTGCAGGATGAATATATTATATTTTTACACAAACAACAAAAAAATTAAGACAAATTAATTCTGTGCACTCAAAAAAAAAAAAAAAAAAAAAAAGGAACAGGGCTATGTATCTTAAGTGTCAGGGTTTTAAGTTAATTTCAACAAAAAAAAAAAATAAATAAATAAAACGACATATGAATGATGAATTTTTTCTATTAAATTTTTGGGTTCAATGTAAGTTGTTATGTGTAAGTTCTACGTATTAATTGAACATTAAACCCCAAATTTGAGGAGTTTTTTCTTGGTTGATCACAAAGATTTATTATTGAGAATAAAATAAAAAAAAAAATAAAAAAAAAAAAAAGCAAACATTTCACTTGACTATGTACCAAAACATCATTCCAACTCCAGTTCTATCTACTCATTTTGTCTTGTCATCAGGGCGATTGAGAGTTTGATAGTAAAATAATATATATTCAAGATAAAATAATTCCTGCATGAACATAGATAAAAACGTGTCATAGATAAGTTTTAACACCACCAAAATGCATTCTGGAATGACTAAATTCTGACTGCAAAATTTCAATATTCAAAATGATATTAATAAGTGATACAATTAAGTCACCAAAAATGCAAATATAAGATCACTGCTTCAAGGTACTGTACAAACAAAATTGTAACTTTGAAGCTCTGTTTTTCAAAATTGTAGTAAATGTAGTTAGAACCTTCTCAAACCAAGGCAATTAAATAGGAAAATGAGTTGCTAAAACTGTTAATTGAAGTGAAATGGCCAGTTGTTTCATAGCAACAGCTAACAAAACGGTTTAAATTGTACTTAAAAATTTTTTAAGGAACCAAATTCTAACAACTTAATATGTCATTCATACATAAAAATCACAACATTTAGACACAATATATCAATACTTCAAAATTTACAACAGTCTTCACACACACATTCTTTAACTCACTTTTGTGAAGCATTCCTCCACTTTCCCTTACTCACCTGGTCAGATAGCAAGGTCTTAAACGTTCCTGTCAAAATTATCTTAGAACATCACAGCATAAATGATGCAATCTTTACTGGTGGTTTATTTAAAGTATTCGATAGTTCATTAATTTGTTTATATACAAACAAAATAGTTTAGCAATGAATGTAGACATATATTTTTCTTGGTGTAGAGATGCACTGTGATTATAATATGACAAGGAGTTGGTCAAAGAGTGCAGTCAAATAAATACTATATATTAAAATGTTATTTAATTGTTTACACCAAGGCATAAACAATGAAATAACATTTTAATATATAGTATTTATTTGCCCATATCCCCTGACCAACTCCTCATATATTTTTCTTAATTATATTGGATGCATTAATTGTTAATTTATCATATAAAAATATGTTTTTTATTAAACCATTTTTTTTTATCGTCATTTAATTAATTTTATTCATATAGATATGTATCTATATCTATAGAGGTGAGAAATGCTTCTAACTTGTAAGTTCAATCTATTTCGCACTTACCACTGAAGCCCCTTCACCTCTCTGATATCCTTAATCACAACGAGACCTTCCCCCACTAATGAGTATTATATTTAAACTTACCATGGTCTTAGCTCAGCTCTAAATAATCCTGGTAGGATAAGATAAAAATCTATTACTTAATTTTATATGTATAATATGCATTATATATATATATATATATATATGTGTGTGTATGTTTATATATCATATAAAATTTTTATACATATTAAATGTTTCATTATTACTTAAAATAAATTTATCTTTATCAAATTAGAAATAAAATGTAAGAAAGAAGCTAAAGTGATGTAAAAAGAGATGTCAGCCAAATTAGCCTGTTGCTGAGAATATCTTTA
This sequence comes from Nezara viridula, assembly GCA_928085145.1. Taxonomy (NCBI): domain Eukaryota; kingdom Metazoa; phylum Arthropoda; class Insecta; order Hemiptera; family Pentatomidae; genus Nezara; species Nezara viridula. Next base: position 102,799,360 of record OV725080.1, on the reverse strand, counting down.
AAATCAGATTTTATTTTTGTATTACTTAAGGTCATATCTGAAAATTCAGGAAAAATATCTTCAAGAAACCATTAAAATAGACATTATATTATATTTATGATGTTTCTCATAATTATATCGAATAAAATTCAACATTTCTATGCAGTTAGTAATCAGAAGGCTCATGACAACTATGACCACAGTATTAAATTCATCACATCACAAGGGGTAAAAAATAATGAGGACAAAGTAAGAACAAAATCTTTAAACATTTAATATTCATCACAATTTAACTTAAAATATTCAGACGAATCAATAATTTCCTCTTAATTAAAAAAAATATATACTATATATTAATAAAAAAATATAATATATTTAATTTAATATTATATGTTTGTAGTCATTAAAACATAAAACTTTTATTATCAGAATAACAATATATGATAACAAAATTGATAACCAATAGAAATTTAATAAAGATCACTTTACATTCGGTACTATAGCAATGGGATCTAACTTGATAATGTGTAAAATGCATTACTTTTGTTACTGCAAAACCTCGCATGTTTCAATAAAACATGACGTTTTAAATTGGCCTTTCTTCTAGTTTTATAGGGACAATATGGACAACTGCAGTCAGGCTCTTTTCCACAATCATGCTTAATATGGTAATTTAGATGGGCTTTACGATTGTAGCTAGAAGTACAAGAAGGGCATTGGAATTTTCTTTGACTAATTTCACCAAAATAACCTGAAAATGAGTAACTTGATGTAATATAGTGCACAAATCAAACTATAAATTATTAAAATTGATTGTACTACTTTAAATTAAGTATAATTAAAAAGAAAGACTTAAGATTAAATAGGTGCGTAATGATCATGAACAATTGAATTATATATTATAAATCATACAAATGAACATTTTTTCTAATTTTTTTATTTTTATTTTTTAAATGAATATTCATACCACATTTATTGATTCTGATGTTCAGTAAAATAATTAGCTAACTAGATATAAATATAATATAAGACATTCGCCCTCCCAAAACAAATCAAGGAAATAAAAAATATAAATATTCTTCCATATCCAATGATTTGGTTCTTTAATAAATTTTTATTCTTAAATTGAAGTGCATTGTACAATTAACCAATTAATCTAAAAAGATAAAATTACCAATAATAAAAAAATTATTGTCTCCTTTTAAGTTTAAAAAAAATTAAATTTCTTAAATTTTACATAATAAAGAAAAATGTAAGATAAATAATAAAATGAGAAGGATTGGAAATGCCATTGATCGAATAAACAATATTTTTTTTTTATCTTTATAGCCAACATAGGAATATGTCTCAATGAAATGATAAGAAAACCAGATCAATTGCAATATTATTGTCACTTAATTCATATTAATTACTTATTGTCACAATAAATTCCTGCATTGTTATAATTTATCCTTGATGTTATTCAAATAATAGTAAATTAAAAAATAAATAAATTGAGTACAAAAGCCTTGATTAAATTAATAAAAAGGCCCACAGAAGTTGCGTTTCCACTATATTGTTTTTAATATCCCTTCTGGTAAGTCAGTATTTTTGGTCACCAGATCAGAAGATCAGAACAAACTTAAAAATTCATTTTAGGCAAGGATGCACTGCAATCACAAGGGTCAATTTTTCACCATGTAAAATCCATTTATATTAAAACGTTAAATTCCTTACGCCCAAATATATACAAAATAAGACATAATATTATATTTAAGTAATCCTTTTATATCTATTTTACTTATTTTATTAAAATAATGAATTTAATGATGCTCAGATTAGGCTTTATTTGTTAAAAATTGTTTCCTTTTTTTCGCTTCTCAACCTTGGAATTTTCATAAAAAGGGAAAATTCCTTCTAATCTTTTTCACCAAAGTGGATCCTGTACAGACGTAACATTAAAATAAAAACAAGAAAATTGCATAATAATACAAATAAAAAAGTTCAAAATAATTACATGATATTCTAGTTTTCAGTTTCTCATAAAAAAAAAAAAAGGATAAAATTAGTGTACAAGAGCTAGATAGATGTATTTTAAATTACCAAAACAGTTTTAAAATCAAAGAACAATAATCCATATTATAATCAATGCAATTATAACAAGTTTTTCATGAGTTAATAATTGAAATTGAGGTACCACAATTAATAGCTACAAATTTTTTTCATAACAATTCTCACTTCATGGAAACTATAAAAAAAATAATTTAAAAATAAATCTACTTTTTAAACCAATGACATAACCACTATAATATAAGATTAATAAATAAAAATTTTCAGTAATACTTATAAAAGTTGTACTTCAGGAATGGAAAAAAGCTATTGTTCAAACTTAAGAAGGCTTAGTGATTTAAAAAAAAATCATGAAAAAAAACACAAAGATATTTTGAACAATGTAATCTATTAATCAGTATGATTAGACTAATGAACTGAACTCTTCTTCAAAAAGAGAGTAAAAACAAACAGTGTGAAAATAAATACATCAATTAAAATTTCATTGACAAACAAGATTAATTATATACTGGAATAAATAAAGTAAAAATTTTTGTTTACAATAATTTATTATTTTTTTAAAATTTATATACTCTATGAGTCATTTTAATAAATCAATTACGCATTTAAACTAAAATTATTTGATTTATGTTAGAATCTAGATGCTTTCTGACAACATGAATTCTCAAATCATTGCTGCGATGGGACCGATGAGGACAATGGGGACACTTAAATCTTGGAATTTTGCCACAAACATGACGTTGATGGTGGTTTAAATTTTTAATACTTCTGTATGATGTCAAGCAGGAGATACATTTGAATCTACCTTCTTCCTCTGTGCTGGGTCTCTTCCAACCTATCAAATGATTTATTTAGGTTATTTTAAAAAGTTATAAATATTTATAAAATGAAATGAAATAGAAAAAAAGATGTAGAATAATCTAAAAAAATAAACAGAGAAACAGTATTCAAATATGAAGAAATATACTAACAAAAAACTCATAATAATTACTTATCAATATTTTTGGTTTTTTCTAAAAACAACACTTAATTTCAACAAAGTGTAAGTTCATAAATGAGGTTCAATTCACACTAAGTAACACAGACAACGCGTCATAATTATAATTATAAAATTATTCTTGATCAAAATTTATTTCTTCAAGATTTCTTTTGTTTTAATGATTTATAAAATAAATCCTTAAAAAAAAAAATTTCCTTTTTAAAACATTATTTCATTAAGATTAATCAGAACATTTTCATTATGAAAAAGAGTGGCCATTTTTGGATACTTGTTCTTTTGAACAAAAATAACCTCAGATTTTAGCTAGTTTACTTGAAATTTAGAAATAAAAAAGTAGTAACATTAAAACTCAATGTTAGTAATACCAACAGAATTGATAAAAATATTTATGCAAATTTTATTTTAAAATATAAAATTTTTATAAATTTTCTAATTTGTGAATTAAGATTAAATTTAACTACCTATCTAGAAAAGAAGCAAACACATGATAGATTTGTTTTTATTTGCAAGAGCATTATAAGAGTAATGGAGAAATAACACATAAAAGTTATTTATATTCTATTTTTAATTATGACAGATACATAAAGCTTGATAGCAACTAACAATAACTTTATTACTTGTTAAAAATTATATCACAAAAATGTAATATATATATATATATATATATATATATATATATATATTATTTATATTTTTTTGTGGTATATTTTTTAACTATTGCACATATACATACATATATTTAATTGTACATATAAATGCATATTTACAAATTATAAAAAAAAAAAATAATAATTTATGTACAAACAATATTAGTGCTGAGTATATAAGTGTCGTTTCAAATCAGAAGTCCTTTTTGTTTTGTAAGAACACTTGGGACAAGAGAAAGCAGGTTCTTTCCCACACTCCCTCCTCAAGTGGCGAGTGAGATCACTTTTGTTACGATAGCTGGATGAGCACCCACTACATCGGAACGGTCTGGTTGTTAATTTTTTTAAAAAACCTATAAAAATCACTTGTAAGAAAATGTAAATAGTAATTTATATTTAATTTTAACTGCTAAATATATCCAAGACACATAGAATTTTATAAAATAATTTAAAAAAAATTATAACAATCAATTCTGGTCTGTAGGATTTTTCACATCTCTTCAGTTTATAAATGAAGTAGATAATATTTTTAAGGCTATTATTTATTTCTAGCCTGTTAACATTCCGATTGAAACTTACATTTTATGTTATACACAATTTTATAAGAAATTTACTTATCAGAGCTATTTGAGTATAAGCAAGGGAAATTACTTTACATAGCAAAAAAAATAAAAGGCTAAATGAAGAATATAGAGAGATGGTTAGTTAGAAACAGCCTATAGATTTTTTTCGTTCCAGTTTTGAGATGATTAATACATACTTTTTGTTCTGTTGTTATGAAAAAGTACTATCCTGATTTTTTTTTCACTTCATAGAACAAAAAAATGCTTTGCTTAACTACAGATTGAAGGAATACTTTTTTTTATTTCTTAGATTACCCCCAACACAACATTACTGGCATATGGGGAAAGGGAGTCACTAGCGGATCCAGGCTTTAATTTTGGGAGGGCTTCAGCCCGAAAGCTTTTTTTTTTCATATATATTACCATAATTACTTTGGAAAAAAATAAAGATACTAACTACCTATGTGAAATGGTGTTTAAGTGATTCTTGAAGTCTTATTAAAACACTCTCGGCCATCACGACCTCTCAGTTAGAGGAATATTAACCCAAACTATAAAACTTCTCTCCAATCAATGCTTAAAAAACACGTTTTTCTTCCATCCAGGCCATTAACTTCCCATTTATTTAAGAAAAAAAATTCCTATTGAGCATGGACGAAAGCAAACTTTTTCTGATTTTTACTGATATGTTTGACTCTTTCTGAAAGAGGGGCTTAAATTTAAACAACTTAAATTTCTTCGAGTTTTAATGAGAATTCTTAGCATGTTTATCTTCTTCCAATCTTAAAGTTAAAACTGTGGAGGTGGAAATGTACCATTTGATGCCAAATAATTGATAAACTATTGCAATTTTCTATCTGAGTAACTACTGATGGCCTACCAGATATTTCATTCTTTTTATATTTTGTACTCCTTGAAATTTTTTAAATGGGAATTTCTCATTTGTGCAAACAAATAACAATGGTTTGTTCCACATTTATTAAATAATTAAATACTCAATCATAGAAATTCACAATCCAGATGCAGAAAATGAGCTGAATTGATTTTTATGGTTCAGGATATTTAAGTTTCAATATAAACACATTGTTGACTGACGCCGAGTTAGCTCATTTTTCTCAGCTGAGAAAATAGAAAAGTACAAAAATAATGCTATCTAATGATACATTTACTGTAAGAGAAATGGTAATGAACAAAAATAGATAAACTAGGAGTTATTGACAATGAAATAAAAAATAATATTTTAAGAACAGAAATTTCAAAAATATGCTGTGAGTATCACACAACATTCACTTACTGCCATACCTTGAGCGAAAATTAATTGCAATTACTATAATCCTATGAATCACAGATAAAAATATATGATTAGTAAAAATTGAATAAATAAATAAATGATAATTAATATACATAATTAACCCATAATTACCATATATGGTGTGATGAATGATGCTAGAATAATGCTCTCGGCCAAAATTGCCAGCTCCCCGACATCAACACTTAGTTCCTCGAAGAAGCTACTTGTTCTTTTAGGAATCATTCTGCGAGACCCAAACCAGAGGACACTTAAGATGAACTCTCTCTCTCCGATGGTCTCGCAGAATTTCTCTTTTAGGAAAGGGATACATTTATCGTATATTTTCTTCTTTTCTTTTTCTACTTCACTGGTCTGAAGGAGGTCATTGCTCTCATAGCGAACAGTTGGATCTAAGAGTAGTGCTGCCTTTCCGGTCCTGGAGAATGCATATCCGCATATCTTGTTCAGCCATCACTATCGATACAATAGACCTCGTTGAAGCATGTGAATTCCCTTTTCCTAAGGAATCTCATCAACTCGAATTTGACCCTGCGGTGGCATGTTATGAGGAGGGAATTGTTGGGGCATTTTCCCAGCACATGGGCTGGTGTTTCAGACTCTCTGCCGCATTCATGATAGAGGGACCCAGCTTCCTTCGACTGTCCACTGGCTCCTGGGAGTCCACAGAACGGTGCATAGTTGATGTTAAGTTTTAAGACGTTGGACCTTCTGACCCCGAAAGTACTTGTTTCTGGCATATATATTTATTAGCTTTCGGGGTCTCTTTAAAATGCCTAACTCCAAGGCCTTGCCACCTGCAACTGGACCATTCTTCAAAAAAATTCTCTCTCAGTGACTGTTGTAGAGCTCTCACACTTCGGTAGCCCTGATTAACACCCAATCTCTCAACACATTCATATAATCAAATATAGACTGGAATAGGGCATTCGGTACATTGGACAGTCACTGGGCAAAAGACCAATGTTGCAAAGGAGCCTCCCATTGACAGTGGATCAGTCCCAATCCTCGATACCTCCTTGGTGCGTATAACACCGCCGATGATGTATTAGCGGGGAGTCCTCTGATGGCCTTGATACTCCTGCGGATATTTAAATCAATCCCCTCCAATAACGCTGGACGTATTATTTTGAAAAGGCACTGTCTGGAGAGGGTAAGTAAGGCCTAGAAACACATATTGATTGACGACATTGATTTTTTGCTCTGGTTTAAGAAAGCAAGAGCTCACCAGTTTATCCAAGTTGTCTTTAAATTTTTTAAAATTTTCCTCATTCATCACAAGCTCTCCTAATCCTAGTATCGTGTATCCTAAATATTTTACCATTTTATGATCTGCCTTTGATGTGTTGAAAACTGACTTCACGAAATTCTCCGTTCTGAAGGGAGAGCTTTGTTTGTTGCAGCTCTCCTTTATCTGCTATTAGGCCCACACTTTTCTTTAGATTAATAGCCACACCACTCTCGGCAAGGATCCTCTGTAGACAGTTAATTATCTTCTTTGCAGCACGCTTCTCGCATGCTGTGACAGCCTGGTCATCCGCAAAGCCTGTGAGACCAATAGCCAAAGTTTACTACTTTGTCATCCACTTCAGTTTTTACTCTTTATTATTAAATTAAAGAGCCGTTGTACCAACTCTAGAAATCTGAGAGTATAAGTCAAACATTTTCAAATATAGAATTATTATTTTTTTTTTTTTTTTGTAATTTAATTTTACATTCCATATTTCATAATTTATTTTTATTTTCTATTAATGATTTTTTTATTTCAGAGAATGGTAAAACATCATATTTTTTTATCGTAATCTTGCTGAAAAATTAAGTTCTGTCCAATCAGTTTAAGCCCAGATGGTATTGCATGGTATGTGAAAATGCTCTATGGTACTGTTTTGCATCCAGTCTTCCATCTATTCATAAGAAGTCTCCAACTTGAAATCTAGAAACACATCCTCAAACCATTAAGAAGCCACCTACATGTTTTACTGTTGGTAATAAAAATTCATCAGAAAATTCCACTCCAGATTTTCTGAAACTTCCTGTCTCCTTCCAGAACTAAACATTTCAAATTTTGACTCATCTCTCCATAAAAAATTATTTCATTCATATTCCATCTAATTTTTGTATTCCTTGGAAAACAAGTTGCTTTTTTTTTATTTATAATCTTTTTTATTTACAATCTTTAAGGCCAAGTGATATAAATTTCCTTCTGAGCAAGGAGGATGTAAATTGGATCACTGTAGCATCGGCTATTTTCTGAGAATTCTCTGCTAGATTTTTAGCGATTGTGCTAACCAATTGATTTTAAATGTTGTTCGGCAGTAGGACTATGTTTTTTAGATTTGCTTAAACGTTTCAAGTCTCCAGCTGTTTTTAAAAAAAAATTTAATGACAATGAATTCAAGAAATAGAACCTTCAACTTCTTTTTGAAATTCCCTAATTGTAAGTTCTTGCTGATGCAAAACTATAATAAAAAAATAATATATTTTGCCATTTTATGATATAAAAGCAACATTAAATAGAAAATAAAAAGAAATTATGAAATATTAAATGAAATTATTCCCCCAAAAAGCAAATAATTTCAATATTTGAACCATTTTCAATTATACATTCGTATTTCAAGAGTTAGTAAAACAGCTCTTGAATTTAATAATAAAGAGTAAAAACTGAAGTGGATGACAAAGTAGTGAAATTTAAACAATAAGATAGCATTATTTAGAGGATGAAAAAATGTCAAAACAATGGATTGGAATCTTAGCTTGCTTTTAATTAAAATAATGCTAATTTAAACATATATTACACTTACAATATCTGCAAGGTTAAATCAGTTTACAATTAAGAATATAAAAGCACTTTTGAATAGAAACATTGATCAGTTTTATTTAAAAATTTGATTTGTTCGAGGACTCTTTCACACTACTGTATATATTACTACTCTTATTTCCAAAAAATTATTTTCAACTTGGAAAAACATTTCTCCTTTTTTTTCTATTAGTTAACTACAAAATTCTTTTATAGTTTATATTTAGCCCCCCTTATTACTAGTAACTATGAAAGACCTTTAATTATTTCAATCAACCAAATTAAAGATAATTTAAAGAAAGCCAACAAAGTGGGCTAAATACAGGATGTTAGACCCTTTAATATAATGAAAAAAAAAAAAATAAAAAAATTATTCTGGGACTACAGTCCCCTAAGATAATAACGGAGTTACATATTTATGAGTATTAGTCTGGCTTAGATGAATAAAAAATAATGCATAATTAATTGTTTTTTTATTGCAATTGTGCAGTTGATTGAATTAAACAGTGTAAAAATTCAAGTAAATTTTACATGTATACGGAAATTTGAATAAGGAGTAGGTGATGGAACAGGAGTTGTTTGAAGGAATTTGTGAATGCAGATTGACGTATGGAAGTATGTATAGAGTTCCAAAAGGAGGTAGCAGGAATGATGAAAGATTTGCTGAAGGAAGTAGTTTTATGGGAAGGGGATATATAAATCTATAGGTTGAGACCTGGTATTGAGAGAGTGGATAGAGGAACATAGTGTAAGGAGTTCTAAGATGTAGGGGGGGGAGGGTTGGATGTATATGTAAGATGTATCTTATGAAGCAGTCCATGAGTTTCTTTAATATCATTTCTAGCCTGGCAGATAGCTTTCCATACACCAAGAAGCCGTAGTCAAAGTGGGGCAATATAAGGGAGGTTACAAGGGAGGAACTGTCTGGTTTTTAGAGTAATACGAATCTTAAAAGTTGTTTAAGGACAGTTATGGATTTTCGGGTAATCTGGGAGATATGACATGGTTATTTCAGGAGAGGTGCTGGTCAAAGATTACTCCTACGTTTTTCACTGTAGGGAAAAAATTGACGGGGGTGGGAGGGGAAGGGGGTTATTTAGGTAAAGTAGAGGAAAGTAAGGAAGGGAACTAATGAGATGTCTGTCGATGAGAATAGTTTTAGTTTTATCTGCATTCAGCTTTAACTCATTTATTTCTGCCCATTTGTTGATGCTGTCAATATTCCCTTGTAGCTTTCATCAGCATATAGATGATAACAGGAGTGTTGAATGGCATCAGGTAGGTCACTAATATAAATAGAGAAAATGGTCGGAGAGAGGAAGGAACTCTAAGGAACACCTCATGTTAATGAAAGGTGAGACGATGAAGACTTGTTCGGAATTACAACTATCTGAGATCGAATGGATAAGGAGAGGAATGAACAATTTTAGGGTGCTATTTGATATGGGCAGGCTTTGGAGTTTGGAAAGGAGGATCTCATGATTGACAGAATCAAATGCTTTGGAAAAGTCAAAGAGGATTAGGATAGAGATTTTCTGTTTATCTATGGCAGATTGCAGGTCTTGGGTAATCTTTAGCAAGGCAGACTGGGTGGAATAATGGGAACGGATTCAGATAGTAAAGGATTCAGGAGAAGGTTTTGATCGAGAAAGCTGTTCAACTGAAAGTGGACTAATCTTTCTAGAGGCTTGGATAGATTGAATAAAATGGAGATGAGTCTGGAATCGGAAGCTGATGAAGGAGTAAGAACTTTGCTCAATGGTGGGCGGACTATGGCTCTTTTCCAGGATTTGGGAAAAATGGAATTTTGGAGAGAGAAATTATATATGTGTAGAAGTGCAGGAAGTAAGCCTGGAAGGCAGAGTGTGGTAACTTTAATGAGTATTTGGTCAGGACCATATACATATAATGATGTAAATTTTATTGGATTGACTTTAATGACAAGGTACGTATCTAAATTACAATTATATTAAAGTAGATAAAACAAGATTATGTGTATACTATGTTAAAATATTATTGTTCATGATTCATAGAAATTAATGTTCGGAAGATGGAGAGTGTTAACCCGAAAAGTAAAAAATTGATTATAAATAATAAATTACATGAGGTAGCAATAGATGTTATTTGAAATTGCCTAATGACCTTAAAAGAAACAATTTTGACATTATTTATTTAAGCCCTCTCAGGGATATTTAAAAAAAGGTAAGCCCAAACCTGATATTATACATTATTTAGTTTTACATAATGAGTTTCATCAAAAGATATGATATATTTTAGAGAAAATTAAAAAAGGCAAAAATCAATTGTATAGTCCATCTAAGATAAGTTTGCCAGTGGATAGAGATGCACAGTGACAAAACGTTCTCCTGCCGATCCCCCACTTTTCTGTTTTCTCTCTACTCATTCAGACAGCTCGACTTCCAGTTCAGTGTAATAACTTTAAACAGTGAAGCGTACTTCTGCAATTTTTGTCATAAGTAGAAATTTCTCCTAATAATTTTTTAAAACTTTTTTCCATTATTATCATAATATTTTAAGTTAACTATGTCAAGTAAACTGGGTAATTAGGAACGTATTTAAATTCATGAAAACAGGCTGTGACAGGACCAACCCATGTTTCCTCTGTTATGAAATATATATTTCATAGTACAGGTAAGTGAAGGTAAAAAAGGATGATGAGTTGATTATTGATTTTTTTAATAAACATAAAATTTGGGAATAAGCAAGTTTTATATAAAATTTGTTTGTTAGTTTCATGGTTGACGAAATTTGATTTTCGGTAGATATAAATAGATTCTGAAAGAATTTTTTTGCTGTAGTTAGGAATAAGGACAGAAGGGTTATTGAAATCATAGGAGTGATTTAAAGATAAAATTTGTTCACAATATATTGAGGCAAAGGGGCATGGAGAGCACATAGAGTATCAATTATTCAGTCTTATTGAATAATATTTCATTAAATATCTTTTTGTCTTAAACTTCAGGACAAATATATTCCAATTCATTAATCAGAAAAATATTTGAAAGGCATGTCATTCAACAGAATAACATTAATATTTTAAATAGAATTTTGGAGAAAAAAATTTATATGGAATGGACAATGAGGCAGATTTATGAGAATCCAACAAAATCATCTTTATAAAATTGTAATTTATTTAATTAAACAATATAAATTTCTAAAAATACATAATTTGATTCTGGCAAAAGCAATTACAAAAAATATTAATTAAAATCTGCCTTTGGAATGACTAGACTATAAGGAACATTCAAAAACAAATAAAACAATAAAAGAAAAAAAGATAAAATAATTATTAAAAAACAAATCAACAGCACCAGTATTTTAAATTTAATTAAACAATCATTGAATTGTAGCAGTAAAAGTGGTGTATGTATATCAATAAAAACTATCAATATATTTTTTCTTTATCTCTTCATTTAAACACATATACATATATTTTTATGTTTTTTAAAAACAATTTAATAGACAGAACTTTTCATTTAAAAAATAAAACATAACACACATCCGTTTTTCTTTCATAAACTCTTCCAGACTCCAATATTATGAATACAATAATTATGTCTTCGAAGATTTGATTTTTGGGTGAATTTATAAGAACAGTATTGGCACTGAAATTGGGGCTCTTTTCCACACTCATACCGTTGGTGCCTGTACAAGTTTTCTTTGTAAGAGTATTTTCTTCCACATTGTAGGCACAAAAATTTTTTCACTGCAAATAAAATATAAATGTAACAAAATTAATATGTTAATAATAAATAATACATATAGTAATAAACCAAATAATGACACACTAAAGTATTTAAAAAATGAATTACTTACTTTTAAAAATTAAATGTTTAAAATATTAAGTATAATAAATGAAATTCCATAGATAGGAGCTGTCCATTAGCTGATGTCAATTAATTAATTCCTTATAAGCTAAGATCCAAAACCCGTACAACAGCTAGATATCAATCTAAATTAAAGTTATAATTTGACCACTACAAAAATCAATTGATAAATCTAGAGATACCATTTAAAATAATAAATGCACAAAAATTAAAATTTAAAATTTCATGCAGAATTAGTCAAATAATAGAAAAAAAAAATACAAAACTTTAGTCTATTTTCCAGTTTTATGCCAAATTGAAGTGGCTCTTCACAACTAATTGTCACCAGTGCTTTCTGACATTTTCTTCCAATAACTAATAAACCCTATCAACAATACATCTCCCAACTTTCTGTTAAAATATTCTTTCTGCTATTATTCATTATAGTAGTCTCTGCCTAATCCAGCTCACTCAAAGCAGCATTTGACTGGAAATGGAATCATTGGTGTATTAATTAAAATAAGACAAGGAGAATAAATAAATAGAATGTATAGACACACATTGAAATTTCTAAGTTTAATATTATTCGTTTACACCACTCGTTAGAATGACTGAAGTTTCTTACATATATAGTATTTTAAATATATAAAAGTACTAAAACTATATAATAACAGCTTCATAAAATGTATTTGAATGAGAAATAATTTTGTTAGACCTTGAGTTGTGTTTACATTTTAAATATGTGATCTGTCATGATACGAAAACTATAAATCTGGTATAATCAGCTTTCAGAAATTCTTGGTATGAGTAAAAATTAAAGGACACAATAAATAAAAATAAACACTTTAAGAATCATAAATAATTCAGTTTTATTTTATTATTCTAAACAAATGTTAAAACAAAAAAGCCCAGAGTCAAGTTAAGAAATTAATTTTTGGAATGGAATACAGAAAACTTTAACCTTCTGTTTTTATGGCTGATTATACCATAAATAAAATTTCTTATCATTTTCCATAATATTCTTGAAATTAATTCATCTGAATTTTCTCTTAATGTAAGATCAAATCACAGAACATGATTTATTAAACGTGAAGAATTAAACGTGATTGTAAGAAACTATAAATTTACTCTAATACATTAATATGGCTAAGCACAATATGTTTTCGCAAATTGCAATTTAATTTAGTTTTATGGGGACAGTATGGGCACTTGAATTGAGGTTCCTTTCCACATTCAAACTTTTGGTGTCGCCTAAGTGATTCTCTGTTCATATAACTCCTGGGGCATGTATCACAGAAAAAAAATTTTCCCAAGGATTCATTACCTTAAAAAGACATACCTGATTATTAGTAGATTAAACTCAAACATTTGCAGAAAACATTATGAAATTTAAAACTGTTATAGAAATCAGAAATGATTGGAATTCTTTAATTATACAGAATTTTGAATCAGAAGTAAGTATAAGTAGTAACAAAGTTTAATAAATAAATAAAATGAAAGCACAAATCTTCCTAATTGATTTTTTAAATATTATTAAATATAGTTGAATTGCAGTATGGCCCTAATGATGCTAGGGGAGAAATCCCGAAAGGTTTAAAGTACTTCGATAATTTTTTTTATAAATAATAAAAAAATTTTAACAAAGAGGATTTGTGCTTCACATTTTATTAAATTATTAATGATTGATAGCATCTTCCAATAAAATGTAGTGGACAACAAATGAACAAAGTTTTATTCTAAGCAATATCACTTACTGGGTAAAGAAAGAAATAGTGGATGTATAAACAGTATCATGCCAATAAACAACAACAAACAAACAAGAAATTGCGGCATGAATAACAAGGGAGATAAAGAATGAAACTAAAGTAGAATAAGGAAAGACTTTTATAATTCTATTTTAGAGGCTCAAGGAGGCATTTTTTAACAAATTGTTATTGGACTAAAGACCATTTCTGAGATTATGTACAAAATATAAATCAGAGAAAAACAATTATTTTTTAATTGTAGATATTATGAGTTTTATACAAATATCTTTTTTAGACTTATTAAATAAATCCTAGAAACCATTGCTTCTACATTTATATAATAACCATATAAGCAATAAATCTTTGATAAATGCATATATATATATATATATATATATATATATATATATATATATATATATATATATATATATATATAAATATATAAAATATTGTATTTATGATTTTAAAATGTTACATTATTATACTGTCCCAATTAGCATAATAAAATATATATATGGGTAATTTATTGCATAGGTCTTGGGAATATATATTATGTTCCTAACAGCAGTGCAATATGGATTGATAAAAAAAATACAAAATGATAATATATATGTACATCAGTAAATTGTAAAAAAAATATATTTAACATTAACAAATAATACAGAAAGCAATGGTGGCAACAACTGTTAAAGACCTTGACTCTTCACACACCCACATCCTCGCTGATTTAAGTAAATACTAATGAACATTTCCTCTCATTTATAGTAACAAAAATTAAAGAAGCAAATTATACTTATATGATCTCTTTCAAATGTTTATTGATTTGATGGCTTTTCAAGCTAATCTTTCGTTTGGTTTTATAATGACAATATTGACATTCAAACTGTGGCTCCTTACCACATTCATATTTTTTATGACGTTGCAGTGAAATCTTATTCACATATTTCCTAGGACACGTATCACAAAAGAATCTCCTCTCTGAAAATATCAAATAAATAAAAACTATTATTATTAATTATAAATAGTTAAGCAGGGATTATCAGTTAAATTTTAAAACATTAAAAATAAAACAGATAACTACCTTCTAGACGATGATAATGTGGTCATTAAAAAAAAAAGACACAATAGAGGAGTAATATAGATGTATGCCAATATTTCAAACATATTTTCAAGCCTTATTCATGTACAAACATCTCAAAAATAAAACCTCTATAAAGTGCGAAATAAGTCTAAATACAAAATATGAAAAGGAAAAAAAATAAAAATAGAACTAAATCTGACTGCCCTGATAAAGACCGACAATCTGGTTAGAAACATCGGCATTGAATAAATAGTTGGTAATCATTTGAAGTTTTTTTTCTTGGACCATCTTCAACTTCTTCAAAATGAAATCAAATAAATGACAGAATAAATAGAACAATCCTAACAAAAACAGAATGACAGAATTCATAATATAGTACAAATCTAATCTCGAATATCAACTCCTATTTTAAAAAATATAGGATAATAGTATTATAACATAGTAGAATAGTACACAGATTTATTTAAAATGTTATACTGGCCAGAATAGGATTTGCTAACAAATCTTGATGGTCATTTACAAACAATAAATAAATTAAGAAAAGAATAGTGGTTCGACTATGATTATTCTCATAAAGGTTTTATTAAGTCTATAATTAATTAATTTTTCATTCATAGAAAGAAATTGAAACAATGGCCTAAAAAACTATAATTATCTTTCTTTTTTTAATCAATAATGAAATATTCTGTAGCATTTAAATTATCTTACTTTTCTCAAAATTTCAAAATTAGTATTATATATATATATCTATCTATACTTTCATTTTTTTTTTACTTAATAAGTGATTAGCTTTTCCCATGGGAAAATATCCCACCACTTTAAGAGGTAAAGAATAACACACGACTATTTGTCGACTTTTGAATTCATCTGAGTTTCGAAATTTCTCAATTTTGACTTTTACTGTTGTTGTAGTAAGGTTTTCACTTTTGTTTGATACCTCATTCATCAAAATCCATCGTTTGTGATACCATATTATATATATATACTATAAATATCTGTTCCTCAATCCGAACTTTTTTCTTTCTAGGAAAGAACAGAATATATCCCCTAATCTCAATATATTTTGTTATTGAACCCATTAAATAAAACATTTTATTGATGATCCCCACTAAGTTGAACATTTGACTAAGAAAAAAGGTCATAACATAAAATCCTAACATTACAGATAAGCCGTCATTAGAAATATGTATATACAATAATAAAAACAAAAATGGATGCCGAATAAAATGTACAAATATCTCACATGCTTCTTACTTTAAAAAAAAAAAGAATCCCTTATTAATATGAGTACAGAGCAGAGCCGAGAACTATGGTGCTCCGTCAGCTGAGTATAAAGACTATTAGCCTATTCTTAACTATTTTCCTTAATCATCAAATTGTTACAACCATGTAAGGCCCACCAGGCCGATCTGGTAATAAATAAATTTAAAAAAAAAAAAAAAACTATTTTCCTGTTTTACAACCCTACTCTTTACTTCCACCCATTTAATGGTCATTGACAAGATAAGGTAGCCTCAGCTCCAAAGTTGCACTATTAAGAGTGGACTGATAAAATTATACTATTTGCAGTTAGACATTCACTGGTAACAGTTTTTTTTTCATATTTGGTATGTGAAAATGACTCTTATAAAACAAATGTAGAAAAGTGATTGTTGTTCTAATCATTTAATGTACATTTTAAAAATAAAAATCTTGAGATCACATTTAATAATTTATTTATTTTTTCAATATTTCTTTTGGTTAATATTTTTTTTTTTAATTACAAAATGAACTGAGGCTTTAGAAAAATATTTTTTGGAAATTAAAGAGTACTGTTAAAAATATCCTTAATTTCATAAGGACAATTGATTCAATACTTGTGGACATTATTTAATAACACTAACAAAAAGTTTATATTTCAATTTGGGAAGCAGCAAATGACAGCCAAAGCAAGTCCAGGAGTACACCAGCTAGGAGGCTAGCGATGAGATGAGACACTTGATATCACAACTCATCCAAGAGGGTTATCACTTCAGAGTTGTCAGATAAGTAGAGTGGTCACTTTGGCACTTCATTACATATCGAAATGTGACCAGATAGCTGTGTTTTCGTTTTCTTTCTACATTTGGACTTGTTTACTTCAGCAACTCACCAACTGACTCGTTCTGTCACCAGTATGCTAGCCTGAACTCCTGTTTTGGCTCTAGCATAAAGGATTTAGGTTTATGGCAAGTAATAAAGGTATTCTTTTTTTTTGCCTACAATATAAGAACATTTATTAAATTTTAAATATTAGGTGAGCTGTCCACTGAAAGATGTATATATATATATATATATATATATATATATATATTCAATATTACAAAGATATATATAATCAATATTGCTGAATAATCTTATTAATTATTATGATGATCACCGTTATGTTAATTATTCACAAATATAAATCAACTAATATGTTTATACTTGAATCAAATTTGTTAATGCATATAACTTGATGA
Source organism: Nezara viridula (assembly GCA_928085145.1). NCBI lineage: Eukaryota > Metazoa > Arthropoda > Insecta > Hemiptera > Pentatomidae > Nezara > Nezara viridula. Next base: position 102,781,880 of record OV725080.1, on the reverse strand, counting down.
TACTCTCAAAATAATATTTAGATTTAGTTGTTACATTTTGTCTGATAAATATTTAAACTGTTATTATTAGTATTACCTAGAAGTAAATAATTTATATTTTTTAATAAGTTAATCCTCAAACTAACCAAAAACTAATGTTTGTCTATATAGAATAGTGTTTTAATCTGATGATCATAGAAATGGTATAAAAATGAGCCCTCAAAATTTTATAATTCAAAATAAAAATTTTAATCTTATAATCATAAAAACATTGTGTAATATTATTTATCATAATTTTATAATTCGAAATTGAAAATATATAAATAACTAGTGTCCTCTGGTACTTATCCCACTTTCAAACCACCACCATATCAAACAAGCACCACAAATATCAAACTGCAAAAATTTGAATTAACAATTTATACATTATTTTTTGGTAAACATTTTATAGTATTTCAGAAATTTATTGTAAAAGAAAAATTAATTTATAGAGCTTCTGAATAAGTTATACTTTGGGTGCCTCAAAATTAGTAGCTCTATACGCTTGTAATAGCACTGGAATAGTAACAATGTGTAGAGGCTTATACAGCGACATCGGGTGGACATGATATTGGTGATATTAACTTTCATGGAATTTTCAGAGCACCATTCTTCTATCTGTTTCATGGCTTAGTTCAAGGTGATCTCAAACACCATTATGTTGCTTGTGAGGAAAAACCAGCTATGTCATCTTTATACAATAAGTATACCATCTGTACACCTGGATTTGCTAAATCGAGGTTGCAAAGTCGATTATTGTCAAGTTGATGAGGCTATAACTGACAAAATTCCCTGAGAAGGGGCATTACATATACGTAATAAGGGAATGTTGCAGGAAACTGATGTGTACAAATCTTTGGAAGAAGAAAGATTACATCCATCTAATGATATTTCCCTGTAGTCCCAGATCAGTTACCTTTTCAACCAGGAGCTTTCTATAGACTGTCATCCACAGCCTAAAAATAATAAAGAGAGCTCCTGTTGTTTATCTATCTATCTATCTCGTTGGCGCTACAACCGGAGGGTGGGTTTTGGCCTTCTCTAGGAGCTTCCGCCATTCAGCTCGATCCATTGCCTTCCAGTTCGGTGTTCCTAGTAGTATCCTGGAGTCAGCCGCCATGCTATCTATCCTTCCTAGCCTAGGTCTGCCTCTCCTCCTGGTGGAGTCAATCCTATCCTCGAGGACTCTCCATCTGAATCACATGACCGTGGTTCTCCTCCAAGAGGGGTCAATCCTACAATCCTATCCTCGAGGACTCTCCCTCCTCCATCTGAATCACATGACCGTGCTTCTCCTCCTAGAGGGATCAATCCTACAATCCTATCCTCGAGGACTCTCCCTCCTCCATCTGAATCACATGACCGTGCTTCTCCTCCTAGAGGGATCAATCCTACAATCCTATCCTCGAGGACTCTCCCTCCTCCATCTGAATCACATGACCGTGCCTCTCCTCCTAGAGGGATCAATCCTACAATCCTATCCTCGAGGACTCTCCCTTCTCCATCTGAATCACAAGGCCGGCCCAACTTAACCTTCCAATGTTTATGAAGTCGAGGACATTTATACAGAGTGTATAACTCCCGGTTTCTCCGTCTCCTCCAAACTTCTCATTTTTTCACAGAGCCGTATATTCGTCGCAAAATTTTCCGTTCGAATATAAGGAGATAATTTTCATCAGCCTTTGTCATCGTCCATGTTTGTGAGGCATAAGTCAACACCAGCCTTATCAAAGATTTATATAGTCTTGCCATAGTTTCTCTTGTGAGTAAATGGCTTCTGATCTGTCTCTTTAAGCCAAAATAGCAACGGTTGCCTGCCGTTATCCTCTTGCCTATTTCCTTCCTCATGTTATTGGTCAATGACATGCCAATCCATTTTCCTGCCTCAGACCCTTATTGTTCTGAAACTCGCTTGCACTCTTCTTGTATTCTGATGACATTCCTCACATTATGCATAGTCATCTTAGCAAGGCAGACAAGCTTCCTTAGAATTCCAAATTCTTCAAGTGGCTTGTAAATTTTGGAGCGATTAATGCTATCATATCCATTCTTGAAATCTACGAAAAGATGGTAGGTTGTCATGTTACATTCAATTCATCTCTCCATGATAATCTTCAGGGAAAAGATTTAGTCTACTGTGGATTTCCCACTTCTAAAGCCAGTTTGGTACTTTCCTACTATTTGTTCGGCATAAGAACACAATCGATAGAAGAGGATTCCAGAAAAAATAAATGCTGTTGGTAGGAGCGATATTCCTCTATAATTCTTGCAATCAAGTCTATCACCTTTTTTGTATATTGGACAAATTATTCCTTTTTTTCACTCTGTTGGCATCTTTTCATCAATCCATATCTGCACCATCAAATTATGAAGGATCTTATGCAAGTCTTTACCTCCATATTTAAGAAGTTCTACTGTAAGGTCATCCAAACCAGCACTTTTGTTGTTTTTCATTCTATGGAACACTTCCATAACTTCTTCGAAATATAGAGGGAATTCATTCTCTTCTTCTGAGTTATTGTTTCGATTTCCTGCCTGGCAACTTTTTCTGCATCTTCCACTGTGGAGTCATTTAGCAGAGCTTAAAAGTGAAGCACCCATCTTTGGAGAATTTCTTCTTTATTTGTGAGCAGGGAACCACCCTCGCTCTTGCAGGGGAGAGAAGTTGGTTTGAAACTGGCTCCTGATTGACTCTACGATAAAAGACTCTGCTGTCAATTACTTTTCGTAGTTTCTCGATTTCTTCTAATTTTTTCCTTTCTCAGGTTTTCTTCTTTTTTCAATGTAGTTTCTTCTCCACTTGCCTTAATGTTCTATACTCTTCCGAGGCTAGCCTAGTATATCTCTTCTAGAAGCTTGCTTGGCGATCAGATATTAAAGTACTGATTTCAGTATCAAACGATTAGTCATCATTTTGTGATCAAAGTATCTTATGATTTAAGTGGAAAGCAAATATTCATGAGATTTTAGAACCTCATTCAATTAACAAAGTTTACCAATCTCCAGATCTCCAGAAACTATACAATAGCTTTATTCTCATTTTCAACAGTTGTCTTTCCATTTACAATGAGATGTTCATTTCATTCCTTTGATAATCAATGTTGAAGCTTGGGATATTGATGTGCATTGGCTCCATCTTCTTTGTAATTGTTCTTGGACATGGTGCTTAACACTGACAAGTTTTGCATCTATGATCCCCCTGTAAACCTTAGCCTGGGCTTCTCTCCCACCATTCTATCTAGTGGTAGTAGATCCAAAGGGAAGATCAGTGGTCTATTGTAGGAGGATTTTGTGATCAGAGCTTAGGTAAGGTGAACCATTATTTCCTACTCTATTTAAGATTACTTTAGAGTATGAAAGAATAGAAATATAGACAGCCAGGAGGCACTAATTAAAACAGGATGACACAACATTTAGCTTATGCTGAGGAAGTTGTAATAACGGCAAGTAAGAAATAAATGTTAGCAGAGGCACTTGAAGAATTTGAAAAAAAAAAAAGAACAAGGGATGGTTAGGGAAATCAATGACCAGAAGACTTTTAACATACTAACATCAAGAAAACCCAATAGAGCAGATGAATTTGTTACAAATGCAATCACTGCAGGGTATTTTCTTTCTTTTTTTTTTTTTTTTGTGTGTGTATAAAGATATTTGACTTTGTCTAGTCTCGTGAATGATTTCTCTTATAAGTAGATTCGGTAGTTGTGGTGGAATTTTTGATTAACTAATATATATGTTATTTTATCTTCATGTAACTGTAGGCCAATTTACTCTGCCTTTGTTATGTGAGTCTTTGAGAGTCTCTCAATGTCCTCTTGATTACTTCCAAGGGCAGCTGTATCAACTCCATATCTACCTCCATTTTCAAGTGATGTTCTTATCACCTTTTGCAGTGCTAAGTTGAACAGCATTGGTGAGAGTCTATATCTCTGCTGCAAGCCAGTTTGAACTTTGAAGATTTTAGATACATCTCCTTGTATTAGAACTTGGCATTTAGGGTAATTTGTACAACACGCCTTAGTCATTCTCACCAACTTCCCAGATACTTCAGTCATCATTTTCCAAAAATAGTTTTTGTCTACAGAATCGTAGGCTGCTTTGAAATCGATAAATAAAGTGTGCACACCCTGAGCTATTTCTCATTGTTTTAACACTTGCTCAAGGAAGAAGATATGATCTAACATGCTCTCTTTCCTCTTCTGGATCCAGCTTGGTGGTCACCTGTTATATTTTTCTAATAGGATATATATAACTGGATAAATCCTATCCAGTTTAACAGAGTATTGGTCATTATCTTGTGAAAAAAAGGAAGGAACACTATGACTCTGAAATTACAACTCTCAAACATGTAGCCTTTCTTTAGGATAGGCAGATTAGGCCTGAATTTTCAAGCTTTTAGTATTGTTTTCTTCTGCCATATTTTATGGATTAGTTGTAGGAGCTCTTATGGTAGGTTGTCCATCCTTCAGGCCTTTCAATAGTTATTTCCACACCCTCCACATCTGATTTTTCTTCCCTCATGTAAGTATAGAATTTGTGTACATCTTCAGCCTTCCAGTTGTCCTCAATGGTTTGCAATTTTTCTTGGAGGAATTCTATTCTATTATATAATTATTTTGTTTGTATTTTTATATTATTGTTCAATATATTATATTATTGTTCAGAGTAGCTTGGTCAAATTTGATTAGGGAGAGAACTTTAATTAATTGTGGCAGATACGGCTTAAAATTTGTTGGTTGCCATCATAGTATGGAAAATTTCAAGCAAGTCAGACCATTTGGATTACATATTCACTGGAAGTGGTCACTGTTGCCATTAAGTGTTCTTATATATTTTGTCTGTCAAACAGATTACTTAATGTACAATACGGATCTTGTCTAGTACAATAAGTTGAAACAGTAACAGAACTATAAAGATTGGGAAGAAGAACTTATTGTAGAGAAGATTATGGCAGGCTTTGAAAGGAAACCTGAAGTCAAACTTTCAGTTCTTCCAAATTTTGATTTATTTGAAGTGATTCAAGATGAAACATAGCAGACATAAAAACTGAAACATACAATATGACATAAACGTCTATAGAAATTCAAAATAACACCATTTTTCAAGTACAAGTTAAAAGGATCACTAACATATCAGATGATATTTCACAGAAAGGGTCAATCTGCATTTTACATACCTGTTTTTAACATTCATCTTGCAATTATGGCTGTTTTCAGAGTAACTTACCACATACTTGGAGTCAAAGATATGAGATAGCAATTCAATAATAATATAGTAATTTAAAAACATTAAATTATAAACAATGCTATACCATAATAGTGGAATTAATATTAAAAACATCTATATTAGATGCAGATTGGCCGTTTCTGAGATTTGTCGGTATTGCCATCATTATTTCACATATAATATACTATCTAATAAGTACTATAAATAAACTTAACTAAAAAAATATTTAAAAAAAATCAAGCATAATGAGAATTACACAAAATAAAAAAATTACCACCAAAACAATGATCTATGAATTGAAAAACATGAAATTAATGCAGGTGGTCCCTCCATGCTCAGCGGTATAATAAAAGGCCTCAGGCCACAGATGCAAAGTACGCATATAGCGTGCATAGCCCTTTTACCTTAAAATGCCCTTGGGTAATAAAAGGAAATTAGAAATTTTTTGTATATATATTTCATTATGCATTTATATATCATATTTTGTATAGAAAATAAATTCCTGGGTGGTAGGGAAAAAGGAAAAAATAAATAAATAAATATTAAAAAAACAAAACAAAAAAAAACATGGAATCAGTTTAAATTTATCGAGAGATAAGGTGCTGCAACAAAAATAAATACAAAATGGAAATAATCCTAAGAAAAATGATTTGATTTGACATTAAGATGAAATTGTGAATTTTTTAAACTTATGAATGGGAAATTGTGCTTTTATATGATAGTCTAATAACTACTTACTTCATGGTTGAAGTCAATATCATTAGCCTACTTACATGTATATATCTTCCCTACACTTCTTCATAAATTATGCATTTTAAAATCAGATCATTAAACATGAATGTATTGTTAGCTCAAAAATATCAATCCATGTTGTAGAAACTATATAAAAACAAAGATTAATCCAATATTTACAATCATATAATTGTAAAAATTCTTTCTGATTAATAGCAAAGAAGGGAAACAATTCAAATAAATCATAAGACTATAGCCTGGAACACTAAATATTGAGATTTAATCAATCAAATCCAATCGAGGATTTAGAAATAAAATTGAAACAAAATCTTTATAATTTATTTATTTGTATAGAGAAAATTTTCATTTTGAATTTAATCTATAAAATACTTAGAGTAACATAGCTTTGTATAATAATATTAAATCTTGATATTCATATGTTTAATGAACATATGTCTTTTCAGATTGGGTTTTAATTTTGCTCTATGAGGACAATGCGGACATTGGAATTGTGGCTCTTTTCCGCACTCATATTTTTGATGATTCCAAAGGCTACCTCTCTGGCGGTATAACTTTCCACAAAATAAGCAGTGATGTCCAACGATTACTTTTGTCTCAGAGCCTTAAAATAAAAAGTTGGATGAATATAATTTACAATATTAGTTACGTAGTTAATTAAAATACAAATTTTTAAAATTATATGAAAAAATTAATTAAGAATTTTAAAAGAGTAAAGAAACCGCACAATTGAAAACTTCAAATATAGCAATTTCAGATTATAGTACATTATAACACCTAGCTATTTCATGTAGAAAATGAAAGAAGTAAATACATAAGGAAATAGGCCTGTATATTTAGACATCATTCTACCGATTTGACGTTTAACAAGTTAGATATTATAGTAAAGAAGTTAATTATTAAAATATAAATGGTTTATCTTAATTACTAATTTTAATTGGTTTATAGCTGAAAGATAATTTGATTTAATTCCAATTTATGTTCTGTTTCAAATATTAAATTTACAGTTCCAGCAGACCCAAACTTCAAATATGTAATCCCAATTAATTTGCATTTGAGAGATGAATGATTATCAAAACAAAAATCTATTTCTGATAATTAAATACTACTTGTTAGTATGTAATTGAAAAATTCCAAACAGAAAACATTGAACCTCTAAAATGAAGGTAAAAAGGAACTAACTTATCAACACTTTGCCAATTTAGCTATCAGAACAGAAACAACCTGAATCACATATATCCTAACAAAATACAACATCTCACATAAACAGCCAAAAGAAACATTTTCAATGTCTAGATTGGAGAAACATTTACGGGTTAGTCTGTTGACCTACATTTTAGATGCTCAAAAGGCTTTGAGTTGGGAATTTTCCAATTAAATTTTTATATGTAATTTAGGTATCTTTTTGAGATATTCTTCTTTTTCATTTATATTTAAATAATATGTTTATTAAAGATTCTTCGTCGGGAACTGGTTAAAATTGATGTTAATATTTGGCAATAGTACAACTAATGGGAAAACTTATTTTAAAAAGTAACCAATAAAAGATTCTTATAAAAATATTAATAATACATAAATAGAAAAAAGAGACTTTAAGAATGTGCAGAAAAAAACATTTCTTTTTTCCTCAAAAAAGTATCCAAATAGAAAAGAAATTTACTCAATATTATGCCAATAGAGTTGAACAATTAACCAATGAGATAATTTAGTATACAATTTTTTTGTTGTTTTTTTTTTTTTTACTAAAATAAATAGAGAGAAGTTAAATCTCAAGTGGGTAACAATTTACATACATATGAGTGGCCTCATATCAAAGAAGGACATCTGAATTTTTCATTTTTCATCAAGTGGAGAAAAGGTTAATTTTCGTTTTATAGGTTATACTTAAACTGTTTCTGAATCATTAAATTGAAGCTATGTTACAAAAATAGCTTCAGTTTTTCTCAACTTATTAACAATGACAGATATCTTTCTTTGATATGAGGACACTGCTTTTCTCATATTCTTTAAATCTCAGAGTCACTGTTGCTGTAGGAAGGGGTTCCCTTATCTCAACTACTTCTTAAATTGAATAGATTTTCTTTTTCAGGAAAGATAAACTCATCATCAGATAAAAAAAAAGACCAACTTAATTTTTTTTCATAGGATAAGGACTCTTAGACTAGCTGAAATAGTTCATAGAAATAGTATTTTTAAAATATACAAGGTTGCCAAGATATATTTCATAGAAAAATGTATATCAGTGTCACATGCAGTAATTTCATTTCATGGGTGAGACCCTCCTCTTTCATTTCTTATTACTCTATGGTATGTATATTTATTTAGATAAATCACAAGTTTGTGAACAAACCTCTTGATGAATTGCTTTCAACCAAATGTTACACATCAACTAACAACACAATCATAAAGCTGGAAACCTTGCTCAACTTAAGACCAAATGCAATTGGAGCACAATTTTTTTAACAATTTACTGTTGACAATGTAGATTTAAGTGAAAAGACATTGATACTTTACACATTTAGGAACTACAATGATTGCAGCTGAATCAATTCTTGCAGAACACAGTTTTATCCAAGTGAAAAGATGCTCTGCTTTTCAACTTGTGCAATGAAGACCATCTAGACCAGAGGCCTCCAAACTACAACCTGTAGGCCAGATTTGGTCCACAAAAGTTTCTTTAATTACACGGTAAAATTACTTTTAAAATATTAAATTTATCAAATTACTCAAATACAAGATTCCTACCGACTTGTATCATATGAGCTATTTATCTAAGAAAGTTCATTTCAAAACTGAAGTGTCATTTATAGAACATGCTTCTTTTTTTTTAATCACAAGCTGCAGCCTGCAGGACTGCGAGACTTTATGAAGAATATGTCCCATGGAACTTAGTAGAGTTCTCAATGTCATCCAGAGGCAAAAAGGTGACCCCCTGACCAAAACAGTTGGAAATCTGAACACGCGAAGAACCAAGGATAGGTATCGTTACAAATTTAGTTCACTTCAAAAGAACAAATAACCACTTTTAAAGTGAATATTGATCCAAAAGGTCAACATTAAAAATTATTGAAAATTTTTGGTTTTTCAAGTATTTTGAAAAAATCCAGTCTGGTGAGACTAAAAATGTGGATTTATTATTAACCATATATCACATACAGTATATAAAAAAAAATCAGTGCTACCTCATTTGATGGAAGGTAAGCCCTATTATGAAAATTTTACTGGACTACATCTGACAGGAGATATATATATTCTGAGTTGGTTTTTGGCTTTTCTATCAATATATCTTATTTTATTTATATACATAAGACAGTTTTAGAAATTTGATTTAAAAACATGGATGGAACAGTAAAAATATAAAAGACTGCTACGGTGATTAAAAAAAAAAAAAAAATAAATTTACTATGACAAAATTATCTGATTTATTTCCACTATTTCCTTGCCAATCTCCTTCTTTTCAGCCTTCTAAGACCATACGTCAACAATACTTATGAATAGCTTTCTTCCTACGTCTGAGTAATTCAGTAGGCAAACATATTACATCTACGTATCACCACATATATATAAAAGTATTTATTCATTCAATATCAAATAAGGTTGAAATGAAACAAATTTAAATCATGAAAAATAGTATACATTATGCTAAATTTAAGTTACAAGAACTTTACTATTAACATTTTAAAATAAGTTTATATTATTTTATGAAAAAATAAATAACATTACAACAAACTGTCTCTTATGACTTAAGAGTAATGTATTAAATTAGGTTATAAAATGTTTGGATTTCAAAAGGTTAGCAGAATTGTTCAATTGAGTTCAGGGTAATGAAAATGCTTCAGTCTAATATGACTTGTTAGGCTGGTTTTTCTCTTTGCACGGTAGTGACAATGAGGGCACTGAAACTGTGGTTCCTTTCCACATTCAAACTTTTGATGACACCTAAGAGTACTTTTATGTCTATAAACTCTGGAACAGTTTCCACAAATAAATGTTTCTCCTCCTTTGAGGGAAGATCTGTTTGTTTCTGAAAGACAAATGAAAATGGAGTAATTAAAATAGCTTAAACTTAAATATACGAAAATTATTTAAGGAAGATTTGAAACTAATTCATGCCATAGATAAAAGTACATTAATTGACATTGTATTGGAATCAAAACTTTCATATGAATGTGAAACAGCATAATTAAGGTGGTGTTTGGTTATTCAAGCACACCCTCCTTAGATGTTTAAAGGAAAGTAATTTTTCAAAATTAAATAATATGGCTTAATAAGGAATTAAATTTATATTTTAAGCAAATTTATCTGTATTTCTATATCAAAACAAAATAAAAATTATAATAAGTAGTGTAATTATAAGTGAATATATAAAATCAAACCTCCCCTTGATATTAATTCTTGTTGTACTATAGTGAATGTACTATACTGAATCATAAAATTACTGCAATAATTGGAAACATGTGTCATTTTAAGAAGGTGGATGTGATTTATAAATTTCAAAGCATTTATTTTATTTCAATAAGAACATGTTAATAAAAATAGAAAATAAGAGTTAAATCAAATTTAAATTAAAAGGAATAGGTAAAATCAAATAAATGAAGACTTGAATTGATTAACACATCGCATTATTTAAAACAGTAAGTGTAACTTTGGACCTATCAATTGAATCTTTACTCATAATGCATTATTGAATCAAAGTCACTACTAGCATTGTTGTGTTTATTATTAACATAGAGTTGAATTAATGAAACTGGAGCTTTAGTTTTCAATTTTTTTTAATAATGAAGCCAATAATCATCTAGGATTACTATTTGACTGCGATTTACAATACCTACTACTGAAGAAATAAATTTAAATTTTTTTGTAAAATGACATCTATCTTAGGTCTCAAGATAAGATAGGAAAGATTTAGCAATTCCAAAACCAGTAGTTTCTGTTATGAGAACTTTAAGAGTTATGTAATTCGAAACCGAGTTAATCTCATGATCCACTTAATACTTTTGAGTATGGATTAAGTGCAAAGTTGTCAATTTTTATTGCCATTGTCCTTAAGTATCCTGTCATTGTTGGACCAAGCACTGATGAAAACCTACAGAGTAGGTCAAAAAGAGGGCTCTAAATAAATATTACACTATAATAGTAGGTGATTGTTGACCTTACACTCGACCAATTACTCCTTTGATAGTCGCTTTTTAGAACAGTATTTCATCAGAAACCTATTTTATTTTTATAGAGGAGAAGAGTAAGCTTTCTTTCTTCTTTCACCATCTTTCCCCTAAGTGAAAATTGTTCAATTTTATAAGAGTATTTAGGGTAATATACATTTAAACAAAAACATTTACGTTTTAACTAACCTAAAAATGAAATTTTTCTCAGAATTTGCTGCCGTCTATTAAATTTACAACCCAAAAGTTTTATTTATACATTATTTCTCTGAATTAGATCTGATAGAGAAAACAATGTTTTTCTATTTATAGAGATTAGGTCCATGGACAATCTGTTTCGGGAAAGAAAACTTAAATCATCATGCACCTGCTGACCCTGAACAGCTATAATCCATGAATATAAACTAATTTGTCAGTGTCCTTGAATCCTAGTATAAATTGAAAAATATACTAATATTTTAGTCTTAACAATATTTTTATATCTAACTAATTTACATATTGTTATATACTTCACATGGGAGATATGATTTACCTTGAAATACACTATAGATAAGTAAGTTACAGCCAAATTGGTTCCAAATGGATCAGTTGTGGAGCTGTCTGCTGCTGCACCATGAAAACTATGGCTTGAAACAACATGAGGTAGAGTAATCCATTTCAGGCTACTTTTTATACTCTCACAAACAATTTATGTCAAACACGTATTTATTTTTCAAAACCTTTAATGCATTGCTTTTCCCTAATGTAAGCAGCAACGTATTATATCAATAAATAACCATAAGAAGGATAATAATTTTGTAAATTTTAATTTTTAACAATTAAAACAGGAGGTATGAGCTAAGTTGTCAACAGAAAAATAAAAAAGCATGTCCTGTCTTCAGTTTAGCCTTAATTTCTTCTAAAATATTGTTTTTTTCTAGTTATTGTAGGCCTTAATACCTAACTTCTCTTTATGTTCAAACCTGTTCTATTTTATATCGATATCACCGAAATCAACGCTGTTTTTGCAACTAAGCTTTCTTCGCTTAAACATACCAAAACATCAGCATAATCAAGCATGGATATTTTTAGCATGGATATGTTTCACCCCGATTCAAACCTTTTTCGATATGTATTACTTCTCTAATGGCATGTTCTCTAATGTCATTTTTATTTATAAAGACGTCAACCACTAAAGTCATTATCACCTTATCACCTCACAACAATAGCGAAATTCTAAATTTTGCAATAAATTTCTGTATCTTTTAGGAACTCAAAATACTTATTGATCATTTGCGCATTGTCAATCAAAGTGGAACAGATATTGTTAGGGATATGAAAAAGAGCTCTTTCTGTCTCATTAGCTCTGGTCTGACACTCGGTTTGATTGTTCTTCACTATCTCGCATTTAGGAGGGAGAGGATGAGGAATTTAAAATCCCCACCAGCATCGGGACATGAATTCGTACCATTTTTAATCTCATAACTTCGATTATCTTGTTGCCGGGCACGCGTTAGCGTAGTAATAGTGTTTTTCTTAAAAACAGAGCAGTTAAGGTAGAATTAGAAAAATTGTAGATCATGAACAATTACACTTGCTGCGATATGTTCCAAGTTTTCCCTTAGTCTGAAAATTCATAACCCCATCGAAATTTGCCTCCCTCAAAAATTTGAAAACCCGAAAAAAAGTTTTTCGTTCCACCCTTCTATGCATCTCCTTCTCTATCGTCCATATTCATGTTGCTTTGGGCCATCCATATCTTCACTGTCCTTGGTGGTTTCATTCAAAACTCTCCTCAATTTATACTTCTTTTTATGTGTGTGCCCCAGCCATCTTTATTTCCAACATTTAATGATCTGATTTATCAGAGCTTGATAAGTTCATGACCAGAGTTCACCTTATGAGATTGTTTCAGGCCACTATACTCCCAGTATGTTCCGCAGACATCTTTTAATGAAAAAGACATCTTTTTCTTGGTCACTTTCCAAATATCCCCATGCATATATAAGAACCAACTTAACCTTGCTTTTGAAAATGGGAAATTTGGTCGCCCTACAAATTTCTTGTGATTTCCACACTTTTTTTATTATCCCCCTGCCCGTCATAGCTGCCATACGGGGTGTTCAGAAGCAGTGGATCAATACATTGGGATTCTAGTATCCCCACTACTGCCAATAAACTACTCTTTATTGATAATTTAATTTAGGGAACTGCAGTGCGACCCGGTAAACGACTGTGTACCTTACTGGTGGAGCCACACCTTATATATTTCTGTGGCTTGCCTTGCTGCATCTTTCCCTCGCCATCTTTAGTTCTCCTCTGCTGCCTGTGGGGGTACCCTTGCCATACTAAGGATAAAGTGGTCTGCAAATCTGCATTTGCAAAACCAGCTCTTTCCACCCGTATAAAAATTCCTGGAAGAATTTCCCGGATAATTTACTTCATCGAAAAGGCGGAGGAAGTCCGCCTCCGTGAGGTTATAGATGCCATTTTTTAAGAATAACCTAGCCCAGCATCCCTCCACTTGGTACAGGATACTAGGATGTGTTTGGCTGTCTCAGGGACTCGGCAGAGAGGGCACCGGGGGTCAATATTCTTCCCATGGTCAGCCAGTTTTCCTCGGAATCCTCCATGTCCTATGATTTCCACACCGGCCAGAGCTGCAAACATGCTTCCAGTTTGCATGTTCTTTCCTTATGTAGCTCTTAACATCTTCATCAGCGATAATTCCTCCCTCCTCAGAACTTTATAACCCTATCAATAATTTGATCTTTTATAAGATTTTCCTGGGTCCTGCTATTCACTTGTATCTCTTTTGTTTTAGCAGCATTTATATTGAGCACGACTCTTTGAACTTCTTCTTGGAGTTCATTCTGCTTCTACTGCACATCTCTGAAACTTTAGGCAAAATAACATACATCATCAGCAAAACCAGATCTTTGAGCCTCCACTGAAGTCCTAGTTCTCTACAAAGATCCCTCCTTAAGATAATGTCGAATACCGTCAAGAATAAAATAGGAGAGAGAATACATCCCTGTCAGACACTAGTCTTAGCATTAAAGGGTCCTGACACTCTATCATAATGGATAATTTGACAGGAGGAACTGCCATATAGTTTGTTAATGATATTGATGATTTCTCTGGTATACCAAATTTCACAGCGGCTTCCTTTATTTTATTTTAACAAGTTATCAAAAGTCTTTCCAAAATCAAGGCAAGATATAGATTGCTAAGACCTCTTAAAATTGTTTGAATATAATTCTTAAGATCTGGTCAATGCACAATCTTCTTGGGCTAAATCCACTCTATTTCTTTCTTAATTTATCATTAACAGTCTCCCTAATCATGACCAGGGTAATGCAGCACAACATTATGCTAGGAACTGATGTCAGTATAATCCTACTCAAGTTTGAACAATCAGTGCAGTTGCCTTTCTTGGAAATTTGAACCAGTAGTCATTCATTATGCTACATTTAAGTGATAAAGGGGTAAAAATAATGGACAATAGTAGCACAGTTCACTTTCAGCAGTTCTGCTGCTATGTTGTTCACCTCAGGTGATTTTCCATTTTTTAGCTTAGCAACAGCTTCCAAAACTTCCTGTTCTGCAGTGGGATTCATCAATCAATCAATTCATCTTGTTTAAAGTTATCCCTCAGTCACAATGAACAATACTATTATAACTACACAAAAGTCGGAAATATTCACTTTTTTTAGTTGAACCAGTTTTCTTCAATACTACAGATATATATATTTATTAGGTTGTTTCACATGAAATGCCAAACATTTTTATTTAAAATATTTACCTTCATTTTCTATACATTTTCCCTGTCCTATCGACTTTTCAATCCCAGACCTGAAAAATTCAGTCAGAAGAAATTATATCAGAAAATGCGTTTTTGACCTGAGAATCATTTTCAAAAATTTTACCTTTAAGGAAGTTGTCCAAATTTCCGAACAGATGGAAATCTATTGGAGATAAGCCTGGCAAATAAGGTAGGAGTGGAAGGACTTTGTAACACAGTTTGTTTAGTTTCTTCACTCACTGTCTGTCATGAAATATGAGGTCTAGAATTGTTGAGTAAGAGTATAGGTCCCTTCCAATGAACAGGTTGTTTTTTGATGCATTATGTCAATATCACTGCAATACGATGTGGATGTGATGGTTTCGCCTCTGGGTAAGAAGGAGAAATTAATTATTCCTGCCATTGAAAACCACACAGAAACCAATCATTTTTTTTAATGCAAATTTTTTTCAAAACACCAACGAATAGTTCGTTTGTTACAACACCCTTCCCTGTACAATATGGAATGTTTTTTTACAGCTTGGGCTGCCGAGATTAAAATAATAAAAAAAAGAAATTACTTGAAAATCACATGTTTCCATAGTCATATTGGATGGCATACTAAACAATGCACAATCCATTGGAATGATAGTAAATATTATCAAAAAAGAGAGGATTAATAACAGCTCATTATAATCTGTAAACATAAACGTAGTAAACAAAAGTCCACTAATTCTACTTTGAATTTCTGAAATAATAAAAACAGACATTTCATATGAAATGGCCCAATACACACATATATTAGTAAGGCTTGACACTGGTTTTGTACCAAATATAAGATCCTGTCACTTTTGGATACAGAATTTCACAGGGAGTTAGCGAATCGTATTCTCCACTTTTTTTTTTCTTTCAAAAATAAATAAAGTCGATACAAACATTTTGCAAGGCTTCAATATTGGAACTGTGGTAGGTCTGTAGATCGATACGGAACAAATTGGACCTTGAAGATTTTGATGCGTACAGCAAGACCCAGATAGTTCCGTTGGAACTATCGAATCTTGCGTTTTTAAACCCAAAAACAGACAATTTTCGAGATAACGCAAGGCAAAGGGTTCGCATCCACACAACCTTACGTTAATTGTAGTACTGTCATTGAATACACGTCTCATTTCGTCGACTTGAGGTCTCTATGATCGAGACAGGAGAAGTTTATATTATTTATCGATGGTGTTTTTGATCGGCAAGCCTTATCATCGTCAATTCTTCACCAAATCTCAAGATTGAGCCACCAATTTCGAAGGCTTCTTTCTCCTTCAGGCGGGCAAAATAGTCCATCCACCCCGAAAATTCAGGCAAACAAATTATGAAAGAAAACAAACTTTATTTGCGAATAACTAAAAAATTACACACTTTTCCCTTGGTTATTCCCATGATTATATAAAACATTACTAAATTATCTACAAAAGGAAAAAAAAATCATTGAAATCGGACAATTTTTTGCAAAGATACAACTCATTGAAATTTGTAAATATGTTGGTCCAAACAAAAATGAAGATTTAAATTAATTTTGTTTCCTTTGTCGTTTTTTATGTCCTATTTATCGATAAAGTAACAATTGATTACTTTATCTTTTGATACGTTGCATTATTTTATTTTTTTATTAATTTGGCATTTGATAACAATATGCTGTGCGAATTTTTCGCACGGGCCTACTAGTATAAAATAAATAGGAATTAAGTTTCATTTAAAAAGATATATTATTTATTACAAAAATAATAAAAATCACAAATAAAATATTAATAAATACTTTATAATAAATAAGCTACAAAAGAATTGGATACAAACAAAGATCATCAAGGAAGTTCAGGTACATGCCTGACAGCAATATGGGCTCGTAGATTACTTTTCAGTTTAGTTCGATGAGGACAATATGGGCATTTAAACTGAGGTTCTTTACCACATTCATACTTCCTGTGCCTCCATAAGGATTCCCTGGACATGTATGTTTTTGGACACATGTCACAGCAAAAGTTCTTCTTTGTGAAACCTTAAAAAGTTAACTTTATTAGAACCATAAGTCAATCAATCACTCAGCTTCTTTTTATTAGATCAAAACATATTCAAATAACTGAAAATAACAAACAATCATAAACGAAAATGAATATATTTTGGCACTAAAGTCTGAACCTCTCACACTCTCACTCTCTCTCACTCTCACTCCCTCTCTCTCTCTCTCTCTATATATATATATATATATATATATATATATATATATATATATATATATATATATATATATATAAATGTAGAATCAAAACCAACCAAACCAAAACTCGTCACAATCAATGCTAAGTAGAATGTTTTTGTGTTTTTAAATCCATAAAGCGCAAAGAAGAAACAAGTTAAAACATTATTACTAAATATTAATAGCTTTAGAAATGTTCAAATGTTTAATAGATAAGTAGAATAAAAAGTTTTTATTACATTGACCACAGATATCCAACATATAAATTAAATCCAAAGAATGGATAGGAAATTATCTTGAAAATTAATAAATTATAAATAGTGCATTTTTTGCACAAAATATTTCATTTAAGTTTGAGAACTAAGAATAAATATGGTCTATCAGTTATGATAACGTTAAAATTTAATTATTTCTGATTTGAACTTTATCATATAGTAAGATAATAGAGAATTCACGGTATGTAAGATGAAAGTAAGCACAGCCATAATTGTTTAATAAATAAATAAACTTTCAATTAATACAATCAAAGAAAATAATATTTATGAACCATAAAAAAAAAAAATAGATACTAGAAAAATTTCCAACTCTAAAAATTTAATAGCTTGATATTAGTGTGCATGCGATCGATGTGTTTGATCATGTTGCTCTTCAACTTGGATCTATGATGACAGTGAGGACATTTGAATTGCGGTTCTTGCCCACATTCATAACGTTGGTGTCGTATCAATGAATGCTTGCTCCAATACATGCGTGGACACTTGTCACAGCAATATTCTTTTTTCAAATGTAAAAAGCCTTAAAAAAAAAGAAAAAAAAGTCGTGAGTACAAAGAGACTATAGTTTTGCAGAATAAAAAATATTTATGAGAAAATAAGAGTAATACATACCTTACTGATTCCACAATACTTATTTGATGGTTGAATATAAAATAAATTATTGTCATACAGAATGCAAAGTCCGATTTATGTCAAAGGCATAATATCTAAAGCCTTCGATACTATTTAATACAATACATTAAAAAATGATCTTATCTATACCATAACTTAGTTGTCAACTTTTAATAGTGAATAGGTTATTGCTGCTAATAAAGGATATCTTAATCAAGATCATTAAAGATATTTCAGATTATAACTTACATGTTATTGTGGTTTATGGAAGTTAATAATATGTAAATAGGTTTATAAGTGTAATAAATAAGCTTTACACAAACAAGATGTAAAATAAAATAATAAACAAATAAATATATATTTTTAAATTACAATTACAAAGAGAAAATTTTAGCTCAAAGCCTTTATAACAAACAAATGTTGTAACTTCAAATAAACAAAGTATAAATACTAAATCAGGATATATATAATTAACTACATTTTCTGCTGATTTAATACTTCACTGCAAATAGTAATACTTTTAGCAACTCGAAAATTACTTGAAAAGTCAAAACTGTTTGTAGCATGGACAAACTTAACCTGCATACCTGGATTTCATTTGAAACGTTTTATATTCTAAATTGAATTACATCAACATAACGTTTAATTTATTTAATCAGAAGTAAAATAACAAAACATAAATCATTGGATCATGAATTGTTTACCAGTACAAATGAATGCCTTAGAGCTAAATGAGACCTAAGGTGTGATTTCCGCTTAGCTTTGTATGAGCATTGAGGGCATGGAAATTGGGGTTCAATGCCGCATTCATACTTTTTGTGTCGATTTAAAGTTTCTCTGTTCTTATAAGTTTTCAAACAAATTCTGCAGATGTATTTTTCCAAATATGATCCTTCAAAAGTGCCTTTAAAAAAGTAATGATAATATGATAAGGGATAAAATTTAATTTTAAAAACTTAAATTTAATTTTAATTACATTGTTAATATACCATAAACTAAAAAAATATATAAAATATGATTTCCATGAATGGAAATAAAATTGAATAATTATATGATTTATTTATAGAAATATTGAAGTCATAAAAAAAGTTAAGTGTAACAGCAATATTTATCATTTATTTTCAGTATACAAATATTGAATGTATATTATTCCAGGCAGACTAAAAGTAAATACATAGCAAAATAGTTTATTTAAGCTTAATATAAATCAATTCTGAAAATAGTATTTTTTCTGCTTTTCTCTAGATCTTAGATATGAAGAACAAAAACAAAACTGTAATTCACTTATGAAGAAAAAAGAGATATAATATTTTATTTTACAATATGTACTTGTATTTTAACATGTATAAATAAATCCTTCAAAACAATATTCTTATAGTGTTATTGTCCTATTAGTAGTGCTTCAAACCAATATGAGTTTTCAGATGACTTTTCTGTTTAGCTTTGTAAGGACAATGAGGACATGTAAATTGTCGTTCTTTATTACATTCATATTTTTGATGCCGAATTAAAGAATCCTTGTTCATATAGGCTCTTGAGCATGTATTACAGTGATATAGTACCCTCACTTCAGCAAGATGAACTCCTTAAAATTAAATTGTACAATCAGATTAAACAGAAAAGCAAATAAAACCAATAAAATCTTTAAGTTTACCATAAACAACCCAATTTGGAATATTTTTATTTACACTTATTTTTTCATAAGTGTATAGTTTTTCCTGAGTTTGGCAAAACAACTTAATCAAAAAAAAAAAATTAAAAAGGTATTTAAAGTACAAGATACATTTAGTACCTTATCAGAAAAATTATTTCAAGTACAAATTACAGTAATGCATTTCAAATGTAAAATACTAAGAATTTTACGACAAAATTATTTAAAATACTAGCTATCTCTGCTTTTATGGCAGCATCTGTATGATTATCATTCTATAAAGTTTTAATTTTATTAATATGAGCCTTCTCTTTCTGAAATATTAATCATTTAGAAGCTGAGAATTAACATTTTTATTTTTTAATTCCATTCTTGAGACACCAAGCATTAATGATCATGAGTTCAGAATAGTGTAAAAAGAATCTCAGACCAGTCGCACTAGAAACTTTAATGACTGAATAACAATTCACCAAATAAGAAAAGTATTTGGACACTTCTCCTGTAATCTCCTAATTGCTTAAAGCTGACCGAATAATGATTAAACCTGATGGAAATGGGATTGACTACCCTATTTAGCTGAACATTGCAACAGAAAGAGTTACTTATTGAGTTACATTTTTTTAATTTATTTTTTTATTTATTTTTTTTTATTTATTTATTTATTTTTTTTATTTTATTTTTTTTTATTCTTTTTTTTTTTTTTTTTTTTTTAGTAATAAAATTGAAACCTCAAGAACAACTCCATAGATTAAATCCTTCATCTACCATTCATTTAAAAGTTAACTTCATTTTTTTTTTTTTTTTTTTTTAAGAATTTTGGTCTTTATACACCTTGTAGGTCCCCTAGCTGTCTTCATCAGCCTTCTTCACCCTTGCCTATCTTGGGTTTTGCTTTCCACTTCTGTAGCATCACTTTTGATTTGATCAATCCATCTAGAATTTCGCCTCCAAAGTGGTCTCTTACCAATTATTGAGGTATTCATTGTTGTGTTGAGGCCCTCTCCTTTATTTATCAGAAATTTCATTCCAGATTGCACTAATTACTGTTAAGATTTTCTCTCATTAATACTAATTTCTTCTTAGGATGCAGGTCATTGTCAAGGTCTCAAAGCCATATATCATAGCTTTGTAAATCCTTTATTTTTGGGGGATTTGAGGATTTTGGGGATACGTTTGAAAGAGAAAAGAAAGCTCATCTAATATGATATAAAATAAGAATAAAATTGTAATGGTTCTATTGTTTCTTTATTAGTACCAAAACATTTCTATTTAAAAAAATAAATAAAATAACAACATTTTAATATTTAGTTAAGGTTAAGATTCGTACAGTTGAATGGCGGCACCAGGGGCTCACACTTCCAGCTCATCAAAAAATCTACCAAACGAAGGTTCCATTGGCTTAGTCTGGCTATATTTGGTACCTCTAATTTAAACACAAGTTGGATAAAATACCAGATGACCTAATGTCTATCTTAAATGTTTATCCCAGATGACCATAAAAATTTTGAGACATGGCTAAGATAATAGGGACTTATCTTAGCCATGTCTCAAATGGGGATGGCCTTATCTTAGCCATGAGGGGAAAAAACTTTGGACAGATGATAACCTTATCCTTATGACTTTGGAGTCAAAACTAAAAAAAAATCAGTATAGAAAGCTCAGAGAAAAATCATGAAATGAGAGTAGCAGACGTACGGATTTTTTTTTTTTTTTTATATTTGGATTCTGTTTACTTTGAAACGATGTATTCTATTTTTTTTTTTTCTAAGTCAATTACAGAGGTTCACTATATCCACTAATACATATATATATCACTATATCAGAGTTCCACTAAGTTCCAAGAATCATCCTGGGGATGACCTGTGAGACCGGTTGCCAAATCTGAAAACAAAATCGGACCAGTAGTCTGAGAGGATGGAATAATAAACCAAAAATTTATAAAATGAAATATAAACTTAAATCTTCTAAATAATATACAAAGGTAATAATTAAGTATATAAACACATATTTATAACAATTATTTTTTATTATTAACTGAATAGATGTATAAATAAGACAAAGTGATGTAATACTATTAAAAAAAGTTCATTTTATGTTCCAAAGAAGGAATCAGAGTTGGGTTCCTTCTATGAATAATAAAAGTAAACTTCTGCTTATACCAGACAAGTTCGCATATAGATCAGTCAATGAATGTCCCTAGAAGGTCACTTTTTTCGAGTTTTCGCTTATATATCAGGAAAACTATCCATAGCATCGACAAAGACGTATTAAAGCTGATAAAATTTACAATATGATTGATTATATCATTTTTTTAGCTATCTTGTTAAGTTTTCGAGATATCCATCCTCAAATATCACTAATGTGGAAAAAGAAAATTGTCGCCTCATATTGTATTTGACTATCTAACTCTTGATTGTATCATTCTATGATTAAGTCATGACAGAAGAAAGTTTCTAATAATTAAATTTTCTTCAAGAATATATATTATTTTACTAGTTTATCTTCTATAGTTCAAAAGTTAGACCAATTATAACTTTATTTGTCAATTTTAAGAATTTGCAGCAAAATTTATTTTTATAATAAATGATATTGAATGTATGTATATGTTTATTTATATATATAGATACATATTTGGATACATGCATAGAGATTTTGATTTATAAAGAGTTAGAGCAATATAATGTAATTATTTAGTTAGTAAAAAAAAAAAAAAATAAAAATAATTTTTACTACAACCTTTTGGAAATGACAATTGATCTTACTTTTGAACCATAGAAGATAAGATAAACTAATTAAATAATATTTATTCTTGAAGAAAATTTAATTATTAAAAACTTTCTTCCCCATGACTTAATCACAGAACGAGGAAATCAAAAGTTAGATAGTCAAATACAGTAAAAAACATGAGTTAAACAATTATTTTTTCCACATTAGGGATAGTTGAGGAAGGATATCTCGCAAACTTAGCAAGGTAGCAACAAAAATTATATGATCAATGATATTACAAATTTTATCAGCTTTAATTTTCTATACAACGTCTTCGTCAATGCTATGTATAGTTTTCCTGATGAAAGCAAAAACCCAAAAAAAGTGACCTTCTTGGCATGCTCCCCACATCTGGCTCACCACCTTGCAATGGGGACTTTTAGTATGTTTACCTCCTTAATAGTCCAAACAATGTCCCAAAGTCAAAAATTGTATTCCCACCATTTATTTCTACAATCATTCATTGACTGGCCTAATAACTGACATATTACTAATGCCCTATTGTGCTTTTATAAAACACATAACAATATATAAATATAACTGAGTCAATTCAGATTTTAAGGTACGGACTATGGATTATTCTTAATGTGAATTCACTTAAGAGTGTTATCATGAATAACACATTTTTATTATATTAGTACTCAATAAAAACAACAATTCAAATTGTATATCTCATAAAATACAGGATTTTATTACAGAAACAAAACTATAAAATTAATAACAATTAATGATAATTTCACTCTTGATAAGAATATGAAGGAAATATCTTATGTACATATTAAGAAAATGAATAAAAATAAGGTGAAACAGGTGGTATATAAACATTATAACATGTGAAAACCATAAAAATTTATAACAAGAAATAAAATAAAAATTTAATTAGACAATCTAATAATATTTCCATAGAAACAACCATACAGTAATTAAGAACTACATTATTCTCACGATATAAATAAAAAAAAACAGAAACGTTGAGTAGATACTTAACTTACACAACATACAATTAGTCAACAAAAACAAAAATAATAAGGGTTAAGTAGCCAATTGTTTTATCTGACACAAAAATAGGAACATTTAAATACTTTTTCTTAACAATTATAATTATTTTTATAATAAATCCTTCAAATGTAATTAATAGTAGCTGAGAAAAATTTGCTGTAAAGCCAGTACAAATTTAAAACATATTTTTTTAAGTCAATATTTAGATTTAACCAAAAACGTGTGCTTTATGCCTACATGTGTTTTTAAGTGTCCTTTATGTTTTGCTTTATAAGGGCAATGTGGGCACTGAAACTGCGGCTCTACACCACATTCATATTTCTGATGCCTTGAGAGGCCGTGAGGGTAACGGTACGACTTCAAACAGTTAGGGCAATGATAATCTTTAGTAGCTCTTCGAAACTTTTTTATGTACTTTCCTAAAAAACAACCTAAAACATTTTTATTAATTAGAAAAATTTATTTTTTATTTTTTATAAACTAACTCTAAGTAATTTACACATAATTTTTAAAGTTTAAAAAAAATAAAAACCAACAAAAATATTATATAACATCATTGACTATAAGTAATTTATACATAATTTTTAAAGTTTAAAAAAGATAAAACCCAACAAAAATATTATGTCATATCTTTGATAGCCTAACTTGATAACTTTGCACCTAACTTTTTTTTATCATAATTTATTTTAATAAAATAAAAAAATGGTGAAAATATATATTAAACTTATTAACAGAGTTTTAATCAATTATTAAGCCACATAGAACTTTCAGATTAGAGGTTTTCATTCTGAATAAAAAATAATAATAATAATAATAAATTACAGCAAAATAATCAATTACAAGGTTATCACGTGAGGTCATCATGATATTAAATAAACTAAAGTATACAAATAAGCATCAACTATTTTATATGATATCAATTACAAACAGTAATTACTGATATTAAAATGAAGCAAGAAGTTCTGAAGTTAATTTAAACAATTAAAATTACAGGAGCTAATACTGCTTCTGTCATACAACCCGTTGTAAAATTAATGTGTTTTTTTAAAAACCAATTATCATTAAAAGAATAAAATACAATCTCTGATGAGTAAAAATAACTGATTTTATTAATATTTCAATCTTAAGCTTAATTATCAACAGGCTAATACAATGTATAATTAAAATATATAACTTAAAATATAATCTTAAAAATAACCAAGTTATTACTGATTAAAAAAAACAATATTGATATCATTTATGAATGAAACATAATTTTTCTTTAAAAAAATTTAAAGCTTTAGAAATGATGAATAAAAGAGAAAATAATAATAACTGCTTTTCAGAAAATGACTGATGGCATTAGATATGTCAGGGTCCTTCATTGGAATTTAAACACAATAACATCAATGCATTGTCTATATAAAATATGATTCTAGTTTATGACCAGTGAAATGCTAGAACTACATTCAATACTGCTTATAGTGTAGTGGCTAACTAAAGCATCCCACCTCCCAATTCTTGGATTTAGGTTTCATTTTCAATAAAAATTATTTTATTTTCTATGTGTTATGGATCTACTCCATGATTGGGTATCCTCCAGGGATACATCCAGCAACTAAAAAGTGTAAAGGACTTAATCCTACAATGGGTTAGGAGAAATCTTGGCTGTTGAGCTTGATACCAATTACCAAGCATATTTAGTTCATGGTTTTCTAAGGATTTTTTTTAAAACAAAATAAATCTATCAATTCTGTTTATTAGATACCACTGTAATAACTCAATAGCTATGATCCAAATAACCTTTTTCATACAAAGAGCTAGAAAATTTATCAAACTGAACTCAAAGCCAACCGCCATCACTTTTAGCAACTACCAACAAAGTAGAGCAAGCGCAAGTTATTGAGTTTTTATCTTTATCGAAGTTCATGGATTTTTAAAAACAAAATTACTCACTTCTCACTAAGGATTGCAATAAATATATTTTAACTTGATTCATTCAGGATAGTTTTGAGCATCAGGGAATCAGAAAAGAACCAATAAGTCTCTTCCTAATAAACATTTTTATTACTTTCTATATACATGCCAGAAGATAACTATTTATTTATTATAAATTTAGTATATTGCATTACAACTTTTCAACTCAATCTATCAAATAATACAAAACAGATAAAAAAAGAAAATTGTTCCCAAGTTAAAACCAAACTTCAATGGAGCAGAGGTTACAGGATTAATTAGCAGACATGATAATTATAAAAAGCATATGCAAGTCTGAAAAAAAATGAAAAAAATATATACATGAGCTCAAAATTATTGTAGCTTAATAACATTTTAAGTTTAAATATTCAACATAAAATCCTAAAAAAATATAATTTGGTCAAATGTAGGAACAGAAATATAGTAAGTAATGTATATCACTGACTCAGATGAGTCTATATTAAATATAAATTCATCTGAGACTTAATCTATTTGTACCAATCAAAGAAAAAAAGCTATTTTCTAAAAAGACATAACATCTTATTTTTTGTAATAATAATCAATAACTAAACAGCTAATATTTAATTATAAAACTATGTAAATGTTGTTTACCACATTTTTCAGTTGTTTTGAAATCCATTATAGACTGATCAACACATTCATAATTTTTCTTCACTGAAAATTAAGAAGATATTAAATGTACAAAACAGTTGAGCTTCTTGAACAATTTTATTTTATAAGTGGCACATGCAGATCTATTTATAATTGTGTTTCAAATAAACTTACCTAAATATAAGAAACCCAATCCTGTCAGGGCATTAGCATAGCTAAACAAATTTTCAAAGGGGCAGGCACATACCCTATGTTGATAGTTACCACCCAAGAATAAAAGATTAAAAACAATATTTAATTTTAAACCAAAGTTTAACACAAATTAGGGTACAGGATTGTTCAGTGGGCTAGGTGCTTTGTTCCTATCTCTAGGTTTGAGCCCATCAGTGGCAAATAATTATTTATTCTCTCAAATCAGAAATAAGAGATTTAAATTGACTCTTTAGTTTTTAATATTAAAAGCAGTAATGCTACAATATATTTCTTTTTTGTTTCATATTTATATCACTGAACAAATAATTTAGACAAGAAATATCAATTTATAATGGTGAACATCACTTCTAACTGCTAACTATAACCAGGAAAGGATAATTCTGTTTCAAACACAAAATTGTCAATATTTATAGAACAGGGCATTGGCAGCTTATTATTTTCAAATGCCTATAAAAGTTATGATTTATGTTAAATTAAAGATTATTATTTATACATTTATTTAAGTATATATATAATATTACAAAACCGTGCAGCACGCTGGCAGCCACAACAATACTGCATCCCAGCAAGGATCAGGTTACTTTTTTTTTTTAACGGACAAGAATCCCATTATTTATTTAAGAAAACAGGGATTGAAACATATTGAATAAAAATAATAAACAGAAGCTATTGTAGTTTATTAAAATGTAGTTTAGTGACCTATTATCCAACTATAGTAACTATCTTAAATTATAAATATATATATATATATATATATATATATATATATATATAAATATATTATTTTTTAATAGCAATTTTACAATAATTTACGAACTGGTCCTCCGATAACTAAGCAGGTTTGAGTCAAATTTCCATGGACCAGTTATACCGAGAAATAGGTGTTGGCAGGTTATAATCTTTCCATTATTACTACCATCCTCAACAAAGATAAGTCCCTAAAATTTACTAATCAATATTCACATGTGGCGCTATTGTTTGTAAGTGACTTTATTTATTCAAACAAAAATGATATGCAAAAACTCTTATCAAAGGAAACTAAATCATAAGACTATTTTTTAAATGCTTTTCACCTGCAGAGATTGAGATGTTTTAGACCTATGTGATTCTTCAGGTGAATTTTTTGTCTTGCCTTGTAAGGGCAGTGAGGACATTGAAACTGGCGCTCCATTCCGCATTCGTATTTTTGGTGTCTCCTTAGCCCCGTGTAATATCTGTAGGATTTAAAACAAGATCTACATTGATGAATTTTCTTCATTCGATAACCTAAAACACAGAAACATATATAAAATTATGAAAAAATTAGTTATTTTACCTAACAATACCAAGACAAGTGAAACATAACATTTTTCCTTTATCTTCCTCATCAATTCTTTGCATAGCGCCTTACAAATATTTTTGGAATTCACCATCAGTTTCAACAAAAGGCAATGATAACCTGATGAAACATAAAGTTTGTTTTTTAATTAAATTATTTCAGTAGAGTTTTTCCTTTCTCATCCTGGCAATAAATACTGATACCACCTTCCTTTTATTTTACACATTTTGGCATAAAACCTATGCAGTTATGAACAAAAAAAAAGTCTAAAAATCTAAATTCAGCCAAACTCTCAAAATCATTTTTAAAATTTATAGAACTAGAGTAAACAATAGAATATTCAAAATTCAAATTAATGAAATATGTTTAGAAAAACTATGCCATTATATAAAAAAGTCAAGAAAATAGTTCCTAAAATGATTAATTGCATGATCTCTCAATATGCAAAAAATGTCAAATAATTAAAAAGTCTCAAATAATTATTATTTAGGAGACAAATTTGTGCACAAAAGGATTAGCAGGGCGCATGTTTTTTAACAAAATATTTGCTATTATAGTCTATACTTCTAAAACTTTTACTATGAACAATCAGGTGGAAAATTAAAGTATCTTCTATAATTATTAATTATCAGGTCAAAAACCAAATGTTGAAAAATGACATTTTTTAATTGTGATACATGTGCGAAAGAAATAAGTCATATGTACACTAATAGAAACAGAAATATAATTTTTTTTTATTTATTTATTTTTGATATGTTGTGCCATTTGCACTAATAGAAACAGAAATATAATTTTTTATTTATTTATTTATTTTTGATATGTTGTGCCATTTGCACTTGCGCTGCAGCACACCTAGTAAATTTGATATATTAGAAATTAGTTGTGAGTTTTTTTGATTAGCTTCATTTTGTATTTATTGTAGTAGGTTCCTCGGTCATTTTCTTTTTAATCTGTGTCGATCAGGTAACAGGGAGCAGGAAATAGAAAGGACTAATGGATTGAAGTAATTTAGAATTGAAGAGTTAAATGAAGTGTATTTGCTGTGGATCTAGGATTTTACTGTTGGGATGTTCAAGTCAATATGTATAGTATTATTTAAAATGTAGCAAGGTGCATTGACAATTTTTTGTAGAATTTTTTATTGTGTTGTTTGTACTTTGTTTATGTGTGTTTGTTTTGCCGAACTCTAAACTTCTGCTCCGTAAGTCCAAATTGGTCTCAGTATGGTGTTGTAGATTAATAGCTTGTTTCGTAAGAAAAGTGAGTCTGGAAGATGAGTGTAATCTAGAAGATGTGAGAGTTGGTTATATCGTCAAGTCAGTTCTTGTCTTTTTAATTTAGTATATATGTTCCCGGTAAGCCTTTTGTCTAAGTAGAGTCCGAGGTACCCTACATAGTTTTTTGAAGGTGGACATGAGGATTTCATAAGAGAGTAAGTCACGTGGGTAGATTTGTTACTATTGATTTTAATTTTCCATTTTGCAAACCAATTTTGAAGATCATAGAGGTAGTTTTGAAGGGCAATTGATGCGATAATAAGATTTTTGTGGGAAGATAGAATTGCAGTGTCGTCAGCGAAGAAATAGATGGTGGTGGGTGCTCAGAGATATCAGAGAATCAGATTTAGTGTACGTCCTTGTTGGTCTCGTGGAATGCCAAATGGCATCTTGTAAACCTTTAGTTATGTGGTTGACTGCATTGTCGAGGTCGTCAGCTGTACTAATGAAATTGTTAACGTAATTTTGTAATTTTGGAGTTCATAAAATGTTTGAAGTCGTCCCAGTTTATGTAGCTGTTAATTAATGTCAGGCAGGGGTTTAAGTTTAACATAAGGATTGTTTGATAGTTCAAGTAAAACTGGGCTATGATCAGATGAAATATAAAATTGTTTAAGAAATTATTATAGAGAACTTCTAAAACACGAACATATAAAAGTTGCATATAATTATTATTATAGTTTTTATGTTTCAAAACCACAAATTCAATGGAATACAAAAATGGTACAGTTTGTGAAACAGGAGAATATTTGGTCATCTTATTATTATTAAAATAATAGCTGAAATAATTCTTATTTTTTTCTTACTTTTCTTACCAGAAGGAATAGTGTTAGGACAAACAGATCAAAGTTTCAGAGCTTTCTGACTACAAAAATTAATATTCAGCGGCTGATATGCAACATATTGTGGCTATGCTATGATCTCTCGAATGGGTTACAGATTTTGTTGTTTTTTGTTTTATATGATTGTTGTTTCATCCCCCATTCCCATCAAAGAAAAAAAATTATATAGAACCAAAATTAAAAAAGATAGAGTTTACTGAATCATATACCAATGCTTTTTAAAACTATTTTTTGAGGATATTGATGGCTGACAGTGTAGTAAAAGTATAGGTCTAGAATAGGGATCTCCAAACTTACAGGCCTGCGGGCCATAATTTGGGGACCTCTGGTATAGCATAATATATAAAATAGTTGCAACTATTTAATTGATACTGATTTCAATCCGAATTATAATTATTCATTAGGGCTGAATAGAGAGACACAGAAGCATACACTCTTTTCAGCGTACACCACCATAATCTCCTCTTCAGCTCTTATGCAGAACTAAACTTCAGCATTAATAAATAGTTCCAACTACACAGGTTACTAATCACTACATCTCCTTACTTTTGAAGTATTCTATGCATCTTCCCATTAAGGATAATTGGGTTAAGTGCACAATCATCTCATTAAACCAAATTCTAAACTGGTAGGTAAAATACAACACAATAATTGCTAGCTGTTTTTTCTCTAATATTGATCCAATAAAGATTTGTTTTTTAAAGTTTAACTTTGTAGATAATTTAATTATTTCTCAAATGAACAACTGGTATATTCAGGAAGATATATAGTTTTTAAGTCCTAAAAAGTAGAGTAATATGTTACAAGGATAAGTAGATGTAATAATCAAAAAAACGTTTTTCTTAAGAGAGTAGAAAATAGATGCCAAAAACAAATCTTAATGTGACCAATATTAGTCAAAAACAAGGTCTTCTTCAGGGGTGCTGCATGCACCTCCTCCTGAAAAAGACCTGCGAAGTTGGGTCAAAGAGTCGGCTCTAAATAAAATAGTTTTTCCATTAGTTTAGTCTCTTAATGACCGACACCCCGGACCATCTTCTTACAAATTTTAACTATGTTTCTTCTCTCTATGTCCAACAGTACTGTACGTTTGCCCTACTGTGTACTTGGAAGAATGCAGCTTTTCATTTAGAATCCATTTTTGCCAGCAGCTTAATTTTTAAAAATGTGACACATAAATATTTCCACTAATCTTTCAATTTTAAATATCACTCATTTGCTACATCAACACTGTCATCTCTCGAAAATCATGATTTTTTAGTTAAAATTTAAAAAAATTGAAAGCCTTGATACAAGACCAGATTTGTACAAAATATTTGTTTCTGATTTTGTATTCTTTTGGACTTTATTCAGTCAATAAAATGAATCATGTTATTAGATGAGGATATTTTAAACACCTAAGATACTGGTGCGAAGATGTTGACTTTTATTGAAGGGAGAGAGGGGTGAAAAAAGGGACAGCAAAATAAAATTGGCAAAAATTCTAGTTCTGGCCATCATTCAACAAATCAGATTGTCCAGTATTAATCTTGTTTTTTCCTCCAAGATATTCCTGGAGGACCTATTAACATTGGTGTCAAAATAGTTTTATAGAATTTGCCACTACATTACTTGCAAAATGGAACATTTTCAGTTATGATACTGTTACAGCAAATGAGCAATATCTATACAAAAATATTCTGAAAATTCACATCTTATCACATTGTCTTAAAACATATATCAAATTAAAACAACCACTTTGCGAAAATAAATTTAATGAATAAAAGGCAAGTTTGATTTAATAGGCATTAATTACATATAAAAACAAATGTCTTAATTGAAAGCATGAACATACTTCAAAAGTTTTATTCTGATTGACAATTTTTCAAGTACCATAATAAAAGAATAATTCTGCAACTGTTAAGGAGTGATTATATATTTTACAAAAGAAACTATGTAAAAACTTAGTTGACTTGCATATTATTTATTGATTAACATAGAAACAAATAATTTTCATAATAAAATTTAACATCTTCTTTTAAGAATACAAAATAAAATAAATGGGTACTTTATATTTGTTTGGAAAATTAAATCATTTCATAACTGCCACAAACATTTTTACTATTTTATAGAATTGTGCTTTTCTTCCTAAAATTTTAAACTTATAAGATGCTTTAAGGCTACATGACTTTTAAGATGAACTTTTTGCTTTGCTTTGTAAGGGCAATGTGGACACTGAAATTGAGGTTCTTTGCCACATTCATATTTCAGATGCCTTCTTAAACCATTTGAATAGCGATAAGCTTTTAAACAAACATCACACTGATTACTTCCAAGAATTCCACCTGTAATACATACCATTACTGAATTAAAGAAACATAATTAGCAAAAAAGCAAAAGGATTTCTATAAAAGATTTTAAATAGCTACTTATAAAAATATATTTAACACATTATATAATATAAGTATAATAGGAAATGTATCAACAACCAAAGATTTATAGGCTTGTAAATAATCTAAATCTTTTTCATATACCATGTATTATTTATATATATATATATATATATTTCAAATTGGACACTCAGGGGACCAAGCATGGTCATTGCCAGCATGGTCTCTCCATTCCAATATTAACTTTCTTCATTTTGATTGAAACCTTTTTCATTTCAACTGTAAATTTATCTATTTCGATTGACAGAATTATTACACAAATATTATTCAAAAGTAATTATTTTAATTTAAATAATGACCTAAAATGATTTCAGTATATTATTCTTCTTATGTTTTTTCTTGATAATAAAAGAAATTTCAAATTTCAACTACCTTGTTACAATATATTTCAGAAAAGCAGGTTGGGAAATTTAGTCAATGAAAGAACAAAGTAAAAATAAATAAATTATGTTTATTTTTGTCCTTTGTGCCAACGTTTCGACCTAAGTTTCAGGCCATCATCAGGGCTGTTCATTTAAAAGGGTGTTCAATGAATTGAATGGAAGATTTGAAATCAGTCGAAAATCTGGCAGGTCTACTAATGACACCTTCATGTAGCTTCATTTTGTTTTCTATATTCTTGGATCTTTGATTGGATTGTAAAAGTATGGAGCAGAAAGATAGCAAAAGGCATAAGAAATTCAGGGAGAATGGGTAACAATGTAAAAGATATTGCCAATAAGAATTTGGCAAGGAAGTCAATTGCAATAGATGGAGAGGTCGTGGTGGCTCAGCATGATAAAGCATTGCCAATTTTATCATTCTTGAGTCTAGAGCACAAATTCAACTCCGACATAGATGGATTGAAATTTATTTCATGATGGAACCACAGAATGAATCTCAACCTCCTCACTCTGATTAAAATAAGTTTGATTGTATCTCTAATACCTCATAAAAGATATTTTTTATATGACTTACAAATATGCATTTTATTAAGACTTAAGTCTTTAATTTTAGTAAGGATAGAACAAATAAATGTTCAGTCTGATTAATATAACAGGACATTGGCTTGTGAAGGAACAACCAACACTTAGTATTCCAAAACCAGTTTTATGTTAAAAGGTCCAGCATTTGTTCTGTCAAAGAGGATCAGGAATCAAAGTTAGGAAGAAACTAATGTGCTTATTTGGATGAGGAATATTTAATGGATGTATTAATACCTATTTTAGGTCCATTTGGGCCAACTGAATATGGGCCTCCGACACATCGTGGCAGATGAACTTCGAACTCTCTCCCAGCGATTCGATGTTATGGTGGTCCAGGAACCATGCTGCCGTGGGAACATGGTCACAGAGGTTCGGCCTCACATCGAGGGTTATTGCTCTGAGCAGTGGAGTGAGGAGTTTATCGCTTATTACTATTATTTATTATTGCTGGACGAGTTTATCGTCGAGGAGTCATCCAAGAATCCCAGAGGTATCCCTTACAGAGTGGCGCTGGCTAAGATGAGTCCACAACAGGTGATTGCTGCAATGAAGAGCGGCAATATAAAGGCAACCACTCTGGAGGAGACGGCACAAAATTTCATTATAGAGACCTACTCCAGAGACAACCCGTCCCAAGATGACAAAGGCGAGGCATTTATTAGACAGACTACGGCATGCCCACCCGGTACAGACTTGTGCCCACCCTGGGGCATATGGGATCTCCGTATTGCTGTGGATAGACAAAGGCTTGGTCGTGACCCAGATATTGACAATGTTGATATGGCAATCCTCGAAAATTGTAACCCCTATATTGAAGAACAACTCCTGGCAATATTCAATGATTGCTTAGATAGGGGCTACTTCCCAAAAAAGTGAAAAATTGCCAATATCAGACTTATTTACAAGGGAGGTGACAAGGATAAACTAATTGCAAAGTCTTATAGGCCTATCTGTCTCCTCCCTGTTATGAGTAAGGTGTTGGAGAACCTGATGGTCACAAATCTACAGCCTATTTTTCAAGAGCTTCCCATCCACGGCAGTATGGATGTACCAAAGGCAGGGGAACTGCAGATACCCTGCTGAGAGAATGCCATGACGTTGAAGAGAAGGCGGAGAAGTATGTCATGCTCCTCTTGTTTGACATCACCTCTGCCTTCAATAGCGTATGGTGGCCAAGGGTACTCCAGCAACTGCAGAGATACATGACTCCTAGCAACTTGTACACTTTGATAAGAAATTATTTTCAGGATAGAATGCTCTGAATAAGAGGTAACTTCTACGAAGTAGAAGATAGCATGGAGAGAGGCTGTCCACAGAGCTCTGTCCTTGGCCCCGCTCTGTGGAAACAAGTTTTCGACGAGTTGCTGGGAGTGCTCGAAGAAGAGCAGTTCTCTGCCACAGCTTTTGTGGATGATTTAGCTGCTGTGGTGGTCTTGAACAGCAGAGCCAGGTTGAAAGAAGAAGCTGAGTGGTGCGCCAACCTGATAGAAAGATGGTGCAAGAGGAAGAAACTATGGATGGCAGCTGCTAAAACACATGCCATCCTCTTGAGAGGCTAGACTCCATTATCCAAGGATCAAGAATAGGTCCGAGTAAGGTTGTCACCTACCTCGGAGTCAGAATTGGAAGAAATATCAATATAACACCTCACTTGGACTATTTGAGAAGTAGTGTGACCCTAGCGCTTAATGGACTCAGTCATATCGGGAGTGTCTTGGGGCCTCAGATACCCAGCGACTAAGACCATTTATAAAGGTGTAGTTCGGGGTATTCTGGGTTCTGAGGTACACATTCCCTGATTCGTATCTGAATCTCTCGCATCACTAGAAGAGCAAGAGCAAGAGGCTTTAATTCAGCGGGCGGCTCTGTTGCGATTCATCAGAGCTTACTTTCTCATGAGGCAGTACAGGTCCTGGCAGGAGGTGTTCCTCTTGACCTCTTGTTGCAGGAAGACATGTTAAAATATCAAATTTCAAGAGAAGGCTTGGCAGGTCTACCAGAAAATATCTGTGGGAAGATTAACCTCGAACCAGGGAGATGAGAAAGATAATATATGAGTACACCCTTGATGAAAATGGAACCAGCGATGGGTAACAACTCCGAAAGGAAGTATTTTCCCATCATCGGTTCCTGGTTAGCAGCAAAATGGGTGGAACCTGGTTATTGGGTCCCAACTAAACACTGGACAGGGGGGCTTCCGAGCAAAGCTTTTTCAATTTGGAAAGAATATCGACCCACTGTGCCCCAGTTGCGGAGACTGCCGAGCACATTATCGTAACATGTACTGCCTATAAGGCACAGAGAGCAAAACCGCTGAGAGAAACTGGTCTCTACATTTTGACTGAGAGAGATTTCCCTCAGCTCACGAGTGCGCAAAACTATCCACATCTTAAATGGAAATCCATTATAGGCCCAACTCATTTCTTCTTAGGAAAAAGAGGAGGTGCACCGCCTGGAGGGCCGCCGGACGGAGGACCAGAAGAAGACCATGACCAAATCTAAAGAAATATAATAAAATATGGATCCAGTTTATTACATTAAAATATTGTTTGTATAGCAGCAGTGTGTTTTTACGCAGAAACGCTTAACATCTCCCTGCTGCTAAAACCCGTATTGCCTATCAGGCATGGGATGTCAATAAATAAAAAATAAATAAGGTCCATTTTGGGGAAAAAATATGACATTTATGTCTTAGTAATAAATAATTATATTTGTGATTTAATAAAGATAAAAGTAATAAGGAGGATTTTATGAGGGATGTATTCAAATGTTCTAGGCCAAAGCCTCCATATTTCCAAATAGGCCTGATTACTTATGGTAATGAATTTTTTTTTTTTTTTTCACGATTGTTACTATAGACCATGAAGATCTTTGGCAACGAGATGTGGTCTCCTTACAGATGTATGCTGCTCACGTAGCTACAAACCATGGCGGCTGGCCACCTGTAGCTCCATAACCGATCCCTTTGTGGTCAATCTGGCAGTGTCCTTCCCACCGACTCACTCGGGTTCTAGGAAAGTGACAAATTGGTCTAGATCCATGGATTATGGCTGCTTGAAGTCAGCAGGCGCACAAGGACCTATATTTCTTTCTCCGAAACAGACCATCCATGGACCGAATCTCAGAGGGCTATTAACACCCTGGTAGACCACATCCCGATTCCCGATTAAGTAAACCGGGTAGGATAATCAGTCCTAAGCCCGGTCGGTGTGTGTTGCCTCCAGTAGGCTGACGGGGCTCACATACCCAGGGGGAGGAGGGGAGACTCAGGCAGCATGACTTTCCCTGGTGGATGGTCACCCAAATCGAGCAGTAACTCATCCAAGTACTAACCACACTCGACGTTGCTTAACTTTGATTACCTATTGCAAGCACCTTAGCCCGTATGGCACCCCAGCCCTTTATGGTAATGACTAATGGATATAAATTTCAAGTTACAGGAGTTTGCTGAAGCATTTCAAAATGACAAGCAGTTTCTAATTGTTTCAGTTCTACATACAAATTCCATTCTAGGCTGCTTGTCTAGATGGTGTCCTGGGTAGTAAATCTGTTCTACAGTGATAAGTCTAATGTTAATGAAACATTCTGTAGAACGAATGTGACAGGTTTATAACAAACAATAGAGGACATTTGATGGATTAATTGAGATTTGTTATCTATCATCTTACAGTTTTGAAAGCATTTTTCAAGATTTGTTATACCTAATTAAGGAGTTTGGGATCAGCTTCTGGGAATAGTTAATAATAATCATTATTTCCATATATAAACTTTAAAATGAAGGATGGCTAAAAATCAATAAATTTCCTTTTTCAAACTAAAACTTAAGTGACAGTCACTGAATAGAAATGAGACCAACAACATGTGGGTGACACATGATAAGTTAAAGGTGGACATGTAAGGTAGACGCATGCAATTCGCATAAGTGAAATGGACAGTTACATGATGGACTTGAAAATGGCTCGTCGAGCTGAAACGTCGTAATTAAGATGTTGTAGTCATTAAGTAGACTAAATTAAAAATTGTTTTAAATATATTTTAAAGTAGTTATTTGAATTGGATTATGAGGAGATAAGTTGACAAGTCATAATTAATATTAAATATAACTTTTGCATGATAGTTTGATAATTCAAATTAAATTATTGAAATACACTATCAACATATAAATATTTAAAAATTACTGGCATTGAAATATGTAATTAAAATAATATAAACAAACAGCAACATACAGTTTATATATATATATATACATATACATGACTGTCTATATATATACATACATGACTGTCTATATATATATATATTATATATATATATATATATATATATATATATATACACTGATTTGTCTAACCTAATTATAGTTGGATCAGTCTTATACTTGGGTTTTTTTACGCATCTCAAGAATATTTAGAGTTTGCTATAGATCTCTGGGAACAATGGGAATTCAGAGATTCATTTTTAGGATCTTCTAAAATAAATTTTGAATAATCCAAATGGGTATAAAACCTACATCAAACTCAAAAGGATATTTATTATAATCTTAATACATATTAGTATCATCAATAAATAAAAAACACATTGTATAGCATTTATTCATTGTAGAACTAAAAAAAAGTACAGCATAGAGCATACTAAAATCATTAATAGTAATAATTACTATTTCTAACAACAGTGGCAAAGAATTTGCAACAGCTTTGAAATGCAAACATCAAATATTGCAACAGTTTTAGGGAACTTTTATAAATTATATATATATATATATATATATATATATATATATATATATATATATATATATATATACATATATATATACACACACATGGAAACATTGACTTCAAAATCACAAAATACTCTTCTATTTGAATCTTTTGTAGAGATAATTAGCATCATTATTTCAATTATATAATCATAATATTTTAGAATTGAACTTTATTGATTTTGATATAAATTTCATATAAAACATAAAAATATTAAATTTACATATGTTTTAGAAGTCAATCAGCTATACATATTCATATTTCTATAGGCACATGAAATGTGAATGTGAGGAGATTTTTTTTTTACAATATTGAAATAGTATGATTATCATCAGCAGAAATTTATTTTGAGAAGAGATCGAAGAAGCGACCCCATTGTTCAGTCATATAACTGGTCAACACTGGTCCTGTAGGCAGGGGGAAAAAATGACACTAGCAATGACACACGGTAAGTTATAAACAGTACACTACATGCTTACTACACATACTAAAGTCAAGCACAGTTCACAGGGTCATCTCTCATGTCCCATCACTCTAGAATCATCACTCCAACGTAGCCGCTCCAGATGGGAGAGCCAGACAGAGACAGCTAGCTCCTCCACCTCACGGGGTAATAATCTGTTTTCCCTAAATCTTGGTTGGTATAAGATCCATAAGAAGGGAGATATTTTTTGTGGGCAGGGAGACCAAGCAGGCTAATGCAAGTGTGAAACATTCATTGCTCGGCCACATGGTAAACCAAAGTTTATATGATAAAATAATTACGATTTTGTGTCCCGTGCCAAGGGGAGGGGGAGAGGCTTTTAACTTCTGGCCTGGAAAAAACGCAGTTTAGCCTAAGAGAAGAGGAAGGGGTGGGAAAAAAATCTACTTCCACTCACTAACAGTAGGCATAGATCTGGATAGATTCATGTGAGGAAGAACTATGATTGACCAGATCTAGATTAGAACAATATCTATATTTTCTATTAGAACAGTCTTTGAGAGGACAAGGGAGCACAGTATGTGCACAAACTATCTCTTCACTAGTTTTTTTAAAGGTATATGACAGCATCCTAATCAATGAACAGTATTAGGATACCCCACCTAAACTTGTGTGACTGATACAACTAACAATGAAGGATGTGAAATGTAGTGTCAAAATCCAAGGTGATATGTTGGCCTTCTTTGAAACACTTGGACAAAGGGGATTGCTAGGTATGTCTCCTATTTAACATTTCCTGAGAAAGTTCAGTTAGCAGATCACAAATTCAGGACGGTGAAATGTTTTTTAATAGCACAATTCAAGTATTAAAGGTTGCCAAAGACATTACTGGGAGGACACCAGTAACTATAAAAGATGTCTTTGTAGAAGCAAAGCCCATCCTCCCAAAGTCAATGGCGCATAAACTCCTCTTCCTCTCCCAAGAAATTTTATTGCCCATCTCTTCTTAAAACAGTTCAAGCAAAAGTATAATTAGAAAAATCATAGATCATATATAATTACACTTGCTCTTGTTGTATAGTTCATATTTTCCTCCTTGTTCCCTGGTTTGAAACTTTTAAATCTCAAAATTCATAACTCCTTCAAAAATTTAAAA
The DNA here is from genome assembly GCA_928085145.1 of Nezara viridula. Lineage (NCBI taxonomy): Eukaryota > Metazoa > Arthropoda > Insecta > Hemiptera > Pentatomidae > Nezara > Nezara viridula. The sequence goes on along the minus strand of OV725080.1, from coordinate 102,742,461 downwards.
CCCCATAAAAATGTGCCCTCTCAAAAATTTTGATGTCACAACTTGTGCCATAAAACCCTCTTCTGTACACCCCTGTGTTGTAGTGCTACAAAGAGTTGCAGTAAGAGTTGGTTTAAATGTAAATGAGAATAAACTTAAGTATATAATGGCAGATCTACTGATCACTGACCTTGGCGTAAGAAAGGCGATATACTGCTTTTAAGTTTGAGAACAAAATAAAATATCACAATATTTGTCGATTTATCACAATATTTGAATAGACTAATCAGGACTAAAAATTAAAATATTACATCAAAATAAAAATTGTATCGAATGTTGGCAAACGTAATAAACCTCTGTATTCTTATTATTTGTTATTAGCTTAACTATTAATTAGTTTTTCTTCTTTTAATCATAAGTTTTAATTTGGAGTACTATCATATGTAAACTTTTCAAAATAATTGTTAGTGAGCATCATCAAAAAGTATTTTAAAATCAAATACCAAAAAATGATATATATTAATAATTCTTTGGTTGTCATCTCAGCTTCAATCACTCATTGCAACATTAAGAATAATGATGAGAAATCTGATTTTGTGTCACAATAAATGAATATAATCAACAAAAAATAACAATTTCCACAAATATATTACAAAATAATTATTCTTAATTAAATATTGATAATATCACAACATCATCAGAAAACAAAAAAATAAAACAACAAATTTGTGAAGTAGTTATTATGAAATTTGAAAATTTTTATTTATGTTTAATTATTTATTATCTTGGCGTAGGGAAGTGGCAAACACCATCACCCGATTATTGCACCGCAGTCAGCCATTTTCCCTCCAGATTGGGGGAATACAACACTAACAAACATACAGTAAGCAATCACAGCATGATCAACACAAGATTACATACAGTGTACACCCTAGGGCCATCTTCTCCAGAAAGGATGGAGATGCAGGTCTGTATGCATTGAGATGGCAGCCCCATCAGCAGACTAGGGTATGGAGACAGGGTGGATAGCCCTACTACCCAAAATACCAAATATCGTAAAACCAGTAAAGCCTCAGATGAGATTAGTCTTAAAGGAAAATGACCGGTACCCTCCCACAAGATTCTTAACTTTGGATATTGTTTATGTATAGACCCAGAGCAGTAAAACTGCTCTTAGATCAACTTGACAATTACAAGATTGACATAAATAGATAGATAGATAGAAAATAAACTTTATTCTGGGATTAGGTCCCTTATGAATAACAATTATGAACAAAAAACCAAAACTGCGTCTGGCCAAAAACTACATTAATAAGGATTAAACAATATATACAATATCTTCTGTGACAATATATAAACAACAGAAAGTAAAAACATTTAGAAAAAAAACATAATTAAAATGAAAAGAAAAACAGAAACCAGGAAAAATAAAAACAAAACATTATAAACACTATTATGTGAGTTGATTCTTAAAATTAAAACTTAAACAATTTTAACAACCATTCGCTTCAATCAAATTTGATTCATAGAATTTATGTCATGATTGCACAAAATCTTATTGGTAGGTGATAAGGAATTGGTAAAGATGATATTTGAATGAGGACAAGGAAGAGACATGGCAGATGGCAAGAAATTCCAGAAGGCAGTGGATAGGGCAATAAAGGAATGTTCATATGTTTTTGATAAAACAGTCTGTTCTATGGGAAAGGGTATGGGACATAGATGCTATCTAGGAGATCAGATGGACTGTTCAAGGAATTCTTGATAAAAGGACCACCACAAGGAGGTCTATTGATGAATACAGACAGAGAGGGAAAGAAGAGAAACGAGAGAACAAGAGATAGAACTTGATGAAGATGAGATTACAGATGCCATCAACACACTCAACACCAGGCCCCTGGTGTTGACGCACTCCCAGCTCAACTCTTTAAATGTGGTGAAAATTGCTTACCAAGCATTACAGAATCTCCTCTCTCTGATATGGACATATGAGGTGATACCCTATGATTCGCAGAGGTGATACCCTATGACTCGCAGAGATCAATTTTCTGTACTATACATAAAAAATGTAATAGTAATTGCTGTCTAGTAATTATTCACTAGTAGCCTGTATGTTGTTTAACCTAGCACTTGAGAAGGATGTAAGAGACGCTGGTTTGCAAGAATGACAAGGTAACATATTTACCAGGCTTATCCAACAATTGGCCTACGCTGATGATATTGACATTGTGGGACGCTTCTTGCAAGCCATAACTGATGCTTTTCTGGCACTGGTGGACTCTGCCAAAAGATTTGGACTGGAAGTTAATAAATCTAAAACAAAATATATAGTGACAGAAGAATTTTAATTCCAGGTGAGACAATCACTATTGGGCTCCATAAATTTGAGAAGGTCTAGGAGAGTTTACGTATCTGGGATCTGTAGTCACTCAGGATAATAACCCTGATATTGAAATAAGCAGAAGGATCATAGTAGCCAACAAATGCTAATTTGGATTAAGCAAGCAGCTAAGCAGGCAGATATTTTTCAGACAGACCAAGCTCCACCTTTATAAGACATTGGTGCGTCCCATACTTCTTTGTGAATTGGAGTGCTGGGCAACTTTGATTACTACTGAAAAGGAACTCCTTATTTTTGAAAGAAAAGTTCTCCACTGTGTTTTTGGAAGAGTGGAAGCGGTGAACGAACCAGGAGATGTACAGTGCTTTTGGGGAAGATGATGTTGTTAAAGCAATGAAGTTGAAGTGCTTAAGGTATGCAAGACATATTGGCAGAATGGCAGATGGAGCAAGGCCCAAAATATTGCTTACATGACTAATCTATGGAACAAGGAGAAGAGGGAGACCAAGCTAGATTGTCAGATGGTGTGGCAGGAAATGCTCACACATCCTGGGAGTTAGAAATTGGATGGCGTCGGCACAAGACCATGGAAGATTGGAGGAGGCTAAGATCTGTAACCAGGTTGTACTGCCGTTAAATAATAATAATAATAATACAACTATTTATATAAAGATTTTTAAAAATAATTTTTTAAATATAAAATTTTTCCTTAGCATAGAACTGAATAAATTCCTCTTGGATAACAAAGGTGAACAGAATATAAAGATTATTTCTAGCCATAAGACATATTGCAGTAAATAAATTAAAAATACAAACATTAAGTAAAAATATAGTCAGCATAATATAAAAAGAAATACAAAAAGGTGAAACAATATATTGATACTAAAACTTTAAATATGAACATTTACTAGTACTCACATTTATATGAAAATAACCATAAAATATTTAATTTATTGTTACTTTTTAAAATATAATTAATGTGCACCTTATACACATTAATATAATTAATGTGTACTTTTTAAAATATAATTAATGTATATTTATCGAAAACTATATTCTAACTACATTAATTGATTGTGTTTTTTTAAAATTAGTTTCGTGAAAAAGAATTTATAGAAATGGTTTTCTCATTAATTCAACTAATCCTGTTACTGAATATTTAGAGTATTTTAATAATTTTTGTTATTAAGTTTTTTTTTAAGACCTAAGAATAAACAAAATAAAATGAAGGACATGATGATTGAATAAAAAAGTAATAAGTATTTCATTAGATCTGGGTATGGTAAAAGCAGGGGGCATTGCTTTAGCTGGTCATTGTAGGACAATAACAAGAACCCAAGAAGCAACATCAAGAACAAGAGCAACATCAAGAATCTTTGATTTGAGGATCGCGTTTTAAGAAGAATATGGCTTTAGTACCCAATACTCAGTATTAATTAGAAATGACTAATGAGAACAAACAAGGAACAGTAGGAGCTATATTAAGATGCTGATATTGTGAGGGTAATAAGGATTGGAAGATTACTGTGGACTGGACACATTTACCTGGTGTCTGGCGAGCAACTAAAAAATAAACTTGTACCTACAACCCATAAAAGGACTTGGATTCAGTACTTTGTAAGTAATTACTGTTTCAAGACCATCAGTTGTGCAGGGAGATGATTGGGCCGACAACACACTCAACCACCAGGTTTTTTTCTTAATGAATCATTTAATTAAGATTATTAATTTCAAAGAGGCTCGGTATACCACAGGAGGGCCTTCGAAACACAGAGTTGAACCATACCTGATGTAACAAAATAAATAGTAGCTTACCACAGCCAGATTCAAATCCAGGAGCATGAGTTTAGGATCCCATTGCCTTACATACTAAGCTATCCTGTCCCTGAGAAAACTATTAAACATGTTAAACATGTAGAACTACACAGGACCAGTTAGTAGACCAAGACTTAAATGAGCTGATGGAGTGGAAGACAGAGACCCTTCTCAGAGACAAATGACGGTTGTAATTACGGGAGAGCCAGATTCTAAATGAGTTGTAGCACCACGAAAGTAAGAAGATATGAAGTAAGAGAGATCAAAGTCAGTGTTTTGCATACATTTTAGAAAGAAAGTACTTTCATACACAAGAACTTTTAGAGCAACCTATTATTATAACATTACATTACTTTACCAAGGTAAAAAAAGTAAAATATTATAACTTCAAACTTGTGTGTAATGAATGAAATATTTTCATATCTAATCTATAATTTGATCAATTATATCTAAAGAATTTTTCATTCAATATACATAAATTTTTAATAACTGTTCTTCCACCATTTTGTTGATCGTGTGATCGAGGTACTGTTGAAAATGGCATTTGATTATAAATTATTTAATATGAAACAATTTAATTGTATTCATTTAAATGTTTAGCAATGATATGAGCTTTTAGGTTAGTCTTCAGTTTGGTTCTATGAGGACAGTAGGGGCATTGAAATTGAGGTTCCTTTCCACATTGGTATTTCAAATGCCTTTGGAGGCCATGAGAATATCTATAAGTTTTGTAACATGTTCCACATTGATATGATCTGCCTAATGATCTAGGTTTTCGACCTGTAAGAAAAGAAAATTGATCTAAATAATCTAATAAAAATAATAAATTAATAAATAAACCTATTAGTTATAACTGTTATTTGGTCCTAAACAGAATTCAAATACTTTTTTTTTATATTGCTTGTATTCACACATATATAAAAATAGAAATGAATATACTGATAAATGTACATTAATATTAAAATTAATTTAAATTATAAAACTTAAAAAATTCAGCAGGAGTTCCCAACCTTTTTCTACTTGAGGGCACATTTAAGCAACAGGCATAATTTTTTTTTGTGTTTTCTTAGATTTTTCATAGTTAAATATTGTTAATAATAATTTCAAAATATAAATAAGATTGCTCATATTCTTAAATAAAATACATAATTATTTAAACATTTCTTAAAAATGTATGTAAGATATAAAATGTCTAGACATAAAAGCCACAAAGAAATATAAATACTAAATATAATATAATATGTGCATTGTATTTCATTAGTCAGTGCTTCATAATTTGGAGAACATGATCATTTAAAACAAAGAAATAAGAGATGGGCATATGAGCCCATAATTAGTGATTAGATAGGTTGAATGCAATATTACCAACTTCATAGTTGGTTTTTATGGAGAAAAAAAAAAGAAAACTTATGAAGGCTAACTGGAAAATAATGTTAACATATCAAATAAATTACTATTTTTAAAGAAACATTATTATACAATATTTTCAATTAATTAGTTATTTAATATCCTAATTCAACAAACTAGTTTAAGAAAAACATTGTATTATACAGTAACCAGTTGCTGTGGTGAAATCACTCCTACGCTAAAAGTTAGATCAGACAGGCACAATTTTTCATGCAGGCACATATGAGATCACAAGGGAAAAACGGTGTCTGCAGACACAGGGTTGGGGGCCCCAAATATACAGCATAGTTTAAATTGAAATAAATTTAAAACTTGAAATTCATTCAATTTGTATTAAAATTTTGAAGTAACTTTAAAATAGTTGTTCACCAAATGAAAGTTCTATTTCTTTGTACCTATGAATGTCTGCAAGAGCTTATCAAATATAATTACTAACAGGAATACTTTACTGCAATCCTATCTTTGTCATATTGTTCCTTATATTCATCTTATATAGTATTAATAATACAGGAATAGTCACAGGCCAAGGAAGTGGGTGCAATGTGTAAGAAACCTGATTATAAATAATCATATTATATCATATTTATATTTCAACACTCTTGACCCTTCTTTTTATATGAAAATCAACCTATTCCAGATTTAAAGAATAATGCATCATGCTTAAAGTAGATAGCAGTAAGAATAATTAAAAATGTTTTTTAGTTGTCTATAAAAATGAAACATGAAGAAACTTCAAACTAATCCATTGTTATAAACAACATGTATCTTTAGAGGTGTCTTTTTTTATGAGACTATTAACCCACTTTGCCAACAATGAAAGATTTTACTAGCTAAAATATCACTGTATGGCTCACTAACCCAATCTGGAAATAAAAGATATATATGCACTATTCCATTGGTACAGAAAATTGACATTCACCTACTGAAACCTTTTTTTGGATATATATCTCAAAAATATATTTACATTAGTTCAAGGATATTTTTACGTAATCATGATTTGCAACATTTAAATAACGGGGGTTGAGTTGAGGGGGGGGTAAGTTCTAAAACTTATATTGATTATAAACCATAATATCTATTATACTATATTTAGCAATAAATAAATATTTATTATCCAACTAATACACCATTTTCATAGTTAATTATTTCTGGGATAAGCAAGAATGAAAAGAACTATGAAAGAAAACAATACCAACCTTTACAATATTTTAAAGTAAAATGAAGAGACTGAAAAAAAAAAGTTGTATCATTAAACTTTGGTTTTGAAAAATCAGTATGATAGTAAAAATTATTATGCTAAAAAAATGAGAACTTTTGAAATCTAGAAAAAGAAGCACCTGGAAGAGAGTTTTTTTTTTTAATTAGGTAAGGAACAAATTTTTTGAAAGCTAAACATTGATGTTCTTTAATATGTTCATGGACTTTACATAAAAAAATAAAATAAAATAATAATAATAATTCAAAAATGAAAAGAATATTCAATAGAAAACCATGATAATTTGTAAAACCGAATAAATTACCTTTTAAAAATGAATTGAATAAGTCTTTCCATAACAATAATGTACAGTTCAGGTTGTTTTGTTTTTATTGACAACATTAAAGTAGAATTACATCATAGTGACTAGGAATATATATTTACTTTACCTGAAAAAAAAAAGAATTTAATAAATACATGTAAATTTTTCATTTTTATTAAAAACATACATCTAATTTATAATCATTATTGGAAACAGGAGTGGATTAATTTTTAAAAAATACAATTTTGAAATGTAACAGATTTTATTTCAAAACACTTACATATTAAATTAATAAATTTAAAAATATTTCTTTTAAAATTAGTATTTCCTTTAAAAAAACTAACTCTAAAGTGATATAATGTGATATTTTGATGTTTTATCCTTCATTAAGAATATGAGAATAACTTAAAATTATCATAATTACATCAACAAATTACATTGACAAAGTTTTACCTAATTACTTAAATTTCCGGAGATTGGATTAGAAAATCCTTAAAAGTAATATTGACATAAAGAAAATCTAAAAAATCTTTCAATATTTAATTAGTAATTAATTCAATTGAATCAATATTTTGAAATTATATATATATATACAAACTTTCTAAACAACCAAAAGTCATTATTTTCAAAATACCTCAATTACTACTTAGTCAATACAATTAAATCAAATTAAATTTATCACATTTTAATGACCAGCATTTTCCAATAATTACACCAATGAAAAGAATACATTGCTATTGGTTTTTTTTTTTTTTTTTTTTTGTTTTTTTAAGAAGCTAATTAATACAATACATTCTACAAAATGAATTACATAATATATTGGAGTGAATTTTTCAAAATAACATGAAACAAATATTCTGATTTAAGCAGATGATATATAAAAGTACAGCCACAATTTATGAAACAATAATTTAATAAATAAAATCAATTTGAAATAGAAATACAACCAAAAACATAGACATTTAATTAAATTACTACTGCAGAAAATACACTGAAATAAATTATTGGGCTGGCATTTAACTTCCATTGGATTTTAAATTTATTTGTCTTTAATAAGAAAAGATAAACCACTTGTGCTTAACAGGTAGATTGTTAATTTTCTAAATAATACGTCAAATAGATTCAGGGAATTCTGAGATTAACCCAATCAGTATTGAGTAGCAATTTACCAATGAATAAATTCGGGAGAGACTATGATGCATTATTGTAATATCTTGCACTGTTATTGAATAAAAGAAGAAAACTGAAAACTTCTATAAACTCAACTCTAACAAGTATCACTGAGATATTGTACTATTATATGCTAAAAAAAAATATGATTAATAAGATGGTGAATTGAGAAAAAAGTATCATACAAAGAAATAGCAAATACATTTTTGATTAAAATTATTTCTAATAATAATATAAAAAAAACTGTTTCATTGTCTCTTGTTAAACCAAAAGAACTTATTTGCTGACCCAACATTTTATTCTAATTAAATAATTTAGTCAAGATGAAAATTTTATCTACCAAATTATATATTCTAATTACAAACTATACGACTGAATATTAAAATAGTTATTTACTCTGATTTATTTTACATGTTTAGCAATAATATGAGCTTTCAAATTGGTTTTCAATTTTGTTCGATGTGGACAGTGTGGACATTGGAATTGTGGCTCTTTTCCACATTCATATTTCCAGTGTCTTTTCAGACTCCGTGAGTGAGAATACCTCTTACCGCAGAAAGAGCAACCGTACACTAGACCTAAAATTTATAATTATTCAAATTAGTTTTGAAATCATATTTATTAACAATTGAAAAAGTATCTACTGATGTAGTAAAAAATAAACCTCTGAATTCAGCAAAGTTATGTTTAGAAGGTTGACTGTTCAGATTGTTTTATCTATAAGAACATCACACTTTTAATTTTTTTTCTAACACAGAGTTCATACTTACTCTACCATAGATTCATGGATTCTGGGGAAAAAGATAAGTAATAAGTACTTATAATATAGGGAAATGAAAGAACATTAAGGATCAATCGTTATAATCATAATCTAATTAGTTGTTTAACACAATAAGATACTCATCTGGAAGTATATTAGTAACTAAGTATTTTCTAAGTTGTTACAATTACTTAAAAATTGCCAGAAGATGAATTGAAAATGGACAAACAAAGTCTCAAACATAAAATGATAATATTAAAATCATAAGAAATTAAAAGGTGTATAATTATTAATACAGTTCTATATCACAATAAAATAAATGGAAGCTGCCAGAATAACACAAGTTTTGAAATTAACGCGATTGTTATTTTAAATGTGTACTTTTTAAAATTTTAAATATTGTCAGTTAATTTGTATTAATGCTTCAAACTAATTTTTAACAATTTGAAATGTTCAAAGATACTTTTATTAAGATGACAGGGGAGTGATAAAGAGTAAACATATATATGAAGTTATAAAGGCTAAGCAAAATAATGCACCAACAAAATAAATTAAAAGAAGAATATAGTCGAGATTGGTCTGCTTTTTGAAAGTTTGAAAGTTTTATAGTTAAGAGGCGAAAAAATGGTATGGACAATTTTTTTAAAGGAATGTGACTAAAAGTCCACAACGGTGTGAGACTCCTAATAGTAAAAATCCACCTTCCTCTTTATCATTACCAACTCATAGAACTTCTTTCTGGTATTACTTTCGCTAGTGGAGGAGGGAGAGCGGATGGCTATGTGCCATTTTTTTTTATTTGACAACTTATTTCTCTCTTTTCTCACTACTGTGTACTCTGAGCTTCCTGCCAATTTGCGATGTGTAGCCAGCAACATCATCCAGCTCTTCTGCTTAGTCATCATCAAAGTGATTAGGAAGTATTTTGGGAATGTCTAGCTCTTCATTTTCTTGTGAGAAACTTGAGAAACAAAAGAATTTTATCCATAGGTGAGCAAGTAGGGAGGCGGGGTGGCCGAATGGGCTAACGCCCATGCCTGGCAAACAGGTAAACGAAGTTATGAGAGATTAAAAAAGTACGAGTTTGCGTCCCGGTGCCGAAGGGGATTTTAAATTCCCAGCTCTCACTCTCCAGCCCTGGAAAACCCCGTATAGTCTAAAAGGCGAGGTGGGGAAGAACAAAAAAAAAAAGTATGCAAGTAGAACATGATAATTCATCCTCTAGCTTAAAGGAGATTGAACAGGTCCTGAAGCAACATATCCCAACTAACAGTTTGATGTGATAATATTTAACCACTATATGTTTCCGAAAAATCCGTACTCCAATAAGGAATCAGACTGTGGGGCCATCTCACAGATTTTAAAAGTTTATGTTCATGTATGTGGATGTGTACACAGGTGTGCCTATGGATGTGTATAAGGGCATCAAAAGAGAGTTCCAAAATAGCAAAAGACAAGGAACGTGGACCTAAGGGTGGCCTCGTAGTCCGGGAGCCCGTGGCAAATAAGGTGACTTATTTCATACCAAGGTTTGTCCTTATAAATTGGCCATGCCCACAAGCATGATGGTAAAAATGGACGTCTACTAGCATATAGCCACTGGAATACAAAATGGCTGCCTTGAAGACAGAATCCTGTATAGGCAGAAACCTTAGAGGAACTCTAAATATAGAAAGCTAACAACCCTTTAAACTTATAGTATTTACTGTCTCAAGACATAAAAAAATAGTCAGTTAACCTATACCCGTGGATTTCAAGTCGAAAATATAAATTTATGGTTCAAAAATTGACTTTATTTTGTTTTTGGCTTATATCAGTGAAACTATTTGTTCTAGAAATAACAATGATCCATGTAAAATTAAAGCTGACAAAATTTTCAACAGAAATGGCTATGAAATGCAGGAAGACACTAAAAGTCTGTGGGCAGGTACAGGTAGGAGATGGCAGAAGCGATGGAATAATTTGAGAGTGGAAATTGATCGTTGAGCATTCTGGGAAATGTGGTAATTCCAGGAAAGGGTTTAATCAATGAAAAAGCCTAAGTTTTTAACAGAGGAGAAGAATGTAATGGGTTGGTCATTTAGGTATAGTGTAGGAAAGTTGAAATTGGGTCGGAGAAGAGTTTTGGAACCAATGATAATGGACTGAGTTTTTGCAGCATTTAACCTTAATTCGTTTAGGCATGCCCAGTCAATGATTCTATCTAGTTCTTCTTGAATCTTGGCAAATGCTACAAATAATTCAGAGAGAGAAAATGATATATAGGTTTGGGAGTCATTGGCATATCAGCGATGGGAACAATTTTAGGATTGATTTATGAAGACACTTTATTTAGGCATTAAAAAGAAGTGGAGAAGTACTAGAACTCTGAGCAACTCTTGAGGACAGAGAAAGACAGGATGAAAGGGGTTGATTAGGGGTGGAAACTACTTGGGAACATTGAGATAGGAATGAGGTGGAATGATTGATGGAGTCAAAAGCTTTGGAGAAATCAAGGAAGACAAGGAAAATTAATTTTTTTTTCATCAACAGCAGCCTGGACATCACAGATAAGTTTAATTAGGGCTGATTGCGTGGAGTACCTGAGGCGGAAAACTGATTGGAGAGGATCGAATTGGTTGAATTTTTCAAGAAAATTGGAGACTTGGCACTATTATTTCCAGAGCTTTTGAGAAGTAGGAAAGGATTGAGATTGGACAAAAATCTTCCGAAGAAGATGGATTAGACTTTTTATTTAAAGGAAGGACAATGGCTTTTTTCCCAGAGATAAGGAATACTGAATTCTGTAGGGAGATATTGTAGATATAAACGAGAACTGGGAGGATTTCAAGGAGACATAACTTTATTAATTTGACAGGAATGCCATCTGAACCTGTGGAATAAATGAGATTTCATTACAGTGGATAAAAGGTCTGCAGGAGAAATGTAAGAAAAGTAAAAGTAATAATCATTAAATGATGCCCCTGGAGAGAAACCGGAGGGGGAAGGCTGAGATGAGGTAGAGCCAACAGATATGAAATGTGAGTTTAAAAATCAGGTGACACTTGAAAGACTAGTAAGGTAGGAGATTTAGAGGGTTCACAAAGGGAAAGTTTGTGAAGGAGTTATCATTTAGTTTTGATATCAGGAGCTGATGAAAGGGCTTCATGGAAGTAAGAGGATTTCACCTGTCGAATCTTCGACTGAGTCAAGTTGCGCAGCACCCTAAATGCTTAGAAGTCATCTGCAACTCTAGTACGTCTATATAGGGTGTCTGTCTATCTATCTTCACCTCACCGCCATTTTGCATTCCAACGGCTGGAAGACATGCACTTTTCCCATCAGGCCTATGGGCATGGTCAATTTATAAGAACAACAAACCTTAGTATGAAACAAGACACCTTTTTTTGCCACAGGCTACCGGGCTATCAAATATGTACGACTACATAATTTTATATGTTATCTAATTCTTAATTTAAACAAATCCTGACATAAGTATCCCTAGCTTATAATCCTAAGGAATGAAATATACGTACATGTCTAGTCTACTTGGTTGTCAAACATGGGCGAGGAAGGCCCCCATTATTAAACCAAGTTGTAATATTCGAAAGTATCAATTCACCAACAATCACTCAAAGTAGATATAGAAACACATTCGATTCCTTAGGACGTATCAGATTATGCCAGTTTTCATTTTATTTTTTTTTTATTTTACCTTTTTCAATTTTTAAAGTTTTGGTAATTACTATTCAATACATATGAAAATTGTAAAATACCTACAAACAAAAAATATTAAAGACATTTAATACAATAATTTTTCAATATGTCTTTTTTCAAAACTTTCACTGGTTTTCACAGAATAATATTATACAACAAGCTTGAAAATTGTTAGAGCAGTTTGCTGAAAAAATCAATACATGGCTACAAACTGACCAACTTCCTTCTCACAGCTTGTAGCTAATTCTTTGTCAAGTAATGATTGAAATAGAAAGAACATTGTGAAGTCTCTCTTTCAGTATGGCACATCTAAATTCATGTATATTATATGGTATTGGAGCAAATAGTGTTTTTATATGAAGTCATATTGTACTTAAGAGGCCACAAAATCATACTTATGCCATTTGGTGCGTGCAAACTTTTACAAAAAATTACATGATTTTGAATATTTATAAAAAATTGATTAAGAATAAAATTCTTTATTAAAGCTGATTATGCTTGTTATACGCATGTAAAATTAGACCTTCTTTCCTTTTTGATTTAAAACTGCACCATTGACAGTGAAATTGAGCTACTTTTCCACATTCAAGCCTTTTATGCCTCTTGAGGTTGCGTGAATGGCTATAACATTTTTTACAGGCCTCACAAGTATGCAATAATCCTGAAATAAAAAATGAATTAAAAAATTCATATAGAATTTTCTAGGTCCATGTCTTTCATAATGAATAATGAACTGATAATTAAATTTTTAATGATAAAGTCAGTAAACAATAATTATTGTAATTGCTTTATTTTAAATTCATAACATTCAATTTCAAACAAAACTTTTGAAATATACACATTTTAAATACTTACTAATTAGAATTCATAATATCTTGGTACCAGTATGTTTATTATAAATGTGGACAGTTAGATTCTCTTTTCTTTTTGTTCGATAAGAACAAAATTTACAGTGGAACCGAGGTTCCTTACCACATTCATACTGCTGATGCCTCTGAAGACCTTTGATGTAACGGTAAGATTTGAAGCAATGGTCACACTGATACCTCAGCTCTCCTAATAGGTAACAGAAATATTAGATTATAATAATAATAATATTTCAATAGTCACTGTCAGCATATAATTAATAATATATTGAAATAAATATATGAAAAAACTATAGCTTATTATTATTAGCTTGTAATTTCAAAAGACTCAAAATCTGTAAAAACAGTTGGTGCTATCATCATGGGACAACATGAAGTACAGAGATAATATTTGAATTTTAGCATATAAGAAACTTGAAATGTATATTAATGATGTGATATTTTGTGTGCCTAGGTCTTAAAAACATAACAATTATTTATACTTGAAAAAACATTTTATATATTTTTAAAAAACATCATTTAATTACTTTCGTATAAAAGTCATAAAAATAAAATAAGTAGTTATTAAAATATAAAATAAATTTAACAAAAACCTCATTTTTAATTTCAATAACTTGGAATTTATACAAATTTATAACTTATGTCGATTAAAGATATGTAGCATCAACGACCCCTTTCGTTTTGTCTTGTGGGGACAATGAGGACATTCAAAGCTAGGTTCTTTTCCACATTCATATTTTACGTGTCTTCTAAGATTTTCTTTATAGCGATAACATCTACTGCAAAATGTACAGTAATATGGCTTATCTGTAACATATAAATAAAAAAAAAGTTTTATAATTTTGATCATTCAAGTACAAATGTAAACAAAAACATTAATAATTTATTATATTCCTTTCATTTCGATACAAATATTTAAAAATATTTATTCTGATAATATGATTAGTAAAATATCCAACTTTCTATTTTGCCTTTTTAGAATCTAATGCTAACTTTCCTTGCTTTTATCACCGCTTATAACCCTTTAAGCATGTTTATTGTATGATCAGAGATTCTAGCTTAATGACCTACCTCTCTTCTTTGAGTCCTATGATAATATTCAAGGATGCACTGAGCTACTACTGTGTGTTGAGTAATCTAGATACTAGAGAAAACCACATAAAATTTAGAATACAGATTTGTACAGGAAGATAAAGCTGCCCGTTATCAGGTCTTTTCTATAAATGCTAAGTATACTTTTTCATCACGTGTAGAAGTGTTGACTAAATTCAATGTGATATTGCTGAAAGAATGGGATATATTGCAATAGGACAGCTAAAAGGTGAATCAGCAATGGTCAGCCAAGATAAAAAGATTTTCAGATCAAAAAGCCCTCAAGGCACAGTGTGACTTGAACCAGAGCTGTTCACCACTTCTTATTTTTTAAAATAATCTAGCACCTATGGTTTAGCAATGGCAATACAGATTTCTATGAGTAGTCTTCAAAAGGATGGTCTATCACGGTCTTATTTCCAAGAAAGTTCACCCTTTAACCTTTGGATGTAATATTAAAAAGTTTTATCTTCTTGTCCTAAAGCCTGCAGTTTGGAAATCCACAATATGGTATTTTAAGTAAAAGGCATGGCCATATTCATGAGGACGTTCTTTAATGAATTGTGTTTAAATGAATGTCTTAAATGTGTACACCAATGGAGCTGTGATGCAGGTCTTGAAGAGAGTTCAGGTAATAAGGAGTTTTACCTCATTCATCAAGCAAAGAAAGAGAATCATTGTATGCTTTATATATGAATCATGTAAGTTTTTACATCAAATCATAGTTTTCTTTATAATGCTTTGATTTATATTTGTTTATTTTACAGTTTATTAGCTGTGTATCTTGATTTCACCTGCCTATGATTATACATGCCTGTTTCAGGTTAATATATTACACTAAAAAAGTTAACATGGTCTGTTTTAAATTATTTAAAGAAAAATCACAGTACCTTTGCGGTAAATATTTTTAGTTTGTTCTTACCATGGTATAAGTATATATAATTTTTCTCGGAAACCTGATCTAGATAAAAACAATGTTCTCTCAAGTTGACTTCAACTGGCTTATAAGTTATTCTCTTTATTTTATTATTAGTAACTGCTAATAATATTAACAGAAAGGTATCCTAAAGGGATTGCCTACAATTTTCCAGATAAATTGTCTATGATTATACTTCAGTAATCAATTAAGAGTAACTAAACAGAAGATTTTTTAAATACTGAATCTTGCATTCATCATGATTTTTTTTTTTCAAAGCAGTAGTTACCATACCAAAATTTTGCAGACCTCCTTCTATATTTTTAAGCCCTGAGATCATGTCCCATCAAAGATTTCAGAATTGATAAACTTTGTGTGGACAAAGGTAATTTGGTTAAAATTGGATAGAGATTGGTTCAGTAGAGTTTTCATAGTTAACAGTTGCAAACGAAAAACTGGATGCCCTTTTATATAATAATATGATTTATTTTACTGATTTGCTTCTAATTTTAAATGAGTTTTCAATATCAATAATTGTTTATTATATTAGCCCGATGAAGGTCTACAAACTTAAACTGCGAGCTAAGAAAATAAAATATTTTAAAACACAGGAAGGAAGACATCTTTTTATTACCTCAGTGTAATAGCAAAAATTTCAATTCTTAACATTGCCCATTCAATAATAATCACTATTAACACAGTGATGTTTAAGCACAATATGACTTTTCATATTTGTTTTTTGCTTGGTTCTATGTGGGCAAAAGGGACACTGGAATTGAGGTTCCTTTCCACATTCGTATTTCTGGTGCTTATTGAGACTCCGAGCATATTTGTATGAATGACCGCACTTTGAACAGCTAAAACCTAAACAATAAATCAATTGTAATACAAACAAAGTAGAATGACAAAGTATTTTTAAAATGGCAGACAATTTTCAGTTAATGTTAATATAGGTAAAACTTTTATCAGAATAAGTTTTAAGTCAAATGTTACAAGTTTAAGTCAGATATTACTAGTTCGTTCATTAGTTATAACATTATAAGTAGTTACAAATATAGTTGTGGAAAACAAAAAAAATAATTATAGAAGGAAACTAGCTTTATGTATGGGAGAATTCATTGAACTTACCTAATGTTCTTTTAACAAAAAAAAAATGTTTTATCTCATTTCATCACATCACATCATTACTTTATAAAAAATTCATAAAAATTAAATAAATAGAGGCATCTTAATTTTTTTTTTTTAATTCATTAGTTTCATAGCTCATCTATACCATTATTGAAGAATACTTACAAAAATTGTAAAACCTTTTTTTCCTCGCAATTTCTGAACATCAGTTATTTTAATACCATGTTGAAATAATTTAAATATATAGTAAAACATTGATTAAACAAACCTTCATTATCCATATTCGGGATTTACTGTACTCACTTACGAAAAAATAAATGAGTTATTTTTATCAGTAACCACTAAATCCTACAGCCATACTTTAATCATATGTTACTGTTTTAAGAAATAGACCTCTCATTTTAAAGAGTTAATTTCACAATTCTCAGTTGGTTTTAGACCTTTGTCATACATGGTCATTCTAACCAGATCAACAATTAATGTTAAAATTTTATTATTTATATCACTGTAATCTATACAATTAAATATTAAATAATACCAACAATAGCATTTATAAAAACCACATATATATATATATATATATATTTATATAATATTGCCGGAGTCCGTATTATATTAATCTCATGATATGTATGCAAGCATGTTCTAATCTTTCGGGCGAGCTCCTATTCCTCTGGTTCCTCAATTACAACTATTCGCCATTGCGATCACTTATTTTTCCTTTAGTTATTTATCAAACTCTTTCATATTTTATATTTCACCATTTTTTATATTAGAAATTAATTTGAAACGGTCCATTGTTTCAAATAAAAAAAATTAAAGCTACTTTAGAGGAATCTAATATTGAAAATTATCCATTTAAGCCCTGTTAGAGAACATCAATCAAAATAACCAATTTTATTTAAAACTGCTTAATTTTACACTGATATGATGAATTTAATCAAAATCGTTAGAGCAGTTTTCAAGATAATCGTAAAAATGTGTTTAGTGCACTATATAAAGTGCCACTTCCGGTTAGCCGAATTTTGGCGAAAAAGTTGCTATAACATTCCTAGCATATAAAAACCGAAAATGCAATTTCATTTTCGTTTTTGAGCTAGACTGTTAATACACATACAGACATACACAAACACGCACATTTTGCGGGACTTGATTATTTGGACTCAGGAGACCTCAAAACTTGTATTTCTGTTGAAAACACAGATTCAAAATTTTTCACGATCGCAGTACTAACGCTTACTATATATTACATGTATAGGTAAGTGAAAGTAAAAAAATAAGGGTTAATAAAATAAACTGTGCTGTAAATTGTAGACTTTATTAATTTGTATTTCAGACCCTGATAATGTTATGATATCACACTAAACACGGAGCTGACCTTAGACATTTGACACTACCAAACAAGGACATCACCCCCAAAAAAATTAATTTATTTCTTAAATTGTTTTATATTCAGTAAATATTTGATTTTTATTTCATTAAATATGTCTCTACTCTAATTCAGTTGCTTTATTAATAGGCAAAAATTAATTATTCTCACATGTTTTGTAATCTTTTTTTATTCCTAACAAGTGGTAGGCACCCCTATTCACGATGGGTCTATTGCCCAAGTTGCCCGGCACTGAATACGCACATACATATGCAAGTCATTAGAAAAGCATTTTGATTTAACAAAGATTTAATTTATACTGCGACCCCTCTCCACTATTATCATGGTAATTGAGATTCTATGGCAGATTTTTAAAAAAAGAATTGATTAGAACAGCTTATTAGTTCTCTAAATTTACAACTAAACATATTGTTACAGTGGTTCATAACCAGGGGTGTGTGAAGTTTGGACAGAAGTAACCATTTGATGTCTCGCCTTTGAGAAAATTGACACCCAGCAAGGAAGTACAACATTTAAGTTTACTACAATAACTTCTATGATTTGTTATCTACCTTTGTTTTAACACCTCAAATTTACGAGTATTATAATAAACAGAGGTAAGAAGAAATACTCTACTTTGTTGTGTTTATATATGCAAATGTATATGTTCATTATCTTTGAATTAAATACATTATCTATTATCTAAATTATCTACATCATCTAAATACATTAAATACATTATTTTTGAATAGATGCAACCCTAAAATTATGAAATACAAACAAGCTTTTTAAGGAACAAGAAATCATTGTTTTTAATTTAATGTGTGGAGAAGGAGGGGTAAGCATTTATAATTTTTTGAGGAAAATGTTGATCACTTGAAATGATAAGAACCACTATCTTACTTTATCAAGACAGTAGGTAATACAATCAATAATAAATAATACAATAATTAAATGTATATTATAACCTCTCAGGAAAGGATAAAATAAATAATAAGACGGATAAAAGTAGATATATTTAACATTATAATAATTTTAAAAGTTTAATAAAATTAACATAAATTTAATTTGCACTACACATCATTTCTTAACATTGAAAAGATCAGCAAATATGAATGAAGTATGCTTTCTAGCGACATGAGCTTTCATATCACCTTTTCGCCTTGATCTATGGGAACAATAAGGACATTCAAATTGTGGTTCTTTGAAGCAATCAAACCTTTTATGTTGGTACAGCCCAGATGAGTATGTATATAACTTTCCACAGGCATCACATTCATATTTCTTTTTAGTATATTCTAAAAAGAATAAAATTTTCTTGTTAATATTGCATTTTTATGAAATTAAGCAACTCTTTAAAATTAAACAGTTTTCACTTTGTGGGAACAACTAAACCGATTTTAGTTTTGATATTTATAAATACATCCAGGATTTGGATCACAAGGAATTCGCAAGGAGACTTAAGGAAGGTTGGTGACAGAGAAATAATTTAAATATAATTTCACACTTTGGACAGAAGATATTTCATAAGTTTTAGGATGATAACAATATCATTATTTGCTGAAGAGCAGAGAATTGGTTCCATATAAATACAGAAAAACCATGGTGATCCACATACATCAGCTGTTCCAATCTTTCAATTACTTTATTTTAACAACCAACAACCTCCTACATCTTTAATAAACTGTTAAAAATCTTTATGGATACCAATCCATATTACTAAGTATGCACAGTGTCTTAGGAGGTTTTCTGGTAATAATGATTGAATTTTATAGTTTTTCTATATGGTTTTAACATCCCTTGCTGGTATTCTCAGTAGGATGCCTTCATCCCAATTTCTGATGGGAGAACGTCCTTGACACCTTTCTATTTTAATCCATAAGAACCAAAAAAAGATTTTATACCCTGCACTTTAACATCCACTTCTTCAATGTAAATTACCTAAAATAACTAAACCTAACTAGCATATTCTCTTGTATAATATTTTTTTCCAAAAATCCTTTATCATTCACGTTACCTGTACTTGTTTTACTTGTAGAATGGCTGACTTCATTTCAAATTCATCTTTTTTCATTTTTACTTTAAATAAATTGATTTCCCAATGAGTCATAAAATATTTTTTATATTTTTTCTCAAGTTTAAAAAAAAATATTTTAAAAACGCTTTCACCCCGAATCTTCATAACTTCCCATTAATAGTCTCTAATAAATAAAGATATTCAAACAGGAGCCAAAGTCAGATCGAATGCTTTATAAAGAAACTATGAAGAAAAAATTATAAAAGAGAAGCATTCTATAACAATAAAGTTACCAATATTTCTGAAGAAATAATTGTCTAATGACATAAAATAAACAGGAGTTCTAATAGACTCCTAAATATTCAGGTATATATTTATACTATTTTTATTTTGCATTTATAAAAAATAAATATTAAAAAAATAAAACTGAACAAAATTGGTTTTAATAGAAAAGTTTTAGAAAAGATATATTGTAAAATATATGAGCATAATTATTTAATATTTATTTTATTAAAACATAAGAAAGAATAAAACGTACAGTGATTATATAATTTCTTTATTTCTTTATTAATTTGGCATAAATGCTCAGAATTTTATAAAGTGAGTTCTTAATTGAAATATTTCCTTCTGCTGAACCTGGAGCTAGTATTCCTAATTTTAAGTTTTAAAAATATATTCTATTTTTTTTTATACCGCTCTCTATAACATCATAAAATAAATGAATTGCACTAAACAAAACTTATAAATCATCTGTAATAGATGAAATTTAACAAATAAAACAGCTACAATTTTCAAATTCCACATTTTTCTACTCACTAAACAATTAATACTCAGGTTTACTTTGTAAACTACTTAATCAGTAAACTTATTCAGAAAGGAGAAAAAACATTTTTATAAAAAATACAAATTTCAATCAAGAATATGCACAATAAATATGATTGTTTCATAGGTTAATGCTTGATAAGTGCCTAATAGTATGCCTTTTGAGGGTAGTTTTCATCTTGGTTTTGTATGGACAATAGGGACAAGAAAACTGTGGTTCTTTACCACAATCAAAACGTTTATGATTGTACAATCCAGAATGGTAGGAGTATATTTTCCCACAAGTGTCACATGGGTAGTTTCCTTTTCTTTTGTCATTCTTACCTGCAATCATAAATAACTATTTAACTAAAATTAAGAAATAGCATCTGTATCAGATATATATATATATATATATATATATAACAATGTAAATTATTGATTGAAATGGTATTAAAAGAACTTAATAGTAAAGTAAATAAACATAATATTCTTACCCCATAAACATGACACTGAAGTATCCTCATTTACTTAAGATATATAATTTCTAAACCCATTATTAATGGTTTGTAGATAGTTAATTATTAGACTAAATGCTAAAATTAAAGCCATGAAACTCAAATAGAAAAAAAGTTTTCTTGTATGATGTAATTTAGTAAAATGGATTAATGTCTTTTAAATTATTTAGTACGATGTAGAAAGAGGAAGAGAGGAAAATCTTCAAAACACACTTTTATATACAACTTTATTTTTGAGTAGGTAATAGAAAGGTACCAGTATTTTCATTTACATGTTTACAAAGTATATGAGTTTTAAGATTATTCTTCATTTTTGCCTTATATGGACAATAGGGACACTGAAATTGAGGATCTTTTCCACACTCAAACCTTCTGTGGTTGTAAAGACCAGAATAATAGGAATAACATTTTCCACATCTTGTACATTCATAGCTTTTTCTCTTTTTTGTTTCCAAAACCAAAAAGTTGAGAGCTGAAATGGAGTAACAAAGAAATCAATCATAATTTATTTTTCACAGAATGGAAATGAAAAAAAGTAAATTTGAGATCATCAATCTGAATTCACAAAGAAAAAAATATTATGCAGGTAAAAAACACACTAAATTAGTTTTTCAAACATTTAGAGCAAACTGGAAGTAAATTAATGGTTAATGTTATAATTTTTTAGTTTTATGTTTCTCCTTCTTCTTATTCTTATACAGTGCGTGCTACATCCCGTGTGGAGACAAGGCATCTTGCAGCTTTGAACCCAAGTCATTTCTGTTCTGTGCTGCTGAATTTCAGTGGCGGAATCCCAAACGAGGATTGTTAGTTTTATATTGATTGATTTAATAATATAAAGATTAATATTTAATTGATTGTTTCTTGTTATACACTTGGTTTATCTCTGACTAAAAATTATCTTGTTGATATCTAAAACAATTTTTTAACTGATAAAATATATACCTATATCTGTTGATCCCACTATTTATTTCTATTACAACCAGCAACATATCTACATAATTTTGTAATTGTTAGTTTATATTTGTTTGAATAGGTAACATTCAAGATGTATAAAGTATACAGATGAGCTCACTTGGGTTTGCGAACCCAAATGACACATTTCGCTGAGTCACAAATCTAACTAGATTGCTTAAATGAATTTTCCATGTTTAATTTTTTCCAATTATATTATTCCAATCAAAATAAGAAATTTCTCAAAAATTAAACTATAGAAATTAGTACAACTAGAGAATAATTATTTTTTCTATATGTCAATCTGAGGAACTCATTACCTCTAATGTAAACATTTTAGTGGATTTTTCAAAAATATTTTATTTCAATAACAGACCTCGTATCAATATATCAATATAGTATAAAATATACTTAACTTTTGAAAACAAAACATTGAAAATGAGCTACAAGAATTTCAGAACTATTTTTATATCCCACTGCTAATATCATCTAAATAAATTACTGATATGATGAGATACTATTTAAAAAAAATACCAAAATTGTTAACAAATCGTAGAATGGTTTATGAAAACACTACAAACTTCCAGATATAAAGATAAAACAAGATAACTCTTCTTGCCTAGAAAGGTTGTTCAGGATCTCATGGTTTGTTCAGGTGCTTCATTTATGCAATTACGATAAAATCTGTAGTACTTATTGATGATTACTATGTATTGAAATAAGAGTTTTCAATAATATAATATGATTAAATTGGCTTTTTAAATTGGAATTCTGGAAAGTATTGTGGGTAATCACTGTGATGATGAAATCAGTGACAAGTTTTATGAACTTTCTATACCCTTGAATTATTAAAACTAAAAATCTTGATTTAACTTTACATTATATAAGATTAAAAAAAAGACAGTATATGACTCCAAAATGCATTTTCTACACAATTAAAAATAGCGAGATGATAAATTCTTTATAAAAGTGAGAAAAAAATGTATAGGAAGAAATTAAAATATAAATAAAATAAAAAAAAGGTATAAAATATTAGGTATGAACAAATACACACAAGTATCAAATATTTATTTTAATCATTCAAAACAACAAGAATGTTAGCAAAATTTTTTTTAATGTACATAATCTTCGCAATCCAAGATAAACAAATTGTGGTAAAGAAGAAATCAAAACAAGAAAATAAGTGTTATAAATTTTCCTTTTACTATTCCAGTTTAGTGCTTAAATGTTAGAAAATCCTGACAAATGAAATATTAAATAAATTTAACAAAATTATCATAATTCTAAAAACAGCAAAATCAATTTAAATTAAAAATTTATTTCTAATTTAATTGTAATTATAAAAAGACATAAAACATGCAATGAAACTTTTAAGAGTTGGTTAAAGATTATCTTTTAATAAATTCTTCATTTAAAATTGATCGATTGGATTAATTCATCAAACTTCTTAATTAATCACGATTTACACCAGGAATCTTTGGATTCATTTAACCAATGCCATGTTTATTTATTATATGAATAACTAAGAACAGATTCACAGTCTAAATACCTTCATATTCTAAAGTAATATTGCAGTAATGTTTAAGGATGACAGGTTTTCCATCTTGGGAGGATCTTTAAAAGGAGATATGCAGAAATAAATAAATACATATAAACCAGATACAGGACAATTTTCAATGAACAAAAAATATTATCTGGTTAATTCTGAAACAAATATTAGACCTGACAATGTTTAATCATAAGATTAATTTTTCTATCCAATTTAAATTAATCAATCATTAATAAATACATATTCTTAATTTATTTTTATTCTATGATGAAATGAAGTTGTTAGCATTAGCAATAAAATTCATTAACTCCTTAGTCACTTAAATATATAAAACAGAATACTATTATATGAAATAAAATACTATTTATTTATTAGTGGTACTCTTGTTTTATATATTAAGAATTTTATGTATTATTTTTCAGATACAAACACATATAACATTTCCATACATACTCATACATGCAAAAACACACTTATGTACACACATATACCAAGAAATTAGATACATTGTATTTAAATATATTCTAAAAGTGTTCAGAACATTAACCATTAACTATCAGGTTATAACTTGGTGTTAAGAATCACTATTAAGTAATAGGAAGCTTATTAAGGACATCTCATAGGTCTTTGTTCCTATATGATTTATACTACATTTATTACCATTTGAGAAGACCTTTATTAAGATAGAGAAGATGGGAGTCGTTTTTTATATTATAGATGTTGATGTCGCTGAAAACTTGTCATTTAATTTTTAATCAAGATTTGTAACATTATAATTCTTCTAAAGCGGATCATTTATTAGTCAATGAGAATGCTAATTAAGAGTTTTCCATCATCAAACTTGTGTATTCTGAATTTTTTCCCACACTCACCTGGTTCCTCTAATAGTTCCACAAGATTCCTCCCAACCATATACACCCTACTGTTACAAGTTCTGTACTTTCAATTGAGAAAAGCTTAGTAGTGAGCAATCTGCCTATGGGTGCCGGAATCTGCTAAAAAAATTATGGAAAATAAAAGCTTTCACAATTAAAAATTATATCAATCTTATCAAGTCAGGGAGGAATGATGTAGATTTAAATATATTTTTGCAACTGACAGGTCAGAAACAATATTTCTATAGCTTTTTGTTTGGCAGCGCTATTATTAAACAAATTCTATGGCACCTTTATTATAATTATTAGTCATTTTTTTTTTCAGTTAAAGTGGATATATTTCATAAAAAAATACTAGATGGAACAAAAAAAGTCACCCTGTGATCTATCAAACATTTAGTAGATAATAATTGTGGGTAAATGGTTGACTGTCGTGAATAATGAAGAGAAGAATAGTTGGGGTGATCAGTCAAATAAGAAGGCAAAAATAAATAATAATATTTATTTTGACGTTTCGACCTGAAGTTCAGGCCTTCTTCAGGGCTAAGAAAAGAACCAGATAACAAGGTATGAGAAACATAAGTAGTGTAGATAAAAAAATTAAAGTAAAATGCAAATGTTAGAATAATGACAATAGTAAGAACTAAGAGATGAAAACCTACAAAGTGGATCGAAACATCGACATCAACAATAAAATACTATTTTGATATATTACTATTTGACCGCACCCCACGACCAACTCCTTCTCATATTATCATCATGTTCAACCAGCTCTACACTATTTTAAAAAAGCATTAGTATAATAAAATTCTTGGAGTTACTCTGAGTTAATGAGTTATTCTACAATCACTTTAACCCTCTCAATTATAGTTTTTCAATTCTGGCCTCATTGTCTGCCACTAGAGCAGTACTTTGATAACCTTAAAAAATCTCCTCATTTAAATTAAATATTTTTCTGATAAAACCGATTTATTTTTGTACCCTACATGATTTATAGAAGTTGCTAGAATTGATTGTGACTACTACTGTGGTTGTTATTTAAAGAATAAAAATTATCTACTAAATGAAGAGAAGAATAGTTGGGGTGATCAGTCAAATAAGAAGGCAAAAATAAATAATAATATTTATTTTGACGTTTCGACCTGAAGTTCAGGCCTTCATCAGGGCTAAGAAAAGAACCAGCTAACAAGGTATGAGAAACATAAGTAGTGTAGGTAAAAAAATTAAAGTAAAATGCAGTTGTTAGAATAATGACAATAGTAAGAACTACTCTTAGTATCTCTATAAATAATAATAACCGCTACAAAGTGTGGAATGATGAAGTAAACATAATCAAAAAAGGTGACATAAGTATTAAAATGGGAATCTAAGAATAAAATGTAAAACAGAAAAAAAGAAATATGAAGTTATATAAGAAATAGAAATAAATAGTAAAATTAAGATATTGTGAATAGAATAGTTAGATAGAAAATTGAGATATTGTAAAGTCTATCAAGATGTACAGACAATGTATAATATAATAAAGAGTTAAAACTGAGAAAAGGAAGGAGGAAAGAAACTGAGAAGGCTGAAATATGAAAGAGAAAAAAAAAAAAACCTGTCTCAAAAAACAAACAAACCTGTCCATTATCCCTCTTTACCCAGACGATATCATCTTTATTCAAAAATACGTAGATGACCTCCTCCTAATCACCAAATAAAATTCACGATATCCTATCAAATTTTAACTCTTACTACCCCCGCTTCAATTTTACAGTACAACGCGAACTCAATAATTTTCTCCCTTTTCTCGACCTTCTAATCATTAAAAATCCCAACAACACCATATCCACAGACTGGTACACTAAACCAACTTACACTGGCAAACTTTTAAATTTCCATTCTAAACACCCTACCACCAAAAAATTAACGTTGCTAAAAATCTCATCCACCGTAGCCTCTATCTCTCTGATCCCCAATTTCATGTTACCAATATCAAACGCATAAAACAGATCCTATCAAACAATAATTTTCCTATCCATGTCATTAACAAACTTATAACAGACCACAATAATTGCTCTTCCTCAATCTAGACTTCCACTAATTCTCCACAACCCATTTCGGCCTCTATACACAGACCTCTACCTTATATTCCTAAGCTTTCGGACAACATAAACAAAGTTTTACAATCTACTAACCCTAGCTTACGACTTGCATTCAAATCTCACAACAAGCTCTCTAAATTATACACATCCTTAAAAGATCCTATTCCTCTCTCACACCATTCTCATATCATTTACCGTATTCCGTGTTCTACCCCCAATTGTTTTTCATCCTACATTGGTGAAACCGAAAATCTCCTAAAAGACCGCATCACCCAACATAAATATTCTGTATCCTCTCATAATTATACCGCCTCCAAATTATTCAAACATTCCCTCTCCCTCAGTCATAAATTTGATTTCGAAAAAACATCCATCCTTGCCACAGTTCTCAACTATGATAAACGACTCATTTCTGAAACCCTCCACATCCAGCTTCAACCAAAGACAGTGAATCTAAAAACTGACAAACAGAACTTATCTTTAGCCTACTCCCAAATTCTAAATTTATTAAAACATGCATAGTTATATTCCTTTCCTTTTCACTAACAACTTCCTTATATATATATATATATATATATATATTTATTAGGTGTGTATATATATATATGTATATATATATATTTATATGATATGTATTAATTTAAATTATTCTCCATTATTAATCAACGGTTATTATCTTTGTTTTATTGCCTGTCCAGAATTTCTATTAAAATTTTTAAATTTATTTATAATTTACAATTTATTTATTATAAATTTATTTTATATTAAACTATTTTATTGCTTCTTTCTATTAAACTTTTGTTTAATTATGCCTAATATTTATGAGTAGTATATCTCTCGTCTTTATTTACGCTTCTGGTACTTTAGTTCAAACTTTGTCAGATAACCATTAGAGATGACGCCACTATACTTCTCTCCTCCCCTCCCTGGCTATCATTCTCATTTCTCCGTTTTACACCTTTGAAGACAGGTTTGTTTTCTTTTTCTCTTTCTTATTTCAGCCTTCTCAGTTTCTTTCCTCCTTCCTTTCATTCCTTTTCACAGTTTTTCAGTTAACTCTTTATTATATTATACATTGTCTGTAAATCTTGATAGACTTTACAATATCTCAATTTTCTATCTAACTATTCTATTCACAATATCTTAATTTTACTATTTATTTCCATTTCTTATATAACTTCATATTTCTTTTTTTCTGTTTTACATTTTATTCTTAGATTCCCATTTTAATACTTATGTCACCTTTTTTGATTATGTTTACTTCATCATTCCACACTTTGTAGCGGTTATTATTATTTATAGAGATACTAAGAGTAGTTCTTACTATTGTCATTATTCTAACAACTGCATTTTACTTTAATTTTTTTACCTACACTACTTATGTTTCTCATACCTTGTTAGCTGGTTCTTTTCTTAGCCCTGATGAAGGCCTGAACTTCAGGTCGAAACGTCAAAATAAATATTATTATTTATTTTTGCCTTCTTATTTGACTGATCACCCCAACTATTCTTCTCTTCATTTAGTAGATAATTTTTATTCTTTAAATAACAACCACAGTAGTAGTCACAATCAATTCTAGCAACATCTATAAATCATGTAGGATACAAAAATAAATCGGTTTTATCCGAAAAATATTTAATTTAAATGAGGAGATTTTTTAAGGTTATCAAAGTACTGCTCTAGTGGCAGACAATGAGGCCAGAATTGAAAAACTATAATTGAGAGGGTTAAAGTGATTGTAGAATAACTCATTAACTCAGAGTAACTCCAAGAATTTTATTATACTAATGCTTTTTTAAAATAGTGTAGAGCTGGTTGAACATGATGATAATATGAGAAGGAGTTGGTCGTGGGGTGCGGTCAAATAGTAATATATAGTACTATATCAAAATAGTATTTTATTGTTGATGTCGATGTTTCGATCCACTTTGTAGGTTTTCATCAAGGCGTGGTATAGACTGAGCATATCAACTGCTTCCTGCAGTGCCCAATACCACACCCTGATGACCTACAAAGTATGGCAAAACGTCGGCGTAAACAACAAAATACTATTTTGATATATAGTATTCATTTGACCGCACCCTCTCTTCCCCCCTCCCCGGACCAACTCCTTCTCATATAATGCTTTTTTAACTCTATTTTTTAAAATTTTATTATGAGGAAATTGTTATGTACTAATTTATACCCAGGTAGCTTGTCCATAAATACATACTTACAATTTATAAAATAATAATACAAAGTATATATCAGTTTTAATTGTTTAAATTTTATTTTATTATATGTATAAATTTTATTTATTGAATAACAATTGTTTGTTATATAAAATCTATAAAAGAACATTTATTTTGTGATTTTACAGTTCTAATATACCCAACTAGGAATTAGTACAAGCGTAATAATCATGCCATTTATTGCTCCAACACTCTTACTCTACCCGAGAAAATAGTATATCATGATATGATAAAAATTATATCAATTTAATCAAGTCAAGGATGGATGGTATGTATTTAGATGTAATTTTCCTACTGGCAAGTCACGAACAATGGTTCTCAAATTTTTTGTTTGGTAACACAATGCAATTATTAAACAAATTCATGGCATCCCTGTTATAAAAAAAAATATTGTATACTATGCTCATAAATATTGTTAATCCTACATAATTATATATTATTTTAAAAATTGTCTGTAGTGATTAATAAGTATGCTGTGTTTTTAGCAACCCAATGTAATTGGGCAGCATCATTTTATGATAATAAAGTGATTCTCTCTCTGATTATTTTTTTATTCACTTATTTTTATATTTTAAGATATGAAGCATGCTTATTAGATATTTTGAAGAAGATTTAAAATTTTTTTTTTAAATAAGTACACATGTTTATTTCAAAACAATACAAAAACATTCACGGAAGTTATTATAAAATTATCCGGTGAAATTTGTGCATTATTTACGTGTTTTGAAAAGACCTAACTCTTATCTTATTTTCAAGATTTTTAAGTCACTTCCTTCTTCATTTTAATATTTATGGGTGCAGAGAAAACTACTTCATAGAAATACAATGAAAAAAACTGCAATGAAATATAAAAATTTTCAACTCCCTATTGGGAAATTCCTTCATAATTGATTTCCAATATGAATTCAGATTCATTTCTAAATGCTTCAACATTAAAATACACATTATGCACATCAATTAATTCAACAGATTTCCACAAGACTTAATTCACTTATTTCTGCTGTTGGCTCTAGAAAATTTTGAATCCAGTCGCATAATTCAAATCATAAGTGTGGGAAATAGTTTTTATTTTTTCTTCTAACAATGGAAAATGACTGTAAATAAGACCCAGCAAATCTTTTTCTATATTTTGTTAGGCCATTTCTAAATAACATTTCTACAACATTTGTGTTTACTTATATTTTCCACATTTTTTTATTTTATGATTAAATGCTTTTATAAAAATAAATATTTATTTATAATACTTTAAATTAAATATTTAAAAATTTCACAGCACCCTTTTACATCACATTTAAAAACCACTGGTATATTATGCCTAATCTGTAGATTGCAGTTTGTTTCTATTTGATCTATGGCCATGGTCACAGGAGCTCCTTAGGTAAGACTTTTATTTTGTTGGACCCAAATTTGAATCTAATAATTTGTTTGTTTACATCATCTGATAATCGACTCAGGCGTCAGAAGACCCACTTGGGACGCAACCAACTACTTTATTATAAAATTAGTAACTGGCCCTTTCTAGGCCAAGAAACAGTATGTCTTTATCAAGCATAACTTTCTTTGGAATAATTATGAGATATGCAGCACTGAGGGGAGTTCGGTGGATAAAAGCATTCTAATAATTCATATTCACAATCTCAATAACCGTTTTGTCCATATTTGTCTCAAATTTCAAATTCTTTGATTGTACTCATCTTTCCTTTAGTTAAATTTTATTCAAGTTACAAATTTAAATTAAGATAATCCTTAATGTTAAAGCTTAAAATCTTGTATTAATCTGTTAAAATGGTTTTTAAAACAGGACAAATTAAACTTAAGATAATTATTTTTATCACATTCTCTCAATGGTTGCATAAATAGTAAAATCAACAAGAAATTTAAGGTCAATGATCATTTGGATTATTATTAAAGAATATGTACTGCAATGTTAACAATCCTAAAGATCCCAGGAAGCAAATATTACAAAATAAAAATAAAATATGTATATATATTAAAGCATATAATTGGTGATTTAAATTGTGAGATCAAGTCCAATGTGCTTAGTAATATAATGCCTTTGAAGTGCTTGTTTTTGGGTAGCTTTATAACAGCATTGCGAACATGGAAACTGAGGCTCCATCCCACATTCATATTTTTGATGTCTCCAAAGGCTTTGATTTCGTCTATAAGCTCGACCACATTGACACCTAAATATTTTCTCTAAAGAGTCTGTAAAACACAAAAGAAAAATATTAAAACCAACAGTTAAATTACCATAGTTAGTTGAAATATTGAGTATTTAAAAGAATAGATATTATCAGATTTCCAGTTAAAATAATTCAAGAAGTATAAAAATTCCATTAAGAAGGAATTTTAATACTTACACTACAAGTAAATAATACAATGGATAGTCAGTAATTTACCACACCATGTTTACAGTATGTATAATAATTAACCTCCAATTTAGCTACTTTTTAAAAATTAATATTACCAGATTATGAGCTGGTTTTTATACAAATAAAAAAAAAAAAAAATCATCTACATATTTAAAAATTATCAACCTTTACATTTTTATCACAAATAAAATTATAAAGAATAATTTTAAATACTAAATGTACCAGAAATAAAACTAAAAATAAAAGCATCCACATCATTACTGTACTTTTAAATAAATCCAATCATTCTCATCAGTAGGCAAAAATAAATAACTTTGCACAAATAAACATTGCTTTTTTTTTCAATTAAGAATCCTTTTTAATATTTACAAACAACACAATTACTAAAGTAAATTGAATTTATTAACAAGAACAACAATTTATGTAGATTCATTTGGAAAAGTATGATCAATTTATTTTCAACAAACTATTTTATATTCATATAATTCATAAAAAAAACTCAGTTTAAATATAATTTTGTCAGACTGACCTTTCTTTATGAATTTTACACCAACTAAATAAAGCCTAATTTAATACCATAAAAACAAAACAAACTTAGTGTGGCTTGGCATTACAACTAATAGATTCTAGAGGCAGAGGAGTTAAATTAATCCTTATAGAAAATGAATTTATTTATCACTTGATACCAGTAATTTAATCTTATTTTAATGAAAGAATATTAAAATGTATGATGTGACAGACATAATAAGAATAATAATTATTATTAAAATAATATGACAATGAGGAGATATATTAAAGTAAAAATATGTGATGGAAAAAAAAATTTATTGAGTTACATAAAAAATTAAATACTAATAATGGTACAAATAAGAGCATGAAATATTTGTTATAATATAACATAACCATCAAAAGTATAACTTAAAAATTATTCACTTATTGTATTGTAAGAGTGAATCCACATTTTTTCATAACAATTTCTTGAATAAAAACATTGCTAAGAAAATATCTATTATATTATTAAGATGGGTATGCACAGAATAAAGTGTCAATTCATCTGCAAAAAGAGTAATATCAATAACCACCATCATATTACTCATTAAAAGATCATACATACTTCTCAATTAAATATTGAAAAAAAGTATTAAAAACAAATATAACTTACCTATGGTCTTTATAAATTTACTATCTCCGAAATTAGTAAAAAAAATTAAAAGTAATACACTAAAACTTCAAAATGAAAAGTGAATGTTTTATTGAAAACAAACATGCGTATGATACTTAATAAATCAATATATATATTATTTACATGAGTATAATTAAACCCAACTAATTATACTAAGGAACTAATTCAGGACCAAATACTTTTTATGTACCGAGTAGTTAATATGTAACTTGTTTCAATAAGATCAGCCAAGCCATTCTAAAGCATCGATTAATTCCTACCCACACATCATGGAAGACAGCTTTTTCACCACTGAGGAATCATTTTTAGACCCATAGGAAACATGAATTCCAAGTTTCATCAAAAGTGGATATGATCTTCTATAATGCTAATAATCCCCCATCGAGAACAGATGATTTATGACTAAGGAACTGTCAGCTACCCTTTTAAAAATGTGTATAAAAACTTATATTAAAACTGGATGTAATATAATAAAGTGTTAATTCTCCATCACCAAGGTTAGTTGATTAAGGAACAATTTATTGGCCCATACCAAATGTATAAATAAAGCATTGCCAAAATCATTTTTATAGTGCCAACAAAGTCTATCCCCTCCAGAGGACTTTGTCATTTTTTTTTTCCAAGATACTTTTCATTGGTAGTTGAGGAACATTAGTATGAATTACATTAAACCCCAAACTTTTCGTCACTTTTAAATTTGGTGATTCGATTTCTAAGAGAACATTCTTTGAGAATTTTTTTTTTATCAATTATCTCTAAATAACTATTTTAATTTTTATGACAAACAACCCCATTAGGGTTATTTTAACTATTTTAATAAAATAAAAAACAATGTATGCAAGTATAAAAAATATTTATGTATTCAATATTCTTTTTTAAATTTCAAACATCCAGCTTTTAGAACAATAAAATATTTAAAATTTTTATTTCAAAGATTTTGATTCAATAAAAGTAATAAAAATTTTCATCTCCAATAAAATAAAAATAATATTCTAATTAACTCTGATGTTCAACATGTTTTAATATGATGTGACTCTTTAAGTTTCCTTTGTGCTTAGCCTTATGAGGACAATGAGGGCACTGGAATTGGGGCTCTTTTCCACATTCATATTTTTGATGATTATAAAGACCAGCCTTTTGTTTATAAGATTTATAACAAGAATCACACTGAAACTGTTTCGGGCTGCCATTGCGTACCAAAGCATCTACTGCGAAACCTGACAATAGGAAAAATCAAAATCAATAATATATTAATTTACTTATAAATACTAATAGTAATGTAATTTATAATACATTAAAAATAAAATAAATGCAGTAATTAATAACCTTTATACGATATAATTATTAATATATAATTATTTCATATCAAATTATTAATTTCATTGTAGACAGAAAAGAATTAAAAATATATGACATTCTATTAAATATAGGTAAATTAATCCACCATGACATTACATACATTCAACAAACGAAATATTGGGTTTTTATATGGTAAACATTTACAAGTACGTAGTTAAAATAATTCTATGAACAAGTAAAATGTTTGCTATAAACTAAGTTACTCAGATGAGTGTTCTCAGTTATCTTTTCATACGGCTATCAGATACAATAATAAACCATTGTTCTCGAGGGCACTGTCCACAATAAGTAAACAAATATTAGCAATTTGTCTGCAAGGATGAAAAATCATAATCTCCTAATGAACCTTAGGGGTAGATTTGAAAAAATATAGTTAATCTTTGATAATCTAAAAACACAATTTCTTTTATAGTACACACAATCTTTTAAATATTGCTAAATAAATAAATAAGTGATAGAAACTTATTATATTGAGAGAGATAATCATAAAAGTAAATTAAACAGTAGTCAATATATTTTATAGATATAGAAAAAAAAACTGTGAAATACCTTTTTTATCATTTTTTTTTCAAATGTATACAAATAAATATCTATCATACGATAAATAAATAAGTAATATACTACATCATTGTAATTTTTTTTTAAAAGCTTAAAATTCTTGAAAATTGAAAGGCCCAAATTCAATAACCACCAAACTACTATATAATAAGTACTTAGTCATATGTTGGAGTTAGGGTCGCAATTAATTCAAAACATGTTTAACAAATTTACATTAAA
The DNA here is from genome assembly GCA_928085145.1 of Nezara viridula. Taxonomy (NCBI): domain Eukaryota; kingdom Metazoa; phylum Arthropoda; class Insecta; order Hemiptera; family Pentatomidae; genus Nezara; species Nezara viridula. The sequence goes on along the minus strand of OV725080.1, from coordinate 102,707,681 downwards.
AAATATCTTTGCAATAACTTAAGATATATTTTAATTAATTTTAAGATGTTTGAAAGCAATATGACTTTTAACACTTCCCTTTAGTTTAGCCCTATAAGGACAATGTGGACACTGAAACTGCGGTTCTTTACCACATTCATATTTTTGATGATTATACAAGCCAGCTTTTTGTTTATAAGATTTGTTACATAAATTACACTGAAACTGCTTTGGGTTGTCATTTTGTTCAGAAAAATCAACAGCCAAACCTATAGAGAAAAAAAAAAAAGATTACTTAAATAAATTGTCATCAGAGTCCATTTCATCTTTGGAGAACAAGGTAATAACTAAACCAGGTAAAAGAGAGGGATAGAGGAAATCTTACTCTTCCTGAAGTCAAGCATATAATTCCAAAAATGGGCTACTTAAAAAAACAGGTCAACCTTTTTTAGTCAGGTTCTATCAGTTAAAACCATTACTAATACCTGTCATAGATCCTCTATGCTGAAAAGGAGCTTTATATATTGAATTCACAACATAATGATATAATTTTATCACATATTTGAGTGACTGTAAAAAGGGTTTCAGTATATCTATATTAATCAATAATATTATAAACAACTATCCAAAAGAGTAGAGGCACTAAATCATATTTTTAAAAAAATGACAAAATTACTTAAACTTTAAACTATTGTTTATTTTACATATTTATTTTGGAGATAAAGAGAATGAGTTAAAAAAAAAAAAAAAAAAGAAGAAGAAGATTGTTTTAAAGTAGTAAACAATACATATTTCTCTATAATAGTTGACTGTAGAAGATATTTGAAGAGAAATTGGTTGGGGTTCAGTTGAAGTTCAAAAGCAGAAAATGATGATTTTTTGTAAAAAAAAAAAAATAAATAAAATAAAACGTTTATTAAGATATTTAAAAAAAAAATACAAACTACATATCTATTAAACGTACAGACTACATGACATATACTACATAATATTCGAACAATTTGTTTTTGTACTCATTTTTCCAAGGTAAATAATTACCTACCATAGTTTATAATATAGTCGGTATGGGTGAGTTATAAACAGGTCAATTTTATTTTTAAACATAAATTTGTTCTGAAAAACTAAATCAATCGGATCTATTACAAACAAGTATTAATTAATTTTAAGATGTTTTAAAGCAATATGACTTTTGACTCTTCCCTTTAATTTAGCTTTGTAAGGACAATGCGGACACTGGAATTGGGGTTCTTTACCACATTCATACTTTTGATGATTATAAAGGCCAGTTTTTTGCTTGTACGATTTGTTACATAAATTACATCGAAACTGCTTTGGACTATCATCTTGTTCTGAAAAATGTAAGGCCAAACCTAGTATAAAAAAAAAAAAAAATCAATTTTCATTACAATGCCAAAAAATTTTCAATATGAGTACTAGAATTATTGTTATGATAAGAGTTCATTGTGGTAAAAATAAATTGTATTAAGTTAAATCAATTCTTTCGAAACCTTAATTTAATTTTTAAAAGATAACATATACAATATAATCCATACTATAATATTAATAAAAAGATATATAGTATACTAGTCATTAAATTAATAATACAATATATTAAAATATATTAAATAAATACAATTTTTTTCGTAAATTCATTAAAACAAATTTATAGAAATTTTTTAGAGATCATTATGTTGGGATAAAACTCTGACATATTTGAAGCAGATTCGATTCCTATCTAAAAAATATATTATATTTGTATTTTTAAATATAAGTATATTTGTGAAGAAGTATCCAACAATCATTTAAACAATTAAAATACCAAATTAATTAATCAATGATTAGTAAATGCATTTTGCACAAATTATTTAATTAGTATGAACATATAAGGGGAAAAAATGAATTACTATTATTTGAGTGTCTGCCATAAAAACCAATAATTAAGTCTTTTATTACAAACTTTAGAATAGGTGCAATATGAATTATGGGATCAACTTAGTAGTGATATGAAGTGTACTTTGTAAGATTGTTTAAGGGCGGAAATGACTTTGAATAATTTAATTTTTGATAGAGGAATATTCAACTCTGTCAAAAAATGTTAGATAAAGTTATTTTTAATGCCTCATTAATAAATATCAACAGTACATTTCTCTGGTCCCTGGCCATAACTAGTTAAGTCGACTTATCCTCAAATTGCGTTAAGTCAGTCATTGTTAACTCTTGGGCTCTTACACCATTGGTGAAATTCAGTAACTCTAGATACCATTTTTTTTTTTACGAGGTGAATCTCTTGAAAAGACATTTTAATTTTGTCAAGTTAGCCTAAAGTGTAGTAAACTTATATTATCATCAGTTTTCGACTCAACTAGTTATGTCCAGAGACCATAGATATAAAAATTTCATATATTAATTGAACTATATTATGATGATGAATCTTTTTAACATGACAAGAGCTTTTCAACTGAAAAATAAATACATTCAGAATTATTCCTATGAAACATCCAGAATATGACTAAACTACAATTATATTAAAATATAAGTAAAAAATGAATAAGGAAGCCCAGGTTTTTGCAGGAACTCAGCACAAAACAACAAATAAACAAAAGTCTTTGTTCTTAGAATACAAAATAAATTAATGGTATTTAATACAATATCAACGATTTCTGAAATTGTACGTTTAAACTGTACATTACATAGCGGACTTGGAATCCAAAATAAAACAATTTACTTTCATTCATTCAACATCATTTACCAACCTTGTTCAAAGAAATAAATTAATTTATAGTAAAATGCTTTAAAGCAATATGAATTTTCACGCTTCTCTTATGTTTAGCCTTATAAGGACAATGTGGACAATAGAATTGAGGTTCTTTACCACATTCATATTTTTGGTGATTATAAAGACCTGTTTTTTGCTTGTAAGATTTGTGACAAGAATTGCACTGAAATTGTTTTGGACTTTCATTTCTTAATGAAACAGCTACCACCAAACCTATTATAAAAAAAAATATTATTAATAAATATACTATTTAATACAACAATTTTATTGAACATTCAGATTACAACCAGAACGTATAAATCTACATATCCATCAATGGCCTTCAAGGATATTCGTTGAAATTGGAAAGAAAAATAATAAACAGCATTCTTTACTTTAAAATAAACAATAGTTCATTACTATATTTAAAAAAAAAATCTTTCATTAAGTAATGATAATGTTTAAAATGCTTCAGCATAGACATCTAGCCATCTCTTTAAAGTGATGGTGCCCACTAATTTTCGCATATTCAGCAAATTGTTCTTGCAATAATATCAACAAAATGTTCCCATCACCACCAAAGGTAACCAACACTATTAGTTTTTAAATTCTTTAAGAAAAAATGTAATTTTTTAGAAGAAAATGAGGCATTTTGTCTCTTTCCAACCAAATATGTGTTTTAGCACAAAAAATTCTTAATTAAATTAACTGAGCAATCTCTACATTATAAAATAGGTTTTTTATTTTAGTGTTTCATTGATAACATGCAATATTTATTTCGAGAATTAACAAACAGATTTGATCAAACCGTTCTACCAAAAGTAAATAATTTTACACATTAGTGGGTAAATCCATAAATATATATACATATGGCCAACTCCCAACGATACCTGGCACTGAGCAACATGATTGCTACTGATGATTTTCTGATAGCCCAAATGGAAGAAGGTTGTGAAACCAGTGAAGAAAATAAAATTAAAAAAAAACACGTATTTCACAACAAATATTTAATTAAATCTACAAATTCATTTAAAATAAAAACAAAAAATAAATTGTTAAAAACAAATATATCAAAGGTTAGGAAGATAACCGACACAATTCAAAATCATTTCCAACTTTTTGGTAATAATAAATATCTTGTTGATTGATTGTGCAAAAGTAGAAGGTGCTATTTTTTTAGTTTTGCAAGATTTCTATTAAAGTCCTTACTTTAGAATATAAACAGCATTTCCATATTACAATACAGTCTATTTACCCTTACAAACAAACCACACTGTTAAAAGTTATCTTTCTGTTAGTTTTTTTTCCTCTAAATTAATGATATGATTCCGTAAAAAAAAAAAGTCTCTGAAAATAAATAATTTCTTGTTTTTTTCTTTTATGTTAGAAAATATTATTTTTCAATCTGTGAAATTGAATTTTAAAGAAACAAGTTTGTCAATTGGGGTGTTTCTATTTATAATCAATTATATGACTAGAACACTATATAGTATAATATGTATGTATAATATACAAAACGTTACCAAAAATTATAAATAAAATTCTTGTAGAACAGAATACCTAAGAAAAGTGTAGCATATTTTACATATTAGCTGATTATTGATAAAAAAGTAAAACATATATTATAATCGGAATGTATCCGAAGTGGATTATCATTCATAAAAAACATTTTCTAATTCATACAAAGTTTTACTGAAATATAATTAAATACAAACAGTATTATTTGCCAATAATTTTCACAATAATCAAATCATTTTTTTTTTTACCCTTTCATAAAAAAATCTGTTTTCACAATTGAATACTTTTTTTATACTTAGTACAAGCATATTGATACAGACGGATATATTTAAATGAAGTACAACACAATTAAATAGAGATGTTATATAAATAGAAGAGATGTTTGTTTTTTAAAAATGCTTTTGTAATTTGAAACTTGTATGATTAATTAATTGGTCCTATTGTGCACACATACAAAATTACCACAATACTAGATACCATTCCATGCATTATCCAATGGCAACAATTAATTTATTTTAAGATGTTTTAAAGCAAAATGACTTTTGAGACTTCCCTTATGTTTAGCCTTATAAGGGCAATGTGGGCACTTAAATTGGGGCTCTTTTCCACATTCATATTTTTTATGATTATATAGACCAGCTCTATGCTTGTAAGACTTGCAACAAGAATTACATTGAAATTGCTTTGATTTGCTATCCGAAACAGAACAATCTATGGCCAAACCTAAATTTGAACAAAATAAATTCAATTACTAAAATAAATTGTTAATACAAAATGAGAATAAGAGGTTGTATGTGTTGTGAGTCAATAAACTTAAGAATCAAGATAAATAAAAAGTACTAAATTTAATAAAAACAAGCTTTAATTACTATATTATATATATATATTTTTTTCATCACAATACCAATGAAACTTTTTCATTAATTAATAAATTACCTAAACCTCATTTCATTCAATAGTCATACAAAAATTACTACAGTATAAAACAATATACATAAACAAAATACAGACAACAGACGAATAGATAATATAAAATTAAAGGACATATAATTGCAGTTTTGGAAAATTTAACTTTCTAAGTTGTTGAGTGCCTGATAAATGTTTACAAATCCACTAAATTGTTTTGTTACTGCATATAAGTGACATAACTAATATGTACAAAAATTACGAACTCACTGAGGATATTTCATAGTTCTTTAATATATCAAGAAAATAAGAAGTCATAAAATAATCTTAAAGAATAAGAAAATAAGAAGTCTTAAAATAATCTTAAAGAGTAAGAAAATATGTCTTAAATAAAATCTTCAAGATATTGTATCTTGAGATATTTAAAAACTTGATAATATGGAATTTAATAGAAAATAAAAACCAGATATTTGTTTTACTCAACTTAGAAAAAAATCATTTTTAAAAAGGGCAAATTAGCAAAATTATTAACAAAGCATTAATGTACATATTCAATCATCATTAAAACAATGTGCTTTCCAAAAGAATATATAAATTTAACAAAAAAAAATCTATGCGCAATGACATCTTAAATTTAAAACAAATGAGAGAAAAATATAAATGGTGTGGGAGTGAGCTATGATCTACTAACTCAATAAATGAAATTGATCGTTCCTTATCAATAAAAAATAATTTTAGAACAATTTTTTAAAATGAGAGAAACTTAGTATTTATGTTCTATGCATGAACATGGGCAAAAATATAAGTTTCAAAATTTCTCCCATTTTTGATTTTTTAGTTAAAACACTTTCAAGAAAGCAAAAAATTGACTGTATTTTGACAACTCTTTTAAACATTCAAAAGATTTTAGCTCCAAAACGATTTGGCCTAGAACACCAAAACATTTTTTTTTTTTTTTCAGATTACTAAGAGGAAAAGGTGTGTGCTTTTAAAAAAAAATTCAGAACATTTATTTAAAAAAAATATGTAAGAAGATAGTTCTCATAACTGCCAAAAAATCAAATTTATTATATTGAAATTTATATTAATGCCATGAAACTACAATCAATTAATTAGAGCCCTGGTACTTGTAGCTGCAACAGAACTGTTTCAATTAACTTTTATGGCAATAAATTTTAGTTCACTGATACAAATAACAGTTAAGAAAATGAAAAAAGCATTGAGGTGTTTTGATATACCTCCTTAGATTCATGAAAAATAAAAAAAAACTTCGATGATTTTTTTATTTTTTATCATATTGTAAAATAGTTTTTTGTTTCAACTCAAAATTATTCTTTTTTCAAATACAAGGTATTAGTAATTATTTATATGTACATGTTATAAGAATGTATGGGGATAATCTCATAATGGCGTTTTTTTATAATAGAACTGTATAGCAATCTGTATGAGTGAGTCATTTTTAAACATCATATTTTTAAAACTTTACTATGTAATAAAAAAACTTTTGCGGGCTAGATTGGAGGTGCTAATGTGCTGTAGTTTTAGAGCCTCCTGTTCTAGACCATTGGTTGGTTTGGAATGGAATAACCTAACTAAAAGTTTAAAAAAACATTATAACCAGAGTTCCCAATCTTTAACAAAGCTTATACCCATAAAAAAATTTAAAATTGTTTAACAGGCCAAATATTTCAATTTAAAATAGATAGAATCACATAAAAAATTTCAAAATGTTAAAAAATTAAGATTTCAAATATAAAGAAACATAAAAACAGCAAAACATTTTAATGTAAAACCTAAATCCATGTAGTAATTCAGGTTTTCAGTACTTAATCTGTATCTAAACTATAATTTTAACAAGTTCATTATTGAGAATACACTGTAAGTTAATCCCAAGTATAAGTGTAGCCTTTGAAAAGTTTCTTAGGAGAGTGGGTAGTTTTTCTTATTTGTTAGTAATATTTTTTTTTTTTCTAATATAGATTGGATTTGAAATAAATTATAATATAATTTGTTGTGATATTTCAGAAATATTAAAATCAAGGAATGAAGTTAAAATGAATAAAGCAAAAGGTTAAATTTAAAGAAAATCAGAAAAATTATTTTTAAGCTTAGTGAGATATTCTGTATTTAATGTTTTTTTTTTTCTTTTTATACTTTTATGATTAAAGACATGTCTAAATAACTGTGATTAAAATAACTTATAGTCGTTGTATGCTCAAGTTGATCAAATGAATCATAGCAAAAATTGTTGCGTGTGGCTCACAACCAATGGGTTGGACGTCTGCCTTAAAAGTAAGCTCAAACTTCATTAGGCTTTTAGAAATGTCTGAATATAATTAATACGTTTATGATTAGCAATTATATTGAATATTTATCACACCTAGAATGTCATTGGAATAATTTGATAAGTTAATAACAATAAGTCAAAATAAAGCAAGGAATTAAATTTAAAACTAAATACATTTACAATATCATTTTGTAATTAAATGTAAAGTAACGACCCTCAATTGATTTTAAGATGTTTTAGAGCAATGTGGCTTTTAACACTTCCTTTTTGCTTGGCCTTGTATGGACAATGTGGACATTGAAATTGTGGTTCTTTGCCACATTCATATCTAATATGCAAAACCAGACTTTGTTTGTATTTGTAGCTTTTACCACACGGACAATAGAACGGTGGACCTGAAATTAAATAAAACATTGTTATAAACATAAACATTTGAAATTTAAAAAACTGAATTGAAATATGTACTTGCTGTACATATTTATACACATATATAAACTAATTTGTTTTATTCTGTTTAAGAATTAATAATCAAGTAGTTATTAGTTATTTAAAAGATTTTCTCAATATTGATGTGATAAAATCCACTTTAGGAGCCACCTGGAATATTGATACATTTATTAGGCTCTTCACATAATCATGTTTCAAAATAATCTTCAATTTTATTATCTCATTTCTGAAATGGGTTGAATTTTTAACTTTTACACCCATTCGGCAAATGTAATTTTTGTTGTCATTTAATTCAATCAAATCTTTAATCCACATCTCAGCTGAAACAAACTTATTCACCTGAGAAAAACATGTTTATATATAATTGTTATTGATAACTGTCTTGCTTAGAAAATATCTTTGATATGAAAGCTTAAAATAGAGAATTACCTTCATGTTAATTTCCTTTTCCTAGAGGATTGCTAAATGTATTTGTTATTGATCCAAGGACAGCCCATTAAATATGCTCATGTATACATATAACTTTTCATATTTTTCCTCATCTTGGCAATGAAAAATACATTTTTATTCATTGACTTTAGGAAAAAAAAAACTTCTGCAGAGTCTATTGAAAAGGTTGGTGCATTAACAGACGATGGAGGCAGTCTTATTTATTTTGATTGATGATGAGAGTGATTTGGATAGTCTAAAGATTATTAGTATACCACATGGCTCCTGAGGAGAATATTATCCAGAAATATTGGGCAACAATAAAATATTTGTAAAAATCTTATGTAATATATAAAAATGTAACAGAGTGCATGACTTCTAACCAACCATTCAATTGTATGTTTAATTCAATAAAAAGAACTAAAAGGTCCTGAATATGTCCATAAATATCTAAGATTCCTAGTAAAAGAATATAAAACCTTGATCTTACCACAAGCATCAGAAATGAAATGGGTAAAATAGAATGTAAAATAATAAAACAGACTACATCTACATAAAAAAATTCATTATGAAGTTTCCAAAATCAACATAAGTAATTCATACATATATTACATGCTGGTAATTGAAAAGAAAAGTTTAATTATATTCACTATTAGCAAACAATATTAAATGAAAACTAATGTTTTCATTTATTTTGATTCATTAAATGTTTTGTAATCATATGAACTTTCATATTTCCTTTCCTATGTGCTTTGTGGGGACAATGTGGGCACTGGAACTGGGGTTCTTTGCCACATTCATACTTTACATGTAATGCCAAACTTTGCTTGTATTTGTAACTTTTCCCACAAGAACAATTGAATGTTGCATCTGAAAATAAACAAAATACTGCATTACATTTAAATAAATATATTTGAAACAATTGGTAAACATACATATATACAACCAGATTTGATTAAATCTTGCATTTATCTACCCAAGTAATTCTTAAAAGAAAATTTAGGTATTGAGGAGAAAAAATACATGTTGTGGGCTATTGGCCTACCCCAAAATGATTAATGGAGACCTTTTATTCATTGATATCGAATCGTTTCTGGTTTTTCTAATGGCTAACCATTCAATAGATGAAGCCTTGTGTGCCTGAATTCTATCTGCATCCAGTAGGCTATAACTTAATGATGCACATTGGTGTCTAATCTACCATATAGTTTAGGGCATCGGTGCTTGTCCACATAAGAGTCATATTTTATCTATCACTCCATAAATATATAGATCTCTTTCAAGTATGTAATGGCCCACAAGAACTCAAATCATCAGCTTGAGTTCAATTCTGTTTTGGCATAGCACCCAGTTGGCTCTAGTATGAAAGAACGGGCTGAACTTCTAAAACAGTAAATTTTCAGAACCAATAAAATTGGTGAGATATCAGATTTCAAATTAAATATTTATTCAAATTAATCTGCTAATCACTACGAGTTTCAATTAAAATAAATAAATAAGATAGGGTGTATAACCTGTAAATCAAGCATTAACTTTTTAATATGTAATATTTGAAAAAGTAATAAACTCCAACATTTTGACACATATAACATATCTAGATCTTCACAACTTTCTTTTTTTAATTACTTTACAATATTTAAACAGCATAGATTTTTTGAACATAGGTAACAGTTTCATAAATCTGTATTTGAAAAAAAATAAATTGTATCATATTCAACCATAGTTTTTTTTTCTTAGATGATAACAATAAAGAAATGCACTTTATCACAAATATTTTTAGCAACAGTCCATAATCTTTATAAACAGAGGTGCCCAGAAGGGGAGTTACATGGCGCAAGTTGTGCTATCAATATCTTTGAAGGGAGCATATTTTTATGGGATTTTGAATTTGAGGGAGGCACATTCTGACAAAGTTATAAATTTGATGAAGGAGTGAACTCTATTTTTTTGAGGTTTCGATTTGGAGAAATATTCAAGTTGCTAAAAGGGGTGGCATACACCATCGACCTTGGGAGGGGGGTGACGGGCACCTCTGTTTATCAATAAGTGAATTTAAGTTGTTAGCTTATATTTTAATTTACAAATATTAATTTTTTTAATTACTTAGCTTTGTTTTGTATTCAATAGTTATTGTAAAAAGTGGCTACTATGAACTAATAGTAAGCAAATAAATGGTAAAATCTTTATACTAAATATGAATATATAATACATGTAAACTCTGAAAAGCTAATTGTTTTGAAAATAAAATCCATTAAACTATCTACAATTAACTGTATTAATAATTAATTAAATTGGTCCATTAAATGTCGTGTAATCATATGCACTTTCATATTTCCTTTCCTATGAGCTTTGTGGGGACAATGTGGGCACTGGAACTGTGGTTCTTTGCCACATTCATACCTAATATGTAGTGCCAGACCTTTTTTATATTTGTAAGTTTTACCACAAGGGCAACTGAATGGTGTATCTGAAATTAAACCAAGTATTGAATTATATTAAAAGAAATATATTTGAAAATAATAAATGAATTTTACATATGTACTAGTTTTTGATACATATATATCATTTAGTCAATGTAAGTTTATCACCCTCTCTTTCCATCTGCTTCTTTACTTTTTCACATATAATTTTTCTTTATAAAAAAATATGTGAAATAAAATATTTTATTATCTTTTAAAAGAGAATTTCTTCTGTTAAATTCACATTTAATAATAACTTTACATTTTTTTAATAACTAAAAAGTTGTTTTAGAAATGAATTTATTACCATACATACTAGATCAATAAATAAAACCTTTGTAATAATTCTTATAATTATTCTAGCTGAAAACACTAGTAATTCACATCATATAATTGGTGTACAAAACTTAGGTGAATCTCAGTTTATTTTCTACCACACCTTAACTTAACATGGATTAGAAGCTTAAATTTAATCCTATAACAAGGAGGTTTTCTACAATTGGAGAATCTGTAGTCCAATAGGAGGCTAATAAAAACAATTCCGAATAATCCATGATTCAACGACCTGATGTAAGGTCTTCCAGCAACCTGTAATCGTAACAAAACTACCTGGCATGCGGAATGGGTCACAAGGATGAATTGGTATTTTGTAAAAATTTATTAATTTACAAATATAATTTAATAATTATTAAATTATATATATATATTTTTTTTTGTAATCGGTGAATGATAGATAAAACCTAAAATTGGCTCAAGAAGCCGAAACGTCACCAATAACAAATAAAACTGACAACATTGATATTAATCATATTAATTTGAAATTAATATAAACAATAAATGATGAACAACAAAGGAAATTCTATTTTACTCATGAAGGAGACGAGTAGTCTCCTATGTTTTCCATTATAACTCCAAACAGGTCTTCTCAAACCTTCTACACCAAACAAATTGATTATTTATTGGTAGATTTTTTCTCTTTCTAGAATGTAGCAGATAATTTCAAAAGATTCATTTTTTTAAATATCCAAACAAGCCAGAAAGAACACAATAAATAACCCAATCAGTAACAGTTTAAACCAAAATCATATGTTTTTATTGAAAAGGGATTTGCGGTAGCATATTTAAATCAATTAAATAATAAATATTAAACTAGCACCAAACAAAAAATGTAACTAGAAAACTATAGCAAGTTTTTATTTCATTTTGAAAGTTTAAAAAAATATATTTTAAGAAAAGGGTAATAAGTAGTCATTATTTTTATCTTTTGAATATAGACAATATAAATACAAATATTTATGAAGAAGTTTTAATAATTTGTAGAAATGCCTTCATTTTTTAATTATAAAAAATTACATTAGTAAGCAAACATATATTTGTCACATTCCACATAATAAGTATGTACAAAATTATTGTAATTGATGGAGATATTTTTTAGTTCTCAGAAAAACATAAAACTATTAAAACCTCAAAAATATGTATTAACAAATTCATATTAAATGTTTTTTAAACTATATCTATTTTATCAATAATATATTGCAAAATTAATTTTTATTAAATGAAAAAATAATAAGTTTCTAGAGATCTTTAATTGAAATAAGGCAATTGAGAAAAATTATATTATAATATAATAATTATAATCCCAAAATATGAAATAAATATGTATAGCTTTTTCAAATGTCTGCACACTAGAAAAGTATATTTTTTAAATAACATTTATATAATTTTTTTACCATCTCTACGATTTGATAAGAATTATTTTATAAGTTAAAACTTATAAAGCATTAGACAATTGCAATAAATCATAGAAATAAAAATAAAAAAGATATAGATGTGAAGGCAGTTAAGATTAATTCTATAGTATTTACATTAGTTTGTAATCTCAATTGATTTTAAGATGTTTTAAAGCGATATGACTTTTAACACTTCCTTTCTGCTTGGCTCTGTATGGACAATGTGGGCACTGGAACTGTGGTTCTTTGCCACATTCATACCTAATATGTAGTGCCAAACTTTTTTTGTATTTGTAAGTTTTACCGCATGGACAACCGAATGGTGTATCTGAAATTAGACAAATTATTAAGTTAAATCTAAAGAAGTATATTTTTAAAAAATAATTATTAATTTATGAAATAATATCTACAGCTAATTTTTAATTAGTTGTAATTTATTTAACCATTAAAAAAAAAAATTGATTTCTGTTTCATTCAATTTGTTAACTGGGAAAAATGTGAAATTTTCTGATGAGATAATCAACAGTAATAATTTATTTATGAGTATATATAAATACAAATTATTGTAAAAAAGAAGAGTCATTTCATAACTGAAAACAAAACAAAAACAAATTTGAATATAGGTGCTAATCTTTTAATTGGCTCAGAATGGGATTAAACCGAATGTTAGAGATTAACTGAGCGTCATAGGTTCATTTAATCGATAGAGGTAATTGATCGAGGTAAATAGATTTCAATCATCCACCAACAAGGTTTATATTAATTTAGATTCTCTTGTAATGAAAGTAAGAGTTTAATGATTGACTACTTGAGCTGGGAGACACTTTCCTCATTCATTGGCTAGAGAGTTCACATTCAAAATATAATAAATGCCACAAATAATGATAATATACACATTACATTATAAAGAAGTACGTACAATATCTTTATATCACGATCAAAAATAAAATAAAGGCAATTGATAAAACGTTGTGGCTAATTAGAGATAAAAATCAACATCCAGATATGATAACATAAAATTTTCATGAAGTAATCCAAACTATCTGTAATGTATTAAAGTTAGATAGTCAATCACATATTTATTATTTTAAAGAAAACTAATAAATCTATTGAATGGTCATGTGAATGAAGGAAATATTTTGGATAAAGTTACGTTTTTGGAAAATTAGAATTACACCATTGAATAAAGATGTTAAGGGATATATCTTTAATAAGTCCTCCTTCCATGCATATAAATTAAATACTTGGCTGAAAACTGAGTTGACAAAGATGTGAAATAATATTAAACATCTGGCTTATAATTGATAAGGTTGATTTGAATTCAATTTTTACTTTCACTTACATATATATATATATATATATATATATGCAATATACAGTGTTGCGATCATCAAAATTTTCGAGTCTGATTTTTCAATGGAAATACATGTTTTATGGTTTCCTGAGTTCCAATAACCAAGTCCCGCAAAATGTTGTGAGTGTGTGTTTTATCATTCTAGCTCAAAAATGAAAAGTCGTATGAAAGTAAAATTGCATATTTAAGGTTTTTATAAGCTTTCGATGTTACAGCAACATTTTTGTCAATATCGGCAAACCGGAAGTGCTACTTTATATAATTGATTTAACACATTTTTATGATTTTCTCAAAACGGCTCAAATGATTTTGATTAAACTCAGTATATCAGTCTATTATTTTTTTTTTAAAACTTGTTTATAGAAAAATATTACAATCTGTCTCAAATGACATTTATAATAGTGTTCAGAGATCACATTCACACATTATGTACAATAAATAAAATAAATTATACAGAAAAATAATATATATACTATAAATAAGAATAAAATAACCTAAATAAATAAAAAACAACACATACATACCTACTATTTACAATCAAGTGAGAGAACTCCGAGCCAGACTTGTCCCTCCCACTGTGGAGGGAAAAGCATGACTCTGGGAGATCCCTGCACTTCTCTCTCAACCGCGTCACTGGACCCCAGTGAGATTGAGCAAGAGTGCTTTAGCCACATACACTCATGTCATAAGTAAAGAATCTGGCGTTCATCATCTTTCTAAGAAAAAGCCGAGATACCAGACTATGTCTGAGAAAGGAAGCTGGATGGAATTAAAGTGTACTGGTGTATAATTAAGCAATTTTTAATATAATGAGGGTTTTATTCTCATTTATGTTCTCTAACAGGGCTTAAATGGCTAATTTTCAATATTGGATTTCTCTAAAGTACCTTTTTTTTTTTTATTTGAAATAATTAACCATTTCACATTAATCTTTGATATAAAAAATAGTTAAATATGAAATATGAAAGAATTTGATAATTAAATAAAGTAGAAATAAGAGATCGTAACACATAATACTTGTAATAGAGGAATCAAAGGAATGTCAGCTTGCCCGAAAGATTAGGTTTCCATACAAGGCTTTCATACATAACATGAGCTTCATATAATACGGACTCTGACAATATTATGTTTATACACAAATGCGGTTTTCATAAATTCTATCGTTATTATCATCGTCATTATTTAATATTTAATTGCATAGAAAACAGCAATCTAAAAATTAAAATTTGTATATATAAGGGTGTTTAAACAAATAAAAATACCTAGAATGAATTGTAAATAAATATAGCGTCAATAATTTTTACTTTCACTTCCCCTTTCTCTGAAAATACTTATTTCTACTAAGAAGAGGGTGGTAACTAAAAGTTGTGTGATATGCACACCAATTTTTTAGATATCAAACAATTTTACCTATAATCTTTATCTACATTAGACCTATAGATACTTAACTACCTGTATTTAATAAAATGTAATTTAATAAAGTGGTAAAAAAATGACAAATGAAAAATATTATAACCAGGGCAGTGCAGAGCGTTTTATAAAGTTTGCAACAAAAATATTATGTATGTAAAGATATAACATAATTCTTATATGTAATGTTTATTTTAATGTGAATTTAAAAGTTAAAAAATAAAACCTTATAGGTCAGATTGACAGCTCAGGGATGGGATCCCTTTCATTGGGCTTGATTATAATCTACTCATAATATAACAATTATGCAATTTAAGATTATACCATTAATAAATAAGAGGAATATGGCTAGAAAAATATCTAATTATTCATAAGAAAGTATAATATTAGCATAAAAAATATCCATGTTAAATACATTACATATTTATATAATGACATCACACATATAAATATTTAATTCAGGCAACAAGTTCAGAGAATAGATTTAATTCAAACAATCAAACATGAAAACAACAATAATGTATGTATGTGATCATTTATTCATTGATTCATAAAATGTTTCGTAATCATGTGAACTTTCATATTTCCTTTTCTATGAGCTTTGTGGGGACAATGTGGACATTGGAATTGTGGATCTTTACCACATTCATATTTTTTATGATTGTACAGTCCCCCTTTGTTCCTGTATGACTTTTGGCATGATCCACAGTTAAACCAACCTGCTTAGGAAAAAAAAAAAAAATGTATATATAGTCACTATAACAATAGAAGCAAGAGAGATTGAATTTAGAATCAATTGTTAAAAAAAATCATTCAGAGATTACTCTTTGTTATTTGATACATACTGATCTAAAAGACAGTTATTACCTTGGATTGTCAATTTATTTTAAATTAAAGAATTTCATTTTTCTTTTTGGTCTTGTGGAGGAGTCTTTCATGAGAACACAGTCCTGATGAAGGCCTGAACCTTGAGCCAAAAGGACGTCAAAAATAAATATAATTTATTTATTTATACTTTTTACTTGTGACTGCTCACCCCAACCAACTCCTCTTTCTTATTTTCACTATTAAAGTATTTCTTATTTTTATAATATTATTTTCAAGGTAAATTTCAAACCAAAGTTCAATCTTGCTTTTTTGAAACATTTTTAGCTACTGGACAGAACTACATTAAACTGGACTTGGGGAGACAGGCATATCAACCCAATAATCATTAAAGATACCTAAAACTTGTATGGTTATATATATTTGTTTAAAGAAGTATATTAAATTAGTTTTATTTTTATAAACATTAAAATCCTAATTGGTAGTAAAGCATCAGTATTGATGTCTGACTGTATTACAAAGAAATGTGGTGGTCATAAGATTGTTCCAAAAACAATCTATAGCTGTAGCTAGATTTTATTTATTTGCTCATAATTATCACTACAATGTTTTAAAAGTTAAATTTAGAGCTTAATATAATAGTGGAAATAAGACTGAACAAGGCCTAATTTTATAAAAAAACAAAACAAAAAAACATCAATAGAGTTGACAATGTTAAAAAGAAGTAAAAATTTTATCAAATTTATCAGAAAGCTTTATTAGATAGAAAAAGTTTTAATAGAAAATTGTGACAACGCCTCTAAGTGAAATTCAAACTAACTAAAAATTCTCAATTCTTTTATTAAGAATTAATTAATTAATAAAGATTAGAGAAGCTTCTCCTCTTAGACCATTCGATTCCCGATTAAATTAATAATGTCAAAGAAACCTAAAATGAGTATGAAATAACAACAGTGAAATCAAATAGAAGTCATTTTTATTCATATACAAACATTAAAATATTGTAGTTCTTTTATATTTATGGTTTAAACAAATATTTAATCTGTCAAGGCCATCACCAAATGTCTAAGGCCAACATGTTTTCTTAGAACACGTTTCTGCTTTGCCCTATAAGGACAATGAGGGCATTGAAATTGAGGCTGCTTTCCACATTCATACTTTCGGTGTTCTCGGAGCCCACGCAGATGACAGTAACGACGATTGCAGTCAAGACATTGAAACTTTTTAAAACGTAAAACTGAAAATTTTAAATAATAGCATAAATACAGGAGGAATAAAAGATGATTATATCAATATGATTATAATTGATAAAGAAATACTTATCTTAATTGTTTTAAAAGATTTTCATGATAGTCAAGAAATAAACACAGTATCTTCTCCCATTATTTCTATTTAATGCCACACATATTCCATTTTAAAACTTTAAGTAATTATGAATAAATCATAATGAGGGGTGTAAAAAAGTGCATTAAAATAAATCTAATTGGTATAGGTCCAAAATATCCATCACCACAAAGAAAACTATTCCACCAGGAAAGGAAATGAATGAATGATGAATTGACAAAAGATTCTAAGACTTAAAACTAATACAACCTCAAAAAGGCAACATGACAAAAAAATACTAGGGCACCAGATATTTAATCACAGCTCTTGAAGTATAAAGTAAAACTTTCAAAAGGGCATTAAAAAGGTTAATAGAAGAGGACTGGAAAAAAAAATCTCTTCCCTCCCTCCATTAGTAAGGAGATCAAACAGCAGAAGAATTACAGAGGAATCTCATCTAGTAGGTGTGATAGCCAAGCAGACTAATGCATTTGCTATAGACATGTTGCCTGACAACCTTATAAATTGAGATTACGAGTTTGAACCTTGTGTTGGGGGTATTTACATTTATGGAGGTATTAACATTACATATATATATATATATATGCAAGATATAAATATATTTTTATTTATTAGGCAATGACATCATGTATTCCATGTAGGGTAGGAAGAGTGTGTTATGTAAGTAACTGTAAGTTATCAACCAATTCTAGCAAGCTTAGGTAGGTCAAGATTCAATCTGTCCACAAAGTGTTAATGGGATATCCACATACGCTTATGAAATAAAATCATACAACTTTTTGATTATTTATCAAGTACTCGTGAGATGGAGGTTACATAAAAATAAATATAAAAAAAAATATATTTTATTAGCGCAAAATACAAAAACAGATTGAAATAGGAAATAATAAATGAAATAACAACTTCTTCAGAATTTTCTTTGTTTACACTTATTGGGAAAGGGAGTCTTTTTCTGACTTTATTATATTTTGAAATTATTCATTTAAATATTCCATTTACAGGCATTATGCCCCTAATGAAAGGTGGTCTAATATGGATGCGTTTCAATCTATAATTTTAAAAAAAAGGCAATGTAATGTTTAAAGATTATATGTTAAAAATAATTGTCTTTAATATGAGGGCCACTATGTTTTAAAAAAATGTGAGTTTTAAGACTTGCCTTTTGTTTTGCTTTGTAAGGACAACTAGGGCAACAAAATTGAGGCTCTTTACCACATTCATATTTTTTATGCTTATAAAGACTTTCCTTATGTAAGTAGTTCTTTCCACACTTACAATAGTAACGGACTGGTACACCTACAAATAGCATAAGTATTAGAACAATATTTGTATTATGTATTAACAGACACACACACTTTATACATAATCAGTTACAAATAATCAATCAGATTTAAATAAATAAATAAACAAAATTAACTTCACAATGTGGTATATCTTTGTAACATGAAGACAGAGCTGATCAAAAAATAAAATAAAAAATTTGATGTTATTCACCTTGATAAAATCAATTTTATAATTTCCAATAAATATGTATGGAACTAAGCCTCCAAAAACTTAATCACATTTTAGAATAATTTCAAAACAAGAATTCAGAAATGCATTATTTAATGAACTGAATTAACTATTTATTCAGTCCGGATCACTAGCACATCCAGGGTTTAATTTTTTTAGGGGAAGGGAGGAAAGGCTTCAGCCCAAAATTTTTTTTTTTTGCATATATATTTATAACAATAATTAATTTGAAAAAAAAAGAAATTAACTACCTATCTGAAATTTAAATGGTGTTTAAGTGGTTCTTGAATTCCTATTAAATTTAATTACACAAACAAGAATAATTTAAGAGATAGTTTTAAATCCTTTTTTTCTGTAAACATGGTTATAGTTCACCATTTTGGAGGGAGAGGGGGAGGCTTTTGGTCCACGGACCACATTGATACCTCGACTAAGTTCCGCGGACTGCATTGAGATCTCCATCCAAGTCCCGCAGGCCATACCTTGTGATGAAAAAAGAAATCTTGTTCTATAAATCACAATTCAGCTGTGAAATGAGCTTTCTGAGGAAAAAAAACCATGCAATAAATGTTGTAGTAACTAAATGTGTGCAAATGATCAGCTTAATTTTATATGTTTAAATAGTTTTTAAAATTTTAACAAATAATTATAGGAGGTTTCAGGTCAGATCCAGCCCGTGGACAATAGTTTGGAGACTCCTGGTGTAGATGAAATGAAATAAACATTGGAATACAACTGAAGTATATAAATTATACAATAATGTGAAAATTAACAAGAATTAAAGTAAGCAAGAATAAAGGTATGTAATTTAAGTAATCTGCTTAATAGATAATTAAAACAGATAATATATAAATCAAATAAATTAAAAAAATAAAAATAAATGTGACTGAGCATTCAAAACAGTATTAATGTTTGCATAGTGGGTGATACTAAAAATTGTGGTTTCTTACAACATTGCAATGTTTATAATATTCAATTAAGGCTATAATTTTCTCATGCGGCCATACAGATTCAAATTTGGTTTTTTGATATTCTTCTATTATGTTACTAACAAAAATTGGCAAAACCTTTCAGTGAGCATGTACAATAACCAATTCATTACTGATAAAACATAATAACAAGTGTGGAGAAATTCGGATCTGATGGTATTGTATAATTTTAATTTTGTAACGGAGTTATCAACTGTAGAAATTCATTGGCATATGCTTGAAAATCAACAAATAAAAAAAAACTAAACCAGAAGTTGACATAAAGTGATAGAATAGATTATTTTTTAGAAATTCCAGGACAGTAATCATTAATAGTTTTATGAGGATTATTGCTAAATATGTTTTACAAAAAATGTTTAAATTATAGATGAAACCAAAAGCTGAACATAAAACCATATTTTAGGTATTAAGTCCTATAAAAAATGTATTGAATTGAAGAAATATAAATATATAAGGGGGTATTTTTGTATGTGTGAGTGGTGTTGTTTTGAATTATTATGTAAAATACATAAGATTATTGTATAACATATGAATGAGTAAATATACATTTTGCATGTGTGTGCCGCTCACTTGGAAGAGTCCTACAATACAAAAAGTGTAATTTTACAATATAACTTTATCATTGTACCTCAACTTACTTTCTAACATTGTGTGAGAAATACTTTTTTATTTTTTTTTTTTAGGTAATCTTTTTTTATGGTTTAAGCATGACTCATTAATCCAACTTTAGCCACTTTTTGTAAAAAAAAAATTAAACAATAAATTGTTGTAAACATTGAAAATAAAATTCTGATATTTTTAATAAGTATACATAAATGGCATATTTTCAAGCATAAGAAAAGAAAAACAAAATTCAGAAACATTGTATTATATTTCATTTACTTTACAAACTTATTAGTCCTCATGTAGACTATAGACGTCATGTAACATTAGGGGTGTCTTTGGTATGAGACTATACTTCATCTTTACCAACTGTTAAAAAATTACCTATTGCTAATAAACCCATGTATAGCTTAGTAAATTTATATATATATATATATATATATATATATATATATATATATATATATATATATATATATATATTCATTCTAAAATGAAGCAACTATAAATATAATCACAAACAAAATATATTATTTGATAGTTGTTTTTAAAATTTTGTCTTGAATATATAAATTATATATATATAAAGAAATTAAATTCAGTACAAATTGTAACTTCTAATTTTTGAAAAACCTCACATTTAAAAAAAATCTAATTATTGATTCAAGGCAAAATTTAAAAACAACTATCAAATAATATATTTTGTTTGTGATTTTATTTATAGTTGCTTCAATTTTAGTAAATATTTTAATTTTATCTGGTACCATGCAAGCCAAAAATAAAATATGTATAAATCCATTATAAACCATAAAAACGATTTGAATAAAAAATTCAAAGTGAAAAGAAACTACATAGAATACAAAGTTGTTTATCAATAATGTAAAACTAATATTAATTTTTTAATAGGAAAAAAAATTATTTTAATGCTTCAAACCAATGTGAAGTTTTAGATTTCCTTTTTGTTTTGCCTTATACGAGCAATATGGACATTGAAACTGTGGTTCTTTTCCACACTCATACTTTTTATGTTTGTATAAACTTGCTTTTGACTTGTATTTCTTACAGCAACCAGAGCAATCATAAATTCTCAATAATGAGCAACACTGATCATCATTGGTACCTGGAAAATAAAGTTAAAAATCTTAGGAATAATACAATGAAATAGTTTAACGTTACAATTATTATTTTCTAGTTCAGACCCATTTACATGTTAAAAAATGAATCCTCAATCAACAAAATGTGAACAACTAAACTTCTTAAATACTCTTATACATATAAATATGGAATAAGTTAGCAACTCATCATGTAAGAATATAAAGTCTCTGATTAAAAGAAAGAATGTGTGTTAATAAGGATAATAAGGAGTTAACAGAAAATTTGAAAAAATAAAATATAAAAATTTAATTTATTTTTGTATTTAAATATAAATAAATAATTATGTTTATTTACACAGACACAGACACTACATATTACTTTATTTATATTATAGGCTTCCAACATTAAACACAGCTATATTTGTGGTAAGACACAAAATGCTGTCCCGCTTAAGTAACATATCTTGTCACTCACACAACTTTCCATAAGCACCTTCACTAATATTGCTTTGATAAGATTTTGTTTTATGAAGTCTGATTTTTTAAATAACTTCATTATCTTTCAAACGAGCATCTTCAGTTATTCGAAAAAGTAACAATGAATACAAAGTTAAATTATCTTTCAAGTATTATACATTATAATTTTCCATAAAATTTATATTTTGGTGTTAAGCATAAATAAAATTAATTTTTTTCCTACTTTTCTTGGTGATGTACTATGCCATAATATATATAACAGCATCTAACACAATTCGTATAACTTTACAAGAGGTTAAAAAAACGTTTTATTTCTTTGCTAATAACCTACTTATTATAACTGAATACATATTTCAACCTTAAAATATCTAGGAAACATATATTTGATATATGCATGTTTGCCATTAAATCAAGTTAAAGGAAACTACTCCAGTTAGCTACCTAATCCATTTTAGTCCAAAATTAAGATAGTTAGTATTAAAATTTATATGATGGCACAACAAAAATTAAAAGATGTTAAAAAGCTTGAAGTTAGTTTCAACAATGTTGAGACATTTTGTTACTTCACTCAATAGAAAAGCATATTTTTTGGCTATTGCAGACTGAGTACCCGTTTTGGCAATACCATACCAAACAAAAAAAAAAAGCAACAAAATCAATATGAAGAGAACAGATTTTGATGTTATTGCACATTTTATTTGCTTGTGTGAAAAACCGCTGGACCCGAATAACTATCTTTTGCAGGATTTGTAGAATAACATATTTAAATTTTATACTGCATTAAATTGTACGTTTTGCCGTTTTTGGCTGAAATTGCACGATTTTAATTTTCACAACATTAAATTGCACATGTTTGTACTTTTTGATAAATTAGACGATTTATAAATACAAATGTATACTTGTGTGTTAATATTTACATTTTTATTTTATTTTACTATATTATTAAAACTAAATTCATGATTCAAGATAAAAAAAATATGAGGAAGGAAAATTATTCTGTGATAGGCGAAAATCGAATTTAACATTTAAAACATAAGTGAGAAATATTCTTGGAATAGAACTTGCCTAAACTATTGGATAATAAAAAGCTGGTTTGTTAGGAAGTCATTTATTGTAATTATTTTGATCTGAATTCTCACTCATTTGTAAAGTCCTTCAGTGCCCCTTCTGGATTTGAATTGATTTGCAGTAATTTCATTATTATAAAAATAATAATAATAATAATAATAATAATGCTGAAAGTAAAATCTAGTCTCTCATATAAAATCTGGATAAAAAAATATCCCGAGTTGAAATTTGTTAAGAAAGAATTTCATAAGAAAGGCCTTATGAAAAATCAATCTAGTGTGAAAGGAAATCACTGATAGACGCCCATTGTAGAACAGGTAAGAAAAAAAGCTTCAACACTAATATTTGAACAATAGATAATCTGAAATATAACATATTCCTAGAGTTTCTTAAAACTTCTTTAAATTTTAATAAACGAATTTTGGAATGTATAATATTGTAAAATTTCAACTCGCTTAAAAAATAAAGTTTTTATTATTATTTTTAACAAAAGTTAAATATTTAAAATTGGTCTGGTTTATATAATATATAGGTACCTATAATTCGTTCCTTCATTTATTCCTTCAAACCTTCAATTTTCTACATTATCTCATTCCTTGTATGTCAGACAATTGACCAATTAAGCAATTTAAGGAAATTTCAAACAAATATATTTAATTATTAGTCTGTTAATTACTGATACCTTATTCTTTTAAGAGAAACATTAATAGATGTTACATCCAAGTATTTTGTGTTTTATCTTGAAATGTTTGTTGTTAAATGATAGAAAAGGGCATTAAGTCGATGTTAGATTTATGTAATCCTTAATATTATTTAAATTTATTTTTCTTTAAGATTTAGGTTAATCATAATTTATTGCTGTATTGTGTTAGATATCGTTGTCATTTTTTATAGATTATAATATTTATATTATAATATGGAATTTCATTTTCAATGTTACATTTTAATTTGTATCTACTTTATCTCTCGTTTAACTCAAGATCTGATGAGATTTGCGATATATCAATATTATAAATTAAACAATTTTGATGATTTTGCACGGTTTTAGGTATTAATTAAATAAATTTACCTTTTTGGATTTTTATTGTACGATTTTGAGTTTTTTCTCACGAAATCCGGTCTCTAATCATGAGGCACAGAAAAAGGTTGGAAAATGATTTTTTTGGAATCAGGAGACAAGGTCTGTTGATAACAGATAACCAAAAATTTGTTCTAACAATATTTTAGTGGGAGGGAAGTAAAAAAAAAAAAAAAAATGCATAATCATAAAAAATATACATTTGGCTGTATGGTTATACAATTACAATGAAAATCTTATGAGTAAAAACCTAATTAAGTAAAATCAATTAAATAATATAATGCCATAATACTAAACAGGGCACAAACAAAATCAGAAAAATTTGCTCACCAGAGATAAGCAGTCAAAGGGAAATCATATATTTGGCCTATTCTTCAATTGGATATAAAAACCATGATGCTAACTGTTGAATCTCAGACGTAGAGGACATTACATATTTGCTTAAATAATTTATTGGGGATTAACTTTCCTCCTTCCACCCACCATTGTACATAGATTTTCTTTAAATTGCCCAAAATTGACGTAGAATGTACTATAGGTTAAATTAATCTATCAAAAAAAATATAATACATAAATCCTTTTTTTTGTTTCAGAAGGAAAAATGCTTGATGCCAATGTGTGTCTTCAGATGAACCTTTTGCTTAGCCCGGTATGGACAATGTGGACATTTAAATTGGGGATCTTTTCCACACTCATACCTTTTGTGATTATAAAGGCCTTCTTTATAACGATAAGATTTGAAGCAAACATCACAATTATGCCTCATTCCTGTGAAAAATATAACACTAAGATTACTATAATGAATTAACTAGATATTCTAATAAACAAATTAAGAAAAAACAAAGTAAATATGGTGCAATGCATGTAAACTATGCTACTACTCATGTAATCAATGCTACTAACTCTGTATTTTTATAATTACAGAATATATATTTCTTTGTATAATATTTTTAAGATTGAGTTCATAACATTTAGTCAAATAAATGAATGGCAAAAAGTTGCTAATAGAGTGCATGGAGTATGGACAAGCAAATGACTAGGACTTTTTTACTTAGGAGGTAAACATACTAAAATTAATTACAATATTAAGTCATATTTTGATCATATAGAAGTGATACAATTGTCCACAAACTTCTTTCCTCCAATTTTTTTTTTTTAAATGTATCAGTATGGTTTATCATACTATAACCAATCAATGTCTCTTAGAAGATAAATAAAATTTTTCTAATGTTCCTTTTTTTATAAATAAATATATTTTTCATTACAATCAAATAAAGTTTGTTATTTCATGCACAAAAAGATTACAAAGTGTGATTTTATGAGGTAAAGTGAGACAAAGTGTCATAAAATATAATCAACTACAGCAACATGTAGTTATATATCTATTTAGTTGATTATTTCAATGACTCTGCCTCACAACCTCATAAAACCACATTTTTTAATCCACATTATCTATGACTCATTGGAAAGCAGGAAAGCAAAGATTCTGCTAATCAAATAAGTTTTTCTTCCAATGCTGCTATACGGATCAGAAAGCTGGACCACTTGGTCCAGCTTGGTCCGCCATCCCAGGCTCGAGATCGAATAAGGAATGAAAGGGTGCGAGATGAACTAGGAGTTAGATCCGTCCTAGAGACGATTGAAGAAAGGCAATTGAAGTGGTACGGGGATGTTAATAGAATGGGAGATGACTGTAAGGCCAGGTGGCTTCTAGAAGCAAGACTGGGAGGAAGGCGACCTCAAGGCAGGCAAAGATTCATGTATGCAGACTTGATAGCAGCATAAAGGAGATAGTGAGGGAAGAAGAAGGTCAGAAACTTTAAAAAATCTAGAGTTCAGTACAGTTTCTTTATGCTAAAATTAATGTAGGTGAAATAGGATACTAGGATGTAGAGTAATGAAAAAGCCAACCATTTATCCAAAGAAGCAGCCAGCAGCCATGAGATATTGCTTTCTACAGTGAGATTGTGATTTTCAAAAACAAAAAGCTGATTAAGAATGAGCTGTTTGTTAAATGGAATATGATGTGGAATTATCATTATTATTCATGCTACAAAACCATTGCCGGAGCAAGAAAATATTTCACTAGAAAACGCGCACCATGTGAAATACTTCAACCAAATCACTCAGTCTCCAAAAATACAAATCAACACGATATATTGGGTTTTGATGGGAGGAGGGGAAAATGAGACTGAAAATAATTTTTTTATTTCTTTTGCGAATATCTCAAAAACTGAGAAGTTTATCGCAAATATTCTATACAAAATTAATATACTTCAAAAGTTCTATAAAATGATTCTTTACATCCCTTTATGTGTATAAATGATAAAGAAGTCCAAATCTTCAATATAAGAAACTAGGCAACAGTTGATAGAAAATATATAAATTTATCTATATCCTGAGAAATAAACAGGATTCCTTTAAGAAGGAGAGATAGGAGATGATGGTTAAGCAATAATGTTGCTTTTAGTTAAGATAGATAATTATGCTTCTCATAGTTTGATAAATGTTTCAATGCACCTTAAGATATATATGACCTAAATTTAGATGAAAAATTGTTAAATTAAATTAATATACATGTGAAATTAAAAAATATACATATCAACTAAGACTTAAGACCTGTACCAATACAACCCGTGAAGGATCTCGAGTTCAATGCTATGTGAGAAACTGCTGTTACAATGCCAACGGTTGTGCAAGGAGGTGATTGGGCTGGTATCACGCTCAACCGCCAGGTTCCTCCCTTCATTAATTATTTAATTAAGGGTACCCACTTTATAGAGACTAGGTGTGCCCCAGGAGAATCTTCTGACCCGAGGGTCGATCCACGGCTGATGAAAAATTATTAAAATCAGCCGGACTCGAACCCAGGACCTTGAGCTCTAGAAGTCAATGCTCACCCACTGAGTTACTCCGACCCCCCAAGACATAAAGAAAGAAATTAATTATATATATTGAGCTCAACATACTAATCTAATTCAAAGAATAAGAATTTGTACTATTTCTTTTAATTCTAATGAATTTAGACGGATAATTATTTAATGACATAGCAGAAATACCAGGACTACACATGCATATATAATCCAATCTTCTATATAAGTACATGTAACATTAATGTTATAGTTAAATATAAATTAATCAACATATAAAAAATTATAAAAAATAAGTTATTTAAAAAAATTAATTTCAAGAACTTAATGGATCAAAAAAGCATATAGTTCCAAACTTGTAATTAAATTTGTGGATTAGTGGACCATAATGTATAAAACACAATCTATCTCAAAAAAAAATTATTGTTCTTTATGTTTATTTTATTTTTTTGTTAACATCATAATATGATGGAATTGAATTTAGAAGTTAATATAATGCATAGTGAATAAATAGCACCATAGTATAATAAAACGAATGGTATAATAAATAATTTTGGGATCAACCTGAATGTGAGAAATAAAAAATAACATTAGTAATCCTAACATAAAGTCACTAATTTGGCTACATTATGTAACACAAATTTTAATTAAATAAATGAGAATGAATACGCTATTCTAATTTCCATTTAATGAATAAATTTCAGTAATATGATGTAAACTAAATATTTTATCCTGCATGTATTATTAGAAATGTATGACCCATGACCAAAGACCAACGAATCATTTGTTATATCATTTAATTGAATTAATAAATAAATTTATTTTGAAAATATAAATTTTATTTTGTTTAGTAAGCAATTTACAATTTCTCCATTTGATTTAAATATATTTGGAGATTCGAGTGTTTAGAGCCAATATGTGTCTTCAAATGTCCTTTTTGCTTTGCTCGGTATGGACAGTAAGGGCATTGAAATTGAGGCTCTTTGCCACATTCATATTTTAAGTGAAATGCCAAACTTTTCTTGTATTGGTATGTTTTTCCACAACCACAAATATGACGCTGATGAAAGCCTGAAATATATATTTAAAAACATTAAGAAGATTGGCATTCTTTGGAAGGAAATTTTGTCATTATAACTACTAATAAAAAATAATAATAGCAATAGAATCATTCATTATCATAGGTCTTATGAATATCTCTGAAAGAGAATTTTGGGATTGATCAAATGGATGTTCTAGGAATCATAAACTATTATTCTTTAATCACTTAAAATTTACTTATTTTATGATTAAGATAGAGACAGAGAAATAATAGAAAGTTACCTTTTATAAACTTGTTTGAATATAATTACAATTTTAATCAGATAATAAAAAACAGTTTAAATAACATAATAAAAAAAAGTTGATTATTAGATCTTCTAATGGAGGATTACTACTGATAGCTTGGTGTTAGAAAAAACAAAATTAATAACCAATTCTGTACAATTAAACTTTTACAGCAGTTATTAAACTTTTGCATGCTGTTCTTTTAACCATCAAATACAAAGATTTAAAATTAGGAACATGTTAGATATTTTAAAAATATACATGGAGGCTTATCGTATAATTTACAAAAGTAAAATAAAATAAAATTGTTATAGCTCTTGCATTACTTTTCGATGAAATTACAAATTTCCTAGTTATAAATATTTGAAGCTAGTGTTTAGTAAAATAAAGCAACTGATTGCTAAAATATTAGAAAGTAACAAATTGGATCTATATACTAAAATTTTCATACTATATAAAAATTAGTATTGACCCACATTGTCAATATAAAAACACACTACTGAAATTCAACAGATAATAGTTTGAAGCTATTGTTTTCTAACAAAGTATTTTAATCAGTTTGATTAATCTACACTTAATAATTATTTATTTGTTAAATGTTGGGAATATTTGAATGTTTGAAACCAATATGAGACTTCAAATGAATTTTTTGCTTTCCACGATATGGACAATAAGGACATTTAAACTGAGGCTCACTACCGCATGAATACTTCATATGAAAGACTAAACTTTGTTTGTGACGGTACGTTTTACCACAAAAGCATGAATAAGCCTCTGAGTTACCTGAAATATACAATGCTTTTAGTTTTTAGTTATTGTTGTTAAATTAGCATTATTATAACATATAGAAAAGTGAGGTAGAATTGATTGATTCATCATTTATAGTTTACAGTTCAGAAGCAAATGTCCTTAGTTTTAAGATGGTACATATATTGACTAATTAAGTCAAAACTTAAAAGTTTTTTTTTAATATCTGAAGTCATTATAGTAAATTTTTATAATTATCCACTTTGCAATAAAAAACAGAGGTAAATAAAAATGAAGATTAAATACTAAAAATTAAAGCAACAAATCAAACTGAGGTAAATGCTAAATCCCAACAAACAAAAATAAGAAAGCTAAAAATACTGATTTGATAAATTAAAATATTTTATTCTCATGAGAGAGAAGAGGTATCACCAGGCAATGAATGCTCACATAATTATACCATCTCAATCCTATGATTATATAAAGATTTTCACAAAATTCTGTTCAGAAAGGAAATTCCAAAATATAAACTCGGGAACTGGCATCAATTATTTGACTTAAGATGTAATGAAATTGTCGATCCTTTAGGCCTTCATTCATGAATGTCCAATCACCATAATCCTCAGAGAAGCTTAGCTTTAATATTTATTTAAACTAAGCGGAAGAGGAAAGGAAATACTCTAGAGCAAAATGGGACAAAATGAATTACAAGAGATATCATCTTACTAAGATTTAGTCTGGGAAAACCATGGTGAAAAGTTCAAATGAATTTTTTCTTAGAGATAAAAATTAAACATATGAGAGTCAATAAAAAATTAACAAGATTTTTTACTAGCTACAAACAAACAACTAGAAATTTATGAATATTTATTCATGAATATCATCTTCATGGCACCAAACATATTATTATTAGTTGTTAAAAGATGAAATTGCACCTTCATTGTTTATGGAGAAACAAATTGGAAGACCATAACATAATTATGTATTTTAGAAAAAATCACATGAAATTTTATATTTTAAAACTACATCAATACACAATTTATTCAATCAATTTACTTTTGTTGGTAATATCTCTTGCATTTTAAAAGTAAAAAGTAGGTTTACTGTACAGCATCCATATTATATGGTGTCCTCCGCTCTTATATTACAAAGATCATAGATATTTTTGTAATGAAGTTAAATCTTTCGAAACAATGTTTATCAATTAGTAAATCTGGTATTTCATCCAGAGATGGGTGAAAACTATTCCACCCTAGTATATACTCAAATAGAGTATATACTCAAATTTAATCACTAATAAAAAATTAATTATGACATCAGTTGATTGCCAATCACTGACTAAAGGAGGAATTCAATTCTTCAAAACTGAAACGGGGTTCATATTTGAGTAAAATAATTGGTATTCAAAGTAGTTTTTACTTATCTCTGATCTCATCCCACTTAGAAGAAAGAAAATATATTTGTGATATTCCAGATAAAAATTACAAGAAAAGTATTTAATTTTTTTTCTTAATCAAATAATAATTAATCAAAATTCTTGTAGACAAGAATACAAATAGGGAAAATACACAAATTAAAACAAATTTACTATCAAATATATATTTTATCAAATTAATTTATAATTCTGGGCTTTAAAGAAGTAAGTAGAGGATTATTAAGATGTTTCAGTGCAATGTGGCTTTTCAAACTCCCTTTTTGTTTAGCCTTATAAGGGCAGTGAGGACAATAGAATCCTGGTTCTTTACCACATTCATACTTCTGGTGAAGTGATAAACCCTTTTTATACATGTAACTTTTTCCACAGGAGCACATATGCCTAATGCCTAAAACTGAAAATAAGTTATTTTAATTATATAGCTGTTACAAAATACTAAACAAATGATATTGGACTAAAAATTATATTTTATCAATTTCCTATTGTTACTATATAACAATAACGAAACAATGTTTCTATTCTATAATCATAATCTCTCTAATATAAAAAAGCTTTTAGTGACTTCCATATTTTATTTTAGTATTAGGAAAGTAGGAGATTACAGGAGTTATAAGGAGAATAGCTTAGCTCTATAATTAGCACTAGTTATATAGTTGTTCATTTAATTACATATCTGTTAAACTCCTGTAACCTCCTACTATCTTAATACAAAATAGAGATTTAAACCCTAGTGTCTTCTTTACAGCATTGAGCTCCTGCAACCTCCTACTCTCCTAATACAAAATAAAGATTTTAGACCAAAAATTTGTTCAGAAAATGGTATTCATTTGGAGACGGTAATTTGATTTTACCTAGGTGACAGCAGTTACTTTTTGATCTAGACATTTTCCTATTGAATACAATACATTAATTATAATATTATCTATATTATATGGGGAAACAATTACGATTATTATGAAATATAAAAGGAAGCAGAATATAACTTAAAATGAAAATGTTAGAAATAAAAGGCTCAAATTGATGTTGGGATTATATGAAGCTGGACAAGTTGAATATACATTATGGTTACGAATTAGCCACAAGGGGCAATATATAATATAGATTTTTAAAGAAATTAAAAAATTGTCTGAACTGTGTTTTCGTTCATTTTATTTCAAAAATGATACAATCTGAACTAGAGAATAAATGTAAATTACAGTTATACAATTTGAGCAATAAGTAGTAAAATTAAATAAACAGTTGTATAATTTGTAAAATTTTTCACTGTTAGGCGGCCAGTGCGTACCACCCTAGTATATACTAAAAATTAGAAATACAAATAAGATATTTAATTAAACAACCCAACATTTTGCAATGATAAACTAGAATTTATACTCCAATGAACAAAAAGATAAACTTCAATGATTTTAGTAATTATATTGAAATTTATCAATGTTAATGTACTGTCAGATTATTTTTTTCTAATAATTTCAAACCATCAAACAATTTGCTGAGATTTAGTGTTTAATATTACATTAAAAACATCTTAACTTTCTTATAACATTTATCCTACTTTACCTTCTAGCCTACAAAGATAATACATACTGGTTTAAAAAGTTCATTAATTTAATAATTACATAAATCAACAAATTCTAAAATGTATCTAGTCATCAAAAAATTAAATACTAAAGAAAACAAATACGCTATAATATTTTTAAATCATATCAGATATTCAATAAATTTACTTGACAAAACCTCATTTTAACTAATTTTACTCTAAAAGAACATTCCTGTAAACTAAAAATGAAACAATTTGTACATGAGCCAGTCGGAATAAAAATTGAATTGGGAATATTTTTGATAATTTTGAAAGAGTAAGTGTTTTGCAAAATAACAATAAAAAATACACAACATAAATTTTTCTCAGTGAGATTGGCAAATATAACTTCCTTTGTGACTTGTATACTTACTATATTTGTCACATTGCATTAACCTAAAACTTCCCTATGAAAGAAATAAAAAAAAAAAAGAAATTATTTGTTTATTATTGTTATTTTAATTGAATTAACCAATACTTCAGCCAATCCATATAGATCATCAGGATAAGAGCACTATAATAAGCTAATACGCACTTCATAGCTCCATAAAAACTGATTTTTGTCAAATTTCAGCATCAAAAGTTTCAGTTATAACATTATGAAGCAAGTAAAATGTTTTAATGTACTGGTAATAACAATCATGAGTACTTGCTTTTTAATAAAAAAAAAAAAAAAAAAGCTTCTCTAGCTTATGTATACCGTTTCCAGAGGGGAATTGTTAAAAAATAAAAAGTTATATTTAAGAATCAAAATCAATATCTTGTAAAATGACTCAATATTTCATTTCAACTCGCAGCATATTTCGACACATTAAAATCTTTTTTTCCCTTTCAGTTAATATACTCATGATAATTTTGAAAGAATAAATAAAGAGGATCCTTGGAACAGCAAATTATATAAAATTAAGAATTAAACATTTCTTCAAAATGACACTTGTTAACCTGGCATTAATCCTCTGTCCTCTCCCCTAGCCCAGAAAAAAACCTGTATAGCCTAAGAAGGAGATGGGAGAAAAAAAGATAGTTAAAAAATACATAAGGCTCTCCTTGAAATTAAACCCGACACAACCAAGGAGTATTACGACAATCATCACCTTGAAAAAGAGTCATAAAAAGTTACATACATTTCATTTAAGACAGAAAACGACATGCACTGATAAAAAGGAAAGGAGAAGAATCAAGGTCTTAATGAATTTCCTTAGATAGAGAAAACTGGTTTGGAATAAATACTTCTTAAGTAAAGAAGAGCTTCTGGATTGAATTGAACAGGAAAAATCAGAATGGCTCAGTGAGAGGCAAGCTACGTTTTTCTAACTCTGAAGACATGCCAACCTCATCACTCGGAAGACCACGCTCGAGAAGTTCAAGCATCTTCTAACAGAATCTCTAGTTCCATCTGATGGATTTAACTTAAAGATTTCAAGACTCATACAAATTTATTTATAACAATGGGAGGCTCCTCAAATCTCTCATGAGTCATTTTAGCCCCTAGAGAGTATTTATATTACACAAGATAAAATTTAACAATAAAGTGGAAAATACAAAATATTTAAAACAATAAAATTTCCAAAAAAGTGTAAGCAAAAATTAAATGTTGTTACATAATTGCTTTATTTGAAGAAATAAAAACAATTTTTTTGCCATTTTGGTGGTATTTTTCAAAACTTCAGTAATATTATTCTCAAATTCCACTTCATTCTGTTGTGCTTCATAGGCATAATTATAAATTAAAACTTAAATAAAAGGTTGGGATACTTGACAACTTTATTTTATGTCATGAATTATATGGACTTTCTCCACTTTCATTTCAACCAGATCAGCATACAGATCTTGAAAAAAAAAACCTAAAGACTTCTAAATGTACAATTCAGCAAACTACAACACTATTTAGATTGTGGATGATTATATAGGTTATTTTTAAAGTCAAAATAAATATTAAAAAGTAAGTAATTTAGTGTAATAATAAAAAATGAAACCAGCAACTGTTTTTAAGCTCTTGGTTTTACATGTTTCAAAACTATATGACTTTTGACACTATATTTCTGCTTAGCCTTGTATGGACAGTGAGGGCAATGAAATTTTGGTTCTTTTCCACATTCATATTTTTGATGACGGTAGAATCCCTGTTTGTACCTGTAACTTTTACCGCAGGTAAAACAAGTATGCCGATGAGGTGCACCTGAAATCAATACAAATTTATTACAAAGTTTATGTTATTTATATACATTAGCAATTGTTATTTGTGATTAGTGATTAAAAACCGATTTTCCATTTCTTTGAGATAAATTCTTGATTGATGTATTGGACAAGCCAAGTCAAAATTTAATATAATTTGGTTTTAAAATTTACTATAGTATAAGGTAGAACATTAAATCTCAGAAGGAATTCAATTAAAACTTAAACATTTGAATGAAATTACTAAACAGTAAATAGTTAATAAAATAACAGACAATTTTTCTAAGAATATGATTTTATTTAAAACATGGTACATTAAGACACAGATAATTGGGGAAGAGGTTTCAGGAGGCCTTGTCTAAGAGAAAAGATGTACCAATTATTATGCAAATTAGATTGCAAGACAAATGTAATATGAAGAGAAAAAAAAATTCAAAAGACAACCTCGTACATTCAAATCATAATACTAATTATCACCCATGCCATGTTTGTCTCTAAAATAAGTAAGCTTTTTTGAAACTTTTTGGGAAATGTAACCATAAAAACAATGCTAGTAAGTTGGTAAGTAGTTTCCATAACTCACATTTAGGAGAAATTGTACTGTTGACTAAATTAATCATAATGTAGAATGTAAATAATAATTAGTTTTATAGTTACTGTATTAAAATAGTTGTAAATGACTTAAACAAAACACTTATAATTAAAAAACTATGAAATAAATAAGTGTTTAAGGGCAATATGTGCTTTTAAATTACTTTTTAATTTTGATTTATGAGAACAATGAGGACATTGGAACTGTGGATCTTTTCCACACTCATACTTTTTATGATTATATAATCCTTCTTTATAACGATACGCTTTACCACATTCACATTTGTAACGAGGGACTGCTCCTGCAAAAATATTAAAAATCATCACTATAAAAATGAATTGTGAATAATAGAGTCACAATATATCTTTCAAAGACATGTTTATCACAACATTAAGAATCTATGTGTTATGAACATTAATTATTAACCAAGTAATATGGTATTACATTTTTTTTATACATCTTGTGGTAGTCTTGAGAAAAAATTTTGATTTTATCATTCTGACTAAAGGGATTATCAGCCTATAAATAACTAATCTTGTCTGCCCTAGTTAGAGATAATAAAGTGTTTGTAACCTAATAAAAAAAAGAGATATAAGCAAATTATTGAAGACATCACCCAAAAAGCGTTATAGTCCTTAATTATACATTAATAAAATAAAAACAAGTAAAGAAATAAATGCAAGATATATAAATTACATCTTTTAACTTGAACTTCTAACTTAGCATCTTATAAAGAATCATGAAATATCTTCTGTTGTAGGATAAATAGGGTAATAGATGAAACCTACAGGACAAAAATAGTTTTATTATTTACAAGAAATAAAAGTTTCAGTCTATATATAAGAAGATATAAAACATAAGAAACTGTTAAAATGTTACACGGAAATATTTAAATGCTTGGATATTATATGGCTCTTTATATTACACTTTTGTCGGGCTTTATACGGGCAATGAGGACAAAGGAACTGAGGATCTTTGCCACATTCATATTTTTTGTGAATATATAAACCTTGTCTTGATTTATATTTTCTGTCACAAATGAGACACTCATAAATCTTTTGAGTAGATAACTCCTTTGGAAAACCTGGAAAATATACAATAATATAAAATTAGTATTATAATCCCATAAAATCACATCATTACCTCTTAATTACTTAATTATATAAATGAATTTGACGTTACTTATATTTTAGTTTCTTTAACTCATAAATATAAACTAAATTTTATGAATGAACTTACTGCCTGAATCAATATAGTTAAGACTTATATACCTCATTACCAATATAGATAAAATCTATATACCAATATAGGATTTATATACATCGCAAGAAAGATTTTATGTCAGAAGAAGAGACAGCTTGTCCTGTCCATGATGGATATTGACTTTAAATATCATGAAGAGAGCTCTAAAAAAACCCATGTATTAAGTGTAGTTGTGTCAAGGGGAGCAATTTTACAGCACATCAAAATGAAGTGAAATCTGGAAATAGGAAATCTCAGGATGAAATTATGTTTGTGGAATTGACTAAGAATTCCTGGATCAACTGGTTCCACTAAAGGTGATTGCAGCAGTGAACCAAGGAGATGCCCAGGCACATTATCTGAAGAAAGTAGTAAAGATGTTTATCACAGAGATCTACTCCAGAAACAAACCATATAAAGTATTTGTAAGATACATAATGGCATCTCACTAGTGACCACCAAGGGACTATGTGATTTTAAAGCAAGGAAAAGAATGGTGTGTGTATATATAATTGAAGCAGCAACTTCAATTATAGTATCTTATAGATCAAGAACAATGATGATTTCAAGGAGGAAACAGGGACAAACAATTTGCCGAGTGCTATAGACTGATCTGTCTCTCTCCTGTTATGAGATGGTGCAAGAAAATCTGTCGATCATGATCCTCCTCAATAACGAGCTATACAAGGCAGTATTGATCTGCTTAAGGGGATCATTCAGTTGCTGAATGAAAATATGCTATGACTCATAAGAGAGGACAGAGAACTGTATTACAGTACTCCTGTTTGTAATATATTCTACTTATTATGGCCAATGTGCTTTAGCAGTCACAGAAGTGTGAAGTTTCCTGCAACTGGTGATAACTTATTTCCTGGATTGAACACTAGAAAAAAAAAAAAAAAAGTCTAATGATGCACTGATTTGATAGAAATATGATGTGAGAAAATTTGGAGCAGTCATCAGAGCTAATAGGACAGCATCTCACATTGAGTTCCTAGCAGGAGTAGGGCTTGAATTCCACCTAACAGGAAAATCAGTTTTGACAAGATGATGAGGCAAGGTTCTGCAGATCTACCAGATAATTTCTTATCTGTCTGATAATTAATCAAACTTATCATGCATCACCTACCAAGCACTGAAAGCTATATTCCTAATGGTTACAGGGCTCACGGCTCTCATTTCAAAAGAGAGTAATCTCAGCTAATGACCAAGAAGAAATGTTTGGTCCAATTGTCCAAACTAGTTCTTCTAGAAGTGAGTACGAGTTGTTTCAGGAAAACCGATGGGTATAAGAGATACAAAATACAGTGACTCATCTGGAATCTGACAAGTTTATGCTATTTAGCCCACAGAAAACTTGAAATAAAGATTTTAGATGTAATTGAATTTAGGCTGTATTGCCTGCTCTGAATCCTCTCCAAAGTAGAATCCGTTCCACTCTTTAGAATAGATTCGGTTGCGCTTCCAAAATAAACACCTACCCAAAAATGTGAAAGGTTAAGTTTATGGCAAATCTGTTTGCTAGCAGGGTCTGTTACATATTGTTACCACTGTTACCATAATAAAAAAAAAAGAAAAAAAAACCTGTACAGCTTACAACCCATGAAGGGTCTTGGGTTCAGCACTATTTCGAGAAAGTGCTGTTTCTTACTCAACGGTTGTGCAAGGAGATGATTTGGCCGAGATCATGCTCAAACGCCAGGTTTTCCTCCTAAATTAATTATTCAATTAAGGGTACCCACTTTAAAGAGGCTGGGTGTGCCACAGGAGGGTCACCCGAACAAGAGTTGACCCATAGCCGATGACACAGATAAATAATTTATCTGTCATAAGCCGAGATTCGAACCTGGGACCTGGAGCATTGGAAGCTCAACAACGTACCACTGAGTTACCCCACTTCCACATTATCATAATAATAATGTAAAATTGTCAGGAATTTACAACTTAATATATTAATTGAAAGGAACTTAATACTTACCAATCTCTATTATCATAATAACATAAGATATTTTTATTTCCAACTATTGAAGGGAAAAAAAGGATAAATTCCTCAGTTAAAAAAATGTTTAATACTTTTTAAAAAAATTGTTTAAAGAAGCACTGCAGAAGGCAAACAATAATTCATTTTAATAAGAACAATAAAATTATAGTCATTATAATTTAAGTTATATAAACATTAAATTATCAAGAAAAAAACTATAATGAAAAGTATATAACTTTCCTTCAATAACGTAATTAAAACATTTAAATTATATTAATATTTATAAATATGTTAGTAATAAAAACACTATTTTTTACAAATATTTCAAATAAATTATAACAATGAAATGAGAAAATATTTTAAAATACAAATTCACAATTATATTAAACTTATATGACTATAACTGAAACATTAAAAATTGCAAATCTTGTGTTTACTGATAATATGGCTTTTTAAATTTCCCTTATGTTTAGTTTTGTGAGGGCAATGAGGACACTGAAATTGTGGTTCTTTACCACATTCATATTTTTGATGATTGTATAAACCTTCTTTGTAGCGGTAAGATTTACCACATGCATGACAACTATGTCTTTTTTCTGACAGCCCTGAAATAGATAAGTGATGAATATATTAGAAAAATTAAACACAAAGGATAATTTAATAGTAAAAAATTTATAATTTTTTTCATGAAAAATTGTAATAAATTAATAACAAGATTCTAACAAAAAATAAAATCTATAATTCAAAAGGTTACTGAAGGAAAGTTATCTATCCTTCAGTAATGCAACTAAATCATTTTAGAAATATGCTGCTAAAATTACTTAAATTTTACATATAATTTAAATGAATCACAACTATCAAACAAGGAAATTACAATACAATAAAAAGGCAAAATAATATTTAACTTATATAACGAAAATATGAATTGGTAAATATTACAAATCACAAATCTTGTGTTTACTGATAATATGGCTTTTTAAGTTTCCCTTATGTTTAGTTTTGTGAGGGCAATGAGGACACTGAAATTGTGGCTGTTTACCACATTCATATTTTTGATGATAATATAAACCTTTTTTGTAACGGTAAGATTTACCACATGCATGACAACAGTGTCTTTTTTCCGATAATCCTGAAATAAACAAGTGATAAATATATTAGAATGATTAAAAACATATAAAATATACGTACATCACATAATTTATTAATAAAAAATCAATAATTATTTTCATGTAAGTAATAACAAACTAACAATTAACAGTCTAAAATAAAAAATATATGGTAAATATAAATCAATAAGCATAAATTTTAGAACAAGAAAATCATATGATTTCTGTTATTATTCGTCAACTGTATATAAATCTTTGAAAACATTAAACTAAAAGCTCATTCGATTCTGTCACTCTCCCTTTCCCTCCCCCACTCCAACTCCAAAGAGGTACAAATAAATTTCATTCAAGTGGATCTATATCCTTACTGAAGTTAATATTTCAAGAACTTAAGGAAATCTTCATCTATAAAAATAGACAACCTGAACCTTAATTATAATATATTTTGATTCTTAAATCCCTATTTTTAAAGAAATTTAATTTAAATTTATTAATAGTTTAAATCTTTTAGGTGTCATTGTATATTGTTAGTCACATAATCCCACTTAGCGCCCTCTATAACAAACTCTTCCTTGCTTTTTCTGACTGTGTCCATTGATTTCGAAAGTTATCGCTCGATGGTCACTGCACATCCAGTCCACCACATTCCCAGAGTAGACATATTTATAGATTCCAGGTGAAACCAGTGAAACCATTTTTACATCAATATAGGACTCCCCATCTGTCCCCAAAAAAGTCGGTAAAATAGCGGTAAAGATCAGGTTTTTCTCTTTCGTAAGATAATAATTAAGTATGCAGTTGCTAGATTTTAAAGTTATAGTAAAACACATAACTATCATAAGTATATAATTTCATAACTCAAATCAAAATTGATCTAGTTGATTCATATGGCTGAAATTAATGACCTACTGACTGTGACCTACCCTTGAAAGTATGTTAAAAGGAGTTCACATTTTATTTTAGGAAGTATGATTCATTTCATATTGAAATTTAAAATGTAAAATAAATGGAAATTGGAGGTAGTCAAGGATGCTTTTGAAGTTCTGGGAAGTAGCACATATGGGGCTCCTCAAAAAAAAAAAAAAAAATACACGTGTGTAAGCCCAAAGCATGATATCCGAGAAGGCTTTGTTCAGTTGGATTCACATAAGATAGAAGTGGTACGAGGATTTTTCTACCAAGGCTCCCAAATGAACTTCCAGAATGACATTAGGGACAGACATATGTATTATGATATCTAACTTGTGTTCCTTTGTACTTCAAAAGCAATTCTGGTCTAGCAACTTGTCAAAATCCACAAAAGTCAGAATATACAAAATCTTTGATTCGACCTGTTTTAATATATGGCTCTAAAACCTGGAAAAATTACTTTAAAACACCCAGGAGTTGGAACTGTCTAGGTTTAAATGAAAGATCCTGAGAAGAAGAATAAATGTGGAGCTGAGAAGTCTATACAAGGACTTTGACGTAGAATTCTTTTGCCTGTTGGGGAGGGGGAGAGGAAGGGGCATATTGCTAGGATGAATCCAGAGGAAATCCCATCAAAAAGTCCTAATGGAGAAACTATTGGGAGCCCAAATGATTGAAGGCCTTAGGCTCTGATGGAATCCCTTATCTGTCCTAATATTTCCCTTATCGATATATATGGTAATCGTAGCTGGAAGGCAGCAGCATATAACAGAGATAACTGGTGGCAAATGCTGGAGCAAATCAAGACTTGACTTAATGTTTGAGATGTTGAGGCGTATAATAATAATGTAAAATAAATAAAGTAAACAGGGTTTTGTGTTTTCCCTTCTCTTGCTGATGTAATTTGAACTTTAAAAATATCTCTAGATTTGAAACAGTTATTTTTTTTATTTTGTTCTACCATTCTATCTTAAGATCAGAGCCTGAATTTTTATGCAGTAAAAACCCAACAAATGAGTCATATAATATGCAATAAAAAAACATCAAATATGTAATTAAACGTCTAAAATATTAAATTGCACCAATATGTCTACAAAACGTTTTAAATTAAAAAATAAATAAATAAAGAGATGAAAGATTAATTTTTTTTTATTAACCAAAATAATAAAGATAAAAATGAGTAACACAAATAAATATATATATATATATATATATATATATATATATATATATATATATTATATATATATATATATATATATATATATATTAATTAGTGGTTAAAAAGATAATGTGAAATACTTCTTAAAAACTAAAATATCAAACTATTACCAAGTTCTAAATGCTCAATAAATGCTTAAATATATGAAAGTAGTTAAAACACAAATTAACATATGATTAATAATAATTTTTTAAAATGTGAGATACATACTAAACATTAAAAAACTGTCATTAGTAATAACAGTAAACTAGCAATGTTTTTAACTAAAAAATGAATGAGTGACTTGATACATTCAGAATTTAATAAATGAATTTATAATTTTTTTCTGAATACTAACATTCTATTATTTGAAACATTTTTACAATAAGAAAATGACAACAACAAACATGAAGGAAAATTTAATACAAACTTGCCAGCACCCTTGCAGATAAAGACAAAAAGAAACAAATCTCTATTCAAAACAATTATCAATTAAAATGAACTAAATGAACAAAAGATTCTGAAGCCTATCTGGTTACCTATTGAAAAAGATATTTTTAAAAATAGAATAATTTACTAACAGACTCTACACAATTATTTCAAACATTTTCAATTATTTCTGATCTATTAAGACTCAGAAAAATAAATGAGTATTTAAACAACAAATAATAATAAGAAATATGATCATTACATATAAGTTATAAATGGAAAAATCTAAACAACAAAGTCATTAGTCTACAAACGTACATATAACATTAAATGTTTGGAGACTCATGGCTTTGTTGTTTGGACTTTTCCATTAATAACATAATTATCTTATGTCTTTTTTCTAGCTTTATGCTTATTTTGTAATTAAATTTAAGTTTAATATAATATGAGAGCTCATATAAAATAATATGAGAGCCAATTGTACATTTGCTTTGACCTGATTGAATGGTAAAACTGATAAAGGAAGGCAAGAGATTTGAAAACCAGGGTGGTCAAAGATTCACAAGCAGTTTATCAGTCTCTTCATTACAACATCCAGTGAGAACGAGGTAACTCCATATACCACCAAATAAAAATAATAAGAATCGAGGTAAATGAGGAAAGATAATAAGATACATTATAATTATAATCATATTATTATAAAACAATAACAGTAAAATATATGTCAAAAATATTCTGAAATCAATAATAATTAATTAACAAATTAGCATAATTTTAAACCAAAATAAAATAATAAATACTCAATATATACTTTATTAAATTATTACATTATAATCATAGAATTAATTTAACTTAACAAGAAAAATTACCATCAGTGGGTGATAATTAGGAAATATAAATAATTTAATCATATAAATATAAATATTTTTGGAATAATCTAGAAACAATAAAATATTTCAAAAAGATAAAAAAAAGAAATAATTAACAATTTTATTTCAAAGAGTTATGTAACAAAGGTTAATTTTTATTAGAAGTTATTACATAAAAGATAAATTGTCAATTTTAATATGTTTGCTGAATATATGCCTTTTAAGATGGCCTTTATGCTTAGCTTTATAGGAACAATTTTTGCAGTGAAATTGAGGCTCTTTACCACATTCATATTTTTGATGATTGTATAAACCTTCTTTGTAGCGGTAAGATTTATCACATGTGTAACAAATGTGTCTTTTTTCTGATAGTTCTGAAATAATTAGGTGACACACAAATTAGAATAATTAATAGCCAATAGT
The DNA here is from genome assembly GCA_928085145.1 of Nezara viridula. NCBI lineage: Eukaryota > Metazoa > Arthropoda > Insecta > Hemiptera > Pentatomidae > Nezara > Nezara viridula. The sequence goes on along the minus strand of OV725080.1, from coordinate 102,664,536 downwards.
AATGTAATATTGAACAAATATGCAATCATATTAATATGAAAAATAAATGATTGATTAACAATATTAAATGAAGTAATCATAATTTAAATGGTTTAATAATAAGCTGATGTTATAAAGTAAGTACATATTAGTAAAAATAATAGTAATAACATCAATCATACAATTGTAATAACATATCATACTAACAATCCAAATATTTTGTAATGAGAATGCGTAATGAGAATCATTTTAGGCTCTTATTTATGCAATACTTTCAACTGGTAGCCATTGAACCGAAGCATATAATGATTTTAATTTAAACATATTCTTTGAGAACAATGCATTTAAGTCCTCTGATATTACACCCACATACTAATTAATTACTCAGATGAAATCCAAGAACATCGTTCAGAGAGAGAGAGAGACAGAGAGAGAGAGAGAGAGAGAGAGAGAGAGAGAGAGAGAGTGAGAGAGAGAGACAGGGGGGCGAGAGGGAGAGGGAGAGGGTGAAGGAGAGGGAGAGAGGGAGAGGTCTAGAGACATTAAAGTTGGTAATGAAGGACATAATAAATGAGGAGGTTAAGCCTCTCGTCACTGAAAAGGTCGATACCATGAAAAAAACAAACTTATGCCTCTACATTAGTAGGAAAAAGAGACAGGAAACTCCTATTGAACCTCCGAGTTCAGTGTACATAGCCGAGACGGACTAACGCAGGGAAAAATATCCCACTGTACAGGAACTGAAAAGGGGGATAAAGAAAAGCTTCACGCCTGCTAAAGAAGGAATCAAAATTAGAGGACTAGTAGAAATGACCAGGGGTGTAATTATTAGGACTCAAACAAAAGAAGAAGCTAAGAGGTTAGCTCAGTCGGAGGGAATAAAAGAACTCGGCACTAAAGTAAACTTGGAGAATAAACGCCTACCAAGAATAATTATATATGATGTCCTAAGTGACCTGGAGCAAGAAAAGATTGTCGAACTGTTCTGTACCATAAATGCAAACAAATTATATCCTAATAAGCAGCACTTTAAACAGGTCCAAGAGGAAGAGTACAGTTCATTGGGAGGCGGAAGTGTCCCCGGCGGTAAGAAATAAAATATTGGCAGAGGGAAGAGTTTTCCTGGATTGGGCATCCTCCAATGTGAGAGACTGGGTGGCAGTGAGATGATGCAATAAATGCCAGGGGTTTTCACATATAGAAAAATTCTGCCCCGCAACTGTCGTCAACTGCGGGTACTGTAGCGAAATAGGACACGTTTCTGCCTCACTCGATTTTATGGGGCAGCCGAAGAACCGATAGAAAGTCATACTGCTGCAGGATTTTGCTGCGAGAAATGGCCTAACCATTGCAAATGATCCCATGACCTTGCCAGGGTTTTCAGGACCCAGCGGAGCATCATTTATCGATATACCTGTGGCATCACCTCGCATCGCCCAGCTTATTGGCTCTTGGAAAGTCGAGGATTGGACCTGCAGTGAACACCAGGTGGTTTTATTTGAAATAAACCTAACAGTCAATAAAAACGATACCGTAAGGAACATTTTGTGACGGAGGGTGCTGAGTGGGAACGTGTTGCTGAGAATATTAAATGGCACCTAACAGAGCTGGAGCAACATCATAATATGGAATGAGAAGAAGAGGCAGCGGAAATCTCAACACAAATTTTCACAGCGGTCAAGGAGATATTGCCCATAACATGAGAGTCAACAAGAAAGGGACAATTATGGCGGAACACACAACTCACAAGCCTGAAGCAGGAGACCTACAGAGCAAGACGTCGCTTTCAGTGAGAAAACAATGCTGGTGCCAAAAGAAATTTCAAAAACGCATATCAAGAACTCAATAAGAGTTTTGAAAAGGCAATTGGAAAAGCAAATAAGGAGACATGGCACCGATACCTACAGCAATGCAAAAGCGCATGGGGACTAGCGTATTGGAGAGCCCTTAATAAAATTTCAAATAGAAACTATTTTACATCGTTTATGCACAATGGAGATGCAACCAAAATGGCAGATGAGGCTGTTAGTGCCATAATGGTGAGATCCTTCCCTGAAGACGAACTAACTTCAGACACAGAAGACCACGCACACAAAAGAATTGCAATGTGTGAACTTCCGCAAACCGAAGATGCGCATCCATAGGAAGAGGAAGACGTGGAGCTGGATATGGGACAACTCCGACCGGGAAAGGCACCAGGGCTGGATATGATAGGAGCCGATATCCTGAGAAATACAAAAAAGGTGCTGATTAACCCTTGAAGCCAGGTATAACAGAAGTTACTGCAAAATCGTACCGCCCAATATGCCTCCTAAATGTAATGGGGAAAGTTCTAGAAAGCCTAATGCTGCAACGCCTAAAAGATGTAATCGACTTGCTCACTCCTGATCAATTCGGAGGTCGAAAAGGACAGTCAACAACAGATGCCATCAACCAGCTCATATCAACAACTAAGGACTCGCTCTCTAAATATTTTGTAGTCCTCTTCTATGATGTTGCTGGCGTGGGGAGAGGGAGAGGGAGAGGGAGGGAGGGAGAGAGAGAGAGAGATTTTTTATTTTCCTCCCTTTTTATACTAATCATAAATATAGCATCATTACTATACTAAACCATCACTATTATACAATATATCTTATTTTTGGGTTAGACTAATATAACATGAACTCAGAAATTTTTGAATTAGACTGATATAATATAATTCAATATTTAACTTAAATTATATTAATATAATATAAACTCAGGAATAAGTATTTTGAGGAACTATTGAACTGTGAAGAACCTCAGGAAAGAATGACAACGGTCGATAACACGCCTCCTGAAGCAGAATCATATCCACCAGACGATGAGGAACTGGATGAAATCATCGCATCCTTAAAGAACAACAAAGCGGCAGGAGAGAACGGTGTGCTTGCCGAGATGTGGAAACTGACTGGGGATGACTTCAGAAGGGTAATCATGGAGCTGATGATGGATATCTGGAGCGAGGAGAAGATTCTCCAAGAATGGAAAACAGCCTTAATACACCCACTACATAAAAAGGGAGATAAAACTGATGTGAATAACTGCAGGGGAATCTCCCTACTACCGGTCACCTACAAGATTTTCTCAAAGGCTTTACTAAACAGACTCTATCCACAAGTAGATTCTAAAATCGGGGAGTACCAAGGTGGTTTTAGAAAAAATAGATCATGTCAAGAACAAATTTTGAGCCTCAAGCTATTAATCAAACACTACAGGACTAAAAGTAAAAAGAACCTTTTTATTTCTTTCGTCGATTTCAAAAAGGCCTATGATTCGGTAGATAGGAAAACACTACTTGAAGTACTAAAAGAATACGGAGTTGACCAAAAAACTAGAAAATTGGTAGGGTTAACGATGACAGGGACTGAATCTAAAGTTAAATTCCAAGGAAATATCATTGAATCATTTCAGATCAAAACGGGTCTCAGACAGGGAGACGGGTTGTCTCCAATACTGTTTAACGTATTACTCGACAAGATCATAAAGGAACTATGGAAAATCAACAATTCAGGTGCTACCCTAGGTACTAAGAACAATAACGTCAAAATTGGATGTCTCGCATACGCAGACGACGTTGCCCTTTTATCCGAAACTGAAGAAGAGGCGATTGCCCAAATAAACACCCTCTCGGAAATAGCGAGGAAAACAGGCTTACATATATCTTTTGAAAAGACGGAATTGATGACCACGGACGCGAATTTTAAGAAGAACACAATTAAAACCAAATACGGAACGATAAAAGTAACTCAGATTTAAATACCTTGGAGAAATCATATGCAGCAATGGGTCAGAGAGAGAAGGGTTTAAGGAAAGAATCGCCAAAATCGAGAAATTAAGCTTCGCCACCAGTGAGCTTTATAAAAAGAAGAACTTATCTCTAAAAGCCAGAATACGACATTATAACACGGTCGTCAAGCCAGTGGTACTTTACGCAACAGAAACTTCTTGTCTTCCCAGCCTAGAAAGCCTTCTGAAAATAGAGAGAAGAATTCTCAGAAGAATCTACGGGCCTAGAAGAACACCTGAAGGATACAGGTTGAGGTCAAATGAGGAGATATATAAAGAAACAACGGATCTAGAAACTGACGCTAGAGTGGGAAGGCTGAGGTTCTATGGCCATATGATAAGGATGAATCCTGAAATACTTAACCATAAAATCTTTCAGCGCATCCACAGTCATAAGAATGTAAGCGGGTATTTTAAACAGATTAAGGATGATATGGACCAAGTGGGGCTAAGAGACCAAGATTGTTTAGTCAGAGATGAGTACAGAAAGGCGCTCAAGAGAATAACGGTTCTTGCGGGCAAGAAGCGCTCCAAAAAGGGTGTTGCGTGGTCTGAGGAGAGAAAACGTAAGCACGCGGAGCTCATGAGGGGCATATGGGAGAAGAGGAGGCAGATGAAGAGGAAGCATTAACTTCATGGTATTCGCGTGGTCTTTAAGGCCTGTTTGTGGGAAAAAAAAAAAAAAAAAAAAAAAAAACAGAAATATTCCTCCAAAAAAAAAAAAAATTTGAATGCTAATATTACAAGATTTAATCACACACATAGCAACCAACAGAATTTCGTGAATAAAAATAAAAATATATAACTACATTATATTTTAAAATTGAATAAATAAATAAATTATAATAATTAACTGTCAATTACAATATAAGTGATAATGGATGATTCCTAGGGAATCCAGAATAATGTTATTGGCCAATATCGCAAGCTCCCAAATATCAACACCTAATTCCTCGAGGAAGCTCCTTTTTCTTTTTGGAATTTTTTCACGAGAACCAAACCAGAGACCACTCATGGAGAACTTTCCCTCTTCAAAGGTCTCACAGAATTTATTTTTCAGACAACTGTATAAAATATATAAAAATATGACATTTATTTTGAAATTTGATTTTACTAAAGCGTGACGCAATGAGTTAAAGCTATCTTAAAAGGTTTGCAGCTTTAAATTTAATTTGAGTAAGTTCATAAGATTGGCTCTTCATCATCTTCAAATTGACTATTTTTTTTTTTACAGATTTTTGATGATGGTAAAATCTTTCTTCTTTAAAGTAATAATAATTACCATACTAAGTAAATATTCTGCATGTGAAATAAATAAATATATATATATTTTTATAATCTTTAAATAAATGTAATGTATGTAGAATATTTAATGAACAATGTAATAATAATTATATATTGGAAATATAGAATATATTAGAAAATAAATTAATAATCAAAAGTCAAAAACAAAATAATTATAAGTGTATGTATAAATGTAAATTGATATAAAAAATAACCTTGATAAAACATCCATATTATAATACAATTAGGATAGTCATTCGTAATCTTTATTTTTAAAAAGAACACAAAGCAATTTAAACATCATATTATAATTATGTTTCCAATCCTGAGGATATTTGGACAACTTTTACAAGTTGTTTGATAAAACATCAAAGTAGTTGATTGATTTGTTTCCAAAGCTAAAAATATTTAAACTACCTCAAATGTGTTCTTCAAGTGCCATTAACACTATTTGATTCAGTAAAGATAATTAAAATACTGATAATAGTCATATAGTTAGAAAATATGTGGTTAATGTATTAATTATCAACATAAAAGACAATCAACTTTTCTCTTGAACACCTAAAAAAAGTGTTTCTGAGTATTAGTTAGATCAAAGATTGATCTTTTATAGTGTTAAGATATGTTTCTAAATATTAGAAATATTGTCTGAGTTAGGAAGGATAGAGTTACTTCAATTAGATTAATGTAATCATTTAAGAATTTAGAAACATCCTTTATATACAGGTACAAATAAAGAAACAGAATTATTATTAATCTATGAGTCTTGAAGGGAACATATTTGGCAATTCTCTTGATTAATTTACTAACATTGAAAAGTGTTGGAAGATATTATTCAGTTCCTTTTTAAACATAAATTCTTTTATTTCAGTTCCTATAATATTTACTTTGTAAATTTCTAAAAGTTCTGTAGATTTAATTAATTTTTTTTTTTTGTAATACCAATTTAATTTAATAAAGACCTCATGGTCAGGTTGGGCTAATTCCAAAAGAAAACCTAACACCTGAACTGGCAAACAAACTTTAAAATATAAGAAGAAAATAAAAGTATTCAATTTATAACACTTTATACAGTAACCATTAACTGAATATCTTGAAATAAGTTCTAATTCCAGGTTTAGAAAAGAAATTTATTTAAAATCCAGATGTTCACTTTCTTAGACTGATCTTAATACTGACTAAAAAAATCTTAGTAAAGGTAGTAAGAAACTGCAAATAATACAACCCTCAAAAGTAAAACATGTACTATTGTACTATTTATCTGGTAATTTGGTAGCGTTTAGTGGTTTAGGATAATATTAGTGATATATATATATATATATATATATATATATATATATATATATTATATATATATTTTAATTACCAAACAGAGAAAGAAGTTCATAAAACATACTAAATACAACAAATGTACTAACTAAAGAAGAATTTTGAAAGTTATAATGAATATTAGCCAAACTAGAGAACGCCATGCTCCATTTAAAACATAAGTGAATACCTACTTGAACACACAGCATAGAATTTTTTTTTCCCCACTACAACGTTGTCTTTATTTATATATATATATTAATTCAAAAATATTGAAAAAAAAAATTAATATCTACTATTTTGGGTCCTTCCCTTCCTCGCCGTTAAGGCTATATGGGATTTTCCCGGGCCAGGGGGTGTGAGCGGGGATTTAAAAGACTCCCCAGGCACCGGGACGCGAACTCGTGACTATTTTTATTCTTTGATTCATATGTCAGGTTGCCGGGCAACGGCGGTGCAGTGCACACGCTTTAGCCCATTCGGCCACCCCGCCCACAAAATTAATATCTACTAATGAACAGATGGAATTATTCTATATTTAATACAATATTTTTTCAGTATTTTGTGCTCAAATGGTTTCAAAACATTAACCAGATCCCATTGATTAATATGATTTATTAAACTTGAAAATCAGTAGAGCCATGTGCTGAAAATTTTGTTACATACTCACAAATGGACAGGCTTAACACTTTATCCTATTTGTGACTATGTCATATTTAAGCAATTATTGAAATAAGATAGAGAGAAATGTGAAGTACCCATTTCTGTGTGACATATCAAAATTTATGTCTATTAGTCACCTGGTCAAGACATGGATTAAGCTTAGGAGACTTCAAAACTTCCATTATTACGAAGATTAAGTTACCACAGGCTTCATCATAATTATGCCACTGATCAAATAACATAATAAAGAACTATAGTCTCGGTTAATAGAGCCAAAAATTTACACTAATAGCCAAGCCCTCCATGA